>OU452269.1:6250000-7500000 GCA_911728495.1 Furcula furcula
TTTATTGTAAACTAGCTGACCCACGCAGCTCCACCCGCACTGTGTTTACGTTACCTAAAAGAGATGTTCCAAAATGTATGGAGCCTGGGCAAGGACTATGTACACTTTACTCTAAAATAGGCAAACACATATAAAACAGTTTTTAATTATACATTTACTTTAATTTGGCTTTATTTGCTTGTAAAACTTAAGAATTTTTAGTTAAAATTGCAACACAACAAAAAACTGGCATGGCGGAAAAGTGTCATTGTCATGTGTCATTTTTATTATCAATGGCGTTAAAAGTATTTTTACTATAGTACTCTTTGTATTTTTGTTTCTGTTTTCTCATACATCATTTTAATAATTAAAATATTTTTTATAAACATTTCACTACATAAATACACGCACACAACCAACTGTGACAAGTGTGACAGCAGCAGTAGCTATTGACAGCTGGCAGGCTGAACGTTTAATTCGACATCAGTGAGACGCCATCTTAGGACGCCATGTTGAATATAGATATAAAATAAATGATAATTATAATTAAAATTACAACAATAATAGTAATTTAAACGAAATATTTATATTTTTCCCGGATTATATGGATTTTTCTCGATTTTTTGAGGTGGTGTACACATTCCTAGCCCATTTTGCAACAACTCCTTTCAATAATATACATTCGCATAGAATACAAAACCTCCTTTTTTAAAGTCGGTTAAAAACTTGGACCCAATTTGTACTTGCCCTCCGAAGCACGGAGACGTTTAGTTCAAATGGCGTTAAACGGTCACCCATCTATTTACTGACCTTGCCTAACGTTGCTTAACCTGATCGATTTCCAAACATTGTTAACAACTGTCTATGAGTGTTCCCTTACAAATATTTATTAAAATTTTATTATAATGAAAAATTGTTAAAATCGGAGCAAGCGTATAACCAAGTATGTACACATTTTGACTTTAGTCCCCTCTCCCAAGGGAACCGTGTCGAATGTCGAGATAAAAAGTATCCTATGTCCTACCTCGGAGTATTAACTCAAATCATGCCAAGTTTCGTTTCAATCCATCCAGTAGTTTCGGCGTGATGCTCAGCCGATATACAGATAGACAGACAGACAAAAATAAAAAGAAATACATTTTTGGCTTTAGTGTCGGTTATAGAATGCCCTCCAAACATAATTTTCAAAATATCTTCAATGTACAGAATAGGCATGATGACTACAACACAATACCAATAAACGTGTGGTTTTAAATATTAGAACAGATTGCACTGGTTCCAAAAATGCATCTCATTTTCATAATAATAGAGAGATTTTCGTTATATAAGCAAATAAATAACTTAAATACAGCTAATCGCCATTTGGTAATAAACGCCGATCAGAGTGAATGACGTCAATCCGGTGTAAATAAACAACTGTCAAACTGTCATCTCAACTTTTTCTTTCATACAATGATTCACTTTTATACCTACAGACAGATGTTTATTTACACTGACGTCACAAAATGGCGCCATGCACCGGCCATCGTTTTGGAACAACATTCAAACTCTATTTTAAAAATTGAAAATATTACTGTTAATTGTAAATTTAATACAAAAATATGATTATTTTCGGCAATAGTAGACCCGTAAGTACATTATAGAGTATTTTTTCAAAATTAGTCATCATGCCTATTGGACCTGTTACAGTTTTATTATAAGTATAGATAGATATAGATAGAAGACAGATACAAGTTAGCTTAATGATTAGGGAGACTTTGTTCGGAAACATTATGTTCGCGCGACCGCCGGACAGTCGTTCGACGTCCATATGTTTGAGATTTCGTTCGGGATCGCGATGATCGCGTGATCGCGATGAGATGCGATGATCGCGTGATGTTATTAGGACACTCCCTCATGGATGGAGTCATTTGATTTGATGTTGTCATGTCTACACGAAAGGACCAAGAAGACTTAAGATAGTGATGAGTTTTTTTTTATTAAGCATAAGCTAGTGCTTGACTGCAGACCCACCTGATAGAAAGTGGCGACGCAATCGAAGTAGTAAAGCACACTAGCTTATTAAAAGCATAGTCTTGAAGACACCCACATTATAATCGGGCGGGAAAACCGACACCGGCAAACTATTCCTTAGCTGTCCTTATTATAAACGAAGAGACAAATCATTTAGTCTGGACTGAAGGCACTTCACCACATAAGGGTGTGTATGCGCAGTTCGTCTCAACATCCGATGATAGAAGGGGGATGGTGGAATCAAGTCATGCAATTCCTGCGCGCACTCTCCAAAATGCATCATACAGAATACTGAGAGGCTGGCTACTTTGTGCCTGGCTTTGTTATGTAAATGTTATACTAACTCTTTTCCAAAACTAGTATATCATTCTAAGCCTAAACGGTTTATGGTATACTTATAGCGTAAATCGTACCATACCGTACCGTACCGTACCGTACCGTACCGTACCGTACCGTACCGTAGTACGTTGTCAGTCATTGTTTGTATTATATTAAGTAGATAACAATAATAATGCAGAATATCCACGAAATAGACGTTACCAAGAATAGGTTCAATCTGAATACTTTTTTTTTTATCCAATATAAGCCAGTGCTTGACCACAGTCCCACCTGATGGAAAGCGGTGACGCAGTCGAGGATGGTAAAGCACACTAGCTTATTAATAGCCTATTCACTCTATTCTTGAAGACATCTATATTATAACCGGGCGGGAAAAACGACGCAGGCAAACTATTCCAGTCCTTAGCTGTCCTTATTATAAACGAAGAAGCAAATCGCTTAGTCCGGACTGAAGGCACGTTTACTACATTATGGAAATGAATACGATTGGATTTCAGTCTAACTTTTCACATGTCCAGCCTTCAGACTTAAAGTTTAAATATTCTGGGTGTTACGTGGAGTTGGTTATATTTAGGCTAGGAAGTGCTTAAATTTTTTACAGTTTTTACAATAAAATTTCTTCTTTAGTTTAGTCTGGTCTCTTAGGGAGGTACAGTGGTGTTCTACGCAAAAAACCTAGATGAGAGAAGCCGAGGATCGAGCGTTGTAGTCCCGTCAGATTTGTATTTTTTGTGTTTGTAACAAACTCAAAAACTACTGGACCGATTTTAAAAGTCTATCAGCTTTCATGTGCTACATTACCCTTGAGTAACATAGTCCCCGTGAGCACCATGTCTGGTTCACGGGGGTTGGACGGTCTTAAAGGCAGGCACTTGGGGACCCCTGGTGCAGATCCCACCGGAGAGCCCAGGGCTCTCCTCTCTTGTGGCGCGCCGGAGGCAGGCACTGGGGGACTCTTGGTGCAGAGCCCAGGGCTCCCCTCTCTTGTGGCGCGCCAGAGAGTCCCGGCACGCCACCGGTTGTGGATCTGCGGGCCTTCTACACCCACTCACAGGTCAGTGGTCCGTCAGAATCCCAAATACCTTGTTGACCTTTTGACATTGTTTGCTTGATTTGAGAAGCTGAGAGTTAAGCATATTTAGTTTAGTATCCTGTCAGGCTAGGATCGAGTATGCTCTTCGGAGTCGCTGTACGTTCGGGGTTTGGGCCCCAGGACGTCCTTTGAGTACGGCGGAGTCTCCGAGGAGGACGGCGGCGGGGTTGTGACCACCGTGCCATGAGCACCGTGACAGGTTCCGGGGGTGCTACAATGTAACCCACGGCGGCGGGATCAAAGGCAAGGCACTGAGGGGCCCCTGGTGTAGATCCCACTGGAAAGCCCTGGGGTCCCCTCTCATGTGCCGATGCGACAGCCCCCCCCCCCCCTTCTAAGCGGGGGCCTTTTGTGCAGCAGGACGTGTTTTGGCTGCAGCTACTGACTTACGTAGTTCAATTCAGTTTCACAATTCGTTTGAGTTTTACTGAATACCCAATTCAATTCAACGATTCGTCGAGAAAAATCCCTAACATCAGGAAAGTAGGTATACATAATGTTATTATATACTTATCTATTTGTCTACTTACCTTATTCAAAGACCTATTGAATATTCCACTTCGCACGTGTATGCAAATCATACAATATTATTACGGTGATAACTACGCTAAAAGCTTGATTAGGGTCGTTACACAATGTTCTGTAACTATATATCTATACTTATAATAAAACTGTAACAGGTCCAATTCTGTACATTGAAGATATTTTGAAAATTATATTTGGAGGGCATTCTGTAACCGATACTAAGGCCGAAAATGTGATTTTTTAAATTTTTGTCTGTCTGTCTGTCTATCTGTCTGTCTGTCTGTATCACGGCTGCGCATCACGCCGAAACTACTAAATGGATTCAAATGAAACTTGGCATGATTTGAGATCTTACTACGAGGTAGGACATAGGATACTTTTTATCCCGTAATCTAGCACGGTTCTTTTGGGAGAGGGGATTAAAGTCAAAATGGGTACTTGGTTATACGCTTGGTCCGATTTTATCAATTTTTCTTTATAATATAATAAATATTAGTAAGGGAACACTCATAGAGAGTTATTATCAAGGTTTTGTAATCGATCGGGTTAAGCAACGTTTGGTAAGGTCATTAAATAGATGGGTGACCGTTTAACACCATTTGTACTAAACGGGTCTGTGCTTCGGAGAGCAAGTAAAAAGTGGGTCCCCGTTTTTAACCGACTATAAAAAAGGAGGTTATGTATTCGATGCGAATGTCTGTTATTAAAAGTTTTGTTTAACGTAAAAATAGCGCAGGCGGAGCTGCGTGGGTCAGCTAGTCATACAATATTATTACGGTGATAACTACGCTAAAAGCTTGATTAGGGTCGTTACACAATGTTCTGTAACTATATATCTAATTGTATGCATTTTTTAGATAGATGAGTAAGATGTTCGATAGACGGTTAGCAACGTCTGATGAAGCGCTAAAATGAATCGCTTCGCTGCTGCCAAGGAACTTAGGCAAACTCTAAGAGAAGTAGGGTCGATGCGTACTTTGTTATATATATATATATGTATTTATTTCTTTATTTGGGTTACGAACATGTGATGAAACTCGCTGAAATCAAAATACAGTAAGTACATTAAGGGGCGTGCAATGTGCTCACATAATCATAGGTGACCACAACCATCACAGTAGTGCCATAACACCGGGAAACGTAACATAAAATAAAAAAAAAGTAAATAATAGATAATATGAAGAAATAAAAAGATAATGTCTAACTGAAATACAAGATAAAATGTGTGATTACAAAAATATTAAATTAAACAAGATTACAACATTTCAGGATATATTAATGAATAAAATTCCAAAATTTATAACCTTAAGGTCACATCAGTGTGTCATTCATGCATGAAGTAAAATTAATAATAATCGTATCCTGAAACAATCCACACACGGTCATATCCCATACTAGAATACTACTAGAACTAGGCAGAACCCGTAGTAGGGCAACCAGACAACTGTTACAAACTGAACTTATACCTACTTATTCAAACTCAAAACTCAAACTCAAAAATTGTTTATTTCAAATAGGCTAGCACTATTGAAAGGTCATGTTTTAAAAAAAATACATTTTACTTTTATATTAGATTTATATTACATTTTACGTGCGTGAATTTTGGAAACACTACATAATGTTCGCTGAATATCTCTCGCATCGATGTGCAAAAACCTTTATACGCTGCAATCAATAATGCAAACAAACAGAGATGCAGGTTTTAAGTTACTAATGCATTGTTTTAAGACAACCACCGCTTATGACGTCATTGTTGGTAGTTCCCGGCTAATGTCGATAGATGGCGGTATCTATTCCACATAAAACAAGTAAGTATAATCTATACTTATAATAAAACTGAAACAGGTCCAATTCTGTACATTGAAGATATTTTCAAAATTATTTTTGGAGGTCATTCTATAACCGATACTAAAGCCAAAACTGTATTTTTTTTATTTTTGTCTGTCTGTCTGTATCTCGGCTGAGCATCACACCGAAACTACTGGATGGATTGAAACGAAACTTGGCATGATTTGAGTTAATACTCCGAGGTAGGACATAGGATACTTTTTATCCCGACATTCGGCACGGTTCCCTTAGGAGAGGGGACTAAATTCAAAATGTGTACTTGGTTATACGCTTGCTTGCGGTTATTTTTCATTATAATTATAATAAATATTTGTAAGGGAACACTCATTGACAGTTGTTAACAATGTTTGGAAATCGATCAGGTTAAGCAACATTAGGTAAGGTCATTAAATAGATGGGTGTCCGTTTAACGCCATTTGAACTAAAAGTCTCCGTGCTTCGGAGGGCAAGTACAAAGTGGGTCCAACATTTTAACTGACTTTAAAAAAGGAGGTTTTGTATTCTATGCGAATGTCTGTTATTAAAAGTTTCGTTAACGTAAAAATAGCGCATGCGGAGCTGCGTGGGTCAGCTAGTAAATAATAAAAACATAAAAAGCCCATGTAATGCTATAAATAAATAAATAAAAAAAATACCGTAAACTGTAATTGTGTGTGTTATTACTGTGCACTACACTGCAGTTTTATTAAATAGCTCCTTTTACAAAAGATGTCTGGAAGAGATCGCTTTGAGTGGTCTTATCGCTCACATTAATTCATGTTACTGTTTTGTGTATTAAGTTAACAAAATGTGTGCAATAAAGTATTTATCTATCTATATCACTATCTATCTGTAAATTGGATTGTTAGTGAAAAAATTAAAGCACGGGGAAAGTTGCAAGGGTCAGCTATAAACGCGATTGTAACTCTGTCTGTTACGCTTTCAAGCCTAAGCCACTGAACCGATTTTGATGGAATTTGGTACAGAGATTGGAAAAAAAATAGGTTACCTTTTATCCTAAAAAAATGCCTTAAAGAAACAAATAAATATGTATTTGTACTAGTGTTTTTGAAATTTTGAGGGGTGGTTTAAAATATAAAAATTACGATAATCCATACGAGTAAAAACGGTTGAGAAAAATGATAGTGATATCGCAGGCGGAGCTGCGCGGGTCAGCTAGTTATTTATAAAGTTAAGTGTTCCACTGAGTGCTAAGCAAAGGTCTCTCCCATACACTTCCGCCCACTCCGTCTCGAAGGCGTTTAAGTCTTCGAACCATTTCTTACGTGGCGTGCCTGCTTCGCCCATTTGCTGGAGTCCAGTCCAGTCTATTAATATTATTAATAATAATCTCCTAGCGTCACACAGACAGTCAGTCAGACAGACAGTCGTCGTCGTCGTCGCTATTAGCGATAAAACCGCCATTAGTAACTTTTTTTTGACACGGGGGAAATCTTCCAAAGATCCCCGGGAGCTGTGGGGCTCGACCGGGGTATGTGGGATTCTTACCCACTAAAACCCCCGTGGCTGTCGCATCGGCACATGAGAGGGGGGACCCCAGGGCTCTCCGGCGGGATCTGCAGCCCTCAGTGCCTTGCCTTTGAGCCCGCCTCCGGGGGGTGCATTGTAGCCCGCCGGGAACCAGACACGGTACTCACGGGGACGGGGGTCACAACCCCGCCGCCGTCCTCCTCGGAGTCGCCGCCGTACTCAATGGACGTACAAAGGGCCCACACCCCGAACGTCCAGCGACTCCTAAGTCGCCATTTGTACCTAATTTATTTTCTAAGTTTTTCTGTATGTTTTACTTTGGTGTGCAAATAAAGAGTATTCTATTGTATTCTATTAATACTAGAAGCAGTAGTTTCTGATAAGTTACAATATAGACAGACATACTATCTACAAATAGTCCTATCGGCGTGACAAGTCAACAATATTTACATGACAAATTGACTTTTATCTACTGTTTAATGATTCATATCACTAAACTCCTAACAAAAATTCACTCTCTCTCAGAACTCTATCGCACTCCGAGTCCGGTAAGGAGTAATTATCTCATTCGTTAGTACAGATTTTGTTTAAAAGTTATTTTTTTTTAATTAACGCGATTTACCTTATGATCGAAATGCGAATTAACGCGATTTACCTTATGACCGAAACGTTAAGTCAAAATAAAAGGTAAATCGCGTTAATTCCCGATTAAAATAACGTTTGATACTGGAACGCGAAAGTCTAAAAGTATATACAAATGAATATAGTCCATAAGATGGTAAACATACTCTGACCGCGAACGTAAGTCAATTGACCGAGGTTCGATTCCCGATCGGCATCTCATTAGCGTTAAGCAAATAATCCAATGTAATTAGCGACGATACGGTTTCCGCTATAGTGACCATATTTCAGCTTGTAATTGGGACATTCCTGAGTTAAAGTCACCCGTGGGGTGTCCGGGTTACGGTTTGGACTTCCCGTCATTAAATTCGGCCGTGACGTCATATAAGGTGTTAAAAACTTGGTTCATAAGCCGGCACGCTTGGTTTCAATACTAATCACTTGCGATATGTGTGTTTGAGGTTATACGTCTATCGATAACGGTGGCGACTCCAAGGAGGACTGCGGCGGGGTTTTGATCTCGGATTTGGCCTATCATCTCCAAGATTGGCTGCAGTGGCCGTACGTAGGACAATGTAGTTAATTTTATGGTCACTATAGTATTTCTGCTCTAGTTCCTTTGAATGTCAAACAAACAGGTGGCTAAGTAGGTGGAC
The DNA here is from genome assembly GCA_911728495.1 of Furcula furcula. Taxonomy (NCBI): domain Eukaryota; kingdom Metazoa; phylum Arthropoda; class Insecta; order Lepidoptera; family Notodontidae; genus Furcula; species Furcula furcula. The sequence goes on from OU452269.1 coordinate 6,258,545, forward strand.
ATTTTGTTTAATCCTATTATGATAGTAGGTACCATAAAGATGTCCCATGATTATTCATTGCTTTTTAATTTCTTTGGTCACGCTATCAAGAACGAATTTACCAATTTCATTGATCATTTTTTTAAGTTTTTACATACTTTGTAAAAGGTTATTACCTAGTGGCGTGCACAGAGGGTAGGCAAAAAAATGTATTTGGCTAGTTTCACCTATTTTAAGTATGTTATTATACCATTTCAAATATCCATATGCAAGCAAATACTTACTATAGACATATTAATTTGCATTTGAAAACATTATTAAGTTTATTCAGCGGCTCCATACTGGTAAACATACTTTGCCTACCCTAGGATTTCTCTAAACAGTCGTAATTTTTAAAAATCTTAGTTTGGACATGTTGGTAATATTGGTTAATTTAAGGATATTTATGCTGGAACACGAACAAATAGCATAAAGCATAAACAACTCGCAGATATTTTTGCCTGCTTTCAGTGCACGCCACTGTTCTTACCCGTGGGGTGGCCGGGTAAGAATAGCACCCTCCTATCTCCTCCCGTTCGGTGTCTGTAAGAGGCGACTAAGGGAAAACAAGAAGACAGGCAGCAGCGTCTTTCTATTGGATTACCTACCACCTATACTTCGATCCCCAAGACGCATGTCAAGCGTGCGGATTATGGCAACCCCTTCGTTCTATGGGGGAGGCCTTAGTTCAGCAGTGTACGTGTTTTGGCTGCTGATGATGAGAAAAAAAAAAAAAGTTCTAAAGAATTTCTTGAGGAAATAAAATTAAAAAAGCAGCGCCGGCGCTGTATGGTACAACTAGTAACAAAGCCACCAAACATTTATATTATTTAGTTAGTACACCTTTTTAGCACAAACTAAATAAGTACAAAAATAAATATGTACGGTCCTTGCTTGACTGTACACTCTTTTGATATGAGAAGTGCGGGAAGAAATAATTAAATAGATTTTAAAATATGTATAATGTCCAAAATGTCCTTAAAAGTAAATGAGAATTAATGAATGCTATGGAAGAAATGAAATGAACACACGAGGCACACTTGCTGGCCTAAACGCGGTTTTGCTAAGATACCACGTGTTTGGTAGTGAGTACACACCGGTTCCCTTGGCGGTCCGATGCGAACTGAATATAATTACTGAATTATAAAATGTGTGCGTCGCGTAAACTGCTGATTTGAGAAATGCACGGTTGCACCGTACAAAATAAAAAAACAGAAATCGAAAATATTATTATTTTTGTTTAAACTAGTGATGAGACAAGCAAGTCGTTTAACTGAAGTTAAGGCCGCGCGCACTTTGGACACGAATTTGTATCGTACGTAAACGTATGATCGTGGTCGTACGAATTAGATGCGCACATTGAATACGTTTACGTACGTACTGTAAGGACGGCGCTCCGTGGGTTCTTTTTAAAAAAACACTTTTATTCTAGCTGAAAATTATATTAATTAAAATACACTTAATAAAACATTACTCTTAACACTGTCTAACAATCTTAATGTACTGCTATGATACGCGGACAAAGAGTCGGTGTGCTCAATGAATTTTAATATGGACTGCCGCGCAAAATACGGCGTTTCCCCTATTTATAACCTTTGGTTTACAAACTGTCTATGTGGGGTTTTATGCTATAACAGCATTCTGTGTATGGTAATTCTGATTATAACATCTCCCCCTTTTAGACGAAGTTACATCTTTTAAAGATTTAACGAAGTAATAAAAATTGAAAACATGAAAAAATATTTAAATTGAAATACTTGTCTAAGCTAGATCAACAGATCTGTAATATAATTAAAATATAGTAATGAGATAAACTAAATTTAAATTCCATAATAGAAATTAATAAAATTATAACATTTATAAGTATCAAAAATAATTGATTTTAAAAATTACTTAAGTTTCTATTAGACCCATCGGGCTGTCTAAACAATACTCTATTTTGACTTTTATTAATGTCTATCTCTGGAAGACTTTTTACTGACTTCCTGTCGCATTCTATTTCACCTGAAGATTCGGATAATTCAAAAGACGTATTAACTCTAGTATTTATTTTGTTTCTTTTTTTATTATAACATTGATTAAAGATTTGAATGCAACAAGATGTTCGTGAAAAACAGTTTTTATAAATTTTATATATTATAAAGATGAAAATTAACGAAATTATAACATATGTCAATGCAGAATAATAATTACCATATTTAACAATGTGTGATTGATTTTCCGTTTGTTTTATTTGATTTTCTAAATAATCTAATTTATGAGAGGCTACTTTTAAAGATTCTAAATCCACATTTGCTAAGGTAATTGGGACAAATTTATGAAAACTACCATTTACAATATTGTATTTGCAACAATCATCTTCTGTTATATCATAACTAATAGATAATTGACTTGGCAATACAGTTTTATAATTACGAGATGAACGAAATTGTAAAGTTTGGAAATATGCAATACAATCATTTTCTACAGATAAAATTCCTGTACCTTGTAATGTATAATCAGTAATTACATTGTTACACTTCATTGTTAATTTATTTGATTTAGATTGTACATAAATATATCTACCATCATTAAGTTTTTGCCATACGTTAATATTTCCGTACAATTGCTTATAATCACAAATTTCAGGAAGTGACAAAGTTACTTCCGTTAAAAGTTTTGTCTCACAGGACGGATTATTAATTGTCGACAAGGTCGAAACTAAAGGACATATCATATATTCATTGTTTACATGTTTACAATCTAACATACTATCTAATAACGCATAACTTAGCCTATCATCCGTTACAGCCACGTACAATTTGGAAGGATGTATTAAAATATATGTTTTATAATTATTTTCTTCGCGTGGTGTTGGTAACGGTAAACTCTTATAAACGCTAAACTTAATAGGATTAATTAAGGGAATTTTAATTACGAATACTAACTTATTATTATAAAAATATGAAGTCAATTGGGACAAATCAATAATAGTATGAATATTCTGTAATGACAGAGTAACTGGAAATTCAGAGTTTCTCTTAGTTAAAATTCTATTAGAGAGTTCTTCATACAATTTAGTTGGAGTAATAACATAAGGGTGTAAAATATTAGCTTTCGCAAATAAAATAGAATTTAAAATAGTATCTAAAATATTAGAAATTGACATTAATTGTCCTTCTATAACATTAAGAATAGAATTAATTCTTTCGGTATTAATTAATTTTGTATGTGTCTTAAGATTTTCTGAAAATATATAATCAAGTTTTTCTATTTGTTTATTAATTCGAATTTCGTTATTATTTAAGTTCTGAATAGAAACATTAAAATTATTAATAGTTGATTGAACTATATGAATATTATCTTTCATCATCGAAAATATCTCATGTTCATTATGCTGACTTGTTGAGATAGCTTCATCATACTTTCTGGCGTCTTCAGCGTCCAAAGTTCCAAAAAAGAATTTAAGTATCTCACCACCAAACTCGATTGCTCGTTTAGATCGGTTTGACGAATTTTCCGCAATAAGATGCGAAAGTGAGTTTAATTTCAAATTATTAGTTTCAATTAAAATTTGTAAAGGATTAATAGTGTCCTTACACTCAATAGTAATATCGGCTAAATTTCTAGCTTTGTCACAAAATAAAGAAATACTTGCAATAGCTTTTTGAATTTTCTCTAAATAAGGTTTGATAGGTATAAACTCTACATAAGTAACAACATTCCAATAGTCGTTATAAAAATAAACAACAGCTGTCGGGTCGAAATATACTCCCGGACTGTGTATAATTGACTCAATCGGTTTTGATAAAGTCTGACTCGGACTGAGCAGAAATCTGAAACAACGAATTGATAAAAATAATTTCACGCTGGTTTAATTTCGTTAATATGATGTTTAACGTGTTTTCGATTAATACAGAGGGTTACGTTATTTTTACCATGTACTTTCATAATTTTAAACGGTCCCTTCCAGACCGGAGATAATGATTTACGTAATCTATGATGACATTTTAAATAGACCATGTCACCGGTTTTATAAGTTTTTTCGCGAGAAGAGGAATCATAATACCTTTTAGAAGTTTCTTTACTTTTATTCATATGCTCTATAGCTCTTTCGCGAGAATATTTCATCCTATATTGCAAAGCACGAATATATTCTTGATACGTGGTGTTATCACTAGATCCATAAACACTACTAGGAATGGATGGTTTATAACCATATAATAACTCAAAGGGTGTGTACTGAGTAGTACAGTGTGGTGTCGTATTATACGACAAAATTGCAGTTGCAAGATAACAATGCCAATCATCTTGATTGTCGTTTACGAAGGATCTTAAATATTCTTTAAGGGTTGCATGTGACCTTTCTAATGCACCATTAGTTTGTGGATGATATGGAGATGAAAATAAATTTTTAACTTTAAGTATTTCTGTTAATTGTTTAAATAACTCTGATGTAAAACAAGTGCCTTGATCTGTTAAGATCATCTTACAAAATCCGAATAAAGAAAAGAAATGAATGAGATTACGCGCAACTTCATCTGTTGATGACGTAATCATGGGATAGGCACACGAAAATTTAGTTAAATCATCCTGAAGAGTTAAAATATATCTAAATTTTTGAAGACCTGCTTCAGGTAAAGTACCAACAATATCTAGAGCCAACCTTTCGAATGGCTTAGTACTTGTAGAAGTTATCACCATAGGTGCTTTATTTGAAGCTCGCAATGGCTTATTTACTTGACACAATTTGCAATCTTTTCCAATAATATGCAGCTTTAATTCGACTATACATGCGCTTAGTACCCGGGTGACCAGCTATAGTAGTCCCGTGGTTTTCTTTAAGAATATTTGGAATTTCGACAGGAGTCGGATAAAGTATTTGATTTTTATAAATATGCACCTTTATGCTAGTGCCGTGAAAGATAAAAGAAATCATATTATAAATTTTAACATATACTATCTTAGTAAACGGTTCCGAAAAATCGGAAATAGCTAACTCTTTATCATAATCATTATTTAAAGTAATTTTATCTCTCAATTGAATTAATAAATTGTAAATAGTTTTATAAGTAGTTTCATCAAAATGATGAACCTTAGTATATAAGAAATAGAGTGTTTTATTATTTGCACTGACCGACTGCACGGTATCAGGTTCGCGTTCACCTGTTCGGAACTCATCGGCGTTATCTACCGTTGATAACAATTGCTCACAATGTGGCATAGAATAATCTAAATCTAAAGAGACTGGACACGCGATTGATTTCTGTTTTGCTAAATGTAAACTTTCATTATGTTCTTGAATTTGTGTATCACAATTTGGAGTAGTTCTAGTGAACTGCATTTTAAAGAATTGCTCATAAGTGGCAATATTTAATTTAGAACGAGTAATAGCATTTACTGGGTAACGAGACAAAGCGTCAACATTACAATTAATACGACCTGGTTTATAGACGATTTCATAATCGTACTCCTCTAATTTAAGTCTCCATCTGAGTAAACGTCCACCTGGATCTTTAGCATTAAATAACCAAGTAAGCGGACGGTGATCCGTTACGATTTTAAATTTATATCCATACACATAAGGACGGAATGTATTAATACCAAACAAAATAGCGAGAAGTTCTTTTTCTGTTGTAGAATAGTTTCCTTCTTGTTTATTTAAAGTACGAGACGCAAAAGCAATAGGTTTATATTTGCCAATTTCTCCCTGAGATAAAACTGCGCCGACGGCATAATTAGAAGCATCCGTCGTAATAATAAAAGGTTTTGAGAAATCGGGATACTGTAATAAAGGAGCTGACATTAACTTTTGTTTAAGAGTATTGAAAGCTAGCTCTTGCTCTTGAGACCAATGATAAGCTACGTCTTTTTTTAATAATGAAGTAAGAGGTTTAGTTATGTGAGAGAAATTCTCTATAAAGCGACGGTAATAACCGGCTAATCCGAGGAAAGACTTAATGTCTTTTGGTGTTTTAGGTGTAGGAAATTGGGAAATGGCCTTGACCTTATCAGGATTTGGCGCTACACCATTGTCTGTGATTACATGCCCTAGATAAGCGACTTCGCGACGCAGAAACTCACATTTGTCGGGCTGTAACTTTAAATTTGCTTCTCTAAATTTGGAAAATACGATTTCTAATTTTTGCATATGAGACTCAAGGTCATGGGAATAAACAATACAATCGTCTAAATAAACATAGCAATGAAGACCTTGTAGTCCTGAAAGTACCAAATTCATCATTCTTTGGAATGTAGAAGGAGAATTCTTGAGCCCTACTGGCATTCGCGTAAATTCGTAATGTCCAGAGGTACTATTCGTCATAACACTGAATCCTGTCTTCTCAGTGTCCTTGGGATCCAAACACAGCTGATGAAAACCAGATGCTAAATCTAGAGTGCTAAAGTACTTAGAATGACCTAATTGATCTAAAATATCTGTTATAAGTGGAAGAGGATAGACCTCAGAAACTGTGACATCATTTAAACGTCGATAATCAATTACAATTCGCCACTTTTGTTTACCCGACGCATCGAGCTTTTTCGGCACAACCCACACGGGTGCACTCCAAGGTGAAGTTGAAGGACGAATAATTTTTTGATCAAGCATCTTATTAATTTGTTTTTCGACTTCATCTTTATGTATTTCTGGGAAGCGATAAGATTTTACATGAATAGGGGCTGCATTTCCGGTATTTATAGAATGTTGAAGAACATCTGAATATGTTAAAAATTCACCCTCAAGGTGGAAAATGTCCGTGTATTGGGAAATACAACTCATAAGCGCTTTATTTTCTTGCGGATTTAAATGAGAACATCTAATTTGATCAAGAACCTTTTTAGATCGATCCATATTTAAAGAATTTAATTGATGAACGAATTCTTGCTGAGTGTCGTCCAATTTAGAAAATGGCAATTCAATTGGAGTTAACTGAACTTGGAAATTATCAATACACACTTCGTCTTCGGTGGTATTTAAAACAGAGATATTAACTCGATTGTTAGGTTTTATACCTACAATACTATTCGCTAAAAATACGCCATTACATATTCTTTGATCAAGTATCAAGGCTTCTGTTCGACCAGATACTTCTGATAAGTTAGAAATTGGACACTCAATTACCATTTCTGACCGTGGTGGTAAAACATATGATGTATTACTAAAACAAATAGGTATAGCGTGACCTTGGTAATTAAATGTATTATTAGAATATTGCACATCTATTTTAAAATGTTGAATAAGATCACTTCCAATGATTCCATCGTAATATAACTTAATCGTATTATCAATAGTATGAAACATATAATTAAACTCTATCTTCTGTGAAGATGAAATTTGATGCTGTAAATTAAGTTCGATAGACCCGAGAGACTCATAATAAGAATCATTATCACTTAAGCCTTTAAGCTTTATAATTTCAGGCCCGAGCACTGGTTGTTTAGATAAACTAGAAAATTTGACAATTGAAATAGATGAACCAGTGTCTATTAAAAAGCACAGAGGCTTATCGCTATAATTTGTTTTTAAATAAACGTGAGGAAGAGAAACTTTATTGTTAATATTATTAATGTTATATGTTTTCTCACGTGTGCAATCCTTAGAATATAAACTCGACTTATTATTACGAGGTGAAGGATTGTATTTATATAACTCAGAGTTCGAGACATTTAATGTAGTATTTAACTTAGAAATATCAGTATCTTGATAAACTTGTGTTGAAGATAATTTAAGAACACAAGGAGATGTCTCTGAATTGTGACGAACCTGTGCTGAAGAAAATTTAGGAACACAGGGTGAATGACCTTCAGTCATTTTTAAAAACTCAGTGGATTGGGGTTTAATCCCATCAAAATTAGAATTATTATTTGTCATCCGTGTTTTAGAAAATTTAGGAACACGGGATACATTAATATTTTTCGTGTCATTCAAGTTATTATGTGGTTTCGGCAGACACGGGGCTGAAACCGCATTTAGTTTAAAGTATTATCCTCACTATTAGTATCTTCAATAAGGTGCACATTAGAACGGTTATCACCTGACGTATTATGGCTAGAAGTCGGTGCACTTGATAGTGTAGGGTTACGTGACTCAGAGCGCGTTTGATTATTTTTATATTTAAGTTTGCGACAGTCACCTATTAAATGACCACGATTTTTGCAATACACGCATAATTTATTTAAATCAAAAGTAGACTTTTTATTAAAATTATTAAAATTATTTTGATTATTATTTGGCGATTCTGAATTAACGTGATGAAAATTAGGATAAGTATTTTTAGATTTGTTTTTATAACATTCGGCGGCGACGTGACCACCTTTATTACAAATAGAACATTGTTTAAAATTTGAGCGACTTGGTAATTTAGATAACCTATATAATTTTTCTTCTTCAGCCGCATGTGTAATCGCGTCCGATAGCGTTTTTGGATTTCTGCATCGAACAATGTGTGAAAAATTAGTATTTAACCCTAATAAAAACGTATTCAGGGCTAAATCTTCCATGGCAGCAAGTCTGCCTACAAGTTCCTTATCGTCTTCGCAGCTGTAATGTATGTCTGACTGAAGCCTGGTTAAACATGACTCCACACGTAAAGAATATTGTATCACATCCTCGGAAGGCATTTGTTTACAATTCTGAAGGTCAACTAGCAAATGAGTAGAGTGCTTTTTCTCTCCAAAAGTAGACTTTAAAAATTGCTTAATTTCCGACCACTCTTTGAAACATTTTAGACAACAGGCTAGTTGAGCTTTGCCCTCGAGTTGTGAGATAATATACTTGCATAAAACTTTCTGTTGTTCTGTACTGGCAAGTGAGATTGCATTATCGCAATTTGTTAAAAATGCTGGCAATGACTCTCGATCCCCTTTGTATGGCTTTATAAATTTCGTTAAAACTGAGAGCGTAATTTTGTCAGCCATTTTTACTTTAGCTTTTATCGGTGAAGGACTTTTTGATGAATAATTGTCTGATAAATCAGAACTTTGAGAATTTAACTCTTTTGTGTCCTCTTTTTTTATAGACATTAAATTATTAATAGCTTACGCCGTACAGATCACCAGAAAAAACACATATAAAAAACAAAATTCAATAGAATTTTAAAATTAAAAATGATGTAAAAATTAGAATAAAAATATGTAAAAATTATAGAATTGTAAAAATTAGAAAATTTGTAAATATAACATTTAGAAATGTAGAAATTTTAAGTAAAATTAGTAATTAATTGTTCTGGAGTTTAGAAGATTTTTCGTTAAATCACTTTCACTTTATTCACTTTGAAAAACGCTTGTTAAAATTGCAAAAGTTAAGATCACTCACAGAACGGTGGCAGTAATGGCAGCAGTGGCAGCATTCCCGAACATCTTCAAAAAGAACGGCTTTTCCTAAAACCGATGTGTCGCGCAGCGCGCAGCGATGACGTAACCGGGCTCGACGAGTGCCTGGCGACTCAGGGAGTCGTATTACAGGTTACCTCGAACTCCGATACGCTGTCCGTGTCCGTGGGAACGTCGATCACGACGATCACCAGCAGTATAAATGTTAGGTGATGAATGTGGTGATGCGGGCTCACGCTCAATAGCGGAGGCTTACCGTCGATCAATTATACTAATCAGCAGCAGAGGTGTTTGTAGGGTGAATGGTGATGCGGGCTCACGCTCAGCAGCGGAGGCTTATCGTCGATCACGTGTGTAGCAGCGCGGGCTCAGGCGGTATACCCAAGACTTAGCGTCGACTACTTCACTTCACTAAGAAAGAACCTTACATCCACGGAGCCAAAATACGGTGCCAGACGGGAACGAATTCGCGACGCCTAACACCTAGATTCCAGTACTTATAGCGTTTCCTGGAATCCCACTTCTGACACCAATTTGTAAGGACGGCGCTCCGTGGGTTCTTTTTAAAAAAACACTTTTATTCTAGCTGAAAATTATATTAATTAAAATACACTTAATAAAACATTACTCTTAACACTGTCTAACAATCTTAATGTACTGCTATGATACGCGGACAAAGAGTCGGTGTGCTCAATGAATTTTAATATGGACTGCCGCGCAAAATACGGCGTTTCCCCTATTTATAACCTTTGGTTTACAAACTGTCTATGTGGGGTTTTATGCTATAACAGCATTCTGTGTATGGTAATTCTGATTATAACAGTACGTACCACATTTATGCAAATAAATTGAATTGAATTTTTTCCGGTTATATCGTACTCGTGTAGTCCTCTTTGGAGCGCCATGAATAACCTGTATCTGGTAATTCTCTTATAACTAGCGGAATGCGGCAGCGTCATCGCGGTCGTAGAAAAATATATCTATCGGTGCATGAAATATATTTAAAAAGACGTGAATTCAGTGAAAACCATCATATGATGGTTATCACTGATGGTCTTTCATAATATTATGAAAGATATATAATGACCACATACTGTTTCACGTTCGTAAACCAAGTTAATAATTTTTTCTCCATCCACTTTTAATTTTTAACGTACGAACGTGTTTGAAATCCCAACAAGTTCGGATTGTATTCGGACGTCTGAACTACACGTACGTATACGCACGATTAACTCGCACCCAGTCTGCGCGCTCCCATAGTACTTGGAATGTCGGGATCGTTCGTACGTGTTCGTATGTGTCCGCACGAGTAAAATTCGTACGAAAACGTGTCCAAAGTGCGCGCGGCCTAAGCGTCACGCCTGCCTATGACAGCTGCATTGCACTGCCGCTCGTCACACGAGAGTAATTAAGTAAACACAACAATATTTACACACTGCTGCTTGGCGGCAGAATGTCTGATGCTGCAGTGGTACCTGTACGTTCTTGCAGAAGGGACCTACCACCCAGTAGAACAGATAGGTGGCTTTCTTGCTAATGAGCGATTTCTTCCAGGCAAGAACCTGTTAGTACTAAGTCTCAATTCACCAGGCAGCAGCCAGCAGAGGCGTGACGCGGCCGCTAGAGCAGGCGCACGTTACCGCGCTCGGCCGCACGCTGCCTCGCGCCTTATGTCATCTTGACTTTAGTTCGTATTGTAGACAGAATATAACAAGACATCTAGCTAGCGTGCCGCCGATAAGGACAGAAAATAACGGAAAATAATCATTCGTACACTTAACACACGCTAAGGATATTTATTCAAATGCGCCTATTATGTAGTATAAACGATATTTCATAATGCAATTCAATTTAAAACTCCAAAGCTAGGTCGTGAACTAGAAAATTTCATGAGTTTGGAAGAAAACGCACCGTATAGGTGCGCCAGATTTTGAACACACGCTGAGGGACAAAAAATCATATGCTCTGTTTCTTTCTATCACATATAATATATATAAATGCATCCTTTTCTTGCGCGAATGAGAAAGAAAGTGCCAGCTCTCTATGGTTTTCTTTCTCTAAGGTTCGTATATTCTACCAGCCTTATTAATAAACTATGATTAGCGTCAGAACAACTTTACTCCAAGACTTACGCAAAGATTAGGCAATTATGGTATTAATAAACTAGTAGTAAGGACGGAGTTAACTAATCAAAATGTAGTCCCGGAGTAAAAGTTACTCCGCGGAGCCCCATGGTTTAACATTTGAGTAAGCATAGATTTGTATTGTATTTCTAACTTCCATTGAGATAATTATAATATACTAAACATAACCTAATTGTATAAACCTCGCAATATCCCTGACTAGCTGACCCACGCAGCTCCGCCTGCGCTATTTTTACGTTAACTAAACTTTGAATAACAGACATTCTCATCGAATACATAACCTCATTTTTTATAGTCGGTTAAAAACTGGGGCCCACTTTTTACTTTCTCTCCGAAGCACGGACCCGTTTAGTTCAAATGGCGTTAAACGGTCACCCATCTATTTTATGACCTTACCTAACGTTGCTTAACCCGATCGATTACAAAACCTTGATAACAACTCTCTATGAGTGTTCCCTTACTAATATTTATTATATTTTATAGAAAAATTGATAAAATCGGACCAAGCGTATAACCAAGTACCCGTTTTGACTTTAATCCCCTCTCCCAAAAGAACCATGCTAGATTACGGGACAAATAGTATCCTATGTCCTACCTCGTAGTAAGATCTCAAATCATGCCAAGTTTCATTTGAATCTATTCAGTAGTTTCGGCGTGATGCTCAGCCGTGATACAGACAGACAGACAGACAGACAGACAAAAATTAAAAAAATTACATTTTCGGCCTCAGTATCGGTTATAGAATGCCCTCCAAATATAATTTTCAAAATATCTTCAATGTACAGAATTGGACCTGTTACAGTTTTATTATAAGTATAGATTTACACGCTCAACTGCATATTACATTACTGAAATGGTAGAATGATTTGGCTGGAGATGCAGTAGGCTTTATACCACCTCACTTGAAAGTTTTAGCTGCAAAAAGGACTTGGGCTCGTGGAGAGGTAAATAAACTGTCTCAATAAACTAAACTATTAGGCTAGTTATGTAGGCTACAGCCGGATGATTCAGAAATAACTTAGAACAGATTTTAAAACTAATTTTTATTAATTTAAATTACATTTTTAATATCTAATTTAAATATGTAGTGACCGCTTCGATGTTAGAAGCTAAGTGAAGAGCCGATTCCGTCGCTATGGGTCCATACAATGGATCTAGTTGTGCGCCGTCAGCTGGTTTTCGGTACACATGCTGGATGCGGCGTCCATACAATAGCCCTTCTGTTCTTGGATAGGTTGCTTTGTCAGCAAGTTTTGCATTACACGCGCCGGCTCGTGCTTGAGGCCCACCGTGGTTTCTGCTCTTACACGCGTTTTTTGAGGTGCACTGTAGTTTCTTGTTAGGGACGGTGTGTAACAGGCTAGATCCCCGGCCTACTTGTTATATACTTTCTTGATTTATAGATAATATTCTGCTAATAAAAAAACACAAATTCTAAAACCACTATCTTGAATTCAACAAGAGAAATACAGAATATTATGATGTAAGAGAAATATAGAATATTATGATGTAAGATAAATATTGAGTGAAAGTTGTGATTGTCAAATAAAAGTGTCAAATATCAAAATTTACCTAACTGCCAGTGTCTTTTTAGTCATTTTGTTCATTTTTTTTACTTTTAATTTCAGTGGGTTGCCATAACATACACCTTAGTCTCAGTGTAAGAATTGTATTGTTAGTCCGAACCTACTTCGTATTTATTAATACCGTTATTAAGACGTAGCTACTCCATGACTAGTCTAGAATTAACTACTTCCGATGTAGCTTTGGAGTAAGAGAAAAATAAGCGATTTTTATTAATAAGACAGGTCTGTCTTATTAATAAAAATCGCTTATTTTTCTCTTACTCCAAGAAACTCCGCTCGCTCTTCCACGCGGCCTTTTTAAGCTTTTAAGTATTGCCTATAAAATTTAAAATTCTTTCACACTGAAAGTGCGCGCCACGCTGCTGCCGGCTGCTGCCATCTTGGTGTGAATTGAGCCTGATTTTCTACACAAAGTGGTAGCTCCCCGCAGAATTCAAACGCATGACCCCCAGATTGTAAGCAGCCTCCCGTTGTGCTAATGACTTGGCTAGCCTCTGTATTGTGGTATGAGGCCTCTGATGGTAAGCTGTGGGGTGTCCGTAAGAGTCGACTAAGGGAAAACAAGAAGACGGGCAGCAGCGTCTTTCTATTGGATTGCCTACCACCTATACTGCGGTCCCCAAGCCGCCTGCCAAGCGTGGGGATTATGGCAACCCCTCCCTTCTAAGGGGGAGGCCTTTCGGCTGATGATGATGATGATGGTAAGCTATAGGATTAGTTTGACGCACCGCCAATTCATAATTAGTATTAAATTAGACATAAATTAGTTTTTATTATTATGGGGTCACATCTTAAAGTGCTAAAAGCGTTATTAAAAAGACAATAAATATCGCGAACTTTACATTTTAGCTATTTTTTTTTTAAAGTTTGTATATATTTTATAAAGGTTAAAAGATACATAATAATTAATTGCATCATGAATAAATACACAATATATTAGATCTACGGGGCAGCTGAACTAATCTCGTTAAGATTTTTCATTTGATACCTACATTTATATCAGTATCTTTCTGGGACAGTTTAATAGAAAATAATTAAAAACAATAAATACACACATCAAAAGTGTCTAGGGATCAAGCATTTTTAAGCGGATTTCTTGAGATTGAGATGTGGCTTTGTAATAAATTTATGATTTTATAAATTTATATGGATCCTTTTTGGTACATTTCATAATTTGAATCAGGAACTGTGAATCAAATTCGAGTAAAAGATGAAAATCAGCTGTCAATATTTTCCCTATAAAAACATACAACGCATTGAAGACATTATTAGTGCTACTGTTTCCCTACTACTGATTAAAACCAACGTTATTATGGAGCGGCGACGTCATTTAAGCAGGGAAGAAATGCTCAGAGCCGTGGGAATGATAGAAGCTGGTTCCCGGCAACGTACTGTGGCTTTAGCTCTGAATACAAGTCAGAGTGTTATCAGTCGACTTTGGACACGTTACCGAAGCACTGGTACCGTGGCTGAGCGCCATGGAGGACGGTATCGCTGCACCACACGGAGACAAGACCGATATATTCAAATCTTAACTCGAAGAGCTCCAACAATAACTGCCATGATGTTAGCCGTGAGGCTTCATCACTCTTCAGGGAACTTAATTAGCGACCAAACAGTCAGAAACCGCTTGCATGAAGTGAACCTTCATTCCCGAAGACCGCTACGGGTACCACCTATAGCAATGCACAATCGTAGGATTCGATATCAATGGGCTCTTGAACACAAAAATTGGGCAGAAGAACAATGGCGTTTCGTGTGCTTTTCTGATGAGTCTCGTTTTGGTATGAGACCGGATACAAGACGTATACGACACTGGAGAACCCCTGGACGCCAACAGCGATTAAAATCCTGCCAGGAAGTCCATCCTTATAGTGGTGGAACCATCATGGTATGGGCGGGTATTTGGATCGGCGGAAGAACTGAGTTGATTTGGATCAGAGGCAACCTCAACGCTCAAATTTATGCTGAGACGATTGTATCAGACGTCATCGTTCCTCTACAAGTGCAAATCGGTCCCTTATTTCAGTTAATGCATGATAATGCACGACCGCACACCGCAAGAGTTGTAAGACAGACTCTCGCCGCAGCTAACATCAATGTCCTGCCCTGGCCTGCTCAGTCGCCAGACTTGAACCCGATTGAGCATCATGGGATATGCTACAGAGAAGAGCTCTGCCGAATATGGAGGGTATCCAGTCGCAAGAAGACCTTTTTTTGTTGTTGCAACGAACATGGGCGGCCATTCCACAGCGTGATTTGGATGAACTCATTTTGAGTATGCCAAACCGATGTTTTTGTGTTGTTAGCGTTCGCGGTAGAAACACGGATTATTAATTGTTTAAGTTACCCAATAAAATTTTAAAGAAAACTGTTATTTCAGTCTTTTTTTCGAACTTTTGTGTTAGTGGTTCAAATGTCAAAAATCCCTTTATTAGGAAAATGGCAAATTTCTTTATTAATGCAAAGGTGACTTGGTTTATCGTTACTGTGACAAACGAAAACACTTTATTTGATGAATCCTTAAAGAAAATTTTAATTAATATCAATCAGGAGAAAAGTTATTGCAAAAATATATGTTGATCCCTAGACACTTTTGATGTGTGTAGTATATTACGAACCTTCCACAGGAATTGGATGATGTATTTCAAAAGCTTGTAGTTATTTAGAGAGGTAATGCCTCGGTATACGCAGAGGGCATACAGCGGCCTGCGTACAATAATGCTCTTAGGGTGCTGTTAGGGTTGCCCAGATTTTGCAGTGCATCAGGCATGTTCGCTGATGTTGGGATTTCATGCCGTCATCCGAAAAAGCTGTGCCTCCCTCCTGCAGAGGGTACGTGCCAGCCCTCACAGCATCCTGAGAACATTGTGTGATAGATGGGACTGCCCTGTGCTTGAGCATTGGATGCAGCTACATTCGCCTGTAGCTAGGTGTGCAGTGCTCTAGCTCATGGCTTTCCTAGATGTGGATGTGTTATATTTTATATTATTTGGTTTTTAACACTAGTTTTTTAAGATGTTTGTACTAACACTATGGATCTGTCTGGTCTGAAATAAAAATGTATTTATTTTATTTAACGGTAATATCGAGAATGAGGATTTTCACTTGCAATGGCTATCATAATTTGCAATAGAAACGGTTGTATTTTTCATTTATTTCATCTAACACTATCATCGCTGTGCTCACAAACTTTATAGTGCTGAGAACCGTAGAAATATTTGTTTTAATTGTTTTCCGCAACCAGAAAACCGATAGAAGAAACGTTAAGTGTCAACAGACGATATTTTCGTAAATTATAGTGATATGTATTACTAAAACTGAAACTGATGAGATATAATCAGTATAATGACAATAAGAACTAATTGAAAAACAATCAGGATATATCGAAATTTTTGTATAATTCGCGCATACATTTATTATTATCTTTATTATTCGGCAATCCTATCTTTAATATAAAAGATATACTTACTTACTATATACTTTGAACTTATATCAAAAGTACATACCTACTCTACTAAATATTTAAAATGATATGCAGAATGTTCTAAAAATAAGTAATCTTTATTGTATTTTTTGGTGAGGGCGGAAAAGCATCCTTGAAGGGCGCGCACCTTGGACCTTTCCAGTACGACATGAATACTTAAATCTTTTGTAAGATTGACCATCATCAACATCTTCGTAACGAATTGGTGATAATTTTTAATAGGTAAAAGACTTTATGTGATAGCTTTAAAATATGTTAACAAAAGACAAGTTCGCTGAGTGTCTTACCGGATCTTCTCAGTAGATAGCGAACGCGTTACGATCTGGTGAGTAGTTTGGGGATTTTTTTTTATATAAGAACATGGGGCTTATCGTAAGAAAGATATTTTGACTCAAAGGCATATTTCGACATCACATTCGAAAAACGATACTTAGTGTAGTATTTTCTAACTGGTGAGTTATCTATGTTTAGCTAATACATTATACATATACCTATGTATAAAAACATCGGCAGTTATATTAAAAGCAAATCCCAATTAAATATTATCCCAACTGGATCCTTTTCCGTAAAACGCTTAATTAATACTTTGGTTAACCATATTAAGTATGATTATTATGCGAAATGAAATCATTTGGTATAATTAGCATAAAATTTTAAGATTATGCCTGCAATATCGCGTACTGGTAATGTCTCCTACCTCCGGTGTCGGCCAGACCTAGCCTCATAGCCTTTTATGACTCTATACACCCCCCCCCCCCCTTCGTTCCATCTCTAGATAACCAGTTGTAGAATTTTTTCAATGGCCGCTTATGGCTGCGTTCTTAAAAATCCATAAAAGCTACGATAAAGCTTCACATTAAAATTATGTTTTACTTATTGGAATTTATTTCGTGCACAAAAAATAATCAGTAAAATGAATCTTTGTGATTGAAGTATTGTTATGAACTGTAAAATTGCGTTTAGTTTTATCAATTTTTCGTACAGGTATACCAAAATGGCGGCGGTGTCGAAAGCTCAAAGCTCGAACGCGACGGTAAGGTGCGGGGGTAGCGGGGAGGTGAGGGGGGCAGCCGCATGCGTAGCGGAGCTCACGGGGCCGCATTCCAGTAGTTCGGCCGGCCTCCGCGCGGCGCTGACGTGCCTGCCCTGAATCCGCGTCGCCCGCTCCAATACAAAGAACACCTCAGTATTGTAAAAAATCTGTGATGTATTGATTAATTCCGACTCTATCCTAACACTAAAAATTCTCAATGATTCGTAGTGCACGTTAATATTGTGATAAGGGCGTCTAAAGTGCTGTTTTAACGCGTTTTCACTGTGGGCCACGTCCTATGGAATTCCACATTTATCATTGAATAGAATCTAGTGAGGAGAGAATATGGTGGAGCCATCGCGTCGCCACTGAACGGATTGATCGTGTTTTATATGTGAAATTGTGGACGTACCGTGATAAATCGTGTTTTTGGTGCATAAATATGGATTGGTGTATAATTCGTGAATAGGTAGCAACGCCTGGCCATAGCGTCTCGTATCGGATAATGCAATACTAATAAACGAGTCAGGATGGTGTCCCTATCGTACTTAGGCATCCGCCACACACCCTGGGCCCTTCTCGTGCTGATTTTCTTCATCGAAAGCGTGATGGGGAACTACGCAAAATCATTTTACATCCATTGGAACACAACAAATAGTATATTCAGAATAGACAATACGGATCACGTATTCGACTTGAATAAAGGGAACGCACAATTCGAATATGACCAAGTGAATATAATATGTCCTGTGTACACCCCGGGGACGTTTGAGGAGGACACAGAAAAGTATATAATATACAATGTGAGTAAAGAAGAGTATGATACGTGTAGGATAACGAATCCGAACCCTCGCATTATAGCGATATGCGACAAGCCAAACAAGTTGATGTTTTTCACTATAACATTCCGGCCGTTCACGCCCCAGCCTGGCGGGCTCGAGTTTCTACCGGGGAAGGATTATTACTTCATATCCACGTCCAGCAAAGACGACTTGCATAGACGGATCGGCGGCCGTTGCCTCAGTCATAACATGAAGCTAGTGTTTCGTGTTTGCTGCAAACCAGAGGAGCAGTCGCCCGCTCCGCCGCCCCAGCCGACGCTGCCACCGCCTCCGCCACCCCCGACAACCCCGTCGACTACAACCACGACCACAACAGCGAAGCCGGTGACGAAAAAGACGCACAAGTATGATAAGACGCCGAATGAAGTGATCAAGAGTGAGGAGTTGTCACATTCGCGCGGGGCGGCTCTGGCCTCGTCTCTGGCCCTGGCTTTGGCTGCTAGCGCGGTGCTGGCGCCGCTGGCTCGGTGAATGTGCGCCCGAGCGGCGCGCCCGCCGCGCCCCGACCTAGCGAAGCCCGGACCGGCGACCGCGACCCTTCACTCCCTACATTTACGGCCAGACACTCTAGTTTATACGTGAAGTGCGCGAGTGATTCCGAACTAATGGCTTGCCGCTAGTGACGTTCCCCATGGATATTTTTGGATTGTAATCGACTCGTAAGTAGAGACGCGACTTGGGAAGTGCAAAATGTTCCAATCTATGTTCCACATGACGTACTTAGTCTGTAAGGAACACGAAAGCCTAATTTTTATCTAAGTAAGGCCTACTGATTAATCGAAGTTTCGTGAAGTTTTCTTTTTCAATAGACGATCAGCAAATTGTAGATTACGATCAGTTAAAATATATTTATATATAAAGAAATGTTAACGTGTATGATAAAATTAGGTTTCTTAAACCGTTTAGGAATTAACAATTTTTTATATTTTTCATTATGCAAAGGATATTTGACTAAGAATTAGGGTTCTCTACGGATCAAATGCAAATATAGGAAATCTTATATCAAATTTAGGTAGCTTTTTAATTTTTAGTTGGAAAAGACATTTTTTTTCTCAGCTGCTTATTGTATTAATTAGAATTTATTTATATTATAAATGAAAAACTTTGGACAAGTTATGAATCTTGTCTAGGAAACTGTGATTTTGGTTTTAGTATTTTCTTTCTCTTTATGCTTGTACTATGTGATATATTTACCGTTTATGTATTAAAGTGAAGCCTCTTTCACCTCAGTAACATTTTCACTTTGACTGATTTATGCATTTTAGCTTTTTTTCTTAATTTTAACGAATTATAAATAAAACGTGTAGCACACAACACTATTTCACCATAATATGGTAGGTTGTAAAATATCTTGTAAGTAGTGTTGTGTGCTTTTCGACAAATAACTCATTCTGATCTACGCCTACGTAAAAAAATGGAATTTTCATAATAATACCTGAAAATATCTTTTTTTTTACTACCGAATACAGCAAACGCACTTTAGTGCCATTACAGAAACGTGTGAAACCATTTTTACATTATAATGAAATAGTCAAATAGTTAATTATAGTAGTCGAAATAGTCCGGTTTTCAGTTAGAAATACGCATAATAGTACACTTGGTATATTTTTAGGTAGTCTTTAAGATTGAACGGTCGAGTTTCAATATAAAATGGCATTTATCATGATTAACGTCGTCCCAGCCCGTAAAAGGGTAATAAAAAACTTCGAATTTAATTTAAATAATGTACCATGAAATCGGAGAAAAATATTTATGAAGTTAGTACTATTTATAGATATTTTGACAGACGTAACTATTAATCAAAATTTGTACCACATGATTTTGATTACATTTAGAGTAACAATCTCTATTACTCCTGTTTCTTACATAGAAGGATGAAATAGAAACAAAATTGTAGGTATTTTTGAATGTAATTTATTGTAAGGATAAACTCATTATCTTACTTCAGAAACACAAAATTCGTATGAACTGACAAACGCTGCATTGACAAAAGTTGTTACAGCAAATTACTTATTTTTGAAGGGTTGAAAGATATCTTATCCTATCGAAACTTAAAATAATTGAAATAGAAAACATCTGAAGAATTCAATAATATTACATTAATTGCTCTATGCAATACATGAGACTTCATTACACAAAATTATGGATTTAAAGAAATAACTCCTGGATGTATGTACTACATTTGAAAATATAGATTTGTTGGTAATTAAGAAAAATTCAGAAGATAGCACACTGGAATATGAATGTAATATTGCGTGTATCAGTCTAGTATTTAGGACTAAAACTAGATTTGAACAGATTATTTATTCAACAAGGTCCACATTTTACATTTAACTGGATGTTACTGGATGGAATATAAATTTGGAATAAATGATTAGTGAAAGAATACATTTTACATTATAAAGTATACATACAGCAGGTTATTAAACAGAACAAATAATGTTTTGACATTACGCGTAATCACTCATCACGATGTAAGCTCTAAATTAAAAACTAAAATAAGTTTCATATAATTAAAATTATGCTGATTGACCAATCTTTCCATTACGACATGAGCAACTCTATAGTATTCGTGTGGACAGTAGTATATTTAAAAAAATATACAATGCCGTCATAAGTGGTTCAAAAAACTTTCAAAACATAGGGATCAATTTTAAATTCACCAATGATTTCACAGTCCATCATTCGTAATTGCTGTATAATTCAAGAAAATAAATATTAACTAAAATATTCAAATGGTAGTCCATGTGGCAAGGTTCCAGCTAAAGAAGCAGACAATGAGAAAAAATATAAACGCAAAGAAAATACTTAAAAATCCAGAATAACTTCCAATAAATCCCAGAATAACAAACACGAAGTCACAGTTTGACTATTCGAAATGTAAAATATAGCTCATCAAAGATAAAAAGAACAACTATAGTTAAAATGAGCTCGATATAAACAGTGCAACAGAGCGACAACAATGTCGCCGGTAATGCATTGTTTTCTAAACAAATGTTCCATTTAAATATAGTAGTTTATGCATCTGTTTAACTAGGTAGAACTAGTTTACTTGCTTGAGCATACTCGTTTTTAAGAACAGGTAGATATGGACACATATTTTCTTCTTTTCGAATTTTATGGAGTATTTCATATAGTGGAAAGTTTGGTTAGTCCCCAAAATCTAAGACTAATATTTCTTTAAGCAAGATAGATCACAAATTAGGTTCCTAATGGGTGAATTCATGGATCATTTTGGTCATTTATAAGCACCAACACAGAATGAGGCTAAGTAACTACTGTAGATACTTGCAGATTCCGTGATCTTGGGTGAATTCATGGATCATTTTGGTTACCTATAAGTACCAACACAGAATGAGGCTGAGTAACTACTGTAAATACTTGCAGATTCTGTGCAGGGAAAAACGTGTCAATGCTACGTGTATTGTGTGCCTGCGACTTTCTTGCAAGTACATTGAGTCATCTGGGAGTAGCCTAGACTACACCAGGTTATTATATATAGCTCCAAGCAGGTGCAATCGAAACTTTTCGATACATCAGCAACAGAGTAAGGGCTAAAGTTTGTACAATGGATCTAACTGGGTTGAATTGCGTTCCAGTGGTTACCGGGCCCAATTCATAGCCACTAATAATAGAATAGAAAGCTGACAGTCAAGAACGTGTCAGACGTATGTGTATTATTTTACCATACAAAGGGGCTCTTACCTGCAGATACATTGAATTTCAAACACAATTATTATTAGAGAGGATTCTTCAAGTTCAAAACATTAAGTCACACTTTTCATACATTACTTCATCTCTTGGATACGTGAACGATAAAACTCTAATTTTGAACATCTTTAATAAAGTGTCTCCAGTACTATCTCCAAATAGTAACACCATTTGAGAACGCAAATCAGTCTAATTATCTTGGCGTAGCTCTTCGGGATATTTAGGCACATTAGTGTATATAATTGTGTAATTAGTAGACAACTGTGCGCCTAACCTTAATGAGAGGCATTTGTTATGACTAAATATGAATTCATTGAATGTAATTGGACTCTCCATGATATCTTTTTTCACACGGGTATTAATAAATGATTAATAACCTCAATCTAATTATTATCTTGTAACGGTGAACTGGAATCAAGAAGAATTGCAATCACTTCTTAAAATTTTGCAGATATGAGTTTTTGTGACTTATCGACTTTTAGACTGTTAACTGTATTATTTTCTATAGTTAACTCTAGTTTTCTCACTTTGACATTGCGCATCTTTTTGTTATTCGTTTGTCAAGTGAATGTACTTTAAACATCTTTCGCCTTATTACGAAAAGCAATTTAACGTTAAACCTATTTGTAAACTCAGGAAATCGTTCCATAAACCTGAGTCTAAACCTAGGATTAACGTTAACTTATTTTCGTAATAAGACGGATAAGGATTTAAGGTAGTTTCTGTATGTAGTCTCGAAAAGTTACCAGTCGAATGAATGAGTTTTATATGACTTTGACATAGAACGCTTAACACATATAAATTGTAAATTTGAAAAAAGAGACATGATGAATTCATAATGGTTAAATTGATTTTCAACTAACATCTAAGAAATACCCCGATTGGACCAGCTTTAACGACAAAATCGCATTCAATCCGTTCATCATAAGTTTAGAGGCTACGATATCATAGATTGATAGACATAGCCAGTTGTAACCACTGTTCGGTAAACGATCAGTTGGGTAAGCAACGTTAGGCAAGGTTAAACCTTAGATGGGTGATCGTTTAGTGGCATTTGAACTGACCATCTCCGTACTACGTACGGCACGTTAAAAGTCGGTCCCGGCTATTGGCATCTAGACAGCAGTGGTTAAGCTAAGTCAGGGGCCTAGAGGCAGCTTCAAAAATCTGACACCAGGATGGCCACTCACCATACGACAAAAAAAAATAGACATAGACTTTAAACTTATAACACCGGTCTTGTCAGGAGTAGAAAAAATATAGAAGGCAACAAAACATTTGTTTGGTAAAAAAAAACAAATACTCGTTTAGGACACACATAGATAGATAGACTTTTGCCGACTCGAAAATCAACTCTTTGTCTTCAGAGGACAATAATCGCTTGTTAGTTATACATAAGCAAGGATTACCACGTCCAATCCCTTCGCCGCGGTCTGAAAATAGCCAAAAGACACGTTAAAACAAACTGGTACCCAGAAACGCTAAGTAGAAGTTAACTGTTTGGTTTAAAATAAAAATAGAAGCACTCAGCTTATGGTTACGTTGCGACGGGTTCACGACGACGAGCTTGAAACGGCTCTCATATGGAAATAATATTTCTTACCAAGTGACTTATATGAAAATAAGAAAAAAAAGCTGCGCAGCATACGCATATACACACATCAAAAGTGTCTAGGGATCAAGCATTTTTAAGCGGATTTCTTGAGATTGAGATGTGGCTTTGTAATAAATTTATGATTTTATAAATTTATATGGATCCTTTTTGGTGCATTTCATAATTTGAATCAGGAACTGTGAATCAAATTCGAGTAAAAGATGAAAATCAGCTGTCAATATTTTCCCTATAAAAACATACAACGCATTGAAGACATTATTAGTGCTACTGTTTCCCTACTACTGATTAAAACCAACGTTATTATGGAGCGGCGACGTCATTTAAGCAGGGAAGAAATGCTCAGAGCCGTGGGAATGATAGAAGCTGGTTCCCGGCAACGTACTGTGGCTTTAGCTCTGAATACAAGTCAGAGTGTTATCAGTCGACTTTGGACACGTTACCGAAGCACTGGTACCGTGGCTGAGCGCCATGGAGGACGGTATCGCTGCACCACACGGAGACAAGACCGATATATTCAAATCTTAACTCGAAGAGCTCCAACAATAACTGCCATGATGTTAGCCGTGAGGCTTCATCACTCTTCAGGGAACTTAATTAGTGACCAAACAGTCAGAAACCGCTTGCATGAAGTGAACCTTCATTCCCGAAGACCGCTACGGGTACCACCTATAGCAATGCACAATCGTAGGATTCGATATCAATGGGCTCTTGAACACAGAAATTGGGCAGAAGAACAATGGCGTTTCGTGTGCTTTTCTGATGAGTCTCGTTTTGGTATGAGACCGGATACAAGACGTATACGACACTGGAGAACCCCTGGACGCCAACAGCGATTAAAATCCTGCCAGGAAGTCCATCCTTATAGTGGTGGAACCATCATGGTATGGGCGGGTATTTGGATCGGCGGAAGAACTGAGTTGATTTGGATCAGAGGCAACCTCAACGCTCAAATTTATGCTGAGACGATTGTATCAGACGTCATCGTTCCTCTACAAGTGCAAATCGGTCCCTTATTTCAGTTAATGCATGATAATGCACGACCGCACACCGCAAGAGTTGTAAGACAGACTCTCGCCGCAGCTAACATCAATGTCCTGCCCTGGCCTGCTCAGTCGCCAGACTTGAACCCGATTGAGCATGCATGGGATATGCTACAGAGAAGAGCTCTGCCGAATATGGAGGGTATCCAGTCGCAAGAAGACCTTTTTTTGTTGTTGCAACGAACATGGGCGGCCATTCCACAGCGTGATTTGGATGAACTCATTTTGAGTATGCCAAACCGATGTTCTTGTGTTGTTAGTGTTCGCGGTAGAAACACGGATTATTAATTGTTTAAGTTACCCAATAAAATTTTAAAGAAAACTGTTATTTCAGTCTTTTTTTCGAACTTTTGTGTTAGTGGTTCAAATGTCAAAAATCCCTTTATTAGGAAAATGGCAAATTTCTTTATTAATGCAAAGGTGACTTGGTTTATCGTTACTGTGACAAACGAAAACACTTTATTTGATGAATCCTTAAAGAAAATTTTAATTAATATCAATCAGGAGAAAAGTTATTGCAAAAATATATGTTGATCCCTAGACACTTTTGATGTGTGTATATGAAAATAAAAAGCTGTGCGGGATAACGTAGATACTAGTTATTTATAGTTGCATTTAAGAATTGTATTCATCAGAGAGTTACAGCTCTTGGAAACAAGGGTGCGCAGGTTCGAAGCCCGACTCGCACCTTTGATTTCTTTAGGGTAAAACCAGGATAGTTGCCCCAGGGGTATAGTTGCCACGATTGTAATTTCTCTAGTTTGGCGAATGAATCACATGTTATTTTATTTTTCTTTCGAGTGACTCTACATCTACCACTAAATTAAACGTGTTGCATGTCTGTGCGATTGCATAGAAAGGCGAGGTGAAATCAAAGTTCTTGCGGGATAAATTTCCTCTTTCTCAGCAGGGCATCTAATCCTAAACATAATTTACATGGATTAGGCAATAATTAGATGGCCAAAAATTTAGAGGTCCGCAAAAATCGCCAATACTCTGGAAATATCAAAGATACATATTATATATTTAAAAACCAAAGTACGTTTAAACGTATAAAACAAAAAAATCTTTATTCAAGTAACACACCCGTATTCGAATTTTGAATTTTGCTTTTTTTTTACTGAGAGATATAAAATAATTTCAAAAAGTGTTGTAACTATCCCACTTTTACCCTAATTAATCATGTGCGATTATCACTAGCTTTCGTTGAAGGAAAACATCGCGAAGAAGCTTGCGTGTCTGAGAAAACCTAACTCTGTCAGACTCCTTACAATAGCATTATTACAACTCAACAATTCTCTGTCACTGGATGATATTAAATGTAAGTCTACTGGTTAAACTCCCTGGTCACTACCCAATAGGTCGTGTTGTTTATCTATTTAAGGATGTATTTACAAGAAATTGATGATAGCCTCCACTAGTGACAAGATGGTTTACTCTCTTCTCGCTCAAAGAATCAGCAAAGAAATGCAGCCAGCGTTCTTGCCACCATTCCGCGCGGCTATGACTTATTTGATAAATGTTAATAGTTTGGTATCTTTTTAATTTAAATTATAACTGTCAATATTTAGTAAATCTGTTATAATATATTTAGTAATGATATATTATTTATAAAAAAGTATATAAATAAGTTTTATTATCGGTTATGGTTTTCTTAGTACAGGCTCTGCCTGGTATGGGATCAGATGACCGTGTGTGGAATTATCCCAAGATATTATTAAACCCCTAAAACACCTTGCTTTAGAATTAAACAGTATCAAAATTGGTCCAGTCGTTTACGATAATAAAAAATGAACAGATTTACCTACTCAGGTCTTCTTATGTTGCTTTAGCCGGTCGCGGTTTTGCTTCCGTTAAAATTAGTCTTCAGGTTTTCAAATCATAGTCTTCGAGCAATGTCTTAACCATAATTACAATATCTAAGTTAAATGTAACTTGTACCTATGCATCAGTTAACTAACGGACACGACTTGCCTGGACTGACACACCCCCGACGCAAAAATAATAACCCTTGTCTTGAAAACAAGGTACGCAGGTTCGAACACCGGCTCGCACCTCTGTGTAAATTAATCATGTTCGAATCGTCTTTTTACGATTGTTACTAGTTTTCGGTGAAGGAAAACATCGAGGAAATCTGCATGTCTGAGATAGCCTAATTATCTTCCGAATGACCTGTGAACTCCGTCAACCCGAACTACGCCAGCGTGGTGGACTATGGTCTAAGCTCCTAACAGAGTGACACAAACAAGGGATTTAAAAACTAATTATTGAACACTACCACGCTTGACTGTGGCTGGCTCCATACATACATCTATACTTATAATAAAACTGTAACAGGTCCAATTCTGTACATTGAAGATATTTTGAAAATTATATTTGGAGGGCATTCTATAACCGATACTGAGGCCGAAACAGTAATTTTTTTAATTTTTGTCTGTCTGTCTGTCTGTATCACGGCTCCGCATCACGCCGAAACTACTGAATGGATTCAAATGAAACTTAGCATGATTTGAGATCTTACTACGAGGTAGGACATAGGATACTTTTTATCCCGTAATCTAGCACGGTTCTTTTGGGAGAGGAGATTAAAGTCAAAATGGGTACTTGGTTATACGCTTGGTCCGATTTTATCAATTTTTCTTTATAATATAATAAATATTAGTAAGGGATCACTCATAAAGAGTTGTTATCAAGGTTTTGTAATGACCGTTTAACGACCGTTTTGGAGAGCAAGTAAAAAGTGGGTCCCAGTTTTAACCGACTATAAAAAAGGAGGTTATGTATTCGATGCGAATGTCTGTTATTAAAAGTTTAGTTAACGTAAAAAAGCGCAGGCGGAGCTGCGTGGGTCAGCTAGTATAAACATATAACTTGTATATAATAATGTCGTCAGGCCGATACGACCACAGCGGCCAATCTTTCACAAGATCAGCCATGTACGCAGGAGATATTATAGTGCACAAGCACTTGTGTAGACACAAGTGCACTCTCTCTTTCTTTACTCTCACAATCAGATGGAACAGAAAACTGACACGACCGGAGAGAGCTCAGGCACAGGACCGACTTTTTACATTCCCATCTGACGCATGGATCATATTAATTTTCAGACAATCAGGTGATCGGCCTGCATTGTCCTAGCCAGTAAGGAACAACTACAAAAAGTTGCTCCCCGCGGTTCGAACCCGCGACCTACGGTTTTCAAAGCGGTTTCGCACTGCGCCACGGAGGCTACACTCGAATCAAATTACTAATAATCCGTAAACAACCCACCGGCCTCTTGAAATTAATATAAATCGAATATCATATAAAAATTATTGTTATACCAAACATAATAAAATTCCAACAATATTTGGTCTGGTCCCATTCTACAATACATTAAGCCACCGGCCACTGGTTTTATAAATCTATCAACATTTTCATCTCCGAAACTAATCCGACCAGTTCAGTTTTAATAAAATTTAATTATTCCACTATCATATTTATTTTGTTATTTTTATTAAATCCCAGCTGTTGGTTTTTGAATGTGTTTACTGACTAAAACATGGTCTGTATTTTTATGATAATTTTCTTTTGTGTAGGTATATTATATGCCAAGTCATTTAATTCACTATCAGCCAAAAGATAACACTGCTGCACAAAAGGCTTCTCCCTAGAGGGAGGGGTAGCGATAATGCCCATGCTTGGCAGGTTTCTTGGGGATCGTAAGGTGATATAGAATCCAATAGAAAGACGCTGCTGCCCGTCTTCTTGTTTTCCCTTAGACGCCTCTTACGGAGATCCAACGGAAGAATAGGGGGGGGGGGGGGGTGCAATTCTAACCCGGCACCCCGAGGGTATAAAAAATAGGTATCCTATTTTATAAAATATCTGCTTTAAAGTTATTTCTCCTTTAAAGAAAAGTTCTTTGATATGTTCTTACTAGGCGCGCAAACCGGGGCGGGCCGCTAGTAGTTAATAGAACTAATAATAGGCCTTTACGCGTTTTAAAAGTCCGGGTGTAAAAGTCCGAGTAATAAAATAAATAAAAAGAAGTTATAAGCCCTTCACCACCACTGGCAGAAAATGCTTAAGGCATTAATGTCCGCCTATGTACAATTGTGCATAAACAATAAATTATATAAATAACTTTGGACAATCCTCACACGGTCATCTCACCCCAAACTGAGCAGAGTGAGTACTATGGAAACCAGACCACTAATACGAATATACTTTCGTACCTTTTTTTTTGTATATACATAGGTAGGTACTTAACACCTAGACACTTGATGGGAATCAAACCCACGACATATTGAGTAGCAAGCAGCCTGGGTGCTTAACCAATAGACCAACAGGCCCGTCAACCAATAACCAATTTATTTTATGAACAGTGAAACAAGTCTCGTTAGAATCTCTAATTAAACAGATAAACATTGCCGTTTATAATTATGGATACAATTAATTTATATTCATATTCAATGATTTGAATAGTTAGGTATCTTAATTATTAGTGACTATCAATACACCGCTCAGTTATTACCAACATAGCGCAGCGGGTAACCCAAGCTTTGTAAAGCCAAAGATAACGGGTTCAGGTCTTGATGGGAGAAACAAATTTGTGTAATTAGGAAAACGCAGGCCAATCACCTGATTATCTAAGAATGCTCTAGCCAAGATCTCATAGCTTTTAAATAATATGCAATTCGAGTCTAGGTTACATTCTATTAATGCCAGTGACGTAGTCTAAATATCATTAAAAAGTTGAAAAAAAATATCATGTATACTTTACTAATAATCGAATCTATATTCCAACCCCGTGCGGTTAGAATTGCATCCCCCCCATCTCCTCTCGTTGTGTGTCGTAAGAGGCGACTGAGCGAGAACAGGAAGACGGAGCAGCGTCTTTCTTATGGATTTAACTTCCACATATAAAGCGATCCCCAAGCCGCCTGCCAAGCGTAGGGATTATGGCAACCCCTCCCTTGTAAGGGGAGGCCTTCGTTCAGCAGTGGACGACTATCCACCAATGATGATGATGTAATGAATATACGACTCTACAATTCAACACTGCATAAACTCGATAACTCGAATACATCTTGTTGTTTAAACATGCCCAAAAGAATATTACACTATTATTAACAATAGCGATGTTATCGAAACAAATGGCACTAAATTACAAACGAAATCAGATAATAAATCATAAGTGGGCCGTTAATCTTGTGAATCAAACGTCTCCATCCGGCGAATTGTTGTTTTTGGTGCAGTGGTACTCAAACTTTTCGATGACGCCCACTTTAGGAGATAGTAAAAATTCTATAGAAAAAGCGATTGATGAGCTGTGATTGAGCAACTTGCAGTCATGTTCTATGTTTTTAAAACGCTTTAAGCGAACTATCGTCTGTTTTTGGTATTGGCTGTAATTGAAAGTAATCTATTTATAATTGTAATTAATACGAAAGGCAGTCCAAGGCTGTTCAGCAGTGGACGTCTTCCGGATGATGATGATATTAATGAATACAAAAGTAACTTTGTACATTTGCTATCTTTTCACGACTAATCAAATCTTGATAAAACTTGTTTTCTTAACATTATATAACTTTAATTAACGTGGCATTTTAAAAAAAACATGAAAGCCTGGAATTATTCGCGCACAGTCATATAATCCCAATCTAGGCAGATTCCGTACTATAACAACCGAATAACTGATACATGTACAATATCATTTCAAATACTTATTTATAGAGGACAATACACTTTAATAATAATAATCCTTATTATTATTATCCTGGGACAATTCACGAACGGTCATCTGATCCCAAACTAGGCAGAGCCTGTACTATGGAAACCAGACAACTGATACAAATACTTGCATACTTTTTTTGTTGTAAATACATACTTATATAAATAAAACACCCAGATACTTAGTGGGAATCGAACCCACGACGTGTTGGATAGCAGACAGGGTCACTAACCACTAGACCAATGAGCCCGACAATTACTCATTAATCCATTCCCACTAGCACGCAAAATATGTGCTTTGTCTTGAAGTTCTTGAAACCAGTGTATACCAATACCCACTGTCATACAAGACAGACAAACATGTTCACACATAAAAATTGTTTTGCTTCACCCAAAAAGGGTTTTGGTTTGCCAGCCAGAGTGACAAGAATATGACAGGATCATGGTGGAGATTAGGATCTCCACCATGATCCTGTCATATTGCGTAGATGTATACAATAACAGTCTATACGGTAAATTATATACATTTTATTATACTAATAAACGCACGAAGAGATTATAAAATATAATTAAAAACCAGCTTAACCCACAGTAGCGTTAACTACTTGTATTATATGAGCAGGATGTCGAGAATTGCGAATTAATTCAAATAAAAATACTTCGCAAATGACCACTGTAACGAGGCTTGATTGCGGTTGAAATAACGGAAACGAAATAAATAATATCCGTTAGAAATCAACAAATAATATCGCTAAACAAATATGACTTGACGATAAGGTTTTCAAGATCGAGAATCAAACACGGAGCCTGTCTTTGCTGTAATTGTTTTCATATTGTGTTCTATTTTTTGACAAGCAAAACACATTGCCACTGATAATATGGCTAACTATTTACCAGACAAAATGACAACTATGCTTTTTTTGGTTCGTCTCAATTGTGGACGCATTATCATCTGTAGGCAGCTTTGCAAAAATAAAAATACTGACCATTCAGAGGTGCTAAAGAACATTTGTATTATTTCGTTTCATTCTGTACTAAGAATAATATCATAAAAAAAGCGTGAATATTACACATATTTTTTTAAAACAAAGATGTATCAGTAATGGTATATCATACTAGAAAATAGGTAGGTACCAAGAATATTATAACTAAAAGTGGAAGCAACCAGCCCGCCGCCGGGGGCGCAATATAGCCCCAGGATCCAGACACGTTGTTCACGGGGACGGGGGTCGCAACACGGCCGCCACGTCGGAGTTACCGTCGTACTTAATGGACCTCCAAGGGCCCACACCCGGAACGTCGAGTGACTCAGGTTGCCCGTTATTTAGGGCACCGGGCTCAGGGCTAAAATACTATAACATAGTGAACATGACTGTGGTCCAATCGTAGTGAAAAATCCTAAATCCATGGGTCCAACACTCTCTTTCTGAGTACATGTACATAAGATACAGAAAACACATATCACTGTCTCGTACTTATGTGTGTACTTAGAAAGAGAGCGTTCGACCACAGTTGTCTTCACATAAGTACTTAATAGTAATGCCTCCACTTTTGTCTATAAGCTTCTTGGTCAGTACCTCCTTGTTCAGCTTCTCCCATAACAATACATATTTACTATAATACAACGTAAACCTAATAAGATTGATGTATGTATATTTAAAGATAAACACAATAATATTGATGTGTCAAAACTTCTCTAAATATTAAACGAAATAACGAAAGGCTTATTCATTCATAGGTCAAGAGAACTTAAATACCGAGACGAATTCAATTTTCAATTCTAAAATGTCTTCTAACCTTGAAAATAGTAACAAAGTTAGGCAAGTACTTAACTTTATAATCTTTTATACGAACATTTCATAAAATATAGAAAGTCGTCGTTATAAAGTTAGAAAAATACTTGGGTTTAGATGCTAAAACAATTTAGAATTTTAAATGGCGCTGATTTTTTTAAAGACGATTAAAAAATGGAGCAAAAGAACTTTGAGATACGCCGTGACAAATTAAACATTGTTTAACGGGTTCTTTGCTTACTTATTTTTTATTGACTACCTGTTGGTACGTTTCCATTCCATTGGTAGTGTGATTAGTGATTTATAGTTCAAATAGCTTGAATCTTGACAAAATTTATGTGTAATAAACTCTTTCACATGTCTTAGTATATTAATTAGTACTATTTCCCAAGTATGGACACATAAAACAACTGCGTTATTAACAGGCCTTACATATTTAGTAGTTACAGGTAGTAACCTGTAGGACCCGGTATGTTTATGTGGGTTGATAGTTAATTGATCCGTTGGTGTAGCGCTTAGCTATCCCGCCTTCTAAACGCTGTCGCTTCAATTCTCAGCCAAGACATATTAACAAGGTTTTATTGTGTCTGGGTATCATAATACCCATTTAAATTCATGTGGTTTAGTTTCTGATTATTGTGTGATCAGATATGTGTGTAGCTTATCACATGATATTAATATGAAGTATCTTGGAATTGTATGACTAATTGACTTGCAGAGGCGGGTCTTTATATTAAGCAAGGAGTCAGGACAGGGCATTTGGTTCCTAATAATACTATGTATGAAGTACTGTACTATCTTAACATCTGAAAAAGTAGTGCAAATTATCTAGGCAACATTGATTTGAACATTTTATTTTAAATTTTGGATTTCCGAATGTAAAAAAATCGGTCTAGTGCGAGTCTGACTCGCGCAACGTTGGTTCCATACCATCCTTGCATGTATTCAAGTTATTTTACTATTTGTCTAACACAAACCGTAAAAAAACCGTAAAACTAAGTTTGTTTGTCGAGGTTTTTGTGGTGTTTGTTAAAACTATGCTACTGATCTATCTAGATCATTTTATTTTCCTGTAAAATATAGATAGACATGTATTACCCATGATTACTTCATTTTTCCCTCCACAAACTTTGGAGATAAGGAATGGTTGGTCAATTAAAAACTGCGAAATGTACAAATGAAGCCTTTTCATAAGATACCGCATTCGATTTAATAGTCTCGCTGTGTAATTTGATGACACATTTCGACCCCCATTAAACTTTTTTTTCGTTTGCGATGATGTTGGATAAATATGTTATAAAACTATTCCAAATTTCAAATAGCATCATAGCAAAAGATAGCATCAGTTGTTCCTGAAATATATAGGTGTGACAGACCGACGAAGTCACACCGTAAGGTTTCCTTTCTTACCTTTAAGTGTAGAACCCTAAAAATAACAATTAAGATTTAAAAAAGAATGATTTAGAATCAAATTTTAATCTTTGAGAAACGCTGTCACTAATTCAACATAGTGATGGGGCGTATTTTTCAAATTCAACAAAAATATATTTTACTAAATAAATGAGCCAATTCAGTTAATTGCTTACTTCAAAGTGATGTCGCGTCGAATTGATGTGTGTGTCCGTTTCTCCGTGATAAACTGCACAATACAATGCATAGTTGTATTTATTTTGGGATACAGTAACCTTTGTGGTCTAGTCAACGACCATTTAAGAATGGTAGGGCTTAACTAGAAAAACCGTTAAAAAGCAGTCTGACTGGAGAAATACCCATAGGTATTTACTGTAAGTGCCAGCCACGTATGTTCCTACGTTATTTTTATATATTTTATTTATTTATTCATCGATTCACTTATTACACTAACTGCCGAACCTACAAACGTCAATTAAAGTTAATGATCATTAATCCATTTTTTAAATTTTTATTATTTCGATACTCATAGCCCATCAATACTTAATACGCAGATAGTGAGTAAAGATATCAAATATCTCGTGTTCAATAATTGAAATTAATCATAAATGGCTTCGACAGTCGAAATAAATAGATTTCAAAAAGTGATTTTATTAGAATTAAAGTTAATTGGCGTTTGTGACTGCGGCTGTGAGACTTATTAACCAAACATGCAAGTTACTTATTACTTAATAATATTAGACAATAGTGGAAGGTGTGTTAATGCCTACGAAATATTTACTTGCTGTGGCTAGAGACATCGATTCATAGTTAAAGATTATTATTTGTAAAATATGTGAATGAGCAGTCGACGTTCCAAAAGCCGAGGGCCCTTCGATTCATACTAATACAGCAATCCTTGTGATACTGGTCGCCTGATAATTAATAATTAGCACGTTACTTATCTTCGCCGTACGCGGATCGCGGTTAAACTAATATTTACAAAAAATAAAAACAAAAAAGTATGTAAGTGTTTGTATCAGTTGTCTGGTTTCCATAGTATAGGCGCTCATCAATTTTCGGTAATGTTCGGTTCAGTTCTAATCAATGTTCGGTACACTATTCATTGGTTCAAAACGTCAGGAGCGGTCAGTCCTTAGTTATGTGACCGTTTAGTTGCATTTGAACTGACCGTCTCCATGCTTCGGAGGGCACGATAAATGACAGTCCCGGTTGTAGTCATCTAGACAGCAGTCGAAGGTCTAGTCAGAGGCTTAAGCAACTTTGACACCAGGTTAGCCAATAACCAAACGACAAAAATGTATTTTTTCTGCCTAGTTTGGGATCAGATAAATGTGTGTGGATTGTCCCAGGATATTATTATATAGATGACCGTTTAGTTGCATTTGAACTGACCGTCTCCGTGCTTCGGAGGGCACGATAAATGACAGTCCCGGTTGTAGTCATCTAGACAGCAGTCGAAGGTCTAGTCAGAGGCTTAAGCAACTTTGACACCAGGTTAGCCAATAACCAAACGACAAAAATGTACTTTTTCTGCCTAGTTTGGGATCAGATAAATGTGTGTGGATTGTCCCAGGATATTATTATATAGATGACCGTTTAGTTGCATTTGAACTGACCGTCTCCGTGCTTCGGAGGGCACGATAAACGACAGTCCCGGTTGTTTTCATCTGGACAGGCAGTTTGAACAATTTTTGACAAAAATGTACTTTTCTGCCTAGTTTGGGATCAAATAAATGTGTGTGAATTGTCCCAGCATATTATTATAATATACTAGAACAATTCATCTGCGGCTGCGTCCCTAACCATAACGATCCAGCACT
This sequence comes from Furcula furcula, assembly GCA_911728495.1. Lineage (NCBI taxonomy): Eukaryota > Metazoa > Arthropoda > Insecta > Lepidoptera > Notodontidae > Furcula > Furcula furcula. Next base: position 6,294,074 of record OU452269.1, read on the forward strand.
TGCTTATAAAAAGAAATCTGGTTTTGGACTTACGCGTTTTCGTCTTGAAGTTACGTGTTTGACATGAAACTATTTAATGGTATAGATCTATTAGTATTTTATTGCAAAATTGAATATCTGACGAATTATACGGTCGGTATCTGAGAAGAGATTTCACGGTTTAGGAATATTGAACTCTCACAAGGTCAGACGACATGCTTTTTATGTATAGTCTAGATCTGGACGGATAAATGTGTAAAAAATATCTGTATAAAAAACAGTTTGAGAAACGCTTTGAAAGATTGTGCTTTTTTAAAAAGCGAACGATGGATTTTAAAACGCTTTGGTGCATTTTTTTTCAATATAATTACGTGGATTCAGTACGTATCTTCACGCTAGGCTACACGTTTTTAATCTATTTGTGTTTTTTTTTAATTCAGATTAGACTCATATTTTCTGCTGAAAAGATTAACTATATATATATGGAGAATAACAACGTCTCAAATAGTTGCAGCTTTTAAATTTTGAGTGGCGTAAAAGTAGGTATACGACCGGACTAGGTACTGAGCTTAGAAATGTAAAAACTACTTAATCCTTGGGAAAATAGTTGTCAATTAATCCCACTGCTTGCGGAACGAATTCGTCAAAGCTTCTAGGAATCACAGTTTTGTCACTGAAACAGGAAAACTGAAAAGGTTGTTTGCATTTCACGTCCGTGAACGACCGCCAAAGCGTAAAAAAACACTAAGATGCAACCCGATAAAGCTGTTAAATATAGAAAGAGAGTAAATGATCAATCGCGCCGCTTATTTATAAAACGAGCCGAGAGATTCCTAAATACTGCAGTATAAAGAAAGTAAGAAATGCGATATAATTTGACATCAGTACGGGACAAAGCTTGCATCTGAAGGATAAAACTTAACGTCATTTTTTTATTTAAGTAGCTAAAAATTGTTTGTGTTATAAAAGAGTTTTAATTGGTGTATCTAAGTGTGTATAAGGTACTGAAAATAAAAAAATATTTTTATGATTTTTATGATTTTTCTAATTAAGTAATTAAATAGCAATACAAATCAAAATAGAGCCTCAAATAAAAAATAAAATTATATACTTTTCGTCAGAGAACAATGTATACACGCTTTTATCAAAGATACAGTTGGTTTTGTCAATTGGTGTAATGAAGTTCTATGAAATAACGATCTTTACAAATAAAAAAAATACAAGACAAGCTTATATTTGACAGTTCGGTTTAAATACAGTAGCGCAGCCGCCATTTTTTTGTTTTACCGAGATACGTATTTAGCGTTTTCTTGGAATCGATTTAACGATAAATCATCGATAATCCGATAGGAAAAAATACCGTTATTTTGAAACTCGATCGACCAAGAATCTGAGCATTTTTTCTTAGTAGTTCACTCTCATTAGTTCACAATTAGTTGTGCTGTGTACTTAGACTAATAATTATATGGTTATTGTTACTTAAATAATGGAGACCTCATTTCTGAATCTCGATGAAAAATCAGTCCGCTAGTTTGTAATGAATTTATTTATAGATTGGGCGTTTTCCGTTCAGGAATGTAATACAATAAAGTATGGTATTGAAGTTCTTCTCGCGCATTGTATGTATATATGTGGCAAAGACGACAGTATAATATTGTCATGAATATTCACGAAAATTATTGAAAAAAAACATTTTTTTTTTTTAAATTCAATTGGTTGAGGTATTATATTGACCTTATGATAAAATGACTTGATTTGGGAATCACAATAAATGATATTTTTTTTAAATGACGCCATTTTGTTTTAAAAAGAACGTCATGACGAAAACGGCATAAATACCTAACTATGTTAAATGAGCTCAACTTGTTATTTTATCAACAATACTGAATGCCACATTATGCATTTAATAAATTATTCTTAGCGGAAAACGTCCAAAAATAATAATGTAAGCCTAAAATTATATTATCTGCGAGAAATTTCCTTTGTTAGTCGATAATAAGGTCGGTCTAGTAACTCGATTATGGAGTCGTAATCCTATAACTTGTGCCTATTTTTATCAAATTATCCATTGGAGTCTTGAGTTTTTTAAATGGCAAAAGATAATTTTCTCCGATGTGATGATTTGATAAATTGTTTGTTTGCTCAGTGGAGGTTGTAAAAAAAAAACAAAACATTTAGTCTCTCCTGCCTTTTGTAATTATCTTTTTTTGTTATATATTTTTTTTTAATTTTATCTAAAATGCAAGAGCATTAAAGGTGCAGTTAAAATTAGTATCTGGCCATATTTTAAAAATAGAATAAATTCTTTTATAATTGTATCTTAAATAAATAGAAATGTATATTATTATAAATAATAATTATATGACCTAAAATGCATTTTTTTACTTCTTTTAATGCTCTAGATAGGTATTTATTCTTGTTTAAGAATTTTAAAATATTCCATTAATCAACATTCATATTGGTGCTAATAGCGATCGCTAAATATAGTTTCATTTATTTTATTTTGTACTTATTATTCGATGTACTTAATTTTTAATGTTTATTAGTGAAAAAGGTTATAATTATAAAAAAAACGAAATGTATAGGTTTCAGCTACCTCTTATACTGTTCTAAAGGTATTTTTATAAAATAACTAATCTTAGCATTAGTAATGTAAGCTACAGAGTCGAGTTACTAGACTGGTGGAATTCCTAAAGCGAAAGAAATGACGAAATCCTCAAATTTTTCCTAAAAAAACTAAAACTATAATAAACGCCAACGTGTTGCCACGTGACAAAAGTTTTAAAAGTAAATGAGAAACAGAAGATGAACTTATTACTAGACTCACAGTATTGAGCTTAAACAAAAAATCTATAGGAGTGTCCTTTCGCTTGAAGCGAACATGATAGGAGTGACAGAGTCAGATATGTCGGTCACTATGCAGCACCGAAATGACGAAATCGTGCTTCTAAAGATCTATTGATATTTTTATTTAAATATTTAATATACCGTTTCGACTCCTGCGAGCGATTGCTCTGCACATTCTTTAGACATTCTTTTTTTCTACGTTTGTTACCAGAAAAAAGTTGTTTTTTGCTGGTATTTACCAGAAAAAAATAAACATTTTCGTTCGTTCTTTTTTTAATCATAAAAATTGCACCACGCACCTAACATGCTTGTGTGTGCTAACTACAACAGTAAAAAAAGTCTAAATAGATCTTCATAATATGTTCTCTGTTTCTTATGTACTATTAAAACTTTACATGGTTTGAAGATACTTAATAGGTTGTAGGTAAACGGTGGATCCGTTAGTGTATTATAACCATATATTTTGCATCTGTATTGTTAGTTGATGCTGTAATTGAAAGCGGCCATATTGTATCCCGTTGCATTTTTTGATTTTTCAAAAATCAAAACCGTATATTTATTTATTTCATGTAAATTTTTAGGAGCGTGCGGAGGAGTGAATAATATTTCGCATTTCAAAATTAAAACCTCTTTTATTTGTATAATATTTTTTTATTATATCGTCAAAAATAGTCCACACCTCTGCCCTCCAGACAGAATTGTGGGACGAATAGAAATAACAGAAGTGTTATCTAAATTGATTAATTCCTGGCTTGGATATAATTGTAAACTAATCTTGGCCTAACAATACGTACTGCTGGTATAACTGCATTTATTTGCACTAGAATTAGCATAAAACTAATATAAATACGACTGAATAGCTCCAATGTGCGATATAATGCTTATTTTAATAAAATAATTTTTAAAAGCACTCAGCTTTATAGGGATACAAAAATATCCAGGCCTTGGGATTATTAAGGCCACGATCTCTAAAATGATTTTACAAGATGTAGCCTTAACGTAACTATACCTCCTTCGTTTTGACTCATAAAAATGTATGAGTACTTTTTTATGAATCTTTACAAAAGAGTGTAGTATATTGTATATAGGTCCAAAAGTAAGGTTTTTAGTGTTTAGTGTAAATGGTATTCAACATGTAAGTTAGTTCATCATTTTCTCCTTAAAAGTATAGGGCTTCAAGTAGTGTTAATCACAATTCTTTTGTGGGTCTTGGCATCAGTAAGTGTGCAAAATTTATTCATATAGTGTATGTATATTTCAGTTCTTTTAAATATGTACAAAAATTATTTATCGAGTAAGTAATAACTTAAAAATATCAGCAAATAAATACAACTGTTCTAAATCAAACTGTTTTAGCTACTTCTCTCAAAATGGTTTTAATTTAGGCAATACTAATGTGCTATCTACTAGAGATATACATCTCATCAGGCCAGAGCAACTTATGAAAAGATATCTAAGTTTGTTTTATGGTGAAATTAAACCGAGGGGCGTTACGCACTATGCCCTGATACTCTGAACACTACATCATCTAATTCTAGAAAAATATAACACAATAATACAATTTGAAGCCCTAACTGACGTATTGGAGAAGTGAGATTTTAGAATGTGAGGCCTGTCTGTAAAATCATTCTACAGGTCGTGACCTGTGGGAGATCTGTAAAAATAGTGATGTGAGGTTCGGAAAATAAATGTACCTACTAAGTATTTGGTAAAGATTAACCTGTAAATATGTTGTTAAATTAAGTGTAGTCCCTGTAGGTATTTATTTGTACGATTTCGGGCCTTTGTTGAAATCCAAAGTTTTTTAATTTATTTTTCGACCAATAAATGTTGGAAAGAAGTAATCGGCTTTTTTGTTTTATTTTTTACTGTTTCAATACGTCTGAGAAACTCATCCGCCTTTTATAAAAAAAACAGCTGGAAGTTGTAATTATACGAAGGACGTTAATAACATTTTATCAAACCAAAAAAAAAAACATAATGGAGCCTGGGTAAGTTGACAGGATCCCCACGACGTGCTCCGTAGTGAGATTGGCGCTGGCGTGATCCGATCGGAGACAAAATGAAGAATGAAAATGAAATAGTTTATTTCAAACAGACCAAAATGACTACTTTGGAATTGTCATATTTTATTGTAAAACTCCCAAAAAAAACTACTACCGGTTTTTTTGGGGAATGTTAGACGCTGTTGGCCACCGATGGCCATTACAGCTTCACCGGACAAGAGGAGGCGAGTGCTTATAGCACTCTAGCCTTAAGGGCATGAAGGAGCGACTAGCTCAAGGGCACCGCAGGGCGGCATGGCTTCAGCTTGGGCTGTCGCTTAAGAGAGAGGGTTGATTCTAATACCGGCCCGGTTGGGCTACCACCGGATCACAATGCGGTTTCAAATGAGATCCGGCAGGAAACTCAGTGGGCTTGTAATTTTTTACTCTAGTTTATTCATAATTTTCTTTTCAATATAATATGTAATAAATAATCTACTTCTTCTAATGTACCTACTCTCGCAATCACGAACGGTGTACCACCTTTAGGACGACAATAGCTTGCACAAGCCGGCCGAAAATACGCGCGAGCGAGGTAAGCGCACATAACGTTATTCAGTCGTTTCAATTTTGACTGAATACTGGTACACCGTTCGTGTCCACGACAGTACATCTAGTTTTCTGGATTCTGGAGTGCCCAGAGTATCTCCATAGCAACTGTTAAGGGGAAGGTTTTAGTGGGAAAGCTCCTGCACCCACGTGATTTTACCAGCTACAATACAAAGCCCTTCAAAGTTATTGTTTCCCAGTATAACATTACTCGAGCTCTGTACCTAAGTAGGTACTCAGTGGCGTGCACTGAAAGCAGGCAAAAATATCTGCGAGTTGTTTATGCTTTATGCTATTTGTTCGTGTTCCAGCACAAATATCCCTAAATTAACCAATATTACCAACATATCCATTTACATTAAAAAAAAATACGTTAATTCATGTCCAAACTAAGTTTTTAAAAATTAAGACTATTTAGAGAAATCCTAGGGTAGGCAAAGTATTTTTGTCAGTATGGAGCCGCTGAATAAACTTATTAATGTTCTCAAATGAAAATTAGTATGTCTATAGTATTTGCTTGCATATGGATATTTGAAATGGTATAATAACATACTTAAAATAGGTGAAACAAGCCAAATACATTTTTTTTGCCTACCCTCTGTGCACGCCACTGTAGGTACTTCAGAACCATCGGAAATTTCCGAAACCATCGTCGAAGAGTTTGACAATAGACAAATGACTACAGTTTAATTGAAAGTATTGGATTTGTGAATAGCGTTTACATAATTTCAACGGAAATGTTTACATAGTATTCAAAAACGGAAATTTCCGACGGTTTTGAATAACCCTACTGGTCACCCATCAATGAAAATGGGACAAACACAAAAATGTGAACATACAAAATTAGCATGAACCCCGCCAATATCCATTAAAAATCGATTTAGAATCTATAAAAAGGTAATAAAATTACAAATTTAAAGTGAACGATTCAGGAATGCAATTTAACATAATTGAAATTAATGCGTGGTGTCCAAAAAGCATGGCTTCGCGGACCCATGAAATGTCTCCTGAATCATTCATTATGATGCCTCAATGGTCTCAAAAAGTACCCCATTGAATACGCAATGAGACTTTTTGCCGTTGGAGTAGACTTTAGAAGGCACTATTTAAATAGCCTCCTTGGTGCTGCGGGCAGACGTTTACTTTACAAATCTTATTTAGTACGTATTTTTTTGTACAAACATCATAAAAGAAAATAATAAATATCTATAGGAAAAACCAGTACGAAAGCACTGCAGCTAGCGAGGCGTGTCGTGAGGTAGTTTGGATGAAAAGATTATTCGTAAATTTATGTGATTCGCATACTACTCCAATACTACGCATTGATAATGAATCTGCATTAAAAATAGCAAGTAATCCATATATACAATAGGTACCATCGTCGGACCAAACACATAAAATTGAAGCATTTCTATGTAAGACAATGTGTGTCTGAAGGCGAAGTCACTATTGAGCATGTGCCTACAGAGGAGCAGTTAGCAGACATGCTTACGAAGCCTATATTTAAGCCGAAACTTACAACATTCTGCAATGAGTTCAGACTTATAAAAAGGAGGGAATGTTAAGGTTGCTAGGTAACCATAGTGTTTGGAAATGGTCTGGTAATTTTGACTTTGAATATACAAGAGAATTGTTACAGCATGCTTTACTTTTATTTGTACTTTAATACTATCATCAGCCGGAAGACGTCCACTGCTGAACATAGGCCTCCCCCTTAGAACGCCACAATGAACGACTATTAGCTATTTGCATCCACCTGCGACGCGCACAATGTCGTCTGCCCACCTAGTGGGAGGCCTGCCTACGCTGCGTCTCCCGGTTCGTGGTCGCCACTCGAGATTCTTTCTTCCCCAACGGTTATCGGTTCTTTGAGCGGCCTGCTCATTGCCACTTCAACTTGCATTTTCTAAGAGCTATGTCGGTGACTTTGATTCTGCAGCGAATCTCCTCACTACGGATTCTGTCGCACAAAGAAACTCCGAGCATAGCTCTCTCCATAGCGCGTTGTGCGACTCTGAGCTTCTATAAAAGGCCAGCAGTTAGGGTAAGGGAGGTTCAAGTTCGTCCATTGAGTGACTCCGAGGAGGACGGCGGCGGGGTTGCGACCCCCGCCCCGTGAGCATCGTGGTTCCCGGGGGCTACAATGCGCCCCCCGGCGGCGGGCTCAAAGGCAAGGCACTGAGGGGCCCCTGGTGCAGATCCCACCGGAGAGCCCTGGGGTCCCCCCTCTCATGTGCCGATGCGACAACTGCGGGGGTTTTAGTGGGTAAGAATCCCACATACCCCGGTTGAGCCCCACAGCTCCCAGGGATCTTTGGAAGATTTCCCCCGCGTCGAAAAAAAAAAAGGAGGTTCAAGTTATTATTATTATTATTGTTTATACAGGGTGGAATTTTGTAATGCCACCTGAAGGGGAAGTACTCTTAATACTGTAGATTTATAGAAAATTTTACTCAAAGAAAACATTCCTTTATTTTTTTAAAGAAAGAAGACTGCATTCAAAGATTTTTAAAAATTCGCTTGCCGCACCCGGTAATCGAACCGACTAAAATCTCTAAAAGTTGCAGCCTGTACTTTTATTGCATCGATCGTTAGGGTCAATTACAAGGATGAAATCTCTCTAACAAACTTCATAAATTAAATGAAAGGAAAACAATGAAATCTTAAATTCGTTAGAAGAATAAATTTGTGTAACCAAGAAGATGGAGCCCATTTCGAGCAATTAATTAATTAGTTTACCATTTTTTGTAAATAATTAAAATTTTATTTATTTTATTTTTTATTTTATTAGTAAACCAACAGCATTAATACAAAATGATCTTATCCAACTAAGTAAACTTTACATAAGCCAATTATAGGTTTACCTAAAGTACTAAGAATAATAGGAGAGACATGCTAAGTAACAGCTAGAACGTAGCAAATAGTTACAATTTTATTACGATTAGGTATATTGAAAAAGCAAAAAATGAATGCACGATTTATAAATGTGTGTATGTGTGTGTGTGTGAGTGGGTGTATGTACATGTGTATGGTTGTGTGTCGGGTATGTGTGTAAAATATACATAATTATTGGTATGTCTTATAGGTTGTTGCGTTTGAAATTACTTAGTAAAAGGTCTACTACTTGCTTTTTATAAATATGTTTTTTAGAGGTAAATAAATCTAATTTTGGGAAAATATGGTTGTGGGCGAAACATACACGATTGATGGGTGAGTTTGATGCGTACTAATTAACTAAAATAATTTAAGATTTCATTGTTTTCCTTTCATTTAATTTATGAAGTTTGTTAGAGAGATTTCATCCTTATAATTGACCCTAACGATCGATGCAATAAAAGTACAGGGTGCAACTTTTAGAGATTTTAGTCGGTTCGATTACCAGGTGCGGCAAGCGAATTTTTAAAAATCTTCGAATACACTTTTCTTTCTTTTAAAAAATAAAGGAATGTTTTCTTTGAGTAAAATTTTCTATCTACAGTATTAAGAGTACTTCCCCTTCAGGTGGCATTACAAGATTCCACCCTGTATATTATACATAATAATATCTCGGTGTCTCAGAGTAACCGTAGAGTAACCATACGGACGATCGCTTGCACAACCGACCTACCACCAAACATAGTAAGTATATTGACAGTTACTAGTTAAATTTACAAGTTGAACGCCTTGTAAACTCAGATAACAATGAGTGAGGCAACCAATGGTTACCGTAGTCACTTTCTAATACTTTGTATTGATACCTATCTGACATGACTTGGTACAAGCAATTACAATTTTCCTTTTCGGGTTTTGTTATTTGATTAAATTTTATGAGATACTAGCTGACCCACGCAGCTCCGCTTGCGCTATTTTTACGATAACTAAACTTTTAATAACTGACATTCGCATTGAATACATAACCTTCTTTTTTATAGTCGGTTAAAAACTGGGACCCACTTTTTATTTGCTCTCCGAAGCACGGATCCGTATAATTCATATGGCGTTAAACGGTCACCCATCTATTTAATGACCTTACCTAACGTTGCTTAACCCGATCGATTACAAAACCTTGATAACAACTCTCTATGAGTGTTCCCTTACTAATATTTATTATATTATAAAGAAAAATTGATAAAATCTGACCAAGCGTATAACCAAGTACCCATTTTGACTTTAATCCCCTCTCCCAAAAGAACCGTGCTAGATTACGGGATAAAAAGTATCCTATGTCCTACCTCGGAGTATTAACTCAAATCATGCCAAGTTTCGTTTTAATCCATCCAGTAGTTTCGGCGTGATGCTCAGCCGAGATACAGACAGACAGACAAAAATTCAAAAAAATACATTTTCGGCCTCAGTATCGGTTATAGAATGCCCTCCAAATATAATTTTCAAAATATCTTCAATGTACAGAATTGGACCTGTTACAGTTTTATTATAAGTATAGATATGAGATATCCCGTGTTGTGTCCGGGTAAGATTAGCACCCTCCCATCTCCTACCGTTGGGTGTCCGTAAAAGGCGACTAAGGGAAAACAAAAAGACGGGCAGCAGCGTCTTTTTTATTGGATTACCCACCACCTATACGGGGTGTAAGGGACATCGTACCGAAAACCGATACCTGGGATCCAGTACATGATTCTGAACATTCTAGTGTTGAAATTTTTCAACGGCGTTTTCATGAATTTCCAAAAAAAAATCCCGCTTTTTTAATAAAATTAGTATAACCTTATTGGTACAAATAATAAAGCCAATATTAATTTAAAAACAATAAATTACTTATTTGTGCAAAATTAGCAATCATCAGCAGCCGAAAAGTCCACTGCTAAACAAAGATCTCTCCCTTAGAAGAGAGGGGTTGCCATAATCTCCACGTTTGGCAGGCGGCTTCATTGAAATTAGCAATGTAATTTGAAAAATAAATATTATTCCGCACGTATTCATTACATGATCAAAACTTAACAAGTTAGTCATTTTTAACCGACTTCAAAAAAGGAGGAGGTTCTCAATTCGTCTGTATATATTTTTTTTTCATTTTCCATATAAATGGTTTCTGTAATGTTGTAACGGACAATATGAGAAATCTTATAAAAAAGTTTTCGGTACGTAGTCCCTTACACCCTGTAGGTATATATTGTGAGCCCTAAGCCGCCTGCCAAGCGTGGGGATTATGGCCACCCCTCACGTCTAAGGGAGAGGCCTTTGTTCAGCAGTGGACGTTTGGGCTGCTGATGATTATGAGATAGTGGTAGGAGACCACGATCGCCCTTCGGAGTTGCTGGACATTTGGGGTATGGGCCCTAGGACGTACATACAGTACGGTGGCCACTCCGAGGAGAAAGGCGACGGGGCTGCGACCCCCGTCCCCGTGAGCATCGTGTCTGGTTCCCGGGGGGCTACAATGCGCCCCCCCGGTGTCAGGCTCAAAGACAAGGTATTGAGGGGCTCATGCTGCAGATCTAACCGGAGAGCCTTTGTGCCCCCTCTCATGTGCCGATGCGACAGCCGCGGGAACGTGGGAAGATTCCCACATACCCCGGTCGAGCCCCACAGCTCCGGGTACCTTTTGAAGAATTCCCCCGCAAAAAAAGGGATTGGTAATCTTTGTATAGAAACAAGTAATAAGTTTTAAACCCGACTACGGATAAAATCGCAGTCTAATAATATGATTTATTATAACGGGTGTAAGGGACATCGTACCAAAAAAAAATTTATATGGTGTCAAATAATGTCCGTAACAACATTACAGAAACCATTTATATGGAAAATGACAAATGACTGCTTTATTAATTTTCGGGCATGTAATGAATATATGCGGAATAATATTTATTTCTCAAATTACATTGCTAATTTTCTAAAATAATAATAGTTAATTGCCTATTAATTAATTGCTTATGTACTGTTTTAGTGCATAAAGAATAAATAAATAAATAATTAAATAAATTTTCCAGAAATAAGTAAATTATTGTTTTTAAATTAAAATTATGCTTTATATTATACCAATATGATATTATACTAATTTTATTTAAAAAAAGTGGATTTTTTTTGGAAATTCATGAAAAAGCCGATGAAAAAATTTCAACACTAGAATGTTCAGAATCATGTACTGGATCCCTGGTATCGGTTGTCGGTACGACGTCCCTTACACCCTGTATAGCCTATAACCAGCGGACAATCAAGACGCTTCTAACGACACCCTACTTGTCAAACAGCTGGCCGCAAGGAAATGCTACTATTGCTAGTTAAAGGTCGTGTTAATCCTGGCAGGGTCGCCATCTAATAAGGTGACTCTTGGTGGATGATGGAGATAAATAAGAGACGTCTATCCCGTGTCAGTATCCATAGTTTAATGAATCTTTTATTATAAAAATGCACTTATAAAACTATAAAGCTATTGTCAGCAATCTTATGTTGCAGTTAAAGTAGTAATTCATACATTACAATATTTCAATTCATAGTTATATGTCCTTTCTCAGCGTACTTTAAACACATTTATTGAGGTATACAAAATATAGAAGTCTCGTTAACGGATCGCCATGTAGGTACTAGTTGTTTGCAAAACAAGTTAGTACGAACTCTGCAGTTATAGAGCTTAGCGTATAGGTACTTGGAATTGTGAAATGTGGATAAGTCACGAAATTAGTTACCGGTTATTCATTCAGAGTTGTTTCAACAATCGAATTGATCGCAATTGTCAATCGAGTCAACCATCGATATAATATGACTCAACATCTGAATTGCTGTCCGGTATGCATCGATATAATGTTTAAACTAGATTAGGTGTTACGTTCCGAAAATTGGCACACAGAAATTTCGCTCTTGTGTCGCTATTTCTTTTCAAGCCACAGTCTGATAAAATTATTTTTTCCGATAGGAGTGGCGCTACTATCTATATGAAACTGTCAAACTACATAATAAAACCGTTAGTTCACGTTTCCGCCACCAGCACAGATAATAGGCATGATGACTAATTTTGAAAAAATACTTTATAATGTACTTACAGTCTACTATTGCCGAAAATAATAATATTTTTGTTTTTAATTTACAATTAATATTTTCAATATTAAAAATAGAGTTTGAATTTCGTTCCAAAACGAAGGCTGGTGCATGGCGCCATTTTGCGACGGCACTACGGTGTAAAAGTGAATCATTGTATGAAAGAAAAGGTTGAGATGACAGTTTGACAGTTGTTTATTTATACCGGATTGACGTCATTCACTCTGATCAGTGTTTATTACAAAATGGCGATTAGCTGTATTTAAGTAATTTATTTGCTAAAATATCACGAAAATCTCTCTATTATTATGAAAATAAAGAGATTTTAGAATCAGTGCAATCTGTTCTAATAAAACCACAGATTCATTAGTATTGTGTTGCAGTCATCATGCCTATTCCGCGACTCTGTCACCACATTTTAGATGTCATTTTGTTATACCTGCTGTGGAGATTCTTAGGCTCGGACATCGTTGCTCGTGATGACGCAGGGGCTACACCGCCCCGTCGTCCACCTCGGGGTCGCATTCAGTAGGGATGCCCACAGAACCCACCCTGTGCGTCCGCGACCTACGACATAGGGCCGGCACATATAGCGGAACGCAGCGCAGAGCATGTGTCACTGTCAAACTAATAACGACATTGTCCTCATATAAATAGCATCCAAAATCTATTAACTCAATTCATTCCTGAAAGCATCGAAGCGACTACATGTGAAAGGTTGTGTTACTTGATTTTGGGTATTATTTAATTATTTTATAAAATGTACACACAAAAATGTAATACAGGTACACACTAGAGATTCTACAGATAATACAGGGACAGTCCAGATTTCTTTAATCCATGATTTTAAGCATTTGTTAACCCGAGATCGTCATGGCGGAATGGCGGCTTTGTAAAAAAGTTAATGGTTTTGCACAGTACGTAAGAGTCGCTGGGTTCGGTGCCTGACCGCGGCTAATTACGCCGGCTATTGCGTTTACGTAAATGTTTATTTTTTTAGTCTACTTAGTAGTGACAAGACAAGCAATAAGTTCACCTGAGGGTAAGCGACACGCTGGCCTATAGACTGCATTGCACTGCCGCTCGTCACCAGATATTTCGTTACCACCATATATTTCGCGTAGTGCCCTTCAGACCAGAACACTGCAACGCTAATTCATTACTGCTTGGCGGCCAAATATCTGACAATGCGGTCCCTTGCATACCTGATGGAAAGCGAGGTTGGATTCTAGGATTACAAAGAACTCTAGCTTTTTAAAAGCAATAATTCACTCTAGCCTTGAAAACACCCACAATTATAGTCAGACGATGCAATCGACGCACGCATAGTAATCGTCACATTGTAAATTAAAAATCATTACAGTTTTAAACTCTGCGCTGTGAATAAGCTTAAATTTAATTCAGTTTTTTTTTAATGGTCAGTGGTCAAACTGAAGCCAACTCTGGCATCAAGCTACACTTAACCTCTCACTCAGCTTAACGAATGCTCTCTAGATGACAACAACCGGGACGAAATTCCTCTCTGAAACATGGAAATGCTCTGTTCAAATGCCAATAAACGGTCACCCATCTAAAAGCTGACCTTGCCTGACGTTGCTTACCCAACGGATCCTTTAACGAACTGTGATTATAACCAGGAGCGGTCACAGCCAACGATTTGGGAGGGGGGGGGGGGGTCTTAGTTGACGGGCCCGTTGGTCTAGTGCCCTGGCCGCTAGCCAATAGGTCGTGGGTTCGATTCCCACCTTGCGACTGAGTGTTTCAAGTGCGTAACCTATTTTGGATAAAACTGTTTAGTCGTTTTAAGGCAAGAATGTCAATTTGACATGAATGAGTTTGTGATTGGGGGGGGGGGGGGTTCATGACCCCCTACGACCCCCCCCCCCTCTCTCGGACCGCCACTGATTATAAGTGGCTGTGAGCGCCTTTTTCAAAGTAAAAACATAATTTTTTTATCGATTGTTTATACAAATTGACACACCATAAATCCGTTATAACCTCAAAAAACAACTTAAAAAAAATATATGATTATTTAATTGAGTGTGGGATAATTCCCATAGAGCGGGGTCCGTTTGAAGAACTAAATACCTGTTATATTATTTTAAGCAAACAACTAATATTTGACAGGATATGGGCCGAGAACCTACACGACACGCGCGGCCAAGGTTTCCGATATTCGCGGTATGGTCAACGCATTTGAGACTGACAAATTGAGAGACACTGTTTTAAACAGTATTAATTTTTGACGAAATTAACGAACCGTGATACGTTTTATGTATTTTTATGTCAAAATGGCATGCGTCACAGAAACGTTAGGTGAAAAGGGGTGTAGGAAGCGAGCGCTTAATAGGCTTTTAGGCAGTGGAGCGACGAACTCAATGACACCTCTCCGTGAGGAGGACACGGCCTTAGTTTGGGGTGTCGCTTATGAAGGGACTGGATCTACCTCTGGATAAAATCACACAAATATATTTATATGTGTGTGTGAGGGTTTATAATCCCTATGCTTGGCAAGCGGCTTGGGGATCGCGGTATTTCTAGGTGGTAGGTAATCCAAAAGATAGACGCTGCTGCCCGTCTTCTTGTTTTCCCTTAGTCGCCTCTTACGGACACCCAACGGGAGGAGATGGGAGGGTGCTATTCTTACCCGGACACCCTTCGAGGATAGTTGTTTAAATGCAATTAATGGTTGCCTGGAGAAAATCACTATTAGCGATAAGACCGCCGTTTGTACATTATGTTAATTAATTGAATTTATTTTGAAATCAAACTACTTTAACGCGGTTTATTTTAGATTTTACTATCCCAACGTTTCGAATGCTTTGCAGCACCCATGGTCACGGGAGGACCAATAAAAATATTAAAATTAAAGCAATATTTTTTTTATGTTGTTTTTTTTCCCCTAGTATTTTTATTTAGTGCACTTATAGAAGTCTCAGGAGACCGTCGGTCTGGTAGCTTTTTCTGCTAACGTATAAGCTTGGCCATATAAAGAGGTAACGCCGCCAGTCTTTTAGGTACGTCTCAGTGCGGCGAAATCTTGGAGGAAGTTATTAACTTAGTTTAAGTATATTTGTAAATAAACTGTAAATATTTAGTTATTATGTAAATAAAAGTGTACAATAAATTATATTCATTAACTAATTCATTCAATGGCACTTCGATCAGACCATCGAGGTAGTCAAAAGGACAAGAAGGTCGAACTCATTCACAGTACCGCGAGCACCAACCGCCTTCATATGACACATCTCGGCGAAGCACGTACATCGGGTTCTTGGAATCTGAGCCAGTGATATATGGCGTTGTACTGTACAAGTACACGCTTCACGCCGTGTTACAGCGGGGTACAGCAGAGATAGGGATTAATTTAAGTTCGAAACGAAACGAAACGAAGTAAGAAGCGATAACTTTTATTTTGAAGAAGAAGATAAAATATATATTTTTGGGATACATTTCAACAGACATATTAAACATACATAATTATACAGAGTGTAAGGGACAAGAAAACTTTTATATAAGTTTTTTTTTTTTTTAGAATTATAGACGCTGTTGGCCGCAGATGGCCATTACAGCTTCACCGGACAATAGGAGGCGAGCGCTTAAAGCACTCTAGCCTTAACGGCAGAAGTAGCGACGAGCTCAAGGGCACCTCAGGGAGGCACGGCCTCGGCTTGGGCTGTCGCTTAAGAGAGGGCTGAGTTTACCACCGGTTCACAACGCGCCCCCACTGAGAAGAACCGGCAAGAAACTCAGTGGGGTGATAAGATTTCTCATATTGTTCGTTACAACATTACAGAAACCATTTATATGGAAAATGACAAATGAATAAATTATTAATTTTTGAGCATGTAATAAATACGTGCGGAATAATATTTATTTTTCAAATTACATTGCTAATTTCAATCAAGCCGCCTGCCAAACGTGGAGATTATGGCAACCATGGGCGTACGCAGCTTTTGGTCTAGGGGGGGGCACGTTAAGAATTTCTTGTTGGTGGTCAATCTATCAAAGCTTGTGCTTTATAGATTTATATCTATACAATTAAACTGCCACACTCACAAACGTCAATTAACTTTAATTAGAATTAAGTATTTTTGTAATCTATTTTTTCGAGTCTCAGAGCGTCACAGTTATATTTGATTATTGTATTTGTATTGTATTTTTTTATTTTATTTATATTGATATATCTACTCAAAATCAGCGTGTATTATTTGGCTTCGAGAGTCTAAATATGTATTTGCGGCAGAAAGTATCTGATTATGATTTTAAAAGTTTTAGGTTTATTTATTTTTTTCGCGTGCTTCCATAAACTTACTTACCCAAACCTAAATTTAAAAAATTCTTGTCTAGTTGTCCCTTTCAAACTCAAAAAGTACAACTGCTAAAAACTTGAAACTGATACCATTTCTAGCTTGCGGCCTTAGGATCAACATAGACTACTTTTTACCGTCGTAAAATATCTCTGTCTCACGGGTATTTTTTTACAAGGGGTAATTTCAAAGACCACTAAACCCATTTTTTTTTTCTTTGCCCTATTCTATAGATATATAGATACTTTCCTTTTGAACAAATAAATAATTTACAATGGAAAAATATTCCATTACGAACGAAAAAAATAAAACTATACATTTTTTTTTATAATAAATAGTTTGCGCTTGATCACAATCTCACATGATGGTAAGTGAAGATGTGGTCTAGGATGGACCGCGCTTACCCATAAGATGCCTGTTCACTCTAGACTTGAATACACCCAAGTTATATTGGTTCAGTCCTACTACATACCCACATAGGGAACTGAACCAATTATAGATTTATTTTAAGACATAGTTTCGTTTTAGATAGGAACAAGCTGGAAAATACACAATTCTCAAGGGGCATTTTGACAGTTGCTAGTCAGCCCATTCTGGCATTAGAGTATAGTGTCAGTAAGTTTTATTGAAAATGGATTTTGACGCAAATGCTTAATAAGTATGTTGTTGATAATACCAAAATATAAATATCAAGCCAAAAAGTATTGATAGTAAATATCCGAAAAAATGACAATACGGCGAAAATGATATTTTTAATTACATAAAAAATATTTATATCGTCTTATAACTGTTTCTAAGTAATCCTGTGTCATAGTTAGGGACCGGATTTATATGTAAATACATATTTTTAATTTCAATACTTTTTGCATCAGTATGTTGTTTTCTTCACGAATCATGACATTTGGAATGAGAAAATGCAATTTTTATTTTCCATATTTTTCCATATTTTGGCATATTTCAAAGATAAGTCCATATTTTTACAAAAATGAATATATTTCCGTAAAAAGGGTATCAAATATATGTATACGAAACAAAGTACTTACGATAATTATGTACTTACGATAAGCGTAGGTAAATAACAAAAAAAAACATACGGGGTAGGAACAATTTGCGAATGAGCAAAATATTTCTTTCAGAAAGACCTTAAATTTTCATCCATCCATTTGTTAGGAAGGTTCGATGCCACAGACAGACACACAGAGAGAGAGACATAAGAATTATATAATTAATAATATAATTCTTGAAAATTATGGTTATTTTTAACTCCATATTTTCGCTTTTTAGTCCATATTATCGTTTTTTTAGCCCATATTATATGTACATATTTTGGAATTTTAAATACATATAAATCCGGTCCCTAGTCATAGTACATACTCTAATGGACCCACTATTTTTTATTGATTGCGTGACTGTCCTGTTTAATAAGAAATTCATTCATTTTTGGTTAAATAACGATATTTTGACAAAAATTGAGCTGTACTGTACTAAATTGTTGACATTTTTCATTATTTTCTTTCATAAATTGATTGCTTGTGGGTTTCTCGGTTTTCGGTGGACCGGGATTTCTGGGACACGCTGTATACCTTTAATATTTGAGGAGTTCCCCCAATTCTTCATGGATTCTATAAACAGAACGAGATTTTAATGAAATTAGAAACAATCTAGAAGTATCAACTTTCAAATAAAACAAGAATTTTCCAAATCGGTTAAATAATTCAGTTCTGGTTCTGAGCTCTGGTTCTGAGGAAATATAACTAAAAAAAACTACATGCGAATTGAGAATCACTTCCTTTTGTTTAAGTCGGTTTCAAAAGGAGCAAAAAGCAAATGTTACAAAAATATTTTAGTGAAACTTCTGCAAATCGGTTTAAAGATAACATCCGTTAAAAAATCATCCGTAGTACTCATAGACATGTCATTATATACCAAGACCAGCGGGTCTAAAAAGGCCACATTAGCAATTCACCTAAAACTAATTCATGTTTTGAATTTCAAGTTGTTCCTTCATAATTCTACTAGTTATTGAAAAATGGTCACACATTTTAGGTGAATCATAATTCAGTTAATTTATTAACAGATTCATATTTGGTGTTAATTCTACCATACGAAGTAAAATTAAATCGTAACATACTCATATTATGGTTCACCAAAGCGGCCATTTTAGACCCGCAGGCGCGTAGCGCCGAAATTTTAAATTTCTAATTCGCAAACATGATGATTTGTAATTAAAAACATATTTTCCTTTCTCAATTTCTTACAAATATGTATAATTAAACAAAATCATGTCGGCTTAGTCGATGAATGCCAAGTCCAGGGGGGGGCAACGGCCCCCCCCCTGCCCCCCCCTGCGTACGCCCATGATGGCAACCCCTCTCTTTTCCCTCTCTTCCTTTGTTCAGCAGTGGACTTTTCGGCTGCTGATGATTGCTAATAAATAAATTGAAATTAGGCTTTATTATTGTACCAATAATTATGTTATCCTAATTTTATTAAAAAAAGCGACATTTTTTGAAGTGAAACTTCTTATGCGACTTCCAAAAACTTGTTGACTTGTTGACTTCGTTCACTTCGTTGCGCGGGGAGGTGGAATAGAAAGAGACAGAGCGGGAATGAAGTTTCACTTCTTCCGCGCGGAGGGACTCCACGCACGCACATTTTTTTTTTGGAAATTCATGAAAAAGCCGGTGAAAAATTTCAACACTAGAATGTTCAGAATCGTGTAGTGGATCCCTGGTATCGGTTTTCAGTACGATGTCCCTAATACCCCGTATATAAAGAGTGAACATTTTCCGTATTATTACAAAACCCCGGTTTAAACTAAGGAAACTGTTCCTTAAACCTGTGCCTAAACCTAGGTTTTTTTGTTAAACTGCTTTCCGTAATACGACGGTTTGCGTCAAAACCCTCTTAGTGTGTGTAAGCGTCACAAAACGGCTCTAACTCAGCAAAAAGCTGGTTATAAACAAACACCACTGGTCTTCCGTTAGATCCAATGGGTGAAGACACGACACTATCACCTATATCATACCTTTTTTTTTTTTGACGCGGGGGAAATCTTCTAAAGATCCCCGGGAGCTGTGGGGCTCGACCGGGGTATGTGGGATTCTTACCCACTAAAACCCCCGCGGCTGTCGCATCGGCACATGAGAGGGGGGACCCCAGGGCTCTCCGGTGGGAGCTAGGGGTCCCTTAGTGCCTTGCCTTTGAGCCCGCCGCCGGGAGGCGCATTGTAGCCCCCCGGGAACCTGACACGGTACTCACGGGAACGGGGGTCGCAACCCCGCCGCCGTCCTCCTCGGAGTCGCCGCCGTACTCAATGGACGCTCAAAGGACCCACACCCCGAGCGTCCAGCGACTCCGAAGACCTATATCATACCTATACCAATATTATTACAGCACTAAAGAACGTTAAACGAAATAGGTATTTTGCTGTCAGGGAGGAAACAAAAGGTGTATTTTTGTGTTATGGTTAGTGGCCAACCTGGTGGCAGAGTTTTCAAGCTGCCCTTAGGCCTCTGACTTAGTTTAACGACTGCTGTCTATATGACAATAGCCGGGACTGACTTTTAACGTGCCCTCCGAAGCACGGAGACGCTCAGTTCAAATGCCACTAAACGGTCAACCATCTAAGGACTGACCTTGCCTGACGTTGCTTACCCAAAAGTTATTTTTAAATTATGTTAACTATACATTGGATCCTATTGCTAATCATTTAATTATTGCGACGATTCTGTACCTATTTTTAGTTGTGGTTGCCTGTAACTGGGAGAGCACGAGACGATACTTAACTTTGATTATTTTATTGATTATTATATTATTGGTAATCCTAATAAAGTAAATAAAAAAAAAATACATTCTAGTGTTGAAATTTTTATCGACTTTTTCTAGAATTTCCAAAAAAAAAACCGCTTTTTTTAATAAAATTAGGATTTCCTTATTATTGGTATAATAATAAAGCCTTATTTCAATTTAAAACAATAAATTACTTATTTATTGTTTCCGTGTGTGGATTGTCTCAAGATATTATTATTATTATTTGTGCAAAATTAGCAATCATCAGCAGCCGAAGAGTCCACTGCTGAACAAAGGCCTTAGAAGGGAGGGGTTGCCATAATCTCCACGTTTGGCAGGCGGCTTGATTGAAATTAGCAATGTTATTTGAAAAATAAATATTATTCCGCACGTATTCATTAGGCGTACATGCTCAAAAATTAACAAGTTAGTCATTTGTCATTTTCCATATAAATGGTTTGAGTAATGTTTACGCACAATATGAGAAATCTTATATAAAAGTTTTCGGTACGTAGTTATTACACCCTGTATATAGTTTAGTATAAGTATAGTGTCATCAATGGTAAAAGACTACTTACACAATTCAGCTTCACCACAGTATGGTAAGCCTGTCGTAGAAAAATTTCCTCACGACAAATAAAGTCATTCATCCGAATTAGTCACTGTTAACTTTGTTTTATGTGTACAGACAGCATCAAACGCATTATCACAATCCAGTATTAAGTATGATTAAAATTCTAATAATATTTTGTTGAAGTGTACCTAGGTGCAAAACTATTACAATATTTAATTTTTACCTTTCAATAATAGAAAATATATTCTTTCTAGAAAAAATATTCTTACTGAGGGTTTCATTTATTTACTACCAGGCAATCGATTAAAAATCTAATCATTTAAATTAAAAAGGTTAAACTAAAATATCTAAAACTTTATTTATAACAATTTTTCAAACCATCTTACGGCTTTAATTTTTTTTTTTTTCTTTAACCCTTTAATTATTGAACAATTTTAAGTATCAAACTTTATTTTCATAGGGAGTTAACGCGATTTATCTTATGTTTTGGTCAAGAAATAAAATCTTTTTTTTTTTAAATTGAACTGACTTCAATATCACTGAAAAGTATAAAATAATTTAAATATTATTGAAGTTGGTGTTAGCTTCATCACCAGCCGGAAGACGTCCACTGCTGAACATAGGCCTCCCCCTTAGACCGCCACAATGAACGACAATTTGCTATTTGCATCCACCGGTTGCCTGCGACGCGAACAATGTCGTCGGTCCACCTAGTGGGAGGCCTGCCTACGCTGCGTCTTCCGGTTCGTGGTCGCCACTCGAGGACCTTTCTTCCCCAACGGTTATCGGTTCTTCGAGCGATGTGGCCTGCCCACTGCCACTTCAACTTGCATATTCTACGAGCTATGTCGGTGGCCTTGGTTCTTCGGCGAATCTCCTCATTCCGGATTCTGTCGCGCAAAGAAACTCCGAGCATAGCTCTCTCCATAGCTCGTTGTGTGACTCTGAGCTTCTCCAAAAGGCCAGCTGTTAAAGACCACGTCTCAGTACCATAAGTCATCACTGGCAACACACACTGGTTAAAAACCTTTGTCTTCAGGCACTGCGGAATTTCTGATGAGAAGATGTCACGTAGTTTCCCGAACGCTGCCCATCCGAGTTGGATTCTTCGGGCGACCTCTTTGTCGAAGTTGGACCGACCTAACTGGATTGTTTGTCCTAGGTATACGTAGTGGTCAACAACTTCGATTGTATCGTTCCCAACAACTACCGGTACGGGTGCAACATGGACATTAGACATGATCTTCGTCTTGTCCATGTTCATTTTAAGACCCACCTGTTGGGAAACACTACTGAGGTCGCTGAGCATTGTATTGAGGTCCTCCAGCGACTCTGCCATAATGACTATATCATCGGCAAAACGAAGGTGAGTGATGTATTCGCCATTGATGTTGATGCCGAATCCGTACCAGTCCAAGAGCTTGAAAACGTCCTCCAATGCGTTAGTGAACAGTTTCGGAGAAATAACGTCTCCCTGTCTCACGCCTCGCTGCAATGGGATTGGTTTCGTGCTCTCATCCTGTAGTCGGATCGACATGGTGGCGTTTCTGTACAAACACTTCAACACTTCGATGTACCTATAGTCGATATGGTGTTAGCTTACCGGCTGTGTATATTTGGAACCAACTTCAATAATATTTAAATTATTTTATACTTTTCAGTGATATTGAAGTCGGTTCAATTATTTTTTTAAAAGATTTTATTTTAAACTTTTTAGTGATATTTTCATATAATTATAAAGACTGAACCATCGAAGACCGTAAAATGATCTAGGTAGTTTATGATCACATTATCGTCTACATAGTTTTACATAATTCATGTTTCTTCAGAAAAAAATATCCGGTCGTAATGAAATTTGCATGGAATCATATCATCATAGTAGTTTACTCTCTCGAATAAAAAAAGAATCATCGAAATCGGTTCATAATTTTCAGAGCAATGTAACGGAGAACATCAGTTTTATGGTTTTTACCAGATAAATTCTTCCACATCGTTCATGGTCCTCCAGGAAGTTCTAATCCGGTTGTGATAAAATGTATACAGATTCAATACAGTGGTTTCTTCTTTCGAATAAAAAAAAGAATCATTGAAATTGGTAAATATTTGCCAGAGTTATGACCCTTTTGACATAAAGTCATCTATATAGGCTTTCCTGCAGCTTTCCTGCGCAGTCACCATTCTTGTTTTTTCAGGAACTACTTATTCGTAAGCGATAATTTTTTTATGGGACCCAATTAACGGATTGAAGAATGGATGGAATAAAGATTTTTTCAAATCGGATCATAATTGACAGAGTTATGCGCGAACATACATAAAATAAATATATATATATATATATATACAGACGAATTGAGAACCTCCTCCTTTTTGAAGTCTGTTAAAAATATAAGCTAACTAAATCGTGTTAATTCCCGATTAAAATAAAGTTTGATAATGGAATGCGAAAATTAAGTAAGTATATAATTTTAAGCATCAGTATACTATTTAAACTAAGTTAAGTTGATATAGTATATCGATGGATTTAAGTATCTATATATTTTTATATAACTATTCAATTTATATCTACCTACGCTTATTTTGGAAATATAAATTTGATCATGGAGTTTTGCTACCGTCTGTACCCAACTATACATAAATATATAGGTACATAATGTATACCTATTAAAAGTTGCGGTTAAAAGTAGGTATTTGGCACATATGTGTTGGCTACATTTCAAATGAATGGTGATTAAATGTACCTACTATTACTCATATAACATTCATTGAACTACGTAAGAAAAACAAAACACTCATTCATGTATAAACCCATGACACAGTACTGTAAAAGTAATAGCAAGCAGTTGACCGCAATACGCTTCATGAGTTAAGTTTGGTATACTCGTACATTCCTCCACTTCGGAGTCGCTGGACGTTCGGGGTGTGGGCCCTTTGAACGTCCATTGAGTACGGCGGCGACTCCGAGGAGGACGGCGGCGGGGTTGCGACCCCCGTCCCCGTGAGCACCGTGACTGGTTCCCGGGGGACTACAATGCGCCCCCCGGCGGCGGGCTCAAAGGC
This sequence comes from Furcula furcula, assembly GCA_911728495.1. Taxonomy (NCBI): domain Eukaryota; kingdom Metazoa; phylum Arthropoda; class Insecta; order Lepidoptera; family Notodontidae; genus Furcula; species Furcula furcula. The sequence goes on from OU452269.1 coordinate 6,318,199, forward strand.
AAGGCACTGAGGGGGCCCTGGTGCAGATCTTACCGGAGAGCCCTGGGGTCTCATGTGCCGATGCGACAGCCGCGGGGGTTTTAGTGGGTAAGAATCCCACATACCCCGGTCGAGCCCCACAGCTCCCGGGGATCTTTGGAAGATTCCCCCCGCGTCAAAAAAATAAATAAATATATGGTATACATTCCTCTTTGGAGTCGCTGGACGTACGGATGTCCATTGAGTACGGCGGCGACTCCGAAGAGAAAGGCGGTGGGGTTCGGCCCCCGTCCCCGTGAACACCGTGGCTGGATCCTGGGGGGCTACAATGCGCCCCCCGGCGGCGGGCTCAAAGGCGCCCCCTTCCCCGCGAGCTATGAGCCTCGACCGCGTTATGTGGGTTTCCTACCTACTAAACCCCCGCGGCTGTCGCAGCGGCACATGAGAGGGGACCCCAGGGCTCTCCGGTGGGATCTGCACCAGAGGCCCCTCAATGCCTTGCCTTTGATCAAGCCGCCGGGGGGCACATTGTAGCAGTCTGGAAACCTGTCACAGTGTTCACGGGGACGGGGTCCGCAACCCCGCCGCCGCCGTCCTCCTCGGAGTCGCCTCCTTACTCAATGGACGTCCTGCCTACGCTGCGTCTTCCGGTTCGTGGTCGGCATTTGAGAACCTTTCTGCCCCATCGGTTATCGGTTCTTCGATCGATGTGGCGTGCATTGTCACTTCAATGTCGCACTCAGTCTGCTTAAAAAGAATCAATGTCTATATTACGCTGTTTTTGCAAACTTTTGACCCCTTTGACCCTGTTCCACCATAGACAAACTCACAGATTAAATTGTATACGCGTATAATTCAATTTGTTACATTCAATAGGGTTGTGTTATCAGATTTGCGTGTATCATACCCCTAGCCTTTGTCCCCGTAGGGCTGTCGCGCGATTAATTCGCCTTTTAAAATTGCACGCGTAAAATTTTATTGAGGGGAGTGTAATTTGATATATGTGTAGGGCTGTCGCTATTATTTTCTCTGTCTTTTGTTTTATGCGATGATATAGTTGTATTATGAAATAATACTGCTGTCGACAAACTACTATGTAATTTGACCGAACGTGAAATATGTTAAATGTACTGTTCTATTGTATACAATAAATTAAAAATAATAATAATGATTTATTCTTATATGTACAGTCTCTTGTAGAGTCATTGGTCCCCTGTAGATAAATAACCCCTTATTTTTCATCATCATCATTAGCAGCCGAAAAAATTCCAGTGGTGAACAATGGCCTCCCTGTTAGAAAAGAGGGGTTGTCATAATGCTCACGCTTGGTAGCCGACATGGAGATTCAGTATAGGTGGTAGGTAATCCAATAGAAAGACGCTGCTGCCCGTCTTCTAGTTTTCCCGTAGAGGTCTCTTACGGTCACCTAACAGAAGAAGATGGGTGGTTACTATTCTTACATCACACCCCACCCCACCCTTTATTTGGAATACTTCATTATTACCTTTTTATAACAAAGAACGTGAATGTCAAACATTTTGTGAGTATAATGATTTCTGATATTTACGCGAATTCTACACATTGAAATGAAACTAATTTTACGGATTATATCGCGGTTTATTTATGATTTTAATTACCCGACGTTTCGAATACTTTACAGCATTCATGGTCACGGGCGGACTGAGGTGGTAGCTGTCCATATGTCATAGTTGTCTTCGGGTACCTTCAGGTCTTCTAATTACAATTGTTAGTCCGATCTACGCAAAAAAAACCCACTCACACTCAACCTCAATCTCAGTCCGCCCGTGACCATGAATGCTGTAAAGTATTCGAAACGTCGGGTAATTAAAATCATAAATAAACCGTGATATAATCCGTAAAATTAGTTTCATTTCAATTTTGTGAATATATTATGAACATTTTTTTTTGCAACATTTCCTTTTTAATGGCGTCACCCCTGACGACCGTCGACCCTGCTCACCTAGTACATAATACTAAAAAAACAGTCCTACTGATCGAAGTCCATAGCGGCCAATCTTTCACAAAATCACACATAATGATTCTATTGACATTTACTATACACAAACAACTCTGCGTTTATCATACAGAAACCGATATAAAATCTTACTACCTGACCTAAAAATAGGCATTGCAGTTAAAAATGTATTAAAACAATTGAAAAATTGAGTAGTGCCAACCCTGATCGAATAAACCAAATCGAATGAACCTCTCAGGGAATCCTCTCGGGCGGCATTCGATTACGTGTGTTTTAAGCGTAGAGGTGCTCCCGAATATGCGAAACTCCATTTAGTGTGAGTACTATGGGTCATTACAATAGGTCGCTCAGTTACTAGGTCAAAATATATTTTACTAGGTGGTAGGTGGACCTTCTGCGTCGCTGGACGTACGGGTTGAGGGCCCTAGGACATCCATTGAGTACGGCTGGGCGACTTCGAGGTGGATGGGGTTGCGACTCCCGACCTATGAGCACCGTGTCTGGTTCCCGGGAGGCTACAAAGCGCCCCGCGTCGGCGGGCTCAAAGGCAAGACACTGAGGGTGGTGCAGATCCCACCGGAGAACCTTGGCGTCCCCTCTCATGTGCCGAGTCGAGCCCCACAGCTCTCGGGGATCTGTTGAAGATTTCCCCCGCATCAAAAAAAAAAAGGTGGTTGATCCATTCCGCGACTGCTGTCTGCGCTCTGCGATATATCGCCTTCGCGGAGGATGTCGTTCCCCTAGGGGTGTCGGGGTTAGTTTCACTCCGGAAAACAAGTTCGTGGGCCTTACACCCGCGGACGAGGAAGGGCTCGCTGAGAAGCGAGCGGCCGCTGACGGGACCCGGACGAGTACAAGGTACGATCCCGGGGCCCGTCGACACAGTGGGTTGAGGACACCATGGGGTTTTAGCCGGTAAGAGACCAACATAAATCGTGCTGCTACCCCCGTAGCGGTGCGGGTATCCATGAGGATTTCACAACGTTAAAATAAAAAGTTTCAGCGTACGAAGAGATGCTGTACCGGCTGCATTGCCATCTGCTTTAGGCAGACAAATGAGACTCCTTTGCCATGTAGATTATGCCTATAAAAAAGTAACAGGTTTTTATTCGCTTGTGCCATTAATGCAAAGCGTGAATCATTCACGCTAGTATTTCCGGAATCAAAGATCAGTACACCTCGTCTAGAATGTCTTTAATACGTATTTATTAAAGACATTCTAGACGAGAGACCTAGGTTTGAAATTTGAATTATTATTTTTTTTGTAGGAAATGCTTAAATATTAATGGATATTTTTATCCTTGTCTGTAAGTACAACATCAATTATAAAATATTGTGTAAATATATATTAATAGGAAAATGTGGTAATTTTCGTAAGATTTACCATTTGCTAATGGTCAAGGAAAATATCGTCAGGAAATTCGGATATGTTACAGAATTCATGTTATAAGCTTGTCTGTCCGCTTTTGGCCCAGATGATGGATTAAAAAAATATGGTAAGTAGTATTCTTTATTTGAAAAAGTTAAAAGAAAACAAAAGCGCCTGGCCATCTATCGTGACACCGTGACACTAACCCCGTGACGTCTGACCCGTGTGAAACCGCGCCATCGTGACGTTCGGGTCGCGTTCGACATTCGAATTTGAAAAAAAGAATCTCAGGGTACCACGTCACGGGCCGCTGATTGGACAAAATTCGATGTTCCGCCGTTGACGTGCAATCACGATGTTGAGTTCTAATTTCTTAAATTGAATTTCTGGAATGCACGACCTATAGTTATTGTGAGCAGAGACTATCATAGTGATTTTAATAAAACAAAAAGGCAAAGGATTTATTCTACATAGAGCCTATTGTGCAGCTCTATTAGAGATCGATAGAAGGTAATTATATTGGTGATGTAGGTATACAGTACCTTCGGAGTCACTGGAAATTCGGGGTGTGGACCCCTAGGAAGACGTCCACTGAGTACGGCGGTGATTCCGAGGAGAGTGAGCACCGTGTCTCTTTCCCGGGGGGCTATAATGAGCCCCCCGGCGTCGGGCTCTAAGGCAAGACACTGAGAGACAGGAGCCTGATGGTGCAGATCCCACTGGAGAGCACATGAGAGGGGGAACCTAGCCCCCCTCTCATGTGCGGATCCGACAGCCACAGGGGTTTTAGTAGGTAAGAGTATTACTATTATAGAGAACCACTTACCACGTCTACGGTTTGTAGTCATTATCATGATTTGCGACCTTGGCACATTTTCCTTGTATGATATTAGGTTAAAGTGCACCATACAGTCTTGCATGTCGGCCGCAGGACGCCAAATCATATGACTTTGCATCCAGGCAGCGTGTCCTTCAATTCGTTACGACCCTGCACGCTGGGTGCTATGCAGGATAGTAAGTATTAAGGGTGCACTTACTGCCAGCCCCAATATCCTATCTACTTCTTACTATAAGTTAAAATAGTTACCATCGATCGCTTTATGACATATCTCCGTTTCAATAAACATAGATAGAAATATCTATCCTTACTATTGATCTAGCTTGGAGACCTTGAAGCTTACTAGAGATATGAAAATTAATTTCAAGTGTCTAATTGTTACTTTTTAACCGAGATTGCTATCGGCGGTAGAGTATTGGGACCGGCCGTAAAGGTATCTAGTTACAAAAGATAGTTATAGCCCCAATCTAGTCTAGATTGAGGCAAATAAAAAAATACAATGTCAAAAATATTTTTGCACAGGAATGAAATTAATGAAACTATGATGTTTTATTTTAACAAAAAATTCCATTGTCCAACTCGCCTAATAGAAATATTAATTACATATGCAGAACAATACAAATCAATGAGATTTGATCACGAACAGAAAGCGAGGTTATTGTTAGTTAAAACCAAAAACAATGCCAATACAGGAAATTTAATATTAATTATGTTTAATAATGCAGTCGTTCTATATTTTATTATGATTGTTAAAAGTTAGCACACAAATTGTGCGCGCGGAATAAAATTGATAAATTTTGTATGTGGTCAAAATAATATATGTTGTCTTTAGTAAAATATTGCACAAAATGAGTAATCAATCGGTAACAAAATATTATTCATACAGAAAATGATATTTCTAGATTTTCGCGCGATATATACGTAATAAATATTTTTAATACTATGTGATATCATCATCATCATCACCAGCCGGAAGACGTCCACTGCAAAACAAAGGCCTGCCCCTTAGACCGCCACAATGAACGACAATTTGCTATTTGCATCCACCGGTTACCTGCGACGCGAACAATGTCGTCGGTCCACCTAGTGGGAGGCCTGCCTACGCTGCGTCTTCCGGTTCGTGGTCGCCACTCGAGAACCTTTCTTCCTCAACGGTTATCGGTTCTTCGAGCGATGTGGCCTGCCCACTGCCACTTCAACTTGCATATTCTACGAGCTATGTCGGTGACCTTGGTTCTTCGGCGAATCTCCTCATTCCGGATTCTGTCGCGCAAAGAAACTCCGAGCATAGCTCTCTCCATAGCTCGTTGTGTGACTCTGAGCTTCTCCAAAAGGCCAGCTGTTAAAGACCACGTCTCAGTACTATATGTCATCACTGGCAACACACACTGGTTAAAAACCTTTGTCTTCAGGCACTGCGGAATTTCTGATGAGAAGATGTCACGTAGTTTCCCGAACGCTGCCCATCCGAGTTGGATTCTTCGGGCGACCTATTTGTCGAAGTTGGACCGACCTAACTGGATAGTTTGTCCTAGGTATAGGTAGTGGTCAACAACTTCGACTGTATCGTTCCCAACAACTACCGGTACGGGTGCAACATGGACATTAGACATGATCTTCGTCTTGTCCATGTTCATTTTAAGACCCACCTGTTGGGAAACGCTACTGAGGTCGCTGAGCATCGTATTGAGGTCCTCCAGCGACTCTATGATATGATAGCTATGTGATATGGATTGTAAATATTTATGTTCATGTGTGCATCTGTTTTAGATAATAATAATAATACCAGCCTTTGTTTATGTCTCACTATTGGGCACTTGTCTCCCCTCAAGATGAAGGTGCTTAGGCCATGTTCCACCACGTTGGCCAAGTGCGGGTTGGCGGACTTCACCCGTCATTCGAAAGCTAGTTAAGCTTTCTCAGACATGCAGGTTTCCTCACGATGTTTGCCTTCACCGAAAGCTAGCAACAATCGCATAAAGACCATTCGCACATGATTAATGAAATAAATTTGTGGTGCGAGCAGGGGTTCGAACTGCGTACCTTGGTTCCAAGGCAAGCGCTTGCCCACTGAGCTGTTACTGGCTGCTGTTATCTGTTTTAGATAAAAAATAATAATGCGGTGATATATTTTTAATAATAATGTAAGTCTGTAAGTTACTAGTTAATTTGTTATTTTCGAAATAAACATGCGAATTGCTTTTGTTTTGTTGCTAAAACTAACTAAAACTTCTATACATCAAACGCAATATTTCAAATTCCTAATTTAAAAGTTATCTAAACTCACAACTGACGAAGCATTCGAATTACGAAACTTCAAAATTCGAACGCCAACTAGCAACACTGGCCAGTACGAATAAAAAATCATTGGTACCAGCGGGATACCGACTCAGAGGGATGCCATACAACAATCTAAACATAATGAGTCGTAATGGACGATGATAGGAAATAAAAAATATTACGGTGAGCCGACAACATGGCGGAGTGAAACGGAATTGGCGTTTGTAAAAAAGTTGTTTATTATTTCTGCTTGTCTGAACAGTGAATCATTTTTTTATTAAACATCGTGCATGTTAATCACGCATCCATGTTCGTTTTCTTTTTCTGGTCACCAAAAGCCATGTATTGAGTGTTTTGGTACCTATCAGACTAGGCTCTTGAAATTGGACACACAGCACATGGTCTCTGTTTCTTCCAAGAAGAAATGTGTAATTTAAATTCAACATTCTAAAAAATAACAAAGATACACACATTAATACAAAATGATAATTCTTTCTAATTTTGAATTCGCATTCCGTTTATCGTGACCGTGCAGTCGCCGTCGGCAGTCAAATTTATTCCAACATATCAAATTATTTCGAATTACGAACATATCAATTTATAAATTTGGAACTTTAGCCTTTGATTGCCAGTTATGAAAATGTTTAATTTCTTTTGTTCGTGTGTAACTGGCATCTTGATACTGCCAATGCTGATTCCTGCGGTTTTGCTCATGTAAAACGGCTTCTTTATTTTATTGTTATTTAGTTGTCGATACAATACAATATACCTACTTATAGTTCGTTTGTTTTACTAAGTACTTATCGTTTGACCCACAGAATCCCATACACAAGATACCTATTTATGTAAAAGAGGACTAGGTTAGTATCCGTGTTTCCCATCATAAGCACCGTGTCCACTATACTTCACCTATGAAATAGAATACCTAGTTAAATTAATATAATTATACACAATGATAGTACCTATATCATTATACAGATTTTATACTAAGCAAAGGTCAATGCTAAGTCTAAGTCCGCCACCGTAGCATCGTTGGTCACATATTTAAAGACAATTGGATTGGACGTCACTTTATTGGCATTGGTTTGGATTTAAATTAACATTGGTTTCAAGATTAAGCCAGATGGTATTAGTATTAACATGACTGCGCTTCACTAGCTGTGTTGAAAATATCTCATGCATGACTTATAAAAATAGGATGATAATTTTCTAACGGAAAACAAAATTTTAATGGACCTGAAAGTTGAAACCTGGAAGAACACAAATCAGTACAAGTACTATAGAATGATTATTTGCAAGTAAGAACCGTAGGCACAGGGAAGAATATCGAAATACATAAATATCAGGTACACGACAATAGGTACTATACCGTCAGCTGTATTTATCGACATTTGCGCTTGTGACAGATCAAACCCATCGATACTTATCACTTACGAGTAGGTATCAATATAACTCTTGTAAATAACTTTAAATAGTTCAATTCGCCTGCCTCGTAGATGAAAATCTGCTAACGCTTTGTTTAAGGGTACCATAGACAAACGCCCTTATTCTTAAAAATATAAACACAATGCCTGGAGCCCACTCACTGCATTTTAAAAATGGAATGATAAATTAACAAAATTCATAACGTTGTAATTCGCCACAGACAAACTAACCACTGTCATTTTGTAAACATTTCGAATCGTTTATGTTCCAAAATGAATCATTTAATCAAATTACGTATTTGTTCCGACAAAAAGCAAACCCTTTCTTCGATTTATTAATCGCACAAATTTATGTAGATTCGTTCCGATAAGTTTGTTTCGAGAAATCATTCGACCATTAGTAATATAATACGTGGTTTTTATTGTTTGCAGAAAAAAATAAAAGTTGTTGACATTATTACAGACTACCGTTTCGTTTAGTTCGAAATTTAAATGTGGTTTTATTTAAATTGATGTATTAAATTCGATGTTTAACTTCATTAACCGATTCGAAAAAACAGGGTTTTGTATTCAACGCGTATGTACTTACTTATGTATGTAATATTATGAAAAATGCGTGTCTATATGGGCATCTAAATAAATATACCAAATTTCATAAGTGTATAATAATAATAAAAAATAATAATGATGTATGTTTGTATGAGTAGGTATACAATATTATGAACAACGTATGTAACTATGTAGGTTTGACCACGGATATTGCAAAAACTACAAATCCGATTGCAGTAATTATTTTTGCAATAGTTTTATAGTATTTTATAGTATATTTCAACTTCGGGCAGAGTACAAGTTTCATCGAAATCGGTTGAGTAGTTTGAAAGATATGGACCATTTATGTTCCAGTAAGTTACTCTAAGCCGTTCGAGTTGTGTGCTATTGTAGTTTAGTATTGTAATGCTATTACATTATGGTTGTAATTTTTTTTTTACTTTACGATCATATTCCAGGAAAGGGTTGATAGCCACAGATATTTTGTACATAATTTATATAGGCACTGAACTGATTTGAAACAGCTCACGTACTAAAAAGTATTTTTTAGAAAAATAATACCGACTTTACTGAAAATGTTCTGAAACCTAATAAATTACGAAAATATATTGAATTCGATGCCATCTGGTGCTGGTGATAGTTTACATGCTATATTTAGCACCAACTACCATTTTATGTCACGTCTCTAGTTATTAAATAGTAGCAAGTTATCACCGGGTCGTAAGCACGCTGACGCCAATCCCTAACTGCACTTCTAAATGACGTGTGGTTGACACGCGTTGCACCAATAAAGCGAGGTGACGCCTAGGTGGTGCGTCTGCAACAATCTTTACAATACTATCACTACTGGCATAATACACAGACTGAAAACAAAAAAGAAACATAGAACCTCAAAAAAAAAAAACAAATTCTATTTACGAAATCTCATTTCTCGCCGGCCATTTTGAAAAAAAAAAATGTTTTTCGGGTGTTTCGGCCGCGTTCTGAATCTGCGTATTTTAGGGTTCGCGCCATTCTATAGCGTTCATTTGTGTTAAATGTCTCGGCACTAATCGACTATCAATGGCCGGCGGGCTGATAAGAAATTCGACGTAATTAACGTGAATCCAGCGTACTGTGTTCAAAAGCGGCGACATTTTGCTTTATGTTGAATATTGATTTGAATTATTATTATCATCACCGTGTGATCATACTATATTGTTTAAAACAACAGAAGCGAAATAATTTCACGTAAGTAGTTACCAGTAAATATTTTGTATAAAATCTATTCATACTAATTTACATTAAATTAGAATTTTACCTACTTCATTATTCCATTTTTAAAATTACATGATCATTAGGATAACGCTATGTAAAAATCGTTACCTATAACTTTTATACAAATTCCAACGATCTTGTTCCGTATTTCAACTGTTTAACGTCTCAATTTCTTTTTTAAATATGGATGCAATATTGATAGGCTATTGCATAACTGCTATCAAAATTTAAATACAAATACAGAACATTATGGCCAGTATTTTTTTTAAAGCCGTAGTTGGACCTTTGCCTTTTCATCCAGCCAATTCGTATCTGATTACTTACGAAGTACTCGTAGCGGTCAGACGCGCAAATGGCTTCCACAAACGTAGACGTTAATTATAATAATATAATAATAATTACAATAATATACAAACGGTAACTTGCAATAAGCTATTACGGTGATTAATGTATTTGCGCATACAAAGGTCACAGAGCTTCCAAGCTCGCGCGATGGGTTATTTAGAGAGTTATCTTGAACATACATACATACACAACTATTGTCAAAAAAATACCGGACTCAAGACTTAATAACTAGTCTCAGGTAACGAGCAGCTGTCTATAGGCCGGCGTGTCGATTTCCCTCAAGCGCGCATCTTGCTTCTGTCGTCACTAGGTTAAATTTATTTAACCTAGTGACGACATTCTTCATTTATTCTTTATTCATCATTCTTCATTATTATTTCATTTATTCTTCATTTATTCTTTAGAATAATCTTTTTTTTGTTTGTTTTTATACTACCAAGGTGGCAAGCAAGCGTATGGGCCGCCTGATGAACACCAGAAGAATTACTAGCACGTTGCCGACCCTTAAGACATTAGATATTAAGTCTTTGCGTCCGGTAATTTCACCTGCTACAGCCACTGCGGTGGTACCTACCTGGACGGTTCCTTGCACAAGGAACGTACCACCTAGTAATTAATTAAGTAATTTTTAATGGTGTGGCTGATATATTAGTATTAGTTAAGAGATTAGTAATATTGAAGGGATTCGTGGATTAGTAATCCGACGAACTATGATATGCTAATATTTTATATTAGCCTAATCTCTGTAATGACCATCCTAATTAGACCGGATAATACCATTCGGATTAGTTCGGATTCACTCGATTGGCGCTCATCAGATTCGTGAAGCGATCATTCATACAAATATTAACGTACGAATGAGATGGATAGGTAATATTCGTAATATTCAGTAATCTGTCTGTAGATTAGTGATACGCCTGCCAACTGTATTTTAATGATATTAGTGAAATGTAAAATATTACTAATACTGATATATTAGTTACAATATTATAATATTGCCAGGCGAATATATTAGTATTACCTAATCTTGAGAAATATCGGTATTAACCCATCTTTAGTAATTTTAAAGTTCAGACAAAAATATATCGGTTCTGCTAAGTGGTTCGCAGTAAAACTAAAACAAGACATTGCTTAATAAATTTTAAACTTATACATCAAACAGTTGGACGGCGGTAGGTAAATCAGCTAAAGCGTATTTAGACGCGAGCAGAATTTTAAATGGTGTAACATGGGTAGCGAATCAAGTTTTGAATGATAATAGACTATATACCTCTATATTTTATATTTGAAGCATAAGAGCGAAAGTGTTATGCAAGCTTAATTCAAATTTAAACTTTATAATTATATCATTAAGGTTTAAAATGCTATGGTTACGTTAGTATACATTCGACTTTATTGGATTAGTATAGATTGTTGTTAACGAGTTTCTTGCTATTGACACACGATGTATTGATTTTGATTTATAAGATAGAATTATAAGCATACAATATTTTTAATAAATAGACTCCTTTTAATATAAAGATGATTATATTTTTATTAATAACAAAACTGTTTCTTCGTAACAATAAACCCATATCAGGTTCACTGCCATTACTGGTTTTAATTTTCTATTTCATATTTAGTATTTAATGATAATCTTAAAGCACTTTCTGCCGCACTCACGAACATTAATAATACAAGCTTTTTTTTGTCCCACTGTTGGGCATAGGCCTCCCGTTGGGTGCCCGTAAGAGGCGACTAGGGGAAAACAAGAAGACGGGCAGCAGCGTCTTTCTATTGGATTACCTACCACCTATACTCCGATCCCCAAGACGCATGTCAAGCCTGGAGATTATGGCAACCCCTCCGTCATAAGGGGGAGGCCTTGGTTCAGTAGTGGACGTATGTCGGCTACTGCTATAGACGATAATATTATATCACATAGAACCCACATATTAGCAGAAAATAGATTTTCTTATAGTACTATTATTTCTAAAAACATAGTTAACCTTTAAGATAACCACCGTAATGACTTTGTTTACTACGGAATACATGAAATTTATTTAAATGAAATAGATTACACGCATCAAAGGCCTCAGAATATCTTTTGAAATTACTTTTATATGTAAATGTTATTATTACATTTCGTTAAACTAAGCAAGAATTTGCGAGCATCAAACTGAATGTTTCTTCTTTTGTTTTTTATTTTATTAATTGGTTTCTACAACCATAAACCACTATCAGGTTGTACTGAGAAGGATCAGTATTTTAGCTAGTATGGATTGAGACTCGCGCAGCTCCGCCCGCACTTTTATTACATTTAATTCCCCCTTTCTTTATTTATTTCTCACTCTATCTCTCTCTCTCTCATAAAAAAATCTAATTCTATTCGCTCTCTCCTCTCTCTCTCCCCTCTGCCGCCTCGGTCCCCGTCACTCTGCCTCTCTTCCTCGCCCCTCTCTCAACCTCCTTCTCCCTCTCTCTCCCTTCCCACCTTGCTCCCCCTTTTTCATTATTTTTAATATTTATTCTGCTAACAAATCAAAAAGCATGAAAATCAGTCCAGCAGTTCTTGAGTTATAAGTGTTGTAACAAACCCGACTTTGTTTTGATTATCTAGTTGAATTATTGCGTGTGCTTGCGAGAATTAGAAAGCTAGGTGGTGGGTAAGTACCACCGCAATGTCAAGTATTCTACCGCCAAGCAGTAGTGTGTAAACATTGCTGTATACGGGTGTAAAGAGCACTGTAGCTGGTAAAATTACCGGACACAGGATATTTTCTAACTATTGTCTCGGGTGACCAGTGACAGTGTACCGGAGCTGGGGCCTACCTTGAACTCTTTCTTAAAGCAGGGCCATCGATTTAATATATAAACTAGATTAGGTGTCATGGTTCAAAAAGTGGTAGCGAGAAATAGCGCCCTTGTGTCGCTATTTCTTTACAAGCCACATCCTGACAAATTTATTTTTGCCGATAGGAGTGTCGCTACTGTCTATATGAAACTGTCAAACTACAAGTCATTATCATTATAAAATCGTTGGTTCACGGTTCCGCCACCAGCACAGATAAGTTTGCAACCTCCACGACCACATTTTAGATGTCATTTTGTTCGTGAATGTTTATCTAGTTTATATATTATATCGATGAGCATGGCAGTTTAACACGAAAAGTGACCTGTATACTTACCATGAGCGCACTAATACGTGACAATATTATTGTCACGCATTAGTGCGTGGTACAAAGTAAGACAAGTCACTTTTCGTGTTAAACTGCCCCGCTATAAGAGGCTATAAGGGCTCAGTTCACAGGAAGGTTTAACGCTTATTAAGAACAACTTGCTTGTCTTGTTACTAAGGTAAGAAATATAAATCTCAAAATCTTGACAAAGCCTTGTATAGAACTTAAAAGATTTCAAACCAAATATCTAAACAAACATTTTTGTTTATACAGAAAGAGATAGACATACACTTCAATTCATTTAGAAAGGGATGCGTAAACCTCGAATAGTCCCATTGATGGGCATAATAGACAGTCATAAATAAGGTGTGAAGATTTAATATGCAGAAAAAACGGGGCAGTGCTACCTGCAGTAATAATATGGACATTTTTTTTCTTTTATTGTACTTTATAGTACGAAGACTACGTTGCGTCTTCGATCGAACTAGTTTTATTATTCATGGATACTTTTGTAGACTTGAGTTTTTATCAACTACTATCTGATCTATGTGGTCTTTAACTGCTGGAATTATAGAGAAGCTCAGAGTCACACAACGAGCAATGGAGAGAGCTTTGCTCGGAGTTTCTATGCGCGACAGAATCCGAAATGTTGAGATTCGCCGAAGAACTAAGGTCACCGATATAGCTCTCAGAATCTGCAAGTTGAAGTAGCAAAGGGCAGGCCTCATCGCTCGGAGAACCGATAACCGATGGGGAAGAAAGGTTCTCGAGTGGCGATCACTAACCGGAAGTGTGTGTGGCATAGATGCTGTGTCTTGTGTGTGTGTAGGCCACACACTAGGGGACAGACGACATTGTGCGCGTCCCAGGTAGCTGGTGGATGCAAATAGCCAATTTTAGTTCATTGTGGCGCTCTAAGGGGGAGGCCTATGTTCAGCAGTGGACGTCTTGCGATAATAATAATAAAGTTTCTTGTGTCCGTTAATTTTACCAGCTACAGTCCCCTTCACACCGGAACTACAGCAATGTAAAAAAATTACCATTTAATTAACTTTAAAAAATTTACCATTCAAGACTGCTAGCGTTAAGCCTATTAGAAATAAATACTTTTGACTTTGACTTTGAACACAGACCTCCTCAAGAAGGGAGGGGTTGCCATAATCCCCACGCTTGGCAGGCGGCTTGGGAATAGGTGGTAGGTAATCGTAAACGCTGATGGCGGTCTTCTTGTTTTCCCTTAGTCGCCTTTTAGGACACCCAAAGGGAGGAGATGGGAATTTGGTATTCTTATCCGGACCATTGGAAATGGCCCTGTCTCCTCCCGCTGGGTGTTCGTAAGAGGCGACTAAGGGAAAACAGGAAGACGGGCAGCAGCGTCTTTCTATTGGATTACTTGTGGCGACTCGATATAACCAGATGGTGCCACATGTGTTTCAACGACGCGATGAGAAGCGCGTAGTATCACATACAACGCTATAGATGGCGCCACCGATTTCTGAATCGTACAAGCGAAGTTTCTCCAACTCGGAGAATATATACAACATCCCGACAACAACTGTCGGGGGCTTCGGCCCTGACCGAGCATCACACCTCGCTCGGTCGGAGGATCCTCCCTTTAGCACCGCCGCCGTAAGATCGCTAAACTGGTGACCCCGCACAGAACATCATCGCAGCCTTCAGATCCGGACAACAGCGCAGCTTCGCCATCGCTTTCTCCCCACAGTAGCAACTCTCCAGCAACAACCAGCGAGTCACAAGCCAGCCAGTATCCTGGCCTCATCGGACGACCACCGCATTGCAGCTGCAGATGCAAGCCTGGTCTGCCTTCAGCCACAACTTGGCACAGCACCCCTGCACTACGGCCGGTTCTTGTAAGAAGAGCACATCCCTCTTACCGGCACGTCTAGCAGCCGCCAGCCATTCACTGCACACCTCGACTCACAGAGGACGACGCAGTAGCAGCCCCGACTTACTGGGACTGCATCCACTGGCACTGGCGACTGGAGCGCAAGGACGAGCTGGCATATGAAGACAGTTAATCGACTTTCAGTCTTCGGGGTGGAGTGATGTGGCGACTCGATATAACCAGATGGTGCCACATGTGTTTCAACGACGCGATGAGAAGCGCGTAGTATCACATACAACGCTATAGATGGCGCCACCGATTTCTGAATCGTGCAAGCGAAGTTTCTCCAACTCGGAGAATATATACAACATCCCGACAACAACTGTCGGGGGCTTCGGCCCTGACCGAGCATCACACCTCGCTCGGTCGGAGGATCCTCCCTTTAGCACCGCCGCCGTAAGATCGCTAAATACTTACCACCTATACTGCGATCTACAAGCCGCCTGCCAAGCGTGGGGTTTATGCCCACCCCCCTTCTAAGGGGAGGCCTTTATTTAGCAGTGGACTTCTTTTTCGGCTCTTGATGATGATGATCCGGACCAGCAGTGTCAGGTATTCTCTCATTCAAACATAGCTGTGTTCCGATGTGAAGGTAATTTTTTCCTGATAGGATTAAATTACTGGACTTAGAAGACTTATCGTCATTATGTCTCAAATGACGAGCGGCAATACCACGGTCCATCATCAGCTATGTCGGTTATTACCGAAATACACCTGTTCGGTAAAATGAGATTATTTTTGCCCCGAAACTCCGCTACCTACTACTTGTTCTATTGTTGGTGGCTATTCATCGGGCCCGGTAACCACCGGAACGCACTTCGACCCAGCTGGATCCATTGTGCATGCCCTAGCCCTTACTCTGTTGCTGACTTATCGAAGCGTTCCTTAAGGTACCCCACGATTACGCCAGCTTGGAGCTGCACATAATCATCCAGACGTCCAGAAAACCTAAGACTACTGCCTAGAACATTTGAGCTTCCTAAATACAATAACACATAATACAAGAACAGTGGATTATGAATTGCCTAAACTTATGAATGAATTACCTGATAACATTATTGATTTCCTAAATAGTTGTAGCAAAGATTTTGTTAAGCGCAAGCTTAAGTGCTATTATCTGGGTGTACAAGACCAAATTGCTCACTAGATATCTATTTAAACACACATTAGACGTTGAAATTAAACTACTTTTACGGATTTTATCGCGGTTTATTTATTGATTTTACTATCCCGACGTTTCGAATGCTTTGCAGCACCCATGGTCACGGGAGGACTGAGATGTTGAAAGTCCTTATGTCACAATTATGCCGGTGTACCCTCAGGTCTTCTTAGTTATTATTGTTGGTCTGATCTACGCAGTAAGAGCTTACAGTATCTTGAGGCCGTGCAGTGTTTTGATTGATATTGGATTTAATTATATTTATCACAGGATCCCAAGCCGGTGGTAACACCCAACCATCTTCTCTATTGAAATTAGGATGTTTTTTGATTTCAATAGCCTCACGAATCATCCTAGGCAGGAATCGGTGTTCTTTTGCGAGGATTTGTGGTTTATCAAATCTAATATAATGGTGGGTGCGATCCTGAACGTGTTCACATACTGCAGACTTCGTACAGCGTCGGTGTTTCACATCAGCTATGTGTTCTTTAACGCGAGTTTTTATTGCACGCTTTGTTCAACATCTCAGTCCTCCCGTGACCATGGGTGCTGCAAACCATTCGAAACGTCGGGATATTAAAATCAATAAATAAACCGCGATAAAATCCGTAAAAGTAGTTTAATTTCAATGTGTAATATTCGCGTAAGTAAAAGACAACATTACACATTGGACGAATGACTACATGCAGATAAACCCATTGAGGTTTGCGCTATGTAGTTTTAATAGTAAAAGCATGTAATGGAGTAAATCGAATAATAATATAAAATAAATAAATAGGTTTAATATTTTAAGCCTACAGTGCATTCTTGTGTTGGCGAAAGTTTAGGCCATACTTTCGTTTGTTCCTACTTACTAAATTTGGTTGATTTTCGGTTCCCACACTGCCCCTATATCAGTTCTAACTGAATATTTATCACCATTTATTGGATTACAATTATATGATGTGCATATATTATTCTTAATTATAATCCGATTGACCGATCCGAGCATACATGCGGGCTATAGGAACCCAGGACACACGCGATTGTTCGTATATGTATTACGTGATCACAGCTGCTGCGTCCGGTGTGTAATGCACTATAGGGGGGGGGGGGGGGGGGGGGTGATGACAGTGGATGTCTTCCGGCCGATGATAATGATAAAGTTTCTTGTGACCGGTAATTTTACCAGCTACAGTCCTCTTCACACCGGACCCTGCATGTTGGTAGAATATCTGACAGTGCATTGGTACCTCCCTGGTTGGTATCAAGCAAAGTCCTGTGTATCCTGTATATGCACTTGGCCTGTTAGGTAATCCGTGCATCGACTAAGAACGTGACGAGCCAGCCAGCAGGGTTGTACAATCGCTGGTACAATCAGTGAAAGCTTATTTTATATGATAGCATTGTTTTACGAAAAATATGCGCACAAGTGTACTTGCCAAAGATATAAATGGCATACTGGAAGTGTCATTGGTTGTGTCAGTTTTCTTTTTTAAATTGGTTTATTATTTTTATTTTAGCACTAGCTGACCCACGCAGCTCCGCCTGCGCTATTTTTACGTTATCTAAACTTTTAATAACAGACATTCGCATCGAATACATAACCTCCATACATACATACATACCTCCATACATACCTCCTTTTACACATACTTATACTTACTTTACTTTTTTTTATACATACATAACCTCCATACATACATACATACCTCCATACATACCTCCTTTTTTATAGTCGGTAAAAAACTGGGACCCACTTTTTACTTGCTCCCCGAAGCACGGACCCGTTTAGTTCAAATGGCGTTAAACGGTCACCCATCTATTTTATGACCTTACCTAACGTTGCTTAACCCGATCGATTACAAAACCTTAATAAAAACTCTCTATGAGTGTTCCCTTACTAATATTTATTATATTATAAAGAAAAAAAATTGATAAAATCGGACCAAGCGTATAACCAAGTACCCATTTTGACTTTAATCCCCTCTCCCAAAAGAACCGTGCTAGATTACGGGATAAAAAATATCCTATGTCCTACCTCGTAGTAACATCTCAAATCATTTAAAGTTTCATTTGAATCCATTCAGTAGTTTCGGCGTGATGCGCAACCGTGATACAGACAGACAGACAGACGGACAAAAATTTAAAAAAATAAATTTTCGACCTCAGTATCGGTTATAGAATGCCATCCAAATATAATTTTC
The DNA here is from genome assembly GCA_911728495.1 of Furcula furcula. Taxonomy (NCBI): domain Eukaryota; kingdom Metazoa; phylum Arthropoda; class Insecta; order Lepidoptera; family Notodontidae; genus Furcula; species Furcula furcula. The sequence goes on from OU452269.1 coordinate 6,336,645, forward strand.
AAAATATCTTCAATGTACAGAATTGGACCTTTTACAGTTCTATTATAAGTAGGTATAGATTTAAATATAAAACCAATTGATTTAAACATAAAACTTAGCCAGTAAAAAATAAGGTTCAAAGCATTTGAAGATTTGAAATAAATAATTAAAATTAGAACACTTGCCTTCTTTGAATTCTTATTTTTTTTGGGACCATGTTTCGTGTCGTATTATTTCCGTACATAGAGGTGTGAACTTAATCTAAGTACAGTACAAATAATAAATCGATATTTTTTTACCTACTATTTGAATCTATTGTGCATGCCAAAGCACCGTGGCCTCTGACTTAAATAAGAGGGGTGTTATGTTTATCACCCATGTCTGACTGTAGTATAGCTAAACTTAAGGTTCTCAGCTAGTATGGTGATACAAAAGGCAAAAAAATAGGCATCTTCATGCCTATTTCATTATTAACCTCTGACCAAAACGAGGGGTGTTATAAGTTTGAAGTATATGTCTATTTGTTTGTATATCAGAGGCATAGTAGCTCGATAAGAGGTGGATGGATGTAAATGCAGTTATTTTTATTTGTTCTTAGGTATGTTTAATCAAAATTGGTTTAACCGTTTAAATACCATTAGCTCTTTTCCAAATCAATGTATTTTAGGTATACACACAATTTATTGTAAAATTGTGATCAGTGTCTGATTATGGAGCAAAATGGATGTGAGGTGATGACAGGAACTCTCTCTACTGGACTCATCGAATTTAGACTCGGTCTTGGCGAGTATAATAGTTGAGAGTTAGGATATGTTTTTTTTTATATTTATTTCATCAAACTTACAAATATCAGTGTTGTGATGTTTTTGATAGGAATCTACACTATTGAATTGGGATTGCCTGTAGAGATGTATATAGGATAGTGAAAAAATAAATAAAAATAAAATAAAAAGTGTTCGTTCTCCCATGTCAAGGACTTTTTTAAAGAATATATTTGTTTTTATTAGGCACATCTAGGCGTACGATTTCATTGGCAATTTCGTCAGCCGCAAACAATGGCCGATTAATCGATTATTTTTATTACACATTGTTTACTTATTAATACATTCTTCACCACTAAACTAAGAGGTACTTATAGATAACTGTGATGTCATATCAATTGATACTATTATTTCGTACTAACCTCTAACTAAAGGAATGTTATGACTGTCTATGTTGTCTTAATCAGGATTGTTTTAGTCAGTAACATTTTGTGTATAAATATTTTGTCAATGGTCACTCTATAGCTTAATTTATAATCTCTTTGACTACACACGTAAGACAATGATCCATGGTATAGTTTACGAAGCAACTATACCGAAATAAGGAAAGGTAAATTCGCGTGAAACCGCCGTTTCGTGTATTGACGCGAATAACGAGAATTATCTGTCCGTGTGCGGTGGGCCGGAACGGGCTCTCAACTTAACTGTTAAGGCCAAGTTTGTCGACTTCTCTTAGTTCCGAGACTCGCGTAGAAAATATATTGATACGAATGAAACGTTAGATCCCTTGTGCTCCTTCGAAATCGCTGGACGTCCATTGAGTATGGCAGTGACGGCAGCGGGGTTGCGACTCCCGTCCCCGTGAGCACCTTCCGACGGTGGGCTCAAAGGCAAGGCACTGAAGGGCTGCTGGTGCAATAACGAAGAACCTTTTGAAGGTTTTCTTCCTAACACAAATAAAGTTACTTTTTTGATATACGGACGATCATCGGACGATTAGGGTGGGGGCACAGAATACATGGTGGTGGGGTGACGTCTATTGAGTACAACAGTGCAGTTTGTAGCCTCCGTGGCGCTTGCTTTGTAAACCGGAGGTCGCGGATTCGAATCCTGCAAGGAGGGGACGACGACAAATTTGTGTAGTTGTTCCTTACTGGCTAGAACAATGCAGGCCGATTACTTGATTATCTGTATAGTAAGACGATCCATGCGTCGGATGGGCATGTAAAAAGTTGGTCCTGCGGCTAACCGAGATCGTGTCGGTCTTCCGTCCCATCGGATTGTGAGAGGTACAAAGGAAGAGAGAGTGCACTTGTGTCTGCGCAAGCGCTTGTGCACTATAATATCTCCTGCGCACATGGTTGATCTTGTGAAAGATTGGCCGCTGTGGTCGTATCGGCCAGAAGGACATTATTATTACAACAATGATTTCGAGGAGGTCAGCGACACGGTCGTGCCCCTAGTTCCTGTTGACCCCTATACCTAGTTGACATTTGCATAGTTTGAGATCAGATGACAGGTCCCAGGATACTATTATTATAATGAACGGTAATGATACCTAATCTGGATGGCCCCATGTTTCTTTATTTTATTTATTTATTTTATTCTTCATGCACAATTGTACATAGGCGGACTTAATGCCTTAGGCATTTTCTGCCAGTCTACCTTAGGGTGATACAGAGAAGATTCGAGGTAGGTGCAAATAAAAAGAAACAAAAAGAAATAAAATAAACCAGGCAAAACAAAGATAAAAATTATTAACTGAAATATACTTAGACAAATAATTAATACAAACTAATTTATAAAAATAAATTTGTAACATGTTCAAGGTTGCGATTTATTAGGGTTAACCAGAGATATAGATTTACATAGATAACGCAAGTATCATGATTTGTATTGAAACAAAAGAGATTGAAACCAAGCATTGATGATGGTGATGATGTTTTATTTTATTTCGGTGGCGACAATTGGGAATTAAAAGTCCCAATTGTCGCCACTGGTAACAATTGGGAATTTCATGTTTCATTCGTCACCACTGGCGAGAAATGGGATTTTTTTTCCCGTTTGTCTCCAATGGGGACGGAGCCAGTGGTGACGACTGGGAATAATCGAGCGTGCCGACTTTTTAACACCTACTGTGACGTCACGGCCGAAATTTAGTGACGGGAAATGCAAACCGAAATACACTGATGCCGCCGATGCCCCGCTGATTTTTTTTAGCGACCGGCTGCAAGGCTGCAACAACAGACGTGCGCGAACTGTAACTTAGTGGCGACCAACCCCGACGTTTCGTCGGGGTTCAGACACGCGAAGTACATGCATTTGCGTTGTCTATGTAAATCTATATCTGTGGGGCTAACAAACTTCCCCTTAACTTAAGTTATGTCACAATACTGCTTACCCCCCGCGTCACGGTATTTAAGCACTTACCGAGCGTACAAAAAGTTCATAAATGCTCGTCTCACGAGCGTGTCGCTGGACTCAGCCAGGATCCGGTAGTTCACTTCTCATTTTTTGCGTCCTTGGATTATTCAGCCGGGAACTAAATAATCGGAAGGACTCGGACACTCGTATTAGAATATTCTTAGTCCTTATTAGGTTTCCGTAATTGAAAGGAAAAAAAAACGGAACTCTTAATGAGACTTCGTTGTGCTTATTTTATTTATTACAACCAAGGTGGCAAGCAAGCATGCGGCCGCCTGCTGACTGCAGCAGTCACCTCAGCCTATAGACGCTAACAACACCAGAAGGATCAGCCTATTCCCAGTATATCTACATTTATTTCTACATGTATGACTACTAAGAAAAAAAAAGAACACCAGCGCGTTTCCGACCCTTAAGACATTAGATTTGAAGTCTTTTGTGTCCAGAAATTTCTCTAGCTACAGTGCCCTTCACACCGGAACACAGCAATGCTTACACACTGCTGCTTGGCGGCAGAATATCTGACACTGCGGTGGTACCTACCTGGACGGTTCCTTGCACAAGGAACCTACTACCTAATTAATATGGTACAACTACACAAAGTTGTTTCTCCCTGCAGGATTCGAACACGCGACCTCCGGTTTGCAAAGCAAGCAAGTTTCTGCATATTATACAGGATCTTAATAAACTCCTATCCAATCTGTAAGAAGAATATTTCGCATTGTTGCTACACATCAGGAGAAATATTTATGAGAAATATTTTAACAGTCATCATCATCATCATCAGCCGGAAGACGTCCACTGCTGAATGTATGCCTCTTGGACCGCTACAATGGACCGTTAGCCATTTGCATCCATCGTTTGTCCGCTACATTTAAAATGTCATCGATCCACCTAATTGGGGGCCCCCGGACTCTCCGCTGGTATCTGCACCAGCAGCTTCTCAGTGTCTTGCCTTTGAGCCCACCGCTGGGGGGCAAATCATAGCCCCCCGGAAACCACGGTGCTTACGGGATGGGGGTTGCAACCCCACCGCCGTCCTCCTTGGAGTCTGCGCCGTACTCAGTGGACGTCCTAGGGCAAACACCCCGAACGTCCAGCGACTCCGAAGAGTCATCGATCCACCTAGTAGGAGGCCTGCCTACGCAGTCGCAACTCGAGAACATTTCTTCCCCAACAGTTATCAGTGCTTTAAGCGATGTGGCCTACCTCTTCAACTTGCAAATCCTAATGCAGATATATCGATACCACTGATTCTTCGGCGAATTTCCCGATTCCGGATTCTGTCACGCAAAGAAACTCTGAGCATAACTCTCGCTGTAGCTCGCTTTGTGCTCTGAGCTTTTCAAAAGGCCAGCAGTTAAAGACCATGCCATAAATCATGACTGGCAAAACACGCTGGTTAAAAACCTTTGTCTTCCTTCAGGCACTGCGGAATTTTAGATGAGAAGATGTTTCCCGGAACGCTGCCCATCCAAGTTGGATTCCTTGGGCGACCTCTTTGCCGAAGTTAATCTTGTGCGTATCGTTTTTATGCGATTGTTACGAGCGTTTGGTGAAGGAAACCTGCATGACTGGGAAAGCCTAACTAGCTTCTTCTTGAAGTTAGGCCCGTGGCTAACAGTAGGACAAAAACAAGGGCTGCTATTCAAAGTTAGACCGACTTAACTGGACAGTAAACATTAGATGTAAAAAAAATATCACAAGATTTCTATATTTTGGTAACACAATAATATAAATATTTTGATAGAGCCAATGATCATAGTTAATCTTGTACAAAGCAATATCTAATAAATATCTAAGAAACTTCAACAAAATAATCACGCACGCAATTTATTTCTTCGTAAAACAAAAGTAGCTTTTTTGATTTTTTGCAGGAGGTGGAGGTAATTCCTCGCGACATGGCAGTCTCTCCCTCAAACTCATATTTGTGCCCCGGAGCGTATTGTAAACGGTAAGAGCCACTTTACCGCTATGGTACATAGCTTCTCTGAAGGCACTATCAGTTTCCTCAGGAAAGCATAGGGCACCAGCCGACAAGGACCCAAGACTGCTGTAAAATAACCTCCTAGGGATGGTTTTGCCTAAACAGAAACCTGTCAGGGTGCTGACAGCGACGAAGGCTGTCCTCTGATTCATGTTGTCAGGATGACGCATGTGGTTGACGAATTCTTTTTGCCTCTTGCAACAAGCAGCACAAATGTCGTTTTTCATCTCAGCCAGATCCTTTTTGAGTTCGCATAGAGACGTCTTGATGTTCTTTCGATAGGTTCTGAAAGAAGGAACCGCCACCACTCATTCCCATCACTAAGACTCCTGTCAGCCAGGATCTACAGTAGTCACCAGTGAAGACACTAATGTTTGACTCTCGGTGAGTCCCGGGGATACGCTAAATTGGCTTAGAACCCGCATCAAGTTAAATTAGACAAGTAAATAGGAGGAGTAGGAAAGACAAATTCTTTGGCAAAGCTGGGAGACTAATGTAAGACGGTAGCCAAATGAAATTGTCTAATTGGCGTAAGAATTTTGCAGGTATTCATACCTTTTTTTATTTAACTTGGAGACGAGATATGTAAGACTGTCTGATGGTAAGCGATATACGTATCTACAGATCGCTGCACTGTGCTTCGGCTGTCGTCCGAAACATAACTTATTAGTAGTAAGTCTTTTGATCCCAGTAAATTCACCAGATACAGTGCGATTCAGACAGGAACACAGAAATGTTAACATTGCTGCCGCTTGGCGACATAATATCTGACACAGTTTACTAGATCCTTGTGCAAGGAACTGTCCAGGTACGTACCACCGCATTCTGCCGCCAAGCAGTAGTGTGTTAACCTCGCTGTGTTCCGGTGTGAAGGGCACTGAAGCTGGTGAAATTGTTTAGTATTGTCTTAAGGGTCAGCAACATGCTAGTTATTTTTCTGATGTTGCTAGCGTATATGCTGTGGTGACTGCTTACCATCAGGTGAGCCGCATACTTGCTTATGATCTGAGTGGTATAAATAAAACTGTGCGTTTCTTGGAGTAAATTGATTAAGAAAAGTTTTGAAAACATACCTGACTTTTGGGTACAAATAAGTTTGCATCAACTTGACATTCGCGCAAGGATATTTCTTAGACTCCTGTACATAATCTTTGTAATCGTAATGCGGGGTGGTGTACATCGGCAGATCAGAATATTTCATGGGAGGTGGTCTTTCCGGTGTCGGCGGCGGTTTCGCTGCGTGCACGGCTGGTATCAGCGAGAATTTGGCCCCAACTAGGGCGGTTTTGAGGGCTTCAATCCATATTCGTCCGATCACGTAGAGGTCGCCGTAACAACACTTGGATAGGCACCTCCTCATTTCTTCTTCATCTTGGAACAGCACGTCCAGCTCGTCCGCGGTTTCTGGGTTTTCTATCAGCTCTTTTTGCATTTTGTTATTAATATTTGTGTAATTTTGAATTTTGTTTAGCAGTTTACGGTAAATTTGACAATGACATTATAAAAATAAATATAAAAAAATATCATTACGTTTTGTTTTGGATGTCAAAACTAAAAAAAGGTTTAGTGAAATTGAAAGCTTCCTGGTGTCTAGAGGTCTCTGAGCTCGTCTAGTGCATGGTTTTGGTTTGTGCCTTGGTTTGTGCCATGCATAACTTGAGGATTTTTTTGGTGCCATCATTGTGCATGATCTAGTCAATGAAATATTATAAATCTTCTTTTATTTAGTGGTTAGATCATGCACTTAGTACATGGAGATAGGTATCTCTTCTCTAAGGTACTTATACATATTCTAAGGTGGTAGGACATCCAGCCACAACCACTAAACACTTATCATTCATTTATCTTGTGGCGTCTCGATACAGCCAGATGACGCCACATGTGGTAGCGTTGCGATGAAGTGAAGTACCACATACAACAAGAAAGATGGCGCCACCGATTTCTGAATCGTGCAAGCGAAGTTTCTCCAACTCGGAGAATATATACAACATCCCGACAACAACTGTCGGGGGCTTCGGCCCTGACCGAACATCACACGTCGCTCGATCGGAGGATCCTCCCTTCAGCAGTCACGCCGTCGCACATCACTAAATTCTCTTTATAATAAAAATGAGACATAAATATTTATCTGTGTCTTGTTACCATAGTATGACGGGCCCGTTGGTCTAGTAGAAAGAGACCCTGGACGCCAACCGATCGGTCTTGGGTTCGATTCCCACCAAGTATTTACAAAAAAAGTATATAATCAGTTGTCTACTATCATTCATCAGTTGTCTGGTTACCAGAGTACAGGCTCTGTCTAATTTGGGATCAGATGACCGAGTGGATAGTCCCAGGATAATATTATTATCAATGAATCGGGTGACGAGAGGTTATGCAGTGCAAGAAGATGTAATCAACGTAGCGCACAATAGGACAACGAGATATAGGTCTCCCGCGTGGTCCCATTTGTGAAATAACATCCAACATCCTGCGAACACCAGAAAATACCTACGCAGCTATAGGCAGGCGTGTCTCTTGAACAAAAAACAAATAAAAATACAACTTGTTCAGTTAAATTCATCATGTTGTGCTTAAATTATTTCCTAATTGGACAAGGGTATCCCTTTTTAGATTTGCCAGGAACTGGAGGTGGCAATTCCTCATTGCAAGGCAGCCGATCCCTAAAACTGAAGTTCTTCCCGCAAAAGAAGCTGCAGACCGCCAACGCTCCTTTGCCAATATGGTACATCGCCGTTCTGAACACCTCATCGGTTCTCCTTGGAAAGCACAGTGCACCACCAGCTAACGCCCCTAGGCTGGTGTATAAAGCTCTCTTTGGGAAGCTCCTGCCCCTGCTTAGGTAGATCCCGGTTAAGGTGCTAACAGCAACGACAGTTTGCCGTAAAGTAATGTTGTCAGGGTGCCGCATGTAGCATATGAATTGATTTTTTTTCTGGCAATACGCATCGCAGATGTCATATTTCATTTCAGCCAGATCGCATTTCAAACCGCATATGGACTCGTTCAAGTTACTCCGATAGCATCTGAAAGGAGAAGGCGTAGTGTGAAGAATCCACAAATTAAAGACTAAGAAGACCAAGTGCGAGCCAATCAAAATTTCTAAGCAGGAGTACTTCTTTCTTACAGGAAACTGCAGCCAATTAGCTCCATGTTCGTTAATAATCCTGCAATAAGTAAGATTGGCAGTCATCATCAGCCGGAAGACGTCCACTGCTGAACAAAGACCTCCCCGCTAGAAGGGAAGGGGAAGAGGTTGCCTTGCCATAATCTCCACGCTTGGCAGGTGTCTTGGGGATCGCAGTATAGGTGGTGGGTAACGCTGCTGCCCGTTTTCTTGATTGAAGATTGCTGCGTTGGTGTGAATGTTATTAACTATCAGTCTAACATAGTACAAGATTTTTGCTAGATTAGAGACAGTTTTGGTGCCATTGCAAATATTCAAAAAAATCAAAAAAAAAACAAAAAAATGTTTATTTGGTAACCAAAATGATTTACATAAAAATATGATAGAACGATGATACCTGCAGAAGTATATAATACTGTGTCGCAAATATCAACGCCCCTCACCGCAAAATGTATCCAAACTGAACAGAAAAAACTGAAAACTGTTTTGGAATATACAAATAAAAAAAAAAAATATATGTATTATTACTAAGCAACAAAAAGTAGACAAATATATAAGTACATTACAGAGCTGAGTTGTGTGTGTGATTATGCGTGTGTGTAAGTGTGTGTATATGTATGTGTGTGTGTGTGTGTGTGTGTGTGTAAGCTTGTGGTTGTGTCTGTGTTCGTTTGGGGATATCAACGTATTTATTAAACTAAAATACATATAAGATCTTCAGTATCTTTATAAGACAAAGATAGCAGCCAATTAATGCATTTAAGTTTGCATTGGTACATTGTTAGAGGATAAATATCCAATATACTATTTAATTTATTGTATAATCTAGAACTAATATGATAAAAGTGTCGGCATGCAATTGCAGTGCGTCGGTATTCAGTCTTGCATACCAGATCAAATCGCCGTTTAGTCTTACGAATCTCAGGGTCAAATAGAAGTACGGAATGTTTTCGTAAAATAGTATAAAGAATAAAGAGCTGTCGAACCGTCAATACATGACAAAGCGAGTACAGTTCCGTCGTAGGAAAACGAATAGGTTTTTTTGTCAGAACTTTAAGAACAGCTCTTTGTGCACGTTCTAATCTAAGCATGTGAGATTTTCCAGAACCTCCCCAGGCGGTTATACAGTACGATAATACAGACTGTGCAAGGGCAAAGTATACAGTTTTCAGGCATTGAAAATCAACCACAGATCGAAGAGTTTTAAAAACAAATATTAACTTTCTAACGCGGGATACGACACTATCTATCTGATGTTTCCAAGACATAGCACTGTCAAGCACTACTCCGAGGTATTTTAAGGAAGAAGTTTTCTCTATTGCTGAACAGTTACAGTTAGCAGGAATAGCACCAGTGAGACATTTGTGCACTCGAATAGAAAAAGAGGAAGGGGCTTGTGACAATGAATTGGTAGCAAAAGTTATGAATTTCGTCTTGGAAACATTAAGAGTTAAGGAATTAGTATAAAGCCAGTTCATGACAGTCCTCAAAGCATTTTCATCATTCCTGCAACAGCATGAACTTCTTGCCATGAGCTACCATGGACAAGTATAGCAGTGTCGTCAGCGTAAGTGATAAATTTACAGTTTTTTAGGGAGATGTTACACAAATCGTTTATATATATAAGAAAGAGAGTCGGACCGAGGACACTACCCTGTGGAACTCCGTGAGACAGCGGCTCTTGAGATATTGTACTCAAAAACAGCAGTAAGTGTTGGTTTTCAACATGAACAACACTAAAAGGTTGTCCATATCGTGGTGGTAAGATCTCATATTTACCAGGGAAGGACCTACCATGTAATAGTAGTTTATGCACCAAGGGGATAAAGTAGTGTCTTATGTCGCGGGCGTTAAATTGAATCGCGAGCATAACGAAGGATTCTAGCAACTGCCGAGCGCAGCGAGGGAGCAATGAGTTAACTCCCGAGTGTAGCAAGGTAGTTAATACTAGAATCCTGAGAACAGCGAGGGATTTAAGCTCGCCCAAGACAAAGACACCTTTATAACCGAGGAGAATACACTACTTTTCACACCTAATGCGAGGTAATAAAATACAAATAGTGCTAGAATTAAAATAATAATAATATCTTGGGACAATCCACACACGGTCATCTGATTCCAAACTAGGCAGAGCCTGTACTAGGGAAACTAATGCAACATTATCGAGCAGGTGGTGTAAAAAAATATTTACCTGACTTTTGGATACAAATACGTATGCATCAGTTTGACGTTTGCGTTCGGACACTTCTGGGAGTCTTCGATATGGACCTTGTAGTCATAATGGGGTGTGCTGTACAACGGCAGATCGGTGTACTTCATTGGTGGAGGCCTTTCCGGTTCCGCTGGTGGTGTTTCCGCCTTCACGACTGGGATTAGTGAAAATTTTGTACAGTTTAAAGCCTTAAGCACACCGAACCAAATTTCGGCTGAGTGGAAGCCGCCGTTGTAGAACCTGCGTGAGCACCACCTCGTTTGTTCTTCTTGGAACGGCTGGTCTGTCTCTTCCATGGTTCCAAGGTCTTCTGGCTGTTCCGATGCGTGTTGCATTGTTTTATTGGTGGGTGCTTCACAGGGAATTTAACATTGTGTACAGTAGAGTAGTGATCACGAAAATTTATGAACTATTTTGATCATTTTGACAATGACGTATTGATATTTTTTCTATAATGCCTTTTTCATAATAAAGAAGTCTGTATACTTTTTTTTATACTACCAAGGTGGCAAGTAAACATGCGGCCCGCCTGATGGTAAGCTGTCATTAGCCTTAATTGTGACCAGTAATTTCACCAGCTAAAGTGCCCTTCACACCGGAATACTGAAATGTTTACAAACTGCTCGGTGGCAGACTATCTGACATTGCGGTGGTAGAAATACCTACCTGAACGGTTCCTTGCACGAGGAACCTACCACCATAAACTAACTAGATAACTAACTCCAACTTCTTGTAATAAAAACCTGTCGAGGTTGAAATATTATATGCTTCGCAATGGGTTTATTTACTTGAAGAGGGTTTATTCTCATGTTATATAGGGTGTAGAACTTGCCGTGTGTACATAACACGGTCGTTTAAATAGCAAACTATGAGTCAATTTCTTAAAACTAAACCTGTTTCTCTGCAGTTATGTGTGGGACACTGTAATAGCCGCACGACCCGTTGACTCAGAGGTTTTTGTACATTATCTATGGTAATAAATCGGTATCGTATGGTATGAGGTCGGCGAATGTTTTAAAGAGAAAAAAAAAAAGTCCCATAAAAAGTAATACAAATACCAGGGACGAACTTGAGGGCCATAACGAACCTTATCGTGAGCAGTTTAGTCGCTTTTGAAAAGTGTGATGCAGCGAATGAACTCTTAACCTTTCCAAAGTCTCCGAGACATGTGAGGGTCAACAACGAATACCCCATGTGGGATTCTTAAAGTCAAAGTCAAAAAACTTTATTTTCAAATAGGCTTATTTTTTTTTTTTTAAAGCCACCTCCCACCAACCCTTTATCCACCAAAACCCCCGTGGCTGTCGCATCGGCACATGAGATTGATTTCCCCGGAGGTAGGGCCTTGACTTTGAGCCCGTCACCGGAAGACGTATTTTAGCCACCAGAAAACCTGTCATGGTGCTCTAGGGCACACAGTCCAAAAGACCAGACTCCGAAGGTTGTGCTTTAAGACTCCCAAGCTACTTCAAACTCTAATAATAAACTTTGTTTTGTTAAGTATATGGATAGTGGCCAACCTACCTGGTGTCAGAGGTATTCAAGCTGCCGTTAGGCCTCTGGCTTGGCCTAACGACTGCTGTCTAGGTGACTACAACCGGAACTGACTTTTTAGTTACCCTCCGAAGCACGGAGACGGTCAGTTTAAATGCAACTAAACGGTCACCCATCTATGGACTGACCTTGCTTGACGTTACTGAACCAACTGATCGTTTACCAGTGATTACAACTAGCTATGAGCGCCTCAACTAAACCTAATCTAAATTAAATTAATGAAATAGCGTCATCGATATAATAACTAGATAAACATTCACGAACAAAATGACATCTAAAATGTGGTCGCGGAGGTCGCGGACTTATCTGTGCTGGTGGCGGAAACGTGAACTTAACGATTTTATAATGATAATGACTTGTAGTTTGACAGTTTCATATAGACAGTAGCGACACTCCTATCGGCAAAAATAAATTTGTCAGGATGTGGCTTGTAAAGAAATAGCGACACAAGGGCGCTATTTCTCGCTACCACTTTTTGAACCGTAACACCAAATATAGTTTATATATTATATCGATGAATAACGTACAATATTAAATATGAATAAAAAAAGCGGACTTTGTACTAGGCACAAGCGTTGCAGTAAATACTTGGACACAGGGAAAGTGACATAAAACACGTCTAAATACTTGTTAGAACCGGCTCAAACTGGTTCCATGACGTCACGATAATATCCTACAATTTAATCTAGCGATAAGTGCGTTTTATTATAGCCAACAACATTACTGGTTATCTGTTGTTTTTTATTGTTCTTTGACCATTTCTTGGGCAGTGAAATGTCCTGGTGACGGATTACGGAAAAATGTAGGCTTTATTGCTTTTTTAAGGGCTTTCCTAAAAAGGACTAGCTACGTAAAGACGCGTTAGTATAAACAAATATTTAAGAGAAGTAATTTGAGACGCTGTAATAGGTAGGCCTATTAAGTCTCTTGAGTCCACTAACTTCACCTTTTTTTTGTTCTAGCGTGGGAACTCTTCAATAAGTTCCCGGGACCGGTGGGAGTCAACAAAAATTCAAAAAAAAAATTCAAAAATTTTTATTTCAAATAGGCTTAACGCTAGCACTTTTGAACGGTCATTTTTTTTAAAAGCTACCACCGGATCACAACGCGGCCTCAACTGAGAAGATCCGGCAAGAAACTCAGCGGGCTTGTCATTTTTTCACATTTTTTTTTAAAACAAAGTTTGTCTTTTTACAATTAGATCAGCACCAGCGACAGTGTGTCCTGCCGTTCAAAATATCAAATAAATCAGCACCAGCGACAGTGTGTCCTGCCGTTCAAAATATCAAATAAACCACCACCACCAATAACCAGAGTACAAACCCCGGATGTATGGGATAAAACCCCCGTGGATGTGGCATCGGCACATGATATAGGAAACTTGGGCTCTCCGGTAGGATCCGCACCAGATGTCCCTCAGTGCCTTGCTTTTGAGCGCATTATTGACCCCCGGGAATCTGACACGGTGCTCACGGGGACAGGTACTGAATTCCGAGTTAATTTTGAGATGGCTGCTGCTCGAGTCAACTCGTGCGCGGGTGCTGCTTGGGGGGACTGGTCCGACTTCTATCCCTTTGGCTTTTTAGTTTGTTGTACTTTCGTCGTATTTTATTATTTTTTTCTGTCTTATTTGATCTTTTGAACGGCAATACACACTGTCGCTCTGATCTAATTGTAACATACTACTACTGCACTGAGACTCTCTTTTTTTTGTGATTTGTTTGGATATTCTTTTTTATTTTAATATTTTTCCTGTATTTAATCATTTCCAATATTTTTTTTATTTTAATAATCTTTAACTATTTATACTTTATAGAACACAAGCAAGCATATCGACAATGTTGTTTATACCTGTAATAGGTTCACTTATCAGAATTTATATTAACTGTGAACGTTGTAATGTTACTTAATCATAAGTGTACTGTTGGTATATAAATAAATAAAAAAAAATATAAAAAAATAACATGACACACTGTTTAAAAAAAAGTGATAAAATTACAAGCCCGCTGAGTTTCTTGCCGGATCTTCTCAGTTGAGGCCGCGTTGTAATCCGGTGGTAGCTTTTTAAAAAAAAATACATGACCTTTCAAAAGGCGTTAAGCCTGTTTGAAATAAACTATTTTTGAGTTTGAGTTTGAGAAGCCAACTTTTGCAGTGCCATGTTAATTATTTTTAGCTTTTGAATATATTGAAATTTTTGTTCTTTTACTTTTAAACAAGCCCAAAACTGAAATAACACTGCTTTTACGGATTATGTCGCGGTTGATTTTTAACTGACTTCAAAAAAGGAGGAGGTTCTCAATTCGTCTGTATATTTTTTTTTATTTTACCTTCCCGACGTTTCGAATGCTTTGCAGCCCACATGGTCACGTAAGGACTGAAAAGCTCAAAATCTTTACTAAACACAAAAAAATAAAAATTGTGTACCCCATTTCCCTGCACGCAGACTACCAGGGCCATTTTAATTCTAATTATTGTGTCCATTTAACACGTCAGTGTTATTACACCCTTGGGGTGTCCGGGTAAGAATAGCACCCCCCCATCTCCTCCCGTTGGGTGTCTGTAAGAGGCGACTAACTTAAACAAGAAGACAACAGCGTCTTGTATTGGATTACCAACCTACCATCTATACTGCGATTCCCAAGCCGCCTGCTCAACGTGTGGATTATGGCAACCCCTCCCTTCTATGGGGGAGGCCTTTGTTCAGCAGTGGACGTCTCACGACTGCTGATGATGAATAGAAAACTTTAATAAGTATAAAAATTTTAAATTTCTACAGTATACACACACATTTATAGATATAGATAACGATTGGAGAGTCTCTCGATACACAAACATACAGAAAACTCGATTAAACTCGATGCAATCGGTGTGCGATTGCTTGGAAAAAAATAACATTAGGGAAATATAAAGAGAATAGTCTAATGGTTCCGTAGATGGGTTTAATTTGTTTTCGTGGTGAGCACATCTTGTTAACTAACCAGCACCAGTTGGCACCGACTTCAATTTATTTTCGATAATTTAATGACATTATTTTGTTTTTTTTTTTTCACCCTTGGGCTTTTTCCACCCTCCCATCTCTTCCCGTTGGGTTTCCGTAAGAGGAATAACAAGAAGACTGGCAGCAGCGTCTTTCTTTCGGATTATATACCGCATAAAGATACTGCGATCCCCAAGCCGTCTGCCAAGTGTGGGGACTATGGCAACCCCTTTTCAAGGGGAGGGCTTTTGTTCAGCAGTGGAAGTGTTTAGGCTGATGATGATGATGATGAATGATTTTCAGATCATTTTCGTTGAAGTCGGTTTTTATTTTTTCTAAAAATAGGTTTTTTTTTAACATTTTTTAGTGACTTTTATTTTACCGAGATACCATTATCACGCAACTCGAACGTTAGAGTAACTAGCTGAACACATAAAAAGTCTAGTAAGTATATATTTTAAACTACTAAACCGATTTTGTTTAATCTTGAAATCCTCCCTAAGTTGAAAAATACTCAAACTATTGCAAAGAAAATTAACCCAATCAGATTTGTATTTTCTATGAAATCGTTGGGCAAACCAACATACATAAACACACTCATACACACACACACACACATACACTTATGAAATTTGTAACATTTTTTTACATAAACTACTAGTCCACATATACTAACATACATACATGAATATTATGCAGTTTTATTAATATTACATACATTCGCGTCGAATACAGTATTTACTACCTTTTTGAAAACCGTAATGAATGAATCGATGAAAAAAGGTCTTCTCTTTTCCCCACGGGACCCTAAATATTGAACTTCTCCTATACAAGGAATCCATTTCTTTCTAACAAACTGAATTTTGCTATTCATAAAGTGAATTTTCACTTTTATTGCTGGAACATAAGGTTCAAACGAGGTTTCGATATGGTGAAACACTATTTTGACCTAAAGATTCAGTAATTTGAATGGCTCGTGTATTATTTTTCCATTGACAGTGATTTCAGTGGGATTATACATGAAAATGTTGCCAGCATTTCGGTATTCTACGAGATGCATTTTGGAGTGTGTGCGCAGGACTTACATGACTTGATTCCACCATCACCCTTCTATCATCAGACGAAGAGATTTACGGTGGATATGGACAAAATTAGCCAAACAAATATTTGATAATAATATGGCAACAGCTTTCCTTGTGTAAGGAACCGTCCAGGTAGATACCACCGCAGTGTCAGATATTCTGCCGCCAAGCAGCAGTGTGTAAACATTGCTGTGTTCCGGTGTGAAGGGCACTAAAATTGGTGTAGTGTTTGACGGGCCTGTTGGTCTAGTGGTTAGACACCCTGACTGCTACCCAATAGGTCGTGGGTTCGATTCCCGACAAGTGTCTGGGTGTTATTTATTTATTTAAGTATGTATTTACATAAAAAAAGTACATAAGGCTTTGTCTAGTTTGGGATCAGATGACAGTGTGTGGAATTGCCCCGGGATATATTGTCCCGGGATATATGTCCCGGGATATATGTCCTGGGATATATGTACCGGGAAATAATTACCGGACACAAAAGACTTAATATATAATGTTTTAGGGTCAGCAACGCACTAGCAATCTTCTGGTGTTGCTAGCGTCTATAGGCTGCGGTGACTACTTACCATCAGGCGGGCCGCATACTTGCTTGCCACATTGGTAGTACAGTTACCCCTCGCTGTTTTATTGCCGGTTCTTCTCAGTAAGGGCGCGTTGTGAACCGGTGGTAAACTCATATTCTCTAAGCGGCAGCCCAAGCCGAGGCCCTGCCTCCCTGAGGTGCCCTTGTGCTAGTCTCTACCCCAACTCTTCTGGCTGGGGCGCTTTAAGCGCTCGCCCTCTTGTCCGGTGAAGCTGTCATGGCCATCTGCGGCCAACAAGAACTAATCCTATAAAAAAAGGTAGTATAACAAATCTAGGGAACTCTTCCTTGTCTGTCATTAATATAATATCCTGCTAAACCTGGTTGGATTGACGTAAGGCCGGCTTTCTTTGTCCACAGTTTCCATTTTGCAGGGCCTTGTGCTGTAAGATTCTTTCAGGTCGTTTTTGACCATCGTTAACCAATTAGTGGGTGATCTTTCTCGCGAGCGCTTTGCTGTAGGCATGTCCCGAGCAAGCTTCAACATATGATTTTCTGGACGTCTTTGAATGTGACCATACCACCTTTAACGCTTCTCTTTGACCTTATCAAACTTCTTTGTCTTTCACTGGGTTAAATAAAAAAAGATTAAAACTTGAGCCATCGCTGTAGATATTAAAATGTATTTTCGCGAATACCTTTTTGCGATGTTTTTAAAACAAGGTCTTCTTATCTTGGCGAAACTTGACAGCACACATATTGTTCCTGATACAATTTATGTCCAGTCGGTGTTGGTATTGATATATTGGATACATTAGCCGAAATGTATCTTTTTACCGCCTTCAAAAGAAACTGATACAGCTGTAGAATTGATTTCAATAAACTAATTTGTCGAAGAACAGATAAGTACTAAATTAAGTAACATTTATATTGTCAGACATTAATTAGTTTGTGACCAGATTAATGTTATTATAATCAGCTAATATACTATAATTTTATGAATAATTATGATGCAATACCAGGGCACCAAAATGACCAACACAGCTCAAAAAATTAACCAGCTGAAGTGACAGTGAGCTAATCATATTTGCCGCAGAACCGATGACCGTTGGGGTAAATTGGTTCTGGAGTGGAGACCGCGAATTGGGAAGCGTAGTGTAGGATGCCCGGTGACTAGGTGGAACGAGTCGAAGATCGGACTCAGTAGCATGCCTTGACACTGACAGTGCAGTGGACTGGATGATATAGGCAATACCCTCAGTTGCTCGAAAAAAAACCTTACTTTTATAAATGAATCTCATAATTAATTATTGAAAGCAAACAAATTTACGGATTTTATCGCGGTTTATTTTATATTTTACTATCCCGACGTTTCGAATGCTTTGCAGCAACCATGGTCACGGGAGGACTGAGATGTTGAACATCCTTATGGGTGTTTCTCTCAATTAGTGCAAATTTAAAGAATTTTCGAGAAAAAATAAAATGACTTTTTTTTCTACGAATATCACAAGTTATATGAAAAATAAACGTCATATTTAAATATGACATAATTATACGCACCATTGGCAAAGATACGGACCTAATTATCTTTTTTCAACGCATGGTAATGAGGAATACAATATGGTAATGATACCAGCTACTATGGTAATTAAAAGAGATATTGGTAATGAAGAATGAAAGAAAAAATCAATGTCTTAACATGTTTTCGAATTGATTTAAGTACATAAACTACAATAGACAATTTCTTATTAAAATTTGGAAATGATTACTTACTTTACTCACTGATTATTAAGTTAAACAAGACATACTATGTGATGGGGGCGGCATTAGGATAGGTGGTGTTACCATATCAAACCTCCGCTATGCGGACGATACAACACTCTTTGCGTCCTCTGAAAATGAGATGATAGAGCTTTTAGGCCGACTAGAAGACGTGGGCCAAGATTTTGGACTGCTCATCAACAAAGGAAAGACTAAAGTTTTGATTGTTGACCGCACTGCTACTGTCAATTGCACGACTCTAATGAATGACTACGACATGGTAACACAATTTCAGTACCTAGGTTCGGTCATCAGTAATAAGGGTGGTTGCGAATTAGAGATCCGTCGACGCATCGGCATGGCTAAGTCAGCAATGACCCAGCTCAATAGGATATGGAAGGACAGTAACATCTCACGGAGAACAAAAATGCACATTGTCCACGCACTTGTCTTCACCATTTTCCTATATGGCTCAGAAACTTGGGTCCTGAAAGCCGCTGATAGACGTCGTGTTGACGCTTTTGAGATGTGGTGCTAGCGACGTATGCTGCGGATACCCTGGACTGCTCGACGCACAAACCTGTCCATATTGAAAGAGCTGGGACTAGACAAAAATCCTCGACTCTCAGTGATATGCACGAAGCGATTTCTCCAATACTTCGGCCACATAGCCCGAAGGCAGCCTGGCAATTTGGAGAAGCTGCTAGTTACCGGAAAGGTAGAGGGGAAGAGATCGAGGGGTAGAAGTCCTATGAGATGGGCAGATCAAGTGTCCGAATATCTGGACATTCCCTTGAGTACAGCAATCCACACAGCCGAAGACCGACAACAGTGGAGGACCTCGACAGAGTCGGCAGTCGTTAGGAGTCACGATCCTCAGCAATGGGGGACCGACTAAGGAGGAGGATGTTATGACAAACGCTAATATGTTATGACAAACGCTTTTCTCATAGGTACCGTCGTATCTACGAACTAGTTAAACAATTAATCAGGTAAGAACTTACTTCATATTAATAAAATTAACAATCTAATTCGTGACGTGCCCAACAGTGGGACAAAATTAAAGGCTATTAAAAAACTAAGTACTTAGTTAAAATGAACAGTCTCTCTTAATCAAAACTATAAAATGGCAAGCATTGATCACATAATCGAGCTTGGCCATCACTCACTCATTACATGCGAGGCATTAATAAAAAAAGACAAACCAAAGCCAACTCTAGTCACGTATCGTCCGCTCAAAAATATATTATTAAATTTGTTTAATCGTGATCTTCGGCTGATTAAGTTTTTGGTGACATTCGTATAGCAGCCCAGTGTTGACGATGTATCCTTTAAGGGCTTGTAGAACTGACCTGCTATCGGAGAGTATACGAATAGAATGATCCCCTACCCCCCGATTTATGATAGTTACTGCTGCCATATAGATACCCATACTCATAATTTATATTACATTCAATTTTACATTTAAGTTTTACATAGTTTTTAATTATTCATTATGTTACGTTAATCTGTATGCAACTAATACATTTATTTGTCTCTTGTCCTTGATCCCTAGGGGGCTGTCTGGGGTGCTATATGTAGAACATATTTTATTATATACCTGCTCAGCTAATATTGTTATACACAGGATGTGCAGTATTATGAAATTGCAAAATAGACTATTGGATATTACGAATATGAATCATTATTTTAATTATAATACAAATGATTAAATCACACTTTCTTAAGTTTGGTCTATTAAACGCAGGCTCTCTTGGCACTAACCATGATGAATTCTTAATTGCCATGAATAAGTATTCGGTGGATATTATGGCAATTAATGAGACCTGGCTACGACCCGGGCAAGAAGGCCGTGCTCCTAGCGTCCCTGGGTATCGTTTGAGGCACTTACCACGCCCTAAGTCTATTCGTGGGGGACGTGGAGGGGGAGTGGCTTTTTATGTTAAAAATGGGATACATGTTAGGACGCGAACACATGTTGAGCAGCCAGATATTGAACAACTTTGGATTACATTTAAAATAAATGGCAAAACTATTTTAATAGGGACTGCTTATAGACCACCATGGCTTGTTTTTGATAAATTTTTAAAGTGTATAACTGAGAGCATAGCTTCACTGGCCCCTTATGACAACATAATATTGTTAGGAGACTTCAATGTTAACCTGATGAATAGCAATAGTGCTGATGCAAAACGGTTCTACGATTTCCTTGATTATATGAGTTTACAGCAATTAGTGAATACACCCACTCATTATACATGGGACAGCTGTTCCCTTATAGATGTTATATGCACAGATATATCCTGTCATAATCTAAGCGTTGATCACATAATCGAGCTTGGCCATCACTCACTCATTACATGCGAGGCATTAATAAAAAAAGACAAACCAAAGCCAACTCTAGTCACGTATCGTCCGCTCAAAAATATATTATTAAATTTGTTTAATCGTGATCTTCGGCTTATACCTTGGGTTGATATTTGTTCAAAGGATGATGTTGATGATATGGTTCAATTGCTCAGCTATTATGTGAGGGACTTGTTTGATAGCCACGCTCCTATAAAAAATAAGGTCTTTAGAGCCCCTCAGACTCCCTGGATCACAGACAATATTAAGTTGATGTTTAGGTTAAGGGACGAGGCTAGGAGTAGGTTTCATAAAACTAAAATTGGGACTCACAAACAATATTACTTGGATCTTAAGCATCAGGCTTCTATGGCACTATACAACGAGAAGAAGGCGTTTTTCACTCAGCATATTAATGGAAAAATACACGACTCTAAGCAATTATGGAAAAATTTAAAATCTAAAGTCTTGCCAACACATACAGATAACTTGCTTCCAGCACACTTTAAAGACCCAAATGAAATAAACAAGGCATTTTTGGATTTACCTGGCAGTAGCACTGTGAGCATACAGCAACTGACATATTTAGAGTACCATAGGCATGACCAATTAAGTTTTTCCTTGCAACCAGTAACTGAAGAACAAGTTTTTAAAATAATAAACAGTCTAAAATCACATGCAGTGGGTATTGATGATATAAGTCTTGATATGATAATTTTAACTTTGCCGAATTCCTTAAAAACAATAACAGCAATTATAAATAAATCACTAACTACTGGTAAATTTCCTTCTCTGTGGCGACAAGGGGTTGTTCGCCCACTACCTAAAAATAGTGATCCACAAGATATCAAAGATCTTCGGCCAATCAGCATTCTGCCTTGTCTGTCCAAAGTATTGGAGCGTGTAGTTTCCCTCCAAATAGTGGATTACTTGGAAAATAATGATATCCTGCCAGATTTACAATCAGGTTTTAGGAAAGGACGAGGAACAGGTACTGCATTAGGAGATATTGTTGGAAATATGCTTGAGGCTCGTGATGCAGGAAAGGGTACGCTGCTTGTGCTCTTGGATTACTCAAGGGCATTTGATACTATCAATACAACGTTATTGCTTTCAAAGATGTCTTTCTATGGTTTCGATACAGATACTGTCAAATGGTTTCAGAGTTATTTAATGAACAGACAGCAAGTGGTTGAGTTACGTGCAGGTGATGGCAAGACGAGTATGTCATCCCCATTAAGTTTGGAACGTGGAGTGCCACAGGGCTCTATTCTTGGCCCCCTGTTGTTTGTGTTGTATACTGCCGATATTGTGCATTGCATACGTAACTCTATCATGTCTATGCAGATGACATACAGTTGTATATTTCCTGCAGCCCAGAGGATATTTATACAGCTCTAGATAGTATAAATGATGATCTGCATAGACTGGCTGACTGGTCGGACCAAAACTCGTTAGTACTAAATCCCTCAAAATCTAAGTGTATGATTATGGGAAGTAAGCAGCAAGTAAAAAAAATCAAGGATACACAGCCAGTAATTAAAATAAGAGATCAGGTGATTAATATCGTAGATACAGCTTGCAGCTTAGGACTTATTATTGACCCTGAACTTCGGTTCGAAAAACACATAAATAATATTTTAAAAAACTGCTTCTATCGGCTTAAGATTTTGTATTCAATTCGAGATTATATTAGCGTGGATGTCAGAAACAAATTGGTAGAAACCTTAGTCTTGTCTAAACTAAATTACTGTGACACTGTGTATGGTCCTTGCTTACTTTCAAGGACAGTACAGTTAATACAGCGCATACAGAATGCATGTGCCCGGTACTGTTTCCACGTTCCTAGACGAAGTCATGTTACGCCATATTTGAATGATAATGACATGTTGAAAATGGCTGCTAGGAGGAGACTGCATTTATCTTGCTTGTTATTTGGAGTAATTGCCACAGGGAAGCCTAAATACTTGTATAATAAACTTAAATGGAGACATGGCAGATCCATGGAACATTCCATTCGGTCTTGTACGGATCCCTTGGGAAGCCATAGGCATGGGACGGCTGCTTTTAGGGGATGTTTTAAGTATGCCGCCACTCACTGCTGGAATAATCTTCCACCACCAATGAGAGACCTAAAATCAATAACATCATTTAAATATCAACTTAAACAGTACTTGTTACAAGAACAGAAAAATGACCCCACCTATTCTTAGTCATTTAATTAGTGTTGTGTAAGTCTAATATTAATTATAATCTTTATTTCATACATGTAGTTTAAAACCTGTTAATTAAGCAGGTATATTTATTTACTCAAGTTAATTGTTATTAATTTCTAATAGTAGAATAATAGATTTCTTTTTTCTTCATTATTCATTTATAATAAAGGGGTGGTATATACAATTAGTTTATGCAATTATGAAAATAAACAATATATTATTATAGGTACTTAACACAAATGAAATTTACAGACTAAGTCATTACACTCTGTCATATAATACATTACATGAATTATATATATTTAGGGATTATTATATTATATTAATTATAGTATTTATACTATGACAATCATATAATGAATCTAAATCTTACTTAAGGGGTCATCTCCTCTAGGTTCGGTGGTGTGAGGACTAAAGTGAAGCAGTCAGTTGGTGGTCTCTGTGTTGACTGGATATCATATTATTAGTTGATTCTGTGCAGGTACCAATACTAGGAGATGTAAACTGTGCCTCTGTTGCCCTGTAAATTTAATAGATAGTTGTAGATTTAATGTTATTTTGTTAGTGCATGCAGGTAGGTTTCATATTTTGTAGGTTATGTTTTTAGCTACTAGTCTGGTTTGGTTATTCTCTTACCTTTACCTGTAAATCGCAGTAAAATTCAGAATATTCTATAGTAACACAATGTATTCAGATTTGTTCCAGGCAGAATTACAGAAATTTATGTAATGTATGTAAGTAAGTGATGCGGCGTTGAAATGTCAATGAGGTTGACACTGAAAAACAGCGCTGCGCCGGGAATCTGGATTTCCGGTGCAGCATATCGCTGAGTTGCCAACCTCGTTTGGCGGAAGCGCGACGCACAGTTGCCTCATGTATCTCATAAGTTTTTTTTAAGTTTAAGTTTTTTTGTGCTGTAGTAAGTTTTTATTTTGTATATTTTTGTGTGTGTCGTTATCCGCCAAATAAATGTAGTTCTTCTTCTCTTCTTCTTCTCCATACATTCAGCTTGAAAAACTGTGTTATGGGTTCCTAAAGGTGTAGATATATTGATATCGAGATCCTCTGAGAAAATTCCGATACCAGTTCCTGTATCGGTCTTAGATCCATCTGTGAAGATCCTTAGCTCCTTAGTACTAGAGCCTTTGCTCTGGTAGTCTTCATGCAGTTGAATCTTGTATTTCTTATCGAAGATAAATTGCTTTGGTACGCGGTCGTTGATTGCCCGTGTTATTGGGATATTCTCAGCGAGCTCGTCCAGTATTGCGGCATGCGGTGTGTTGTAGTTTTTCCAGAGGCCCAAGGTCTTTAGGCGTAGTGCCGTCATCGCTGCCTCCTGTTGTATAAATAGGTGCAGCGGTGGGAGGTTCAGCATGGCTTCCAGCGCTGCTGTGGGTGTAGTCCTCATACACCCTGTGATAGCCATGCAAGCGAGTCTCTGGAACCGCTGTAATTTGTTAGATGCTGTGTCAAGTCTGGTCCTTGGCCACCAGACCACAGCACCGTATGTGATCATCGGGCGGATCACCATGTTGTACAGCCACAGAATTATCTTAGGTGATAGTCCCCATCGCTTTCCTATCATCCTTTTGCACTGCCACAGGACCGCCACTGCAATCTACGCAGTAAGAGCTTACAGGATCTTGAGGCCGTGCAGTGTTTTGCTTGGTTTTGAATTTAATTATATTTATAGGAGGAGTTTTTTATTTATTTTAATAGCCTCACGAATCGTCCTAGGTAGAAATCGGTGTTCTTTTGCGAGGATTTGAGGTTTATCAAATCTGATGTAATAGTGGGTGCGATCATGAACATGTTCACTGACTGCAGACTTCGTACAGCGTCAGTGTCTCACATCAGCAATGTGTTCTTTAACACGAGTTTTTATTGCACGCTTTGTTTGCCCGATGTAGGAGAGCCCACAGTCACAATAGAGTTTATAAACTCCTGCACCTTTGTGACGTTACACCGTGTGTACGCGCCTTAAAACATAAATCCGTTATAGAACTATACAGCTATAACTACAGATATGCGACACGGCGAGCCATTTCGCTGGCGAGGCCCGAGCAGTGCTTGTCTCACGACAGTCGTGTGCGCACGTTTACACTGTTTTAAATAAGTAGACGCTAAAACGTCGTAATTTCTATTCTGTGATCTCAAAACTACTTACGGGGTTCACCTACGAGGTTCACCTACAAGTTTCTCCTACGAGCTTCCTTCCTACGAGTTCCACTAACGAACTCCCTTGCCTCGTAAGGCATCGTACTCAAGCTGCTGTCGACCCCTACCGGTCGAGCTTAAGGACGGCTGCTGAGCCTGTCCTCTGCCGGACCAGCTGCTGAGCTGGTCGATCTTCGAACTGCTGCGCCGTGCCGCGCCTTGTGCTGTCGCGCCGTGCCGTCACTGCGCTGCTGCCGCTACGACGACTCTGATAAGTCCACCTCACTTAGAAGGGGAACCTGACCGATTCTCAGTGCGCGAGTTACAGAAAAACCATTAGCCTACTGACGACCCTTGCTCTCTATCCTGTGCCTTCTTTTGGAAATATAATTCTTTTATTCTTTAGTTCTTGTTTCTTTTATTTCGTAGGGCCACTATCCCGCTACACCTTGTAGTAGGTATATGGCACTTTACAGGTGGTAAAAACTCACTAATCTTCCTCGGTGGCTTAAAATAAGTTTTCATTGCAGCTTGCTTTAAGATGTAGCCAATCTTGTATGTAACCTCTCTAACATACGGTAGAACAGCAGGCTGACGCTCATAATTATTTATTTTTACATGTAATTGAATAAATAATGGTGATATTGGCGAAGAGACGCTAAAAAATTACGGTTACAATGTGTGTCATAAGTTTTAAAAGCATACTGTACTTTGATTGGTATTCAATGCTATTATGATATACCCATCTAAAACCTGTCTCTCCCACGCATATAATAGAACTCTTAAAACCAGCATTTATAAGCAGATAATTAGCCACTGACGAGTAATTGCAATGCTGTGTCAAAGTTCAACACACTCCGCCTATTAATCACGAAACAATAATATATATTATCGAGATTATCACCGTAAAACTATTTGAAGACATCGTATTTTTTATACGCCATTTTAAATATCTCGAAATGTCATTAGCAATATAAATGAGTTTCGCGCCATAACGAACGCGAGTGTTGCCACAATGGAAAATCATAAATCAGCTGTCATTTTGACAGCCGCTGAAAGGAGGTCCGTCAATGCATCGGTGCAAACTTTTTAAACTCTTAGAGAGGTTTTTTTTCTTTTGCCACTTTGATTAATTGTAAAAAAAGAGGCGTGCTTATGTTTTTTTAGGACGCCATTCAAAGGAGATCTTTGGAGGTTATTGTGTAAATTCTGACGCGCAAGTAAGTTGATGTGGAATTTTTATTTTTACACGGCTTTATGATGTTTTTTATGGTTTTTGAATTAACTTTGTTGGGTGTTTATTCTTTTTATGGCGAGAATTTAACCATAACCATATTTAAACGTCTTGATTTTTATTAAGGTAACTTGTATAATGATGACTTTTGGCAACATAATCATCATTAATTATTTTAAGTTGGTATCTTAGTGTGAAAATTACGGTTTGTGGCGCGTAATTATATCATTTATCATTTTTTACAAAAAAAAAGATGAGTACGTTTTTACAATGGCGCTAATAGAAGTTAGTAAAACTATAGGTAGGTACGTTATATAAGTTAATAAACATTTTTTGAAGACCCAAAGACAAAAGTCCAATCTTGAAGACATCCACATTATAATCTGACGGGAAGACCGACGCAGGCAACAGCATTTCCACTGTAATTGCGACACAAAACCACTAACCTTTTTTTTTTTTTTTTTTGACGCGGGTACATCTTCGAAAGATCCCCGGGAGCTGTGGGGCTCGACCGGGGTATGTGGGATTCTTACCCACTAAGACCCCCGTGGCTGTCGCATCGGCACATGAGAGGGGGAACCCCAGGGCTCTCCGGTGGGATCTGCACCAGGGGCCCCTCAGTGCCTTGCCTTTGAGCCCGCCGCCGGGGGGCGCATTGTAACCCCCCGGGAACCTGACACGGTACTCACGGGGACGGGGGTCGCAACCCCGCCGCCGTCCTCCTCGGAGTCGCCGCCGTACTCAATGGACGCTCAAGGGGCCCACACCCCGAGCGTCCAGCTACTCCGAAGGAAAACCACTAACCTATCTTATATGCGACAGCCAGCCACTCACCCACAGATATAGATTTACATAGATAACGCAAGTATTCTGATTTGTATTGAAACCAAGCGTGTCGACTTTTTAACACTTTCTGTGACGTCACAGCCGAAATTTAGTGACGGGAAATCCAAACTGATTCAAAGATACTGATGCCGCCGATGCCCCGCCAATTTTTTTTATTTTTTTCGGCTGGTCGGCCGAGCTGCCGGCTGCAAGGCGTCAACAACAGACGCGCGCGGACTGCAAGTTAGTGGTGACGTTTCATCGGGATTCGGACACGCGAAGTACATGCATTTGCATTATCTATGTAAATCTATATCTGTGCACTCACCAATGTTGACTAACACTGCTCACACCACCTAAGCTCTTCGTAAGCAGAGTCATCTCTGTCATGTTCATCATGGCTAACAATACACTGTCGAAGTGGTATCAGTAAACCAACATCAGAAACAAACTTCTTCACACCATGTTTTGATGACTCGTGTGTGGAGTAGGTACTGTAGTCACTTATGGGCTGGTGCTGCGAAATGCAGCCTTGGACTCATTGGAAAGGTACGCTAGGAGTTTATTGGTGACCCTGGGTTGGTAGAGGCGAAAGTCTAGACCACAGGCGCAGAGTATCCAGCCTCTCGGTATGCTACAGCATACATTTTGGACAGCGTATGCAGGAATTACATGACTTAATTCTACCATCCCCTTATATCATAGGACGATTCAACGCACGGCGTGCACACACCCTAAACGCGCATTCAGTCCGGACTGAGTGATTTGCTTCGTCATTATAATAAGTTAAGGACTGGAACGGTTTCCCTGCGTCAGTTTTTCTTTTCCGCACTATTTTAATGTAAAAAAAAAAAAAAAAAAATAAAAAAAAAAAAAAATAAAGTTTTCAAGGCTAAAGTGAATAGGCGTTTATTAAGCTAGTGTTCTTTACTAAACGCGATTGTGTTGCTGCTTTACACCTGGTGTAACTGCAGTTAAGCACTGGTTTATATTAATATTATTATTATAAGCCGGGAGACGTCCACTGCTGAACAAAGGCCTCCTCCCCTTAGAAGGCAGGGGTTGCCATAATCCCCACGCTTGGCAGGCGTCTAGGGGATCGCAGTTTAGATAGGTAATCAATAGAAAGACTGCCCGTCTTCTTGTTCTCCCTTAGTTGCCTCACCTTACAAGAGGAGACGGGTGGGTGCTATTCGTACCCGGAAGCCCCACGGCGTGTCCAGTGAGATAGTACTGTTTATCATCTACAAAAGCATCAACATATACCATCATATAGAATCCCGAACATACTCTTGTAAAAACAAAACAAAAGGCATCTGACCGCTGCCCACCGGACGCTGTATGACGTCACAGTACCGCGAATCTGCTGTGTGTAAATTTGAATTATTTCAACACACATCTGTGTCTACATTGTACTGTATCGCTTCTTCGAAAAAATATAACACTTTTGCTGCAGCACTGCACGGAACGGGCTTATGACGTGGAAAGTATGTATTAAAGTCTTTTTTAGGGTTCCATACGTAAAAGGTAAAAAAAGGAACCCTTATGGATGAGACTTCATCTGTCTGTCTGTCACACCTATATACAGGGTGGAATTTGTAATGCCACCTGTAGGGGAAGTACTCTTAATATTGTAGATAGAAAATTTTACTCAAAGAAAACATTCCTTTATTTTTTAAAAGAAAGAAAACTGCATTCGAAGATTTTTAAAAATTCGCTTGCCGCACCCGGTAATCGAACCGACTAAAATCTCTAAAAGTTGCACCCTGTACTTTTATTGCATCGATCGTTAGGGTCGATTATAAGGATGAAATCTCTCTAACAAACTTCATAAATTAAATAAAAGGAAAACAATTTCTATCTACGGTATTAAGAGTACTTTCCCTTCAGGTGGCATTACAAAATTCCATCCTGTATTTCAGGAACTAATGAAGCTATCAATTGGAAACATGGACCAGTTTTAGATCTTACTTACCCAACCTCATCGCAAATGAAAAAGAAATATCATTTTTAATGGGGGTCGAAATGGGTCATCACCAAAGTGAGCCTGCGATATCGAGCGTGGTATCATATGAGAGAGCTTCCTTTGCACAGCGCAACATTTTTAACCGGCTTTAAAAAGAAGGTTCTCTATTCGACGCGTATGTATGTAATATTAATAAAAACTATTTAAAAAAAAATAAAAACCGATTTCAAAGTAAATTATTTAAAAAGTTTAAAATAACGAAAATATATTGAAGTCGGTGTCAGCTCGCGCTAGTGTTAGAACATGATGTGCTAGTATAATAATAGTTTTTATTTTCGGTTATGTCACCTAATTTTTGGCTGCCTACCCTGCGTCCTCCGGTTCGTGGTTGTCACTCGAGACCCTTTCTTCGGTTCTTCGAGTGACGTGGCCTGCCCATTGCCACATCTACTTGCAGATTCTGAGAACTATGTCGGTGGTTCTTGGGCAAATCTTTTCATTACGGATTCTGTCGTGCAAAAATACTCCGAGCATAGCTCTATCCATAGCTCGTGTGTAACTCTGAGCTTCTCTAAAAGGCCAGCTGTTAAAGACCACGTCGCAGTGCTCAAGTCAACTCGTGCGCGGGTGCTGCTTGGGGGGACTGGTCCGGCCGCTGTCCTTTTGTCCTTTTTTTATTTTATTATTTTCTTTTATAGTCTAGCATCAAAATTGATTGTTGTTTTATTTACGTTCTGAAGGCAATTCACTTGAGCTTGTAAATTATTCTTGGTGTGTATCTAACCTAGACGACTTGTGATAAAATTTAATTATGTTAAAGTGCTTTGTGTCTTGCCTGACGAGGCACTGCTTAACAGCAGAAGGTAAATGTTAAACGTGAGCCACTGTGATTTTGGATCGGTCATGCTCGCCATCGAAAAGTCTTTGCTTGTGGCGGCTTCGTGTGGCGGGTCACCCCCTTCCCTCCAATATGGTTGAGGGGAGTGATGGCTGCTGCTCGAGTCAACTCGTGCGCGGGTGCTGCTTGGGGGGACTGGTCCGACTACTATCCCTTTGGCATTTTAGTTTTTAGTTTGTTGTATTTTCGTCGTTTTTTTTATTTTTATTTGATATTTTGAACGGCAGGACACACTGTCGCTGGTGCTGATTTAATTGTAAAAAGACAAACTATGTTTTTAAAAAAAAATGTGAAAAAATGACAAGCCCGCTGAGTTTCTTGCCGGATCTTCTCAGTTGAGGCCGCGTTGTGATCCGGTGGTAGCTTTTAAAAAAATGACCGTTCAAAAGTGCTAGCGTTAAACCTATTTGAAATAAAAAATTTGAATCTTCGAATCTTTGAATCTCAGTACCAGACAACAAAAAGACAACATTATCTCAGTACCAGATTCGATCACTGGCAACACATATTGCTTAAATTAGGTAAGTATTGATAGATTTATTGTACACCTGTGTTTTATATCACATAAGCTTTTTGTAGCCAGTGCATAAACAATAGCAATATAAAATATCTCCACACATTCCCACAACATACTATTCCTGGCAATTGTACGTCAGAAAAAAACAATCAAAACAAATTCAATGAATCATTCCAACAAATCGCTTATTCACAGTAAATATTCAACAATAAACAAAAGGTAGTAAAATATTCCCCGCATTGGCAACCCTGACGGTTTCTGAACGATAAACAAAACAAAGGCGCGTCTACGTCGAACGGCACACGAGTTTGCGAACGAAACAAATGTAGGAAACCAGTGCTTTCCGTAAAATGCGTGTATATCCTTTAAAATAGGTGGTTATGTCCAATGGGAGTTATAAGATCATCTTCTAACATTTCGATCCAAAAAATTTCGCATCCGAAAAGCGAACAATATCTTTAAACGGCTGCATTGCACTAGCGGCTCATCACACAAGACATTAGCAGTTATTAAGTATCTTATGTCCGGTAATTTCACCGGATATAAATCAATGGCCACGTTTGAGCCTATGCAATGTTTTTGCCAGTAAAATATAATAATATAATAATAATATCTTGGGACAATCCACACACGGTCATCTGATCCCAAACTAGGCAGAGCCTGTACTATGGAAACCAGACAACTGATACTAATACTTATATACATTTTTTTTTTTGTAAATACATACTTAAATAGATAAATAACACCCAGACACTAGGTGGGAATCGAACCCACGACCCATCAGTTAGCGGACAGGGTGTCTAACCACTAGACCAACGGGCCCGTCATGGCCACGTCATTTATATTTACTTTTTTTATTAATTTTCTTTTTGAGTGGATGTTATGGGTTTTTCTTTTTATTATTTTTTTTGTTTGTATGTTTTTTGTATGTCTCGTGACGTCACCAAGGAGGCAGACCTCCGTCACTCGCCAATACCTACAGCGATAAATGCCTACAGCGCTCGACTACCCGGGGTAGTCTATCACTCGCGGCTGCCACGCGCTAGAGAGCACAGGTTATTGAATAATTCGTGCAGAACGAAAATCAAAACGCGAAAGGATTTACGTATTTGTGTGTATATTGCATTAATATCACCGCATTTTGTTAAAATAATTATAATAGATAATCGTAACAATAATAACTGTTGTATGGACGGCTGTTGCTATAAACAACAGACTTCAAAACTGTCTTTTTCATAACTTATTGCAACAAATCCGGCAAATGTATTACTAACGAAGCTAAAAAACATTGAGTTCACTGCACCACGCTTATGTTTACCTTTTAAAACAATTTTAAAATTATTTATGCTGTTTACTAATTTTCGCCACTCTAAAGTTAATAATAGATATGTAGGGCATAGCAAAAAATATATAAAACACTATATAAAAATAAAACAATTGTAAATATAATAAATGTTTGTAATAATTTTGTTGGTATTTTATTTTACTTTGCTTGAAAACCCTGACGATCGAACGATGGTCTAGGTAAATTCTGAACACAAAGAAATAGCGTTCTAGTGCGCGTGGCGGTAAGGTACTATTTAGAATGAACGCAGTGCTATGTAAATTTTGTAGGCTGTTAAAACGGCGGCATTCCCTCAACATCAAAGCAGTGCATCTTCTGTTATTATATGTATTCTGTGAAGGAGGTCTCAACGGAAGACCAGCGCTGGTTATTCGCGACCAGCAATATGCTGAGTTGGGACCTTTTTGTGGCGCATTAATTATGTTATAATTTGTTTATGTGTTACTGTCTTGTATGGGTCACAAATAATGGTTTTTCTTCTTCTTCCTTGCTGCTTGGCGGCAGAATCTCTGACACTGCAGTGGTACCTACCTGAACAGTCCCCTGCACAAGAGACCTACTACACAAAATACTGACAGTACAGAAGGCAAGCTCATGTATGTACCTCGCTTTTCATACCTACGCTCGGCGGTCGCGCTAGGGCTATCAACTCTGGCTTATGCAAAAAAAACTATCGTGATAGTGGCACTCCTATCTAGTTTTTTGATTGATTGTTGAGTATAAAACAGGAAGAACGTAAGACGAGTGTTTGAAACGGACGGCATTCGCACTCGCACTAAACCAAGATATACCGAGATATCGTGTCCGAGAGCGCTGTCTAAGTGTGCGTTACTCGAGCGGCCGTTGTATGAAGCTTGCCTTCTGTACTCTCAGCATTTTGTACCTACCACTTAGTAGTGATCTTAAAAGTGCATACCTTAACCCTTATTGATAGACTGACCAGCGATGAATCATGTTATACAGCTTCCGGCTATTCTGTAGGTCATTTTATGGATAAATGTACGAGAAAGTATGTTTACCAATCAAAGATAAGACATTTTGAAAAATATATTTCACGGTGTGCAGACAATAGTGGAAATGATGAGAATTTCTCAGGTATCGTCAACTGTTTGCGATACAACACATTTATACGAAAAATTACATTTAATTTATTTAGAAATATCATTCTTAAACCAAAGTGCATATTAAAGTATACTTTTAAAATAAGGATATAGGATTATATCTCTTTTTTTTAATTTTAATGTAAACTTACAAATCTAGCAGCTGATAAATAGCACTTAGTGTAGTGTGTTAAAAATATATTAGGACATACACTCTTTTACATTCTGTTAAGATTAACAAATTAAAGACTGAAACTTTTTTCTTACTAAGCTCCTTATTAAAAAAAATGAGTTAAAAATTAATTATTAAACCCTCTTACCATAAGTTAATACGTAAACTATATGGCACTTTATGTATTTTTTCTCTTTGTGAGAATATATATTTCTAATGATATTTAAATATAGTTTTAATTAACAATATTGCATAACGTAACTATAATAAAAACTACCAATCAAACGCTTTCAAGTTATTACCGTAGCATCAGAAAAGCACTCAAAATCACCACATTTTATTACCAAAAAAATATTACCGCGTGTTGCGTACCCCAGGTGGGTTAAGGGCCCGTTATAATTAAGTTACCAGTAATTAAAGACACTAACGATTCCCCTTCAAGCCGGCCATACTGATGGATGACCTGAGCGCACGCCTTCCGATCCATTGTATTTTTTTATAGCGGCTCTTTTAAATATTATAATTATATACCGCGGGTTTAGTATCTCTGATATTGTTTTGTTCGGGCGGTCACGAATTTGGAGTTGGTTATGAAATTACAATACCTTTGCGCATTTATTTCAAAGAGGGGTGTGCAGTAGAGATACTTTTTGACTATTACTATCTTATTTGTAGCTTCGTAAAGTATAACAGTAAATACAAATAGGTACTCTCGTGGTCACAAGCGGTGTATCACTTTAGCCGCCGGCACAGAATACGTGCGGGCGGGGTAAGTGCACTTAACGTCGTTCAACCGATTCTGATCGAAAACTAGTACACCATTCGTGTCCGCGATAGTACGTCTCAGGCGTTAAATATACAGCCATACCTGCAGTAGGGGAGACCAAGGAGAGTTGTGACAATTTTTACGTTTACTTATATATCTCAATCAACAATAGTTCAAAATGTGAGTCCTAATAACTCAGGGTACTTTGATCTTTATGCTATATAAATCAGATGTAAAAATGAAGGAATTAGTTATAGTCCATGAGAAAATAATAAAATACCCAAACACTTCCCAGTGTCACAATTTTCCTAGTACCGAGGTAAATTGTGACAGACACTAAGGTGAGTTGTGACAGATGTAAATTTGATGATTTGTGGAAGAGACTTGAAATATAGTGCTATAATTTGTGATCAAAATAAGTATTATATGTGTTTACTTGCAAAACTAAATGTGAACTCATTTATTTTCCATTTTATTCAAACTTTGTACAAGTACAATAACTGTCGTATGTAATTGTCATAATTGTTGCGTTAAGAAAATCTAAATAGAGCTTTATAGACATCAAATTCACCAGAAGTCTAGTCTAACAAGCAAATATATTGCAATTGCTTTAGGTGACCAATTCTTGCAATCGATATACTAAACACACTTCTCATTTAATCTACACCTAGTAAAAGGTTTAAGGCATCACAAGAAAAAAATATCCATAAATCATGCGTTTTGCTCTTTTTTTATCATTTTTTTTTAACTTTTTCGTCTTTAACATACAAAACTTTTTTTATTTTCGCATTTGCCTTGGTAGTGGCTTATATTTTAGTCAAAACAGTAGATTTAATTTTTCTTCTGCCTGTTTGTTTACCTTTCCTTAGTGGAGATTATGGCAATGGTTTTACAAATTAGCACAAATTATAAAATAATTAAATACGTTTGTTGTATACAAAACCACACTAAACAATATAAGTTAAAACTAAAACTAAAGAATTGTAAGTACACCGAGGAAAATTGTGACAGCTTGTCACAACTCACCTAGGTGTCCCAAAATCCGCGCTTTTGTCAACTTATGCTCATAATCTCAAAATGCATATAATATTTAGTTAATCAATGCCACATTTCAAAAGTTAAAAAGTCAACGTTTCTGAAGCTCATTACTGTATTGCAATAATCTTATTACGTAACAAATAATATGGCATTAAAATAATAGTTATAAACTTAAGTACTTTTAGCACTTTTTTTCGAACAATCGTCGTATATAGAAAACTGTCCTGCACAGGTCACTGATGTGGTTTGTGACAAGTGGGGAGTTAAAAATGAAACAAAAATGTAGTACTAACAATCCCGCTAACTATCAGAACTTCAGAGAAATCGACTTTGTCACAACTCACCTTTGTCACAACTCTCCTTGGTCTCCTCTATGTATGTTAGTAGTGCCGCAGTGTCAGATATTCAGCCGCCAAGCAGCAGTGTGTAAATATCTCTACTTTCCGGAGTGAAGGACGCTATAGCTGGTGAAATTACCGGCCACAACAGACTTAATAACTAATGTCTCGTGTGATGAGCGACAGTGCAATGCAACTGTATATAGGCAGGCGTCTAGCTTACAAAAAAAGACAAACTCGCTTAGTATCTTGCCAGATGTTCTCAGTAGCGGCCGTGTTACGATCCGGTGGTAGTATGCAAATAAACTATTTAAAAAAAAAACCGACTTCAAAGTAAATTATCTAATAAACTATTTTTGAAAAAATAAAAACCGACTTCAAAGTAAATTATCTAAAAAGCATAAAATAACGAAAATATTATTGAAGTTGGTGTTAGCGTACCTGCTATGTATATTCTGCACCAACTTCAATAATATTTTCGTTATTTTATGCTTTTTAGATAATTTACTTTGAAGTCGGTTTTTATTTTTTCAAAAATAGTTTATATAACACTTTTTAGTGACTTTTATTTTAGCAAAAAAATAGGTATCAGCACTATCACGCAACTTGATTGTCTAGGTTACAGTAACTTACTGAAAACATAAAAAGTTTATATCTCTTAAACTACTGAACCGATTTTGATGAAACTCGTACTCTACCCTAAGTTGAAAGATAATCTAACTATTGCAAAAAGAATTTTCGAAATCGGACTTGTAGTTTCTGAGAAATCTGCGGACAAACCTACATACATACATACATACATACATACATACACTCGTGAAATTTGGTAAATTCGTTTAGAAGCCCACATAGACTAACATATATGAATATTACGCATTTTTATTAATATTACATACATACGCGTCGAATACAGAACCTCCTTTTTTGAAGTCGGTTAAAAAGCATAAAATAACGAAAATATATTGAAGTCGGTGCTAGCTAATCATGTTAACTAACACTATCACCAGCTTTCACCGACTTCATTTACTTTGAAGTCGGTTTTTTTTTTTTTTTTAATAGTTTATTTAACACTTTATAATGACTTATTTTACCAAGATAGGTATCAGCACTATCACGCAACTCGAGCGTCTACGTTACAGTAACTTACTGAAAACATAAAAAGTTTATATCTCTTAAACTACTGGACCGATTTTGATGAAACTTGTACTCTACCCTAAGTTGAAAAATACTCTAACTATTGCAAAAAGAATTTTCAAAATCGGACTTGTAGTTTCTGAGAAATCGGTGGACAAACCTACATACATACATACATACACTCATAAAATTTGGTAAATTTGTTTAGAAGCCCACATAGACTAACATATATTAATATTACGAATTTTTATCAATATTACATACATACGCGTCGAATAGAGAACCTTCTTTTTGAAGCCGGTTAATGAAGCCGGTTAAAAATGATTTTTGTTTAAGTGCCTGCGTGAGGCCTATATGGGCCTATCTCAGGGGCCTATACATAATAAAGATATCTTGACTTTGACTTTTGGCCATCAGGCGAACGACTTGCTTGTCTTGTCACTAATATAAATAAACAAGTAAGTAGGTATAAATTATAAAAGCATAAAAAGTCTGACTGTGAACAAACAGTTCTGCTTCACAAACAGGCTTCTTTGAGCTTTTCAAGCGATACTGGTCTTTTACGTACTGTAGATAAAGTTAAAAAAAAAATTCACAGTGAAAGTGCTCGCCGGGTCGCTGCCGGCCGCTGCCATCTTGGTACTAATTGAGCCTAAGGGAGAGACCTTGGTTCAGCAGTGGACTTGTCGGCTGCTGATGATTGCTAATTTTGCACAAATAAGTAATTTATTATTTTCCAATTGAAATTAGGCTTTATTATTTTACCAATGATATTATCCAAATTTAATTTAAAAAGCGCCATTTTTTTTGGAAATTCATGAAAAAGCCGATGAAAAATTTGACACTAGAATGTTCAGAATCATGTACTGGACCCCTGGTTTCGGTTGAAATCGTCTATGACCTTTTATTTGATACCTACCCTGATGTTTTTGGAAGTAAAAAACAAAAATTAAAAATAGCGACTGACGGTTGCCATATAAACTTTTTTGAAAAAATATATTACCTATGTCACTCCCAGAACTGAGACGAATCTAAAGACATATTATAAGTCAAAATCCATGAGGCCGTGCCTAAGAAATATACATACATACTTACACACATACATACTCTCGAATATTTAAAAAAAATAAACACCGACTTCAAAGTAAATTATCTAAAAAGCATAAAATAACGAAAATATTATTGAAGTTGGTGTTAGCGTACCTGCTGTGTATATTCTGCACCAACTTCAATAATATTTTCGTTATTTTATGCTTTTTAGATAATTTACTTTGAAGTCGGTGTTTATTTTTTTAAAATAGTTTATTTAACACTTTTTAGTGACTTATTTTACCAAGATAGGTATCAGCACTATCACGCAACTCGAACGTCTACATTACAGTAACTTACTGAAAACATAAAAAGTTTATATCTCTTAAACTACTGGACCAATTTTGATGAAATTTGTACTCTACCCTAAGTTGAAAGATACTCTAACTATTGCAAAAAGAATTTTCGAAATCGGACTTGTAGTTTCTGAGAAATCCGCGGACAAACCTACATACATACATACATACATACACTCGTGAAATTTGGTAAATTCGTTTAGAAGCCCACATAGACTAACATGTATGAATATTACGCATTTTTATTAATATTACATACATACGCGTCGAATACAGAACCTCCTTTTTTGAAGTCGGTTAAAAACATAATCCTCCTTCTGGGGCAGTCGGGCAAATATACATGTTTATATCGGTATCGCTTAGAGCAAATAATTCTTACCCATCAATGACTCAACCGAGACTTGAATTTAAGCCTTCACAATAGCCATCAGGAACAAAGCCTTAACGATTTCCAAAAATCATGACTTGCTCAACACTGTTATGAGTGCATTGAATTATTTACACTTCACGCCATTGAACGTAAGCAGGGGTAGGCAGTGATGTTAAATGATGTCCTCCTGGCCTTTGTACTAATGCTATTTGAACAGTCAACATAATATGGACATATCTAGTGATTTACGCCTGGAAATAATAATAATATGCTTTATACAAGCTATAAACATCTGATCCCAAACTAGGCAGAGCCTGTAGGTACTATGGAAAGCAGACAACTGATACTAATATTTATATACCTACTGTTAGTGATTCAAAGATTCAAAATTTTTATTTCAAATAGGCTTAACGCTAGCACTTTTGAACGGTAAATTTTTTAAAAGCTACCACCGGATCACAACGCGGCCTCAACTGAGAAGATCCGGCAAGAATCTTAGCGGGCAATTTTTTTTTTTTAAACAAAGTTTGTCTTTTTACAATTAAATCAGCACCAGCGACAGTGTGTCCTGCCGTTCAAAACATCAAATAAAAATAAAAAATACGACGAAAATACAACAAACTAAAAACTAAAATGCCAAAGGGATAGTAGTCGGACCAGTCCCCCCAAGCAGCACCCGCGCACGAGTTGACTCGAGCAGCAGCCATCACTCCCCTCAACCATATTGGAGGGAAGGGGGTGACCCGCCACACGAAGCCGCCACAAGCAAAGACTTTTCGATGGCGAGCATGACCGATCCAAAATCACAGTGGCTCACGTTTAACGTTTACCTTCTGCTGTTAAGTAGTGCCTCGTCAGGCAAGACACAAAGCACTTTAACATATTAAATTTTATCACAAGTCGTCTAAGTTAGATACACACCAAGAATAATTTGTGAAACTCTATTTTTAAGATCACAGATTTAAAGTTCTGTGGCAGGTAGTTTTATAATTGTGAACTTGTTGAGGGTATGTAACTCAAAATAGTTTGAGATGTATTTTAAAAATAACAATCTGGACGGTAGTTTTTGTAATGTGTTATGAATTGGTTGTTGTAATGACATTCAATGTGGTGGGGAAAATGTCTAGTAGTATTAAAGGTGTAACCTCATTGTATTCTAGTCATTCATTGTCCGGTGAAGCTGTAATGACCATCTGCGGCCAACAGCGTCTATCATTCCCCATCATCAAAAAGGTTACGCCCCTAGTCCTTCTCACTCGCGCCGCAGACCACGGCACGTACTGCTCGACCCTCCTGACGGTCCTATTGGACCGGGATGCGCCGAACCCTCCCCGACAACCGTATGCAACACTAGCTATCAGACACCGGTTTCGCCGGCGAGGCCGAAGGGTCGTACGCATGCGACCTCAACGACGTGCATCACCCCACTGAGTTTCTTGCCGGTTCTTCTCAGTGGGGGCGCGTTGTGAACCGGTGGTAAACTCAGCCCTCTCTTAAGCGACAGCCCAAGCCGAGGCCGTGCCTCCCTGAGGTGCCCTTGAGCTCGTCGCTACTTCTGCCGTAAAGGCTAGAGCGCTTTAAGCGCTCGCCTCCTATTGTCCGGTGAAGCTGTAATGGCCATCTGCGGCCAACAGCGTCAATCATCCCCAAAAAAAAAAAATCTAGTCATTCAACCTGTGCGCGTGGTGGAATAAAGACGTGCCAGGTACTTCAGTGTTTTACTCAGAAATTATAATTAAGAATACATTTTTTTTGTGATAGAATGAATGTAATAAACTCAAACTCAAACTCAAAAATCTTTATTTCAAATAGGCTTAACGCTAGCACTTTTGAATCGTCATTTTTTAAAAGCTACCACCGGATCACAACGCGGCCTCAACTGAGAAGATCCGGCAAGAAACTCAGCGGGCTTGTCATTTTTTCACTTTTTTACTTTTTTACTTTAGATACATATATAGATAAAACACCCAGACACTATAAGGGAATCGAACCCACAACCTATTGGATAGCGGCCATGGTATCTAACCACTAGACTACTGCTGGTCTAGTGGTTAAACACCATACCTACGGACATATACCGACCTGCGTCCGTCCAGCCAATCTTGGGTATATTCTCACTGGAAAAATTCGTTAAATTTAAATATTTTTAGTAAAGGAGTTGTTTCAAAATAGGCTAGGAATATGTACACCACCTCAAAAAATCGAGAAAAATCCATAGAATCCGGGAAAAATATAAATATTTCGTTTAAATTACTATTATTGTTGTAATTTTAATTATAATTATCATTTATTTTATATCTATATTCAACATGGCGTCCTAAGATGGCGTCTCACTGATGTCGAATTGAACTGTCAGCCAGCCAGCTGTCAATAGCTACTGCTGCTGTCACACTTGTCACAGTTGGTTGTGTGCGTGTATTGTATGTAGTGAATTGATTACCATTGATATTCTAATTATTAAAATGATGTATGAGAATACAGAAACAAAAATACAAAGAGTACTGTAACAATACTTTTAACGCCATTGATAATAAAAATGACACATGACAGTGACACTTTTCCGCCATGCCAGTTTTTTGTTATGTGTTGCAATTTTAAGTAAAAATTCATAAGTTTTACAAGCAAATATAGCCAAATTAAAGTAAATGGATAGTTATAAACTGTTTTATGTGTGTGTTCCCGTGTTCGAGTATAGTGTACAAAGTCCTAGCCCAGGCTCCATACATTTTGGAACATCTCTTTTACCGGGAACATTTCCGGCAACATTCGCACTTTTTGGGTATATCACTAGCCGATCGGAGTCGGACAAACAAAATATTGTCTCCAACGCCATCCGAATACCGGATCAGACTAACGGACCCAACTATCTGATTAATCTGACGTATGTATATTCTAATAATTATCTAGTAATTCCGCAGTGCCTGAAGACAAAGGTTTTTAACCAGTGTGTGTTGCCAGTGATGACATATGGTACTGAGACGTGGTCTCTAACAGCTGGCCTTTTGGAGAAGCTCAGAGTCACACAACGAGCTATGGAGAGAGCTATGCTCGGAGTTTCTTTGCGCGACAGAATCCGGAATGAGGAGATTCGCCGAAGAACCAAGGTCACCGACATAGCTCGTAGAATATGCAAGTTGAAGTGGCAGTGGGCCGGCCACATCGCTCGAAGAACCGATAACCGTTGGGGAAGAAAGGTTCTCGAGTGGCGACCACGAACCGGAAGACGCAGCGTAGGCAGGCCTCCCACTAGGTGGACCGACGACATTGTTCGCGTCGCAGGAAACCGGTGGATGCAAATAGCAAATTATCGTTCATTGTGGCGGTCTAAGGGGGAGGCCTTTGTTCAGCAGTGGACGTCTTCCGGCTGGTGATGATGATGATGTATATTCTCGTCCTAAATAAAAATAATACTTATTATCATAACCAGCCGGAAGACGTCCACTGCTGAACATAGGCTTCCCCTTTCAAACAACACAATAAACGACAATTGGCTATTTGCATCTACCGGTTACCTTCCAGTTAGTGGGAGGCCTGCGTACTCTGCGTCTTCCGGATCGTGGTCACCACTCAAGAACCTCCATTAGTTATCGGTTCTTCGAGCGATAAAAAATATAATAATAATAATATTAATATCTTGGGACAATCCACACATGGTTATCCGATCCCAAACTAGGCAGAGCCTGTACTATGGAAACCAGATAACTAATAATAATACAGTATACATTTTTTAAAATACATACCTACTTAAATAGATAAATAACTTTCATCTTCTTCTCTTGAAGACACTTGGGCCACTTGGTGGGATTCGAATCCACGACCCATCAGGTAGCAGCCAGCGTGTCGAACCACTCCACCGACGGACGGGCCCGCCATAAGATATTAAAATATATAAGATTTATAATAAAAAAGGTTCCTTGTGCAAGGAACCGTTCAGGTATGTACCACCGCAGTGTCAGTTAAGTATAGATATTGTGTAAGCTCGCGAAATTACCGGACACAAAGACTTAATATCTAATGTCTTATGGGTCGGCAACCGCGCTTCTTCTGGTGTTGCTATAGACGTATAGGCTGCGGTGACTGCTTACCATCAGGCGGGCCGTACCCTTGCTTGCCACGTTAGTATTATAAAAAAAAAACTTAAGAAACATGACAGCAAGGACTGTTTTTTTGCGCACAACAGCTATCGTGCATGAACTGTACACTATATTATTACGCTATCTCATCAAGATTGGGGCATAGTTAGTAAGATAGTGTTGGTATAAGCAAGCACCTTGAGGCGGGCTCACAGGATCGCCTTTCACGGCACATGGCTTATTCATAGGGTACACTATGGGAACATGATGGCTCCACAAAGCTGGCTATGGATTGTGCGATTATTAGTCCCAATTTTTGATAAACAATTTTTAAGAGAAATATTTTTAATTCAATTTCAGGAATAACATAAAAAAAACATACATGAAATCACGCCTTTTTCCCGTAGGGGTAGGCAGAGCCCAAGGGCCGCTTTTCGCCTCCGTGAGAAACGAGACGTGATGGGTGGCGAACCACATCGCCGCCATTTTGGTTAATTCATATATTGACCATTGCGTTCTCACGAATAAGGAGGGAAAGGGAAGGATAGGTGTTGTGAAAAGGAAGATTGGCAAGTTAGAGTGGGAAATAGGAAAAGTAGGATATTACCGCCCAGGAGGGCAAGGGATGGGACAGTAATAGCTAGGGAAGCCGGGGTCGCATACCCGTATACTATACCACAACTACCGGACAGGTAAGTAGGTCAGGAATAAGTAGGTACTTATTAAAAAAACAAATAACTGTCTTTAATTTATTAGCTTTCAATAATTTGATATTTTTGAAAGCAAGAATTAAAAAATAAAATGGCTATGGATGCTTTTTGGATGATATTTTTTTTTTATACTTTGAC
This sequence comes from Furcula furcula, assembly GCA_911728495.1. NCBI lineage: Eukaryota > Metazoa > Arthropoda > Insecta > Lepidoptera > Notodontidae > Furcula > Furcula furcula. The sequence continues at coordinate 6,379,769 of OU452269.1, forward strand.
GAATACTTTTATAGTAACTTGAATAATCTGATACCTTTCGCCATCATCACCAAGTCCACTGCTGAACATCCTTCGTAGTGAAGGGTTTTGCCGTAACTCACGCTGGCAGGCGGCTTGGGGATTACAGTATAGTTTATACTTTTAGACTTTCGCGTTCCATTATCAAACTTACCTGCTTGTCACTTGTTTGTTGTTGCTTGTTGTTGTTGTTGTTGCTTGCTTGCTTACTTGTTGTTTGTTGTTGTTGCTTGTTGTTGTTGTTGTAGTATTGTGTCTGCTTGTGACCACGGCTGGTGCAACCCGGCCGAAACGTCAAGCCAAAATATAAGGTAAATCGCGTTAATTCCCGATTAGAATAAAGTACAGTATAGTTGATAGGTAATCAAATAGAAAAACGCTGCTGCCCGTTTTCTTGTTTTCCATTAGTCACCTTTTACGAACATCCAATGGTTGGTGCTATTTTCACGCGAATACCTCACGGGGAGACACAACCTTTTACTTAAATTAAATCTAGTGCAAGCCTTATAACAATAGCCAACTGGAAAATATTGCAGTAACAGTAAAATCTTAGTTTAATAAGGTTGCGTTTTTTTCACTCTGTCGCACAATGAATAGGACGCTTTACCCTATAGATGGAGGCATGTAACCGCCGCGACGAAACATGTTACACGATCCTTCCTCTTTATTAATTATGTTAACAATATATTAACAGCAAGCTGACGCCTTACTTCGCTTGCATGACTGATTTTCATTCAACGTAAGCGAATGTTACTCGTAAATTTTCCGATTATTACTCATGCATAAATGATGTCGAAATCACATTTGTAAGTAGTGTCCAAAGGTGTCTAAGTAGTGTCAACACTAAATGTCAGATTTAGATTTTTTTAAATATATAGCTGGTGTTTAAACTGTACCCTATTCACGATTGTTTTTTGCTTATTATTGTCTTCAATTTAATTGAATTTGGTTGAATTTATTTTTCTTTCTCTGAATTCAGTTAAATTAAATTTTGCTGAATTATGAATTCGATAAAATTTAATTCTATTGAATTTAGTTAAATTCTATTTTTCATCTTCATCATCAGCAGCCGAAATAAGTTCCCCGCTGAATAAAAGACCCACCTCTTGAAAGAGAGGGGTGGCCATAATCCCCACGCTTAACAGACCACTTGGGGATCCTATTAAATTTATTTGAAATAAATTTATTTTAATTAAATTCTGGTTGAATTTATTAAATTCATTTGAATTATTCATAGCTATGAATTAATTAAATTTAATTGAACATTGTATTTATTTAAATTATTCATAGTGATAGTAACATAAATACCCAAACAATTGCCCACACATAATCTTTTCTTTTTTTTTTGACGCGGGGGAAATTTTCGAAAGATCCCCGGGAGCTGTGGGGTATGTGGGATTCTTACCCACTAAAACCCCCGCGGCTGTCGCATCGGCACATGAGAGGGGGGACCCCAGGGCTCTCCGGTGGGATCTGCACCAGGGGCCCCTCAGTGCCTTGCCTTTGAGCCCGCCGCCGGGGGGTGCATTGTAGCCCCCCGGGAACCTGACACGGTACTCACGGGGACGGGGGTCGCAACCCCGCCGCCGTCCTCCTCGGAGTCGCCGCCGTACTCAATGGACGCTCAAAGGGCCCACACCCCGAGCGTCCAGCGACTCCGAAGAGCCCACACATAATCTAGCTAACTCGAAATACTACTAACGCGGAACATAATTGACAATAGTAAGTTATAAGTTATTGCGGGGAAACCAATTTCGTGTTAATGGTGCTGTCCTATAACTTAACGACCAATAATTAAGACAATATTGCTGTGTGTATAAAGCAGTTAATATAGTAAACCGATACTAAATAAACAATGAACAGGGGTCTGAAAAGGTCACCTTCGGTGAATCATAATAGTGAGTAGTTACTGTTAATTTTTTTCGTATGGGCGCACTACCACCAATAATTATGAATTTGCGAATAAATTAATTAAGTATGATACACCTAAAATGTGACGATTTCTCGAAAATTAGAGGAATTGCGAAGCATCTGCTGGGAATGCAGAATATGAATTCCTTTTAGATGAAATGTTTATTGTGGCCTAATTAGGCCTGCAGGCACAGAACAAAAATCAGTACAAGTACTATAGAATGCTTAATTCAAGTAAGAACTCGTAGGCACGGGTAAGAACATCAAAATACATAAATATCAGGTAAACGACAGTAGGTTCCATATCGTCAGCTGTAGTTATCGACATTTGCGCTTGTGAAAGATCAAACTCATCACTACTTATCACTTACATATCAATGTAACTCTTATAATATAACTTTAAATAGTTCAATTTACCTGCCTCGTAGAGGAAAATCTGCCTACGCTTTGTTTAAAGGGACCATCGACTAACGCGCCCCCTATAATCTTATAGTAGTTTATGCACCAAGGGTATAAAGTAGTGTCTTATGTCGCGGGCGTTTAATTGAATCGCGAGCATAACGAAGGATTCTAGCTAGAATCCTGAGTTAATACTAGAATCCTGAGTACAGCGAGGGATTTAAGCTCGCCCACGACAAAGGCACCTTTATCCCCGAGGTGAATACACTACTTTTCACACCCACTGCGAGGTAATAAAATACAAATATTGCTAGAATTAAAATAATAACAATATTTTGGGACAATCCACACACAGTAATCTGATCCCAAGCTAGGCAGAGCCTGTACTATGGAAATCAGATAACTAATATTAATTAAATAGTTAAATAATACCCAGACACTTGGTGGTAATAAAACCCACGACCTATTGGGTAGCGGCCAAGGTGTCTAACCACTAGACCAACTGAGACCGTCAATAATATCAACATAGTGATTTGCCGCGTTATCATCTATTTCATTTTCTTTTCTAGGACACTGGGTTGTGCTCGTCGCGATCGGTTCGATTTTCAAATGTTTTTCATCGTGTTCATCATCATCATCATTATCAGCCGGAAGACGTCCACTGCTGAACATAGGCCTCCCCCTTAGAACGCCACAATGAACGACAATTGGCTATTTGCATCCACCGGTTACCTGCGACGCGCACAATGTCGTCTGTCCACCTAGTGGGAGGCCTGCCTACGCTGCGTCTTCCGGTTCATGGTTGCCACTCGAGAACCTTTCTTCCCCAACGGTTATCGGTTCTTCGAGCGATGTGGCCTGCCCATTGCCACTTCAACTTGCAGATTCTGAGAGCTATGTCGGTGACCTTGGTTCTTCGGCGAATCTCCACATTTCGGATTCTGTCGCGCAAAGAAACTCCAAGCATAGCTCTCTCCATGGCTCGTTGTGTGACTCTGAACTTCTCTAAAAGGCCAGCCGTTAGAGACCACGTCTCGTCATGTCGTGTTCTCTGCTTAGAGTAGTAATACACACATCAAAAGTGTCTAGGGATCAACATATATTTTTGCAATAACTTTTCTCCTGATTGATATTAATTAAAATTTTCTTTAAGGATTCATCAAATAAAGTGTTTTCGTTTGTCACAGTAACGATAAACCAAGTCACCTTTGCATTAATAAAGAAATTTGCCATTTTCCTAATAAAGGGATTTTTGACATTTGAACCACTAACACAAAAGTTCGAAAAAAAGACTGAAATAACAGTTTTCTTTAAAATTTTATTGGGTAACTTAAACAATTAATAATCCGTGTTTCTACCGCGAACACTAACAACACAAGAACATCGGTTTGGCATACTCAAAATGAGTTCATCCAAATCACGCTGTGGAATGGCCGCCCATGTTCGTTGCAACAACAAAAAAAGGTCTTCTTGCGACTGGATACCCTCCATATTCGGCAGAGCTCTTCTCTGTAGCATATCCCATGCATGCTCAATCGGGTTCAAGTCTGGCGACTGAGCAGGCCAGGGCAGGACATTGATGTTAGCTGCGGCGAGAGTCTGTCTTACAACTCTTGCGGTGTGCGGTCGTGCATTATCATGCATTAACTGAAATAAGGGACCGATTTGCACTTGTAGAGGAACGATGACGTCTGATACAATCGTCTCAGCATAAATTTGAGCGTTGAGGTTGCCTCTGATCCAAATCAACTCAGTTCTTCCGCCGATCCAAATACCCGCCCATACCATGATGGTTCCACCACTATAAGGATGGACTTCCTGGCAGGATTTTAATCGCTGTTGGCGTCCAGGGGTTCTACAGTGTCGTATACGTCTTGTATCCGGTCTCATACCAAAACGAGACTCATCAGAAAAGCACACGAAACGCCATTGTTCTTCTGCCCAATTTTTTGCCCAAAAATGCTTGATCCCTAGACACTTTTGATGTGTGTATATATCTGTGGTAAAAGTGTTGAAGAATTTTCGTTTGACGTTCGAAATTCAAATCACATTATTACCCAAGGGAGGTTAGTACAACATTATTACCCGGCTAGACTATAGGGATATAATGAGGCACTATATGTCATCTTTATATGACATATAATGTGACATTATCGAGCAGGTGGTGTGAAAATATATAAACTCTATGCCCGCAGGTTATATTTGACGCAGAATCGATAATGGTTGGGGTCTTAGAGTAAGATTTCTATGGTTAGGATAAAAAAAGTTTTGCTTTAAAAATATTTTTTGCTTAGAGCATACGCACGTTTGGTACTAACTTATTACACGTATAGCAAGTTTTGGTCTTAGGGTAAGATTTTTATGGTTGGGATAAAAAAAGTTTTGCTTTAAAAATATTTTTTGCTTAGAGCATACGCACGTTTGGTACTAACTTATTACACGTATAGCAAGTTTTGGTCTTAGGGTAACATTTCTATGGTTGGGATAAAAAAAGTTTTGCTTTAAAAATATTTTTTGCTTAGAGCATACGCACGTTTGGTACTAACTTATTACACGTATAGCAAGTTTGGGTCTTAGGGTAAGATTTCTATGGTTGGGATAAAAAAAGTTTTGCTTTAAAAATATTTTTTACTTAGAGCATACGCACGGTTGGTACTAACTTATTACACGTATAGCAAGTTTGGGTCTTAGGGTAAGATTTCTATGGTTGGGATAAAAAAAGTTTTGCTTTAAAAATATTTTTTACTTAGAGCATACGCACGGTTGGTACTAACTTATTACACGTATAGCAAGTTTTGGTCTTAGGGTAAGATTTATATGGTTGGGATAAAAAAAGTTTTGCTTTAAACATATTTTTTACTTAGAGCATACGCACGATTGGTACTAACTTATTACACGTGTAGCAAGTTTTGTGATAAAAAAATTGTTCGCTAAGGTTATATTTCTAAGCAGTTAAATGTCTTTGAATGGAAACATATTTCTTTAACAAACCATAATTTTTTCGCGGTGATCTGTAAAGGCACAGGCACCAATTCAATTATTTTTTATATTTATCACGTTGTTAATTTTTATCTTTTTTAATTTCGTTTTCTGCAAATGGCCGAGAGTTTTATTATTATTTTAATTACGCCATTATCGTTCGAATGCGTTTTGTTTATTGACCTATAAAAATATTCAATTATTAAATTAAATTGAGTTGGGCTTTAGAGCTGTGAGCTTGAGGTGCTGGGTTTGACTCTAAGGCATCTAGTAGTTAGACACCCTGGCAAGAACCCAGTAGGTCGTGGCTTCGATTCCCACCTAGTGTCATTTATATATTTACTAGCTGACCCACGCAGCTCCGCCCGCGCTGTGTTTACGTTAACTAAACTTTCAATAATATACATTCGCATAGAATACAAAACCTCCTTTTTTAAAGTCGGTTAAAAACTTGGACCCACTTTGTACTTGCCCTCCGAAGCACGGAGACGTTTAGTTCAAATGGCGTTAAACGGTCACCCATCTATTTAATGACCTTACCTAACGTTGTTTAACCTGATCGATTTCCAAACATTGTTAACAACTGTCTATGAGTGTTTCCTTACAAATATTTATTATAATTATGATGAAAAATTGTTAAAATCGGAGCAAGCGTATAACCAAGTACACATTTTGACTTTAGTCCCCTCTCCCAAGGGAACCGTGCCGAATGTCGGGATAAAAAGTATCCTATTTCCTACCTCGGAGTATTAACTCAAATCATGCCAAGTTTTGTTTCAATCCATCCAGTAGTTTCGGCGTGATGCTCAGCCGAGATACAGACAGACAGACAGACAGACAGACAAAAATTAAAAAAATTACATTTTCGGCCTCAGTATCGGTTATAGAATGCCCTCCAAATATAATTTTCAAAATAACTTCAATGTACAGAATTGGACCTGTTACAGTTTTATTATACACACATCAAAAGCGTCTAGGGATCAACATATATTTTTGCAATAACTTTTCTCCTGATTGATATTAATTAAAATTTTCTTTAAGGATTCATCAAATAAAGTGTTTTCGTTTGTCACAGTAACGATAAACCAAGTCACCTTTGCATTAATAAAGAAATTTGCCATTTTCCTAATAAAGGGATTTTTGACATTTGAACCACTAACACAAAAGTTCGAAAAAAAGACTGAAATAACAGTTTTCTTTAAAATTTTATTGGGTAACTTAAACAATTAATAATCCGTGTTTCTACCGCGAACACTAACAACACAAGAACATCGGTTTGGCATACTCAAAATGAGTTCATCCAAATCACGCTGTGGAATGGCCGCCCATGTTCGTTGCAACAACAAAAAAAGGTCTTCTTGCGACTGGATACCCTCCATATTCGGCAGAGCTCTTCTCTGTAGCATATCCCATGCATGCTCAATCGGGTTCAAGTCTGGCGACTGAGCAGGCCAGGGCAGGACATTGATGTTAGCTGCGGCGAGAGTCTGTCTTACAACTCTTGCGGTGTGCGGTCGTGCATTATCATGCATTAACTGAAATAAGGGACCGATTTGCACTTGTAGAGGAACGATGACGTCTGATACAATCGTCTCAGCATAAATTTGAGCGTTGAGGTTGCCTCTGATCCAAATCAACTCAGTTCTTCCGCCGATCCAAATACCCGCCCATACCATGATGGTTCCACCACTATAAGGATGGACTTCCTGGCAGGATTTTAATCGCTGTTGGCGTCCAGGGGTTCTCCAGTGTCGTATACGTCTTGTATCCGGTCTCATACCAAAACGAGACTCATCAGAAAAGCACACGAAACGCCATTGTTCTTCTGCCCAATTTCTGTGTTCAAGAGCCCATTGATATCGAATCCTACGATTGTGCATTGCTATAGGTGGTACCCGTAGCGGTCTTCGGGAATGAAGGTTCACTTCATGCAAGCGGTTTCTGACTGTTTGGTCGCTAATTAAGTTCCCTGAAGAGTGATGAAGCCTCACGGCTAACATCATGGCAGTTATTGTTGGAGCTCTTCGAGTTAAGATTTGAATATATCGGTCTTGTCTCCGTGTGGTGCAGCGATACCGTCCTCCATGGCGCTCAGCCACGGTACCAGTGCTTCGGTAACGTGTCCAAAGTCGACTGATAACACTCTGACTTGTATTCAGAGCTAAAGCCACAGTACGTTGCCGGGAACCAGCTTCTATCATTCCCACGGCTCTGAGCATTTCTTCCCTGCTTAAATGACGTCGCCGCTCCATAATAACGTTGGTTTTAATCAGTAGTAGGGAAACAGTAGCACTAATAATGTCTTCAATGCGTTGTATGTTTTTATAGGGAAAATATTGACAGCTGATTTTCATCTTTTACTCGAATTTGATTCACAGTTCCTGATTCAAATTATGAAATGCACCAAAAAGGATCCATATAAATTTATAAAATCATAAATTTATTACAAAGCCACATCTCAATCTCAAGAAATCCGCTTAAAAATGCTTGATCCCTAGACACTTTTGATGTGTGTAAGTATAGATAGATGTATGCATTTCCAAAAATGAGTCTATAAAAGCAATTATCTGGATTCCATAGTACAGGCTTTGCCTGGTTTAGAATTAGATAACCGTGTGTAAATTATATAATACCAGCCCTTGTTTATGTCCCACTGCTGGACACGGGCCTCCCTTCAAGATGAAGGGGCTTCGGCCATAGTCCACCACGCTGGCCAAGTGCGGGTTGGCGGACTTCACACGTCATTCGAAAGCTAGTAAGGCTTTCTCAGACATGCAGGTTTCCTCACGATGTTTTCCTTCACAGAAAGCTAGTAACCATCGCACAAAGACGATTCGCACATGATTAATTAAAGAAATCAGAGGTGCGAGCCGGGGATCGAAACTGCGCACCTCGTTTCCAAGGCAAGCGCTCGCCCACTGAGCTGTTACAGCTAGTGTAAATTGTCTATAGGATATAAAACAAAAATGGTGCGAAGTGGTCTCCTTTCTTCCTCGACCTTTGAGAGCTTAGAGCCTAAGCCTTAGGCTATACTCTACCATGAGGGCAAAGTGCGCCTTGGTGGATCAGATATATCTTTTGAATAATTTCTGTGTTAGGTTTCTTGTGCAGGGAACCGTCCAGGTAGGTACCACCGCAGTGTCAGATATTCTGCCGCCAAGCAGCAGTGCGTAAACATTGCTGTGTGGGGCACTGTAGCTGGTGAAATTACCGGATACAAAGACTTAATATCTAATGTCTTAAGGGTCGGCAACGTGCTGGTGATTCTTCTGGTGTTGCTAGCGTCTATAGGCTGTGGTGACTGCTTACCATCAGGCGGGCCGCACGCTTGCTTGCCACCTGGGTAGTATAAAAAAAAACTGTCGAAATTCAGTATAAAACTCCATCATTGGTGACAAAAAACATCTTAAACAAACCCAGGCCTGTCCTAATATTAACTCAAAAAGTACCTCGCATAATGCGGATTGGTCAATCAGACAGATGATGAAAATATATCCATCCATGCCCAGTGGGAGATTTCACGTTAATGCCTATACCCAATCAACCAAACAGCATATCCGTAGAACGACTCAATCAACATAAAATCTCTGCATATTCCCGAAATAAATCAGCCTAATGATAACTAGCACATCGTTAAAAGCAGGTCCCGATGGCTCAATGGTAATGAAATTAGGTGTTTACCTTGCACGGGACTCGAACCCTGTTAGGCACTAATACGGACGCCGTAATGCATTTTATGATGTAAAGATTGTAGAGCTTAGAACGCGTTAGATATGAACGAATTAGATATGAATTAAACGTTTATACAATCTATAAAATAATATTTTTTTTTCTTTTATTTACACTAATACTACAAATAGATTTTTATTTTCACGATCAAAACTTATTTGATAAATTTTCTTATTTTTTCTTCTGATGAAAATCAATATATACCACAATTAAATCCGTAAAAGTAGGTAGTTCAATAAAAGAATATTAAAAATAATTACCAGTGGGGTGTCCGGGTAAGAATAGCACCCCCCACCCATCTCCTATGCCATAATAGACCTATGCCATAATTGCCAGCATTAAAGAAATGCAAAGGAGAAATGTTAAAGGTAAAACCATTTACATTCTCAGTGACAGCCAGGCAGATCTGAAGGCTTTAAACTCCTTCCGAGTTGTCTCTAAACTGGTTAAAGAAGGTGTTACAGGTTTGAATGACCTGGGAAGACACAACAACGTCAGCCTCATCTGGGTACCTGGACACGAAGGTATCGAGGGTAATGAGAAGGCGGACAGACTAGCAAGGGCCGGCTCACAAAGACATTTAGTGGGTCCTGAACCCTTTGTGGGAATTTCGTATGGAACGTACCACCAAGCATTATATGCGCATGCTAGGAATGAACACATAAAGGAATGGAGGGAAGCGTCAGACCTAAACCATTCCAATACTTTCTCTAGCACAAGGGTGGACTGTGGGGTCAAATTGTTGAAATTTAACAGATCACAAATAAGGCACCTGATGGGTGCACTCACGGGACATTTTGGTATCTATGAGCACCTTCATAGAATGAGGATAAGTAGTACTGATACTTGCAGATTTTGTAAAGGTGAAAAAGAGTCAATGCATCATATTGTGTGGCTGCGACGCTCTTGCGAGACGTAGGTTGGGTCATCTGGGAGTAGCATCCTACACCAGATGATTATGTACAGCTCCAAGCTGGCGCAATCGTTGCGTGCCTGAGGGAACTCTTCAACACGCCAGAAACAGAGTAAGGGCTAGGGCATGCACAATGGATCCAACTGGGTCGAAGTGCGTTCTGGTGATTACCGGGCCCGACTCATAGCCACCAACAATAGAATAGAACTAGATCTCGTCACCCAGGATATACAATATTAAGTCTCTTGAGCATGATAACTTAAACAGCTATAGTGATCATTATCATCATAAGCAGCTGAAAGATGTAAACTCCTGATCAAAGTCCTCCATCTTAGAAGGGAGGTATTGCCATAATCCCCACGCTGACGGCTTGGTAGGTAATTATTATGGTAATTATTTATGTTATTTATTTATGCATGCAAAATATTTACAACAAAAGCAATCACGTCATAAAAACCCGTTAGGGTTTGTCGTTGACGCGAGTAATACAATCTTCGTAACTATAAATAAATTGTATTAAAACGTACAGTGATAGTTATAAAACGAAAATATAAGTACTTATATTATTTTAAATATGCATCGCTACATCACTATTATTCGGTCGGTGTTATTGGTTAATCAAATAGAAAGACGGTGCTATCCGTCTTCTTGTTTTCCCTTAGTCGCCTCTTACGGACAACCAATAGGACGAGATGGGTGGGAGGAGAGGAGTATTCTTACCCGGACTCCCCACGGGTAATAGTCATGCTTGGGAACAAACAATCTGACATTGCGATGACCTGACTTGACTACCTGGATGGTATATCAGTTATTTTACGTACGTGTGTACATGTACGTACAGATTATTTTTACGCCATTCTAAATTGCTCTTTCCATGCCACTTAAGATGTACTGAGCTGTTAGCTACATCCAGCTAATATCATAAAGCTCATTATTAGCTGTATTTTATTTTATATCAATTATGTTTTATGTGACCTGTCTGTTAGTTTGTTGCTCTGTGGCACGCAACATTTGGCGAGGCGGGCGTTCCTCTCAGAGTAAATATTTACGTGTGACTCACACAAACCGCGCCGCTAATACGACGCCGACGGATTTATGTAATGTACCTACTATTTGAATGCTATTATGATTAATTAATGAAATAAATATTCATTGGTATTGCGGTCGCCGCGCCGGCGAGAGCAAACGTCTTGAGATTTTCTTGTGAAACGTGTGTAATTATGAACGGTTCTTTTTTTTATACCAAACTAGGGACAACCTGTATCCAGAAAACTGATACAAATACTTATTCACTTTTTTTATAAAATACCCAGTTATAGCACCAACTGACACCAAGCTCTCAGCGGCCGATGATGCCGATTGGTACCATGTTACACGCGAACCGCATAAGCGCGATCAGGCGTCCGCCGCCGACGGATTAATACAATACGTAAATAAAATACCCAGTTATAGGACAAACAGAGGTGTTCATATGCAAGAATGTCGGTCCAGAATGGGATCAAACCCACCCTCTATTTGGGTAATGGTCAGTGTCTTGCCCCGTTTGTCTAGTGCTATTCAATTTCACACTTTTGAACTTTTCAAAAAAAAAAAAAAATAGTTTTTAGGGTTCCATACTTAAAAGGTAAGAAGGAACCCTTAAACCACTAACGCTATCGATTTTAAACTTGAAATAGTTTTAGATTTTACTTAGCCGACCTCGTCGTAAGTGAAAAAAAAAATGTTTTCAAATCAAATGGTTCATCAAATTTTCAAAGTGAAACTACTATATTGAGTGGGGTATCATGTTAAAAAGCTTCATTTGCACATCTCCAAACAGAATTTTATTTTACGTAGTTTTTGGCTGATAATCAATGTCAAGAAAATACCCGTCACCCCTTATCTCCAAAGTTTGTGGAGGGAAAAATCTGTAATAATTATGTGTAATCAATTTATTTTTCCTGTAAAGCCTATGCTTTAAAAAATCTGTAATAATTATTGGTAATCAATTTATTTTTCCGCTAAAACATAGATAGACATAATTATAGATGTCTATCTATGCTTACAGGAAAAATAAATTGATCATTCTAAGTAGTACAGTTTTTTAGTAATCCCCAATACGAAATTCCCAAAAGGATTGGTTTTTTAGCATTGTGAGAAAATATTCGTAAAAAAAAATAGTTTTATCCATTGAAATAGATTTCCAAGCCAGCTTTAACGTTTCAGTGAACCAACTCAGTTTTTTTTCTGTACATTTTACTAGTTTTCGATAGTTACCGCTAGGGGCCGCTAGGCGCTGCTGTGAAATATATGGAGAAAACTGATAGTTTGATCGAGCTCGTAAACTATCGGATCTCGAACTAGACCCTCGGGTGGAAGCCGTCACCACCGGTAATAGAACTAGTGGGATTAAAAAGTCGCTGTAGTTCCATTGCTGCAGACAACGGAACTACTGGGAACAAAATGTTGTCTAGTGACAACTAGTAGTAGTAGTAGTGACACTGTGGAACTAGTGTTCCACAAGTGTCACTACTACTACTACAAGTACAAGTGTGTTTGTACACTGTGGAACTAGTGTTCCACAGTGTACAAACTAATATGGTATGAGCTTTTTTAAAATACCTTATTTTAGGTGATTGTTTAAGTCTTATACGCACTACAGTAAAGCTCGGTTATACGTTCAAATAGGTCTCTAACGCACTGGCTGAAAGTCCTATGAAAATGGCACCGCACTCAGCGTGTTAACTAAAACAAATACGCGTCAGCCCTCAAAGTCATGTCCCGAGCTACTAACTGATTCGGACGGCAGACGTGTACGCAGCTCGGGCGCGCCTACCCGCGTCTCACCATGGAACAAAGATCAATGGAACTACTGGGAATCATCCGAAATTACCGGACTCGAGAGATTTAAAAACTTATGTCTCAGACGACAGTGCAGAGCAGCTGTTTATAGACTTCGATTACCATAACGCGAAAGTCCTGTGTGCCAAGTCACGAAACTGAATTCAAAAAAGAAACCGGTCAAGTGCGAGTCGGTCTCGCACATCGAGGGTTCCTTACCGTCTTTGAACCTATTAAAGTTATTTTATTATTCGTCTCAGATAACAAAAAAATACCGCAAAACTAAGTTTATTTGTCGAGGTTTTTTTAAGATTACTAAAAAATCTGTACAATTTAGAAACAACATTTTATTTTTCCGGTAAAATATAGATAGACATGTATTAACCATATTTATATCAGATATTTCCCTTTACAAACTTTGGAGATAAGGGGAGGGAACGGTATTTTTTTTTTTGACATTTTTGATTATAATTCTAAAACTACCACACTCGACATAATGACACCACTTAAAAATTTACTATTTCAAACCTCCATTTAAGAAAAAGAAATGTTATTTTTCATTTGCAATGATGCTGAGGTTGGGTAAATAAGATTTAAAACTATTTCAAGTTTCAAATCGATAGCGTCAGTGGTTCCAGAAATATATAGGTGTGAAAGACAGACGAAGTCTCACCATAAGGGTTCGTTTTTTATATTTTGAACCCTAAAAACATTGTATTTTATCCTTTTTTTTGCAAACAATATCAGCGCCATTTTATCGGCGTGCAGAATAAAGGCGCGCACGAGGTTTTACAACTGAAGGCTATCGGCAAGCGATCAGTCACTGTGTTTGTGCGCAACTCACCAACTCCGCGAAGTTGCGATGAATAACTTTTTCGGTAATGGATTAGGTTTAGTTCTTACAATATTCACGTACCCCCATACATACCTCCTTACGAAATTCCCAAAAGGATTAGATTTTTGGCATTGTGTGGGAAAAAATTCGTAAAAAAAAAATAGTTTTATCCACTGAAATAGATTTTCAAGCCAGCTTTAACGTTTCAGTGAACCAACTCAGTTAGTCTATTTAATTACAGTAACTTACTGAAAACATAAAAAGTTTATATCTCTTAAACTACTGGACCGATTTTGATGAAATTTGTACTCTACCCTAAATTGAAAGATACTCTAACTATTGCAAAAAGAATTTTTGAAATCGGACTTGTAGTTTCTGAGAAATCCGCGGACAAACCTACATACATACATACACTCGTGAAATTTGGTAAATTCGTTTAGAAGCCCACATAGACTAACATATATGAAAATTACGCATTTTTATTAATATTACATACATACGCGTCGAATACAGAACCTCCTTTTTTGAAGTCGGTTAAAAATATCCTGAGGCCTTACCATGGACTCTTATAGCAGGGCAGTTTAACACGAAAAGTGACCTGTCTTACAGTACCATGAGCGCACTAATTAGTGTGACAATAATATTGTCACGTGACCACTCACCTGTTTGGGTGACGTAATACCTGGGTGGCCTGCTAATTAGTGCGCTCATCAACTACAACTACATACGACAACAAATCACTATCACAGCATCTAATATAGTAGTAATTATTAGTAATACATAGTTATAATAACCCGTAAGGTGTCCGGGTAAGAATTACAACCACCGCAGTGGCGTGCACAGAGGGTAGGCAAAAAATGTATTCGTCTTGTTTCACCTATTTTATAGTATGTTATTATACCATTTCAAATATCCATATGCAAGCAAATACTATAGACATATTAATTTGCATTTGAAAACATTAATAAGTTTATTCAGCGGCTCCATACTGACAAAAATACTTTGCCTAGCCTAGGATTTCTCTAAACTATCTTAATTTAAAAATAAATTAGTTTGGACTTGAGTTAACGTAATTTTTATTATGTAATAGGATATGTTGGTAATATTGGTTAATTTAAGGATATTTGTGCTGGAACACGAGCAAATAGCATAAAGCATAAACGACTCGCAGATATTTTTGTCTGCTTTCAGTGCACGCCACTGCAAACAACCAAACCCCCCCCCCCCCCCCTGGGTGTCCGTAAAAGGCGACTAAGGGAAAACAACAAGACGGGCAGCAGCGTCTCTCTATTGGATTACCTACCACCAATACTGCGATCCCCAAACCGCCTACCAAGCGTGGGGAATGTGGCAACTCCTCCCTTCTAAGGGAGAGGCCTTTGCTCAGCTGTGGACGTTTCGGCTGTTGATGATGATGATATGAAGGGTGTCCAGAACTGTGATGTCATAAAATATTTTTGGTGTCTCGTGTTGAGAGGTATCTGAATCACCCCCATGTATGTTCTACGATTTTTCGTAGTTTTCGAGTTACGATTTTATTTTTGTATTTTTGCAAAATTGCGACCGGATCAGTTTGAAAACATTACTAAAGAAAAAAGTAGATGGTTTCTTCGATTTTTTTTTCTTGCTGTTAAATCTCTATGAAGTTACTACAAAATTGAACTAAAATTGAGAATTAATGTTAAGTGAGTTATCATTTACATTTTCAACTGAAAATTAAAAATCTAAACTGATCATTTCTTAGTTTCTAAGTAGCTTCAGAGAATGTGCTTAACATAAGTTCTCAACTTTAGGTCAATTTTGTAGTAACTTCCATTAAAGTTATGAGGCTGTTTATTTTATGCATAAATGTACAGTTCATAGAGATTTAGCTGCAAGAAAAAAAATCGAAGAAACCTTCTACTTTTTTTTTTGAAATGTTTCATTCTGATGCGCTCGCAATTATCCAAAAAATCATAAATAAATTCTTAACTCGAAAACTACGAAAAATCGTAGAACATACATGGGGGTGATTTCTGAATCACACCCTCTCAACACGAGGCACCTAAAAAAAAAATTATGACTTCACTGTTCTGGCCATCATCATCATCATCATCATCAGCCGGAAGACGTCCACTGCTGAACATAGGCCTCCCCCTTAGAACGCCACAATGAACGACAATTGGCTATTTGCATCCACCGGTTACCTGCGACGCGCACAATGTCGTCTGTCCACCTAGTGGGAGGCCTGCCAACGCTGCGTCTTCCGGTTCGTGGTCGCCACTCGAGAACCTTTCTTCCCCAACGGTTATCGGTTCTTCGAGCGATGTGGCCTGCCCATTGCCACTTCAACTTGCAGATTCTGAGAGCTATGTCGGTGACCATAGTTCTTCGGCGAATCTCCACATTTCGGATCCTGTCGCGCAAAGAAAAGAAGTCAGTGTTCTGGCCACCATGTATAAATTATTTGTTCAATATCTCATAAATATTTTCCCTGATTTGTACTACGAGAGATCACTACTACTGATAAGGCCGCTAATTGTACAGTTGCTATATTACCTACTGAATTTTTCTTGTTTTGGTATGTTTCATCTAAATTGTGCAATAGAGAGTTATCTATCTATCTAAGAGTAGCAACGCGAATATTCGTTATACAAATCGGACAGGGGTTATTTAACACTCCGTGTGTAGAACGGGTGTATGGTAACGACGCGAAGTGGACGAACGAACTAGACCTAATTAGGCGTATAGAAACACCACGGGTGGTCCCGAATCATAGAATTATCTTGTTCATCGTATCTGATCAACATATTAATTATTATTATATATACACTAAAACTGTAATGGTTCTGTATATCCATAGGGATACCTAATGAATGTTTCTCCAGGTCGTATCCGGCCAATTCAAAATCAAAAATATTTACTTCAAATAGGCTTAACGCTAGCACTTTTGAATGGTAAATTTTTTTAAAGGTGCCACCGGATCTCGACGAGGGAACTGAGAAGATCCGACAAGAAATTCAGCAGGCCTGTCATTTTTTACTTTTAAAAAAAAAACAATGTATGTCTTGTTACAATTAGATCAGCACCAGCGACAGTGTGTCCTGCCGTTCAAAAGATAAAATAAGAGAGAGAGAAAAAAAAACGAAGAAAATACAAGTTAAAAAGTCAAAGAGATAGTAGTCGGACTAGTTCCCCCCCCCCCCCCCCCCCAAGGAGCACCTGCTATATTTTTTATACAATACGAAATACGGGTTTTCGCTTCTTCTTCCAACAATGCTCTACAATCTATTCACTTTTACTGAACCCTAAATATCGAAGTATAGGCACTAAATCATCACACAATTACCATAAATGGTAGAAATAATAATTTATAATTCCAAAGATCATTTCAAACGACCGCATATATAAACACAGAAATTCGTTATTGCGAAAATATTCATTAGCCGAACGTATTTAAATTTATTTTGTTTCATTTATATGTTAATATGCGAAATAAAATAAAAATATATATCTGCCAAGAAGGGTGAAAATAACTAAACATAAATAAGCCATAGTGGACCTAATAACTATAATAATACGTTTCAAATTTAACTGACAAAAGTGTGTTCATCTTTATGATCTTCAGATTTAGACCATAATTCCTATAATCTCGCATTACGAATTGGACCACGTTTGTGATATCCCACTGTTGGGCTATTTTTTCTCTTCTCTATCAAACGACCTAGAATTTAGATAAACTGATGAGCCAGTTTGTCTATAGCCGTTACCTTATAGGTCGTGGGTTCGATTCCCACCTCGGTTCCGGGTGTGATTTATTTATGGCAGCAGTGGCCCAAATAAAGGCTAAGGAGAGGTTGCCATCGTCTCAACTCTTGGCGTAGTATGTATTTACAAAACAAAAAGTATTTTTATCAGTTGTCATAAGTTACCATAGTTATAATAACAAATAACAATGTCCTCCTGGCTGATACGACAACAGAGGCCAATCTTTCACAAGATAAGCCATCTACGCGGGAGATATTATAGTGCATAAATGCTTGCGTAGACACAAAGGCTTATTCCCCGTAGTTCTACATTTTGTTCTACACAAGTACAATGTATCTTCCTTTAACCTTAACATTTCGATAGGAAGACGGACACGATCGGGGAGAGGTCAAGCGCAGGACTAACTTTTTACATGCCCATCCGACGCATGGATCATCTTACTTTAAAGTTCTGTGTAATTGTTTAACATGAATGCTAACTATGTAACAGGATGTGTGCGTCGTGAAATATTTTTTTTCTTCTTCTTATTTACAGACAATCAGGTGATCGGCCTGCATTATCCTAACACAGGATTCGAACCCGCGACATCCGATTTGCAAAGCAAACGGTTTCCTACTGCGCTGCAGAGGGTCTGCTTAGTTTCCTCGGAGTCGCTGGCCATTTGGGCTATAGGCCCTAGAAGTTCATAGAGTACGTCGGTGATTCCAAGGAGGACAACGACTTCGGGGTTGCGACCCTCGTCCTCGTGAGCATCATGACAGATTCTCGATTCCCTTAAGGATATAATGCGTCCCCTGGTGGTGAGCTCACCGCTCTCATGTCGATTCGATAACCGTGGGGGTTTCAGTGGGTAAGAATTCTACGTCCCGGGGACCAATTGAAAGTTTCCCCCGAAGTGTAGTACATTACCGGCGAGTGGTGTAGGTACAGCCTTCAAAGATGTATGGGTGGCTCCGTAGGTCTTCAAGGCAAAATATACCTCGCCAAATGACATTCAGTTGTCAAATAAATTTTCCTTCTCCTTCTGGTTAAACTTCTTAATTTGTCAATCATCATCTTCATCAACCGGAAGACGTCCACTACTGAACAAAGGCCTCCACCTTAGACCGCCACAGTGAACAATAGTTAGCAATTTGTATCCACAGGTTGCCTGCGATGCACACAATGTCGTCGGTCCACCTAGTGGGAGGCCTGCCTACGCTTCGTCTTTCGGTTCGTGGTCGCCACTCGAGAACCTTTCTTCCCTAACGGTTATCGGTTCTTGGAGCGCTGTGGCCTGCCCACTGCAACTTGCAGATTCTAAGAGCTATGGTTCTTCAGTGAATCTCCGCATTACGAATTTTTCAATGCCTAGCACAATTCCCCGCGAAGCCCAGTGACAATAATAGACAAATGTAAGCATATCTTATTGATCATGACTTTTCTCACGGCTCTGCCTATCCCATATTCAATTTGTAAGCGTAAATATATGTATTATGTCGTCACAGCGAGCGAGCGTGGGTGTTTCTTATTTCATTTAAACACGTAAACACGATTGTGGCTCAAAATATTTGACGCGACCGAGTCGTAAATACGGATTAGTAATAATGTATACGGCGCAGGCCATACAGTGCGCGGTATCAAGATTAGAGCGGAAACGATGGCGATCTTATCGTAACATAGGCTCAATTCACACCAAGATGGCAGCGGCCGGCAGCAAACTTTCAGTGTGAAAGAATTTTAAACTTTATCTACAATTCGTAACAGACCAAGACAGACCTTGAAAATGAGGCGCGCGGGCAGCTGCCGACGGCCGGGCGCGGCCTCAAGTGGCGCCGCACTTTTCAAGCAATACTAGTCTGTTACGAATTATAGATACACTTACAATGCTCGAAACAACGAAGGTGTTAGTTTTTGAAAAAAAAAAATATTTGACGTTATACATATTTCTTTTCTGCGTATGCACAGATAATAAAATTGTTTGTTTAATTAGTACTTAATACTACAGACACGTCATACTTAATATTACAGACACGTAAAAATACAGTTATACAGAATGTAAAGAAACTGGTGTCCGATCCAAAAGGGGCGTATTCACAAAGGTTTGTACATAACAGGAAAAATATAAAAAAAAATTATTACGGCTACCCCAAAAATGCTATCGTTTTTTAAAAATTGGAATTATTATAATATTTTCCCCGAAACTTCCCGATATCTTCAACAGCTGGTAGCACTTGTTTGTAGAAGGCAATGACTTCTGTCACAAGTCGGGTGCGTTGACCGCCTTTGATCAACTGCCGTCGTAGGCACACAATAAATAATATTCGTACATACCGTAGGTCAGGAATGACACCACCGTCAAACTACAGAAGGTCCATTCCGTTCAGAAAACACTCATGCAGTAAATGCATCAGACCATTCCTTAGAACAAATGTACGTGTTATCATCATAAGTAGTTTAATTTTGTATGAAAATCTAAACTAGGACTGATATCCGAAACGGTGACGAAATTAAAAGTTAAATTAAAGTACCATTTTAGTGTCTTACAGTATCGTTAACTATTTACATAAAAGCAAATGTCAAAAGAAACATATTACTACAGCCACTATTTACCACCTATGTTGGATTCCATCTAAATCAGTCCAGTTTATTCTCCTTATCATTTTCTTACTGGCTCTCATAATTATAGCCACCGTACTAGTACTTTAACACTAGGTACCGAGACGAGGAAGTCTAATAGTAATTAATTCATATCCCTCTAATGTAAAACTGGACCTTCTACATCCTATTTTACTGTGACAGATTTTATTACTCAATCGGCACACTGATAATAGGCACAAAGGCACAAAGGAACCGTCCTTTGTGCTATTGTTCGCGGGCCCGCTAAAAAGCGCCGCGTCGCTGTTTCGGCGAACGCAAATGCGGCGTTTCGCTTTGATCAACATTAATGTACCTATGTGGCACGTGTCGCATTCATTGCTACTCATCAATTGATTAGTCTTGCGCGAAGATTGCTTCCGGTCGGACGTCCGCATATGTCTTACTGAAATGCGAAGTACTTTAACGCGTTGATGTGCTTCCGTCGAAATAATTGTAATTAAGGCGCTAATAACGGTGAAATGCCTGAATTCTTGTTATTTTAAGTTAAATGTTCACAAAAACTGTTAATTTAATCTGTATAGAAAAAATATAAAACGTTAGTTAAAGTTTCGATAAATACGTTTACTTGAATAAAATTTTTTTTTTTGATAACCACTTTTTAGGAAAAAAAATCTAAAAAGGACCTATTTATGTCATAATTTGCAAATGTTCTCTAAAACCGCTCAAGCTATGGTGTTGGCGTTTACACAGGAAAAAAGGTCTTGAAAATACGAATGTCTTTACTTGAAAGATTTATTTTTATTCCGTATTTTATTAGAGAAATATCTATTTTTCCCAAAATTTAATACATCTGCGCAAGTATGCCTGCTCCGAGCTCTGATTCAGTCCGCTTCGCGGCGTTGTCGAGGGAGGACTGCACGTCGGTGTTGGAGCAATATTGTTAAACTCATTTAATTTTTTAAAGAGTTTATGCGCATTTGTAAATATTGAAATTAATAGTAGTACTTAGTTTAGTTAATATCTATACATTAGTAACGGTAAATATTTTTTTGGAAATAAATTAACTTTTTAAGTACGCAAAGACTAAGAAAACTATGCCAATGCATTGGGGCCGGCGGTGGGTGACGTCGGTTTGTGAATTCGGAACGGTCTTAAATACCGTAATTCATCACGGTTCCCTTGGGAGAGGGCCCCAGTTTTTAACCGACTTTAAAAAAGGAGGTTATGTATTCGACGCGAATGTATTTAATAGGTACTATTAAAAATAAAGAGAAACTCATAGACAGTTGTCCAATATGTGACAATCGATCAGGTTAAGCAACGTTAGGCAAGGTCATTCCTTAGATGGGTGACCGTTTAATGCCATTTGAATTAAGCGTCTCTGTGATTCGGAGGGCAAGTAAAAAGTGAGTCTCAGTTATTAACCGACTTTAAAAAAGGAGGTTATGTATTTAACACAAATGTATTTAATACTATCAAAAAATGAGAAGCCCGTCATAGACAGTTGTTATCAATGTTTGGCAATCGTTCAGGTTAAGCAACGTTAGGCAAGGTCATTACATAGATGGGTGACCGTTTAATGCCATTTGAAGTAAGCGTCTCAGTGCTTCGGAGGGCAAGTAAAAAGTGGGTACCAGTTTTTAACCGACCTTAAAAAAGAAGGTTATGTATTCGACGCGAATGTATCTAATACTATTAAAAATAAGGAGCCACTCATAGACAGTTGTTATCAATGTGTGGCAATCGATCAGGTTAAGCAACGTTAGGCAAGGTCATTACATAGATGGGTGACCGTTTAATGCCATTTGAAGTAAGCGTCTCAGTGCTTCGGAAGGCAATAAAAAGTGGGTCCCAGTTTTTAACCGATTTTAAAAAAGTAGGTTATGTATTCAACACAAATGTATGTAATACTATAAAAAAATGAGAAGCCCGTCATAGACAACCGTTATCAATGTTGGGCAATTGATCAGGTTGAGCAACGTTAGACAAGGTCATTAGATAGATGGGTGACCGTTTAATGCCATTTGAAGTAAGCGTCTCCGTGCTTCGGAGGGCAAGTAAAAAGTGGGTTCCAGCTTTTAACCGACTTTAAAAAAGTAGGTTATGTATACAACAGAAATGTATCTAATACTATAAAAAAATTAGAAGCCCATCATACATCACAGTCGTTATCAATGTTTGGCAATCGATCAGGTTAAGCAACGTTAGGCAAGGTCATTACATAGATGGGTGACCGTTTAATGCCACTTGAAGTAAGCGTCTCCGTGCTTCGGAGGGCAAGTAAAAAAAGGAGGTTATGTATTCAACGCAAATGTATGCTATTAAAAATTAGCTAACGTAAAAGAGCTCGGCAGGCGCTGCGCGAGTCAGCTAGTATATAATATATCTTTTGTTCATAATATTTTTGTGTTCCATATTTAATGTTCTATTCATATAATCTAGAATTCTGTATATACAGGGTTACTGGTATATATCACAGCAATCCGTTAAGGGTTTGTAGGAGAGATCATTTGCAAATATCAACCATTTTTGAATAATTTGACATTTTATAATTTGAAGATATCTGCGATATACAACTTCCAAAGTCTATGAAAAAAGTCAATGTGTGATTATTAACCGACTTCTTTTATTCTCTGCTTGATTATACATACTTGCATGTATAATAATCATACATGATTATTTATTATTATTGGTTAATAGTAAGTATATGAAACTGCTGCACAATAGGAGTTATTAAAACACGAGTGTTTTAATACTTAATTATGTGCAGTTTCAAACACTACTTTATCTAAACTCATGAAATACAATTTTATACCGCCAAACTACATTACAAAACATATAATACAGACAGAGGGAGCTCTGTTTCACACAGACGACGTACTTTCTATACTATAGTTAAATTTGGTGTACCAAATAGTATGTAATCTGTGTGGAATAAAATTCTATTCTAGTCTATCATATTATGGCGCTCAATTCATTCAAATAACTCCATAGCTCATGCGTACAACTGGGTCCCACCCTCCCGATGAATGTATCGTGGCCTGCTGGTTTAGATCGCGGACTAATAGATGACATTGACAACTTTCCTGCTCTATCATCAGACCCCCATCTAAAGATCACCATTTTCTAGCAACTACTCGTGATACCTACCCAAGGAACCCAAATTCGATGGGTCTACGTTTATTCGTGCAGAGATCCCGTGACCACATTCTTGCTCCATCGCCAGACCCTGATCACCATTTTTCTAGCAGCTACTCGTAGAGACGTACGCAATGAGCCCAAATGCGGTTATTGATACAGAGATTCCGTGACCACCAACCTGTTCCATCATCAGACAATGATCACCGTTTTTCTAGCAACTACTCGTCGAGACATATCTGACGAGCCCAAATTCGGTGGGTCTACGTTTATTTGTGCAGAGATCCTTTGGCCATCTTCCCGGTCCATCATCAGACCCTGATCATCATTTTCTAGCAACTACTCATCGAGACCAGCCCAACGAGCCTAAACTCAGTAGGTCTACGTTTATTGGTGCAGAGATCCTGTGACCACCTTCCTGCTCCATAATCAGACCCTGAATTCCATTCTTCTAGCAACTACTCGTTGAGAACTATCCCACGAGCCCAAACTGAATGAGTCTTCGTTTATTGGGGCCTAGATCCTATTTCCACCTTCTTGCTGATCATCATCAGACCCTGGTGAAGGTTACCATTTTATTTACTATTATCGGATTTATATATGTACTAAATTTGAGATCATTTGGACTTATAGAAATAAAGAAAGATGTCTATATACGAAATATCCCTACCTCGACTTGGAAAAGAGCTGATGGTCTTCTAACAGCTGGACCGATTTTCATGAAACATAGTTAAGAACCATCTCACTTAAACTAGCTTTAAAAAAACCGCATTCAAATCCGACAGACAGACACCTCCAGCCAGACATAGGCGTCAAAGTTATAACTCCCCTCGTTTTTGGTCGGGGGTTTCAATTAGCCTTTGAATAGAACATTAAAAAAACAATAAAAAAAAAATCAAAAACAGCACTTCAATAGACAGCACACTAAAAAGTATAAAGTATTTTAAATATGATTAAAGTTGGTGTTTAGTTGTACGTACAATCGCGGACGGTGTACCAGTATTCAATCAAAATCGTTTGACAAACATTACGTGTGATTATCTCGTCCACACGTATTTCGGACCGGCTCGTGCAAGCGATTCTCGTCCTAAAGGTGATACACCGTTCGTGACCGCGAGCGTACATACCTACTGTATAAATTTAGCACCAAATAATTTTATATTTTTTAGTGAGCTGTATACTGGTCGGGTTCATCATCATCATCATCATCAGCCGGAAGACGTCCACTGCTGAACATAGGCCTCCCCCTTAGAACGCCACAATGAACGACAATTGGCTATTTGCGTCCATCGGTTACAATCGGTCGGGTTAATTTTTTTAAATAATTTATTAGTATTTTTTTCATTCATAAATCGTCGTGATGAACTTGGTATGATACCATTGTAGTAGATTAGCCTCACAAATAAAGAAACTCATTGAAATCGGTTCATATTCGTTAGAGTAGGTATAACGGAAGATGTCGATTTTATGGTTTTCACCAGTTCAATTCTTCCATATCGTTTATGTTCCTCCAAATTATTTTATCCGATCTGTATGAATCATAAATATCTATAACAAACAATCGGAATTGCATTGCATTGCATATCATGTATTCTCATACGTTCTTTAGACATACATGCTCAGCTCACTCATACTAAACGCTCCCAAATACACACACTACAAAATGACACATTGAACATATTTTTTACCTACTGTACTTTATTTTACTAATACTACTAATTACTCTGTAAAACTATATTGTTAGTAGGATAGTAAGTAGGTCCCTTGTGCAAGAGACCATCCGGTAGAAATGTACAATCGCAGTGTCAAAAATCATATAGTGTAAAGATTGCCTTGTTCCGGTGTGAATGGCACTGTAGCTGGTGAAATTACTGGGCTCAAGAGAATAACTATACAGTTGTTTATAGGCAGACGTTTCGCTTACCATCAGGCGAACATCTTGTTATTCTCATCACTAGGTTGAATAAAGACATACTACCACTAGGTTGAATATTACACAATTTAAATTACTTAAACTGTGCATATAAAAAAAAACACATCAAGCACAGACACTTGCATGATAGCCTACTGTAAGCTCCAGCAGCAAACCGTCCATTGGAATTAAAAACGCTTTAAATCGTGTGTACATGATAAGACTCAGTGATGCGTTACAATAATAGGCAATATCCTACTTAAAATGTTTGTTCTCTCTGCAGTTTCTTAATCTTCGAACAAATTTAGACTTTGTGTAAGCAGTACCGAGTGAAATTGCTAGATGGCGTTGACGTCGGCGGCGGGGTTCCGCGGGCTCAAATGCTCAAGGTCGTTCAGAGTTATTAAGGCCTTAAGCAGCAGCACGTAGGGAATACGAGGTCCGTTTTTCAGTGCGAGGCACACCTAGTGCCAGTGCCATCGGTACGTGTTGGACTCGGAAATGAAGGACACCACAACTAAAGTGTACACCCGTTATTAAGTTAGTTAAAACGGCGGATTGCGGTGAAATAAAATAATGTGAATGCGATGTGGAATTAAATAAATTTCTGCATATCGTTTGAGTGTGAGTGCCTCGTGCGTGCTCTGGTGGCGGCGCGCGCGGCTCCGACCGAGTTACCAACGAAGGTAGCCCTCTGTTGTAGACCATATGATAGTAGGGCTCACTTCACAGTATTGTAAGATCGAATTGTTGTTACATAAATTCCAGTAGCCTTATGTAAGATACTTTATCTCTCATTTTGTTAGTGCGGGAAGAGTTTTAGCTCCAGGTCCGGCAAAGATGTTTAACCTATTAGTTTTTAGGTATCAGATTGTGCCCTTAAATAGCAAAAGGCTCACCTGCTACCGCGGGCGGAAATGGCATAACAAGCAGGTACTTACTCCGTCTGCCTCTTCGGTAATAATAGGCGTGATAGATTATTTTGATTACCTACACGTCGACTTTATCTGTGAATAGAGTGTTACGATCCTTTGAACTGACCGCCCCCGCCCCGGCCACCGCGCGTGCGCGCACAGCTGGCAAGTCGCCGGTCTGTTTGTGAAAGTGTGATTGACCTCAGGGCGGTATCAACAGTGTTGCCATGGGTAAGTTATGAGTAAAATTATTTAATCAATTAATTTAAACGGGGTAAAATATTTATTAAATATACAAAAAAGGATAACACGTATGTGGCCTTATTATGATACCAAATAATACCCTTATTGATCGGACACGAGTTTCTTTACAATCTGTATATACATTACTCAATTGCAATAATCTCAAAATGCATTGTTAGTCTATTTGACGGGCCCGTTGGTCTAGTGGTTAGTGACCCTGTCCGCTAACCGATGGGTCGTGGGTTGGATTCCCACCAAGTGTCTGGGTGTTATTTATCTATTTAAGTATGTATTTACAAAAAAAAATGTATATAAGTATTAGTATCAGTTGTCTGGTTTCCATAGTACAGGCTCTGCCTAGTTTGGGATTAGATGACCGTGTGTGGATTGTCCCAAGATATTATTATTATTTTCATTTGTATTTTTTTTTCTCCCAAAAGGATTTTATTATTATTATGTTTTTTTTATGATAACACGGGCTTTTATTATTATTATTATTATAAGTCTACTATCGATTCGTTCCGAAAAATCTGGAATTCTCAATAGAAAGTAGTTCCCTCAAATTCGGCAAGTACTTATGTACTTACCGCTCGCTCGCTCTCGGTTCACTGACCCCGCCTATTGTTCGTTTTCTCGAACAAGTGCGCTATTGAATCCGTTCGCGAAAACACTAGAACTAGGATTACGTGAATGATCTCGAAGTTACCACCTCTCTGTTAATTTAGGTATATAAGCCGACGCATAGAGGCGTTCAGACAGTTTATTGTCCGGTGAAGCTGCAATGGCCATCTGCGGCTAACAGCGTCTATCATTCCCAAAAAAAAAAAAAAAGTCCAGACAGTTTGTGTTTACAAGCGACAACGGAAACATCTTAAGGAAGCGATCGAAGAGAACTGTACCAGCGACCCTTGCGAAGACTTTGGACTACTGAGAAGTACTGTGCGACTCGGACTACTGTGCCTTGTGTGTATACTGCGTGTATAGTGTATACAGTGTGAGTGTACGTGGAATAAAATCTTCTTTTACGTTAATCGGCATTTTAATACCCACCCGCACGTAACAATATATAAACCACAAATAAACCTCAAATAAACACGTTTTGATTTATCTGTGATCTAACTAAATTATCCGCTCACTTTGTGGCCCTACACTACTCAGTTCGGTGGTATTGACAAATATAGTTATGTATGTACCTACATCAAGAAAAAGTCTTTTAAAAATACTTGAGTGTATGCGGATTCGATACTCTTAGATATGTACCTACCTATACAGGTATATGGGATTTAACAATAGAAGTTATTTATACAAATTTTAAAAATGTATTCAAATGTATATAAAATACGTTAGTTAGTTTGTATATACTTATATAATATACTAACCTAAGTTTAGCCGAGTGGACTGTGGGCTGGACACATCACGGAATGGGTTCCACATAGCGTTCATCTATAGCCGATAGGCCGCCCCCTTAGCAGGCAGGCGGCGTGGGAATCTCAGTATAGGTGGATGATAAATCCAAAAGAAAGACGCGGCTGCACGTCTTCCTGTTCACGCTTAGTCGCCTCTTACGACACCCAACGAGAGGAGATGGGGGGATGCAATTCTAACTCACCACCCCGCGAGGATCAAACAACTTTGTATAGCTAGTAGATAGTGCTTTGTGTCTTGCCTGACGAGGCACTGCTTAACAGCAGAAGTTAAATGTTAGACGTGTGCCACTGAGATCTTAGATCGGTCATGCTCGCCATCGAAAAGTCTTTGCTTGTGGCGGCTTCGTGTGGCGGGTCACCCCCTTCCCTCCAATATGGTTGAGGGGAGTGATGGCTGCTGCTCGAGTCAACTCATGCGCGGGTGCTGCTTGGGGACTGGTCCGACTACTATCCCTTTGGCTTTTTAGTTTGTTGTACTTTCGTCGCATTTTATTATTTTTTTCTGTCTTATTAACCGACTTCAAAAAAGGAGGTTCTGTATTCGACGCGTATGTATGTAATACTAATAAATATGCGTAATATTCATATATGTTAGTCTATGTGGGCTTCTAAACGAATTTACCAAATTTCACGAGTGTATGTATGTATGTATGTATGTATGTATGTATGTATGTATGTATGTATGTATGTATGTATGTAGGTTTGTCCGCGGATTTCTCAGAAACTACAAGTCCGATTTCGAAATTTTTTTTTGCAATAGTTAGAGTATCTTTCAACTTAGGGTAGAGTACAAATTTCATCAAAATCGGTCCAGTAGTTTAAGAGATATAAACTTTTTATGTTTTCAGTAAGTTACTGTAATGTAGACGTTCGAGTTGCGTGATAGTGCTGATACCTATCTTGGTAAAATAAGTCACTAAAAAGTGTTAAATAAACTATTTAAAAAAAAATAAAAACCGACTTCAAAGTAAATTATCTAAAAAGCATAAAATAACGAAAATATTATTGAAGTTGGTGCAAAATATACACAGCAGGTACGCTAACACCAACTTCAATAATATTTTCGTTATTTTATGCTTTTTAGATAATTTACTTTGAAGTCGGTTCTTATTTTTTATTTTTTTTTAAATAGTTTATTTGATCTTTTGAACGGCAAGACGCTGTCGCTCTGATCTAATTGTAACATGACACACTATTTAAAAAAAAAGTGAAAAAATGACAAGCCCGCTGAGTTTCTTGCCGGATCTTCTCAGTTGAGGCCGCGTTGTGATCCGGTGGTAGCTTTTTTTTTTTTAAAAAAACATGACCTTTCAAAAGTGCTAGCGTTAAGCCTAATTGAAATAAACTATTTTTGAGTTTGAGTTTGAGTTTGAGTATAGGTAGTCGTTCCTTACTGGCTAGGACAATGCAGGCCGATCACCTGATTGTCTGTAAAGTAAGATGATCCATGAGTCGGATGGGCATGTAAAAAGTTGGTCAGGCATGTAAAAGCTCTCCAAGGTCGTGTCGGTCTTCCATCCCATCGGATTGTGAGAGTAAAGGAAGAGAGAGTGCACTTGTGTCTACGCAAGCACATGTGCACTTTATTATCTCCCGCGTAGATGACTGATCTTGTGTAAGATTGGCCGCAGCGCTGTAGTCGTTTAAGCCAGGAGGAGATTAATAACGTATGATAGATAATACTTTATTGTTACACCATTATAGAAAAACACAAAAATACAAAAGAAAAACAGTAAATAGAATGAAACAATGGGCGGCCTTATCACTAAAAGTATGCTACGTATGCTTAATTCTCTGTACTATGTGATCATTTTGCTCATATCGAAGCAACATAAACACACCTCCCATTCTTCTATGATCTGTGTATTTGCCATTCAGTCTATATCAATCATTGGCTGACATGGTGTACAGACGGGAACAAAAGTTCTGCATTAATGTATTCGTATGTATACAAACGTACATACATCAACGCATGGATCGATTTGACGTGTGTACATATTTGACAGACCCGTCGGTGTAGTGGTTACATTGGCTGTTGCTGAAAATATCGTGGGATCAATTTCCAGCCAAGACAAATATTTGTGTGCTCATGTTATGCCACACATGCAGGTGCAACGTGATGCTGAGCTTGTTACTAGCGTTCGGTGAAGAAAAACATCGTGAGGAACCCTGCATGTCATTGTGTGAGAAAGCCTTAACTAGCTTTCGAATGACGTGTGAAGTCCTTCAACCCGCACTTGGCCAGCGTGGTGGACTTTGGCCTAAGCCCCTTCATCTTGAGGGAAGCCCAGTGTCCAATAGTGGAACAGAAACTTGGGCTGTTAAAAAAAAAAAAATTGAACTCACTGCGTTTTTGGGTAGTAGGCTAGTGCGTGCACAGAGGGTAGGCAAAAAAATGTATTCGGCTTGTTTAACATATTTTAAGGACATTAGTATACCATTTCAAATATCCATAAGCAAGTAAATACTATAGACATATTAATTTGCATTTCAAAACATTAATAAGTTCATTCAGCGGCTCCATACTGATAAAAATACTTTGCCTACCCTAGGATTACTCTAAACAATCTTAAATTTAAAAAATCTTAGTTTGGACATGCATTAACGTATTTTTTTTTAATGTAAATGGATTTGTTGGTAATGTTGATTAATTTAAGGATATTTGTGCTGGAACACGAACAATTAGCATAAAGCATAAACAACTCGAAGATATTTTTGCCTGCTTTCTGTGCACGCCACTGACTGTCACCCTACCCTTGTGTCCCTCCGTTCGGTGGTTGGCCCTTCGTCGTTGCGACCTCCATGAGGGTGCCGGGGGGAACTTGCGTCTGTACTCCCCCCGGGACGTGCTCTAGTCAAGGTCTGGCGCTAGAGAGACTTTGGTCAGGTCTGATTGAAGAGTCCATGAAGGCCACCGCTGGAGATCTTAGTGGGTAAAAATTCACCCAAAGGAGACTGGGTAGCTAATGTAGGTTTCCTCGCTACTCGAACTTGTCCATCAATTTCAGTTATATCATAAAATAGCAGCATCTTATAACTAGTTTCAAAACAAGAATTTGATAATTTAATACATTACAACAGCCAACATAACTTGAGCTGCATATTTCATTGACGCGGTAATTTTCCATAGAAAATTTTAAGCAGTATTTTAACGGAGAGGTCTAGCAAAATTGGTCGTTAATTCGCGTGATTGGCCTCAGTAAAGATTTGAGGCCAAAAAGCCAGGAACCATTGGCCATGTTAATATTCTCGAAGCATGTATTTTTAAGGGTGAATACACTCGAAATTGTTTTTTTTTTTGTTCGCTTGTTAATGTTATGGGTAATAATAAGCAATTATGGGGAAAACAATGGTTAGTTACGTTAAATTATGTTTAAGAGCTATACCGTTTTCGATCGCACTTTTATACGATAATATTCCTTATTGATGACTGGGTAAAATAATAATAATAATAATTAGTCCTTCAGTTAGATTATCAAAAAATATTGGACAGGTATTTTTTTATTTAACAAATCAATAGAAATCGTCAAAGATATAGAGCGTCAAAGTTCGGGAGTGGGGGCTGGTGACGTCACGCCTCAGTAATAATTGTATACCGGAGTGATGTCACGTGGCATTTCAAGGCACTATATCTTCGTCATTTTTTATTAATCGACAAAAGAAAAAATACGTGTCCAATATTTTTTGATAATCTAAATGAAGGACTAAATTTTTTTTTTAATCATCACAGAGTAATTTTTTTTTAACTTTGTTGTTATGGTTTAACGAAGACAATACGAAACATAAATAATATTATAATAATAACTTAAATAATACATAATGATTTCTGATATTTACGCGAATACTACACATTGAAATGAACTATCGGGCAAACAAAGCGAGCAGTAAAAACCCGTGTAAAAGAACACATAGCTGACGTTAAACATCGACGCTATACAAAGTCTGCAGTCTGTGAACATGTTCTGGATCGCTCCCACCATTATATTAGAATTGACAAACCACAAATGCTCATGAAAGAACAGCGATTCCTGCCAAGGATGATTCGTGAGGCTATTGAAATTAAAAAGCATCCAAATTTCAATAGAGAAGATGGCTGGGTGCTACCACCAGCTTGGGATCCCGTCATACATTTACATTTCTGGTAACATGGATTTATCTTTTTTTTGTAGTAATCATAATTTTTGTATAAGTTTAGTTTGTTCATTTGGGTTTTCTACGCTATTAAAACATCGCATAGAAAATAAATAGGCACGGGTAATGGCACAGAGTCTAAAGGATTATAATCATAGATTGTACGTTCTGTCTGTGTTCTACGATCACAGATCACAGCAAACAACCACAGAAAATGTTAATGAAAATCGTTTTAGTGTTAATAAGTCCTCTATGGTAAAAGTCCGTCTATTTATTGTTATTGTTGTTATTTTGCTTTTATTCCTTTTTGTTCTTCATTTTCTCTTCATTAGTAAAATAGGAAAATTATTGTAACTTGTCCGCGACGGCACCGAATGGTTCCAACGGAAGATCAGCGCTGGTTGTTGACGACCAGCATTTTTGCTGAGTTGGAACCATTTTGTGACGCACATTTTTTTTTGTTAGTGTTAAAATAGGTTATAGGTACAGTAAGCGACATTCCGGCCTGCATTGCCGTTCGCCAAAACTTTAGTTTTTACATCCCTGTGTCCAATAATTTCACCAGCTACAGTGTCCTTCACACTGGAACACAGCAATGTTTATATACTGCTGCTTGGCGGCAGAATACTTAATTAATTATTTGCTTGTGGCGGCTTCGTGGGTCACCCCCTTCGCTGTAATATGGTTGAGGGGAGTGATTGATGGCTGCTGCTCGAGTCAACTCGTGCGCGGGTGCTGCGCGCGGGACTGGTCCGACTACTATCCCTTTGGCCTTTTAGTTTGTTGTAATTTTGTCGTAATTTTTTTTCTTTTCTGCTAATTTTGTCGTATTTTTTTTTGTTTTATCCTTCGAACGGCAGGCTACTATTGCACTGTCGTATCTAATTATAACAAGACAAACACTGTTTAAAAAAAGTTAAAAAATGACAAGCCCACTGAGTTTTTTGCCGGATCTTCTCAGTTAAGGCCGCGTTCTGAACTTGTGATACAGTGGAAGTGTTTTAAACAAAATTGCCTAGCCTATTTGAAATCAATATTTTTGACTTTGACTGAATTGAATATCTTACATTTTGGTAGTCCTGTCTACCTGTAGTCTACCTGGTCGTTATATTATTTTAAAACGCACCAAGACGTTTAAGCATTCGAAAAACATAGCCATTATTTCAAGGCAGTCGGGTCAAAAGGACAGTCAATTGTTTTTCGTAGAAAATAACGATACCCCGAATTGCACTGATCATATTGGTTGTGTAATGAAATAATAATATGACTGTTATCGACCATCAGTTTTTGCAGGGCTGTGATAGTTTAATTAAATATTATCAATTATTCGTTTGCGGTCATTCGTTGAGCACACGGTAATCGTGGAGTCGACTTTGACACTAAACTTTTAGATGTTCTGATGACAGATTGGAAAGTTTTTTAAATATTAAACAGCCGGCATATTTATAAAGGAAAACAGTGTTACTGAGTCAGTATGCCCGTCATCTCCTCTCGTTGGATGCCGTAAGAGGCGACTAAGCGAGAACAGGAAGACGGGCAGCAGCGTCTTTCTTTTGGATTTATCTTCCACCCATACTGCGATGCCCAAGCCGCCTGCCAAGCGTGGGGATTATGGCAACCCTTCCCTTCTAAGGGGGAGGCCTTGGTTCAGCAGTGGACGTCTATCGGCTGCTAATGATGAAGATGTCTGTCATACAGAAGACACCGACAGAATAAAGCCAGCTTCAAATTGTGTTCTGTTTCTGCTGTGAGTTCTTGGTTAGCAGTGTCAGGGGTCCTTGCACTATGCTGCTTTTGCTGGTTGCAAAGCAATTCCTTTGAAGTCACAAGATTCTGAATGCTGAAGTGATGTTCCCAGCGTTACATATTAATTTGAATGAAGTGCACGAAAAATGTCTTTTTGAATGCCGAAAGGCGCAATTTTGTTTATTGACCAATCTTTTCATCGAGATTTGAAAACTCTATGGTATTCATATTAACGCGAATAGAAGCCGCACAGATCTAATGGCTGGATGCTGTATAAATCGAATCGAAGGGCTGGTGGGCAGATAGTGCGGTTGCTAATAAAAAAAACCCTAATTCGATTTCCAGGTATAGAAAAGTGTTTTTGGTAAAAGGGTTTTCTTATTTTTTGTCAGGATATTTGACAAAAAAAAGGAAAAAGGCATTTTTCAATACAGGCTTGGTTCCTATTAGGATCTAATCCCGACAAAATGTAAACTTACATTTTGCCATCTTTCATACAAATGTTTTGTATAATTTAATTAGATTTAATCGTCTCCACGCCACTTCGATGCTATAGTTTCCACTCAATTAAGTATTTGGCCGCGATTGTGGCATTTCTCAGTTGAGTTGGTACTGCCGACATAATGCCACTGTCCGGCTCCAGTGAAATATCCGGCGTCCGGATCGATCCGGATGGAGTCGAGAGGAAACCGATTGGTTACCCGAGTTGGTTACTATTTTTTTAATACATACATACATAAAATCACGCCTTTTTCCCGTAGGGGTAGGCAGAGCCCAAGGGCCGCTTTTAGCCTACGTGAGAAACGAGACGTGATGGGTGGCGAACCACATCGCCGCCATTTTGGTTAATTAAATTATTTATATGATTGACCACTGCGTTCTCACGAATAAGGAGGGAAAGGGAAGGATAGGTGTTGTGAAAAGGAAGATTGGCAATTTAGAGTGGGACATAGGAAAAGTAGGATATTACCGCCCAGGAGGGCAAGGGATGGGACAGTAATATCTAGGGAAGCCGGGGTCGCATACCCGTATACTATACCACAACTTCCGGACAGGTAAGTTGGGATGAGTATCCCATGGCTACCATGGCCATTTTTTAATCATATTTATTAATAGCATAGATTAGGTTCTATTAAGGCACGGCTTCCCCGTGAGCACCATGACAGGTTCCCGGCAGGCTATTATGCTCTACTGAAGGATGCCTGTTTTTATGCGGGGGAAAAGTTCATAACGTCCCCGGGAACTGTGGGGCTCAACCGGGGTATGTTGGATTCTTACCCACTAAAACCCCCGCGGCTGTAGTATCGGCACGTGAGACCCTCGGACTCTCCGGTGGGATCTGCAGCAAGAGCCCCACAGTGCCCAACCTTTGATCGCACCGGGGGGTGCATTGTAGCCCCCCAGGAACTTATCACGGTGCTCACAGGAATGGGGGTCGCAACTCCGACACCGTCCGCCTCAGAGTCACCACCGTACTCAATGGGCGTCCTAAGGCCCACACACCGAACGTCCAGCGATTCCGAAGACCCCTGAACAGCACCTAGTTCAAGTTCCACCATACAAGCCAGGTCCCCCCAAACTTTCATGTGCTGATGCGACGGCTGAGGTTTTAGTGGATAAGAATCCTAAAAACACTAGGACACCTTCAAAGGGTCTCCGGGATCATACAGGTTTCTGGGGAACTATCAAAGGTTTCCCCCGCGTGAACAAAAATATTATATTAGATAGACAGGTCTATTGGTCTAGTGGTTAGACCTTGGCCGTTACCCAGTAGATCGTAGGTTCGATTCCCACGAAGTATTAGTGTATTTACAAAAAAAGAAGGATATAAGTATTAGTAGGTATCAGTTGTACGGTTTCCATAGTACAGGCTCTGCCTAGTTTGGGATCTGATGACCGTGTGTGGATTGTCTCAGGATATTATTATTAGATAGGTAGGTACCTACTGCTTACTGTCATTTCTAATAAGATAATATAAACATAACAGAAATTCTATAATTAATAATGTCCTCCTGGCCGATACGAGCACAGCGGCCAATCTTTCACAATATCAATCATCTAAGCGGGAGATATAGTGCACACGCGCTTGAGTTAACTCAAGTCTGTGCCTTAATACCTCTCACAATCCGACCGGGCGAGAGGTTAGGCGTAGGACCGACTTTTTACATGCCCATCCAACGCATGGATCATCTTACTTTACAGGCAATCAGGTGGTCGGACTGTATTGTCCTCGCCCGTTAGGAACAGCTACACAAAGTTGTAGCTCCCAGCAGTATTCGAACCCGCTATCTCCGGTTTGCAAAGCAAGCGGTTTCCCACTGTGCAATTCTATAATTACCTAACTGCAGAACCCCCGAGTCATCCCGCTAAATGATTTTTAAAAGACATTGACAAATTGCGGCGCGGTATTCCGAATATTCGGGGTCCGATGTGACCTTTTGTGCCCGAAATAATAGGGCCCGTGCACACGCGCTGTGGTAAACGGGCTGGCTTATGAATTTATACCTTACGAGTGTGCGTTTCCGCTGTGGTACGGTATTAGCATTATAATAATACTACGATTTTGGGGGGGGGGGTCATATGTGACGGTCCCGTTGGTCTTGTATCTAGACATCCAGCCGCTACCCAATTTTGCCGTGTACGAATATGGATTTGGGGGGGTCATGACCCCTACGACCCCCCCTCTCGGACCGCCACTGGGACATACCCAGTTTAAGATGAGATAAAACAAGTATAAATTACTTATATAAGCGCAAAAAACCCGACTGCGAAGAAACAAAATGGTCTTATTAATAATAATGGTCTTATTATTAATGGTCTTTTACATTATGCATACATAAAAAATATACATGCATTATATAAGACCTTTCATTTAAATGAAACACTGAGTATAGTATGAGTTAAAAGTAAAAAAATATTAAATGGCGCTGACGGACGCGATACGCGGGTAATACATTTTATGAAAAAAAAAATCTATAGCATAAGTCACTTCCATAACTTAGTAAAACTGACGACATAGTTTATGTCAAAATTCATAAATTCGTTTAGGCTATAGGCCGTACCAAAGAAACAAAGTGAGAACAGACGTAGTCTTCTTTCTTATAGGGCAATATATCTAATAGGGCTTAAACTTTATTTTAATCGGGAATTAAGGCGATTTACCTTATATTTTGTCTTGACGTTTCGGCCGGGTTGCACCAGCCGTGGTCACAAGCAGACTGGTTCAGCGAGACGGCTCCGTGCGTGTCGTCTACTCCCGTTCTTTCACTTGTAACGTTAAGCCCACTACACACTACACTCACAGTATCTGTATATTTAACCGCCAGCAAATAGCGAGGTTTTGTAATAGGGCTTTCTCTCTAGGGCATAGATATAATTTTTAAACTAGATTAGTTGTTACGGTCCGAAAAGTAGCACACAAAAATAGCGCTCTTGTGTCTTTTCAAGCCACAGCCTGACAAAGTTATTTTTGCCGATATGAGTGTCACTACTGTATATATGAAACTGTCAAAGTACACGTCATTGTCGTAATAAAACCATTAGTTCACGTTTCCGCCACCTGCACAGATAAGTCTGCGACCTCCGCGACCACATTTTAGATGTCATTTTGTTAGTGAAAGTTTATCTAGTTTTTAATTATGTATTTTACTTGCTGACCCACGCAGTACACATTTTGACTTTAAGCCCTCTCCCAAGGGAACCATGCTGAATGTCGGGATAAAAAGTATCCTATGTCCTACCTCGGAGTATTAACTCAAATCATGCCAAGTTTCGTTTCAATCCATCCAGTAGTTTCGGCGTGATGCTCAGCCACACAGATACAGACAGACAGACAAAAAAATACATTTTTGGCTTTAGTATCGGTTATAGAATACCCTCCAAACATAATTTTCAAAATATCTTCAATGTGCAGAATTGGACCTGTTACAGTTTTATTATAAGTATAGATATAGATGGATAATAAATCGATGTTTTAGGGCAATACGATTATTTACTTGCGTTAACGGAGGACATAAGGCTAATTATCAAAGATGACGTGTTATGTAGTGCAATGGAAACGCGGTAATGTCCGTGATTTATACATCCACAGGCCAATGTTGTCGTGTTATGAAAATATTTAATTATTCGTAGCAGCCGAGTCACCGGTGTTGCTGGCTTCGAGCTGGTGATTACCCCCGCCTTAATGCTCACCCCCGATTTAATTAATCACCGTGATGATGGAACAAAAGATTTGGAGACAGACGTTTATGTACCTACTTAGGAAAAGATACCAAAATTTTCTGTCACAAACTAGTTACCATTGGTAATAAGTAGGTAAGTCAGCATTATACGTGCGCGCACAAAAAATATTTTTAAAAGAAATATGCCTATTATCATGGCTGCGAATCTCGCAATGGCAAAATGACTGGATAGGACTATAATTGACGGGCCTGTTGGTCTAGGGGCCCTTCGGAGTCGCTGGACGTTCGGGGTGTGGGCCCTTTGAACGTCCATTGAGTACGGCGACGACTCCGAGGAGGACGGCGGCGGGGTTGCGACCCCCGTCCCCGTGAGTACCGTGTCAGGTTCCCGGGGGGCTACAATGCGCCTACCGGCGGCGGACTCAAAGGCAAGGCACTGAGAGGCCCCTGGTGCAGATCCCACCGGAGAGCCCTGGGGTCCCCCCTCTCATGTGCGGATGCGACAGCCGCGGGGGTTTTAGTGGGTAAAAATCCCACATACCTCGGTCGAGCTCCACAGCTCCCGGGGATCTTTGGAAGATTTCCCCCGCGTCAAAAAAAAAGAAAAAAAGAAAAGGGGTTAGTCACCCTGGTTGCTACCCAATAGGTCGTGGGTTCGATTCCCACCAAGTGTCTGGGTGTTATTTATCTATTGTATGTATTTACAAAAAAAAGTATATAAGTAATTAATATCAGTTGTCTGGTTTCCATAGTACAGGCTCTGCATAGTTTGGGATCAGATGACCGTGTGCATGTGTGAATTGTCTCAAGATATTATTACTATTATCTGTTCAAGTATGTATTTACAAAAAAAATATACAATGTCATGTAACCAAGTGTCTGGGTCACTTGGTAGGAATCGAAACCACTACCTATTGGGTAGCGGCCCGGGTGTCTAACCAGTAGACTGACAGGGCTGTCAATAAACATCAATAATGATTACCAGAACATAAGTTTTTCTAATGA
The DNA here is from genome assembly GCA_911728495.1 of Furcula furcula. Taxonomy (NCBI): domain Eukaryota; kingdom Metazoa; phylum Arthropoda; class Insecta; order Lepidoptera; family Notodontidae; genus Furcula; species Furcula furcula. The sequence continues at coordinate 6,418,397 of OU452269.1, forward strand.
ATAAATAAATTAAATAAATATTTAATAGACCCATAGTTCTGCTCACCAACTAGTGGTTTATAGGCGTGAAGATATATGCAAGTTTATGAGTATATGCACACGCACGGTACAGCATTGAGCGAGTGAGGGCCGACACTGCATTGTGCGATATGCAAGCGACCCATAGGGCTGTCGACAATCAGTTTAAAAAAAAATTACTTAATATAGCCAAAAAAAAATTAAATTTATTTTGTACAGCCATGGTGGCAAGCAAGCGTGCGGCCCGCCTGATGGTTAGCATTCACCGCAACCTATAGAGACTAGCAACACCAGAAGAATCACTAGCGCGTGCCAACCCTTAAGACATTGGATATTAAGTCTTTGTGTCCAGTAATTTCACCAGCTACAGTGCCTTTCACGCTGGAACACAGCAATGCTTGCACACTGCTGCTTAGCGGCAGAATATCTGACACTGCGGTGGTACCTACCTGGGCGGTTCCTTGCACAAGGAACCTACCACCTAGTAAAAAGTAAAAATTAGTAAAATTTAGTAATTTTTTGTTTTAGTCTGCGTAGGTATGCCTTTGCAACGAACAGTTTCTATTTAGATAATTTAGCGTAAAAAGTTGTTTTTTTATCCGGGTCTGAGTCATTGATATTATACAATAAGAATGAGGACAATGACTGGGTAAAATTCGAATTAGTCTGTCAGTTACATTTTTTTTAATATAATGGACATGTTTTTTTTTACCAAATCAATAGAAATTGCCAAACTTTGAGTATACTCAAAGTTGCCAAAGATATAGAGCGTCTAAGTTCGGGAGTGGGGGCTTGTGACGTCAAGCCTCAGTAAAAATTGTATACAAGCGTGGCGTCATGCGGAATTTCAACGCACTATATCTTCGTAATTTTTTGTTTAATTGACAAAAGAAAAAATGCGTGTCTAATATTTTCTGATAATCTGACGGACTAAATTTATATTTTTAGTGAGCTAGTTCACTATTTTGAGAAAGAATAGAAAGTTTCATATTATCTGGAATGGCTAAAACCTTTAACTGCAGGGTGAATTTGCAATTTAAAAAATTGCTTGCCGGATCTTCTTACTTGAGACCGCGTTGTGTGATCCGGTAGTAGTTTTTAGAAAAATTTACCGTTCAATAGTGTTAGCGTTAAGCCTATTTGAAACAAATAACTTGAATTTGTATTTGGCTAAGCCTAAGATTTAACCAATGACAGCACCGCATTTAATAATTAAGTTATATGTGTAATTTAATTATCAAATTACCGTAAGAGACTAAAGTTTATTTTCATACATATCCTGTAAATTTTTTGAAGAAAGATTATAATGAGAGTGGAACTTGTATGTTTATATACAAAGTCAAACTTAACTTTTTAATGAAAATATTTCCATATATAGTCTGTTTATATTTAATATGTTTTCTACAACTCTATAAATTACGTTTTATATTTATATTTCTAGGAGAGACAGCCCTGAACCCGTTCCATCGGCTACTCGTGTAGGGCTTGTAGTTGGATTTTTATTTTTATTTTTGCGAATATATTTTTTAAATATTCTTTTTAGCATACTTATCTGTTTCAAGCCACGGCTTTTTATTATAACGATAAAAAAATAAACTCAGCACGTACGTTCGTGGTCGTGCTTTCGTTAGAGATTATAAATGTCCAAGGTGATGATAAATCATGGAATGTATCAGCTGCTGCTAATGTCGTAAAATTCGATTATATCAGTGGCACGCCATTGTGGCCATTTTGATGGCATTTGATTCTCCTTTTTCTCTTTATTGTTTTTTTCTCTTGTTTATTCTTTCCTCTTCGTTATTATTTTCTCTTCATTGTTCATTTTGTTATTTTTCTCCTTATTGTTACTTTCTCTTCGTCTTTATTTACTCTTCGTTGTTTATTTACTTTTTTATTTTGTTTCTTTATTGTAATTATCTCTTCGTTGATCGTATCTCCTTGTGTTCTTTTAACATTGTTTTTCTTAACTCTTAATGCTTCTTTTCTCTTCATTGTTCTTTTCTCTTAATTGTTATTTTCTTTTCTTTGCTTTTATATTTTTGTTGATCGTATCTCCCTCTTGTTTTTTCTTCATTAATCTTATCTCTTAGTTGTTCTTCGTAGTCTGGTTTTCTACATTGCTTTTCTGTCTTCGTTATTTTGCGTTAGTTCGTTATCTGTCAGTTTTTACTCAGCAGTGGGAGGAAAAGACAAACGCGATGGGTGTTAAGGCGGCCATAGCACAATAAGTACCCCCGTACCAATCTCAAGAGACGTATTGACCAATGTCTTGGGTGACGGACGAGCATATAGCGTATCGCTTTCTTCGTCACTAATTTGAACAAAAATCTTCCACTGATATTAGAGAAAACTCTAGAACGGTGGGCACGACAGGTAAGCAGCATTACTTTCGGATTTTTCTTCTTTTCGCTATCGTCATAGCGTTAGATAGCGTTGTATGCAATTTAGCCACGGGATCCCGTACATAAACCTAGGTATTTCAAAGATTCGGTCAGATTTATACGTCATACAATTTATAAGCTTGTTGTAATAGCGGTGGCGAGCTCCCGGTCTCATTTGCATAGGTCAACTGTCACTGAGCTCTTAAACTATGTCGTAACTTCATAGAGTATAATCGTAGATGTGCCATTACATATTAAGACTTCTACTAAAAAAAAACAAGTAGGTGCTTTTATTAGAGACCCTACAGTTAGGTACAACGGCAGTGTACAGATATTTTGCCGCCAGCAATGTGCAAATATGGCCTTTTTTATTATTATTAAAAGTAATGGGTACAGATGCATAATGCATCTGAATGTAACATAAACTCATTGAAATTTAACCGTACATCCGTCGTCGTCATCTATGTTAGTCTATGTTTAATATCTATATAATTTCTTATTGCTATTAACAGTACGAAAATAGATAGAAGTGGAATCATCAATCATCACAATATATCGATGAGTTGAATAAACAATATAATTATTACAATGAATGTAGTCACAAACAATCAGTTAAAAGTTATACAAGTAAATTTATTTCATGACAATGAAATGCCGCAATGCATGCCAGTAGTTTTTAAAGGTTAAATACAGGTTGAAGCTATTTTCTTGTAGTAATAATGTACATAAAGTAAGTGCAATTATTGTCTGATTGACTTGTTTCGGTATAATTGATGTGCACTGTTTAGGTGGTGTAATTACCGGACATAAGAGACTTAATATTTAATGACTCAGAAGACGAGCGGCAGTACTCTGCTGCCTATAGGCGGGCGTATAGTTTACTAGTAGGAGAACGTTTTGCTTACCTCATCATATATTTAATAATAAACAAGTGATTTTAAGTGATTCTATTGGTGTGGGTATAATACAATGTTATTGCGTAACTGTCGCATCTGCAGTCTTAATCTTTGCCACAATTATGAAACAATATTCCCCTAGCAGTGGAATGACAAATTAATTCCGAATCTGGACCATTATTGTTAGGAGTCCTTCGGTCCATAACCAGCATTACTGTGCAAACTATTTCAAAACTTGGCTTATAAGGATATACTTGCCTCTTAGTTTGACTTGATGACTCCATTCCAATTCATTATTATCAATTAGGCGATTGTAGCCCAGTGGGTAAGGGAACTGCATGGTGGTGCTGTTTCGTTTTTGGCCTGTTGTAAGATCAACGTAGATACCAAATTTATTGGTACAGTATGACAAGCCAATTTCGAAAAGAAATCGCCAAAAAAGAACAATAAACATAATAATAAAAAACTTTAAAGTACTTAGAGCTCCCACACATAACTGCGAACTCGCATCGCATCGCAAATATCTGCGAGAAAAATGAATTTCCAATACAAAAATTCAGTTGTTTCTCTGTAGTTTTTTTGTAGTCTGTTGTTTTTTTTATTTCCTTTTTGTTATTTTTTTATATTTTCTTTCTATTAGTGTTTAGTTTGTTACTTTTGCTATGTCTGTGTCGAAATAAATGAATTTTCTTTTTTTCTTTTTTTTTTCTCAACAAGCAGTAAAGCGAGTTCCCCAATATAATATTGCTCATTATAAGTTCTCAAACCCTTTAATTTCTTCAAATTTTTAATTTCCTCGTTCCTATATCCCGGATCACACAGTAATGTTAAAACTGTTGCTTAGTCAGATAGCGTTGCCTTCAACATAATATTACAAAATTTAACCTTACTCTATTGCATCTAGTTTCTGGTTTAGGAAGATTTCGTTCTACACTACTTAACTCGATTTTTAGCTTCACTTCAGCTCTTATCCAGTTTCGGTCACCTTGTTAAGCTCATCGTTCTTCCTAGCCTGATCGTGTCCTACACTATTAAAAATCTGTCCTCAACTTTTTTCGTCCAGTTCGTGCTAAGTTCTGAATATTGTCATTCCACCGTTAGCGCTAACCACTAAGCGTTTTCTACACTTCTGTTTATATCCTCGGCTTACGTCCGCTTATTCCAAGTAGTTCCATATTTTGTTCTACATTATACAGTTCCTCCCGCCTTACTAAGATCGTCATTCTACGTAGCCTGTCAAGTCAAGTCAAGTCAAAAATAGTTTATTTCAAATAGTCTTAACGCTAGCACTTTTGAAAGGTCATGTTTTTTTTAAAAAAAAAGCTTCCACCGGATCACAACGCGGCCTCAACAGAAGATCCGGCAAGAAACTCAGCGGGCTTGTCATTTTTTCACTTTTTTTTAAACAGTGTGTCATGTTACAATTAGATCAGAGCGACAGTGTGTCTTGCCGTTCAAAAGATCAAATAAGACAGAAAAAAAAATACGACGAAAGTAAACTAAAAGGCCAAACGTTTCCTACACTACAGACTGATATATATCCTTGGCTTCTCTTGACCGGATCGTTGGTCCACGTTATCTGATCCCATCCTAACATACGGATCTCAATCTTCGACTTCTCTCGTCCAGCTCCTGCTACCTTGCGAAGATCCCGAAGCTACTGCACTACTGAGCTTGATACTCAGCTTTTATGGTATACGCTATGTGAGATATTTATTCATAGTTTATGTCCAGCGTTGGGATAAAACAGTATAGATTCTGTACGTTGCGATGCTAGTGTGTTCCCGGTATATTATTATTATTTGCCCGATGCTGCACCGAGAACCCGTTCCGAGACGGCTTTGGGCCGTGACCTCTGCGGGATGGGGGAGATGTGACTATCGATATCGATACATTTTTAACAATACAATATTACCTAATGTTATTGATTGAGCGTGAAAGTAAGTTGTTACTGAGGTTGTAATGATAAATTTTATTATAAACTTTTGAAAACTCAAAACAACATATAACCAATAAAAAACAAAATAAAAATAAACTTAAACATTAACTAAACAAAACAAACACATCAAACAAAAACTAAATGTGAACTAAAGAAGAGACCACGCGCTGTTTAACTCACACCTTTCTTTGTGTTATTGAAATTCAGTGCCCTTATTCATGGTTGCATAACACTATTAGCAGGTATACTGGTCTAACTTTAATTTATGTCGAGTAAAAGAATTGCATGAAATACCTACAGAATAAAAGTTAATTGAAGTTAGTTTACGGGCCTGTTAGGCTAGTGGTTAGACGTTCTGGCTGCTATCCAGTAGGTCGTGGGTTCAATTACCACTAAGTGTCATAAGTCATAAGTCATTTATTCATTTGTATAACATAGGTATAAATATGATGTAGGTCTTCTTGAATGCAATGAAACGCTATGTTATGCCAGACGGCGTACAAAAGTGTTGTTAGTAACTAATTAATTAAATATTATTATTATTAGGTTAGGAAATTGATTAAAATAATTGAAATTTAATATTACAAATGTTGCTGCTTTAAATGTCAAAGAATAATAATATAGATTAATTGTAAATATGGAAAATTTATACATTAAAAATAGACATGTCAAAAGAAATAATGTCTACGTTACAATTTATATTAGGTATTTAGGAATTCTTCAACAGTGTAATAACATTTTTCAACTAAAAATAATTTAAATTGTTTTTTAAATTGTGCTACATTGAGGTATTTTAAGGCATCAGGTATTTTATTAAATACTCGCGGTGCCATGTTTAATATACTTTTCCTCAATAAAGCAGTTTTACATTTGCAATTGCACAAGGCGTTTCTGTATTGACTGCGTAATGGAACATCTCGTGCCGATGACAATTTTTCAAATAAATGTAAATTCGTTTTAACAAATAATGAAACTTGTAGAATATAAAGGCATGGAACAGTTAAAATTTTTAGTTCTTTAAATAATGGCACACAACTATCATCTTGTTTCAGACCACACATTGAACGTATGCATCTTTTTTGCGCTTTGAATACTAGTTCTCTATCAGTTGAGTTGCCCCAAAATATAATGCCGTAGCGTAAGTTTGAATCGACTAGTCCATGATATGCAGTTAATAATGCATCTCTATTAACTTTTTTGGAAATTTGGAAAAGCGCGTAAGCTGATTTGTTCATTTTTTTGCACAGTTCATCGATATGACATTTCCAATTAAGGTGACTATCAACATATAGACCCAAAAACCGTGTGACATTCACTTCTTCTATATCAGAATTACTATGTTTAACACAAATTTTGGGCGGTTCTATTCGTTGGTAAAAATGCATAATTTTAGTTTTACTTAAGTTAATTACTAAATTGTTTTCCTTTAGCCAAATTATTATATCATTGAGTGTATTATTAATGTCATTTTCGTAATTTTTAATATTGTTGCATTTTATTATGGCAGTGCTATCATCTGCGAATAGTATCATCCGCTGCTTTGTGAAATTAGGTAGGTCGTTAATATATATCAGGAACAAGAGCGGTCCAAGAACACTGCCTTGTGGAACTCCATATTTAATTAATCTAACTTCAGATAGAGTTTTAAGTTCTAATTTTGTTTTAGTACATACTTTAACAATCTCTGTACACTGCATTCTATTACTGAGATATGATTTCAGTAGTTCAAGAATGTTTCCTCTAATTCCATAACAATGCAATTTATGCAGTAAGGTTTTATGATCCACGTAGTCAAAAGCTTTGGTCATATCTGTGTATAGAGCACAGATTGGTGTCTTATTATCGACTGCATCCATGACATTACTCAAAAAATCAAATATAGCCATGTTAATAGTAGTATTCTTTCTGAAGTGTTTAGGTGTTATTTATCAATTTAAGTATGTATTTACAAAAAATGTATATAAGTATTAGTATCAGTTATCTGGTTTCCATAGTATACGCTCTGCCTAGTTTGGGATCAGTAGACCGTGAATATAATAAAAAATATAATTCAAACTGGAACAATATCGATAAATTATTTGTTACATTCTTAGAAGAGGCGATTAAAACAAGTAGACGGGCAGTAGCGTCTTGGAGTTATTGGATTACTTATCCACCCAACTCCTCTGTGATCTCCAAGACACATGTCAAGCGTAAAGATTATAGCAGCCCCTTCCTTCTAAGAATAAGGCCTAATTGTTTAGCAGTGCTCGTGTTTCGGTGATGATGATTCATATAAATAAAGCGTTCTCATTAATACAATCTCCGTTTCTATTAATACATCTTTCTCCACGCATCGATAAAATTGTAATTCGCGATGTATTGCCCATCACTAAACACGCGTCAATTTCGTGTTTCATCTTTTACACCTTCCATGATGCACCTCGCGACTTGCTGTCCCACTCACACTTGATAGTCTCGCTCGCACCACACTCGTATCCCTTTTACGAAATGTTGACTATCAGGTTGGATTATCGGGTAGGATGTTAGGTTTTGAATATTTCCAGTATAGAACTAGGAACAGAATAGCTCAGAGTCACACAACGAGCAATGGAGAGAGCTATGCTCGGATTTTATTAGCGCGACAGAATCCAAAATGTGGAGATTCGCCGAAGAACTAAGGTCACCGACATATCTCTCAGAAACTGCAAGTTGAAGTGGCAATGGGCAGGCCACATCGCTCGAAGAACCGATAACCGTTGGGGAACAAAGGTTCTCGAGTGGTGACCACGAACCGGAAGACGCAGCGTAGGCAGGCCTCCCACTAGGTGGACAGACGACATTGTGCGCGTCGCAGGTAACCGGTGGATGCAAATAGCCAATTGTCGTTCATTGTGGCGTTCTAAGGGGGAGGCCTATGTTCAGCAGTGGACGTCTTCCGGCTGATGATGATGATGATGATAAATAATCCGTTACCGGGTGTACGGGTACGAATAGCACCCTCCCATCTCCTCCAGTTGGGTGTCCGTAAGAGTCGACTAAGGGAAAACAAGAAGACGGGCAGCAGCGTCTTTTTCTATTACCTACCACCTATACTGCGATCCCCAAGCCGCCTGCCAAGCGTGGGAAGTGTGTCTTTCGACAGCTTATGATGACGATGATGATCAAATCTGACTTCAGTCATCATTATCATCATCAGCCGGAAGACGTCCATTGCTGAACAACGCCTTAGACGGCCACAATGAACGACAATTTGCCATTTGCATCCACCGGTTGCCTGCGACGCGAACAATGTCGTCGGTCCACCTAGTGGGAGGCCTGCCTACGCTGCGTTTTCCGTTTCGTGGTCACTACTCGAGAACCTTTCTTCCCCAACGGTTATCGGTTTTCGAGCGATGTGGCCTGCCCACTGCCACTTCAACTTGCATAGTCTACGAGCTATGTTGCTTACCTTGGTTCTTCGGCGAATCTCCTCATTCCGGTTTCTGTCGCGCAACGAAACTCCGAGCATAGCTCTCTCCATAGCTCGTTGTGTGACTCTGATTTCAGTATTTGGGCGCAATTCTTAGATCAGACAGAGTAATATTAGCTTTTTAATTTATCAGTACCTTTAATTATTTCACACCACTTATGCTACCGTCATAAGTATTCACACGAAATTTTTCGACCTGAAAATTTAAATTACATTTCGTTAATACCAAATCACTTCTGTCCGACCACCGTACGTTAAATGCGTGGAGAATTGTTATAAATCCGGCGAATGAGATGCGACAGCCGGTAATTTGCATTTAAGAGAGGCCTGACAACCTTTTGTCGGTTTAACTTTGCGATGACGAGTGCAATTTGCACTTCAACCGGTACTTTGATACTTTTAAGTCTTATTATCGAACTTAATAATGCACGGTGTATGCAATACATTCGTTGAAGAATCTTGATGTAATATTTTATCGTCAGACAAAGACAGTATATATAATAATAATAATGTGCTGATAGATCGCACCGAGTGTCGTGCAATGATTGTAGACGTCACTGTTCCCCATGACGAGAACCTCGTGAAGGCGGAGAAAGGTAAAGAATGCAAATATCTTGATCTGGCGCACGAGGTTGTTGACATGTGGAATATTGATAAGGCAATCATTGTACACATTGTCGTTTCCGCCCATGGCCTTATGGCCAAGAGCCTCTACAAACACCTCATGAGGCTCACTTTAGACGGCTGGATCAAGGGCCAGTGCAGAAGGCAGTATTGGAGACGGCACGCATTGTGAGGAAGTTCCTCTATCCGGTGCCTTAACCACCGCCTGCTAGGACCCTGTTCCCGCAGCGGGTTGGAAGGGTTTTTTTATATTATTAAATGAACTTGTTATTTATTTTAATAATGTAAAGAAATTGTTGAATATTGAATAAATGGAATAATAATAATACCAGGTCTTGTTTTGTCTCACTGTTGATCACGGGCCTGCCCTCCAGATGATGGGGCTTAGGCCAAATCCACCACGCTGGCCAAGTGCGGGTTGGCGGACTTCGCGAAATTGAGTTAGTTAGGCTTTCTCAGGCATGCAGGTTTCCTCACGATGTTTTCCTTCACAGAAAGCTAGTAACAATCGCACAAAAACAATTCTGAAGAAATCAGAGGGGCGAGCCGGGGTTCGAACCTGCGCACCTTGTTTCCAAGGCAAGCGCTCGCCCACTGTACTGACAATACTTTTTTTTTTAATCTCTAAAACATGCGACTTTTCTTACGAGATATTATAGTATAGTAGGTACACAAGTACTTGCGTAGACACAAGTGCACTCTCTCTTCCTTTACCTTTCACAATCCGATGGGACGGAAGACCAACACGATCGGAGAGACGTCAGGCGCAAGCCCTTAGTTTGTCTAGAACTCATCGCTCCCTTGCCCTTAAGGCTGGAGTGCTATAAGCGCTCGCCTTCTCTTGACCGGTGAAGCTGCGTAAGGATTGTTGCGCAATTAAGGGAGAGGCACATGTTCAGCTGTGGACGTATTCCGATGACGATTATAAAATTTCAGGAATCATCATCCATTCCAAAATGTCTTATCTTAAAATCCGGCCGGGGGCATATCGGCCTGATCTTACTGTGCGTATACGCGCGAATAAATCGCGCCTTGACCCGGCAGTGTGCGCCTGTTATAAATTAACACCACACAATACGCTGACATTAAGGATTTACACTGTTATTAAGTGGGGTATAAGAGCCTATTATCGACCCTTATCAAATTAAATTGGCATTTTACAGAGGGTAGGGATCTTCTTCTTAGTCGGTCGGCTTATATTTGTGTGTAAAGGTATCAACACATTCTCGCTCTATCTATTTTGTTATAGAATATAATGTTTGGTTTTCAAATTCGGTATCCGAACTTTTTTTATAAATAAGGAACCAAGTAGTCTGCTGTCATTACATTATATTTGATTAACCTCAAATCCTCGCAAAAGGACACCGATTTCTACCTAGGATGATTCGTGAGGCTATTGAAATCAAAAACCATCCTAATTTCAGTAGAGAAGATGGTACGGTGTTACCACCGGCTTAGGATCCTGTGATAAATATAATTAAATCAAAAACCAAGCAAAACACTGCACGGCCTGAAGATACTGTAAGCTTTTTGCGTAGATCGGACCAACAATAATAAATAAGAAGACCTGAGGGTACATCATCTTTATTGAGACATAAGGACGTTCAACATCAAAGTCCTCCCGTGACCATGGGTGCTGCAAAGCATTCGAAAGGTCGGGATAGTAAAATCAAAAATAAACCGCGATAAAATCTGTAAAAGTAGTTTCATTTCAATGTGTAATATTCGCGTAAATAAAATACAATTTCAAGTAGGACGCTACCTTAACAAATATTATTATTAATAAATAATATCCTGGGACAATACACACACGGTCATCTGGTCCCAAACTAGGCAGACTACTACTGGTGTAGTATGGAAATCAGACCACTGATACTAATACTTACAATTTATATTATACATACTTTTTTTTTGCAAATAGATAGATAGATAGATAGACAATTCTTTATTGCGCACAAACAAACAGATACAAAAAGAATAAGACACAAATTAATAAAAAATGCAACAATGGGCGGCCTTATCGCGAAAAGCGATCTCTTCCAGGCAACCTTTGGATGGAGAGGAAAATAAAGAAGTTACAAAGAGCAGAGGGTGCGCGCACTCGACATGAATAGGTAACATTAACACAAAGACACATAAAAACACATATGTTGTAAACTATAATAATATATATTCATATGAGTATAATATATAAACATACATCAAATAATAGTATTATAAACATACATAAATCAGTACGTACTAATATAACAAGAAAATTATACAAATACCGATTAACTTATTCCGCCAAATAAAACTTCTTCACTAGATCTTTGAAATACATACAAATACATACTTATGAAGATAAAACCGCCAGACATTTGGTGGGAATCAACCTATTGGGTTGCGGCCAGGGTGTCTAACCACTAGAACAACAGTTCTAAGTATTTATGCTTCTCTACTTGGGTTTCTTTGAATCTGAGTCTCGAGGCTAATGATGACTGCACTTACCCTACGTCAAGTCACAGCACACATCGCGAGCATGAAATTATTATTAACGCTCGCTTCTCGCGGGCAAATATGAAAAGTTCATACGTTTAATATGCCTCTACATGATATATTTGAATGAGGAATGGGGTTTGGGGCAAGTTATTCACGTATGGTTGGCCACTTTTTTTTATTAGTTTTTGTGCGGGAGAAACCTTCAAAACCTGGAGCTGTGGGGCTCCACCAGGGTATGTGGGATTCTAGCCTACTAAAACCCCTGCGGCTGTCGCATCGGCTAATGAGAGGGGACACCGGGCTTTCAGGTGGAATCTACACCAGGAGCCCCTCAGTGCCTTGCTCAGTGACGCAGTGTAGCTCCTTGGGAACCTGTCATGGTGTTAACGGGGACGGGCGTCGCAACCCCGCCGCCGTCCTCCTCGGAGTCGCCGCCGTCTTCCTCGGAGTCACCGCCGTCCTCCTCGGAGTCAACGCCGTACTCAATTGACATCATGGGGCTCACACCCCCAACGTCCAGCGACTCCGAAGGTTTCCTTAGTCGCTACTTTTTTTTTTTGACGCGGGGTTAATCTTCCAAAGATACCCGGGAGCTGTGGGGCTCGACCCCCGCGGCTGTCGCATCGGCACATGAGAGGGGGACCCCAGGGCTCTCCGGTTGGATCTGCACCAGGGGCCCCTCAGTGCCTTGCCTTTGAGCCCGCCACCGGGGGGCGCATTGTAGCCCCCTGGAAAACCAGTCACGGTGCTCACGGGGACGGGGGTCGCAACGCCGCCGCCGTCCTCCTCGGAGTCGCCGCCGTGCTCAATGGACGTTCAAAGGGCCCACACCCCGAACGTCCAGCGACTCCGAAGGTTGCCCGTTTTTTAAAGCCCCGGGCTCAAGGCTGGGGAGTGAGACGTTGGGCGGCCGCTTGACGCGGCCTGCGCCTTCGTCGCCGAGCGGGATCAGCGCGTTCGCGTTCCCGCTCAGCGGCTTCCTTCTGGGACATGACAGTCTCGCAGAAGGCGGCCATCGCTCCCCACGCCGCATCCCCGGACAGCATAGGCGACACTACGCTGCCCAGGGAGAGGTCCGATCCGATGACTGCGACCAGGTCTCGACGCTCCAACGACCACGCGGGACAAGCCTCTAGCGTGTGTTGGGCGGAGTCAGACTGGTCGCAGTGGAAGCATCTCGTCGTCGCTTCACGTCCGATCTTATGCAGATAATCACCGAAACAACCGTGTCCGGTGATTATCTGCGTAAGCTTATAGGTGAGTCGTCCGCTCCGTCGCTGTATCCAGGCTTCGAGGTGCGGCAGGAATGCCTCAACGACGCGTTTGCGCGCTATGTGCTCCGGCTGGAGCCGCTCGCGCCACGTCGTGAGTGCGTTGTGTCGTTTATGGATTTGAGCGCCACCGACTCGCCTCCGCCACTCTGGCGGGCGATGCGGATCCGGTCATAGACCCTCGCATACATGCCCGCCAGTAAATCTAAGGGCGGTTATCGTGCCAGTATGGCCGCCGCCTCAAAGGACACCGTCCGGTATCCTCGTGCAATCCGCAATGCCATCCTACGCTGGACGCTGTAGATTTTTGTTCTACAGCGTCGAATGGCCAGCCTCGACGCCCAGATGGGCGCCCCGTTTCCTTAGTCGCCACTAGGCTAACCTGATGTCAAAGTTGATCAAGCTGCCCTTAGCCCTTTTTTTATACTGCCAAGGTGGCAAGCAAGCGGCCCGTCTGATGGTAAGCAGTCACCGCAGCCTATAGACGCTAGCAACACCAGAAGAATCACTAGTACGTTGCCGACCTTAAGACATTAGATTTTAAGTCTTTGTGTCCAGTAATTTCATCAGTTACAGTGCCCTTCACGCTGGAACACAGCAATGCTTACACACTGCTGCTTGGCGGCAGAATATCTGACACTGCGGTGGTACCTACCTGGACGGTTCCTTGCACAAGGAACCTACCACCCAGTAAAAGATGACAACAACCGGGTCCGACTTTATGCGAAGCTCGGAAAAGCTCAGTTCTAATGGCACTAAACATTCACCTATCAATAGACTGACCTTCTCTGATGTCGCCTAACTGATCAACTACAAAATAGTGAAACCAAACTGGCTATGAATGCCTTGGCATTATACAGGCTATTTCTTTTTATTCAGTGCGTATTTTTTTTATCACTTAAACATATCTATCGTTAATAGATCATATTTATACAATAAAAATCTTTTAAAAAAAAAATTGAACCGACTTCAATATCACTGAAAAGTATAAAATAATTTAAATATTATAGAAGTTGGTGTTAGCGTACCTGCTGTGTATATTTGGCACCAACTTCAATAATATTTAAATTATTTTATACTTTTCAGTGATATTGAAGTCGGTTCAAATTTTTTTTTTAAAGATTTTATTTTATACTTTTTAGTGATATTTTCATAAATTGGACCATCGAAGACGGTAAAATGATCTAGGTAGTTTATGATCACATTCTCGTCTACATAGTTTTACATAATTCGTGTTTCTTCAGAAAAAAATATCCGGTCGTAATGAAATTTGCATGGAATCATCACAGTAGTTTACTCTCTCGAATAAAAAAAGAATCATCGAAATCGGTTTATATTTGTCAGAGTAATGTAATGGAGAACATCAGTTTTATGGTTTTTACCAGATAAATTCCCCCACATCGTTCATGGTCCTCCAGTAAGTTCTTAGCCGGTTGTGATAAAATTAATACAGATTCATTACAGTGGTTCAATCTTTCGAATAAAAAAAGAATCATTGAAATTGGTAAATATTTGTCAGAGTTATGACCACTTTTGTTCGTAAAAAGCGACATCAAGTCATCTATATAGGCTTTCCTGTAGTTCTCCTGCGCAGTCACCATTCTTGTTTTTTCAGGAACTACTTATTCGTAAGCAAGAATTTTTTTATGGGACCCAATTATCGGATTAAAGAATGGATGTAAGAAAGATTTTTTCAAATCGGTTCATAATTGCCAGAGTTATGCGCGAACATACATTGAAAAAAAAATATATATATATATACAGACGAATTGAGAACCTCATCCTTTTTTGAAGTCGGTTAAAAAACAACATTTTATTTTTGCATTTATGAAATTATCCACCACAAAATTACGGAAAATATATTCACCACGCGCACGGCAGTGATTGGGGGTGAGGTCACGTGCAGGGTGACCGTGCGTGACCTCGGCGATCTTTTGATTTGTTATATTTTAATTTTATCGCTTCAACTTTATACTTGTACCACACACCAAGATCGCTCAGAGATTAAAAGAATGCCAAAGAAAACTGCGTCTGAAATGTAGCCACCTCAAATCATCGTCATGAATAAGTTCTTGTGACTCTTTGCACCATTATATATTTTAAAAGCTGATAATAAAATATACCAATAATATTTTAAGTTAGTCTTCAATCCAATACTAAGCAAAACACTGCACAGGCTTAAGATACTGTAAGCTCTTACTGCGTAGATCGGACCAACAATAATAACTATAAGACCTGAGGGATAATTAAGGATAATTGTGACATAAGGAAGTACAGTCCTCCCGTGACCATTGGTGCTGCAAAGCATTCGAAACGTCGCTATAGTAAAATCTAAAATAAACCGCGATAGAATCCGTAAAAGTAGTTTAATTTTAAAGTATTTTATATATTCAGAATTTAATACACTCCGTTCTATGGTCTATATAATTAATCACTTTCTTTACATATGGTTATAGCCTAATGCCACCTTCGATTGTCCTTGTGGTCATCCGGGAAAAAACATAATGTGGTTAACTTTATGTTTTTTTACAATTTATTAACAAAACATAATTATGACGTTTTTTTTTAATAAACATCCAACGGTGACGAATGCTAAACAATGCTTTTAGTTGACATTAACACATGCAAATGTTATTTTTTATGTGTAGTTTATTTAGGCTGTCGCTTGGCGCCACACTTTGTCCCTATAACAATATAAGGGACTCCTAAGATGCCGCCTGAAGTTTGGTTAGGTTGAAATAAACAAATTTCGACTAATAAAAACGGCAAGGAATTTTATGATGAGTGAGAACTTGTTTGTAACAATATTCCTTAGTCCGTTCCGGCCACGGCGACAATATTATTTATTTTTATTTAACTATATTATTTAACGTAAGGCGGACTTAATGCCTTAGGCATTTTTAACGGTCTACCTTTGGGTAGTAAAGAAATATTTTGTGCATATCTTTTTTTTTACGACATATAAGCTAGTGCTTGACTGCAGTCCCACCTGATGGAAAGCGGCGACGCAATCGAGGATGGTAAAACACACTAGCTTATTAAAAGCCTATTCACTCTAGTCTTGAAGACACCCACATAATAATCGGGCGGGAAAACCGACGCAGGCAAACTGTTCCAGTCCTTAGCTGTCCTTATTATAAACTAGCTGTAGCCCGCGGCTTCGCCCGCGTTGACTTTGTTACTCAAACGTGTTTTGAATTATGGATCGGGGTTTTATAAAATATTGTTTACACTAATGTTGTCTTTTATTTACGCGAATGCTTCACATTGAAATCAAACTACGTTTATTTTACCTTTTACTATTCCGACGTTTCGAATGCTTTGGAGCACCCATGGTCACGGGAGGACTGAGATGTTGAACGTCCTTATGTCACAATTATACCGGTGTACCCTCAGGTCTTCTTAGTTATTATTGTTGGTCCTATCTTCGGACGATCGATTTCAATATTGTTCACACTTTTATTAACCCTGATCTAATCGGTATCAAGTATACAGCCTGTATTTTTGTGCAAGCTATCATAGCTCCCATTTCTTAAATTGATACTCAAAAACCCCGTTGCTTAAACCCCGTTAAGGCTGCCTGTCCACCGGAACGGAGCGAGGCAGCGGGGCGGAGAAACGGAGAAATATTAACCAATAAGATTGCACAAAAAAGAGGAGCGGAGATTTTGTGCAATCTTATTGGTTAATGTTTCTCCGTTTCGCCGCTCCGCTGCCTCGCTCCGCTCCGGTGGACAGGCAGCCTAAGGGTTGGTTTTCAAAACAAATGTGTTAGACGTGTTTCTCAATTTTTTTATGAATACACTGACAAAGCTTCGTGTCTGAAAAAATATTTTTTAGATACAAACTTTGATACCTCATTTGTCCCACGGGTTGATTTTCGAATAAAACATTGCATACAACACAACAAAAAAAATGAACCGAGTTCAACAACACTAAAAAGATAATAATTTAAATGTTATTGAAGTTGGTGTTGACGTAGCTACTGTGTATATTTTCTTCAGGAACACTTTATCCGGTCCTAATGAAATTTGCATGAAATCATTACAGTAGTTTACTCTCTTGAATAAAAAAAGTCATCGAAATCGGTTCATATTTGTCAGAGTAATGTAATGGAGAACATCAGATTCAAGGTTTTTTAACCGACTTCAAAGAAGGAGGAGGTTCTCAATTCGTATGTATGTATTCTTTTTTACCGGATAAATTCTTCCAAATCAATCATGATTCTCCAGGAAGTTCTTATCCGGTTGTGTTAAAATTATACATATTCATTACAGTGGTTCCTTCTTTCGAATAAAAAAGAATCATTGAAATTGGTAAATATTGTGTGTGGGTGTTTTTTTTTTAAAACTCTGGCCATTCTTAAAAAAAACACCATCTTTTAGGCATTCCTACAGTTTTTTTTCTGAGTCACCATTTTTGTTTTTTCAGGAACTGCTTGTTCGTAAGTAGGTAATATTTTTTTATGGTACCCAGTCAGTGGAGCGGCCTATCCGTACCAGAAAGAATTTTTGAAATCGGTTCATAATTGCCAGAGT
Source organism: Furcula furcula (assembly GCA_911728495.1). Taxonomy (NCBI): domain Eukaryota; kingdom Metazoa; phylum Arthropoda; class Insecta; order Lepidoptera; family Notodontidae; genus Furcula; species Furcula furcula. Next base: position 6,435,996 of record OU452269.1, read on the forward strand.
CATGCGCGAACATATACATAGAAAAAAAAATATGTACAGACAAATTGAAAACCTTCTTGCAAACTTTGCAACCTCATAAAATTACCTTAGGGATTGTTTTTTTGAAGAATGCCTAAAATAAGTTACTTAGATTATTGTGTGCAATGCATAAAATAAGTTTAAAAAAAAACACTTTTTGGACTCAATTGGACCCTATTGGAGGTTGATTTTCAAAATAAATTGCTGAATGAATTTATTCACAAATGTTCATCAGTGCAGCATGATTTTCTTTCCGCGTTTGATACTCAAAAATCATGATAAATCCCTTCATGGGTTGATTTAAAAAAAATGATGTGTTTTAACGTGTTTTTTTTTATCAGTGCACTGATAAAGTATCGTGTCCATGAGATGAATATTTCTTTCCATAGTATATACTTTTAGACTTTCGCGTTCCATTGTTAAACTTTATTTTTATCGGGAATTAACGCGATTTACCTTATATTTTGGCTTGACGTTTCGGCCGGGTTGCACCAGCCGTGGTCACAAGCAGACTCATTCCATAGTAATTTTTGGCCAATTTAGGGGTTGATTTTCGAAACATGCTGAAAATCAGTTTGTTAAATTGTTTTGTTTATGTATATATGTATGTTATACGTATGTACCGAGTTTCGTTACTCTAGCTGCATTATAACATTCAACGGAAATCGTTCTACGTTTTTCAACCCCATTATATGACCTGACCTTAGGGAATGTTTTTCGCAAAATGCCAGAAATGGGTTTCGTAGATTCTTGTATGCAATACATAAATTAAGTGTTATGACTGCAGGTCGAAGAACATTTTTGGACCCCAATTGGATCCCTTTAGGAGTTGATTTTCAAAAACTATTTACACATGGATTGCTTTAGTTTGATTAATGTATTCGCAAAGTTTCATCAATGCAGCATAATATTTTTTTAGGTTAGATTTTCAAAACGTTGTAATACAGGTGTTTATTCATTTCTTTTGTTTAGTACGTTGACAAAATTTCATGTACGTGTGGTGAAAAAAAAATGGTTTTCCATACAAACGTTGAAACCCCATTAGACCCATTTAGGGGTTGATTATCGAAAAATGCTGAAAATTAGTTTATTCAATATTTTTATTGAGTTTATGTACCGAGTTTCGTTAATCTAGCTGTATTATAGCATTAAATGGAAATCATTCTACGTGTAAACTTTACAACCCCATTAAATGACCATAGGGGTTATTTTTTGCAAAATGCCGGAAATAGGTTTCTTAAATTCTTGTGTGCAATACATAAATTAAGTTTTATGAAAAACGAAAAAAAATTTTGAACGCTAATTGGATCCATTTAAGAATTGATTTTCAAAAAATGATTATTTATACAATAATTGCTTTAGTTTGATAAATGTATTCGCAAAGTTTCATCAATGCATGATATTTTTTTTCCGTGTTTCATACTCAAAAACCATGCTAACACCCCTTTACAGGTCGAATTTGAAAAAGTTGTGATACACGTGGTTCTTAATTTCTTTGGCTTAATATGTACATTGACAGAATTTCATATCCGTGAGATGAAAAAAAAAAATTCCATACCTTCTTTGGGAGCCCTTAAGTGGGTCTAAGGGTTAATTTTACAAAATGCTTAAAATTAGTTTTTTTCAATTGTTGTGTTGAGTTTATTTACCGAGTTTCGTTATTCTAGCTGCATCATAGGATGAAATGGAAATCCTTCTTTGTGCAAACTTTCAAATCCCATTAAATGACCTTAGGGGTAGTTTTTCGAAAAATGCTGGAAATAAATTTCTTAGATTCTTGTGTACAATATATAAACTGTCTTATGACTGTAGGTTGTAAAACATTTTTTGGACCCCAATTGGACCCATTTCGAAGTTGATTCTCAAAACATGATTATTTACACATGGATTGCTTTATTTTGATAAATATATTCGCAAAGTTTCATCAATGCGGTAAGTATGTTTTTTTTTTCACGTTGCATACTCAAAAATCAAGTTAAAACCCCTTTGAGGGCCGATTTTCAAAAAGTTGTAATACACGTGTTTCTTTATTTCTTTTGCTCAGTACTGTAACGAAGTTTCGTTTCCGTGTGACGAAAAAAGTTTTTCTTTCATACAAACTTTGGGAGCCCATTTGACCCACTTAGGGGTTGATTTTACAAAAATGCTCTAAATTAGTTTTTTCAATTGTTGCGTTGAGTTTATTTACTGAGTTTCGTTACTCTAGTTGCATCATAGGATGAAATGGAAATCCTTCTTTGTGTAAACTTTGGAACCCCATTAAATGACCTTAGGGGTAGTTTTTCGAAAAATGCCGGGAATAGGTTTCTTAAATTCTTGTGTGCAATATATAAACGAAGTATTATGACTGTAGGTCGAGAAACGTTTTTTGGACCCCAATTGGACCCCTTTAGGAGTTGATTTTCAAAAAAATATTATTTGCACTTGGATAGCTATAATTTGATTAATGTATTCGCAAAGTTACAGCAATGCAGTATGATTTTTTTTTTCCGAGTTGCATACTCAAAAACCATGATAAAATCCCTATAAGGGTCGATTTTCAAAAAGTGTGATACACGTATTTCTTTATTTCTTTTGTTTAGTACACTGACAAAGTTTCATGTCCGTGCGACGAAAACAATTTTTTTTTCCATACATACTTTGGGAGCCCGTTTGACCCACTTAGGTACGGAATTTCGAAAAATCCGTTCTTATTGTTCACCTAGACTATTTGAATAATGTTGGTTCCAAATTTCAATATTGTACGTTATATGGTTTTTGCTGTATCGTGATTCCTAGAAAACACCCTGCTCTTTTATTTCCTTATTATAAATGAAGAGGCAAACTGCTTCGTCCGGACTGAAGGCACTTTCACCACATAAGGGTGTGTACGTGCCGTGCGTCTCGTCGTCCTATGATGAACGATGATGGATGATCTTTAACAAGATCAGCTGACAAAACGTCCACTACTAAACAAAGGCCTCCCATTTTGAAGAGGGATTTTCATAACCCCTACGCTTGGCAGGCGTCTTGGGGATCGCAGTATAGGTGGTAGGTAATCCAATAGAAAGACGCTGCTGCTCGTCTTCTTGCTTTCCCTTAGTCGCCTCTTACGACACCCAACGGAAGGAGATGGGAGGGTGCTACCGGACACCCAAAGGGGGGGGGGTTTATTAAGCAAGTAAAGTGCTCGCGCAGATACAGGTGCATTCTCTCTTCCTTTCCTCTCACACGATCGGATGGAAGACCGACACGACCGGGAGCGATCAGGCACCGATCAGGGACTGACATTTTACATGCCCATCGGACGCATGGATCATGATACTTTCAGGGCAATCAGGTGAAGTTCAAATTCAAAATCATTTATTTCAAATAGGCTTAACGCTAGCACTTCTGAACGGTCAAAGGGATAGTAGTCATCGACCTTTTTTTTTTCTTTTTTTTTTGTCACGGGGGAAATCTTCAAAAGATCCCCGGGAGCTGTGGAGCTCGACCGGGGTATGTGGGATTCTTACCCACTAAAACCCCCTCGGCTGCCGCATCGGCACATGAGAGGGGACCCAGGTCTCTCCGGTGGGATCTGCACCAGGGGCCCCTCAGTGCCTTGCCCATTGTAGCGTGCACATTGTAGCCCCCCGAGAGCACACAGGCTCACGGGGACGGGGGTTGCTACCCCATCGCTGTCCTTGGAGTTGTCGCCATACTCAATGGACGTCCTAAGGGCCCAAACCCCAAACATCCAGCGACTTTTAAGGCCAGTGATCGACCTGCGTTATCCTAGCCAGTAAGGATCAACTACGCAAAGTTGTTACTTCCTGTGGAATTTGAATCCGCGGCCTCCGGTTTGTAAAGCAAGCGGTTTGCCCCTGCGCCATGGAGACCACAAATGTTAAATTATTAAGTATTCAACCCACGGCCGGTCGGTTGACACAAGAAAATTTGGGACCACCCAAAACTTGGGAACCCATTAAAGATTATCAATAATTCGGGACACTAATAGAATATAAAATAAGCTCGAACCCGGCACTGTCCTACATCCTGTTGTAAAACCTATTCGTGGAAGGATATTGATTTGATATTAACTTTGGTTGAATTATGAAGACTGAATGGTTGAAATTAGATCGCGGGTTTGATTCTCGGACACCAAATAATTGGGAAACTTCGGGTATACATCATTATCTGTAGAGCTTAACTTAACGTAACTTAGTGGTTGATGGTAAGCGTCACGCCTACCTAGATAAAGATCAGGGTAATTTAAGTAATTTATCCCTTAACCCTTCGGAGCCCGGGCCTATTTTTTTTGCGCGGTTTTTCCTTGTTACGATTCGAGCCAACGAGTTAAGGAAATTAAGACAAGTGTAAGCAACACTGAGTTCAGTACAAGACAATGTTGGTAATCGCCAAGATATGATACCTGCTCGTCCTTAGTTAAATAAAAATAAACTGTCAGGAATAAACTGTCATTTCCCTAACGCACCTCCTTCAGATCAGCGGATTCTTATTTCGGATACTGTCGAAATTATGAACTGCATTTCTTCCTTTAAGAGTGGCTCTGCTGGCGGCCTTGATGGCCTTACCCCTCAACATCTCAAAGACCTTGTAAGTAACGCCGTCGGGGACGCTGGCAGGTCACTCCTTTCTAATTTAACCGCTCTGATTAATCTAATGTTGGCGGGCAAGGTGCCTCTAGAAATTACCGATGTTTTATATGGCGCTAATTTGTGCGCTCTATCCAAAAAAGACGGTGGCATTCGGCCTATAGCGATAGGCTCTACCATCCGCCGTATCGCTTCTAAAGTTTGTTGCCGTCGCATCCTCCCTTTTTTTTTTTTTTTTTTTTTTTTGACGCGGGGGAAATCTTCGAAAGATCCCCGGGAGCTGTGGGGCTCGACCGGGGTATGTGGGATTCTTACCCACTAAAACCCCCGCGGCTGTCGCATCGGCACATGAGAGGGGAGACCCCAGGGCTCTCCGGTGGGATCTGCACCAGGGGCCCCTCAGTGCCTTGCCTTTGAGCCCGCCGCCGGGGGGCGCATTGTAGCCCCCCGGGAACCTGTCACGGTGCTCACGGGGACGGGGGTCGCAACCCCGCCGCCGTCCTCCTCGGAGTCGCCGCCGTACTCAATGGACGCTCAAGGGGCCCACACCCCGAGCGTCCAGCGACTCCGAAGGGTCGCATCCTCCCTACTGTATCCCAAATTTTTCAGCCTATACAACTCGGATTTGGCTCAAAGGGTGGTTGTGAGGCAGCCGTCCATGCGGCACGCACCTTTTTACTGCAGAACGGAGGTGAGGTCTTGCTTAAGGTGGATGTCAAAAATGCTTTCAATTCTGTAGACAGAGCTGCTTTGTTGACACAAGTACAAAACAACATTCCAGAAATTTACCCATATGTCTTTCAATGTTATGGCCAACCATCCAAATTATTATATAATGAACATCCTATTTATTCAGCTGTTGGATGTCAACAAGGTGACCCTCTTGGTCCTGCTATCTTTAGTTTGGCAATCCATCAGATCATATGTACTCTAAATTCCAAATTTAATGTCTGGTATCTGGATGATGGCACTTTGGGGGGTTCAGCAGATTCGGTCTATGCTGACTTCGAAATTCTTATTAACGAGTTTCAAAAAATCGGTCTTGAATTTAACTTTTCAAAGTGTGAAATCTTTGTTTCGGACTCAGTGGCTGAGGCTCGAAAGAACCTCATTATTAACAAATTTAGTATTTTGGCATCTAATATTAAGGTACTGTCTAAGGAATCTCTGTACCTTCTCGGTGCCCCCATTCTAGACGAAGCCATACCCAGTTTCGTGGATGAAAAAATTAAAAAATTCCATGATTCCTCTGATCGAATCTTCAAAATTAACTCTCATTTGGCATTCTTCATTATGCGTTTTTGCCTTTTTGTGCCCAAATTCACTTATTTTCTTCGCTGTTCTCAACTATTTAAATTTAAAAGTCATTTAACAACTTTGGATGATTTAATTCGGTGTTGTTTAACAAAAATTTTAAACTGTCCTTTTGAAGAGGAGCGGGTATGGACCCAGGCTACTTTACCGATTTGTTTAGGTGGTCTGGGTGTCCGCAAAATTTCCGATCTAGCACTCCCGGCATTTTTGTCCTCGGTATATAGTACGGAAATCCTCAGCAGGTCTATTATTGTCTCAGCCTTAGGATCTGTTGAGGTGACGTATTTGAGTGAGGCCAGAAATGCCTGGCTGTTGGCTTGCCCGGGTTCCGACCCTCCAATCTTAACTCACTCTCAGAGACAGTGGGATAAACCACTTTGTAATTCAATTTGGCATTCACTTTTATCATCCAGCGTTAACGATTTGGATCGTGCGCGGTTGCTAGCTGTCTCTGCGAAGGAGTCCGGTCACTGGCTGCAGGCTATGCCATCGTCTCATATTGGTACCTTATTGACCAACACCACACTTAGCCTTGCAGTTTGTTTGCGGGTGGGTGCCAGGACCAACCTACCTCATCGTTGTCGCTGTGGGGAGTACGTAGATAAATATGGTCACCACGGGCTGTCTTGCTCGCGTAGCGCTGGCCGTATGTCACGCCATGCCGCCCTTAATGATATTATTCGCAGGGGGCTTGTCACTGCCGGTGTCCCTGCCGTACTGGAACCAGTCGGCATTACACGAGATGACGGCAAGAGGCCTGATGGTGTCACTTTAATACCATGGCAACATGGTAAGCCGCTGGTGTGGGATGCGACATGTGTCGACACACTTGCTGCGTCCCACACCCCGGCAACTTGCAGGGCGGCTGGAGGGGCTGCGGCGACCGCTAGTGATGCAAAGCGACGCAAGTATGCAGCTCTAGGTTCGAGCTATATATTTGCGCCCTTAGCGGTGGAGACCATGGGGCCTTGGTCTCATGAGACGCACGCTTTGGTAAAAGAAATTTCATCCAAACTTATCGAAGTCTCAGGAGACCGCCGGGCTGGTAGCTTTTTCTGCCAACGTATAAGCTTGGCCATACAAAGGGGTAATGCCGCCAGTCTTTTAGGTACCCTTCCCTCCCAGTGCGGCGACAACTTCGAGGAAGTTTTTTACCTAGTTTAAGTGTACATATTTGTAAATAAACTGTAAATATTTTGTTTCAATTAATATTATATTAAATTGTCAGGAAGTACATAATTATAGGTACATACTTAGTAAATAATTATATCGCAGGACCTTTTATAAATCGAACCTTTTGTAGAGTAATTCGAGTGCTAATCCCGCCGTCAAACTGTTACGCAGTTTGGCGGGTTACTATTAAATGTGTAACTTATGTCACAATATTTATTTATTTAGACAGATGTACGACCCTGCCACTCATCACTAAGCTTATTAATTCTTACTAGGTGGACCCTTCCTTTAGAGTCACTGGACATTCAGGATGTAGGACGTCCATTGAATACGGCGGCGTCTCCGAGGAGGCGACGTGAGCACCGTGTCTGTTTCCCGGGCGGCTACAATGCACCTCCTGGCGGCGTGCTCAAAGGCAAAGCACTGAGGGGTTCCTTGTGCAGATCCCACCCTCTGGTGGGACACACATGGCACATGAGAGGGGTCACCAGGGCTCTCTAGGCCAGCGACCCCTCTCATGTGCCGATGCGATGGGTTTTAGTGTGTAAGAAACCCACATTCTACGGTTGACCTCTACAGGCCCCGGGAACTAGTTACAGGTTTGCCCTGCGAAGAAAAAGGTGGTAAGTCCCTTGTGCAAGGGACCGTAAAGGTAGTTACCACCGCAGTGTCAGATATTCTGCCACCAAGCAGCAGTGTGTAAACATTGCTGTGTTCCGGTGTGAAGGGCACTGTAGCTGGTGAAAATACCAGGCACAACATAATTAATATCTAATGCTTGCTTGCCACCTTCGTTATTAAAAATAATAATTATAATGGACTAGACACTGTAGGTTGTCCGGGTAAGAATAGCACCTTTCCATCTCCCCCGTTGGGTGTCCGTAAAAGCCGACTAAGGGAAAACAAGAAGACGAGCAGCAGCGTCTTTCTATTGGATTACCTACCACCTACTGTGCGATTTCCAAGATGCTGCCAAGTGTGGGAATTATGGCAACCCCTCCCTTCTAAGGGGAAAGCCTTCGTCCAGCAGTGGACGTCTTTTGGCTGATAATGATGATCATGAATTCCGTACTTACCAAAAAAGTACGGAATCTTAAAAATAAACCTAAGAATTGCTTCAAAGTCTACTGAGATCCAGCGAAATCCATTTCGCCACAGTCCATAAATGACAAAAAGATGTTTATTCAAAAAAAGTTCCGGTTGTTTGTCCTCGGTCGTTTGGGTTTACACTCCGGGGGACAGAGGGCAGGAAACGGCGCCGGGATCACGAATTAGTATGCAATATTTATTGTGTTGCGTTACGCAATATTTGACTATACAGAGTGATGCTTTGTCTGTATAGATGAGATAGAGCATCTGAAACATCGATATAATATAAACTAGATTTGGTGTCACGGTTCAAAAAGTGGTAGCGAGAAATAGCGCCCTTGTGTCGCTATTTCTTTACAAGCCACATCCCAACAAATTTATTTTTTCCGATAGGAGTGTCGCTACTGTCTATATGAAACTATCAAACTACAAGGCATTATCATTATAAAATCGTTAGTTCACGTTTCCGCCACCTGCACAGATAAGTTTGCAACCTCCGCGACCACATTTTAGATGTCATTTTGTTCGTGAATGTTTATCTAGTTTATATATTATATCGATGATCTGAGATAGAGAAAATGCCATCTAGTTGCTTTCGACTCAGTGGAGAGGCGGGCTAAGAGGCTAATAGGTGATACTGGGTTAGTGGAGGACAATCTACAAAGCCTAGAGCACAGGCACAAAGTAGCCAGCCTCTCGGTATTCTACAAGATGCATTTTGGTGAGTGTGCGCAGGAATTTCACGACTTGATTCTACCATCCCCCTTCTATCATTGACGTCAAGACGCACTGTGCATACACACCCTTAAGTGGTGAAAGTGCCTTAAGTCCGGAGAGGAGATGGGAGGTTGCTATTGTTACCCGGATCCCCCACGGGTCTGAGTATGTGATATAGAAAATAGGAAAGCCTCATAATCTTCAGCACCGAAGCTACACTCTCGTGGTTCCATAAATATATCGTGCATTTTGCAGCCTACAATCTGTTCTCTTCTCTATCTTTATCGCAATGAGATAGTTATTAAACTTTGGCGATTCGACGGAGGCGGTGCTAGAGGGAGGATCCTCCGACCGAGCGAGGTGTGATGCTTGGCCAGGGCCGAAGCCCCCGACAGATGTTGTCGTAATGTTGTATATATTCTCCGAGTTGGAGAAACTTCGCTTGCACGATTCAGAAATCGGTGGCACCATCTGTCTTGTTGTATGTAGTACTATTTGCTTCTCATCGCTTTATTGTACCACATGTGGCACCATCGGGTTATGTTGAGTCGCCACATCACTCCCCCCCGAAGACTGGAAGTCGATGAACTTCTTATGCCAGCTTGTCCTTGCGCTCCAGTCGCTATGCCAGTGCCAGTGGATGCAGTCCCAGTGAGTCGGGGCTGCTGCTGCGTCGTGCTCAGTGAGTCGAGGTGTGCAGTGGGTATGGCTGGCGGCTGCTAGACGTACCGGTGAGAGAAATGCGCTCTTCTTACATGGACCGGCCGTAGTGCAGGGGTGCTGTGCCAAGTTGTGGCCGAAGGTAGACCAGGCTTGCATCTGCAGCTGCAATGCGGTGGTCGTCCGATGAGGCCTGGATACTGGCTGGCTTGTGACTCGCTGGTTGTTGCTGGAGAGTTGCTGCTGTGGGGAGAGAGCGATGGCGAAGCTGCGTTGTTGTCCGTATCTGAAAGCTGCGTCGATGTTCTGCACGGGGTCACCAGTTTAGCGATGCAACGGCGGCGCTGCTAAAGGGAGGATCCTCCGACCGAGCGAGGTGTGATGCTTGGTCAGGGCCGAAGCCCCCGACAGTTGTTGTCGGGATATATGCTCCAAGTTGGAGAAACTTCGCTTGCGAGATTCAGGATTCGGAGGTGGCGCCATCTATCGCGTTGTATGATTATATAATTGCCTTTATACCTACTTTATTTTTTGACGGGTCCATTGGTCTAGTGGTTAGACACCCTGGCTGCTAACCAATAGGTCGTGAGTTCGATTACCATCAAGTGTCTGGGTGTTATTTATCATTAAGTAGGTATGTATTTACAAAAAAATGTAAGTATTAGTATCAGTTGTCTGGTTTCCATAGTACAGGCTCTGCCTACTTTGGGATCGGATGACCGTGTGTGGATAGTCCCAAGATATTAGGTAATATTATTATTTATTAGAAAACTATATTTCAATTTTCACCAGCCCGAAACAATGTTGAAAAGCCGTGAAAAAAAGATTACGGTGTATCTAAATTTCATAAAAACGTTTCTAAATTTAAAATGGATCCGATAGACAAAAATAATAAACCGAATAAATAATCTTTTTTCTACAACACCCTATACATAAATCCCATAATCCTATGGTGATTAGCACATAATAAAAATATGCGGCTCGCTGGCGCCGCCCGGTGCCCAATGCAAATTTAGTCTATGGGAACAATAAAAGTCGACCTTGAGGCCTTCTCGACGGCAATTCTAGATCCAAGTATCATTACTGTTGAATTGAATACGAATGGACCTTCATATCATTATGACTATTTATTTGGCGTAACGATTCAATTCCCGACTAATATTCAAAGTTCACTGAAAGGTCAAGGCTTCCATTCGACATATATCTGTGTGTACTATGCGTTTCAACTAAGAATATGGCCGCCATGATGATCGCGACTGCGAAACTTCACTCGTTTTTTACGATTTTTGTACCTTCAGCAGAGTAAACACAAAATGAAAAAGTCGCCCCAGTTTTGATTATTTATTGCAATATTTTATTTTGCTATCTATTTTTGCTAAAACATCATTTTAGTAGGCAATTGTATATTTGAAATCGCAAGATGGCGGCCACATTCTTAGTTGAAACGCATAATATAGTATTCGAGTGCTGATTAGTTGTCTTTTTTATTAATTTTAGTGATGAACTGAAAGCGACACGCCTGTCTGTAGCCAATCTGTTTTTGTTAAACCTGTCTTGGGGACCTGTGTTACCGGGGTATGTGGGATTCTTACCCATTGACACCCCCACGGCTGTCACATCGGCACATGAGCTCTTCGGTGGGATCTGCCCCCTCAGTACCTTGCTTTTGGTATAGTAACTAATGTTTCGTGTGACGAGTGGCAGTGCAATACAGCTGCCTATAGGCAGTCGCGTCGCTTACTATCAGGCCAAAGTTTTGCTTGTTTCATCACCAGGTTTAATAGAAAGAAAGTATAAAGAGATAGTGAAGTGGTAGTGAAGTGATATAAATATCGCTAGAGTGGACGCGCGGGGTCATACGTATCCCAGTGTTTTGTTTTCTCCAATAACTTTGCGAGTTGAATTTTTTTGACGTTGGGTGCCTAGCTAAGCTTCAATTGTATACAAATCTATGAGTTAAGTAGTCCGCCGGCACGCGCTCGGCACTGTAGCTTGCGTCATGAGTGCTTGAAGTTGTTTGGGTACACATGATCCCACTCGAGCACTTGTGGGACTTTTTTAAGGGGTTTACTCTAGATTTTTCAAATTAGAAGGAGCTCTCTATAATGTTAAGATCAGACCGTCAAAATTTTTAATATTTTTGGGATAATTTGTAGGGCACTGGTAATGCGGTACTAGTAGTTACTTTTGGGTATATCCACAGATATATAGATCCGCCACAATATACCCAGAAGAGGCGGGAAAGGCAGATGTGAGTTTTGCAGTCGAAGCCGAGATTGGTGCACTTGTAGAGCCAGTTAAATGTATTCTAAGTGGATTTGCAGTGATCATCAGGTGATTATATGTCCAGACAGTCACTTGGGTGAACAAAACTATACTAATTAATGTTTGTAAAACACAAGACTGATTATAATCCAACCTATGAAAAAAAAAATTGAATAATTGACGTTTTTTCTTTTTTTTTTGTTTATTAATAAAAACAACTCGTGTTTAATCTAACAAACCAAAATGTTATTATAAGTGAAGTTCATTTTATAGTAATATTAAGTGTTTTAATAATTTGATACCATAAGGCTGAGTACACTGATGTTAAAGCTGGGGTCACATGTCCCCCGCGCGTGCTCTTACATTACTTATTGGGGCGCGTCCGCTCTAGTGATATACATATATATATATATATTAAAAGAAACGAATTACTAATGCCATCATCATTAGCAGCTAAAACACGTCCACTGGTGAACAAATGTCTCTCCCATGGAAGGGAGAGGTTGCCATAATTGCCACGCTTGGCAGGCGTCATAAGTAATACAATAGAAAGACGCTGCTGCCCGTCTTCTTATGTCCCCTTAGTCGCCTGTTACGGACACCCAACGTGAGGAGATGGGAGGGTGCTACTCAACCCACGGGTAATAAATTCATTTGTCTGTCGGATGCATTCCAATCAATTCCTGTCATCATAGTAAACATTGTCCATTGAGCAGGCAAACATATAAAAAAGGTGGAACAAACAGCCATATTGGGAAAATATTAAATCTAAAAGTGAACTGAAACGAACTGGGCACAAATTGAATTTGTCGCGTCGCGGCCGATATTCATTATTCCCAGTTCTTTTTGTCGAGCAAATTTTTTTTTTAATTTTGAACCTATTCTGTCTATACAGGGTGTTTAAAATTCAAAATCATTTATTTCAAATAGGCGTAGGTGAAGCTTTTGAACGGTCAATTTTTTTAAAATCTACCACCGGATCACAACGCGGCCTCAACTTAGAAGATCCGGCAAGAAACTCAGCAGGCTTGTAATTTTTTTAAGTAGTGTTTGTTTTGTTACAATTAGACCAGCGATAGTGTGTCCTGACGTTCAAAAGATCAAATAAGAGAGAGAAAAAGTTACGATGAACCAACTAAAAGGCCAAAGAGATAGTAGTCATACCAGTCCAGACCGTCCGCACGAGTCGACTCGAGCAGCAGCCATCACTCCCCTCAACCATATAAGAGGGAAGGAGGTGACGTATCCTGCTCTCCAGTGGTATCTCCTCTAAGTGTAAGAAATACAAGATTGGATTAGTTTTTCTGGAACAATTTAGGACAAAATATAATATGAGATATTCAACAAATGAGTTACGTACATGTATTTGTATTGATATACTGAATAATAACCCTCACGGATCGGACACGTGTTTTTTTAACACGCTGTATATATCCTGGGACAATCAAAAATTATATGAACAAAGACGAAAAGTAAATTTGAACTCACTACTTCTGGATTGAAACGCATGCAAGATACGCCCATACACACACACGTATACATACACACAAACATACATTAAAGTACTTAGGATACGCATTTATAAAATCAGCTCAATTGTATATTTACAATATTCATTATTTCGAATGGTCAAAGATTGCACCTAAAACCCATAATCCTGCCCACCTCGTTAGTGCACCGCAGATTAAAGAAATTCATTTTGACTGTCAAAGATAAAAGATACGGAAAGAAATCGTATCTTTCCAGTTTGTTTAATTTTGGTCGCTTGCAAATAACATGTAAAGGATTTTAAACCTTAATATATTGAGTTATAAAGGTGATAGGAGTGATCCAATCTACTTTTGGGCGGGCGGACAACTGAAATATAAGTGGTGATCACGAATGTAGTCTAAGAGCTGGCAGAAATATATATTATTAGAAGATTTTTTTTTTGTAAGGTATCCATTGGTAAGAATAGCACCCTCCCATCTCCTCCCGTTGGGTGTCGGTAAGAGGCGGCTAAGGGAAAACAAGAAGACGGGCAGCAGCGTCTTTTTATTGGATTACCTACCACCTATACTGCGATCCCCAAGCCGACTGCCAAGCATGGGGATTATGGTAACCCCACCCTTCAAGAGGGAGGCCTTTGTTCAGCAGTGGACATCATTTGGCTGATGATGATGTAGATCCAGTGGTCTACCCCCAAACATAATATTGTATGTAATCTTATTTTTTAGGAATGAAGTTTTTTTTTTTTTAATACAACCAAGGTGGCAAGCAAGCATGCGACCCGCCTGATGGTAAGCAGACTTCGCAGCCTATAGACGCTAGCAACACTAGAAGAATCACTAGCGCAACACAGCAATGTTTACACACTATTTTTTTTTTTAGTGTTATGCGTATTTAAGCGTTTCTTTCCCATGTAAAAGTCAGAATACTTTAACAATACCATAAGAGTTGGTGGTAAGTTCCACTTCTTCGTTAGGTATTTATACAGCAGCAACGTCTAATCGTTGATGTGTACCAATGTGAAGAGCACTTTATATTTTAAAGGTACCGGATGACAGGCACGTTCACCCACTAAAAAATACAAAAAATATTTTAACTTTTCGGTATTTATAGAAAGATACAGAAAATGTATGTACCACCAACAAGATATTATGATTTTAGCGAACGACAAATTATAATTTCAATCATAAAAACGTCACCGCCAAAAAATAAACTTTAATCTCTGTAAAATGACCATAAAATGAAAATGACAATCAAGTAAGACCTCGCTTACAATTCTTATTGGTTGTAAGATGTGAACTGCGAAAGCAACCATTGCATGGAGTGGTGCGCGTTACAATAGAATATATTACAATCTATACTTATAATAAAACTGTAACAGGTCCAATTCTGTACATTGAAGATATTTTGAAAATTATTTTTGGAGGGCATTCTATAACCGATACTGAGGCCGAAAATGTAATTTTTTTAATTTTTGTCTGTCTGTCTGTCTGTCTGTCTGTCTGTCTGTCTGTCTGTCTGTCTGTATCACGGCTGAGCATCACGCCTAAACTACTGAATGGATTCAAATGAAACTTGGCATGATTTGAGATCTTACTACGAGGTAGGACATAGGATACTTTTTATCCCGTAATCTAGCACGGTTCTTTTGGGAGAGGGGATTAAAGTCAAAATGGGTACTTGGTTATACGCTTGGTCAGTTTTTATCAATTTTTCTTTATAATATAATGAATATTAGTAAGGGAACACTCATAGAGAGTTGTTATCAAGGTTTGGTAATCGATCGGGTTAAGCAACGTTGGGTAAGGTCATTAAATAGATGGGTGACCGTTTAACGCCATTTGAACTAAACGGGTCCGTGCTTCGGAGAGCAAGTAAAAAGTGGGTCCCAGCTTTTAACCGACTATAAAAAAGGAGGTTATGTATTCGATGCGAATGTCTGTTATTAAAAGTTTAGTTAACGTAAAAATAGCGCAGGCGGAGCTGCGTGGGTCAGCTAGTACTATTTATTTCTGTGTTATCTGCAAACCAAAGGGCCACAGCCCACTAGCGTTTTCTAGCTGCAGCAATTGGCAATTTTGCGACTGCATCGCGTTTTAGCAGCTCATTACCGACCATTGAGCGACTCCTTCAACTCCTTGCACTCGATCGCTGTATCGGAGTCGCGCGTTTTAGCAACCGCATCAATGCTGCATCGCGTTTTAGCGACTCGCTGCACGCGATTGCTGTCATCGATGCACAGTGGGCAAAAAATAAGGTTAGCTAGCTTTTTTTTTAAGAAGGTTATATAATTTATGTAGTTCAAATACATGGTTTTGTTAAAATTACTATAACATCGAGTTACTTAGTAATTACAATTTTTATTTTTAACTAAACAACATTATTACATTAAATGTAAGTAGGTACATACCAAATGTATCAAATTATAATTTATTTACCTTTTTTTTTATGTTTGAATTGAAAAGCTGAATCTTTTTGGTTACGGTTATGGTAACAAAACCGCCTGAGTTTCAACCTTGACCCTTTTACAAGTATAACATGCTGCTATTGAGGTATTATAGATGTCATTGTTATTATGTTGATTGATATATACCATACATTATACAGTATAAAATAATACCCAGTAGGTAGGTACTTTATGAAAAAAGCAAGTTCGCTTTGCATCTAAGTCACCAGGATTTGACTAATCCTTCTGAATAATGGTAAACTCGCAGAGGAATTTGAAATGCAAATAAATAATCAAGAAGTTGGATGAAATATAAAAAAAATATTTTACTGATATTATTCTTCACGCCAAAACAATTTCCAGGCATTATTTAATGTTATAATAATAATCTTTACGATAAACAATCACAATAAGAACAATTTAGACAGAAAAAAAACTACAAATGCGTAGCTTTTTTGATAAAACAGAGAACTTCATCAGCCTATTAGTTAAACCAAAATAATAATATTCGTTTATTTCAGACTCTTGACCAATACAAAAAAAAATACAAATACAAAGACACATTGACAAAAAAAAGGAAGAAACGAAACAGAATAAATAAATAATAACCAAACTAAACAAAAAAACACACATTCCAGTAAAAAAAGAATTTTAAGAGCTATTTCACGCCAATGTCTACACATGTTCGTTGTATAAAATCGGTCTGCTAGTTCTTTAGTAATACCGTTTCTACACTGACCAACCCTGGCCATATATGAAGCAATTCAGCTTCTCTGAATGGCATTGAACGTGTTCAGACGCGCCTCCGTAAACATGCTACAGGCACTACAGTACCGATTTAATCCCATGAGGTGTCTGAAAATGTTATTATATTGTACACGAATACCACCCAATGACCTCCTTATAATTTGTCCAGAGTTGGCAAGTGTAGAAGATTTGACAGTATGATTCAAATAAATGCACTTAAGTTTGAACATTAGCTTTAAAAAATCTTCTTGCTATCATAATAATATTTCCCATCACCGAGAGTGCCCGTTGCTGGCGATCAATTTCGGCAACTCTTTTCAGTACGTATTGAGGTAATCGAACGCACTGATCTTATATACTAGGTTATTACTAGGTGCTCACGGAAGACCAGCGTTGTTGCTTTTTGGAGCAATAAAATTAAGCTGAGTGAGCACCATTTCAACGACTATAATGTAGTTTTTAGTAATTTTTTTATACTTTCGTTTATTTTAAGATTTTTTTTATATGTCGTTGAATAAATTTATTTATTAATTCTGCTTTGGTTTTTAATTTCAAAGAAAGCACGTATTGCAAAAATATGTATTTCATTAATTACATTAATGATAATGTTTGCTTGTACACATAAGTTTTTGAAAACTGGTAATTGGATGTAGCCAGTACCGCCTTCGCCGCTATGGATATTTTAGTAAAGCAAGAAGCAGTGCAGCTTTATAAGAGTCCATGGTAACGTTTAGCTTCGTCAAGATTTAGTATAACACTGAACACATATTGCACGAGTATCGTTCCGCACAGGGCCGACTACTCTTAAAAATGTTTATTCCCTAACTCAAATCAAATTATCCCCAATTATTATACTTTATATTTTTAGCCGTCTTAAAAAAGGAGGTTCTGTATTCGACGCGTATACATACATATGTAATAATTGACTTAATTATGTTAGACTATATGGGCATCTAAGCATATGTACATATATCCAAGTAACCCCTTCGGATATCGTTAGTCTCCCTTCCCATTACAATTTGTGAAAAGAAGTATCGTTTTCACACCTTCCATTTAAGACACAACAAGATATTGACCTTTACTTGTCAATAAACAACCCAAACACGATCTTGTTGTAAGTACATGCCACGCGCCTCCACCGAACAGGCAAATCGTTTATGGGCCAAAACATACACTTTTATAACAAACTGCCACAGGATATCGGAGATCTTCATCATTGCGTCGGGTACCTCCACGACAGGTGCAAGTGGCCCGGGTTATTTTTGTGTTCATTAATTAAAATCCACTGTTTTGCTGTAATAGTTCAGTGTTAAATAGTGTTGTCATCGAGTGTTATATGACCTAAAGTGTTGCTTAGTAACTTAAATCAGTCACACGATCAAATTTGTTCACAAAACAAATTAAATTTATATGTTTTCAATCTCAAACTACCTGAATTAAAAATATAAACGGATCCGGTACTTAACACATTTGAGTTGTAAGTAAAATAACTTTAAACTGATCACTCTCTCCCGATTAGAAATATCAACACAATAAATAACAAACAACAGTTTTAATGATGTCTAGTAAATAACTTCGTCCCAAACTTCAACATTCCTGTGCAGCTTGCTAAAGGGAGAATACAGATCATAATTTTATTACATGTGAAATCATCGAATGTCGAAAAAATACCATAAAGACGTCTGTGTCGGTGGAAAAGTCCCGTTTAATGAAGAAAGTCAGCTTGCTTGGAAATGCCCAAAATGTCTCTGTGACCAAAAAAAAAGGCGGGGATAACTCATCTACTTCAGTCAGGGGACAGGACCAGACTGACATCTCTAATGTTACTGTACGCGCAAAAAATTTAACTCCGTCGTCTGATTTGCAAATTCTAACCGCTGAAATTAAATTGCTTCGAGAAGATATGTCCGACATCAAAGCGCAAATTTCTAGTATATTCGGATCGATTGCTAAATGTCACGAAAGATTAGATGATGTGGTCGCAGGTTTATCAAAAGCGGTCAGCCGCATAAACATACTTGAAAAACAAGAAACCCAAATTCTACATCTTGAAGAAAAAGTTTAATTGTTGACTGAGCAGATCGAGATCCAAGCACTATAGTGTGCGTGGTGTAGCGCGCGGTTGCTGTATCAAGCTTCCGAAAAGCAACTGAGTTGCCGATCGCGGATGCAAAAAGTATCGTGTCAGCTGTGGCCCAAAGTGAAACAGAATATTTTACAGAATATTTTGAAAATCATCATCATCATCATCACCAGCCGGAAGACGTCCACTGCTGAACATAGGCCTCCCCCTTCGAACGCCACAATGACCGACAATTGGCTATTTGCATCCACCGGTTACCTGCGACGCGCAAAATGTCGTCTGTCCACCTAGTGGGAGGCCTACCTACGCTGCGTCTTCCGGTTCGTGGTCGCCACTCGAGAACCTTTCTTCCCCAGCGGTTATCGGTTCGCCGAGCGATGTGGCCTGCCCATTGCCACTTCAACTTGCAGATTTTAAGAGCTATGTCGGTGACCTTGGTTCTTCGGCGAATCTCCTCATTTCGGATTCTGTCGCGCAAAGAAACTCCGTGCATAGCTCTCTCCATAGCTCGTTGAAAATATTCCCTTTTTATTCCACCTCCTGGACTATACCGGCCAGTGTTAATATCAGGACGAGTTGATTCGGATTGATAGGGCTCCGAACGGTGGCGAATGCACAGTTAATTGGTATTCGTGTTGTATTTGTGAATCTAGAGGGAGTTTTCGGTTCCAAATCCTGATAAACATCATGGGGCGTCAATCACTAAAAAGACAAATAAAAAAAGTTACTGTGTCTGTCAGGTGCAGGTATCCCGAGGGGTTCCGGGTAAGTAGAAGTAAGAATATGTAGCACCCACCCATCCACTCCTGTTGGGTATCGTAAGAGACAGAGGTGTAGGTGGGTGAGTGACTAAGGGAAAACAAGAAGACGGGCAGCAGCGTCTTTCTATTGGATTACCTTTTTTTGCTGTAGATGAGGAAACCTTCAAAGGTACCCGATCTCCGAGAGGGCGGAGGCTGGGTTACGTGAGATGTGTAAACAAAACTTCCCCATGGCCTGCATCGACGCAATGGAGACTCTGGGCTCTCCGTTCGGACCTTCGCCAGAGTCTCTCCAGCGTCAGACGCTCGCTAGAGCACGCCCCAGGGGGAAGCAGAAACGCTCCCTCGCGGTGCTCGCAACGATGCAGGGCCTACATCGCGTCGCATCCGCTTCGAGGTCGCATTTAATAGGGATGCAGAGCAGAGAGACCCCACCCTATGTGTCCGCGACCCACGAGCCCCCTTTAAGGCAGGGGATACTTCGTCACATTTCTATTGGGCCCCTGAGGATGGGGCCGGACGCCCGAGCGATGAGCGTCGCTGCCCCGACGCTGTCGCCTCCGCCGAGCGAGATCGGCCCTCTTCCTAACCCGCTCCGCGGCCTTCTTCTGGGAAATTCAACGGGCCCGTTGGTTTAGTGGTTAGACACCCTGGCTGGCTACCCGATGGGTCGTGGGTTCAATTCCCACCAAGTGTCTGGGTGTTATTTATCTATTTAAGTAAGTATTTACAAAAAAAAAAATTATTTAAATTCCCAAGATATTATTATTATTATAAATGACTGTCGCACAGACCTACCTCCTGGGGCCGTTGCCAAGCTGCAATTTAACAATACGTAACTTCGCTAAGGCACTGTGAAGAGATGTGTCATTCCCATACATTTGTTTTCTATTCCATAGCGTTCCGTATTGGAGAATGAACACTTGGTCACGGAGGCTGTACTGCGGCCCCCAAGACACCTTCCAAGAGTGGGGATTACGGCAACGCTTCCAGTGATAATACTGAACCCTTGGTCAATGGAATTTAAAGCGACCTGGTGTGGTGGACCGGGGCGGACGGCTTCAGGTTGGAAGCTGGTCCATTGTTATGCCAATTGTATAGACACGTATATTTTGATGTTCGACACAGCATGGACATGCCATGATTCGGAATTATGGATTTTTTGGCGAAGTTTTGTCTGATTTGAAAGACAAGATCTGTGCCCTTTTTTACTAATTAAAGCAAGTGCTTGACTGCAGTCATACCTGATAGAAAGCGAAGGTACAATTTGGAATGGTAAAGCACCACTTATTAAAAGATTTTTCACTCTAGCCTTGATAACAATCTCATAATCAGGCGGGAAAACCGACGCAGGCAAACTGTTCCCGTAGCTGTACGTAATATAAATGAAAAAGCAAATCGCTTATTCCAGAATTTTTTTTCTCGTAATTGTTAAACTTATGTGCGGTGTATGCTGTTGCGCTCAGATGTGCTCTCGCTAATGGATGTCTACGGAAGGTCAGCGTCGTTATTCCAAATAGGAGCAACAACACATTCTGAGTGGATAACCTTTCAGTGGAATTGTTAAAATAAAAATAAGTGTAATAGTTAGATTTAGATGCATAAATGTTTTTATTTCTTTCTTTCTTTGACGGGCCCGTTGGTCTAGTGGCTAGACACTCTGTCCGCTAACCGATGGGTCGTGGGTTCGATTCCCATCAAGTGTCTGGGTGTTATTTATCTTTAAGTATGTATTTACAAAAAAAAAATGTATATAAGTATTAGTATCAGTTGTCTGGTTTCCATAGTACAGGCTATGCCTAGTTTGGGATCAGATGACCGTGTGTGGATTTTCCCAAGATATTATTATTTATTTATTTATTCTAAGGGTGTGTACGAGCCGTGCGTCTCGTCGTCCGATGATAGAAGGAAGAGTCTTGCAAACACTTTTCAAAAGGTATAATACTGAAAGGTGCCATTTTAAAATAAATACAAGCTTTTTTTGATAGCCCATTCTTTGGTCCCACTGTTGGGCACGGGCCTCCCATCAATAGGAAAGAGCTTAGGCTATAGTTCATCACGCTGGCTAAGTTTGGGTTTTTCGTAGGCTAGTTAAGCTTTCTCAGACATGCAGGTTTCCTCACGATGTTTTCCTTCACCGACAGCTAGTAACAATCGCACAAAGACGATTCGCATATGATTAATTAAAGAAATCAGAGGTGCGAGCCGGGTTTCAAACCTGCGCACTGTTTCCAAGGAGCTCGTCTGAGCTAACACTGCTGTATACTCCATCCCAAATAAGCTTGAAGGCGATTACAAGTTCGTTTGCGGTTCAATAACTACATAACGCATACATTGACAACTAGGCGCGTCAGCAAAAACAACTTTGTATTACCAACCTTTTTTTGCTGCCGCGTTAACGGTCAACTATACAGCGGGGGTGTTTTATGACTGCATAATAAAGTTGTAATCGCCTTCAAGCTTATTTGGTTTGGAGTGTAAATACAAGATTACTTAATATATTCGATTTCAATCTATTATTTACCCGACTGCTCCAAGAGGCTAATGTTTTTTGAGTGTATGACATCTAGTGCGTCATCAGATTCATATAAGTTTTGAAAGTGACGAAAATATAATAAAACACACCATTTTTAACACGCTTTTATTATACATTATTATAAAATGAAAGTTCAAATGTATTTTTATGACTACAATGTGTGTATTGTATTTGAGTTCTCTCAGTTAAGTTTTTTGTTCTTTTATTATTTCTATACTTGTTTCTCTCCTAATGGTTAAACCTTTTTAACTAAATGAGTGAAGATAAGTCCCCAAAAGCAGGTCCACAATGCAACGCCAGCTTGTTTACATAATCATAAGCGGTACAATAGTATCGCATTGTAATGAGTAGCACCCACGCGCACACAACGCCCTAAGACTTCGAGTGTGGTGTAATTTATAAGCGGAGATTTGAGCGGAAGCGAGATGGGAACAGATTTATTATAAGACAATACAAGGTAGGTTCCTTGTGCAAGGAACCGTCCAGGTAGGTACCACCGCAGTGTCAGATATTCTGCCGCCAAGCAGCAGTGTGTAAACATTGCTGTGTTCCGGTGTGATGGACACTTTAGCTGGTCAAATTACTGGACACAAAACACTTAATATCTAATGTCGGCAACGCGCTAGTGATTCTTCTAGTATTGCTAGCGTCTATAGGCTGCGGTGACAGCTTAACATCAGGCGGCCGCAATTAGATAAAATGACATTTAAAAATAAATTATATAAATCTTCAACGTATTGTTAAATTTACATGTAACTTTTGGTGTACTATAAAGTGTATTATTATTATTAAATTTTTTTATACCAGGAAAGTTATTATTTCTTGAATAATCATATTTCATTGATTATTTTAATAATTTTAATAATAATTACTTCTTGACGTAATAATACCTTAAGGTAATATTTGTACGCTAGCAACAGCAAAATATTATGAACTTGTTTCCACCAGTGTACCAATCTTCTGACAAATAAAATTTTATTCAAAGCAAGAACTTATATTGAAGATAAAAATAAACCCCTTACTCACTCTGAGTCCAAAATTTGTGGATAGCGGTGAAAAATTCCAGTCAGTATCGCAGCTTTGAGTTTATAACTTGTACCACCAGCTAGTGACGTCAAAATAACCGTAACTTACCCGCTCTTAAGTTCATAAAGGGAGAGCGATTCGGCTGTTTTACGGCCGATGCCATTTGTGATATGCATTAAAAACAAAACTTACTTGTAAAACTATTTTTGGTTGTATCACCTTTTGTCTGCTGTTTGTTTAACATGACAATTAATGGAGATTGTAACAACATAATTGTGGGTCGTGTTTAATGACCAATTGTTGGAGCCTTAAATAGATTTTTAGGCCATGCATGATGCCCTACTATGGGTTGGTTAATTACGTACTTACCTTAGACCTTTGTACAAGATTACACTTTAGAAAAAAATATTATAAAAATTACTAGCTTTTTGTTTCTATTTTAGCAAGTGGTCAACACGGTGTGACAGTTGTTCAAGCCCTCATGGCCTCTGATTTCCGAAGTCACTAGCACCGCGAATGTACATCTACCCCTACGGATTATTTCTTCTCAGATAGTAAAATAGGCCTCCGACTTACATTTACGACTACTCAAAATTTTTTTTTTTTATTTCAAATAGGCTTAACGCTAGCACTTTTGAACGGTCAATTTTTTAAAAGCTGCCACTGGATCACAACGCGGCCTCAACTGAGAAGATCCGGCAAGAAACTCGGCGGGCTTATCATTTTTTCACATTTTTTTTAAACAAAGTTTGTCTTTTTATAATTAGATCAGCACCAGCGACAGTGTGTCCTGCCGTTCAAAATATCAAATAAAATAAAAAATACGACGAAAACACAACAAACTAAAATGCCAAAGGGATAGTAGTCGGACCAGTTCCCCCAAGCAGCACCCGCGCACGAGTTGACTCGAGCACTTCACTTTGGCGTTCCAATAGGGTTCCAATGTTCAGCTGTGGACGTCTTCCAGCTGGTAATGATGGTAATGATTTTTTGCCAACAGAACTATAAGCTAAGTAAGTATACCAGCACTATCTCGTGTCATACTAAGATTAATATAATACTGGCTTTAGAGGTGGCAATATAGCCCCAGTTTCATATTGCAATATTAATAACGTCATGTAGCACTGTGTTGCGTGCAATGAATCAATTGAAATATGAACTGTTACATATAACTCACGTTACTATGAAGTCACGTAACAGTTTAATTATAGCTTTGTTACAAACACGGAAGTAAGAATCGCGGATAGAATTGTCGGACACCCCTCAGATATTGAAATGTAACGATCTGGTAAAAAGAATGAGAGAAGTTGTGGTAGTGTCTCAGTAGAGTGAGACGGCGAAGTTACGATATTAATAATGGGGAAAGAACTGGATGAGAGAAGTCGAAGAATTAATGTAGAACGCCTTAAGATATGTAAAGTGACGAAAGTGACTTAAGAGATGCAAAGGATGGATGCGCATTATTTGAAACTCTCTCGGGCAAGGCGAAGCGACGATCTTCGCAAAATGGTAGAAATTGGACGATAGAAGCTGTGGATCAATGCCACAGCGTTGGACACCCTCCACCTAGGGGGAGTGACGATCTACACAAAGTGGCAGGTAATGGATAAGCCACAGCTAAAGCGCATTAGGTAATTGTGAGTACCGGGTCAGCAGGTCAGGGTAGCAATAACGATATTTCCAAAATTTCAGAAGTAAAGGCGATCGATCAGACTAGATCGAGCTTCAATTTTTGCAGCATACCTACAGAAATTGGTTGTGTTTTAAAGCAACTCCGTAAATGTAATAAGGCTATTCATATTGATATTAATACCCAAACCTAAAATCGTAGCTACCTGAGTCATTAAAAAAACTAAAGGAAACAGTGAAAAAAATACTTGTAAGAGCGGCAGCCAGTGGTAGAATATTAAATACATTGATGCACAACTAAATCGGTATCCGAAAGTAATGTATAGAGAAGATTCAATGTATAAAGAAATCCGTCTTTTGCGTTGGGTATAAATGCAAAATGTAATTTTTCATTCTGACCAAAACATTTTGGGCGTTTCTCATATAATTTACGATGACTCTTTTGTATTGGTTTCTTTTACATTGACTACCTTTTTTTTTATTGTAAATCATTGATGGTTGAGTTTCGTTTGGTCACAATCCTGCTTGCCGGCTGCCGAGTTGTGACTGGATCTGTGTGACTTCGCAGTCAGCGTCATAGACTGTGAATAGTGCACCTAACAGTTCCACGCAATTTTAGCGTAGTCGTTGCAGTAATTTGTTACATACCTATAGCACTTTTCTTTTTTCAAAATTATCAAGTAAAAGTAAAAATGCACCAAACGACTCAAAATATAAACCAAATTACCAAAATTTAAAAATCGAATGCAGGCATAGAATTTCGTACAATAAATCGTAGGTGCGTTTTAAAAATAAAAAAGTTACGTCCATAATTCAAAAATTAAAATAAAATAACAAATAATCAAGCCGCCATTCGCAGGCCCCAACTCGACACCTACAATTATATTTTCAAGATATTTTATATCTCCTGTCGTAAATTGTGGGGTCGAATGCACTACCAATGGAACTCACTTTTTTAAATTACAGCGAATTTAATAATGCATAAACCGAAATTGTTTTTTAGTAAATGAGACGGGTCTTGATATTACTAAAAGAATTTGGTACTATAACATCCATCATAGACTTAGTATGATAAACTAGTCACATCTACTGAGAGCAAGATGCACCTGCTTATTTTCGCGGGGAAACCTTCTATAGGTTCCCGGGACCTGTTGGTGTCAAGTAGGGTATGTTGGATTCTTACCCACTAAAATCCCCTCGGTTGTCGCATCGACACATTCAGACACCAGGCATTTTCGGTATTATCTGCACCATGATCCTCTGAATGCCTTGCCTTTGAGGCCGCCACCGGGGTGCGCATAGTAGCCCCTCGGGAACCAGATATGGTGCTCACGAGGACGGCGGTCGTGACCTCACCGCAGTCAAAGATTCGCATATACCGATTGTCATCATCATCACCAGCCGGAAGACGTCCACTGCTGAACAAAGGCCCTTAGACCGCCACAATGATCGACAATTTGCTATTTGCATCCACCGGCTGCCTGCGACGCGAACAATGTCGTCGGTCCACCTAGTGGGAGGCCTGCCCACGCTGCGTCTTCCGGTCCGTGGTCGCCACTCGAGAACCTTTCTTCCCCATCGGTTATCGGTTCTTCGAGCGATGTGGCCTGCCCACTGCCACTTCAACTTGCATATTCTACGAGCTATGTCGGTGACCTTGGTTCTTCGGCAAATCTCCTCATTCCCGATTCTGTCACGCAAAGAAACTCCGAGCATAGCTCTCTCCATAGCTCGTTGTGTGACTCTGAGCTTCCACCGACCGATGATCGATTGTCAGTTCAAGAATAAATAAAATATTATCTGCAATCTTCGTCAATGCGTACCTCTACCAACACCACCTAACAACATCATCTGAGGAGTCCCAGTGGTGGTGGTTACGAGTATGTTCCAGTATGGTGGAACACCTTGGGGTGTCCGAATAAGAATAGCACTTCCTTCATCTCCTCTCCTTCCGTTGTTTTTTTTTTTTTTAAGGGAAAACAGGACTATTGGATTACCTACCACACTGTGATCCCCAAGACGCCTGCTAAGCGTGGGAATTATGGCAACCTCTCCCCTCTAAGCCTCCCCCTTTTTCAGTAGTGGACGTCTTTCAGATCATTTTCCAATGTTGATAAGACTGCAGCTGGAAAAGCAGTCTCAAGTGACTTAACATTAGATCTTCGGTAGTCTCGTAACAATATGTACAAAAAACAGCAAACTCACTTACAACTCACAAAATCGAGACGCGAGTGAGTTCAAACAATTGGTACCTATCAAATTCCACGAAACCATCTCCACCTTTTCTGTCAATAAACGTATGACGGTTATATGGTTCTGTGCTAAATGATAAACGCGTCTCTGTTCAACTGCACTTGGGAATTTAACCTTTGGTCTTGAATTGATATTGGTTGTCATTGACTGTTAGTGAACCTACGTGATATTTTCTTTATCCAACTTTTTTTTTGTTATTTTGGAGAGAAGATTTAAATAATTATAAAGTATAAAAGCACAAAAAGCCCAACTCTGAACGAACAAACTGGGCTTAAATCAGTGTATAGTTAGGGGTGTAAGGGACATCGTACCGAAAACCGATACCAGGGATCCAGTACATGATTCTGAACATTCTAGTGTCAACACTAATTTTTTATTTTCTTTTTATGAAATACCAAAAAAATATGCAGCTTCAATACACTTTAAAAACAATAAATTACATATTTGTGCAAAATTAGCAATCATCAGCAGCCGAAAAGTCCACTGCTGAACAAAGGTGGGTGGCAAGTTTGGCAGGCGGCGTGATTGAAATTTGCAAAGTAATTTTAATGTTAGCTTACCGGCTGTGTATATTTGGCACCAACTTCAATAATATTTAAATTATTTTATACTTTTCAGTGATATTGAAGGCGGTTCAATTTTTTTTTTAAATATTTTATTTTATACTTTTTAGTGATATTTTCATATATAAAGATTGAACCATCGAAGACCGTAAAATGATCTAGGTAGGTTATGATCACATTATCGTCTACATAGTTTTACATAATTCATGTTTCTTCAGAAAAAAATATCCGGTCGTAATGAAATTTGCATGGAATCATCATAGTAGTATACTCTCTCGAATAAAAAAAGAATCATCGAAATCGGTTCATAATTGTCAGAGCAATGTAATGGAGAACATCAGTTTTATAGTTTTTACCAGATAAATTCCTCCTCATCGTTCATGGTCCTCCAGGAAGTTCTTATCCGGTTGTGATAAATTTCATACAGATTCATTACAGTGGTTTCTTCTTTCGAATAAAAAAGAATCATTGAAATTGGTAAATATTTGCCAGAGTTATGACCATTTTTGTCCTTAAAAAGCGACGTAAAGTCATCTATATAGGCTTTCCTGCAAGTTTCCTGCGCAGTCACCATTATTGTTTTTTCAGGAACTACTTATTCGGAAGCAATATTTTTTTTATGGGACCCAACTAACGGATTAAAGAATGGATAGAAGAAAGATTTTTTCAAATCGGTTCATAATTGCCAGAGTTATGCGCGAACATACATAGAATAAAAATATATATATATATATATATATACAGACGAATTGAGAACCTCCTCCTTTTTTTGAAGTCGGTTAAAAATAAATATTATTCAATAATAATAAAAATATATAGCCTATGTGACTTCCACAACTAAGACGAATATAACAATATATTATAGCAATATACAATATACATACATACATAACTTCGAAAAACATAACCCTCCTCCTGGCACATTCGGCCAAAAAGGCACCCAGTCTCTGTAAAGACGAAAGACCGGGTTATATAGGATTTTTGCACCTTATATCTTCCCCTCCCCACACTCACTCATCTCCTCCCGCTGGCTATCCGTAAGAGGCGACTAAGAAAAAAGAAGACGGGCAGCAGCGTCTTTCTATTGGATTACCTACCACCTATACTGCGATCCCCAAGCCACCTGCCAAGCGTGAGGATTATTGCAACCGTTCTCTTCTAAGGGAAAGATCTTTGTTCAGCAGTGGACAAGATGGCTGATCTTGTGAAAGATTGGCCGCAGTGATCGTACCGGCCAGGAGGACATTATTTATGCAGATACAGCGTAAGATATCCTCGTATTTGCTTAACTAATGAAGTTATTAAAAAGCTGAGCCGGGATCTCAAACCCAAGACCACCGAGCTGTGAACGGTGGCCGTTGCATGAATATGCATTCATTTTGCCGTTCTCGGTTTGTTAATGTGCCAACAATGTAAATAAGACGACAAGGTAGCGGGTAGAGTAATGAGAGATAGCGATTTAAATTATTTTAATATAATACTTAATTATATAATATAATTAAATAAACTATTTAAAAAAAACCGACTTCAAAGTAAATTATCTAAAAAGCATAAAATAACGAAAATATTATTGAAGTTGGTGTTAGCGTACCTGCTGTGTATATTCTGCACCAACTTCAATAATATTTTCGTTATTTTATGCTTTTTAGATAATTTACTTTGAAGACGGTTTTTTTTTTAAATAGTTTATTTAACACTTTTTAGTGACTTATTTTACCAAGATGGGTATCAGCACTATCACGCAACTCGAACGTCTACATTACAGTAACTTACTGAAAACATAAAAAGTTTATATCTCTTAAACTACTGGACCGATTTTGATGAAACTTGTACTCTACCCTAAGTTGAAAAATACTCTAACTATTGCAAAAAGAATTTTCGAAATCGGACTTGTAGTTTCTGAGAAATCCGCGGACAAACCTACATACATACATACATACATACACTCGTGAAATTTGGTAAATTTGTTTAGAAGCCCACGTAGACTAACATATATGAATATTACGCATTTCTATTAATATTACATACATACGCGTCGAATACAGAACCTCCTTTTTTGAAGTCGGTTAAAAAAAAATACGAGGCAAGCAAGTCATTAACCTGGTGTTAAGTGACATGCTAGCCCAAGGACTGTTGCCCTGCTGCAAAAAAGTTATTAAGATACAAGTCTCCTTAACACTAATACGATCGATGCTAATTACGTAATAATTTGAACACAGTGCTGCTTGGCGGCAGAATATTTGACACGTCTGTGGCACCTACTTGAACGGTCCTTCGCAAATCAATGAAAATCTAATCATAAACTAGGCAAAGCAGTAACCAAGACAACTAATAAAAATACAAAGATAGTTTTTTAAATAGATACTTATAAGGATATAATAGTCACCCAGACACAAGACAAAGATACATTTTCGTCCATGCACACAAATGTTAGTCCTGCCTGGGAATCGAATCCACGAACTTACAGCAAAAGGCGGGTAGCAGCCAAGGTTCTCTTGCGCAAGGAACCTACTACTGAGAAATATAATAAAGTTATTACGTTGCCCGCTGTCCGCTCCGCTCGTAAACAAGACCGCACCACAAAACACATGTTGTTATTATGACAAAGCAATTGGTAAGTCGGATAATTATCGTTTAAATATTGTAATTAGTTGCCACCTCAACTCATGATGTATTTATGGTAAATGCCGAGGTGTGCTAACCATAGATTTAGGATTTTTCACCACATAGATTTAGGATTTTTCTCTACATAGATTTAAGATTTTTCACTACGGTGCTAACGAAAAATGGTCTTGATGGCAAATTGACGGAGACTCGTTACTACTGGCAATGGGTACAAGTCATTCTAGTCGATAGATTCACCAAAGACTAAATCGATAGTCCAAATCGATCAATAGATTACTTAATTGATTGATCGAGAGGTACATTTTTTTTTTCGCGGGCCAACCTTAAATTGGTCCCCGGGACCTATGGGATGTGGGATTCTTACCCACTAAAACCCACACGGATGTCGCATTGGCACACGGACCTGGGCTCTCCGGTAGAATCTACACCAGGGGCCCCTCAGTGCCTTGCCTTTGAGCCCGCCGCCGGGGGGCGCATTGTAGTCCCCCGCGAACCTGACCTGGTACTCTCGGGGACTGGGGTCCATCGAATACGGCAACTCCTAGAACGGTGACGATGTTATGAACTCCGTCCCCGTGAGGTTTACCCTAGGCAGAAAAAGGGAAATCTAGATGTTAGGTTAGGGATAGCGCTAGGGTCCTTCGGAGTCGCTGGACGTTCGGGGTGTGGGCCCTTTGAGCGTACATTAAGTATGGCGGCGACTCAGAGGAGGACGGCGGCGGGGTTGCGACCCCCGTCCCCGTGAGCACCGTGACTGGTTCGCGGGGGGCTACAATGCGCCCCCCGGCGGCGGGCTCAAAGGCAAGGCACTGAGGGGCCCCTGGTGCAGATCCCACCGGAGAGCCCTGGGGTCCCCCCTCTCATGTGCCGATGCGACAGCCGCGGGGGTTTTAGTGGGTAAGAATCCCACATACCCCGGTCGAGCCCCACAGCTCCCGGGGATCTTTTGAAGGTATCGCCCGCGTCACAAAAAAAAAAGGAACAACGCTAGGGACTAGGAGTGGGCGTTTTATGAATTAACTGTTTTAGGTTTCGACGACTAAACGTTGTGAACTCCATGCAATACGTAGTCTGTGAACTTTGACAGCTTAACTTTTCGTCAACAGTATAATAAACTAGTCAAAACTTTATACTGTTAACCGGCAGAAACCCAAGAATCGACAACGTCAAAGTGAGAAACAGTGGTGTAAACACTGTACCACTGTACTGTACTTATATCATCGATATAATATATAAACTAGATAAACATTCACGAACAAAATGACAACTAAAATGTGGTCACGGAGGTTGCAAACTTATCTGTGCTGGTGGCGGAAACGTGAACTAACGATTTTATAATGATAATAACTTGTAGTTTGACAGTTTCATATAGACAGTAGCGACACTCCTATCGGCAAAAATAAATTTGTCAGGATGTGGCTTGTAAAGAAATAGCGACACAAGGGCGCTATTTCTCGCTGCCACTTTTTGAAACGTGACACCAAATCTAGTTTATATATTATATCGATGACTTATATAGACGAATAACAGCCAGGCATATACACGACACGGTCTTAAATACTGTATAAATTTTATATTAATCAGAATTATACTTATGACAACCCGCACTTGGCCAGCGTGGTGGACTATGGCCTAAGCCCCCTCATCTTGAGGGGAGGCCCGTGCCCAGCAGTGGGACATAAACAAGGGCTGGTATTATTATATTATTATTTATACTTATGATTGTACAAATAGAATATTCTGCTTAGTTAACACACATTTTTACGACATCGGATACGGAAAATGCGTAATAACCACCCATGAAATTCCGAGGCTCAATAAAGCCGCTTAACCTCAAAGTGTTTTGGCATACCAAAACATTTGTTTACGACATATCAATGTACTGTCTGTTCATAGCGACAGACGGACTGATACTAAACGTAAATTTATTGTTAATAAAACTGAACTAATAAAAAAAATGAAGCGGCAATCGTGAGAGCGTTTTTAATGTTGGTTCCGTATGAAACGATTTGTTCAATTCAATGTTTATTAATTTTGATCTGTTTTATTTTTTACATGTTTTTATTTAACTTGCAATGTATGTATGTATGTAATTAGTTCGGGTCAGGTACGGTCGCAGCCAACGATTTTGGGGGGGGTCATATTTGACAGTCCCATTGGTCTTGTACCTAGATACTCTTAATCGCTACCCAACTTAGTCTACGAATGTGGATTTTGGGGGGGGGGTCATGACCCCTACGACCCCCCCTCTCGGACCGCCCCTGGTTCGGGTGAAATCTTGCAACTCAATTTTCACCCACTTCTACACGTTCAAATCATTTGAAATCTTGCACATGTGTCAAGGACCGGTGACAATACAATAATATAGTACTATCGAGCTGATCTGATGATCGAGCTCGAAGGCGGGTAAGGGAACCCTTGGATGGCTATTAGTAAACTCATTTGATTCGTCTTAAAGAGTTTTGATGGGAGGCCCGTGTCCCACAGTGGGGCAAAACAAGGACTGGTAAAAAAAGGAACAGAAAATTGACAAACGAGTTTGTAACGCCTTCAGATTTTCAACTTAAGTCGAAGTTGACATCATTCCGATAATTTTGTATTTTTTTCTTAAAATAGTAAAACTTCATTAATCAAATTCGCCCATTCGTGTAATAGCTACGATGCCACAGATAGACAGATGGAGACCTGTCTCCATCTGTCTATCTGTGGCAGAATACGCGAATAAAGATATTACAAGTGTGACCCAGGGGTCACACTTGTATTCTATCACTTGCGTCATTTATAACGTAGATATTTTTTTAATAGTTAAAAAATATTTTACTATTGCAATATTTTTGTTTAAAGAACCTACATAGTTTACTAGCACTTCATTAAATTAAATAACTATTATTACAGTTTCTTCTTTTTCTACTTCTCAGACCAAGAATAATTTATATAGATAGATACCAACACAATAGTTAATGATCCTATAATTTTACCAACAGCCACTTTTCTAAGTTATTTGTGATTCGTTTTATGGGACAACACCACGCAACCCTAAAAAACCTTATCAGAGATAACTTCGCATAACTTTTTTAAGTGTTAAATTAAAAAAAGTAATACACCATAAAAACCGTAAAATATCGAGTGGGAATTATATTTTTAACGGTAAGAGCGATATTTAGAGCCAATTTAACTTTAATATAATTTAATTAGGTGATTTAACATTTTACAACATATTTATATACATAAATAAGACTTTAATGATTCATTACGAACCGTCATTGGTTGTAATAAGCACCATTTTTATGCAGATTATCAAGAACACACATGTCGAATTACTTTTATTTTTAATAAAAGTAAGTCGATATTAATACCCGTCTGTATGTTATTTACTAGCCGAAAGACTTCCACTGATGAATAAAGGCCTCCCCTTAGAATGGAGGGGTTGCCACTTGCCATAAGACCCACGCTTGTCAGCCGTCTTGGGGATCGCAGTATAGGTGGTAGGTAATCCAATAGAAAGACGCTGTTGCCCGTCTTCTTGTTTTCATACGACACTGCTCGAGTCAACTCGTGCGCGGGTGTCGCTTGGGGACTGGTCAGACTACTATCCTTTTGGCCTTTTAGTTTGTTGTAATTTTGTCGTAATTTCTTTTTTCTCTCTCTTTTGTCTTATCTTTCGAACAGCAGGACAAACTATCGCTGATGATAATCTATTAAAACAAGACAAACACTGTTAAAAAAAATGACAAGCCCACTGAGTTTCCTCCCGGATCTTCGCAGTTGAGGCCGCGTTGTGATCCGGTAGTAGCTTTTAAAAAAAAGACCATTCAAAACTACCATGCCTTCAGTCCGGACTAAGCGGTTTGCTTCTTCATTTATAATAAGGACAGCTAAGGACTGGAACAGTTTGCCTGCGTCGGTTGTCCCGCCCGATTATAATGTGTGTGTCTTTAAGACTAGAGCGAATAGGCTTTTAATAAGCTAGTGTGTTTTGCCATCCTCGATTGCGTCGCCGCTTTCCATCAGGTGGGACTGCAAGCAAGCACTAGCTTATAAGTGATAAAAAAAAGTTAAGCCTATTTGATTTTTTTTTTGTGTGGATTGTCCCAAGATATTATTTTTTATTTTTTTTATTTAAATTTGACACCCAAGGGAAGGAAATGGGTGCTATTCTTGCCCGGACACCCCATGAGGCAAAGTTTGTTCATCTATTTCTTCTAAATATAATTGACTTGGATGCAGTTTTCACCATCATGTCGAGAATTTCTTCTTGTAGGTTTATGGTATGTTTCGATAGTGGTTGACGACGCGGTGTAGACCCGGAGACGTTCCGAGCACGGCAAGGATTCCAGGGCGAGTATCTTTCCTGCTCCCCAAGGGACGTGCTCTAGAGAGGGTCTGGAGAAACTCTGGCAAGGTCCGTACGGAGTGCTCCAAAGTTAATTCTATTGATGTTAGCCTTCATATGTACGGAAAAGCAGGGTAACTTTAGAAGAGGGTTTCTTCCCACCAAAGAAAGGGGGTAGATCCCTTGTGCAAGGGACTGTCCAGGTAGGTACCATAGCACCGAACTTTTGAAGGTTTCCCCTGCGAATAAAAAAAAAGTATTCGTTGCCGCATACTTGAGCTACGACTTAAGGTCATACCGCACTAGGCGTAAATGGGACGCGACACGGCCAAACATAGAATTTGGGTAATTTAGAGGAATCTGGTAGGTCTGTAGTCAATCACAATTTACATTTTGAAAAAAAAAAAACTTACTTACAAGAACTATAAAACAACATTTGAAAATTCAAACTGTCAACAGACCGTAGCCTATAGACGTCTAGTAAAAGCAGAAGAATCACTAGCGCGTTGCCGACCAGAAAACATAAGATATTAAGTCTTTTGTGTCCGGTAAATTTCAACAGCTACAGTGCCCTTTACACCGAAACACAGCAATGTTTACACACTGCTGCGTGGCCGCAGAATATCTGACACTGCGGTGGTATATACCTGGACGGTTCCATTCACAATTAACCTACCACCTAGGTGTTATTTGTTCAAGTGTATATGCAATAATCTTGAGCGTTTGGAGCAAGCTTGTTCGCTCGTCGTACGTACAGTACGCTCGGCTACAATTCAGTTCCGCCTAGTATGGTTTCACCTTTACCACAAACGCTTAGCAATAAGGCCATCTCCTAATCGATCATAAACATCGTAAGTGCTAGTGCTCAAATCGATAGTACACACTAAAGTAATATTTCTTATTAATAAACGTAAAGGTTTATACGGTTTTACGATGCACTTACGGGGATATCCACGTTTTCAATATTAAATTCTACTGTAAATACTAGCTCACTCGCGCAGCTCCACCCGCGCTCTTTTTACATTTTTAGATGCCCGCATAGGCTTATTAACTGAATACTACACATTTTTAATAGTATTAGATACATAGGTACTCGTCTAATAAATAACCTCCTTTTTTGAAGCCGGTTAAAAACCGAGGACTATCTTTTACTTGCCCTTTGAAGCAGGGAGACGCTTAGGCTCAATTCACACCAAGATGGCAGCGGCCGGCAGCGCACTTTTAGTGTGAAATAATTTTATACTTTATCTACAATACGTAAAATACCAGTATCGCTTGAAAAACGTGGCCATTTTTTTAGAAGCTACCACTGGATCATAAAGCGGCCTCAACTGAGAAGATCCAGCAAAAAACTCAGCGGGCTTGTAATTTTTTCACTTTTTTTAAACATTGTTTGTATTGTTGCAATTGGATCAACATTAGCGATGGTGTTTCCTGGTCACCCATCTTTGTAATGACCTTGCCTTATGTTGCTTAACGTAGCGATATGAAATATAATTTACGACCTATTCTCAGACCTAGCCGATATGCACACAAAATTTCATACAAATCGGTTCAGCCGTTTTGGAGGAGTTTGGTAACAAACACTGCGACAAGAGAATTTTTTAAACTAGATATATATTCGTATATCGAACGACAAATTGATGTTGGCGCATCAAAAAGGCAATTTTACCGGACAATACAGCCCATAACAGACGTCTCATTCATTCCAGTGCCTTTGGAAACCGTAAAACCGTATACTGACATGGCAATCGGTAAAATTCATTGTCGGTTTTTATGCGAGCACTTTATTTTACAGCCCTGAGTTTGATTTTTAAAATCTACCGGTTTACGGTCGGATACGGTCGAATAATGTTTATCTATGATGAATATTTATGTACTTATTTTTATTAGACTTAGTGACAAGACGATACGTTCGCTTGATGGGAAGCGACACGCCTGCATATAGACAGCTGCATTGCGTTCAAGTGTCGCGTAATTCGCATACTTAAATACTTATATTTTAGTTTAGGCTCAATTCACGCGACGCCGCTCGAGGCCGCTCGCTGTTGTTCAAGCGTTGTTCAAGCGATACTGGTCTATTACGTATTGTAGATAAAGTTTAAAATTCTTTCACACTGCATGTGCGCTGCCGGCCTCTGCCATCTTGGTGTGAATTGAGCTTTAGACGACTTCTGTGACACTAAAATGCAATGCTGGTAGCAATCTTTATACATTGCTGCGTGACATTTTGACCCATTTTTATTTTATAAGGTGCCCGCGAGCTGTTGGGCTCGACCGGGGTATGTGAGTTATTTACCCACTAAAACCCCAGGGCCCTCCGGTGGGATCTGCACGAAGGGTGCCTTACCTTTGAGCCCGTCACCGTTGTGTTAGGTTCCCGGAGGGCTATAATGCCCCCCGGGAACCTAACACAGTGCTTACAGGGACGGGGGTCGCCACCCCGCCGCCGTCCTCCTCGGAGTCGCCACCGTACTCAATGGAGGAGAGGGACCTACTACATAGCGTGCTCCTGTTTCTGTGGGTTGTATAATAGCAATTTGAAAGCATAAATTTTAGCCCAGCAGTGGGCAAAGCAGTGGGCAACTGTTCAAATTACTCTAAGCCATAAATTCGAGTGTTGAAGCGGAGACTGGTAGCATGCGAGTTAGTATGCAAAGTAGTTGGCCATTGTAATATAGTGTGGACACTTGAAATTGGCCGTTATTGGTATATTGTTTTTTCTTAGATATTTTTGGCGCAGGTCTGAACCCTGGCTCGCACCTCTGATTTCTATATAATTAATCATGTGTGAATCGTCTTTGTGTTACCAGCTTTTTTTGTGCTTTCGGTGAAAAAAAAAACATCGTGAGGAAATGACGTGTGAAGTCCGCCAACCCGCACCCGGCCAGCGTGGTGGACTATGGTCTAAGGCCCTTCATCTTGAAGGCAGGCCCGTACCCTGTAGTGGGACCAAAACCACGACTGTTAAAAATAATAAATATTTTTGTCAGTGCGATGGCAGCCATTAGCTAAGTGACCTTTTTGGCATGCCGTGTAGCGCCACCGGTTCGAACCCCACCCTAGACCAAAGTTATTTTCACTTTCTGTGAATTCCCCATAGCCAGTGACCAGTTGGTTAAGCAACGTCAGGCAAGGTCAGTCCATAGATGGGTGACCGTTTAGAATTGAGCTTGTCGTTGCTTTGGAAGGTACGTAAAAATGTATGTCCTAGTTATTGTTAGCTGTGATCTAGATCGCTCGAAGAACCGATAACCGTTGGGGAAGAAAGGTTCTCGAGTGGCGACCACGAACCGGAAGACGCAGCGTTGGCAGGCCTCCCACTAGGTGGACAGACGACATTGTGCGCGTCGCAGGTAACCGGTGGATGCAAATAGCCAATTGTCGTTCATTGTGGCGTTCTAAGGGGGAGGCCTATGTTCAGCAGTGGACGTCTTCCGGCTGATGATGATGATGATGATGATGTGATCTAAATGACAACATCTAGACAACAGTCGCTAAGCCGAGTCGGAGGTCTTAGGACAGCTTGAACAGCATTGATACCAGTTTGGCCACTAACCATATGACAATAAAATGGTATTGCATAATAATATATACACTACACTCCTCGTGGGGTGTCCGGGTAAGAAAAGCACCCCCCCATCTCCTCCCGTTGCGTGTCCGTAAGAGGCGACTAAGGGAAAACAAGAAGACGGGCAGCAGCGTCTTTTTATTGGATTACCTACCACCTATACTGCGATTCTGAAGCCGCCTGCCAAGCGTGGGGATTATGGCAACCCCTCCCTTCTAAGGGAGAGGCCATTGTTCAGCAGTGGACGTTTCGGCTGCTGATGATGATGATTCAAACTAAAGAATTGTCTTGACCATACTTTGGTGATGTTTAGGTGTTACAACATCACCAAAGTAAGGATAAAATGCGTATCAAAAAATTTGCAAAAAAAACGCAAGAAATCAGCCAATTCTGACCAACCTTACTACACCACTTGCCATGCACACTAGTCGTAGTCCAAAATTCGGTCGAACCGAAATTTATGTTTTATCGTTTCCTCTATGACGTAATCACATTTCGTCGTCACCGGTATCAAATTGCCTGGGTGAAATAGGTCTGGAATAGAATTGCGATTAGACCCGTAACCCAAGCGTCTGGGTGTTTTATCTATATAAGTATGTATTTACAAAAAAAAAAGTATATATGTATTAGTATCCGTTGTCTGGTTTCCATAGTACAGGCTCTGCCTAGTTTGGGATCAGATGACCGTGTGTGAATTGTCCCAGGATATTATTATTTTTTTTTTATGTTTTATTTACTCTCGGGCTTTAGCCCGGTCTTTTAGAGGCTTGCATGGGGACGGATCCAACACGTAGAGGCCTGTTTTAGAAGAAGAAAATGGTGTGTAAAACACCTCCCGGGGTCAACTGCCACAATGATGAAATTACAGCAGTTGACCTCGGTAGGTGGTAGGCACTATTGCAAGCATGTGAAAAGAATTCTAGGTTTATGGGGTTGAGCATTCGGTGGACTGGCGACTGGGTTATTGCAAAGGCCGGGGTCACTTGCCATAATTACGTTCATAATTATTTTGTGACAAGTGGTGGCTTGCCACCCACTAGATGGGCTCCCCAAATGATCGTCCGATGACGACAGAGAGCAACACCGGTGTGAGTGACTCAGGGGTGTCGAGAGGTGTGCTGCGCTTTCTCCGAAGTTACTCGCGGCGTTATGCCCTTTAACACTTCCACCCCTGGAGCATATAGCTCTAACAGCTCCTCTCTGGACGGCCAATAAAGGCAAGCCAGAGCTGAGAGTCCTGCGGGCCCTCTTCGGTTTCCACTCGACCGACGAAGACACGCCGAGGTGGGGGCCCTGACCGACTCTCAGGAGCACTCGGGTCCGTGGTGTCGTTACGCACCAACAGCTCGCCACAAGCTGCCCTGCCCTGTTATTATTATTATTATTATTAACTCAACTACCGCCCTCTATTATCCCTTAAGCTGAATGCAATTAATGTATAACTCCGACGGTCTTGACGGGCCCGTTGGTCTAGTGGTCGGACACCCTGCCCGATAGGTCGTGGGTTCGATTCCCGCCAAGTGTCTGGGTGTTGTTTATCTATTTAAGTATGTATTTACAAAAAAAAGTATATAAGTAATAGTATTAGTATCAGTTGTCTGGTTTCCATAGTACAGGATCTGCCTAGTTCGGGATCGGATGACCGTGTGTGGATTGTCCCAAGATATTATTATTATTATTATTAACTACTATAGGTATATATAATGTCGTGGGATAATCCAAACACGGCTGTCTTATATACCTGAGGATCCTTTTTTTCTGCGGGCGAGTCCATTAAAAGGTAAAGGGAGCTGTGGGGTTCAACCGGGGTATGTTGGA
The DNA here is from genome assembly GCA_911728495.1 of Furcula furcula. Lineage (NCBI taxonomy): Eukaryota > Metazoa > Arthropoda > Insecta > Lepidoptera > Notodontidae > Furcula > Furcula furcula. The sequence goes on from OU452269.1 coordinate 6,475,688, forward strand.
TTCATATCCACTAAAACCTCCGAGCTGTAACAGCTCAGTGGGCGAGCGCTTGCCTTGGAAACAAGGTGCGCAGGTTTGAACCCCGGCTCGCACCTCTGATTTGTTTAATTAATCATGTGCGAATCGTCTTTGTGCGATTGTTACTAGCTTTCGGTGAAGGAAAACATCGTGATGAAACCTGCATGTCTGAGGAAGCCTAACTAGCTTTCGAAAGACGTGTGAAGTCCGCCAACCCGCACTTGGCCAGCGTGGTGGACTATGGCCTAAGCCCCTTCAACTTGAAGGGAGGCCCGTGCCCAGCAGTGGGACATAAACAAGGGCTGGTATTATTATATTATTAAAACCTCCGTGGCTGTCGCATCGGCACATGAGAGGGGACCAACCGAGCTCTCCCCCCGTGAGAACCGTGACTGGAGCCTCCGGGAACCAGACACGGTGCTCACAGGAACGGGGGTCGCAACCCCGCCGTACTCCTAGGAGTCGCCCCTGTACTCAATGGACGTCCTAAAGCCCACTCTCTGAACATCTAGTGACTCCAAAGCCCTTGGGATCCCTGGGACAATCTTTAAAAGGTCCCCGGGATCCTGAATGTGGTCAGGATACATGGGATTCATACCCACTTCAATCCCGCGACACATGACTTGGATTCACCGGTAGACTATACTCACGGGGACGGGGTTATCAGCCCTGACGCCGTCCTCTTAGGAGTCGCTGCCTTACTCGATGGGAGTCTAGGGCCCGCGCCCCAAACGTCCAGCGACTCCTAATACCTAGTTAGTGCCTGAGCACTATGGTAATCAGACAACTGATTCAAATATACATAAAAATAATAATAATGATGTACTATCGCGGACCAGTTTCCGTTTGAACGTAGTTACGTGCGCCTACCCTGCCCGCATGTATTTCGGGCCGGCTCGTGCAAGCGATTATCGTCTTAAAGGTGGTATACCATGCGACCGCGAGTGTACATAAATACTGTATTATGCATGAAAAAGTTTGTTCAGGCTGGGAATCAAACCCACGACATTTGGGGTAGCAGTCCTTTTTTTTGACTCGGGGGAAATTTTCTAAAGATCCTTGGGAGCTGTGGGGCTCGACCGGGGTATGTGGGATTCTTACCCACTAAAACCCCCGCGGCTGTCGCATAGGCACATGAGAGGGGGGACCCCAGGACTCACCGACGGGATCTGCACCAGGGGCCCGTCAGTACCTTGCCTTTGAGCCCGCCACCGGGGGCGCATTGTAGCCCCCCAGAGGCAACCAGTTACGGTGCTCACGGGGACGGGGGTCGCAATCCGCCGCCATCCTCCTCGGAGTCGCCATCGTACTCAATGGACGTTCAAAGGGCCCACACCCCGAACGTCCAGTGACTCCGAAGGAAAGGGTAGCAGTCCTGGTCTAACTACTACACCAACGGTTGCTCATAGCGCATTGTGATCAACGTTAGATAAACTAATATTTGGTGTAATTTGAACGTCTTCATGCTTTGAAGTAATTGTGATCTAGACAGCAGTCAAAGGCCAAGTCAGAGGCCTAAAGACAACTTGAATAGCTCCGTCAATAGCACGACTTGCAATCTTCACAGATTGGTGTGGAGTATGACGTAGTTTTCAACACCTAAACGTCAGTTCTATATACAGAAGTTTGCAAAATGTATGTATACGTTTTATATTCGGTCTCAAAAAGTATGATCACGTCTCTCAATTTCGCAAAAAGCTCAAGTGGCTCCCAATTCGTCTTCGCAAGAACACTCGCATACTCTGTCTTCTCTTCAACATCTTACATAATCCCAAATCCCCTTCCTATCTACAAGAACGTTGCTCCTTTGCTTATTCACCGGACTTTCTTTGTAGATCGCATCTTCGTACCCTTTTAAAAGTTCCTCAGCATCGCACTGGCTTCTACTCTAACTCCTTCACCGTGCATGCAGTTAGACTGTGGAACTCTTTCTGCCGAACCTACAGACGTCAATTATAGTTAATGATTATTAATCCATTTTTTGAAATCGGATTATTACGACACTCGAAGCCAATTAATACTTAATACTCTGATAGTGAGTAGAGATATCAATAATCTCGTATTCAACAATCGAAAATAATCATAAACGGCTCCGACAGTCGAAATAAACAGATATTAAAAAGTGACTTAATTACAATTAAAGTTAATTGGCATTTGTGAGTGCGGCAGTTTGCCTCATGATATACGTGGCTGTCAATCTTTATCCATATTTAAGAATCGCGTTAAAGAGCACTATCTTTCCTCTGTTTTGTAGTCTCTGTCTATTTTCCTATAAATACAATGCTTTCATATTTGTTTATATTATTGGTATATATTTAGTTATTTATGTATACATAGGTATTTATTTTTATTTAATTATGTATTTATTATATTGATTGTAGCTCTGTTTTATTTTTTCATTTTATTATTTATATATGTATTTTTATACACACTGCGCCCTCTCTCTTTCTTTCACCGTTTCTCTCCTGGGCGTGCTGGAAGAGATTTCTATAGAAATAAGCTCTGCCTTTGTACCTGTATTCTCCTATACTTCTCTAACCATGTTTGTGTGTACATAAATTTATAAATAAATAAATAGAAGTGTGAAATACTAAGTCATCATAACGTCATACTCACATTTATCTGTCAAGATCTGCACATCGTGCTAAGCCTGCTGGTTGACCTCAAATCAAACGTCTTCAAACCAATTGGCTCATCACATACACACATAGGCAGACCCCGGCTTAAAACAGGCACAGTGGTGGAAATGAGAGGTATTAGTCACATAAAATAAGATATCGTATGACAAATGATACATTAGTCCACATGTATGTGTGTACAATAAATATTTGTAAGACATTTGAATTATTTTATTATAATTTACATGTACAGGTGACGACAAAAGTTATTAAATATTTATTTATGTGGTTTCTAGAACTCGTCCCGGGGGAGAGTCCTAACGACCGAGACGGGAAGTTCTCTTCTACCCTCGCGGTGCTTGCAGCCCTTCGTCGTCGCAAGAACAGTGAGGGTGCCGGGGGGAGCGTTCACTTCTGCTCCCCCCGGGCGTGCTCTAGCGAGCGTCTGGCGCTGGAGAGTCCGAACGGAGAGCCCAGAGTCTCTACATAGCATGAATAAAGGCCACCGGGGAGATTTTGGTGGGTACAAATCCCTCATATTACCCGTGGGGTGCCGGATTAGAATTGCATCCCCCCATCTCCTCTCCTTGGGTGTCGTAATAGGCGACTAAGCGAGAACAGGAAGACGTGCAGTTGCGTCTTTCTTTTGGATTTCTCTTCCACCTTTACTGCGATCCCCAAGCCGCCTGCCAAGCGTGGGGATTATGGCAACCCCTCCCTTCTAAATAGGGAGGCCTTTGTTCAGCAGTGGACGTCTATCGGCTGCTAATGATGATGAATGATGAATCCCACCTAACCCGGCCTCCACCTTAACTCGGGGACCGGGAACCTTTCAAAGGTTTTCTCCTCGACAGCAGAAATGAAAATAGGTCCTTTCTATAAAGGACCACCACAGTGTCAGATATTCTACCGACAAGCAGCAGTGTGTCAACATTGCTGTGTGTGTGTTAAGGGCCCTGTAGCTAATGAAATTACCGGGATCAATAGACTAAATTACTAATGTCTCGGGTGACGAGCAGTAGTAAAATGCATATATCTATAGGCAGGCGTGTCACCGTATATCACCGAAAATATTTTCAAATTTCCAGCTACATATGAGGGGGCTAAAAGCATAAGCGCGACTGTCCATTTTGGCTCAAATTGTACTACGAATGCCATCTGGTAGAGAATTTTGAAACCTATCGAATGGTTCAACTCGTTTGAATACAATGTTAGCACTGTCCCATAGAAAAACGGGTTTGAAATAACGTTTGAGAAGCAAATACGCTACTGTCAAAATTGGCCAATCACAGTAATTACAGAACGGTCGGCCATGACACTTTTGTATTGGCGGTAGATGATTTTTTGTGAGTAAGGCAACTGTATTAGGTGCAAAAGCGCCACTGTCCAAGCGTTTTAATGCAAACCATACACTGTCCCAACGCTCAGATGCAAAAATAATACTGTCCTGTAATAACTTTTATTTTTTCCCTAATAATATGCTTGTTTCCATGATTTGAGTGTTATTAATAACCACTAAAATGATCTTAGATAAATCAGTTATCTGATTATTTTAAGTCCCTATAATACGATAAACGATTCTGCTACTTTACGCCAAAAAAAAATCTTGGACAGTGGCGCTTTTGCTTTTAGCCCCCTCATATAATGAATACCTACTGACTGGATTCTTGCATGAGATATTTGTTTGTAACCAAATAACGTTAGGTGGTCTGTGCGTGACTGTACTAACAACCCTCCCACTATCCCCGCGTTCATTATCAATCATCGTATTATCAGAGCACATACTCCTCCGTGCATTATAATTATATTAGAGCACAGATTAGCATACTGTATGGGACCACTTGGTTTTATACCGCGACGAAATCATTTTGATACTCTAGGCTAAAGTAGGCTACTGGATAAAATATGGCACTATTATGTTAAATTTTACGATGCACTATCGCGCTATCGTTTTGTCATTGTGGACAAATAATACATTATATTCCTCTTTTGCCTGTTCTACTTATCATTGGCAGAATCATCGATTCGACTAGCTAAAACTAGATTGGTTTTGGAAAAATTGGTTATTATTAAAAAATATCAAAATAGAAAAAAGTGATGTAATGAGATTACAGGATGTCAGTTTCGCATTGATTGCCAAAAACATTATGTAACTACTTTACTTTCTCAATCTTCTGGTAGACAATGGATAAGAATATTATTAGTTGCCGATAGTATAATATAACTTTTATAAGTCCGAATAAACATATATTCTTCTTCATTCTTCTAAGTTCATGATACTGTGCGAAATGTGTCTTTCATACTTATATCCAGAGAACTGAGATTTAAGCTATAACCCAGTATAACCTTTTTTTTTTTTTTTGACGCGGGGGAAATCTTCGAAAGATCCCCGGGAGCTGTGTGGGCTCGACCGGGGTATGTGGGATTCTTACCCACTAAAACCCCCGCGGCTGTCGCATCGGCACATGAGAGGGGACCCCAGGGCTCTCCGGTGGGATCTGCACCAGGGGCCCCTCAGTGCCTTGCCTTTGAGCCCGCCGCCGGGGGGCGCATTGTAGCCCCCCGGGAACCTGTCACGGTGCTCACGGGGATGGGGGTCGCAACCCCGCCGCCGTCCTCCTCGGTGTCGCCGCCGTACTCAATGGACGCTCAAGGGGCCCACACCCCGAGGGTCCAGCGACTCCGAAGGTACCCAGTATAACCTAACCTAAGTGCGGATTTGTGGTCCAGACAAAGCTTTCAAATGACGGGCCTGTTGGTCTAGTGGTTAGACACCCTGGCCGCTACCCAATAGGTCGTAGGTTCGATTCCCGCCAAGTGTCTGGGTATTATTTATCTAATTAAGTATGTAGTTACAAAAAAAAGTATATAAGTATTAGTATCAGTTATCTGGCTTCCATAGTACAGACTCTGCCTAGTTTGGGACCAGATGACCGTGTGCGGATTGTCCCAGAATATGATATTATTATATTATAAATGAATTCTAGGGAAATGAATTTTACTTATAGAATTTATCTACATCGTTAAAAATGTTCATTAGTAAAAATTATATAATTCACAAAAAGATAAAAACCATTGGTCCAAAAACGTGCCTAATAGTAAAATGTAGTCAAAATACATGATCCTTATCCAGGTAAGTTAGGTAATATTTTTAACTGACTTCATAACATACCTAAGATCAAAAGCACTTAAAGTTTAAATAAAAAGTATCAAACATATTAGGACGTGGTATTTAACAATATATCAAATCAATAAAACTGTGGTACCAACATCGACAGAATACGGATATGAATTTAGATTTTGAGCCTCTTTACTTTTCTAAAAACAAACAACAAAAGTCGACCACTCCTTTAGTCCCTAATTAGTATACCTAAAACATTATCATCAAGCTGGCTTCAGACTACGCTATAATATAATAGCATATAGTAAATAGCTCGTAGCACAACAACATCGCACACCATACATTGTTAAGGACATATTCACACTGTACTGTACTATATTTTATTGGCTTACTATATGCTATAAATTGGTGCGATGTGCTGAGTTCATGCTGTGCTATGTCACGCACCGTCCTCTTCTTCCCCCCTCACCCCCGGCCGTCACACAAGCGAAACGAGCAATATACCTACTATAAATGCTTGCGATAATATTGCATAATGTGAACGCCATGCTATTGTCCTTCTTTGCTATACTATATAGCACAATAGTATAGCGTAGTCTGAAACCAGCTTGATTCATGACTATTCTGTTTGTTTGCTTACTTTCTATAAACTCATCGATATAATATATAAACTAGATTTTGTGTCACGGTTCATAAAGTGGTAGCGAGAAATAGCGCCCTTGTTTCGCTATTTCTTTACAAGCCAAATCCTGACAAATTTATTTTTGCCGATAGGAGTGTCGCTACTGTCTATAAGAAACTGTCAAACTACAAGTCATTATCATTCTAAAATCGTTAGTTCACGTTTCCGCCACCAGCACAGATAAGTTTGCAACCTCCGCGACCACATTTTAGATGTCATTTGGTTTTGTGAATGTTTATCTAGTTTATAATTATATTATATCGATGTATAAACTGCTCAATTTTATACCTACTACAAAGGTGGCAAGCAAGCATGCGGCCCGCCTGATGGTAAGCATTCACCGCAGCCTATAGACGCTAGCAACACCACAAGAATCACTAGCACGTTGCCGACCCTTAAGACATTAGATATTAAGTCTTTTGTGTCCAGTAATTTCACCAGCTACAGTGCCCTTCATAGCGGAACACAGCTATTTTTATACACTGCCCCTTAGCGGTGTAATATCTGACTATGCGGTGGTGCCTACTTGGACAGTCCGTCTGTTTTGCCATAATCCCCACGCGTGTTGGGGATCGCATTATAGGTGGAAATCCAAAAGAAAGACGCTGCTGCCCGTCTTCTTGTTCTCACTTAGTCGCTTCTTACGATACCCAACGAGATGAAATAGGGGTGTGCAATTCTTACCCGGCACCCCACGGGGAGTACCCCCCCCCCCCTTAGAACTTATAAGTTTGAAAACAAACAAGAAAACTAATAAATAATTTCCTTCTGGCCGATACGACCACAGCGACCAATATTTTACAAGATCAACCATGTACGCAGGAGATATTACAGTGCACAAGAGTTTGTGTAGACACAAGTGCATTCTCTCTTCCTTTATACCTCTCATAATCCGATGGGACGGGAGACCGACACGACCGGGGAGAGGTTAGGCGCAAGACCGACTTTTTACATGCCCATCCGACGCATGGATCATCTTACTTTACAGATAATCAGAAGAAGAAGAAAAACATTTATTTGACCACACAACTTAATTAAAAACAAAACTGAGAATATTTAAGCTAATAGCTTACACAAAACTGTGTGGGTCCAAAAAGGGCTCTGTCTCAGCATTTTGCTGCGCCATAAAAACAATGAGGCAGCGCTGTTATTCTGACAGCACCTAAAAAAAGAGGAGACGTCACGTATATCTAGTAAATACATAACAACTAAACTAAGCTCACATTACAAACATTTTTATAGAATTTAAAATAAAATTTACCTTAAATTTAGTGAATTTATATAATAATAATTACAACTTAATATAAAATTCAGATTATACATTATTTTGTGTACGTAGTATCGGATACGTACAAGTTTGTGATCAGCCAAGCCATAGAAAGAAATATAGTATTACAGATTATTAATTAAAATTTGAAATTTTATATGAAACCTCTAAAATTTATAATTGAAGCTGGTTAGTAGCTATGGTAATGAATTCTTTTGAGAAACCAAAAACAATGTCTTAACCGTGATCCTAAAATTTCGTACTGTTTTTAGGTTACGTACAGGCGGAGGCAAGTCATTCCAGCATTTAGAGGCTGCAAATCGAAATGAGCCACGACACGCCATGGACCTATATCTCGGCGTAACACATACGTAGATGATCTTCGCAGTTGCTTAGAGTTTTCTTGCGCCCATGATAACTTATCATATAAGTAAGGTGGGGTTTTAGTAGTGATGATTTCACTTATGTTGTCATTATTTATTTACGCTGCCACGGAACGGTACGGACTGATTTCAAATTAATGTACAGCAAAAAAGAATGTACAATAATTCGTTGTGTGCGGTAGTTATTTTAAACGTAAACACGTAAAAATATTTGCAAAACTTAATTTAAATTTTGAATCGCTGAAAACGATCTGTGCTGCGGGGAGTTCAGACTACGTCCATTAAATACAATTGAATTGAGCATAAAAGCTTAGTAATTAAACAAACGGAAGATTATTTATTCTACAAGTAAATTCGTGATCATTTATTTCGATTGGCGTATTAAGACGATGAAACAAACAATAGCTTCCTACGAGCTGCCATTTTTAGGAGGTTCGATTGATTTAAATATGGCGTGATATGGGAGCGAGGTGGAACATGAAAACAAAAACGAGTACAAGCGTTTTGAACACACTGTATGAGTCTCTGAATGGGCCATATACAAAATCACAATAGTTGAGTTTAGATAGAACTAGAGACTCACACAACTGCAATCTGACATCTTCATTGATATATGGGCGTATTTTATACAGTAGTTTTAATCGATAAAAACAATTCCTTACACCTTCAGCAACATGTTTTTCAAAATTCAGGCTATTATCTACAATCAAACCGAGATTTCTTATTTTTGTGACACACTCAATAGTCTGGCCATCTACCACGATATCGATAGTAACATCACGAAGTTTCAAAAGATTACTTTTTGTGCCTATGATCATGTATTTCGATTTTCCTGGATTTAGAACAAGGGAATTCGACTTGGACCATGCAGATATTCTGGCTAAATCGTCATTGACCATACTTACCGCATTCGCGTGATCCGAAGATGGGAAAGAAAAGTAACTGCAGATCGTCCGTCTAGAGGTGATAGCGACAGTGGGTAATATCCTTTATAATGTCTGCACTGTATAGGATGAAGAGAATCGGCCCAAGAATAGATCCTTGAGGCATTCCACGCGAACAACTACACAAAGTTGTTGCCCCCGCAGGATTCGAACCCGCGACCTCCGTTTTACAAAGCAAGCGGTTTCCCACTGCGCCACGGAGGCTAATCTAGAAAACTATTTAAGTACGTATAGATTTAAATACACTTGCTCTCACGAAACGCAATAAAACTAAAACCGGTAGCCATAATAAGTACCAAGTTCAAAGATGGAGCCTCCCACAGGTCTAAGCAAACCTTTTACCGGCTATTATTTGACGGTGTCAAATTATTTGGAAGGCACCGGCCGCAAACAGGACGGCGATAGAGCAACTACTGTCGTGTCAACAGAGCTCTACGTAGAGCTGAGAGCGGTGTAGAGTTGGACATGCAATCTAAACTTTATTTAATATTAATGTTGTCTTTTACTTACGCGAATATTACACATTGAAATCAAACTACTTTTACGGATTTTATTCGTGAGGCTATTGAAATCAAAAAACATCCTAATTTCAATAGAGAAGATGGTTGGGTGTTACCACCGGCTTGGGATCCTGTGATAAATATAATTAAATCCAATATCAATCAAAACACTGCACGGCCTCAAGATACTGTAAGCTCTTACTGCGTAGATCGGACCAACAATAATAACTAAGAAGACCTGAGGGTACACCGGCATAATTGTGACATAAGGACGTTCAACATCTCAGTCCTCCCGTGACCATGGGTGCTGCAAAGCATTCGAAACGTCGGGATAGTAAAATCAAAAATAAACCGCGATAAAATCCGTAAAAGTAGTTTGATTTCAATTTATTTAATATTGTTGCAGCGGTTTCTTTGACACAGGGTCTCTAATACAGTTGGACATGCAATCTAAACTTTATTTAATATTGTTGCAGCGGTTTCTTTGACACAGGGTCTCTAATAGAGTTGGACATGCAATCTAAACTTTATTTAATATTATTGCAGCGGTTCCGTTGACACAGGGTCTCTAACAGAGTTGGACATGGAATCTAAACTGTATTTAATATTGTTGCAGCGGTTTCTTTGACACTGGGTCTCTAATAGAGTTGGACATGCAATCTAAGCTTTATTTAATATTGTTGTAGCGGTTTCTTTGACACAGGGTCTCTAATAGAGTTGGACATGCAATCTAAACTTTATTTAATATTGTTGCAGCGGTTTCTTTGACACAGGGTCTCTAATATAGATAGTTAACCAGATATAAACATGACGTTGAGCAAGATCAGTTGATACATGGGTTTAGCGGCATATGAAATGAGCGTCACTGTACTTCAGAGAGCATGACTTCCGGATTGTTGTCAACTTGAACAACTATAACATCAGTTTTGCCATTATTCTATTTTATTGTTGGTGGCTATAAATTCAAGCCCAGTAACCACCGGAACACACTTCGACCCAGTTGGATCCATTGCGCATTCCACTTGGCCACTAACCAATCCCGATCCAGTTGAGGATTATTATGAGGATTATTATATTAATGTAGAATTGTTTTTTTTTCTTTAGCACGGCCTACAGCCTGAACAGCTCAAATGATTTTGACTTATAATATGTTGTTAGATTCGTCGTGGTTGTGGCAGTGACATAGGCTCATCGATATTAATATATAAACTAGATAAACATTCACGAACAAAATGACATCTAAAATGTGGTCGCGGAGGTTGCAAACTTATCTGTGCTGGTGACGGAAACGTGAACTAACGAATTTATAATGATAATGACTTGTAGTTTGACAGTTTCATATAGACAGTAGCGACACTCCTAACGGCAAAAATAAATTTGCCAGGATTTGGCTTGTAAAGAAATAGCGACACAAGGGCGCTATTTCTCGCTACCACTTTTTGAATCGTGACACCAAATCTAGTTTATATAGTATATCGATGCATAGGCTATATAATTCTTTCAAACAATTAAAATGATGAGATGAGTTGAAATATAAACATACATGTGTATACGCAACCATATGTGGTAAACGTGCCTTCAGTCCAGACTAAGCGATTTACTTCTTCGTTTATAATAAGGACAGCTAAGGACTGGAACAGTTTGCCTGCGTCGGTTTTCCCGCCCGATTATAATGTAGATGTCTTCAAGAATACAGTGAATAGGCTATTAATAAGCTAGTGTGCTTTACCATCCTCGACTGCGTCACCGCTTTCCATCAGGTGGGACTGTGGTCAAACACTGGCTTATATTGGATAAAAAAAATGTACTTATGTATAATGTAAGTTCATTTTGTTTGTTTATTTATTTTAATTAAACGGTTATTTAAATCGAAAGTCTAAGAATTATACATACGAGTACGTATCTACAATAATATGTAATTATTCAGCACGCTCTGAAACCTGAACGGTTTAGGGCTATGAATTTTCATTGAAAATTCATTTGTTTCTCGCAGATATTTGCGATGCGATGCGAGTTCGCAGATATGTGTGGGAGCCCTTAATGCATAAGGGTTATTGTTAAATTTGCTTTATTTGTAGTACATACATGCTTAAAATATTAGAAAAATAAACTATTTTTAACCATCCACGACCACTTGTCATCGACAACCAAGCATTAGCTTCTAAAATGAAACATTTTTAACAGACTTCAAAAAAGGAGGTGGTTCTAACAACTCAGTGACGAGACAAGCTAGACAATTGCCTGATGATCGCGCGACACGTCTGCCTATATACAGCTGCACGGCACTGCCGCTCGTTTCCCTAGAGTTTAGGGTGTCTAGGGTCTAGACATTAGTTTTTAATTCTTCTGTGTCCGGTAATCTCACTAGCTACAGTGTCCTTCAAATCAGGACACAGCGGTGTTTATACACGGCCGCTTGGCAGAATATCTGACACTGTGATAGTACCTACTCGGACGATCCCTTGACCGCCCCTCCTGACCCCATGACGGTCCTATTGGACTGGGATGCGCCGAACCCTCCCCGACAACCGTATGCTACACTAGCTATCAGACACCGGTCTCGCCGGCGAGCCCGAAGGGTCGTACGCATGCGACCTCAACGACGTGCATCACCCCACTGAGTTTCTTGCCGGTTCTTCTCAGTGGGGGCGCGTTGTGAACCGGTGGTAAACTCAGCCCTCTATTAAGCGACAGCCCAAGCCGAGGCCGTGCCTCCCTGAGGTGCCCTTGAGCTCGTCGCTACTTCTGCCGTTAAGGCTAGAGTGCTTTAAGCGCTCGCCTCCTATTGTCCGGTAAAGCTGTAATGGCCATCTGCGGCCAACAGAGTCTATCATTGCAAAAAAAAACACCTAGTGAATATTTTATATTACACAGTGGTTTATTTCGATTAACTCAAATACAACACTTTTTTTTTATAAATAAAACGATTGATCATTACAACCAAGGGTCGGACAAGAATCTCAGTGAGCTTGTCATTCTATTTAGAAATAATTTAGACCACGGGATTATTCTAACAGACTCGAAACTCTGCGTTACCCACGCACGCACGGACGAATAGTATAAATAAGTAAATGTATTTATCTAGCTATATTTTTACGGCACCTACGGTGGTCCCGCGACAAAAGAGCTCCTGTGTTGACCCATCCACTTTTCTTGCCGCTAGGGTTGCCAGATGTTAATTTTTGCATTTTGAAAAAAAAAACTTAATTTATTTTTTGTCTATATACATGCGCATCCCGTGAACGTCCTACTGATCCGGTAATTAGGTTTTAAAAACAATTCATGTTTTAATAATCGTTTTATCTTTTTAATAATCGTTTTAATAACAATATAATGATTTCTGATATATATAGGTGTCGACTGTGTTTTTAGGTATAACAATTGACGCCAAACTACAGTGGGGCCCACAAATTAAGAAGTTGTCGGGTAGGCTAAGTTCCGCGGCTTATGCAGTCAAGAAACTGATCATTGATGAACTGATGTTGTCACCGCTAGAATTGTTTATTTCAGCTATTTTCACAGTGTTATGTCATATGGCATATTACTGTGGGGATCTTCTGCAGAACTTAATACTATTTTTATTCTGCAGAAAAGAGCTGTGAGAGCCATTTACAATCTGGCTCCTATTGATTCACTAAGCGAGAAATTCAAAGAGATAGATATTCTAACGGTTGTGTCACAATACATATTTGAAAATTTAGTTTATGTTAAAAAAAATATCAGTTCTTTTAAAAAGTATAGTGATACACATAATATTAATACCCGGAACAAACACGATCTTGTTGTACATGCCACGCGTCTCCACAGAACAGGCAAATCGTTTATGGGCCAAAGTATACGCTTTTATAACAAACTGCCACAGGATATCCGAGATCTTCCAATAAAGAAATTTAAACCTTTGATAAAAAGCCGTTTGTCAAAAAAGGCTTATTATAAAATCTCGGATTACCTGGAGGATAAAGCTGCGTGGGCTTGAACTGCTCAACTCATGCAAGCTTAGAAGTTTAAGGCTGACATAAGTAAAATTTGTAAAACTATTTTTAAAAAAAAATTAACAAAAAAAGACAAGCCCGCTGAGTTTCTTGCCGGATCTTCTCAGTAGCGGCCGCGTTACGATCCGGTGGTAGTTTGTAAAAATGATTTTTGTGTAAGTGCCTCCGTGGGGCCTATACATAATAAAGATATTTTGACTTTGACTTTATGCGAATACTACACATTGAAATGAAACTAATTTTACGGATTATATCGCAGTTTATTTTTGATTTTAATTACCCGACGTTTCGAATACTTTACAGCATTCATGGTCACGGGCGGACTGAGGTCTTCTAATTATTATTGTTAGTCCAATCCACGCAGAAAGAGCTTACAGTATTTTGAGGTCTTGCAGTGGAATGCTTGTTTTTGGATTTGATTATATTTATCACGGGATCAAAATATAATAATATTTCCAAAAGCCCGTGACAACCCTACCCGTCTCACTAATTTCACGTCACTTCACGAAATTGCGTTAAAATGTTTGCCTAAGCTACACTTAAACATTTATCGCCTTGTTTTAAAACTAGTTTATCACAGTCCCGAACAAGGTGACTGGTTGGACCTTGGTGAAGATCTTAACTAATGTAGGACGCACTCAGGCTAAGTAGAGATCAAAACATTGAGAGCTTTTTACTGCTTCAAAAACACCTGCTCATTCTATACTATTGTTACTGGTTATGCCCGGACCGAAACGCACTTCGACTCAGTTGAAATGGGTCCAACTAGGTGCACAATGATACTTCGGAGTTGCTGGACGTTCGGGGTGTGGGCTACAATGACCCAGGGCGGCGGGCTCAAAGGCAAGGCACTGAGTGGGCCACTAGTGCAGATTCCACCGGAGAGCCCTGGGATTATGTGCCGATGCGACAGCCGCGGGGGTTTTAGTGGGTAAGAATCCCACATACCACGGTCGAGGCCCACAGCTCACAATAGAAAGGGCACAAAAAGAGCACAATGGTGCATGCCCTAACAACGGAACACTTTTTCTAGCTACTTTAAAATCAGACTCGAACGACTATAGACAAGAATAGATCGAATGAGTTCAGTCGGAAACGTCGGATGCAATAATGGGACTTGTATTGGGTGACTCCGATCTGATAGTCCGATCAGACAATCGGAAGCAAAATCGGATGTGTGTTGCCGCACTAAGGTGGCGTGGTCGATGTGCGGGTATGCGGGGTGTCCCCTCCCCCGCGCCTCAACTCATACCCCGATGGCCATGTTGACCTGTCGCGTACTGTACTTGGACTGCCCCTTGCATAGGGACTAATTAGCAAAAAGTAAGTATAGAATGATTGGAAATATAGTAATTTGAATTAATTTTCGTGTAATAAATGATTGGAAGAACTATAGTAGATGCGAAAACAGTGGGAAGTTTTTTAACGAGTTCAATTCCTAGCATATGAATTACTAATATGGCCAGTCTCAGTTTTTTTTTTGTCGTATGGTTGGCCAACCCGGTGTCAGAGTTTTCAAGCTGCCCTTACGCCTCTGACTTAGCTTAACGACTGTTGTCTAGGTGACAATAGCCGGATCCGACTTTTAACGTGCCCTCCGAAGCACGGAAACGCTCAGTTCAAATGCCACTAAACGGTCACCCATCTAAGGACTGACCTTGCCTAACGTTGCTTACCCAACTGATCTTATACCGAACATTGGTTACAACTGGCAAGGGCTTTTGGGGAGGGGGGGGGTCGGGATTATGGTGCACAAGTGCACTCTCTCTTTGTTTACTCTCACAATTCGTTGGGATAGAAGACAGACACGACCGGGGAGAGGTGAGGCGCAGGACCGGCTAATACATTCCCATCTGACGCATGGATCATCTTACTTTCCAATCAGGTGATCGGCCTACAATGTCCTAGCTAGTACCTAATCAACTATTACACAAAGTCGTTGCTTCCCACAGGGACCCCTTGATCCCCGGTTTGCAAAGCACAGTGCCACGGAAGCAACAACGAGGAATTGCTTTTTGTATCACGAACACGAAAAATATACGCTCACAGCGCGTCGGCCGGAACCTCTGCGGAACAAGGTCGGAACATAAATTCAAAGCGACGGCGACATCTGACGGCGCTAAGTGGAAAGGCGCATAACGCCGCACAACGATACCAGCAACGGTAAAAGCTATAATTTACGCACATCGCTATAACGTCACTAGATGTGCCACCCATATTTTTGATCGTCTGACTTCAAAACGAGTAGGTAGTTTTTTTTTTAATGCAATTCGCTGATGGCTGCATATTATAATAATAATAATATTCTTTATTTTTTGACGCGGTCCAAAAGTCCCCGGGAGCTGTGGGGCTCGACCGGGGTATGTGGGATTCTTACCCACTAAAACCCCCGCGGCTGTCGCATCGGCACATGAGAGGGGACTCAGGTCTCTACGGTGGGATCTACACCAGGGGCCCCTCAGTGACTTGCTTTTGAGCCCGCCGCCAGGGGGCGCATTGTAGCCCCCCGGGCTCACGATGATGGGGGTCGCAACCCCGCCGCCGTCCTCCTCGGAGCCGCCGCCGTACTCAATGGACGGCCCACACCCCGAACATCCAGCGACTCCGAAGGTTGCCCGTTGTTTATAGCCCCGGGCTCAATAATAATAATACCCTGGAACAATCCTGAAAATTCAAAAATTCAAAAATTCAAAATTCAAAAATTTTTATTTCAAATAGGCTTAACGCTAGCACTTTTGAACGGTCATTTTTTTTAAAAGCTACCACCGGATCACAACGCGGCCTCAACTGAGAAGATCCGGCAAGAAACTCAGCGGGCTTGTCATTTTTTCACATTTTTTTTTAAAACAAAGTTTGTCTTTTTACAATTAGATTAGCACCAGCGACAGTGTGTCCTGCCGTTCAAAATATCAAATAAAATAAAAAATACGACGAAAATACAACAAACTAAAATGCCAAAGGGATAGTAGTCGGACCAGTCCCCCCAAGCAGCACCCGCGCACGAGTTGACTCGAGCAGCAGCCATCACTCCCCTCAACCATATTGGAGGGAAGGGGGTGACCCGCCACACGAAGCCGCCACAAGCAAAGACTTTTCGATGGCGAGCATGACCGATCCAAAATCACAGTGGCACACGTTAAACATTTACCTTCTGCTGTTAAGCAGTGCCTCGTCAGGCAAGACACAAAGCACTTTAACATATTACCAACTTTTGTCACAAGTCGTCTAAGTTAGATACATACCAAGAATAATTTACAAGCTCAAGTGAATTGCCTGTACTATGGTAATCAGACCACTGACACAAATAAATAAACAAGTACCTTTTAATTTCTTTTTATATTTTCCCGATACCTAGCCGGTCGTAGTACCAAGCTTCTCTGTTCAAATTAGTTTCGTTTAATTCCGACGCAATCAGCTTATAGGCATTAGTGTTATTTTTTTATAGTATCAATGTGGCAAGCAAGCATGCGCCCGCCTGATGGTGAGCAGTCGCCGCAGCCTATAGACGCTAGCAACACCAGAAGATTCACTAGCGCGTGGCCGACCCTTAATACATTATAATATAATGCAGACTTAATATATTATATTAAGTCTTTGCGTCCGGTAATTTCACCAGCTACAGTGCCCTTCACGCTGTAACACAGCAATGCTTACACACTGCTGCTTGGCGGAGAATGTCTGACACTGCGGTGGTACCTAACTGGACAACCGTCCAGGTAGGTACCATGGCACAAGGAACCTAGGTACCATCTAGTAGTGTTTGTTTGATTTATCAGACTTATAGGAATATCTAGTAATACTACATCCATGTTTGTACACAGGCAAATGAGCCTGAACTCAGCACACGCAACGAGCATATCGCTGGAAGCGCAAATATGATCCACCTTATGAGACAATGTCATTATATACATCTGCTCATCACCCAGATGCGTAGTCGTGAAGTGTGTGCTAAATAATGAAATGTTTTAGCACTACGAAGATAATCATACTCGGCAACTTTATTTTTGTTTTCGTAGGAGATACCGTGACCTGTTGGGGTTAACCGGTGTTTCGAGATTTTTACCCACTAATTACCTACCATCCATACTGCGATCCCCTAGCCGCTTGTCAAGCGTGGGGATTATGGCAACCCTTCCATTTTAAGGGCTGTTTGTTCAGCAGTGGACGTGTTTGGGCTGATGATGATGACCCACTAAAACCCCAGTGGCTGTCGCGTCAGCACATGATACCCTTCTCAATCTGGGTTCCCTGGTGGGAATTGTACACGGAATTCCTCAGTGATTTGCGTCTGAGCCCGCCGGGAACCTATCACGTTGCTCACGGGGACGGGGGTCATCTTATTCGGAGTCGCTGCCGATGTACATGTGATGATGACAATACCTATATCCTATTATTTATTTTATTGTATAATTTTTATACACACAATAACATTAAAACAAAAAACTAATATGTTGTTAATAAACAAGTGTGCTTCTATTCAGGTTTGCATCAGCACTTAATTAGCTTAGCTTATAGAAAAATAAAGAAGACCTTCTGTGAGAGTCATGTCTCTGAAGGAGACTGCTGCGCTGATCCTGCTCGATGACGAAGGCGTCGGTCGCGTCGAGCGGTCACCCAACGTCTCGCTCCTCAGTCTTGAGCCTGGGGCTATATATACCGGGCAACCTTCGGATTCGCTGGACGTTCGGGGGGTGAGCCCTAGGACGTCCATTGAGTAGGGCAGCGACTTCGAGGATGATGGTAGCGGGGTCTCAACCCCTGTCCCCGTGAGCACCATGTCTCGTTCCCGGGGGGCTATAATGCACCACCCGGCGGCGGGCTTAAAGGCTGAGGGACTCCTGGTGCAGATCCCACCGGATAGCCCAGGTCTATCTCATGTGTCGATGTGACAGTTGCGGGGGTTTTGGTCAGCACCTGGTTGACCCCAACAGGTCCCGGGGACCGATCGAAGGTTTCCCACGCGAAAAAAAAGCCATATCTAATATTATAAAGAGGTAAAGTTTGTGAGTTTGGATGCTCAGGGTTTTCTCTGGTTCTATTAATACGATTTTGAAAATTCTTTCACTGTTCGAAAGGTATATTATCCCTGAATTCTGAATACTATTTATTTTGGTAAACGTGCCATCAGCGAATAAAGCGCCACCCCCAACCCATCAGGAAGACGGGCAGCAGCGCCTTTCGATTAGATTACTACCACCTGTACTGCGAACCAGTGTATGTTGCCAGTGATGACATATGGTACTGAGACGTGGTCTTTAACAGCTGGCCTTTTGGAGAAGCTCAGAGTCACACAAAGAGCTATTGGAGAGAGCTATGCTCGGAGTTTCTTTGCGCGACAGAATCCGGAATTAGGAGATTCGCCGAAGAACCAAGGTGACCAACATAGCTCGTAGAATATGCAAGTTGAACCGATAACCGTTGGGGAAGAAAGGTCCTCGAGTGGCGACCACGAACCGGAAGACGCAGCGTAGGCAGGCCTCCCACTAGGTGGACCGACGACATTGTTCGCGTCGCAGGCAACCGGTGGATGCAAACAGCAAATTGTCTAGCGGTCTAAGGGGGGGGGGGGGGCTTTGTTCAGCAGTGGACGTCTTCCGGCTGGTGACGATGATGATGATGATACTGCGATCCCGAAGCTTTCTGCCAAGCGTGAAGATTATGACAACCGCTCCCTTCTAAGGGTCTTAAGGGTCTTAAGGGCCTTTGTGATGGCGGAGCTGCGCGGGACAGCTAGTTAAAAATAAATAAATACTTCGTAACCATACACCATTTGAGCAACCGGTGCGCTCTTCACATTTCTTCCTTTCAATCGTCAGAGACATGTCGGATGTATGATAAATAGTCGTTACACTAGCACGCAAGCTACTTGACGGCCATTTGGATGTCAAAACGGTGACAAGTCACCGCCTACCTGCACGCACGGTGTGTTGATGAGTGCGTGTCATGGGAACTGTTTTCGCGACTAGCTTCCGTGTGGCTGTGGACAACCACCCTTTATAAGCCGTGACATTGAGCAAATCTGCAATAGCAGGGGGATAAACATAATGACCACAAAAAATAACTTTGTGACCATATATCGATGGCTGTGACCATAAACTCTATTACCCAAAATATACCAATCAACAAAAAAAACCCGGTCAAGTGCGAGTTGGACTCGGGTTTCATACCTTCTTTACACCTATTAAACATAATAATATACTATTCGTCTAACACCTCAGATAGCAAAAAAAAACCGTAAAACTAAGTTCAAGCCAAGTTCACGCGCAAAACAGGAGCGAGCGAAACAGTGAAGCGAGCTTGGGGTTACAGAGAACGATGTCAGAGTACATCGCTAATTTAGCTTACCCAATGCCCCCCCCCCCCCCCTTTTCCATACTCAAACTCAAAACTCAAACTCAAAAATAGTTTATTTCAAATAGGCCGCTAGCACTTTTGAAAGGTCATGTATTTCTTTTTTCAAAGTTACCACCGGATCACAACGCGGCCTTAACTGAAAAGATCCGGCAAGAAACTCAGCGGGCTTGTCATTTTATCACTTTTTTTTAAACAGTGTGTCATGTTACAATTAGATCAGAGCGACAGTGTGTCTTGCCGTTCAAAAGATCAAATAAGACAAAAAATAATAAAATACGACGAAAGTACAACAAACTAAAAATCCAAAGGGATAGTAGTCGGATCAGTCCCCCCAAGCAGCACTCGCGCGCGAGTTGACTCGAACAGCAGCCATCACTCCCCTCAACCATATTGGAGGGAAGGGGGTGACCCGCCACACGAAGCCGCCACAAGCAAAGACTTTTCGATGGCCATACAATAGTTTACAAACCCGTAGCGCACCCCTAATGGCTGTTTTTGAAAGTACGTGAAATACATATTTCTTTATTTTTTTAAAGAATATAATTAGTAAGTTTCAAGTCAATCGAACCATAAAATAAAACACCCTATTTCACCACTTAAGCAGTAGATTTTTCAAAACCCGTTTCTTAGTGGATGTTTACATCACAAAAAGAACCTGCTGTCCAAATTTCAGCTTTCTAGGTCCAGCAGTTTGGCCTGTGCGTTGATGAATCAGCCAGTCAGTCTGGACGAGCAATTTTATATGTATAGATAGAAGATTATTCTTCCACAAAGTAACCCTTTAAATCAATACAAACCCATCTTCATTACCACGTCGCTTGGTATCGGCACCACAAAGACTTATTGCCTTCCTCTTATCGGCCTGATAAGTTTATCTCGGTGTCTTCCTGTTTGCCAAGCCCCTAACGTCATACGCCTGATGGATCGACGAATTAAACTTTGTTTTGGGTTTCGGAATGTAAATAAGATGTTTCTTTATCCTTTTTATGGGAAAGCAGTGGTCTCCACCATGAAGTAAACATTACAAACATAATCCATCTTATTACGAAAAGCAGTTTAACGATAAACCTAGGTTTAAACATAGGAAATCGTTCCTTAAACGTAAGTCTAAACCTAGGTTTAACCCCAGGCCTCAGGAGGAGGGTTATGTTTTTCTAGAATATGTATGTATCTAATTTTTTTGGCAAGGCTTACGACAAACGGCTTGATGGATTTTGACTTATAATATGTCGTGAGATTCGTCGTAGTTGTTAGGATGGCATAGATTATATATTTTCTCAAAGAAGTTAATATCATCATCATCATCATCATCAGCCGGAAGACGTCCACTGCTGAACATAGGCCTCCCCCTTAGAACGCCACAATGAACGACAATTGGCTATTTGCATCCATCGGTTACCTGCGACGCGCACAATGTCGTCTGTCCACCTAGTGGGAGGCCTGCCTACGCTGCGTCTTCCGGTTCGTGGTCGCCATTCGAGAACCTTTCTTCCCCAACGGTTATCGGTTCTTCGAGCGAAGAAGTTAATATGGCGGCCGTCAATCGAATTTTTTTTAACTGATTTCAAAAAAGGAGCAGGGTCTCAATTCGTCGTGTGTGTAGATTTTTTTACTTCCAAAAACAATAAATCAATCAAATCAAGCTGAAGGTCTTAACGTGATGAGTTGAAACGTACATGTGTATATGTATTATGTAGATATGTATAATGTATTTGAAGTCTTTTTTTTTACGCAGTCGTGCTATTTATGCTTTTATAATAATTTATACTTGTTACTGTTACCCATTGCCCGAACAGCTCAGGACACCAGAGCCCAACTAACCCGACACTACACTGAGGACATTCCAAACATCAGCTTGTACGAGATTAAACAAACAGCTTAAAAACAACAAGGCGCCGGGTGAAGACGGAATCACAATAGAACTTCTGAGAGCGGGTGGAAAACCGATACTTTTAGTCCTCCAGAAGTTATTCAATTCCGTCTTACTCGAGGGTACTACGCCAAAAGCATGACACAGGAGTGTGGTAGTGCTTTTCTTCAAGAATGGTGATAACACCTTATTGAATAATTATAGAGCTATCTCACTCCTGAGCCATGTGTACAAGCTGTTTTCGAGAGTCATTACGAACTGTCTCGAGCGCAGGTTTGATGACTTCTAGCCTCCCAAACCAGCCGGGTTCCGAAAAGGCTTTAGTACCGTAGACCACATTCATACGCTCCGCCAGATTATACAGAAGACTGAGGAGTATAATCGGCCATTAGTCTAGCGTTTGTGGACTACGAGAAAGCCTACGATTCAATCGAGACCTAGGCAGTATTGCAGTCTCTCCAGCGGTGCCGCATTGACTATACGTACATCCAAGAGTTGAAGTGTTTGTACAGCAACGCCACGATGTCGATCCCACTACAGGACGAGAACACGAAACCAATCCTATTGCAGCGAGGTGTGAGACAGGGAGACGTTATTTCTCCGAAACTATTCACAAAGGCACTGGAGGCTCTTGGTCTGGAACGGATTCGGCATCAACATCAATGGCGAATACATCACTCTCCTTCGTTTTGCCGATGATACAGTTATTATGGCAGAGTTACTGGAGAACCTCAATACGATACTCAGCTACCTCAGTACCGTTTCCCAACAGGTGGGTCTTAAAATGAACATGGACTAGACGAAGATCATGTCTAATGTCCATGTTGTACCCGTACCGGTAGTTGTTGGGAACGATACACTCGAAGTTGTTGACCATTACGTATACGGACAAACTATCCAGTTAGGTTGGTCCCATTTCGACAAAGAGGTCACCCGAAGAATCCAACTCGGATGGGCAGCGTTCGGGAAACTACGCGATATCTTCTCCTCCGAAATACCGCAGTTCCTAAAGACGAAGGTTTTCAACCAGTGTGTGTTGCCAGTGATGACATATGGTACTGAGACGTGGTCTCTAACAGCTGGCCTTTTAGAGAAGTTCAGAGTCACACAACGAGCCATGGAGAGAGCTATGCTCGGAGTTTCTTTGCGCGACAGAATTCGAAATGTGGAGATTCGCCGAAGAACTAAGGTCACCGACATAGCTCTCAGAATCTGCAAGTTGAAGTGGCAATGGGCAGGCCACATCGCTCGAATAACCGATAACCGTTGGGGAAGAAAGGTTCTCGAGTGGCGACCACGAACTGGAAGACGCAGCGTTGGCAGGCCTCCCACTAGGTGGACAGACGACATTGTGCGCGTCGCAGGTAACCGGTGGATGCAAATAGCCAATAGTCGTTCGTTGTGGCGTTCTAAGGAAGAGGCTTATGTTCAGCAGTGGACGTCTTCCAGCTGATGATGATGACTGTTACAAATTACAATAACGCCGGCGTTATTATTCTAAGACCTTAACTATATATGAGAAAATATTTTAATTACATGAGTCACAATTTTTAGTGCACATTAGTGGAGATATGACATATCTATGGTTTATAATATCATTTCTCGTAAGGCAAGACACAAAGTATTTGTTGTATCAGTTATCTAGTTACCATAGTTTGGGATCAGATGACCGTGTGAGGATTGTCCCAGGATATTATTATAGTTATCTGTAGACGGACTTGGTTGTGATAATGATTGGTCGAGAGTGTGAGATGTGGTGATTTGTGGTGACTCGTGGTGGTGTGTGGCGGTAATAACGGTAATAAACGAGTGGTAAGGCTTCCCCGCGATCGCCGGTAAACGCCTGTCAAAACACACGCACGCCAGTAACATGATCATATCTTATACAGGATGCTTCAAAATCATAAACAAGTATTGTCGGGCCCGTTAAAGAAAAATAAATATCAAAACAAAAGTAGTTAATCTAAACTTCTTACTGTTAAATTAATATTTTTTTTAAGTGTAGGTATATCCTGTATATACCTCCTGTATATGTGGTTCTGCATTCTTGCCATATTTACGGAGGTTGATATATGCCTTTTAATGAACTTAAATTATGTTATGATTTATGTTGTTTTAGACGTAAAATGATGAATGATTTTTTATGTTTGGTACGAAAAGAAATCCCGTGTGCAACCGTCACTAAAAAATAACCCCGTCTGGCACCGCTCTTCGCGCAAAGTAGATAAACAAGAGTACGCGCGGTTTTCCAACCTTGGGACCGATTCTGAGCACTCGAGAGTTCTTATTCTGGTTGAACGTTAATCGTGAATCATTAATTATCTTTTAGTTATTAACCACTGAATTATTAAACTATTTTTAATCAATTAACATAATCCTTAACTGTTAGGTCTACAAATATGGCAAAAATGCAAAACCACACCGTGTATGTACGTATGTATGTAAGTATGTTTTGGCACGGGTTACTGCCTAAACGGATTGATAGAAAGTGACTTATAATATGCTTTTAGACTGGTCATAGTTGTGGGAGTGACATAAACTATATATTTATCCAAAAAATAATAATACTGCTGTGGCTACCAGTCGCCATTTTGTATTTTTTTATTTCCAAAAACATCAATATGGGTATAAAATGAGGCGAGTTGATATATATATATATATATATATGTTACGTTTCATGAATGTATAATGTAATTTAGAACAATTTTATTTGTTCGCAGTCGGCCTTTTTATGCTTTTATAATTTGTCCTTGTAATGATGTCTTTTAAATATATATAATATAATATAATAATTTCTAATTAATTTGCTCTTACGGAATATATCGGAGTTATTTTTAGCTCCGCCCGAGGCCATGGGTGCTGCAAAGCAAAAAAACGTCGGGAAAGTAAAATCTAAAATAAACCGCGATATATTCCGTAAGAGTAAATTAATTACAATTTATATATATATGCTTGTTTTAGTATCATCCTGTGTACGCAATAATGCACAAGTATATTGTATCCCGTGGGTAACAAATAAGACGTTACGACTATGGTGTATGGAGACGGCTCTTTGTATATAATTTTTCATAATACAAGCTTGTTCTTTTACTTTACCTTGACCTCTCTTAAAGGTAAATGTAATAATGTCTACTTGGCTGATACGACCACAGAGGCCAATCATGCACATCAGCCATCTACGCGGCGATATTATAGTGCACCACACACTAGCAGAGTATATATAGTTTGTTCACTGTGACGCTAGTAGTAGTAGGAGGATTATTTTAGTGTAGTGTATTGATATTATTCTTTTATTTTATTATGTTTTTACTTTTATTTCTTAAACTTTTCTTTCTTTTTAGATTTTACTTTCCCGACACCGCACTATTATACACTATAGTGCAGCAATATGCTAAGACAGAGCCCTGTTTATCTGCACATAACTTATTATACTTCATCTGTTCTTATTTTTATATGGTTACCTAAATTAAATGTTGGGCAAATAAATACTTTTCTTGTGATAAATATAATTAATCCAATATCAAGCAAAGCACTGCACGGCCTCAAGATACGGTAAGCTCTTAGGCCTCATTTACGGAGGCGCGGAGCGTCGAGCGTCGCGTGTGGCGTGGCGTCTCGCATCTCTCTCTCACTCCTATAACGCCATATGTTTTATCTCAGTGCGGGCCGCGCCGTCCAACGCGACGCGTGACGCCCCGCGCCTCCGTAAACGAGGCCTTACTGCGTAGATCGGACCAACAATAATAACTAAGAAGATCTGAGGGTACACCAGCATAATTGTGACATAAGGACGTTCAACATCTCAGTCCTCCCGTGACCATGGGTGCTGCAAAGCATTCGAAACGTCGGGATAGTAAAATCTAAAATAAACCGCGATATAATCCGTAAAAGTAGTTTGATTTCAATGTGTAATATTCGCGTAAGTAAAAGACAACATTAAATACTTTTCTTCTTCTTCACAATAAGTGCTTGTGTAGTCACAAGTGCAATGTTTACACACTGGTGCTTGGCGGCAGAATATCTGACACTGCGGTGGTACCTACCTGGACGGTTCCTTGCACAATTAACTTACCACCTAGTAAAAAGGTAGATGGCTGATCTTGTGAAAGATTGGCCGTTATGGCAGTATCGTTCAGGTGGACATTATAAGTACCTATAATAGTCGTATCTTATAGACACTATAGTGACGAGACATGAGTAAAGATCCCCTGATGGTAAGCGACAGGCCCGCCCATAGCTAGACAGCTGCATTGCACTGCCGCTCGTCAAACGAGACATTAGTTTTTTTCTTTATTAATTAATATTCTGGGGCAATCCACACACGGTCATCTGATCCCAAACTAGGCAGAGCCTGTACTATGGAAACCATACAACTGATACTAATACATATATACAATTTTTTTATAAATACGTACTTATATAGATAGATACAACACCCAGACACTTGGTGGGAATCGAAGCCACGACCTATTGGTCAGCGGCTACAGTGTCTAACCACAATACCAACAGGCCAAATGATTAAATCTCTGGTGTTCGGTAATTTTTAACCGACTTCAAAAAAGGAGGAGGTTCTCAAGTCGTCTGTATTTATTTTTTTATCGGTTATACTGCTGCTTTTTGGCAGAATAAATAATACTGGTGCCTAACTGGACGGTTCCTTGCATAAGCGACCTAGCTACCACCTAGTAAATAGTAAAATAGGTAGTCGTATTTATTTTATTTATTTATACTCTTTATTGTACACACATAAAAATAAAATAAAAAGGACTTGAAGAAATTTGTACAAAGGGCGGCCTTATCGCTATCCGCAATTTCTTCCAAGCAACCTTGGGATGGAAAAAAGATTGCATGGAATACGAAAAGTGGGGTAGTTAATATGTGAGACAATATACACTAATAAAAATACATATAAGTAATAAGTTAACCTATTTACATTTAATATATTAATATACATACAGATATATATCAATATTTCTTACATACCAACATATATTCAATATACTTATATATATATATACGAAGAGAACTATAAATATATGTATTATATATATAAAAATCAATTCTGATATATATACAGATAGCACTCCGAAATCATAATACCATTACCATTTTTTTATGAATAAAAAGAACTTTCTCCATGTTATATTAGCCCGGGTTTTGCATGTGACTATGGCTTCTCAGATGTGCGAGGTTCGCTCAGCGCTCGCTCAGCTTCGCTCTAGCTTAAACTGACAAGTGAGTAACTCGGAGCCCGTTGGCTCGAATCGTATCAAGAAAAAACCGCGCAAAAAAAATATATTTTTTTTGATACGATTCGAGCCAACGGGCTCCGAGTTAATAATCCAGGGTGCCTATTAAATTCAGCCTTCTTTGTTCTCACTGGGGAAAGATTCAATAGCTTCTCGGGACCCTGTGGGGGATCACCGGGGGTATCTGGGATTCTTACCCACTAAAACCCCCGAAGCTGTCACATCCCCACGTTAACAAAAAAAAATCTTTTCAAGTTGAGTAAAGTGGCACTAGATACTGTTAGCAAAATACATTGATATACTATTTCAACTATCATCATTATCAGCAGCCGAAACGTCCACTGCTGAACAAAGGCCTCTCCCTTAGAAGGGAGGGGTTGCCATAATCCCCACGCTTGGGGATTTAATATATATCGATGGCAAAATATCTTTAGTAGCAGCCAAATATGCACGGTAAATGTGCAATGGTCTGGTCGACTGTAATACAACATACTTGCACAACGTGGATGTTGGCTCAACTACGCCCTCTAAGTATTTTAGTTATACATATATCCTAAGTATCCTATCTGTAGTTACAAACTATTGTTTCAAGTCATCGTATTATAAAATAATACAAAGCTGTGCGACATGCATGCCATAGGCCAATTAGTGAGCAAAATTAAAAAAAAGGCAGTAGCATCTTAATCTTTATTCTCAAGAATATAAGGCTGCAGTCGGCTGCACATAAAATTAACAAGGCCTTAAAATACATTAGGTACTTTACTTTAAAAAAAAAACATGCATGCAACAATTTCGCACAATTAAACCACAGAATAAAAAGCTTGTAACTAAAAGAAACGTTATTTGCTGTTAAAAAAAATACTCACTAAATAGTACAAACTAAAACCGTTCTTATTGCTTCAGGGCTAAGCGTGATTGTAACCTGACTTCAATTGTTAAAACCACTGCATTAAAATTGTAAACGGTCCTTTCAGAAAAGCGTAAGAAATTTGTCGCCGGTACGTTTTTGCTTTATCTGTATTTGACTTTTTTATTTTTAACACCGGCAAACTTTACGCAAAAAGTTTTTGACATTGTTTCGGAACATTTTCGCCCGATTTTGGCGCCAATTAATTTTTCGAGGGCACAGTGTAATGGTGGGTAACAGAGGCTCATTTTTATTAACATTGTTAATATGATCTTAGTTACATACCTACTTTGTAAATGACAATAGTTTCCAAGTATAATGTAAACAATTGATATTTGGAATTAAATAGCATCTACGAGCTTGATGCTAACTGGAAATAAAGCCGTAGATGGGTCAGAGTTATCGCTGCGCTGGCAGAAGAAGGAGCCAACTATTGGTCTCCTATTCACCAGAACGGTGATTCCCCATACTGATAACCTTAAATGCTTAAGTCATTTCAGTAAAATAAAATATTTTGTGATCTCTGTTCTTTTACATTGCACTATAAACAATTCCGGGCGGCCATTTTAAAAATGCACCATCTTCCTGTAAACTTCGTTTAGTTAGACGTACCGATCACAATCGCAAGTGATAAATTATTGAAAATATCTTATTAATCACAAACCATCAACAGATATCGATCGTTTAACTTTAATTGGAGATTATTTAGTTAACTCGTATGTACCGCTGATGTTATCTGAACACAGAATTTATTCGTGAATTAAATTTAAGTGAAGCGTAAATAATTTTGTAATTGATAATACTTTCAGAGTTTAATATGTTGTTGTTGTTACTTAAAAAAACAAACACAAAAAAGTTAAAATATGCACAAATAATAATACAAATAAGAAATTAGTTTAATGATTGAACAAATCAAAGTTTATTTTTCCACGTTGGCCCCGAAATCGCTCACAACGTAGACTATGTATCTAGCTATCTCTATTTTTTTCGAGTTGTGGCATTGGATACAATTTGGCATTTGTTTGGCTGTCAAGACCATCCGTTGACCCGTTGACCATACGAGCAGTGTTTCAAATATCGTTTAAATTTTCGAAAATTATAAGTTTAGAACAAATCTTTTATTAATGCGTTTTTTAAGACTACTTGGTACCTACCTTTTATTAAAATCTTATCATAATTTTTCTATTTTCATGCAAGTTCCCCATTTTAATTATTACCTAGTGAATTTAAGAAAAAAAATTTTTTTAACTAATTGCAATCTGAAATATGATCAGAACCGTCAATAACCTTTTAAACTATAACAAAATAATTAAGGTTTAAAAAACTAAACCACAAAATAATGACCTACCGAAAGTAAACAGGTAAGTATCTCTGGTCTATATTATCGCAATAAAAACTTAAACTGTTCAAACAGCAACTCATACAATAAACGATAATAGTTAAATCCGTTAACTGAACACTTTAACTTAATCTGTAATTATATATAACTACCACTCGGTGATCAAATTGTATGAGTCTGCAATAATGCGTATACCAAAGACATGTAGCTATTTAGAAATAGAGAGGGCTTAGCGAGATAAATCTTCATCAAAAACTTGTTACACGAGTAATAAGTCACTACCGTTTATTTTCATTTTTTACCACTGGTTTTGTCACCACTAGTGACTATGGAAAAAAATTTGAGAGGTGTCTTATAGGACTAGGTCTTAGTACACCCTAAGAACGGAATTCCTTTTTTGTTCTCCCTCTCCCGAACTCTCCTCTCGCTCTTTCCCTCCCCACTCTCTTACTTCCCTTCTCCCACCGCTCTCTTCACCCCCTCTCCCCCATCACCCTTCACTCCCCCTTATCCCTCACCTATGATATTATACGCATGGAATACATTACCTTCTTTTTGACGTCTGTTAATAACCGGGACTCACGTTTCGGTCTAGATTCTCAGCCGGCATACATCAGAACGTGCGATAAAGAACTCCGTAATAATAATCCTACCGATACTACCGGTCTAGAGTCGCCCCAGTTTCCCAGATGTCACCACTGTCTTTGTTGCCACTGTTAAACCTAACATGAATGGTACCAATGAGTTACCTAGATGAGCGATGTCGGGGTACTCTGTGACCCCAAGCTAGTAGAAAATTGCATACTCTCTAAGCCGATAGATAATATTTTTTTTGGAAATTTCTTATGGCCTTTATTAAAATTACTGAATGCGGTTATTTTCATATCATCATTAGCAGCCAGAAGACGTCCACTGCTGAACCAAACCTCAACTTTAGATGGGAGGGATTGCCATAATTCCCCACGCTTGGCAGGCGTCTTGGGGTTTGCAGTATAGGTGGTAGGTAATCAAATAGAAAGACACTGCTGCCCGTCTTCTTGTTTTCCCTTAGTCGCCTCTTACGGACACCCAACGGGAGGAGATGGGATATATATTGTCATATATATTTTGTATATATACTGAATAATTTAATATAATAGCTGTTGTAAAATTTATGAATTTTTTTAATGAAAATTTACCAAAGGCGACTCTATGGCCTAGTATATTTAATCTCTATGGTAGATATGGACAATGTAAGTTAACGTTGTTACATACAAAAAAATAAAACGTTTAAACACCAATTTAAAAAAATACATGTGTGAGTGTTTGCCGACTTTACCGCATCTCATGGTAAGCGGTGGCTGAGTTTGGGATGGTTAAGCTGCTGTCAGCATAATGCGCGAAGATATTCCTCAATTATGCTAGATTGACACTTATCTACGATTGTAACACCACTTTCCATAAGGAATCAAAGCCAAATGTCAAGAATCCGTGTGAAAGACATTGTACCTGCTGAAATTACCGGAGACTTAACAAATTAATTTCTCTAGTGACGAGCCATGGAGAGAGCTATGCTCGGAGTTTCTTTGCGTGACAGAATCCGAAATGTGGAGATTCGGCGAAGAACTAAGGTCATCGGCATAGCTCTCAGAATCTGCAAGTTGAAGTGGCAATGGGCAGGCCACATCGCTCGAAGAACCGATAACCGTTGGGGAAGAAAGGTTCTCGTGTAGCAACCACGAAGTGGAAGATACAGCTTAGGGAGGCCTCCCACTAGGTGGACAGACGACATTGTTCGCGTCGCAGGTAACCAGTGGATGCAAATAGCCAATTGTCATTCTAAGGAGGTTAAGGAGGCATACGTTCAGCAGTGGACGTCTTCCGGCTGATGATGATGGTGACGAGCGGCAGTATAGTCCAGGTGTCTATAGGCAGGCGTATCGCTTACCATCAGGCAAACGTCTTACTTGTGTCGTCATTAAGATAAATAAAAAAAAAACAGTATAATATCACAATTACTTTATCCCAATGAATATCAATGCCTTAGCCACAATTTTTGTTACAAAAAAAAAAAGTAAACGAAAATGGCCGACACAGTTAAATTATCTAGGTTATTGTATTGTTAATCCGTTGGATTTGGCTTTGAAAGATGAATCTCTACGGCACCATTTCAACGGCGAGTCTACTAAGGTTTTAACTAGAGAACCACGCCAAAGAACGTTGAGTCTTTGTTGCTTAGACTTCTTTACTGTGGATAAGAATTAAATCTTTAGAAATGTAATATTTGAAATGAAACTTGTTTCCATAAAACCTATGGCATAAATACTTTCCCGATGTTTTCAATCCTTAAAGTATCAATGGTTACCCGGAGAAGCCGTGATATAATTAACTCCTATATAATTATATAACCCCTATTACGTATCTCGTTTGAAAACTAAGGTGATGATCACTATAGCAAGTGACCATCAAATAACTGTCAAATGATTTGTTCGGTATTGCCTAATTTGAGTGAGCAATAAATACCAATGTTAGCACATCATCATCATCATCATCAGCCGGAAGACGTCCACTGCTGAATATAGGCCTCCCCCTTAGAACGCCACAATGAACGACAATTGGCTATTTGCATCCACCGGTTACCTGCGACGCGCACAATGTCGTCTGTCCACCTAGTGGGAGGCCTGCCAACGCTGCGTCTTCCGGTTCGTGGTCGCCACTCGAGAACCTTTCTATGTAATGTTAGCACACTTTCAGTTAATATCAAAGTTCGGTGGACAACTGAAGCTTGATAGTCACTTAGGTGGCTAAAGATACACAATAGCCCTGCTGGTCTCTTGTGCAAGTTACCGTCCTGGTGGGTACCACCGCAGTGTCATATACTATGCCGCGAAACAACATTCCTGTGAGAAATTACCGAACAAAAGAGACTTAATAACTAATGTCTCGATTGACGAGCGACAGTGCAATACAGCTGTCTATAGGAAGGCGTTTAACTTACTATCAGGTGAAAATCTTACTGGTTCTGTCACTCATCATCTCCACTGCTGAACAAAGGCCTCCCACCTAGATGGGACGGGTTGCCATAATCCCCTCGTTTTGCAGGCGGTGGAGATCGCAGTATAGGTGGTAGCTAATCCAATAGAAAGACGCTACTGCCCATTTAAAAATTAATGCTGATTTGTGTAACGGCATATAATAATATAACATTCGTCTTTTTGTAAACACCTGTCATGACAGTTGCGCTAAGCTGTCGCTCATCAACCGAGATATTATTTATTACGTCTTTTGAGCCCAAAGATTTCTTCAGCTCCAGTGCCCTTTAAGTCGGAACAAAGAAATGATGACGACACACTGCTTTATAGCAAACTATCTGACACTACAATAATGTATTGCATCTGGACTACCCACTACCACCTAGAACAGACGTTATTCCATTTATTTAACACGTAGATAAGTAATAAGTATATAATAATGTAGATAAGTAATTAACTAGTTATAGGCCGACCATTTAATACGCGTATCGCCTGAGGGGGTAGAAGGGAGCGAGGGGAGATGTTAGCGGATGGGTGAAAGGGGTGCGCGGAGCAGAGAGCTTACGTCAAGTGCGGCAGTGCGCTGGCTGTGCTCGCAGCGCGCGGTTGGTGTTTTTGTTACGGACGCTTGAAGATAAACGCACAAGGTATACGACTGCCAAGATAAATCTCAAGATGAATCGCTCTTCCAGAGATGGACCGATTTATTATTAATTTGCAAGATTCTGACTCCTCAAGCTACACAGACAGTGATGATGATTCAAGCGATATGAATATTAGTGACGAATAGTCCTATAAAATTTTTATCTGTGGTTAAATATTTCTTAAACGGAGTTAATTATTGTTTTATGATTTTGTACCTATGAAGCTATTATAAGATATTTGTAAAACTTAAAAATAAATACTTAAAAAAAAGATACTTATTTTATTCTTTACCAACAATGTCTATCTCGAGATAAATCTTTGGATTATTGACTCCGTGTGTAGCGTTACCCGCCCCCGCTCCCTTCTTACCGCGCAGGCGATACACGAGTTAAACGGTCGGCCTATAGTAACTGCCTTTTTGCGATTGTTACTAGTTTTCGGTGAAGGAAAACATCATCGTGAGGAAACTTGCATATCTGAGAAAGCCTAACAAGGTCTCGAATGACGTGAGAAGTCCGCCAACCCGCACTTGGCCAGCGTGGTGGACTATGGCCTAGTCCCCTTCATCTTCAGGGGAGGCCCGTGCCCAACAGTGGTACAAAACAAGGGCTGGTATTATTATTATTAATTAAAATGCCTACACTAAATAATTTATTTAT
The DNA here is from genome assembly GCA_911728495.1 of Furcula furcula. NCBI lineage: Eukaryota > Metazoa > Arthropoda > Insecta > Lepidoptera > Notodontidae > Furcula > Furcula furcula. The sequence goes on from OU452269.1 coordinate 6,509,247, forward strand.
TTAACAATTGATTTACACACAAACACAGGACAGAAAAAATAAACCTTAAAAATATGAAATGAAACGACTTATCCAGCGTTGAAGTAGTCTAAGATACAAAAGCTCCGCAAACTGAAATCCGGTATAATTGAAGTAGCTCTGAACGAGCATTGTGTTAATATTAAAATAATTAAACATCCCTTACCTTCTCTTGGGGCTGTTAACGAAATAATTGTTACGGATTGAAATAATCTTTCATGCGGATTAATTAGCGAACAAGTTCGTCTTTTAACAGTAAAATTACATTATTTTGTTCAAGAGAGAATATTTTTCATTTTACCACTTTGGTACTGTGACGTGGTCCCTAACTGTTGGCCTTCTGGATAAGCTCAGAGTCACACAACGAGCTATGGAGAGAGCTATGCTCGGAGTTTCTTTGCGCGACAGAATCCGGAATGAGGAGATTCGTTGAAGAACCAAGGTCACCGACATAGCTCTTAAAATCTGCAAGTTGAAGTGGCAATGGGCAGGCCACATCGCTCGGCGAACCCGTTGGGGAAGAAAGGTTCTCGAGTGGCAACCACGAACCGGAAGACGCAGCGTAGTTAGTCCTCCCACTAGGTGGACAGACAACATTGTGCGCGTCGCAGGTAACCGGTGGATGCAAATAGCCAATTGTCGTTCATTGTGGCGTTCGAAGGGGGAGGCCTATGTTCAGCAGTGGACGTCTTCCGGCTGGTGATGATGATGATGATGGTACTATGAGGACAGGGGCCTTAGCATGACCTCAGTTTAACGCAAAAAGTGACCTGTCTTACAAATTTGTACCATAAGCGCACTAATTAGCGTGACAATGATATTGTCACGTGACCACTCACCTGTTTGGGTGACGTAATAGCTGGGTGGCCTGCTAATTAGTGCGCTCATGGTAAGCACACAGGTCACTTTTCGTGTTAAACTCCCCTGTTATAAGAGTTAGGTCCATGTGGTCATATATCGTACGTATGCGACCGCAACGACGTGCATCACCCCACAAAGTTTCTTGCCGGTTCTTCTCAGTGGGGGCGCGTTGTGAACCGGTGGTAAACTCAGCCCTCTCTTAAGCGACAGCCCAAGCCGAGGCCGTGCCTCCCTGAGGTGCCCTTGTTCTCGTCGCTACTTCTGCCGTAAAGGCTAGAGCGCTTCAAGCGCTCGCCTCCTATTGTCCGGTGAAGCTGCAATGGCCATCTGCGGCTAACAGCGTCTATCATTCCCAAAAAAAATAAAACTAAAAAGTGATTATATAACTAGCATCTACCGTTTCGTACTAGTATGATATTTATTTAGAACAGTAATAAGTGTTGTCTGTTTACAGGATCTGCCTAGTTTGGGATCAGATGACCGTGTGTGGATTGTCCCAAGACAATTTTATAGCATTTATCGAAGATAATTTTATGGAATTTATTTCACTACTAGCTGACCCACGCAGCTCCGCCTGCGCTATTTTTACTTTAACTAAACTTTTAATAACAGACATTCGCATCGAATACATAACCTCCTTTTTTATAGTCGGTTAAAACTGGGACCCACTTTTTACTTGCTCTCGGAAGCACGGACCCGTTTAGTTCAAATGGCGTTAAACGGTCACCCATCTATTTTATGACCTTACCTAACGTTGCTTAACCCGATCGATTACAAAACCTTGATAACAACTCTATATGAGTGTTACCTTACTGATATTTATTATATTATAAAGAAAAATTGATAAAATCGGACCAAGCGTATAACCAAGTACCCATGTTGACTTTAATACCCTCTCCCAAAAGAACCGTGCTAGATTACGGGATAAAAAGTATCCTATGTCCTACCTCGTAGTAAGATCTCAAGTCATGCCAAGTTTCATTTGAATCCATTCAGTAGTTTCGGCGTGATGCTCAGCCGTGATACAGACAGACAGACAGACAGACAAAAATAAAAAAAATTACATTTTCGGCCTCAGTATCGGTTATAGAATGCCCTCCAAATATAATTTTCAAAATATCTTCAATGTACAGAATTGGACCTGTTACAGTTTTATTATAAGTATAGATATAGATAAGTAAGTACTTACTTACCTATATTATATTATTGTTAGTCTTACTCGCCGGTTTTATGTAAAAATAACACATTTTGTTTTCATATTGGTCTAGAGGTTAGACACCCTGGCCGCTACGCAATGGGTCGTAGGTTCAATTGCCGATTGCCGCCAAGTATTGTCACACAACACTATGCCAGCCGTGATACCGGGCGCCGCCCATCACTAGGCGGCCCTCGCGCATAGACACACACCATTCGAACGGCAAGACAGACGCATCTACGTAATAATACTTATATTGTAAGACGGTGTCGACCGTTACCTATTTTGTTAATTCTGAAGAATACAGTCCGCATTTTATAACGAAGTTATCGCAGTTTTATTGTCCGACAATATCTAAGGATATTACGCGTCACTACATGGTCAGCGAGCCTCCAAATTCGCCGTGACCGCCGCGCCGTGTTCAAAATTTGGAAAAATAACGGACGCAGCAACTGGACTTCAACGGGTCTTCATCGTCAATCCAGCCTGTCAATTTACGAAGAAACGTTTATAAGTATTAGGTACTTATCTGTTTTCCTTAGTACAGGCTCTGCCTAGTTTGGGATCAGATGACCGTGTGTGGATTGTCCTTGAATATTATTATTATTATAGTACTGTGCTAATGTGCTCAAGCACCAGCATTAATACTAACATACTTGAACTAAAACTAAATTTAGCTTAGGCAATAACTCGTCGCTCAAATATTGTCGTTAGTGAATGTGACTCCGGCGTGTCTGGCTATATTAAATGTCAAATGAGACAGACAGACTGAAACTTGTTACGTTATTCATAACTTAGACATGTCTAAGTCGTGATCACATTGTATTGTGACTGTTAGTTATATCACAAAATATAGAGAGGTTATACCTACTATTGATTTACTTAATTATTTTTCGAGATATATGTGTGTCCTTTTTATGGTTCCATGCCTAAAAGGTAAAAAAGGAACCCTTATGGTGAGACTTCGTCTGTCTGTCACACCTATATATTTCAAGAACCTATGATGCTATCGATTTGAAATTTAGAACAGTTTTAGATCTTACCCCAACCTCCTCATATTCCATATGAGTAATTTTATCACAATTTCTGTACGTCTTTCGTTAACTATGTGGTAGGTTCCTCCTCAGTACGTCTATTCTAAATGCGAACCTGAGACGGGGGACTAAGTGCTGTAGGCCTTAGTCCTTCAGACTCGCACTACCGTCCGCGACACGTATTGTTAGATCCCCCAGACACAATGTCGTCCCAAGACATTACACCTATCCCTCCCCTACAACCGTATGCTACACTGTCAATCAGACACTGGTCTCTCCGGCGAAGCGTCGTACCTACATATGCGACCTCAGCGATGAGCATCACCCCACTAAGTTTAATGCCGGCAATTCTCAGTGGGGGCGCGTTGTGAACCGGTGGTAAACTCAGCCCTCTCTTAAGCAACAGCCCAAGCCGAGGCCGTGCCCTCCGTAGGTGCACTTGAAATCGAAAAAAAGCCCTTTACACTGGAAAGCGCTCACATTCTCATGTCTAATGAAGCTGTCATGGCTACCTGCGTTAACTAGCATCCTCAAAAAAAAAAGATGTTGCACATCGTAAAAAATACTATTCTTAAGCGGAATAACATTTTTAGACCGCACCTGATGCTGTCTACCTCATATCGTGTAGTAGCTTGAACATATTTTACACTATCAGGGCAGATGTGCCTCGCTGTCTGGCCCCGTTTCCTGTTGAACTATTTATAGACAACCCGAGTTTACGTTGATTCAACATTTTGTTTGATGTCTGGGGTTCTTGATTAGCTAAAAGTACGTTTTAGGTGATAGATCCCTTTTAGCGGTAGGTGTTGAAAGGACAAACAGTTTTTTCGACTGTTTGTTGGCTTCGACGACTAAACCAGTTTACAGTTCACCGATAAACGAGTTTAATGATAGACTAGTTTATTGGTAAGCTCCACGCAATACGTATAGGTACCCTGTTTTTCTTTTCAAGATCAAAAATGGAACAATAAATGTATGAACACAGCAATGATGGCTGACTGTTGGCCAACCAAAGACAATTGGTAGGATTGAATATGTCCTATTCAACCTATTGTCCTGTTTGGCTTGCCACCACCGGTTCCAAATCAATCCATTTTTGATCTTATAAAGAAAAACAGGGTAAACGTTATTACGTGGAGCTCACCAATAAACCCGTCTATCATTAAACTCGTTTACCGGTGAACTGCGGGTCTAAAAAGGCCATTTTCGGGGAATCATAATATGAGTAAGTTACCGTTTAATTTTTATTCGTATGGCAGCATTAACATCAAATATGAGTCTGCTAATTAGTGTTAATAAATGAATTGAGTATGATTGACCTAAAATGTGTGATCATTTTACGAAAATTACAGTAATTGCGAAGAATTTGATAGAAATGCAAATTACGAATTCCTTATAGAGGAAATGCTTAATGTGGCCTTTTTAGGCCCACTGTAAACTAGTTTATTCGATAAGCCAAAAAAATTGTCGATAAAAACAGTTTGTAGGTTCAACAGTATAAACCAGTCTATACTTTAGACTGTTTTAATAACCGGTTCATCATTGACGTTAAATTGTCTCGTTTTATCGAAGGCAAATGTGTCGACGATCCATCACTAATTCCTTTACGTTGATGTAGGTCCCTTGTGTACCTTCGGAGTCGAGCCCCACAGCTCCCGGGGATCTTTCGAAGCTTTCCCCCGAGTCAAAAAAAAAAAAAGGTAAGGTATTCTAACAGTACAAAAATTGTATTATTCATGTTTTCGCAAAGTTATAGCATTTTAATCTACCCTAGTGCTGGTGGGTCGAAAAAGACCTGCCACGCACTGGCGGAAATATCGTTGGGGGCGCATTTCAACCCGCCGCCGCACCAGTTATAGTGTATGATAAAGGTGTATGTATTTACTTGCCGCAGCCAAGGTGTTAAATTAAGAAAAAAACCCTTTGATTTCTATTCATAGTAGGTATACCTTTCAGATACTCCTATTCAAAATCTATATTCTAACCTTGACTTCACACTTCAAGCCCAAAATGCGCCGTCAATAAATAAAAGAGCGCCAACCCGTCGCCGCGACATCGAAACGACACAAGTCGACTTTTTCCCTTTTTTTAAATTTTATTATTTTTCAAACATTTTTACTATTCGCCGCGAGAAACGACAATGGTGTAAGCTTTTTTTTGTTAAAAAGCCTTTTGTCGAATGCTGTTCGCGGGTTCCAGGCGAATCGTAGACTTTTTTTGTCTGTCCGTGTGAATGCTTGACACCGCGTCCATAAGGCCGGCTCAGAATTTTAAATGAACTAGTTTTGGTTTTGTGTCAGTAGGTATGCGTGGATGTTGGCTTGTTTGATTTCTGATTGTGTAGATATTTTTTGGAGATTGCGTCATTTTTGTATTTCAATGTTATGGTGCGACACCGTGCGCCCTTTCGTTTTGTGAAACCAGATATTATTATTTCAACAATGTTTAGGAATGATAAATACCTCATAATTAGAAAACTATAGTAAACTGTAAAAAACTACAATATCCTCTTCGTGAGATTTTGTAATAGTTCACAAATGCCTACGCGACATCGAATTCGATTAGATTCCGAAACTTCACTTTATCCATTACTGGTCTGAATAGACTCCAGAATACTTGATAGTATTATTTGCCATATGTCATCAGTGGCAGCAAAGCCAGTGGCGACAACTGGGAAAGTATGTATAATTTATCGCCACTGGTAACAGCTGGGAATATTTTTCCAATTTGTCACCAGTGGTGACAAGTGGGAATAGACCCTCGGTTAATGTAACATTATCTCGTCATAAAATGTAGATTTTAACTCAAAATCTACACTAATAGAAAATATTGACTTTTAAATGGTTGCTGCTGTTAGTGATAAGATAATCAAGATGTTCACCTGATAGCTAGCGACATGCTTACTTATAGACAGTTGCTTTCCACTGCCACTCGTCCCACAAGCCATATTTTTACCATTGACATTAGATTCTACTTAAACAACGAACGTGACAGACGAGATGTTATTTTTAAATTCTTCATGTAGTACTGAATATATTTTCATAAAAACTTAACATCACTCGTGACCTCACCATTAAAAAACATCCAATCAGATACGTCAAACAGCACGTCGGAATTCAACGGCACCACAATGTCAAAATAAGTGATCCAATGGTAATTATAACAAAAGCTGCCAGTCACAAGAATGTGGAACACTCATTAATAAACATTTAAATATGTGTACATATGACAGGTCATATATAATAGTGGACAAAAAATTACTAGAGCTAATAAGTGGCCTGTCCACTGCCTCCGAATTACATTGAAAAAAAAAATGTTACAAAATAATTTTGTTGACTATTTGAGGAGCAGACGAGCGATTTTCGGACGGTTATCTTACCAATTTTATTCAAGCCCCAATAAATTATAATAAAGCTACAAAATTCTAGCAGCTCGCCTGAAGCCAAAGATATTGTTTTGACAGTAGGCCAGAACCAAAAACGCTTATTTGAAGTGGCGTTGTTGCTGTTAGTAAGGTTACCTACTGGAAACTAGGTACAGTAATCACAACGGCTGCAAGGCACTGCGCGGTAACTACCTTGAAGACATCTTGAAATTGCAACTAACTAATACAAGGTGAAGTTTCATCCATCTCCTTTAACTTATGCTAAGATTACGCTCACATCGGTGGTGAGTGGGGCTTGGAGATGGAATTTTGGATACTAGGCTATTTCTGCTTTGCCAATAGAAATATAATAACTGTGGTTATAGTCAAAGTCAAAGGCAAAAATCTTTATTTTCAAATAGGCTCAACACTAGCACTTTTTAATGGTCATTCTTTTTAAAAGCTACCACCTTATCACAACGTGGCCTCAACTGAGAAGATCCGGCATGAAACTCAGCGGGTTCGTCATTATTTCACTTTTTTTTAAACATTGCTTGTTTTGTTACAATTGAATCGACATTAGCGATAGTGTGTCCTACCGTTCGAAACATAAAACAAGGGAGAGAAGAAGAAAACAACAAACTAAAAGGCCAAAGGGATAGTAGTCGGACCAGTCCCCCTAAGCAGCACCCGCGCACGAGTTGACTCGAGCAGCAGCCATCACTTCCCTCAACCATATTAGAGGGAAGGGGGTGACCCGCCACACGAAGCCGCCACAAGCAAAGACTATGTGATTCATCTTATGTTGAAATTGAAAGATTGATCAACCAGCAAAATCTTGTAGAATCTGTTGTCCAGGTTGAGTCTTGCAAACATTTACAACACTCGAAATGCTTTTACGCTCTTCTTTATGTTCCGCATTTACTGTTTATTACATACCTAACTTATAAAACTCATTTCTGAGCTAAACTATCCTTTGTACAACGATCTTAATTACAACGATCTTAATTACAACTAGCTGACCCACGCAGCTCCGCCCGCGCTGTGTTTACGTTAACTAAACTTTTAATAACAGACACTCGCATCGAATACATAACCTCCTTTTTTATAGTTGGTTAAAAACTGGGACCCACTTTTTACTTGCTCTCCGAAGCACGGACCCGTTTAATTCAAATGGCGTTAAACGGTCACCCATCCATTTAATGACCTTACCTAACGTTGCTTAACCCGATCGATTACAAAACCTTGATAAAAACTCTCTATGAGTGTTCCCTTACTAATATTTATTATAATTATGAAGAAAAATTGATAAAATCTGACCAAGCGTATAACCAAGTACCCATTTTGACTTTAATCCCCTCTCCCAAGGGAACCGTGCTGAATGTGGGGATAAAAAGTATCCTATGTCCTACCTCGGAGTATTAACTCAAATCATGCCAAGTTTCGTTTCAATCCATCCAGTAGTTTCGGCGTGATGCTCAGCCGAGGTACAGACAGACAGACAGACAGACAGACAAAAATAAAAATAAAATCATTTTTGGCTTTAGTATCGGTTACAGAATGCCCTCCAAACATAATTTTCAAAATATCTTCAATGTACAGAATTGGACCTCTTACAGTTTTATTATAAGTATAGATAGATAGATGTATGCCATTTATTATTGTGTGTATAATAATAAATTAAAGAATTATTCGTTCGTCTGCAACGCACTTTGGTCCTCGCAGCATCCTTATCTCGTATCGCACTATACCCACGTCAGTGCGGCGCGTTTGACACGCCACTGACTTCGGTGTTTGTTCACACACTGTTGCCTCCGATATTCATAGTAACAATATTATAACGGTTGATAGAAGACAGTTTGTACGGCAAGATTTGGACTATTCGAGTTTGGTGAAAAATATGCTGGTTGCATTAGGAAGTTTTGTTTATGATATGTACCTAAGGTTTTGGGGTCTGGAAATTTGATAATACCTAATTGATCCACCCTGATTTTTATGGCTGATAGTAAAACAAATGAAAATACGCTGGGTAATATACTGGAAATCCTTAAACATAGAACACACATATAATTATAATAATAATAATCTTAGGCCCGTGCCATCAGGTATACCGGTTCATTTGCAACCGAGATAAACTAAAGTTTAAAATAAAAATAATAATAATATCTTGGGATAATCCATACACGGTCATCCGATCCCAAACTGTAACTGTACTATGGAAACCAGACAACTGATACTAATACTTATATACTTTTTTTTTTTGTAAATACTTACTTAAATAGATAAACAACACCCAGACACTTGGCGGGAATCGAACCCACGACCCATCGGTTAGCAGGCAGGGTGTCTGACCACTAGACCAACGGGCCGGTCAACACTACACACACACTACACTGAAAATTGGCCTAGCAACATACTCTTCCACCCATCTATGTGTGGAGCCCAGTTAAGTTGGTATATTTAATCCGGCACTTGCACCAGTATTGAGGAAGTACGTGAGTGTCAAGACGAAGCTTACTCTGAGGATTGAGAAGCTAAACTAGCAGCACAAAGCAGCACCTTTTAATTCCTTTGTGCAGCTTAAAGTATTGTCCTAACACAATGAATAAGTACTACAGAGAGTATTTAGGCAAACACGAAGATACTTTCTTATCTAATAAAGTATTCAAGTTTATTCTTTTTGTCCGACTGCCCCAGAAGAAGGGCTATAATTTTCGAGTGTATGTTTGGATTTCTATTTATTTGGCAAAACCAACAGCCTATAAGGCTTATTGGATTTTGGCTTATGATATGTCGTTAGATTTGTATTTATTATGGCAGTTACATAGACTATATGTATTTTCAAAAAATATACTTAATAATAATATGGTAGCCGTCATTCACCATTTGTATATTTTATACTTCCAAAAACATAAATATGGGTAACTTAAATATATCAAAAGAAAGGTCTTAACGAGACAAGTTGAAATATAAATACATTTGTGTACCTTTTTTATATACCTAATTATATTGTAATTTGAGATATTTTTTTGCTCTCAGTCGGCCTTTTTGTGTTTTATAATTTACGTTGACTAGATTGAGTACACCTATTCATGTCTATAATCATTAAGATCTTGCAGGGTAGATTGTCCATGGTGCGCTCGGCAAACGTAATGTTATTTTAGTATTAAAGAAGGCTCTTTTGGTGTAATGGTTAATTAAATTTTAATAAGGTACAAGTACTATGAACATACATCACTTTATTGTCCATTTCTAACAGAAACATGCCGAAACACCATATAAGAAAACTGTCAAACTTGTCAAACCATTCAAGATTATTTTTATGTATTTCGAGTTGTACCATTTCACTTCGGAGATCTCGATGCTATACTGAATTTTCCATTAAAATTTCTTACGTTGGCAAAAATATTTTTCTTTGAAAACCCTTTAACGTTAAAAATATTAAATTTACAGAAAGTTATTGATGTTGGCGCTGTGTACATGATTTGAATAGTTTGACCTTGCTGTGTATTTATTAAAGATCATTTATCACAAAATTTATTTTCAGACCTCACAGTAGACCCCAGCCAACAGCTCTGCTAAAGATAGGAATAAGAAAGTCTGCTTGCGTCATTCCCCCCCAATGTTAGCAGCCAGGGTGTTTGTCCACTGTTATTGTTGACGTGGGGGTGGGGACGTTAATCTTCAATACCTAGGTCCCCAAAACGAGGGTCAACCGGGGTATCTGGGAGTCAATAAACACCGCTAACCGCCGGAGTCCCTCAAGGCTGTCGTATCGGTACATGATCTAGGCTGTCTGGTGGGATCTGCAACAGGAACCCCTATGTGTCTTGCTTCTGAGCCCGTCGGGAACCGACGGTGCTAACGGGGACGAGGGTCCCAACCCCGCCGCCGTCCTTCTCGGGCGTTTAGCTACTAGACCAACCACTAGCCCGTCAAACCTATCATCCCTCGTTGCGCGTTGTGGGGTCTAAAATAGTCGAAAATAAAGAAGTTCGTCGCTCCTCATGTTTGTGTTATTTCATAGCATACTTAGTTATAGAATTTCAATATGACAGAGGCTGCCTTGCAAAAAAAGTGAAACCTGTCAGCCGCCAAAACAGAATTTTAAGAGTGCCTAATTGATCCTAACAATTTGTATAGTGACAAAAATGACGGGCCTTTACGGCCAACGTTTGGAAACATACGAGCAACTGATGTGACCGAAAACGCGACGTTTGGTTTTAAGTACAATATATTCTGAATAACTGTTAATTACATATCTGTGGTACTATGATAGCGGTCCTGACACACGTCTTGTTCCTTACAAAACGCTGACAACTTTCACGAAGTGAAAATAATAAACAATAATCAAACAAACAACAAATGAAAATATGATGAATGAGACAAAATAAATGTCGAAACCTTAGAGGAGATACCACTGGAGATAGCATGATGCGCTAACCCCTCTGCCAAATTTTGTTCATATGGTCAGGTCATTCTTTATTTGTGTGCGTATCTTTTTGAATGTGTTACGAGTTTATTATAGTGTGGGTATGCGTGAAATTGTATCTGTGTGTGTTTACTTCGCCTCCCGAACCCCGCAAAAGTGCCACGAAAAATTTGTTCGGCGAATCGACGCGATACTAGCTCCATTCTAATTACTCTGAGGTCGAAACAGCTTGATTACCATGTAGCTTAATATTAATTATTAGTATGTCTCAGACACCAGTGTAATGCAGGAAGTGTCTTGGCACATTCTCGCCTATCAGACTAGATGAATAATATAATAAGTACGAAAAATTGTTTAGTTTTTGACACTAAAATGAGAAGATAAATAGTTTAATATTAGTAAGATCAATAGGTTGTATGTCCTTTGTGCAAGAAATTATCTAATTAGATATCACCGCAGTGTCAAACGTTCTCCACCAAGCCGCAGTGTGTAAACATTACTATGTAAAGATGTGAATTGGTGAAACTACCGAGACACATACAAGTCAATAATGTAATAATGCAATTTAGCTGCGCTTATCACAAGTCAAATGTCCTACTTCTCGCATCTAATAATTCGGACGTTAGAGGACACTCTCACAACGCAAACTCGTATGTTCAACAATTTCGAAAATATGTCACGTTCGTTGATAAAATCTGTGCATTGCGAACAGACGGTGTCTCGTTATGTCCCACAAAAGGCGACATTGTTCCAGCTTGTTTTAGCTTTTTGCTGGTCTCTAGTGGTTAGAAATATGGCGGGGTTAGACGCGAACTGGACCGCACGACGGTAGCTTTTTTATTCGGTGTGATAGTGATCAGCAGATATGCATACATTGAATGTAAAGAAAGAGTCGGCGAAATACAAAACTCGCATCCTCAACTGTTTTCTTTAATTTTTATCGTGCAAGAGAACTTTTGTTGGACAGAAAAACCTAGCTTAGTTGTAGCTAGGAAAACTTAATTAGCAGCCGATAGACGTCCACTGCTGAACAAAGGCCTCCCCCTTTGAAGGAGGGGTTGCCATAATCCCCACGCCTGCTACGGTAACCCCCGTTTCTTATTTTTTTCGGAAAACCTTCAAACAGCCCCCGAGAGCTGTGGCTATCAACCGGGGTGTGTGGGATTCTTATCCACTAAACCCCCGCAGTTGACGCATCGGCACATTAGACGGATCACTTAGGCTTTCAGGAGCCGTTCAGTGGGTTGCCTTTGAGCCAGCCGCCGGGGGTCACATTGTAGCCACCCGGGAACCAGTCACGGTGCTCAAGTGGAGTGGGGTCGCAACCCCGCCGCCGTTCTCCTCAGAGTCACCGCCGTACTCGATGGACGTCCTGGGGCCTACACCTCGAACGTCCAGCGACTCCGAAGAAAAACGACCCCACTGACCCCGTATTCCAAATCATCTAGCTGGAACTTTTACTGTTTAATATTAGTATCCACAACTAAACAAAAATAAAAAAACAAAACTACGCAACGCAAATGAATTCACCGGTCGCGATAAAAAATAACTCAATAATAATTAGGCTTAACCCTCAACTGGCGATGCCTTCGTGGGAATGACCGGCCCGGATAGCTGCTGCGACAGCGAAAGTTATGGGGACATGTGTTGGCACTTGAATTTTTTTTTTGTACGATCATTTTAAATAAATCCCTGTTCGTGATTGCTTAGATAAGATATGCTGACTGTTATAATGGTCTTGTTTTTAGTATATAAATGTCATGTCAAGTATTTTCCTAAATAGGTTTGTTTTATCTATGCTTAGGTGAATTATTTTTCGTCACATGAATGCTGGAATGGACTTAGGTGACTTTTACCAACTCTTTTTCATCTTACGTAGTGTTTGCAAATATGCAGTGCGGGTGAAAGTATAATTAAGTAAGTTGGTTCAAAGAGTTGTTCTCTTTGATTTTATGTGGACGCAAAAAAAAATATATTTACAGTTTATTTACAAACATGTACACTTAAACTAGGTAAAAAACTTCCTCAAAGTCACCTCACTGGGAGGGAAGGTTACGTAAAAAGACTGGCGGTATTACCCCTTTGTATAGCTAAGCTTATACGTTGGCAGAAAAATCTACCAGCCGGTCTCCTGAGACTTCGATAAGTTTGGATGAAATTTCTTTCACCAAACCGTGCGTCTCATGAGACCAAGGCCCCATGGTCTCCACCGCAAAGGGCGCAAATATATAGCTCGAACCTAGAGCTGCATATTTGCACCGCTTTGCATCACTAGCGGTTTCCGCTGCCCCTCCAGCCACCCTGCCTTGCCTTGCCTGCAAGTTGCCGGGGTGTGGGACGCAGCAAGTGTGTCGAAACATGTCGCATCCCACGCCAACGGCTTTCCATGTTGCCATGGTACTAAAGTGACACCATCAGGCCTCTTGCCATCATCTCGTGTAATACCGTGTGGACGCAAAAATAATTTTTCAGTATTTGAATAGAAATCTATTTTCTTCATGTTAAACACAGATGTTCACATTATTGTGTTCTGGCGTGAAGGACACTGAACTTGGTAATATTACCGGGCACAAAGTCTTTGTATAATCTAATATCTTAAGAGTAACAACGCGCTAGTGATTCTTCTGGTGTTGCTAGCGTCCACAGACTGCGTTGACTGCTAACTCTCAGGCAGGCCACATGCACCTTGTATGTATAAAAAAATACATACAAGCAACTCCACCCCGTCTGCTGTTCTAAGCGAGTGCACCAAATACCCGGTGGGCGTGCATTGGGCGTTACAATTAAATATATATTACTGCCGCCCACGAGAAACAATACGATCGGTATCTGTTGTACAGACGCAGTGGACGGGTCAACCGAGATATTTTTTGGTAATTACCATTAATTTTTAAGGGAATTTCGTTGGAAAATTGTTTTTAATGGAAGGTAACATTTGTTGGGCAAATTGGAATAACACATAGATAATTAATTATAATATACATTATCCATATTGTAGCCTCATTGGGGAACCGCTTGCTTTGTAAACCGGAGGTCGCGAGTTCGAATCCTGCGGGGGGCAACAAATTTGTGTAGTTGTTCCTTGCTGGCTAGGACAATGCAGGCCGATCACCTGATTGTCTGTAAAGTAAGATGATCCATGCGTCGGATGGGCATGTAAAAAGTCGGTCCTGCGCCTAACCTCTCCCCGGTCGTGTCGGTCTTCCGTCCCATCGGATTATGAGAGGTATAAAGGAAGAGAGAGTGCACTTGTGTCTACGCAAACACTTGTGCACTATAATATCTCCTGCGTACATGGTTGATCTTGTGAAAGATTGGCCGCTGTGGTCGTATCGGCCAGGAGGACATTATTATTATTATTACATCATCCATGACGTGTCTTGGTAAGAAAAGCAATCACCCCTTATCCTCCCGATAAGTGTCGTAAGAGGCGATTAAGGGAAAACAAGAAGACGGGCAGTAGCGTCTTTCTATTGGATTATCTACAAATGTGGGGCTCGACCGGGGTATGTGGGATTCTTACCCACTAAAACCCCCGCGGCTGTCGCATCGGCACATGAGAGGGGGAACCCCGAACCCCAGAGTTCTCCGGTGGGATCTGCACCAGGGGCCCCTCAGTGCCTTGCCTTTGAGCCCGCCGCCGGGGGGCGCATTGTAGCCCCCCGGGAACCAGTCACGGTGCTCACGGGGACGGGGGTCGCAACCCCGCCGCCGTCCTCCTCGGAGTCGCCGCCGTACTCAATGGACGCTCAAAGGGCCCACACCCCGAGCGTCCAGCGACTCCGAAGGTTGCCCGTTGTTTATAGCCCCGGGCTCAGGCCTGGAACAATCTACAAATTACAACCTACCCCAAGACGCCTGTCACGCGTGGGGATTATAGCAACCCCTCCCTTCTAAGGGGGAGTTCTCCCTTTATTCAGCAGTCGATGTGTTTCGGCTGATAATGATATATTCTAATTTTCCAGCCTTACTTTTTTGTCTTCTGTATTGTGTTAGCTGGAATTATTTTTCAGTAGCTGCTACAGTACCACCACAAAGTCGGATATTCTGCCGCCAAGCAGCAGTGTGTAAACATTGCTGTGTTCCGGTGTGAAGGGCACTGTAGCTGGTGAAATTACCGGACACAAAAGACTTGATAACCAATGTCTCGTGTGACGAGCGGCAGTGCAATGCAACTGTCTATAGGCAGGCATGTCGCGCGACCATCAGGCGAACGTCTTACTTGTCTCGTCACTAGCTTGCAGAAAGAAAAAAAAACATTAAAAAAATACGACATCTGAGTAAAGTCGAATTCCAGCTGCGCACTTCGAAAACTGAATAACTGGCATTTTTTCAAAAAATCGCTCAAAGACAAAATGCAAATAGCTTTCGTACAATTATACCGGGAATTTGTGAGAACTTTAAAAAGTATGCGGTGCACCGTTCAGTGAGATTTTTATTTCTTTTTTTTTTACATAAAATAGTGACGTCACGAAACGAGCAAGAAGTTTTTCCAATGATGGACAAAGACAAACGTTTGCCTGAAGGTTAACGAAACGCGAAACTTACTAGGTGGTATATTCATTCTACAGAGTCTCTGGACGTTTAGGGCGTCCATTGAGTACGGCGGCGACTCCGAGGAGGACGGCGGCGGGATTGCGACCCCCGTCCCCGTAAGCACCGTGACTGATTCCCGGGGGGTTACAATGTGTCCCCCGGCAGCCGGCTTAAAGGCAGGGTACTGGGGGGCCCCTGGTGCAGATCCAACTGGAGAGCCGTGGGCCCCCTCTCAATGGCCCCCCGGCAGCATGTTAGCCACCAAACTTTAATTTTAACTGAATTTAAGCTAGCATTAGTATTTACTGTTCACTCAAGTTAGGCAATACCGAATGAATCATTTGACAGTTGTTTGATGGTCACTTTGCTACAGTGATCATCACTATGGTTGAGGGAATAGAAATACATGCTTCTCCAGACTAATAAATGAAGATTTTTTTGTCGTAGGTATGGTTAGTGACCAACCTGTTGTCAGAGTTTTCAAGCTGCCCTTAGGCTTCTAGCTTAACGACTGCTGTCTAGATTACAATAGCCGGGACCGACTTTTAACGTGCCCTCCGAAGCACGGAGACACTCAGTTCAAATTCCACTAAACGGTCACCCATCTAAGTACTGACCTTGCCTAACGTACAAGAGTTACATGAATTGATTCCACCATCACCCTTCTATCATCGGACGACGAGACGCACAGCGCATACGCACCCATATGTGGTAAACGTGCCTTCAGTCCGGACTAAGCGATTTGCTTCTTCGTTTATTATAAGGACAGCTAAGGACTGGAATAGTTCGCCTGCGTCGGTTTTCCCGCCCGATTATAATGTAGATGTCTTCAAGAATAGAGTGAATAGGCTATTAATAAGCTAGAGTGCTTTACCATCCTCGACTGCGTCACCGCTTTCCATCAGGTGGGACTCTACAGTCCCACCAGCCAGTGCTTGACTACTCAAGCACTGGCTTATATTGGATAAAAAAAAAACGTTGCTTACCCAGCTGATCGTTTACCGAACATTGGCACTCGCTATGAACGTCCAATTATCTAATAGATAATAATAATAAATCTATTTAAATATATAATATATTTTATAAAATATATTTTATATTATATTAGTTGTATAATAATTATTAGTTTGTAATATTTTTTTTTTATAAATGTACGTAAGTATTATATACATTATTTGTTGTTAATATAATACTTTTTGTTTGTTTAAATTGTATTTTTATGTTTTGATGACTGTGCACTACACTGCAGATCTATTTTTGTATAGCTCCTTCCACAAAGGTTGTCTGGAAGAGATCGCTTTGAGCGATAAGACCGCATTTGCTCACATTAAAATGTACCTGATTCATGTAAACTGTCCTTTATAATGTGTGCAATAAAGAATTTATCTATCTATCTATCTATATAGTCTAATAATAAATGAAGAATGCTAACACCATAGCCGTCAGTACACTGTTTTCATTATAATTTATGTATATAAAATCATCAGCGTATAACATGCAATTATGGCTATTAACATAAATAAGTTAATGGAACGTATCATTTAAGCGAACGAATAAAAATAACTAAGAAGAAAGGGAAATCAAACGTTTTGGTGGCGATAAAAACATATTTCTTACTATTCACCGTGTAGTCTAGGAGCTGGAAGGTATTGTATTAAAATATTACAATCATTTTATTACCCGATCGCCCCAGAAAGTATTTTGTTTATTGAGTATACATAAATATACATAATATTTGTTATGCACACTCGGATTTCTCAACGTATTAATATGATGGATTTCACAATAATATAAACAATCGTTACATAGATAATAATGTTCGTATCCGAACACAACTATGGTTATTTGCGTAAATATATTGTTTTTTTTTTGTTAGTATAGACTCTATACTCTAAGCAATAGAACTACCTTTTATGACTTGCAATGAACGTGTCGGTCAATACACCATACAAACTAAATCAAATCAAATACATTTATTCATATTAAATGGAAAACAAAATTAAACTATATAATATTTTTTATTCTCTAAAATAATCTTCATGTCGATCGTCCTGTTCTACAAATGTGGCACACAAATAATAAGATATTATTATTCTGACGATCCACACACGGTTACCGGATCCCGAACTAGGCAGAGCCTGTTTGCCCCTGTTTATTGTCTTAGGTCATACAATATCATACAAATTAATCGTAGAAAATATTACGTAATTCTATAGTCTAAGATTACGTATTATATTTAATAAGCGTCGGCTAATGTTACGAAATTATTTTATTAAACCTTATTCTTAGAGTAATGGATCCAGCAAGAGAGTCTGCTAAAATGCAATATTAAACTGAAATATTAGTCTTGAGTTGGCATTATTTACTCGTCTCTTAATGAACGCAGTCTAGACTAGTCTTTCAGTTTCAATACTTAAATAATATCTCTTGAAATCTGTCAACTGACTATAAATGCAACTGTAAACGCTATAAGCATTTTAATATTAGATCTTGAGCATGCACTGAAGTTTTACTGAGCTCTTATTATTTATTTTGCAATAGCCAAACAGACTAAAGAATACAATGATATATACCTATGTATATACCTATTTATTAGACAATTCATTTTTTTTTTATAATTTCTTGGGACAATCCACACACGGTCATCTGATCCCAAACTAGGCAGAGGATGTTACTATGGAAACCAGACAACTGATACTAATACTTATATACATTTTTTTTTGTAAATACATACTTAAATAGATAAATAACACCCAGACACTTGGTGGGAATCGAACCCACGACCCATCGGTTAGCGGACAAGGTGTCTAACCACTAGAACAACGGGCCCGTCAAACAAAATCAAATTAATAAAAAAAAAATTACAATAAATGTAAAAAATACCCAAAATGCTGTCAGCATTTCTCGCTGTATCAACATAGAAACTCGTTGGTAGCTTTTGGATCCCCTGTGATATTGACCAGCATCTACTTAAAACTACGCAAAAAAAAATTACACAGAGTAATAATCTTAAAACTTCCAAGACAACTTAATATAGAGAACTAGAAATTCTTTATGAAAGCGGGGCCAAGTAGCCAAATAGTAGCCATATTTGAACCTTTTTCTGTGCACCCCTAAATATCTTAGCAATAATAAAATAAATGCAACACAGATATGAACTTTGATATTTTCACCCCTCACGCCGCTTTATTTTTAGTTTCTGAAGATATTATTAGAATTATTATATTGCAATATAAAAACTCAAGACGTTGTTTCATCTACTTAAAGTCGCAAAAAATTTAGATCACCTGCCGTCTGAGCTTTACAGGTTTGAAGAAAATTGATGTATTATTTTTATTGGAAAGCTGGAAATTGTAATTATGTTTCTAATGGATTTTTAAATATTAAAACTATTTATAGTCTACGATGGAACGTAAGATGAGTTTTAATTTTTTCAACCTGGGGACGAGACAAAGAAGACGTTAACCTGATGATATGCGATCCGCCTGCCTATAGACAACTGCAGTGCACTGCCGCTCGTCACACGAGACATTAGTTATTAGGTCTCTTATGTCCGGTAATTTCATCAGCTACAATGCCTCGGAATACAGCAATGTTTGAAAATGAAGATGAAATCGTTTATTTCGAACTAGCTGACCCACGCAGCTCCGCCCGCACCGTGTTTTCGTTAACTAAACTTTCAATAATATACATTCGCAGAGAATACAAAACCTCTTTTTTTAAAGTTGGTTAAAAACTTGGACCCACTTTGGACTTGCCCTTTGAAGCACGGAGTCGTTTAGTTCAAATGTCGTTAAACGGTCACCCATCTATTTATTGACCTTACCTAACGTTGCTTAACCTGATCGATTTCCAAACATTGTTAACAACTTGTTATGTTCCCTTACAAATATTTATTATAATTATAATGAAAAATTGTTAAAATCGGAGCAAGCGTATAACCAAGTACACATTTTGACTTTACTCCCCTCTCCCAAGGGAACCGTGCCGAATGTTGAGATAAAAAGTATCCTATGTCCTACCTCGGAGTATGAACTCAAATCATGCCAAGTTTTGTTTCAATCCATCCAGTAGTTTCGGCGTGATGCTCAGCCGAGATACAGACAGACAGACAGACAAAAAAAAAAAGTTTTTGCCTTTAGTATCGGTTATGGAATGCCCTCCAAACATAATTTTCAAAATATCTTCAATGTACAGAATTGGACCTGTTACAGTTTTATTATAAGTATAGATAGATATAGATAAGCCAAAATTAGCAAGTGTTAATTCGAAAGTTCAAATTGTCATATATTTTCGTAAAAACTACTACCGGATCATAACGCGGCCACAACTGAGAAGATCCGACAAGAAATCTGACAAAGGCTTGTCATTTTTTGCTCTCTTTTATGTATTTTTTTTTACTTCTCACCATAGTATGCACACCTGGTTCTTAAAACATAGTAATTTTAGCAGTGCCAATTCAAACTCAAACTCAAAAATAGTTTATTTCAAATAGGCTTAACGCTAGCACTTTTGAAAGGTCATGTTTTTTTTTTTTTTTTAAAAGCTACGACCGGATCACAACGCGGCGTCAACTGAGAAGATCCGGCAAGAAACTCAGCGGGCTTGTCATTTTATCACATTTCTTTTTTAAACAGTGTGTCATGTTACAACTAGATCAGAGCGACAATGTGTCTTGCCGTTCAAAAGATCAAATAATACAGAAAAAAAATAATAAAATACGACGAAAGTAGGTACAACAAACTAAAAAGCCAAAGGGATAGTAGTCGGACCAGTGTGCCAATGTGTTGTGATCGGAATTTCAGAAAGTAAGTATTGAATAATAAAGAAATAAAAAATGGACATGGTCGGACCAATGCCACCAAGCAGCCCCCGAGAGCAGCAGCCATCGTTATAAGACATCGAAATCCTAGAATGGAGACGTTAATCCATCTTACACTAGGCCACAATCTAATGCCACATTTGCCTGGCGTTGTTGAACAACGATACCGGTAGCAGATACGGTAGTGGTTAATAGACCATTATTAAAGACTTTGATACAGGGTACTTATTCTTAAGTGTTCTTTTATCACTTAACAATAAGTTTTTCTTTTATCTTTCATGGTGACAAGCAAGCATGCCCGCCTGGTTGTAAGCAGTCACCGTAGCCTATGTACGTTAGCAATACCAGGAGAATTACTAGCGCGTTGCCGACATACAGGATATCTGATACTGCAACGGTACCTATCTGGATGATTCTTTGCAGAAGGAACCTACCACCTAGTTAGTCCATTTCATCTATCCATAGCTTTTTTCACGGGGGAAACCTTTAAAATGTCCCCAGTAGCTGTGGGGATAGGGTTTTGTGGGATTCTTACCCACTAAAACCCCCGCGGCTGTCACATCGGCACATGAAAGAGGAAACCCTTGGATCTCCAGTGGGATCGGCAGCAGAAGCTCCTCAGTGCCTTGCCTTTGAGCCCGCCAGCGGGGGACGCATTGCAGCCCCCCGTGACCCTGTCACGGTACTCACGGGGACGGTGATCGCAACCCCGCCGCCATCCTCCTCGGAGTTACCGCCGTACTCAATGGACGAGCTAGGGCCCACAACCCGAACGTTCAGTGACTTCCAAGGTTGCCCGTTGTTTATAGCGCCGGGATCAGGGCTGAATCCATGGCTTCATCAACCATAAGGATTGGCCAAGCACTAGTTTTCATAGAGTAAAATAATTTACATATCGCGTTAAGTATATTTTACTTACCAAAGTTTTTTAAAGTCACGTGATGATTCGAACCTGTCTTATAATCTCGACACTTATAGGCGTAAGCGGACACTGAGACCGTCCGTGACTATGGGTGCTGCAAACATCGGGAAACTAAAACCTAAAATTAAACGAGATATATTCCATAAAAGTGGTTTAATTTCAATGTGTAGTATTCGCTTAAATAAAAAACTATATTACTTATAAGGTTAGCTTAAATTGTGGATTGGATCTGTTTGCTCTAAAAGGTATTAATTTTCCCCTTTCTAAGGCGTGATATAGGGTGATATCGATCCATGTGGGATCGAAGAACCGATAACCGATGAGAAAGAAAGGTTCTCGAGTGGTGACCAAGAACTGGAAGTCGCAGCGTAGGCAGGTCTCCAACTATGCGGACTGACGACATTGCGCGCGTTCCAGGTAACCGGTGGATGCAAATAACCAATTGTCGTGCATTGTGATATTCGTTCCGAGGGGAACCTATGTTCAACAGTGGAATTATTTCGGCTGGTGATGATGATGAAAGTGTAATATTTCAAAATTTTACGAGTATTTATTTATGATCGTGAAAAATTATGAATATCCAAAAGTGGTAGAACAAATTTAAAATAAAATAATTTTCAGAATGATTAAAGAACTACTTCAGAATAAAATTCCGCAGCGCAAAACATTAGAAAAATACGCGGGCGACGCAGCGCGGGACAGCTAGTAAAGTATACACATTGAACAATATGTTTCTATGAATCGTCATAAATTTGTCATAAATTATAAACACAAATCCGCCTCCTAGCCTAGGTCCCGTTGAGTACGGTAAGAGACTCCGGCGCATCGACTCCCACAACCCATAATTTGGACGTCAAACACTTTTTAAGAGACGTCATTCATACACGCATGCGCGGGAAACATTTCATTATCTATGATCCCCACCCGTAACCGTTCGATTCTTTTTTCAAATTACAAAACTTTTTTCTTTTTTTCTTTGTTCTTTGTTTCTACGTGCCAGTGTATTTTATTGGTGAGTTATGAGGTCAGCTTGGCTTTTTTCTGTGGATTCGTTTCGTCCGGAAATACACACATCAAAAGTGTCTAGGGATCAACATATATTTTTGCAATAACTTTTCTCCTGATTGATATTAATTAAAATTTTCTTTAAGGATTCATCAAATAAAGTGTTTTCGTTTGTCACAGTAACGATAAACCAAGTCACCTTTGCATTAATAAAGAAATTTGCCATTTTCCTAATAAAGGGATTTTTGACATTTGAACCACTAACACAAAAGTTCGAAAAAAAGACTGAAATAACAGTTTTCTTTAAAATTTTATTGGGTAACTTAAACAATTAATAATCCGTGTTTCTACCGCGAACACTAACAACACAAGAACATCGGTTTGGCATACTCAAAATGAGTTCATCCAAATCACGCTGTGGAATGGCCGCCCATGTTCGTTGCAACAACAAAAAAAGGTCTTCTTGCGACTGGATACCCTCCATATTCGGCAGAGCTCTTCTCTGTAGCATATCCCATGCATGCTCAATCGGGTTCAAGTCTGGCGACTGAGCAGGCCAGGGCAGGACATTGATGTTAGCTGCGGCGAGAGTCTGTCTTACAACTCTTGCGGTGTGCGGTCGTGCATTATCATGCATTAACTGAAATAAAGGACCGATTTGCACTTGTAGAGGAACGATGACGTCTGATACAATCGTCTCAGCATAAATTTGAGCGTTGAGGTTGCCTCTGATCCAAATCAACTCAGTTCTTCCGCCGATCCAAATACCCGCCCATACCATGATGGTTCCACCACTATAAGGATGGACTTCCTGGCAGGATTTTAATCGCTGTTGGCGTCCAGGGGTTCTCCAGTGTCGTATACGGCTTGTATCCGGTCTCATACCAAAACGAGACTCATCAGAAAAGCACACGAAACGCCATTGTTCTTCTGCCCAATTTCTGTGTTCAAGAGCCCATTGATATCGAATCCTACGATTGTGCATTGCTATAGGTGGTACCCGTAGCGGTCTTCGGGAATGAAGGTTCACTTCATGCAAGCGGTTTCTCACTGTTTGGTCGCTAATTAAGTTCCCTGAAGAGTGATGAAGCCTCACGGCTAACATCATGGCAGTTATTGTTGGAGCTCTTCGAGTTAAGATTTGAATATATCGGTCTTGTCTCCGTGTGGTGCATCGATACCGTCCTCCATGGCGCTCAGCCACGGTACCAGTGCTTCGGTAACGTGTCCAAAGTCGACTGATAACACTCTGACTTGTATTCAGAGCTAAAGCCACAGTACGTTGCCGGGAACCAGCTTCTATCATTCCCACGGCTCTGAGCATTTCTTCCCTGCTTAAATGACGTCGCCGCTCCATAATAACGTTGGTTTTAATCAGTAGTAGGGAAACAGTAGCACTAATAATGTCTTCAATGCGTTGTAGGTTTTATAGGGAAAATATTGACAGCTGATTTTCATCTTTTACTCGAATTTGATTCACAGTTCCTGATTCAAATTATGAAATGCACCAAAAATGATCCATATAAATTTATAAAATCATAAATTTATTACAAAGCCACATCTCAATCTCAAGAAATCCGCTTAAAAATGCTTGATCCCTAGACACTTTTGATGTGTGTAGAATGAATATTAATACCTAAATTACTACCGAAACTGCCGAAATTTAACTTTTACTTCCCTACTTTTTGCGTAGGAGTTAAAAATAAGTAAGTTGCATGTATGGTGTAATACAAGAAATCAGCAAGTGATCTATGGATTATCGATTATCGAGTGATTAATCGATTTGTCTGCCTTATCCGTGGTCACTACAACTCACTGTAAAGATGTTGGGATAAATGAAGAGCACTCATCAGAAATAACCATTGTTAGAGAAATCGTTTTGAAGCACGAAGTAGATGCAGAGTAGCAAACCTCTCCGTATTCTACAGGTTACATTGTAGAGGATATGTGCGGGAATTACATAGCTTGATTCCACCATCCTCGTTCTATCTTCGGACGACGAGACGCACGGTGGCAACACATCCTTACGTTGAGAATGTCCCATTAGTCCGGACTAAGCGATTTGCTTCTCCAATTATAGTTCGGACCTACAGCTATGAACTGGAATAATTTACCTGGGTCGTTTTTCCCATTCGATTATAAGTAATTAAGTGAATAGGCTTTTAATAAGCTAAGGTGCTTTACCTAATCCGATTGAATCACCGCTTCCCAGCAGGTGGGATTTTAGTCAAGCATAGAGATTATATATTAAGAATAGAGTACGCGTTTGTCTATGGTCCCCTTAAACAAAGCGTAGACAGATTTTCCTCTAAGAGGCAGGTGAGTTGAACTATAGTTATATTATAAGAGTTATATTGATATGTAAGTGATAAGTAGTGATGGGTTTGATCTGTCACAAGCGCAAATGTCGATAAATACAGCTGACGGTATAGTACCTATTGTTCGATACCTGATGATATTTATGTATTTTGATGTTCTTACTCGTGGCTACGTGTTCTTACTTGAATTAAGTATTCTATAGTACTTTTACTGATTCATATTCTAAGCATTAGCATCACTATCAGCAGCCGAAAGTCCACTGCTGAACAAAGGCCTCCCCCTTAGAAGGGAGGGGTTGCCATAATCCCCACGCTTGGCAGGCGGCTTGGAGATAGCAGTATAGGTGGTAGATAATCCAATAGAAAGACGCTGCTGCCCGACTTCTTGTTTTCACTTAGTCTCCTCTTACGAACACCTAATGGGAGGAGATAGGAGGGTGCTATTAGCAAGTGAGTGAAAAAAACTTGTTGTTAGTCAACAAGGGCTCAACAAGCTCTAATCTTTTGCACAATAATAAAATACCTAATAACTTTAACGCAAGAAACAGACATATATATACAAATTTACAATTTATAATACAGTCTATCTTTCCCCCTGTTTTGCGACCATCCGGCAAAATTCAGCCTCTTCATTTCCCATTTAAAAAAATGTGAGTAAAAATCTCACGTTTCTTGCATACACTTCAAAAATTTGTTAACACGTGTGACGGACTGAGTCAAAATAAACAACGGTTTAAATAGCGACATAACGCCACCTGTCGCCATAAGAACTAATGCTGGCACAATATAAGCGCCCCCTCTTAGACTATGTTTGTGTAACTTTTTGCCCGAATGCCTCAGAAGGAAGGCTAAGTTTTTGAGTGTATATTATGTATGTACGAGTGTATCTTAGACTATAGAATACTATGATCGAAGGTATGTATGTATATTTCTTTTGCACGACCTTCAGCCTATTTTGATGCAGATTTTGACTTAAATGTTGTGAGATTAGTCTTTGTTTCGGGAGTGTTCTAGGCTATATTTTTTTAAATTAATATCGTGTCCGGCATCCGCCATTTAGTAGGTATTTTTAAGATGAATTCTTCGAAATTTCATTCTTCGACTGATTCATATGGCCAAATTTTAATTTCACTTTAAGCTCTGTAACACATGTTTGTATGAAAATCTGAGGGACTCGTTTTTATTAAGTAGTTTTCAAGATATCAAGGTTCAAATATTTTGTGCCCATATGAATCAGAATTAATCTGTAATGAATCAGAAACAGAAATAAAATTGAAAAACTTTATGAAGATGGGCTCTGTTTTAAGAAATTAATCATAATATAACAACAACTATTAGAAGTATTTAAAAGTTTTCTCCATCACTCAAAGGTTAGCTGTCAGAAAACTCAATGTTTAGGTTAAGCACGCCTTTGTGCACTAATTTTCTTTATTTTATAATAATGTGTAATATTATTGTGTGCAATAAAGAATAAGAATAAGAACAACAATAATAACAATAATCTATTGTTTGCTTTATAATTTAGTATGTAGGTAGAAAATGCAACGGCCTGTCAGATAGTTTTCTCCGTACCCTCAAATATTCATATTTAACTGGTGCTGTCCCTTTTTTCCCCTTGCCCCGTACTGTTGACTGACCATTGCGTGGATCGGACGTGTCCGCCGCACCTTAATAAGTTAATTCGTGTGTCTGCCTCCGAAAAGACTACTATTGTGACCTTGTGAACTTGTGAAGCGCTTTTAGGTTAGTGTGCCTGAAGACCAGCAGAGCCACCCATCCAGTGAAGAGGACTTTACCTATACCACGTGCCGGTAATGTACCACGCATGACCTTGACTTGACTCTTTTTCTTTGTTTCCCCTCTCGCAATTTTATTTTGTATTTACACCCTTTTTATGCCCAGCACACTTCCCCGCGACATCTATTTTTATGAAATCAAATTAAAAAAACATATCACGGGAGGTGAATTCAACAATAAATAAATAATTATAATAGCCCTTGTTTTTATTCCACTTCACGGGACTCCCCTCAATATATGGGGGCTTAGGCCATAGTCCACCACCTTGGCCAAGTGCGGGTTGGCGGACATTACTTCTTTTTGCTTCCTCAGACATACAGGTTTCGTCACGATGTTTACACCGAAAGCTAGTAACAATCACACAAAGACGATTCGCACTTGATTAATTAAAGAAATCAGAGGTGAAAGCCGAGGTTTGAACCTGCACATCTTGTTTCCAATGCAAGCGCTCGTCCACTGAGCTGTTACTGCTTCAACAACTGAATTCAAAACAAATCATTTTTAAAACTATAATAATCTGGTATTATATGGGAAAGAAAAAAAAATAATACAACAGAAATTTGAACTACCTACTGCTAATAATTGTCTACAACTCATCAATCCTGTTTATTTTACTTGTTCATGTACTTAGCTATAAGTAATCTTTCATAATTCAAAAATCACAGAAGTACAAACTTATTTTGATAATGTCTTAATTATTGATTAGAATAAACAATCACATTGCTATATTTTTCGTACTAAATTATTATTAACAATAAAGTCAGTTAGATCAACTTTAATTAAATGGCCACATCATACTTGTCTGAATCTTTTCTTATGTCTTCCATTTTTTTAATAGTTCGTTTTATTTACGTTCTGCGAGTTTCTTTTTCTCCTTATTTATCTTTAGTTTGTGGCATTATTGTAAACTGCGATATTAATATAACAGAAATTATGTAGAGATTTTGTCTTATGAATGTGAGCCACTGTGATTGTGGTTCAGTCATGCTCGCCATCGAAAAGTCTTTGCTTGTGGCGGCTTCGTGTGGTGGGTCACCCCCTTGCCTCTAATATGGTTGAGGGGAGTGATGGCTGCTGCTCGAGTCAACTCGTGCGCGGGTGCTGCTTGGGACTGGTCCGACTACTATCCCTTTTGGGCCTTTTAGTTTTTTTGTAATTTTTGTCGTAATTTATTGTTTTCTTCTTTTCTCCCTTGCTTTATGTTTCGAACGGCAGGACACACTATCACTAATATCAATTCATTTGTAACAAAACTATGTTTAAAAAAAAGTGAAAAAATGACAAGCCCGCTGAGTTTCTTGCCGGATCTTCTCAGTTGAGGCCGCGTTGTGATCCCGTGGTAGCTTTTAAAAAATGACCATTCAAAAATGCTAGGGTTAAGCCTATTTGAAATAAAGTGTTTTGAGTTTGAGTTTGAATAAATGGATTTTTATAATTGTTAATACAATACAATACAATACAAATATTCTTTATTGTACACCAAAAAAGAAGATACAACTTAAAAGGAAAAGTAAAATTGCAGTGTGACAATTTAAGGCGGTCTTATCGCTAAAACGATCTCTTCCAGACAACCTTGGAATATGGAATCCTTGGTTAATATGGAAGAATAATGTAAGGATTTTTATTTTTATTATATATTAATTATTAATTCTTAACTAAGTGTATGGAGAGATCTTTTCCCAGAAGTGTGACACTACAAGTTAAAAAAATGTTTTCAACTATGACTAAGACGTATAAAACGTATCATTATCCATATGAATCAGGCACAGATGAGTCACGATTATGCCTAAAATCTTGCATAGCTCATCATATATACATACTTGAGTAATTGCATTTTTCTACACGAATATATAACCCAAAAGCATTACACGAAACTCAGATTCAAGTTTTAAAGCAATATAATAAATTTTATAAAGTAGGCATTGTAATCACGATGACACCTGAACCAAGCACATATAAATCAGATGTTTAGCTTCGTAACACAGGAATTTAAGCCAACCAGCCGCAAATTCGCCTTCCAGCTCATCCGTTGCACGACTGGCTTCCCCCCGCGCGGGAAGCCAGACCCTCATTATCATTACCTGAACAAGTAGTACCAAGGGCAGCATAAGCCATATGAATCAGTACTATACGCCGGACACTTCTTATTTTTTTTTTATAAACAAACTAACGTAGTTATAACCAATACACATTTTTTTTGTAAGAGGACAATTCATTACCATTCGATTAAATTATAATTTGATGTATCCAGTGGCGGTCCGAGAGGGGGGGTCGTAGGGGTCATGACCCCCCCAAAATCCATATTCGTACACGTCAAAATTGGGTAGCAATTAACCCTAACCTAGTCTAGGTACAAGAGCAACGGGACCGTCAAATGTGACCCCCCCCCAAAATCATTGGCTGCGACCGCGCCTGGATGTATCAAAGGGAAAATGCGACATCGACCATTTTGTTCCGGAAAATGGCAAACGGACACCCTACATTAATCAGAAGAACAGACTTCAAATATTTTTATTTTATACTTAAACAGCAATTATTTCAAAAATATAATTTATCCCAGTTAGGTTAGGTATAAAGCGAATCTGACTCCGAGGAGGACGGCGGCGGGGTTGCGACCCCCGTCCCCGTGAGCACCGTGACAGGTTCCCGGGGGGCTACAATGCGCCCCCCGGCGGCGGGCTCAAAGGCAAGGCACTGAGGGGCCCCTGGTGCAGATACCACCGGAGAGCCCTGGGGACCCTTCTCATGTGCCGATGCGACAGCCGCGGGGGTTTTAGTGGGTAAGAATTCCACATACCCCGGTCGAGCCCCACAGCTCCCGGGGATCTTTGGAAGATTACCCCGCGTCAAAAAAAAAAAAAGGTATAAAGCGAATCTGTATAGAAAAATAATTACATGCTGTTTTGTTCGTTGGTTGAAATAATATATCCACAGACATCAAAAATTTAGTCTCTGAAGAACTACCCTTAACCGTTCTCATTTCGGTTGTAGTGTTTTTTTACTTCCAAAACATCAACATAGACCTGTGTTGGCTTTTTGGCTTTTTAGTTTGTTGTACCTACTTTCGTCGTATTTTTTTTTTTCTGTATTATTTGATCTTTTGAACGGCAAGACACATTGTCGCTCTGATCTAGTTGTAACATGACAAACTTTAAAAAAAAAATGTGATAAAATGACAAGCCCGCTGAGTTTCTTGCCGGATCTTCTCAGTTGAGGCCGCGTTGTGATCCGGTGGTAGCTTTTTAAAAAAAAAATACATGACCTTTCAAAAGTGCTAGCGTTAAGCCTATTTGAAATAAACTATTTTTGAGTTTGAGTTTGAGTTGATATTTTGGAAGTAATCACGTTAAGACCTTTCATTCAATACCTGTATTGAATGAAAGATCTTAACGTGATACGATACGAAACGATAGTTATTTAAAGCTAATTGTGACAAGGATACTACTCGTATACCTACTACATACATATTTTAGTGGTATTTGACTGAGCGTCTTCATGCTTCATAGGACACGTAAAAAGTCAATCCCAGTGGTTATCATCTGGACACCCATCGTTAAGCCAAATCAAAGGCCTAAGGGCTACGTGAACGACTTTGTCACCAGGTTGACAAAAAACCTTAGACACCACACCACACACAGCCCCCTAACGTCCCAAGGCATAACCTGTACTAGGCACCAGACTATTGATACTAATATTGTATCCTGTATTTTCTACAGCTGGTCTTTTTCTTTCCCTCATAATGTCTCTTGAGACTTAATAACCAATGTCTCACCTTCCATCTATGGCTGCATATTCATAATGCAGATGTACCAGTTTATAATAAGTAAAATAAGCCGTTGAGTGTGCCCCATTTCAGCGATAAATGTATTAAATTTAAAAAAAGTAATAAAAAATTATCAAAAAAGCGTCATCAAGTATCCGAGGGTAAAATGTTTATGTCATGTTAAACGCTAAGTTATGGATGCGCCCGCGCCGATAGTGGATTGGGTTTTGTGATGGTACAGTCAGAGTTAATAATTTCGAACAAGGCCTAAACCATTAAGAGCAGTGTTATCTTGCTGTCGAGGAAGAAAAGGGCGGTGCTATAAATTGCGTATTTCCACGTCTCTTTCTCACGGTAAAGAAAATATAATAATACTTATAAAGAATTAAGGTTAAAGTCCATCATAAGCTGATGATCACGACGGGCCTGTTGGTCTAGTGGTTAGACATTTTTGCCACTACCCAATAGGTTGTGTGGGTGTTATTTATCTCTATAAACTAAGAAAATATACATATATACAAAAAAAAAACATAAGTACAACATAGTATCAGTTGTCTGGTTTTCAAAATACTCTGCCTAGTTTAGGATCATTTGACTGTGTGGGGATTGTTCCAGAATATTATTACTATCATGCTCCTGGCCAATGAAGAAGAAGAAGAAAAGCATTTATTTTCCCAACACTTAATATACGTAAGGCCTCATTTACGGAGACGCGGGGCGTCGCGCGTCGCGTGTGGCGTGGCGTCTCGCGGCGCGTCGGACGTTTTTATTATTTACGTAGCGGCGGCGCGTGAAGCGGCACGCATCATCGCACGCGTAAACACAGACTTATAGCAATATATGATGTTGTTTATAGAGATGCGAAGAGTGGTGGTGCCCGCCGCTGCGCCCGCGGCGGGCACCGCCGCGTGCAACGGCGGTGCAACTCACTGTTTAACATACAATTTTCTTCTAAAAAAAAATCGATCATATCATACTCTATTGCGATGGTGACTACGTCTGTGTTGCATGATTACCAAAAAAGACTGGCAGAAGGTTCCGCCACAGGCATCGCTTCATCGAGAATCGCCGCTGCGTGCGCCGCCGCGATGAACGCCGCGTGAGACGCGGCGATGCCATCCGCGGGCGCCGCCGTAAAACACGCTCCATTTCAAGCAAACGCGTGTAAAATCACTTCTCCGTAAACACACTCATACAACGCCCTACATTTGAATTTAGTGCGGGCCGCGCCGCCACACGCGACGCGCGACGCCCCGCGTCTCCGTAAATGAGGCCTAAGACATATAAAAATAACAAAATAATAACAGATCGTCAGTTGTGTGTGGACAAACAGGGCTCTGCCTCAGCATATTGCTGCACTATAGTGTATAACATAGAGCAGCGCTGCTATTCTGGCAGTACCTAAAACTGGCATCACGGAATGACAAGCACAAATAATAATTAAATAATAATAAAATTAATGCAATGAAGCAGTTTGTATTATTTTTTTTTTTAGTCAATCTGGCATTCGGTTAAACAGTCATGGAAGGAAGTGCACTACCAGAAGAGAAGTAAAAGATCATCTAACATGGGTAGGACTTGGACTAGGGTAGGACTTTAAAGATTATAAATTGACTTGAGCCCGGTTAATTCACCTGCCACAGTGCCAATTATAACGGATCCTAGGAATGTTTACATTGATTTGCTGCTCCGTGGCAAAATGTCTGACACTGCAGTGATGTCTACCTGGACGGTCTCGTGTACAAGTGACCTTCACCTCAATAACGAATCACACTTTTCAACGTTTGTACTCAAAGTTTTATCGTCCATAAATTTGCCAAGCTGACTGTACCCTAGTTCCTTCATTCCTTACATGTGCGAGCATCTGTCTGCGCGTCTCCACTGTGCGCCATTCAAGCACCGTCCTGTCTGTTTCTATGTCCGTCACAATGAATGGACATGAGGTTATCATGGGCATCGTGCATTATTATATTTGAGATTAGGAAAATATACAAAATGTAAACTAGGAATTTAAAAAAAACCTTTGTAGTAAAAAGCTTGCTAATGAACTGCTGAAAAGATAATCAATAAATATAAAGAACCCTCGCAAAACCAGCTATGAAATAAAAAAGAAACCGTAGCTATTGAAATTTGTCAAAACGTTTCGGAGCTGTGATGCCACAGACAGACGTAGACGTCAATTTTATTAGACCTTTTTTGCATTGAAGGTTTAGCTTTTAGCTAAGGTAAAATTTGCTAGGAAAATGGCAACACACGTTAAGTGAATTATACTCAATTTATAAGCAGATTCATATTAGTGTTAATGCTGCCCTACGAATAAAAAGTAAACCGTAACTACTCATAATAACATGATTCACCAAAAGTGACCTTCTTAGACATCTAAGATATCTAAGGTCTTATTATTGGTACATACCTACTTAATACATTCGACTCTACCATGAATTTTCTTATTATTTTGTAGTCTACCTGTGTGTGTATGGATATGCTTGTGAACACTGACTCACTACTCATAGACAAGTGTGTCCTATCTTTAATATCTGATCATATAATCTATTTTTAAAATTTATAAATACCAAACTAGAAACACCCGTCTCAAATTTCTCAAGCTGACTGTACTTTCAGTAAAAACCGATCGCCATATGCACGCGCTTGCGTCCGTGCGCCCCCACTGTGTGCCACTCACCACCGTGTCTGTTCGTCAGTTCGACGCAACTACAGAACATGAGTTTATGTCCTAGAGGTGTTATCTTAGATCTTTTATGGCAACCAATAAAATAATATTCTTGGTTATATTTCGATATTTTTTATTCCAAGCTGATATTAGGCGATAGGGCTGCTGTAAAACCGTTGCATTGCACTGCTGTTAGTGAACAGTGACATAAAATTTAAAAAAATACACCGTGACACAACAATGCTAAAACTCATAGAGAAACGAGTGATTTTCCATCACTCCTTTCTCTATGAGTTTGTTTCTCATTCGCACAAGAAAGGAATGCATTTATAGAGGTGATAGAAAGAAACAGAGCTGATCGTCACCCAATAGTTAAGTCTTGTGTCCGGTAATTTCACCAGCTACAGTGCCCTTTACCGGTGTAAACGTAACAGGGCAATATACACTGCTGCTTAGCGGCAGAATATCTGGCACTGCAGTAGTAAATGCGGTAGTGTCTACCTGGACGGTTCCTTGCACAAGGAATCTACAACATAATAAAAACTAAAACGTGGCCGATACAACCACAGCGGCCAATCTTCCACAAGATCACACATCTTTTTTTTTACGCGGGGGAAATCTTTAAAAGATCCCCGGGAGCTGTGGGGCTCTACCGGGGTATGTGGGATTCTTGCCCACTAAAACCCCCGCGGCTGTCGCATCGGCACATGAGATCTGCACCCCGGTGCTCACGTGGAGGGGGGTCGCAACCCCGCCGCCATCCTCCTCGGAGTCGCCGCCTTACTCAATGGACGTTCTAGGGCACACACCCCGAAGATCACCCATCTACGAGGGAAATAATACAATTTTTTTTACATCATACATCCGATGCTTGGATCATCTTAATTTACAGACAGTTTTCCTAGCCAGTAAAAAACAACACAAAGTTTTTGCTCCCCGCGGGATTCAAACCCACGACCTGCAGTTTGCAAAGCTAGTGGTTTCCCACTGCACCACGAAGGGTAAAATAAATATCATATAACATTACAACATTTTGTACCGCCACAAAAAAACAACACCGCTTCAATGCTCTCGTTCACACAAAATGGCATAGAGAAAAAAAATGTAGCCACATATTTTTTTAACAACACACATGATTGTCTATGGTCCAGTGATTGTGTGAGCGGCTGCTAAAAGTAGGGTATCAGATTCGAAAAATGGTTATGTGTTACTAGCGTATACCCTGTTATTTCAATATCAAAAAATAGCAAATGTGTGAACACACGAGTCATGACAATTAGTATCAATATCAATTACCATAATAATAATAAATATCTTGGGACAATCCACACACGGTCATCCGCTCCCAAACTAGGCAGAGCCTGTACTATGGAAACCAGACAACTGATACTAATACTTATATACGTTTTTTTTTTTTGTAAATACATACTTAAATAGATAAATAACACCCAGACACTTGGTGGGAATCGAACCCACGACCCATCGGTTAGCAGCCAGGGTATCTAACCACTAGACCAACGGATCCGTCAAACCAATACCAATTATGTATTACCAATTATTACCAATAATAATAATAATTAATTATTAAAATGGCCTAAGCCCCATGAGCGGAGGCCCGTGCCCAGCAGTGGGACATAAACAAGGGCTGGTATTATTATTATTTATGGTTGTACCAATTATTATTGTATCATTACCAATTATGAAACAGGGTATATATCTATTTATTCAGTCATATCGGCACATGAGAGGGAAACTTGGGTTCTCCGGCGAAATCTACACCAGTACACTACCATCTCCCGGGAAACCCGTCAGTGTCAAACAAGGACGGGGGTCGCCACCCCGCCGCAGTCCTTCTCGGAGTCGCCACCGTACTCTATGGGATCTAGTACCTACACTAGAAACGTCCAACGACTCCTACGGCCGAAACCCCCCGCGGCTGTCGCATGGGCACATGGGATGCCAGGGCTCCTTGGTGGGATCTGCACCAGAAGACCCTCAGTACCTTGCCTATGAGCCCGCCGCCGCCGGGGTCGCATTATAACCCTTGGGGAACCCGTCAGTGCGTTGAAAGTGAAGCCGCAACCCAGCACCACCCTCCTCGGAGTCGCTACCTTACTCCCGTTTGGGTCCAGTGACTTCGAAGACTGCCCAATTATCAACCTTAACCCCGGTTTTCATACACCCACCTCATTGATGGTCACTCAGTCGGCCAACATATTGTACAACCGGTAATCAGATCAATCGCCAGACATATAAATCATGTACAAACGGTAAATTACCAAAGTCGGTAAATAAACAGTTTAGATACCATCACGGTAATAACTAGTTATGGTAATTCGTTTTGCGCATGTTATAATGTTTTATATTATCTGTCGCATCTTTAGTGTATGGTGACCATGATTTATGTATGGCCTGGGATCTTTTCGTTTTTGTTTGTCGTAGAGGCCAAGCTCAATTTAATGTTGTTTAAGTTGTCCTTAGGCCTCTGACTTGGCCTATTGATTGTTGTCTAAATGACAAAAACTCAGACAGATATGCGTTAGAGTGTTATGTAAAAATTAGGTCCTGAGACAGATTTATTGCTCATATAGGCTTTCGTACTCTAAGGGCTCCCACACATAACTGCGATGCGATGCGATGCGCCGTGAAACAAATGAATTTTCGATACATGTTGCAGGAATATTGTATCGAAAATTCATTTGTTTCACGCCGCATCGCATCTCATCGCAGTTATGTGTGGGAGCCCTAACTGTTAGAGAAATGTAATGGAAGAAGAGTGATTCTGTTTTTTCGCAAGCACTTATGCACAGTAATATCTGGGTCATCAGGGTATGGCCGATCTAAAAAAAAATGGCCGCCCTAGCTGTATCGAACTACAATTACTACTCATTAAATCCATTTTAAGTTAAGAGCTCCATCATTTATCCGAAGATGTAGATTTTTTTTGTCGTTGTTGATAGCCAGCCTAGTGTCAGAATTATTCAAACTGCCCTTACGCCCAAGGCTTTGCCTAACGAGTGCTATCTAGATAACAACAACCGGAACCGACTTTTTACGTACCCTCCGAAACACGGAGTAGCTCAAAAGTAGAATACTAAATCAAAGAAAAAAAAAACAATACTAATCGGTACCCGTGGGGTGTCCGGGTAAGAATAGCACCCTCCCATCTCCTCCGGTTGGGTGTCCGTAATAGGTGACTAAGGGAAAACAAGGGACGAGCAGCGTCTTTCTATCGGATTACCTACCACCTAAACTGCGATCCCCAAGCCGCCTGCCAAGCGTGGGGATTATGGCAACCCGTCCCTTCTAAGGGGCCTTTGTTCAGCAGTGGAAATCGATCGGCTGCTGATGATGATGACTAATCGGTATTCATTCTTATTTTAACTATAAAAATATCAAACTGAACCTGTATTCAATTTAGAATGGGACATTTCCCGTTTGTCCCGCAATGTCCAAAATACACAATAACATCATGGTCTCACTAACGACTACATTATACGATACGCCAATTTTTTACGGTGGATTAATCGAAAGATTGGTTTGAAATGGTTAATATTTAATATAGTCAATACACAGAGGAGTTATAATTAAATACTAGATACAATAACACATTAATCATTTGTTCATTAAATGGAGAGGCTTAAAGGAAACGCCTGCTTAGAAGAATACGAAATTGTAGCAAATATTACTAGATGTAAGGTTTTTAATAGCTGTCAGACATAGCTCTCACGGTTAAAATGGCAATGAGCAGGCCATATTGCTCGAATAACCGATAACCGATGAGGGAGAAAGGTTCTCGAGTGGCGACTACGGACCGGAAGACGCAGCGTAGGCAGGCCTCCTACTAGGTAGTCAGACGACATTGTGCGCGTCGCAGGTAACCGGTAGATACTGTCGTTTATTGTAGCGGACTAAGGGCGAGGCCATTGTTCAGCAGTGGACGTCTTCTGGCTGACGATGATAAGGTTTATAATAGCCCCATCGTCAGAGCTCCAATATAAATGTGATGAGGTATTCCCTGCCTTAAAAGGGTTTCTTCGGAGTGAGAGTGGGTGGTGTCTATGTGGTGTGGCCGAGGAAGGCGACGACGGGATGTCGGCCCTGCATAAAATTCTCACTCGGCCTCCACCTCTACGGAAACCAGGTAACATTTGAAGGTTCCTCCCTGATAGCTTGGATACCAAAAAATACCTTTTGGGGCAAGGGAGAGGCCGGGTAAATAACACTGCAGTATATACAGTATAGTATTCTGCCACCAATCAGCAATGTGTAAACATTGCTGTGTTTCTGTTATAAGTGCACTGTAGCTGATGAAGTTACCGTCCTCCAAAAATAAACCTAAAACTCCAATATCCATCCTGTGTGCGGTACGCCATGAATAACGTCGTCTAGATCACAGATAGCATTCAAATTTCAATATACTTAAGATTTTTTTAAAGGATAAACCTGAATTTCTTTACGTTAATATTAATAAATAAAAATTTTGGGTACAAAAATTACATAACCCTGATTTATGAGTTTATTTAAAAAAGGAAATGAATTCTGTGTTTGACTCGTCGGGTATGTTTGACCATCAACTCCACAAAAAATACTGGATCGATTTTGATTGGTTCATATTTTTTTAAATCGTTTTTCTAGACGTAATAAGTATTTTTAATACAAGGAAAAGGATTCCAAAGGTAATAATGTCCACCTGGCTGATACGACAGTGGACAATCTTTTCACAAGATTAGCCATCTACGCCGAAGATACCTAGTTAACTAGTACACGATTAGTGCTTGCGTTTCAAAGAAATCGTTATTTCGGAATAATTGCGACTTTCCATAGCTAGCAGGCAAAGGATTTTTATTGTAACTTGACTGAACGAAGAGGGTTCAGTCAAGTTACAATAAAAATGCCATAATTTCAAACGAAAACTCATTTTATTACGAACACCCAAACGGCACATCGAGATAAGTCTAAAAATATAAAATTCCAACTTAAAAAAATATAATATTACAATTTAACACGTTAACATTTCAAAACGATATCGCAACATCTCTACAGTGTCCGTAGCATGTGTCATAAGATTTTACAATCGGGAATATGGCACTCTGCATCGCGAATTCGAAAAATAATAAAGATCCAATGAGATAGTGTAGTGTACTGGTAAATTGTGTAAAGTTGTGGGTAGACAAGTTTATCGTCTCAAGCGGGCACACTACGCAGGCACTGAGTGGGGATGTGAGAAAGACATAAAAGCCCCTCTAGTTTAGGAGGGGAGTTCAGTCGAGTGTTAACCACTGTGCGGGTCAGACGTGGTGTGTGCGTTAACGAGCCGATATAGTGTAGTGTTAATATTAACAAATATAGTGAACTCTACATGGCGACGAGGTGAAAACCGTGAGTAATTATATATTTTTGATAAATAAAAGTGCAATTTAAATTAAAAACAAATAAGTGGCGTGGACGAAATACTTTATTACGTGATAAGTTGATAAAATTAATCATAATAAACTATTTTTGAATAATTGAAAGTGACAAAATAAGTGTTTGATCATATAAATACATACAATTAGTTTATTCACTTTTTGGAAAAATAATATTCAAGTGATGTGTGTGTGTGTAGAATTGAGTGGAAAAATATATATTTGATCATATATTTACATACAATTAAAATCTTTTCACTTTTTGGAAAAATAATATTTAAGTGATAAGTGAACATAATTAAACAAAAATGGAAAAAAATAACAGAAGTGTGAAGTCAAACGATTATCTCAATTCTCAAGTAGCCTCTATCTTGACATGGTCTAAAGATTACCTTTTGGAAATTATATTTTTACATGTAAAAGTGAACATACCTACAAAAAAAAAAAAAAAAACAGTGATGGCGACCATTTTGTCATAATATCTTTCGCTTCAGACAGATGATTTAGAAATATCTTAATACTTTAGAATAGCTTGGTAAAAAAAAAAAAAATAATTACGTGCAAAGGTGCGTACGTACAGTATGCGGGTTTAAACACAAAATCTTTTCTGTAAAATATCAGAACTTTAGTTGTCAGAGCCTGGGCTTCTTTATAAAAATACCTTGATACCGAAAAGGAAGCCGAAAAGACTTAAAAAAAAAGAGGAAATATTATATATAATAATATATTAACCACAGATCGTAGTGCCCTTTCAGAGTTTAAAGAAACGTTTTGATGCGCTTTCCCAGACAGATAGAATAGCTAATAATTGACTGACCTAAAGGCGTGTAGTTGGTTTTATTATAAGTATGTCCACCACGCCTCTAAAGTTCATAAAAATGGCACCTGTCCTGATACGCGCAGCTAAACCACAAATGTAAACGCTAAATAAAATTTCTATATACTTGCATATTATATCAACAATGAATGTCCCTGGGGCTATTATATCCCAGATTAGATTTTCCCACAAAATTTGCTTAAGGTTGTGAGGTGAACCTAATAAAATGTAATTGCATATATGAATGATTAATGGGTATAGATGAAACATAAATTCAATGATCACTCTCTAATTGTTATACGAGAAATACTACTTATAAGTAACTAGTCCCAATAGAAGAAATTATTCAGAAGGTTAGCAAACCTTATACTGATCTGTAATGTAAGGGTTGTTTTAAAGTACCTGAGTGCTATTGATTCTAGTATTTAATTTGCAGTACCTAACCTAAATGGTATTACTTACTTATATAAAATTTTGCTAAGGACATTCAATAAATTATGTAGGGCGGTGTCAAATTTCTAATGGGTGTTTGAATACCGTGCATTCATTTGCGATGGTTCAAATACCATGCATTAAATTGCGAAGGTACCATACAAAAAGTGGTTCACATTAAATTGTGAACAGGCATTAAATTGCGAATGATGGTTTAAATACCGTGCATTTAATTGCGAGGGTTTAAATACCGTGCATTAATTTGCGAGGGTTTAAAGACCGTGCATTAAATTGCGAGGGTTTAAAGACCGTGCATTAAATTGCGAGGGTTTAAATACCGTGCATTAAATTGCGAGGGTTTAAATACCGTGCATTAAATTGCGAGGGTTTCAATACCGTGCATTAAATTGCGAGGGTTTCAATACCGTGCATTCAATTGCGAGGGTTTCAATACCGTGCATTCAATTGCGAGGGTTTAACAAACGTGCATTAAATTGCGCAGGGGTGGGTTTAGATATCGTACGAAAAGTGGTTCAAATTGGATTGTGAACGGGCATTCAATTGCGAATGAGGGTTTATATACCTTGCATTAAATCTCAAATGAGTTCAAAATACCGTACAATAAAGTGTATGGTGGAGGCCAATCGGGAGGTAGCAATATCAAGTATTACTGATCCTGATCTGATGGTTACCCTGGTAGGACAGAGATTGTTCAAGGACTGTAGTGTCGGTCACGGCATGGGGCATTCATAAGTATACCAAGCGGAAACCTATGCCATAATTGCCAGCATTAAATAAATGCAAAGGAGAAATGTAAAAGGTAAAACCATTCTCAGCGACAGTCAGGCAGTACTGAAGGCTCTGAATTCCTTCAGAGTTGCTTCTAAACTGGTCAAAGAACGTGTTACAGGTTTGAACAACTTGGGAAGACAACAATGTCTGCCTTATCTGGGTACCTGGACACGAAGGCGTCAAGGGCAAGGAGAAGGCAGATAGACTAGCGAAGGCCGGCTCTTAGACAACCGAACCATTTGTGGGGTTCCATATGGAATATAATATCACCAAGCATTATATGCACATGCTAGAAATGAACACATGAAGGAATGGAGGGCAGCGTCTGGCCTAAACCACTCCAAAACATTCTCTAGCACAAGGGGGGACTGAGGGTTTAAATTATTAAACCTAAACAGATCACAAATAAGGCACCTAGTAGGTGCACTCACAGGACATTTTGGTACCAACGAGCATCACACAGAATGAGGCTGAACTGGTAACCCCGCATTGAACATCGACGCAGCCTTCGGATCGGACAACAGCACAGCTTCGCCATCGCTCTCTTCTGCAACAACCAGCGAGTCACAAGCCAGCCAGTATCCCGGCGTCATCGGATGACCAACGCATTGCGGCTGCGGATGCAAGCCTGGTCGACCTTCGGCCACAACATGGCACAACACCCCTGCACTATGGCCGGTCCTTGTAAGAAGAGCGCATCCCTCTCACCGGTACGCCTAGCAGCCGTCAGCCATACCCACTGCACACCTCGACTCACTGAAGACGTAGCAGCATCAGCTTCGACTCACTGGAACTGCATCCACTGGTATTGGCACAGTGACTGGAACACAAGGACGAGCTAGCAAATGAAGACGTTCATCGACTTCCAGTCTTCGGGGAGAGTGATGTGGCGACTCGACATGACCGGATGGCGCCACATGTGGTACAGCGATGCGATGAAAAGCAAGCAGCATCACATACAACGCGATACATGACGACACCTCCGATTCCTGAATCTCGCAAGTGAAGTTTCTCAAACGTGGAGAATATATACAACATCCCGACATCAACTGTAGGGGGCTTCGGCCCTGACCGAGCATCACACCTCGCTCGGTCGGAGGATTCTCCCTTTGGTACGTCGTTGCATCGCTAAAATTTTAATGAACCTTCAGTTTCCTTGAACCTCTTTCGGAACTCTGGTGATACTTTAAGGGGAAAAGTTTGTGTGACTAGAAGTTCTAATAATCTGCTCTGTTCATTTTATATAAGTTTAATTTAATAATACTATGTTTTTCGAGTTATTTTCAGAACAATACTAAGTGTTTCGACAGCAAGATTCGCGGAGTAGTTGGGAGGTTTCTTCTCATCGAAGTTAACTGCAAGGGCGTGTTGGCTTAGGCATCTCGGTTCTGATCAGTAGGTAATCTTGATCCGGATGCGTTAGAGTTAGAACTGATTGGCTGTCGTAAGCAGATTTGAATTTGATCTCAACATTTAATGTTAACAGTCTAATTAGTTCCTAGTTTTGGCTTTATTTCACTAGAGTCCATCAACTCTGTCAAGACTGACCGAGCAAATAAAGCTATGTGAGTATATTCCTCTATGGATCCACACGCGGGGAGGCAGTGTCTCGTAGGATGGACGTGCTAGCGATGTCATTGATACGGGTGGCTGACTGACAGCGAAATACGGTGGTCTTATTTGAACTTTTCGGTGGAGGATACAATTGTTATCAATATTACCAATTTAATCGACTGAGTCTATCATAATAATCGATAATTATCCGGGGAGCAGTGGTAGTAAATCTACTGTAAAGATCCAATGCGACCAACAGATATTACGAGTCTTGTTGTTGTTGCCGCTGTACTTTCTTATTACTCGGGAATGTTCTCTGGTGATATTTCATGTAGTGCTGTGGGTTCGTATCACAGGGTCTTACTAGCTTGTGTTATCAAATCATATAATAGTTATGATCAACACTCTTGTGACTTTAGTTCCTAGGCCGTTGGAAAGTCAGAATAGGAAGCTGGTCGGCTAGGGTTGGCTGTGAGGGAAAGAATAAGATTGGTGTACGCGCGGGTGAACTATTTCCCGCGTCGATGGCTGGTCTTGTCCCCACAAGACTGGCCGGATTGGCCGGTGTGGCAGGAGGATATTATTTATTGCTTTAAACGCAAGCATAGGTGAGTCAACCATGAGTGCAGTTGACCACAGCCGGTACATTTAGAATGTCTGGCGAAATGCTTAAGAGTGCTTCTAACTTCCTTTGAAGAGCACGCCAACTTGCGGGCCAATATATCCTTCCCCGAGTGAACCCGCACTCCTTCTCAATACAAGCCTTATCCTTGAGGTCCCCTGGGACCTGGTGTTTTGTAGAAACTCATTTCAGGGGCACTCCACTAAGCCACACTGGCAAGAGTAACGAAACGTGCTTTAGATACTCTGAGAATATATATACTCTGAGAATATATATAATAAAATAGGTACTTACCTAGTTTAATAAAATGTAATAAATGCTTCTATGTAAAGAATTTAAAAAATATATTATTTCAGAAATGCTATTATGAAGTAGATAGTCTTAAATTTCTAACTAGGTAATTAAATTACGATGAATGTCTAGTTTTGACATTAATATTCTTATAATTATCAAAAAAAAAAAAAAAAGATGTATAAGGACAGTGTATAATAAGATCAGTTAATGAACATTATTCATTTTATGATAGTTACATAATTGTTATTTTGAGAAACGATTATTAATTTACATTTAAATTTAAAATTAAATTTTCTTTAAAAAGGAAGGGATGTAGTGTACTGGTAAATTGTGTAAAGTTGTGGGTAGACAAGTTTATCGTCTCAAGCGGGCACACTACGCAGGCACTGAGTGGGGATGTGAGAAAGACATAAAAGCCCCTCTAGTTTAGGAGGGGAGTTCAGTCGAGTGTTAACCACTGTGCGGGTCAGACGTGGTGTGTGCGTTAACGAGCCGATATAGTGTAGTGTTAATATTAACAAATATAGTGAACTCTACAGATAGTCTCGGGTTCCGTCTTTTATCTTGATAATAATATCATCTTGACGCTTAATGGTTGTAAAAATGTAGTTAGTTTAAGATTTTTATACTTAAAATTGGATTTTAAATTATGATAATTATTTAATTGTTTTTAATTTTTTTGTTACTTAGTTTAACACAATTATCATCTGTCTACATTCCGATGTCAATACAGTAAACCTGGTAGATGTATTGCTCGATTTTTTCATTTACCTGTAATTATAGGTATTTAATTGATGACATGAAGAATATGTTTCAGTACCTTGTGTCTTGCCTGATTTAGGTACTGCTTCATAGCACACTGCTTAATTAAATGAAAAAATGACAAGCTCGCTGAGTTTCATGCCGGATCTTCTCAGTTGAGGCCGCCTTATGATCAGGTAGTAGCTTTTAAAAAAAGATTTCCGTTTAAAAGTGCTAGCGTTAAGCCTATTTGAAATAAATGATTTGAATTTGAAAAGATAATCATGGTACATTTAAAAAAAAAAACTTTATTCACTCATATCGAATTTGAAGTAAGTTTATATAAATTTCATGATTAGTAAGTAAAGGAATGTTAAAACTTTTACAGTTTTTGCTGTATAAGGAGTCGTTGCGCTGGTAACTGATGAACTAAATTTACTATAAAATCCATAATAAAATAAGATTGGAGAGACTGGACATAACCCAACTGCAATAAAAGAAACGGACCCCAAAAACTCAACCACATTCGGAACACTTCATTAAACGTCAATTATTATAGAACCCGGGTTCTCGACTTTGCCTCTTCAACGACAATCACTGTTGGCGAACATCTGCTATTTTTTTTATTACAACAATACCTTCGAAAATATTACAATAGAAACCCATGCTTGCGCTTTGAGGCGTTAAATTTTGATCTTTAAAACATCCTTAAGGACACAATAGGCATATCTTTGACAATTTCAACATGTAGTTTTGATGATGTGGTGTGAATGGAATCAGCTGCTCGGTAAAGTCAATTGGGAAGAAGAGTTATTTAAATAATAACAATTTTATGAACATGCATTTATGGTCACTAGAAGACTCATGAATACCAGATATGTAGATCTACGGGCCTGTTGGTCTAGTGGTTAGACACCCTGGGCTGTTACCCAATAGGTCGTGGGTTTGATTCCTGCCAAGTGTCTGGTTGTTATTTATCTATTTAAGTATGTATTTAAAAAAAAGTATTAGTATCAGTTACCTGGTTTCCATAATACAGGCTCTGCCTAGTTTGGGATCAGATCACCGTGTGTTGGAATTGTCCCCGAATATTATTGTTATTATAAATCTAAGAAATTGAAGAGACTAATCTAAGTAGACTATGGATTAAGATGTCAAAATAAGCTTCCAGAAACACTGCCAAATTATCTAATTAGTAAATTGAATAGAACTCAATTCATTATAGTTTGACAATTTTATGACAACGGAAAGCTATATATGTTAGGGTATCGTAGCAGTTCTTGGTCAA
Source organism: Furcula furcula (assembly GCA_911728495.1). Classification (NCBI taxonomy): domain Eukaryota; kingdom Metazoa; phylum Arthropoda; class Insecta; order Lepidoptera; family Notodontidae; genus Furcula; species Furcula furcula. The sequence goes on from OU452269.1 coordinate 6,553,933, forward strand.
AAGTCAAACAACTTTTGTGATTACTGGCCACAGCAATGTTCTAATCTTTCTGAATCAAGATTCAAAACAATGGATCGGCAGGCGTGACGCGGCAATGTTTCTTATCATCCATATATTTTGCAAAGGTGTTGTCTTTCTAGAATTAAACTGATTGATATCTAACACGCTAACTATTTTTAGAATCCCTATCGTTGGGGCATTACCTATTCTCCTGTTAGCAATCCCCTTTCATCAGCGTTTAAATATTGGAAACTCATACATAACATCGTTGTAATAATAATCACAATACAGAATCCAGTATCGTCAAGGGATTCTAAAAGTATTGAGAATCTAGGTAGTCATTTCTTGTGCACAAGAAATGTTGCACGTTGTGCAACTATCTATGGACGAGGGTAAGAATGCCTTTTACAATCAGGCGATCGCGTTGTCTCGTTTCGCTAAATTAGAAAAATATACTCTCATTGGCCACTTGATCAATTTTACGATGTATTATTTAAATAAGTTAATATTGTTGTATTTAATAATGACTTCAAACGACACCTGGTCACTCTGGGCCGCCCCATTTCGAACAGGCCCGCCGGACCATACAGAAAAATACACAAAGAACTTTTTCTATTGATCACATCGAAAGGCGGTTAAAAAAAAGAGATTTACGTTCGAACTACAAAATTTGAAAAGAGAACGCTAGTAACAGGATATGTCAGTTATTTTTTTAATTCGCATTTTTTCAAAAGTATTGAGTTACGTACGGTTTGGTTTTTGGGGTTTTTCGAGAAATCGCTAATGACTGCGCAATACAATATTATTTGAATGTACCAATTATGTTTTGATATTATTATGCTTTGGCCGTTCGCTGTCATTTAGTATCAATATCAATATCTGTTATAAATTATTATTTATATTAATCGTCCCTTTATTATGTTGCAGAGTTTTAGCTGGGATCTGCAGAATACGGACTTTGTAATGTATTAAATAATAAAGTTTAGAACATGTTAGCGAATAGAGAGGCAGACAGACGCCGATACCGTTATTGAATTTGTATACAGCCTAATAAAAAGACACACTCCTGCCTATAGATAGCTGCATTACACTGTCCCGCGATGTACAGTAATTTTACCAGCTACAGTGCCTTCCACAACGGAACACAGCAATGTTTACACACTTAAATCTGGCACTGCGGTGGACCTACCGCATAGTAAAATTCGATACATAATTATAATTATAACTGATATAAGAACCGTGAAACTATGTCCACCATAATGCTTATAAAACACCTTAATCACAACATAAAGGTGGTTCTACACTTAAATAGAGATAACGTAGCAACGTATAGACTTTTATCTATTTCTTAGTGTATATTTTGTCGTTTTTGTGTGTGTGGTCACACCGGCACAGATAATTTATTGAAATAATTATTTTTCTTTTTATAGTTCCGTGATGGTACCGTGAGTGTTAAGAGGTGATTTGCCTTATCTTGTATAGATTAGAGAAAAGTAAATAATTGTTGTTTCTCAATAAAAAAAATAGTAATATATCGAACTTAATTGACTTTCTTTTTAGGTTGTTTAAAGGTAAGCGACGTATCAAATTACCTATTTGTTAATCTCGCGGGGGAAACATTCATAAGGTCCCTGGGACTCTACGTGGGTAAACTGGGGAATGTGCGATTCTTACCCACTAAAAGCCCCGCGGCTGTCGCATCGGCACATGAGAGGGGCACCTGGATTCTCCAGGCCTTACCTTTAAGCCCGTCGCTGGGGGACGGATTTTATTGTCCCCCGGGAACAGACACAGAGCTCATGGCAACCCCTCCCTTTAAGGGGGAGGCATTTTGTTCAGCAGTGGACGTATTTTGACAGCTGATGATGAGTGGATTTCAACTGACCATGTACGAATAGGCTAGGTAAGATTTCTCAGACATGCAAGTTTTCTCACTATGTTTGCCTTCACCGTAAGCTAGTAACAATCGCACAAAAACGATTCGCAAGCTCTCGCCTACTGAGCTGGCACTAATCTGCTGCTGCTATAAAATGAGACAATAATTATTAAGTTTTTTGAGCCAGGTTTTCAACCTTCAGAGTCCATAGACGTTTGGCTCTAGATGTCCATCGAGTATGGTGGCGGTGAATCTGAGGGGGACGGGGGTGGCGGGGTTGCTACCCCCATCAACCATGAGCTCTGTGTCTGTTCCCGGGGGACATTAAAATCCGTCCCCCAGCGACGGGCTTAAAGGTAAGGCCTGGTACAGATCCCACCGAGAATCCAGGTGCCCCTCTCATGTGCCGATGCGACAGCCGCGGGGCTTTTAGTGGGTAAGAATCCCATATTCCCTGATTTATCCACATAGAGTCCCGGGGACCTTATAAAGGTATCCCCCGCGAGATTAACAAATAGATAATTTTACCAGCTACTGACTACTACTCCTACTATTCACTCCGGAATATAAACATGTTTACACACGCAATATTGCATTCTATATCGTTATTTTTAGGTTCATTTTCATTTAAGGTAGAATTTTACAAACATTTCCTTCAGTCCGTAAAATATGAAGGATGTATACCTTTTAAATATTAAACACCAAGGATATAATGTAATATGTTATCCTTTTATATATTAATACATTTGCTTAAAAAATTACTCAATATTTCTGGACGTTGAAATCATAAGGAAAAAAGTTTTAGATGTAAGTTATACATTGTGTACCTAATCATTAAGGAGATAGGTTTCAATTTAGATTGATTCAACAAGGCAATTTCGTCTTTATCGTCCAAACATCGTTTATCTTGTATTTTCTTGAATAAACATTTTTTTTTAACTTTACTAGACTTTACTTAACATTATACGTATTATGTAAGTAAATTTTCTAAAGGTTACTAATTTTGGGCGTAGGGACGGTGTAAAGCTTATTAAAACGTAAAAATAACCTTAAAAAGGTTCGCTAACTAGCATTTTTGCATCTATATGGGCATAATATTACTATACCTACCCCTACTTTGCGAGTTATATTAGGTCCCATTTAATAAAGGTAGAGTCTATTAACATTTTGTTGGGTACATTTCCTATCTCTAATGAAATTTTTCTGCGAAGAACACTTGTTTTTGTAAGTGCAATTTTTTGCAAAGACATTTAAGACATTTATGGAAAACGATGCCTCATTATGTTAAAATCCATCCTCACATTTAATTTTATGCTGCATTCGGTACCAATATATGTATACACACGATCCAAAAGTTCTTTGAAATCGATATCCTTCATATCGATATCGCGTTGCGAGTTATAAAGTTTTAATTCAAAAAGTTTGTTCTCACTTTTAATGATTCGATACATGTCTATACACATCTACATAATGTATTCGCTCACGGTTCAATTAGGGGCAAATATACATAATTCCGATTTCGCCGCTGAAATTTAAAGTATTAATTTACAGCAAAGCCTTCATAACTACACCTTACCTTTATACTACAACTAGCTGACCCACACAGCTCCGCCTGCGCTATTTTTACGTTAACTAAACTTTTAATAACAGACATTCGCATACATAACCTCTCTTTTTATAGTCGGTTAAAAACTGGGACCCACTTTTTACTTGCTCTCCGAAGCACGGACCCGTTTAGTTCAAATGGCGTTAACCGGTAAACCATCTATTTAATGACCTTACCTAACGTTGCTTAACCCGATCGATTACAAAACCTTGATAACAACTCTCTATGAGTGTAACCTTACTAATATTTATTATATTATAAAGAAAAATTGATAAAATCGGACCAAGCGTATAACCATGTACCCATTTTGACTTTAATCCCCTCTCCCAAAAGAACCGTGCTAGATTACAGGATAAAAAGTATCCTATGTCATACCTCGTAGTAAGATCTCAAATCCTGCCAAGTTTCATTTTAATCCATTCAGTAGTTTCGGCGTGATGCTCAGCCGTGATACAGACAGACAGACAGACAGACAGACAAAAATTAAAAAAATTACATTTTCGGCCTCAGTATCGGTTATAGAATGCCCTCCAAATATAATTTTCAAAATATCTTCAATGTACAGAATTGGACCTGTTACAGTTTTATTATAAGTATAGATTACTTAATAACTTTATTTCTGGGCCCATAACCTAAATTTCAGCTGAAGTCGACGTGGGCGATGGCTTCTGTTCGATGGCTAACTTCATGCCTTCCAAAACCAAAACATTCCTCGCCGCAAAACACCAATCATGATAATTCTCGCGGACTCGTAGCTTCGGAACGTTAGCGATATGGTTTGACATCAGTATTGCTAACCTAAACAGTACCTACTATTAGTTTTTGTGATTATTATAAGATTTTTATATAGGGCTATATAAAAATCTTATGTCTTTAGGTATATATTTAGGTATATCTTATGTCTTTAGGTATATCTTTACGTTATGACCTAAAAGAAAAAAACACGTTCTTGCTTTTAGAAATATAGACAATGTGTATTTCTTTTTTACAACTGTAATTTTATTATTACATAGATACATGTGCAAAACTAACAAATAAGGGGCAAAAAGGATGTTTGCAAAATGGTGAGTCTTTAAAGTATTGCCACAAGTCACCGTAGACATATTTAATAAGGCTGACCTTTCAAAAGTGCTAGCGTTAAGCCTATTTGAAATAAATTCTTTTTGACTTTGACTTTGGCACTTGATCTCGGTAATAGTCTTCCTGGCCAAAACGACCACAGCGGCAAATCTTTTACATTATCAGCCATCTACGCGGAAGATATTAAAGTGCACAAATACTTGCGTAGACACAAGTGCACTATCTTCATTTTATTAGACAGAAAACTGACACGTCCGGAGTGAGTTCAGGCGCGCGAACCATTTTTTAACCGACTTCAAAAAAGGAGGAGGTTCTCAATTCGTCTGTATATATATATTTTTTTCTATTTATGTTCGCGCATAACTCTGGCAATTATGAACCGATTAGAAAAAATCTTTCTTCCATCCATTCTTTAATCCGTTAATTGGGTCCCATAAAAAAAATTATTGCTTACGAATAAGTAGTTCCTGAAAAAACAAGAATGGTGACTGCGCAGGAGAACTGCAGGAATGCCTATATAGATGACTTTATGTCGCTTTTTACGGACAAAAATGGTCATAACTCTGGCGAATATTTACCAATTTCAATGATTCTTTTTTTACTCGAAAGATAACCAATTTCAATGATTCTTTTTTTATAGAACCACTGTAATGAATCTGTATGAATTTTATCACAACCGGCTAAGAACTTACTGGAGGACCATGAACGATGCCGGGGAATTTATCTGGTAAAAACCATAAAACTGATGTTCTCCATTACATTACTCTGACAAATATAAACCGATTTCTATGATTCTTTTTTTATTCGAGAGAGTAAACTACTATGATGATTCCATGCAAATTTCATTACGACCGGATATTTTTTTCTGAAGAAACATGAATTATGTAAAACTATGTAGACGATAATGCGATCATAACCTACCTAGATCATTTTACCGTCTTCGAGGGTTCAATCATTATTTATGAAAATATCACTAAAAAGTATAAAATAAAATCTTTAAAAAAAAAATGAACTGACTTCAATACCACTGGAAAGTATAAAAATAATTTATATATTATTGAAGTTGGTGCCAAATAAACATAGCAGGTACGCTAAAACCAACTTCTATAATATTTAAATTATTTTATACTTTCCAGTGGTATTGAAGTCGGTTCAATTTTTTTTTTAAAGATTTTTTAAGCATCCATACTCAAAAGGAACCCTAATGGCTAATGGTGCGACTTCGTCTGCCTGTACCTGTCTGTCTGTCACGCCTATATATTTCAGGAACCACTGATGCTATCGATTTGAAACTTGCAATAGTTTTAGACCTTACCTACCCAAACCTACCCAACCTCAGCGCAAATGAAAAAAAATTGACTATATCGAGTGCATAGACTTTCTAAAAAATAATCGAGTGGGATATCATATGGGCCTTATTTGTAAAGGAGTTGTTCCAGAAATGTATAGAGCCTTTTTTTTTTTGACGCGGCGAAATCTTCCAAAGATCCCCGGGAGCTGTGGGGCTCGACCGGGGTATGTGGGATTCTTACCCACTAAAACCCCTGCGGCTGTCGCATCGGCACATGAGAGGGGGGACCCCAGGGCTCTCCGGTGGGATCTGCACCAGGGGCCCCTCAGTGCTTTGCCTTTGAGCCCGCCGCCGGGGGGCGCATTGTAGCCCCCCGGGAACAGGTCGCGGTGCTCACGGGGACGGAGGTCGCAACCCCGCCGCCGTCCTCCTCGGAGTCGCCGCCGTACTCAATGGACGTTCAAAGGGCCCACACCCCGAGCGTCCAGCGACTCCGAAGGTTGCCCGTTGTTTATAGCCCCGGGCTCAGGGCTGGGGAGCGAGACGTTGGGCGGCCGCTTGACGCGTATGAAATGTATGGAGCCTGGGCCAACACCATGTACACTATATGTATACATAACTACGCAATATAGTAACTGTTTTGTAATGTTCTTTTTAGGGTTCCATACCTAAAAGGTAAAAAAGGAACCCTTATGGTCTGACTTCGTCTGTCTGTCTGTCTGTCACAAACCTATATATTTCAGGAACCACTGATGCTATCAATTTGAAACTTGGAATAGTTTTAGATCTTAATTACCCAACCCCATTGCAAATGGAAAAAATATATTTTTTCTTTTACTTTTTTTATAATGGGGGTCGAAATGGGTCATCAAAATTTCAAAGTGAAACTACTATATTGAGTGGGGTATCATATGAAAGGGCTTCATTTGCACATCTCAAAACAGATTTTTATTTTGATTTATGTCACGCAGTTTTTGGCTGATAATCAAAAATGTCAAAAAAAATACCGTTCCCCCCCCCCTTATCTCCGAAGTTTGTGGAGGGAAAAATCTGAAATAATTATGGGTAATACATGTCTGTCTATATTTTACAGGAAAAATAAAATTATCTTTCTAAATAGTACAGTTTTTTAGTAATCCTAAAAAAACCTCGACAAACAAACTTAGTTTTGCGGTTTGGTTTTTTGTTGTCTGAGGCGTTAGACGGATAGTAAAATAACTTTAATACGTCCAAAGATGATATGAAATCCTTGTTGCGGGAGCCCGACTAGCACTTGACTGGTTTTTAAAGTATAATACACTTTACGAAGTCCTCGCACTTTAACTTCATTAACACACAAACAATCAATAACAACCGAACTAAGAGATACTACGATCAACAACCAATTGGGATAAAATCACTATGCTGACAAGATAGTATATCTCAACATCACATAAACAACTTTAAAAATACGGACAACAATAAAATTTAACTTTTATAACCTTTCGCGCATACTACAAACTTTGCTGCAAACAAAATCGTAAATATTACGTAATCCTATATTCTGTGAACATATGGTATTTTTATTTCACCTCGCCGAAAGACAGGCAAAGGTACTCATACCATACAGCCTTGTTTATTTTTGCCACATTTACATCGCAATTCGCCAATGAGTCGAGGTAGGGATATTTTGTATACAATAGACATTTTTCATTAGTCTGAATGATCTGAAATTTAGAACAAATGTAAATCCGATGATACTAAATATAATGGTAACCTTCGCCAGGGTCTGATGATGATCAAGAAGAAGGTGGTAACAGGATCTCTGCACCAATAAACGTAGACCCACCGAGTTTGGGCTCGTTAGGTAGGTCTCGACGAGTAGTCGCTAAAAAAATGGTTATCAGTATGATGATAGACCAGGAAGGTGGTCATGGGATCTCTGCACTAATAAACGTAGACCCACCGAATTTGGATTCGTTGGATAGGTTGCTGCGAGAAGTAGGTAGAAAAACTTTGATCAGAGTCTGGTGATAGGAGCAAGCAGGAAGGTGGCAACAGGAATTCGGCTCCATTAAATATAGGACCCACCGAATTATAAATCTATGGTTAAATCTTGACGAGTAGTCACATAGGACAGATACTGATCAGGGTCTGATAATAGCACAGGAAAGTTATTTTAAGAGTTCGTTTACTTATTAAATTTATACTTTTAGTACAGTTACTAAAGTACAAATAAAAGTAAAGCATACCGTAATAATTGTGTTCTATATTGAGTCAAATTACAAGAACCATCTTCCAAACACCTTTATGGTTGCCTAGCAACCTTAACAAATATTTATTTTGAAAAACATGCCATGGTTATTTTTTAATAGGGGCTGAAATGTGGTCTCAAAATATCAAACTGAGGCTACTATATCGAGTGGGGTATCATGAAAGGACTTTATTTGCACATTTTAAATTTTATTTTGGTTTTTGGTAAGTATGTGGTTATTGTTTTTTTTTATACTTACGACCAAAAGCGACCAAGCTAGTTATTTTTTTTTGGAAATCTAACAAAATTCAGTAGATACGCATATTCTATATAATTATTTTAATTAGTAATAAGAAGTTAGGATAGACACGTCTCTTTATTTTTAACAATGACAAAATGTACTGACAAGACCTTCTAGATATAAATACAAATCTTACGCTATGCTCTATAAAAAGTGCGAACATGTAAAGTTATAATAAAATTATCAAATCTTAATACTTTTGCTATCTGGGGTATTAGATTAATTGTAAAATAACTTTAATACGTCCAAGGATGGTAGGAACCCTCGGTGCGCGAGTCCGACTCGCACTTGACCGGTTTTTTTTAATATTGCTTCGTTTTATTGTACATTTAAGATATCTTGGTCAAGGAGAGCAACATCAAAGAGAATATAATACTATTGTAGCAACACCACACAATAATAAAATGGATCGGAAATACCGTAACTAAAATGGCATTTTGACAACAACTGGCTGATACCTGCAATTGAACTTGTGAAATAGCATCTCGACGACGGATACCAATCCAAGTCACAGGCGATAATCAGTACAGTAAAGCCCCGGGTCAACGAAAAAGCTATCAATGAAAGTCCGTAAACTTAAATAATCACTAAAACTCCGAAATACATTATGTACTCCACGCGTAAACAATCTATTACGAAACGTCACTTAAAGGATTAACTGTCAAGTAGTAAACTAACGTCAAACTGTCATGGCTGCCCTAAAAACAGGGTGGACGTACTAAATAACTCCATAACTAATCATTTATGTACAATTGTACTCTGCTTCCAATTAATTTATGAGTATTTTTATGAAACGCTCCTATGTTTTTCCTATTTTTCCATGTTGTGTACATAGTGGTGGCCCAAAATGGAACATGTCTTTTCAAAACAGATTTCTATTTTTCTATAAGTCATGTAGTTTTTGGCTTATAATCAAAAATGTCAAAAAGAAACCGTCCTGTACATCGATATATAGATAGTATATCGATAGTCCCGTATCTTCGGAGTTTGGAATCGGAAACAATTAATGGTAATACATACTTATCTATTAATTTTTACAAAAAACGGAGGTTGTAACCGGAAATAATTATTGGTAATACATACTTATCTATTAATTTTTACAAAAAACGGAGGTTGTAACCGGAAATAACTATTGGTAATACATACTTATCTATTTATTTACAAAAAAAATACAATGATCTCTCTAAGTAGATCAGTTATTAAGTAATCCTAAAAAATCACGTTAAATAAAATTAGTTTTGCGGTTTGTTTTTTTTTGCTATTTGTTAGACGAATAGTAGGTAATATAACTTTGGACCTATCCAAAGAAGGTATGAAACCCTCAGTGCGTGAGTCCGACTCGCACTTGACCGCTTTTTTATAAACTACTACCAGATCGAATCGCGGCCTCCACTGAGTAGATCCGGCTGGAAACTCAGCGGGCTTGTCTTGTTTTTATCCAGTTTTCTAAGCGTGTAATCCAAATGTATCCTATCTCTCTTACTGAATATGCTTTTATGTATAATGAATAATAAATGAGTTTGAAAGTTTACCGATACCTTGAACAAAATCTATCTTGAAGGTGTTTTCGTTTTATTTAGGTTAATCGGGGATTGTTGTGAATTTTCTCGACGCTACGCGGCACCAAGATGATAAACTTGTTAGGCTAGCTACACACGTCAATAATATTGTCATTTTGACAATATTCTACAATTATTTGTCAATAATATTGTGTGTATTACCTTCGGCCGCCATCTACGTCGCCATGTATTCCTGTACATCATTCCATCCACGGTGACGTAATACATACGAGGAACTGCCGAATCGTCAGGTGGCAAGACCATCCACGCTTGCGCAACACATACGAGGAACTCACCCTCCATGCACCATACATCATACCATTGGATCCATGGTTGCGCAACATATACGAAGAACTGCTGAATCGACAGGTGGCAAGACCAGCTAGATTGACACAAGTTTATAAAAGCAGAAGAGGTTAATATTAAAGAGATTAGATTGATTCAATCGCTGAACCATATAGGTGTTTAATATTAAGTTAGATTGTAGATTGTTTCGATTGCTGAACTAAATAAGTAATTAAGTTAATCTTATAATTTACTGTTATCTTAAATTTTAAATAAATATACAGGGTGTAAGGGACATCGTACCGAAAACCGATACCAGGGTTCCAGTACATGATGTTGAAATTTTTCATCGGCTTTTTCATCTTTATGCACAAAAACAGTGCATTAGGCAATTAATTAATAGGCAATTAACATAATAGTTAATTGCTAATTACTACTACTACTACACTATTAATATTAATATATTTAATTTAATCTAATCAATTATTTAATTCTTATTATGATGGAATAATGATGATACCTTATTTATATTTAATGTTTAGTTTTGAATTTTAGTAAATATATTTTTTGTAAATCACTGCTAATGTATAACTTGTTCTGCGAATCTTATGTACACTAAAATTGTCATATGCATCAGATGCTTTTTTTTCTAATAATAGTTGTAATGTAATTTTCTGTATATGATGTGGCTGTGCTCAATAAATAAATAAAAAATAAATAAAAGGGGCTAAGGCCATAGTCCACCACGCTGGCCAAGTGCAGGTTAGCGGACTTCACACTTTTACGTCGAATTTGCTCTCTTAAACACCGCATAATGCTCAAATAATATTCTTTATTTACTGTTCTACCTTCCGGCTAACAATCTGAGTGCACAACATCGCTATAGTCAAAGAAAATAGTCAATATGACTTTTGATTGACTTTGTCGTAAAATTAGTTTCATTTCAATTTGTCGTGGGTTTTTAACCAACTTCAAAAAAAGGAGGAGGTTCTCAATTCGTCTGTATAAGGGACATCGTACCGAAAACCGATACCAGGGATCCAGAACACGATTCTGAACATCCTAGTGTTGAAATTTTTCATCGGCTTTCTCATGAATTTCCAAAAAAACATTCTTTTTTTAAATAATATTAGTATAATATGATTATTGGTATAAAAATAAAGCCTAATTTTAATTTAAAAACAATTAATTAATGCCATCGTCTCATATTGGTACCTTATTGACCAACACCACACTTAGTCTTGCAGTTTGTTTGCGGGTGGGTGCCAGGACCAACCTTCCTCATCGTTGTCGCTGTGGGGAGTACGTAGATAAATATGGTCACCACGGGCTGTCTTGCTCGCGTAGCGCTGGCCGTATGTCACGCCATGCCGCCCTTAATGATATTATTCGCAGGGGGCTTGTCACTGCCGGTGTCCCTGCCGTACTAGAACCAGTCGGCATTACACGAGATGACGGCAAGAGGCCTGATGGTGTCACTTTAATACCATGGCAACATGGTAAGCCGCTGGTGTGGGATGCGACATGTGTCGACACACTTGCTGCGTCCCACACCCCGGCAACTTGCAGGGTGGCTGGAGGGGCTGCGGCGACCGCTAGTAATGCAAAGCGACGCAAGTATGCAGCTCTAGGTTCGAGCTATATATTTGCGCCCTTTGCGGTGGAGACCATGGGGCCTTGGTCTCATGAGACGCACGCTTTGGTAAAAGAAATTTCATCCAAACTTATCGAAGTCTCAGGAGACCGGGCTGGTAGCTTTTTCTGCCAACGTATAAGCTTGGCCATACAAAGGGGTAATGCCGCCAGTCTTTTAGGTACCCTTCCCTCCCAGTGCGGCGACAACTTCGAGGAAGTTTTTTACCTAGTTTAAGTGTACATATTTGTAAATAAACTGTAAATATTTTGTTTCAATAAATAAATGAAAGTATTAATTAATTATTTGTGTTTTTATTTTATTTTTATTTGGTTATTTATTCTTTATTCACAAAAACAGTGCATAGGCAATTAATTAATAGGCAATTAACTATTATTATTTTATAAAATGGCGAGTGGCGACCACGAACCGGAAGACGCAGCGTTGGCAGGCCTCCCACTAGGTGGACAGACGACATTGTGCGCGTCGTAGGTAACAGGTGGATGCAAATAGCCAATTGTCGTTCATTGTGGCGTTCTAAGGGGGAGGCCTATGTTCAGCAGTGGACGTCTTCCGGCTGATGATGATGATGATGATGATGATTTTATAAAATTAGCAATGTAATTTAAAAAATAAATGTTATTCCGCATACATTCATTACATTCTCGAAAATTGGCAAGTTAATCATTTGTCATTTACCATATAAATGGTTACTGTAATGTTGTAACGGACATTATTTGACGTCTTATATAATTTTTTTTTCTGTATGTTGTCCCTGTATAAAGGACCGAACATTGCATTTTTAAAACACCCCTTTGACGGCCAAAACCGTAATTTGTGTGTGCGGCTCGTATTGCAGTAGTTTCAATACAAAAAATATTATTGACAATATTATTGAGCGTGTGCGGTTAGCCTTACGTCATTACCTCTTTTTTGTATATATAATACTTATTAAAAGTAATTTTTAAAATTTCCTAGAAGCTAAATATTTACTAGGTGGTAGGTGTCTTGTTCACTGAACCGTCCAGGTGGGTACTACCGCACGGTCAGTTATTCTGCCGCCAAGCAGCACAGTGTAAGCATTGCTCTATTCCGGCGTGAAGAGCATGGTGTTACCGGACAATATACTAATATCTAACGTCCTAAGGGCCTGCAACGCGCTAGTGATTCTGGTGTTGCTAGCGTCTATAAGCTACAGTGACTGCTCACCATCAGCAGCCTTAGCACCATTTGCCAAGACTTCGTAATCTTGACAGTTCGGTGTGGAGTATGACGTAGTTATCGACATAGAAACGTCATTTTCGGTATTAGCTAGGTCGATAACTACGTCATACTCCATACCGAACTGTCAAGATTACGAAGTCTTGGCAAATCGTTCTAAGCCTGCAGGCGGGCCGTACGCTTGCTTGCTTGGTAGTAAGTGTAATAAAAAAGATGCCTAACTGCCTTAGAGGGGAGCTCGTCTAGAGAATCGCGGACGCACATGTTGGGGGCTCATAGAGTCTCTACTAAATACGACCCCGAGGCGTGTGACGACGTGATATAGGCCCCACGTCGTCCGAGCACCGTAAGGCACTAATTAACAGCCACCCAGCTATTGCGTCACAGTACAATACAGTAAGACAGGTCACTTTTCATGTTAAACTGCCCTGCTATAAGAGTTCATGATGAGGCCCTTAGTGTCAGGATTGTTCAGGCTGCCTTTAGGGCTCTGATTTCTCGGAAGTGGGTGACGACGACGTGGTGTAGGCACTGTATCGTCGCGAGCACCACGAGGGTGCCGGGACGAGCGTGAATTCTCTGCTGTACCATGGACATGCTCTAGCGAGCATCCATCGCTGAGGAGACTCTGACTAGGTCCAAACGGAGTACCCACTCTTTCCACAGCATCAATGAAGGCCAACAGAGAGGTTATACTGGGAACTCTTCATAGTGTGGCGACCAGACATAACCAGATAGCGCCACAAGTAGTACAGCAACGCGATGAAAAGCGAGTAGTATCACATCCAACATGATAGATGGCGCCACCACTGAATCCTGAATCTCGCAAGCGAAGTTTCTCCAACTTGAAGAATATATACAACATCCCAACATCACCACGATAGAAACTGTCGGGGACTTCGGCCCTGACCGGGCATCACATCACGCTCAGTCTGAGGATCTTCCCTTTAGCACCGCCGCCGCCGCGCTGTCACTTCGCCAAAATAGTACATTGTGTCAAACTTCGGAGTCGCTGGACGTTCGGAGTGTGGGCCCTAGTGCGGGGGCGACTCGGAGGAGGACAGCAGCGGGGTTGCGACCCCCGTCCCCGTGAGCACCGTGACTGGTTCCTGGAGGGATACAATGCGCCCCCTGGTGGCTTTCTCAAAGGTTCACTGAGGGGCTCCTGATGCAAATCCCACCAGTGAGCCCTGGTGTCCCCCGCGGGTAAGAAGTGGGTAAGAATCATAAGAAGTTTTCCCTTGCAAAAAATGGTAACTTCTCATAGAGCATTTAAACGGTATATAGTATCCAGTGATAGCTGATCCCTATTGCCTTTAAATTTGTATAGAAGCTACGATCAATAGCTGGTTTTCTATCCAATATTATGCCAAGCAAAAATGCAGGCTAGGTCCGGTACCTACCGGAATGAATAACGGTAAATTCCCCACATTGCCAGACGGCCAGACTTAATAGCCCCGTTTGTTTGCGTGTGCAATATGTACCTAATTTAATTACATTAGTAATAAATTTAAGTAAAAAAACTGTAGATCCCTTCGTCCATTGAGTACGGCAAGATTGCAACCCCCGTAAGCACCGACAGGTTCTCGGGGGACTAAAATTCGTCCTCCAACAGCGAGCTCGAAAAAAAGGCAGGGAGGTTCACCTGGCGCATCCAACTGGAGAACTCAGGCTTACATGTTTGTGCTGACGTGACAGTCGCGGGGGTGTTAGTCGTTAAAAATCCCCGGTTCCCCACTCAGGTCACGAGAAACTTTTTGTTACCACGAAACCAAAAAAAAGGGGTTTCTAGAAGTCGTCTGTCTTCCACGGCTCTTCCCTTCAATAAATGCCTGATGATTAGGTGGCTATTTTCAGGCCTATAATCTTGAAAATCTTGGTTTAGCGATGCGTGACGGCGCGGGCAGTGCTGAAGGGTGGATCCTCCGACCGAGCGAGGTGTGATGTTCAGTCAGGGCCGAAGCCCCCGACAGTTGTTGTCGGGATGTTGTATATAATATATATACTCTCCATATATACTATATATTCTCCAAGTTGAAGAAACTTCGCTTGCGAGATTCAGGATGCGGGGGTGGCGCCATCTATCGCGTTGTATGTGATACTACTAGCTTCTCATCGCGTCGCTGTACCACATGTGGTGCCACATGGGTATAAAAATTATTGTATTAGGCATTTTCCTGTTTAATTTAATATCCCGAGTCTTAACGAAATATGAGTAAGGATATACGACAGTCAGATGGCTGAAGGTCCGAAGAGTGTGAGGGACGAAACCTGAACCCACCCCTAATTACGGACACGTCACTAGGCTGAAGTGGGTATAATACGTAATTACCTCCGAGACATTGATACTAATAGTTCTCGAATGGATGTCCCGATTTAGAATCGAGTTTTGAAGTGAGTTTGATATCTAGTAAAAATATAACTTCATACCATGCGTATTACCTAGATATTAAGAAGACAAAATGTTTTGAGTTCATTAATAGGTACTGTCTCACCAGCAGGCCTAGCACGATGTCCCATCACCTCCTTTTTTTTTTTTTTTTTTGGGAATGATAGACGCTGTTGGCCGCAGATGGCCATTACAGCTTCACCGGACAATAGGAGGCGAGCGCTTGAAGCACTCTAGCCTTTACGGCAGAAGTAGCGACGAGCACAAGGGCACCTCAGGGAGGCACGGCCTCGGCTTGGGCTGTCGCTTAAGAGAGGGCTGAGTTTATGTTGAATGTTGACCTTTTTGGTATTCAGTCAATCACTGTTTGAATCGTCTTTACGTATTCTGTACTACTGTCGTGTCTTACTTTAAAAAGGAATGACAGGAGAATTGTCTTGTCAACGTATCGCTGTGACTGTGCTCATGTGTATTTTCTAAGTGGTTTTAATTTTACAATTACACCTACTGTTGTACAACTCTTTGACTTTGATTGCGATCTACGAAACCCTCTGAACTCTTCTCACAAGAAGTTAACAGAGGGTTATGGGCCCAGAGCGCCTGAAGGAGAGGAATTGTATCGAGATACATTGACCGATCGAGAGCTGGCTACCATGTCTGCAGAAGGCGGAAGCGTGACTGGATTTTCTATTGAGAAACTGAAAGGGCGAGAAAATTTTCTCCTCTGGAGGTTTAATATGAAAAACCTGCTTATTCATGACGACCTTTGGTGTTCTATCGTTGGGTATCCGGAGGGCGATAAGTCCAGTCCAGAGCTGAAACGACGTAAGGATGAAAGGGCGTTGACTAAGATCTGCCTGTCAGTGGATGCTTCGTGCGTGTCCCACGTGATGACTGCGAAGACAAGTAAGGAAGCCTGGCTGAGTCTGGAGAAGGCGTACGACGATAAGGGCATAGGCAGGAGATTAAAACTGTTGCGAATGCTGTGCTCGGTAAAGTTGGACGACTTCGGCGGCGATATGGACAAATATGTTGGCCAATGTTTATCATTGTCGCAACAGTTGGCGGCTATTAATAAACCGGTTGACGATGAGTTCCTGGCGGCGATAATTCTTCAGGGATTACCTCCTAAATTTGATCCAATGATCATGGCTATGGAGAGTAGTGTAAGCGAACTTACCAGCGACTTCGTGAAGGGGAAATTGCTTCAGGAAACGAAGTGGTCTGATAATTGCAAACATGGAGATTGCCTAGTTGCTGATAAGTCGGGGAAAAAGTTTGGTAAGAAGCGCAAAGAGAAGAAGCCGAGGTGTTGGAACTGCGGAAAGTCTGGTCACGTAAAGAAGGAGTGTACCCAGAAAGGGGCGGCCATGGTCGCGACTCGGTTCTTGGCCGACACGTGGTACGTGGACTCGGGTGCGTCGAGTCACATGACAGGTCGGAGAGACTGGATACACGATTTTTCTACAAGCAGTGTAGAGGTGAACGTGGCGAGTGGGCAGACTTTGAAATGCGTCGGTATCGGTAATGTGTGTTTGAAACTCGGAGATAATGAGTTACGCCTTAAAGAAGTAATGTACGTTCCGGGACTGAGTGTAAATTTACTATCTGTAAATAGTTTAGCGGTTAAAGGGCTTAGAGTGGAGTTTATTGAGTCTACTTGTAAGATTTTTAGGAATAAATCTTGTATAGCTAGTGTTAGGGCTGTTGGCGGTGTATACAAACTGCATACTAACGCGGTAGCTTTAAGTAGTGTAAACAATGAGGTTTCAAAGGAGTCTTGGCACCATAGATTAGGTCACCTGAGTTATGACAGCTTGAAGTCATTGTCACACGTTATTGATTTTCAGAATAATGAAACTGCAAATAATAATTGCGATGTTTGTATTCTTGGAAAACAAATTAGATTTCCATTCAAGAAATCCGGTCGTAACGTAGCGGCTAAGCGTTTGGATCTGGTGCATACGGACTTATGTTCGATTCCTGTTGCGTCCCACTCAGGTAAGCGGTACATTTTAACATTTCTAGACGACCACTCGCGGAAAGTATTCTTGTACTTCTTGAAAAATAAGAGCGAAGTAGCTAGCGTCACTAAAGATTTTGTTAGGCTTGTTGAAAACCAATGTGAATCCAAGGTTAAGGCTATACGCAGTGATAACGGTACGGAGTATGTTAATAAAGAGTTGAGCGAATTTTTCAGACAGAAGGGCATTGTACATCAGGTCACTGTCCCTTATTCACCCCAAATGAATGGTGCGGCTGAAAGGTTGAACAGAACTCTTTTGGAACGGGTGCGCTGTATGTTGTATCACGCGGGTTTGGATCACAAGTTATGGGCTGAGGCGGCTAACACCGCCGGGTACCTTATTAATCGGTCTCCATCTAGTAGGTTAGGTGGGATGACACCCGAGGAGGTTTGGTCGGGTAAAAAGGTGAAGTATGACCACTTGCGAGTTTTCGGTTGCGAGGCCTATGTACACATTGATGATGTTAAGCGGAATAAGTTACAACCTAAAAGTAAGAGGTATATCTTTGTCGGTTATGATGACAATGGGTGTTCTTATAGGTTGTATGACTCAGAGAAACATGATATAACTAGAAGCCGTGATGTTATATTTAATGAAAGTGTGTTCCCAGCCAAAGAGCTAGGAACTGGACACGGACAAGCCACTATAAAAATATTTCTTTCAGGGGAAGAAGTTGATGATTCCACCAGTGAGGGGAAGTCAAGCGTGCCTGAGAGTGAGGTGGTGGTTGGTGATACAGCTCGGGAGCCTGTCACTGAAGAGCCGGTAGCAGTGAATGTTGAGCCGGTTGTGTCAGCGAGCGGTGATGATGGCGGCGACGACACTTTGGTTTTTGAAGATACCATTGCGGAGGTGGTGGAGTCTCCAGAACCGAGGTACAATCTTAGATCTAGACAACCTAAGGGTTTGTACGCACATGATGAGATCCCAGCTGAACCGCGTACTGTAAAGGAAGCTCTGAGTTCAGGGCAGAGCGACTTGTGGCGACAAGCTATGCAGGAGGAGATTGACTCGTTCAATCAGCATGAGGCTTGGGAGTTGGTGGATAAGCCTATGGGCAAGAATGTGGTTCAGAATAAATGGATCTTCAAAATTAAGTGTGACGCCGAGGGGAAGATAGCCCGGTATAAGGCTAGATTAGTAGCCAAGGGTTTCACCCAAAAGTATGGTGAAGATTATTTAGAAACGTTCTCACCGGTAGTACGGTACAGTTCTTTGCGACTGTTGTTGGCGATTGCCGTAGAGATGGATCTGGACATAGATCATCTGGACGTACAGACGGCGTTCCTCAATGGTAATTTAGACGAGGAAACTTTTATGTATCAACCGGAGGGGTTCATTTCGCCTGGTAGCGAGAGTAAAGTCTACAGATTGAAGAAGGCAATCTACGGACTGAAACAAGCTTCGCGAGCTTGGTATCAGAGGGTGAAGGAAGTGCTTCTGTGGACAGGTTTTGTTCAATGCCAACTTGAACAATGTATCTTCTACAAACGAAATGGTAAGTCGGTTGTTTACATTGCTTTGTACGTGGACGATTTCATCGTGTGTTACAATGATGTGTGCATGGCTGAAAAGCTGAAAGAGAACTTGCGTAAACCATTCAAGATTAAAGACTTGGGTGCGGTTCGACATGTTCTTGGGGTCGCGGTAGAACGTGACAGGGCGAACAAAACTTTCAAGCTTTGTCAGGCACGGTATGTTGAGCGTTTGCTTGACAGTTTTAGTATGTCGGAATGCAAACCAGTCAAGACTCCTTTAGATCCCAATGTTAAGTTTACTGATACGAATGTGTTAGGCGAGGGTACTGTTCCGTATAAGGAATTAATAGGTTCTATTATGTACTTAAGTGTTTTTACACGACCGGACATTACGTATGCAGTTTCATACTTAAGCCAGTTTAATACCTGTCATACTATGGAACACTGGAGGGCTGCGAAACGTGTGTTGAGATATCTAAAGGGGACTCAAAACGTTTGCCTTGTGTTAAATAGGTCGGGTCATGGTAATATAGAGGGGTTTGTAGACGCGGACTGGGGCGGTGATGTACGAGATCGAAAGTCATTTTCGGGGTTTGTTTTCAAGTATGGAGGAAATACCATCTCCTGGGAATGCAGAAAACAAACGTGTGTTAGTTTGTCAAGTACTGAGGCTGAGTACGTTGCTCTTAGCGAGGCAGCTAAGGAGGCACATTTTCTTAGGGACTTGGTGACTGAATTGACTGGTAGTTCTGGGTTAGTGGTTGATTTGTTTAATGACAATCAGTCTGCTCAGAAACTTAGTGTCAATCCAGTGTTTCATAGGAGGACTAAGCACATAGATATTAGGTACCACTATGTTAGGGAGGCTGTAAATAATAATGTAATTAAGTTGAATTATTTGTCTACTCAAGAAATGGTGGCTGATATTTTAACTAAGTCTTTGTGCGCTCCTAAACATAAGTTCTGTGTAGTGAACTTGGGCTTAGGTCTTTAAGCCATTTGAGCCAGTGGTGATGTCTGAGTTCAAACAGCGATTGAGGGGAAGTGTTGAATGTTGACCTTTTTGGTATTCAGTCAATCACTGTTTGAATCGTCTTTACGTATTCTGTACTACTGTCGTGTCTTACTTTAAAAAGGAATGACAGGAGAATTGTCTTGTCAACGTATCGCTGTGACTGTGCTCATGTGTATTTTCTAAGTGGTTTTAATTTTACAATTACACCTACTGTTGTACAACTCTTTGACTTTGATTGCGATCTACGAAACCCTCTGAACTCTTCTCACAAGAAGTTAACAGTTTACCACCGGTTCACAACGCGCCCCCACTGAGAAGAACCGGCAAGAAACTCAGTGGGGTGATGCACGTCGTTGAGGTCGCATGCGTACGACCCTTCGGCCTCGCCGGCGAGACCGGTGTCTGACATCTCCTCCTTGGCTGCGTAAGAAGCTACTAAAGGAAAACAAGAAGACGGGCATCAGTGGTTTTCTGTTGGATTACCTATCAGTTATACTGCGATTCCAAAGATGTCTGTCAAGCGTGGGGATTATGGCAACCCCTCCCTTCTAAGGGGGAGCCCTTTGTTCAGCAGTGGGCAGCTTTTGGCTGCTGATGATTATTATGATTAAGTACTCATACTTTTCAATCAAATTTAAATCTTTGGCATAAGGAAGCTCTCAAAATAGATACGCTGATTGCTCGTATATTCTAAATAATAATAATAGTATTCTGGGACAATTCCACACACGGTCATCTGATCCCAAACTAGGCAGAGCCTGTACTATGGAAACCAGACAACTGATACTAATACTTAGGTATATACTTTTTTTTTAATGTTATACATTCATGATTTTTAGGGTTCCATACCTAAAAGGTAAAAAAGGAACCCTTATGGTCTGACTTCGTCTGTCTGTCTGTCTGTCACAACTCTATATATTTCAGGAACCACTGATGCTATTTATTTGAAACTTGGAATAGTTTTAGATCTTACTTACCCAACTCCATCGTAAATGAAAAAAATATATTTTTTCTTTTACTTTTTTTATAATGGGGGTCGAAATGGGTCATCAAAATTTTAAAGTGAGACTACTATATCGAGTGGGGTATCATATGAAAGGGCTTCATTTGTACATCTCGAAACAGATTTTTATTTTGGCTTATGTGACGTAGTTTTTGGCTGATAATCAAAAACGTCAAAAAAAATACCGTTCCCCCGCCTTATCTCCGAAGTTTGTGGAGGGATAAATCTGAAATAATTATGGGTAATGCATGTCTATCTATATTTTACAGGAAAAATAAAATGATCTTTCTAAGTAGTACAGTTTTTTAGTAATCCTAAAAAAAACCTCGACAAACAAACTTAGTTTTGCGGTTTGTTTTTTGTTGGTATCTGAGGTGTTACATGAATAGTAAAATTACTTTAATACGTCCAAAGATGGTATGGAACCCTCGGTGCGCGAGTTCGACTCGCACTTGACCGGTATTTTTTTTCTTAATGCTGATCCTATCAGCAAAGTTAAAATCTAGCCTAGAGACTAAATGAATAAAGTAAATTAGAGAAAATGTCCAATGGCACTTTTCTTATTGTCTCTATTATTAAAGACGAAGACACTTTGTTATTGTATTATACTATGGATATATTGCATGCATGATATATATGCGGGTGCTGCTTGGGGGGACTGGTCCGACTACTTACTATCCCTTTGGCCTTTTAGTTTGTTGTAATTTTTGTCGTAATTTATTGTTTTCTTCTTTTCTCCATTGCTTTATGTTTCGAACGGCAAGACACAATATCGCTAATGTCGATTCATTTGTAACAAAACAATGTTTAAAAAAAAGTGAAAAAATGACAAGCCCGCTGAGTTTCTTGCCGGATCTTCTCAGTTGATGCCGCGTTGTGATCCGGTGGTAGCTTTTAAAAAATGACGATTCAAAAGTGCTAGCGTTAAGCCTATTCGAAATAAAGATTTTTGAGTTTGAGTTTGAGTTTGACTACACTAATTCAATATTTAAACTAACTCTAATCAACCTTTGTATCTCATTTTAAGTAAACTGTAAGTTTTTATGAGAAATAAAGTCTTTAAACCTATAACTCAAATGTTAAATAAATAATAATAATAACAAATGGTGAATACTTGCACAGACATAACCAAGTGGCCAGGATAATCCACCAGCAACTTGCTTTGAAATACCGCCTTGTGACGTCAGAGGTACCGTACTACAGGTATGTACCAGAACCAGTTCTGGAGGATGGCCATATCACGTTATACTGGGACCGATCTATCATCACGGACAGGCTATATTGTTGCCAATAAGCCTGATATTGTGCTGATAGATCGCACCGAGCGTCGTGCAATGATTGTAGACGTCACTGTCCCTCATGATGAGAACCTCGTGAAAGCGGAGAAAGATAAAGAATGTAAATATCTTTATCTTGCGTACGAGGTTGTCGACATGTGGGACATTGATAGGGCAATCATTGTACCCATAGTCGTTTCCCCCCATGGCCTAATGGCCAAGAGCCTCGATAAACACCTCAAGAGGCTCACGTTAGACGGCTGGATCAAGGGCCAGATGCAGAAGGCAGTGCTCCTGGAGACGGCGCGCATTGTGAGAAAGTTCCTCTCTCTGGAGCCCTAACCACCGTCTGCTAGGACCCTGTTCCGGCAGCCGGTTGGAAGCCGTTTTTAACCGGCTTCATTTATATTTTTAAATGTATTTTTTTATAATCTATATTTAAAAATGTAATTAATGTTGTTTTATTTAAATAAATGAAATAATAATAATACTAGGGTTAAATTTATGGTAACAATGGCGGTACAAAGTAAATTTCAGTGGGCGAGCACTTGCCTTAAAAACAAGGTGCGCAGGTTCGAACCTCTGCCTGCACCTCTGATTTCTTTAATTAATCATTTGCGATTCGTCTTTGTGCGACTGTTACTAGCTTTCGGTGAAGGATAACACCGTGAGGCAACCCGCATGTTTGAGAAATCCTAACTAGCTTGTTTTCTGTCAACCCGCACTTGGCCAGCGTGGTGGACTATGGCCTAAGCCCTTCATCTAGAAGGGAGGTCCGTGCCTAACAATAAGACAAAATCAAGGACTGTTAAGACAATGGTGGTACAAATTAAAATCAGAACTCTTCATTTCACGTTGAAGGAGTTTCAATGCTTAATCAGTTAAGTAAACTACAAAAGATCACTAACTATTCTACAATGCAATAATAAAGTTGTGGATGGAATCGAGAACACTTGGTAGCTCGTCAGGTGTAATCACTGCTTACCCCGTCGTCCCGCATTTGCCGATCAGTCAGGAAGAAAGTCGAGATACCGTTGCCATGGCAACCCGTCCGTAATACCCTAAATGATATTAAAAATGAATTAAAAGGGATATCTTTTACATTATATTTTGAAAACAGGTAAATTGGCTAGGTAGAAAACCTTCTACCTAGCCAATTTACCTGTTTTCAAAATAACCCCTTGTGCAAAGAACCGTCCAGGTAGGTACCACCGTAGTGTCAGATAGATACAGTAGCAGAAGCTACCAAGCAGCAGTGTGTAAGCATTGCTGTGTTTCAGCGTGAAGGGCACTGTAGCTAGTGAAGTTACCGGACACAAAGACTGAATATTTAATGTCTAGATCACCAACGCAGTAGTGACTCTTCTGGTATTGCTAGGCCGTACGCTTGCTTGCCACCTTAGTACCATAAAAAAATGACCTAATTATGCTTATGACTTAGTAGACATTAAATTCAGAGAAGAATGGCCTTTGAAATTCAATTCAGATAAGAATGGTTTATTTAGTGGCCAACCTGGGGACTTACCGATTTACCGATAACTCTTAATGACAGGGCAGTTTAAAACGAAAGGTGACCTATGTACTTACCATGAGCGCACTAATTAGCAGGCCACCCAGCTATTACGTCACGCAAACAGGTGAGTGGTCACGTGACAATATTATTGTCACGCCAATAGGCATGATGACTGTAACACAATACCAATAAATCTGTGGTTTAAAATATTAGAACAGATTTCACTGATTCCAAAAATGCATCTCATTTTCATAATAATAGAGAGATTTTCGTGATATTTAAGCAAATAAATTACTTAAAAACAGCTAATCGCCATTTTGTAATAAACGCTGATCAGAGTGAATGACGTCAATCCTGTGTAAATAAACAACTGTCAAACTGTCATCTCAACTTTTTCTTTCCTACAATGAATCACTTTTAGCTTTTATACCTACACAGATGTTTATTTACGCCGCCGTAGTGACGTCACAACATGGCGCCATGCACCGGCCATCGTTTTGGAACGAAATTCAAACTCTATTTTAAAAATTGAAAATATTGCTATTAATTGTAAATTTAATACAAAAATATGATTATTTTCGGCAATAGTAGACCCGTAAGTACATTATAGAGTATTTTCTCAAAATTAGTCATCATGCCTCACTTTTTTTAAACTGCCCTGCTTTATGAGTTCATGGCAAGACCCCTGGTGGTGATGTTAGACCAGAGTGGTTCAAACTGTCGTTAGGCCTCTGACTTCCCCAAGGTGGGTGTGGACTCGGTGTAGGCCCTGCGTCGTCGTGAGTACCGCAAGGGTGCCGGGGGGAGCGCGCATTTCTACCGGGACGTGCTCTAGCGAGCGTCTGGCGCTAGAGAGACTCTGGCTAGGTCTGAACGAAGAGGCCCAGAGTCTTTTGAATTTATCTTCCACCTATACCTTTTTTTTTTTTGACGCGGGTGAAATCTTCGAAAGTTCCCCGGGAGCTGTGGGGCGTGACCGGGGTATGTGGGATTCTTACCCACTAAAACCCCCGCGGCTGTCGCATCGGCACATGAGAGGGGGGACCCCAGGGCTCTCCGGTGGGATCTGCACCAGGGGCTCCTCAGTGCCTTGCCTTTGAGCCCGCCGCTGAGGGGCGCATTGTAGCCCCCCGGGAACCTGACACGGTACTCACGGGGACGGGGGTCAGCAACCCCGCCGCCGTCCTCATCGGAGTCGCCGCCATACTCAATGGACGTCCAAGGGGCCCACACCCCGAACGTCCAGCGACTCCGAAGAGGGCTTCAGCCCTGACCGAACATCGCACCTCGCTATACCTATACCTACTGCACCCATACCTACTGCGATCCCTAAGGGGGAGGCCTTTGTACAGCAGTGGCCGTCTATCGGCTGCTAATGATGAAGATCAAAAAGTCAAAAATAATTTATTTCAAATAGGACTAGCACTTTAGGAAGCTCATTTAAAAAAAAAAAGCTATCAGCGGATCACAGCGCGGCCTCAACTGAGAAGATCCGGCAAGAAACTCAGCTGCTTTTTTCACTTTTTTTTTTAAAAGTGTGTCATGTTACAATTGGATCAGCATCAGCGACATGATGATGAATGACTTCTCTACTCCCACCCCAATAGATAGACGCTACTGCCAGTCTTCTTGTTTTCCCTTAGTCACCTCTCCACGGACACCATCAGCGACATGATGATGAATGACTTCTCTACTCCCACCCCAATAGATAGACGCTACTGCCAGTCTTCTTGTTTTCCCTTAGTCACCTCTCCACGGACACCATCAGCGACATGATGATGAATGACTTCTCTACTCCCACCCCAATAGATAGACGCTACTGCCAGTCTTCTTGTTTTCCCTTAGTCACCTCTCCACGGACACCATCAGCGACATGATGATGAATGACTTCTCTACTCCCACCCCAATAGATAGACGCTACTGCCAGTCTTCTTGTTTTCCCTTAGTCACCTCTCCACGGACACCATCAGCGACATGATGATGGATGACTTCTCTACTCCCACCCCAATAGATAGACGCTACTGCCAGTCTTCTTGTTTTCCCTTAGTCACCTCTCCACGGACACCATCAGCGACATGATGATGAATGACTTCTCTGCTCCCACCCCAATAGATAGACGCTACTGCCAGTCTTCTTGTTTTCCCTTAGTCACCTCTCCACGGACACCATCAGCGACATGATGATGAATGACTTCTCTACTCCCACCCCAATAGATAGACGCTACTGCCAGTCTTCTTGTTTTCCCTTAGTCACCTCTCCACGGACACCATCAGCGACATGATGATGAATGACTTCTCTACTCCCACCCCAATAGATAGACGCTACTGCCAGTCTTCTTGTTTTCCCTTAGTCACCTCTCCACGGACACCATCAGCGACATGATGATGAATGACTTCTCTGCTCCCACCCCAATAGATAGACGCTACTGCCAGTCTTCTTGTTTTCCCTTAGTCACCTCTCCACGGACACCATCAGCGACATGATGATGAATGACTTCTCTGCTCCCACCCCAATAGATAGACGCTACTGCCAGTCTTCTTGTTTTCCCTTAGTCACCTCTCCACGGACACCATCAGCGACATGATGATGAATGACTTCTCTGCTCCCACCCCAATAGATAGACGCTACTGCCAGTCTTCTTGTTTTCCCTTAGTCACCTCTCCACGGACACCATCAGCGACATGATGATGAATGACTTCTCTACTCCCACCCCAATATATAGACGCTACTGCCAGTCTTCTTGTTTTCCCTTAGTCACCTCTCCACGGACACCATCAGCAACATGATGATGAATGACTTCTCTACTCCCACCCCAATAGATAGACGCTACTGCCAGTCTTCTTGTTTTCCCTTAGTCACCTCTCCACGGACACCATCAGCGACATGATGATGAATGACTTCTCTACTCCCACCCCAATATATAGACGCTACTGCCAGTCTTCTTGTTTTCCCTTAGTCACCTCTCCACGGACAACATCAGCGACATGATGATGAATGACTTCTCTACTCCCACCCCAATAGATAGACGCTACTGCCAGTCTTCTTGTTTTCCCTTAGTCACCTCTCCACGGACACCATCAGCGACATGATGATGAATGACTTCTCTGCTCCCACCCCAATAGATAGACGCTACTGCCAGTCTTCTTGTTTTCCCTTAGTCACCTCTCCACGGACACCATCAGCGACATGATGATGAATGACTTCTCTGCTCCCACCCCAATAGATAGACGCTACTGCCAGTCTTCTTGTTTTCCCTTAGTCACCTCTCCACGGACACCATCAGCGACATGATGATGAATGACTTCTCTGCTCCCACCCCAATAGATAGACGCTACTGCCAGTTTTCTTGTTTTCCCTTAGTCACCTCTCCACGGACACCATCAGCGACATGATGATGAATGACTTCTCTACTCCCACCCCAATATATAGACGCTACTGCCAGTCTTCTTGTTTTCCCTTAGTCACCTCTCCACGGACACCATCAGCAACATGATGATGAATGACTTCTCTACTCCCACCCCAATAGATAGACGCTACTGCCAGTCTTCTTGTTTTCCCTTAGTCACCTCTCCACGGACACCATCAGCGACATGATGATGAATGACTTCTCTACTCCCACCCCAATAGATAGACGCTACTGCCAGTCTTCTTGTTTTCCCTTAGTCACCTCTCCACGGACACCATCAGCGACATGATGATGAATGACTTCTCTACTCCCACCCCAATAGATAGACGCTACTGCCAGTCTTCTTGTTTTCCCTTAGTCACCTCTCCACGGACACCATCAGCGACATGATGATGAATGACTTCTCTACTCCCACCCCAATATATAGACGCTACTGCCAGTCTTCTTGTTTTCCCTTAGTCACCTCTCCACGGACACCATCAGCGACATGATGATGAATGACTTCTCTACTCCCACCCCAATAGATAGACGCTACTGCCAGTCTTCTTGTTTTCCCTTAGTCACCTCTCCACGGACACCATCAGCGACATGATGATGAATGACTTCTCTACTCCCACCCCAATAGATAGACGCTACTGCCAGTCTTCTTGTTTTCCCTTAGTCACCTCTCCACGGACACCATCAGCGACATGATGATGAATGACTTCTCTACTCCCACCCCAATAGATAGACGCTACTGCCAGTCTTCTTGTTTTCCCTTAGTCACCTCTCCACGGACACCATCAGCAACATGATGATGAATGACTTCTCTACTCCCACCCCAATAGATAGACGCTACTGCCAGTCTTCTTGTTTTCCCTTAGTCACCTCTCCACGGACACCATCAGCGACATGATGATGAATGACTTCTCTACTCCCACCCCAATAGATAGACGCTACTGCCAGTCTTCTTGTTTTCCCTTAGTCACCTCTCCACGGACACCATCAGCGACATGATGATGAATGACTTCTCTACTCCCACCCCAATAGATAGACGCTACTGCCAGTCTTCTTGTTTTCCCTTAGTCACCTCTCCACGGACACCATCAGCGACATGATGATGAATGACTTCTCTACTCCCACCCCAATAGATAGACGCTACTGCCAGTCTTCTTGTTTTCCCTTAGTCACCTCTCCACGGACACCATCAGCGACATGATGATGAATGACTTCTCTGCTCCCACCCCAATAGATAGACGCTACTGCCAGTCTTCTTGTTTTCCCTTAGTCACCTCTCCACGGACACCATCAGCGACATGATGATGAATGACTTCTCTGCTCCCACCCCAATAGATAGACGCTACTGCCAGTCTTCTTGTTTTCCCTTAGTCACCTCTCCACGGACACCATCAGCGACATGATGATGAATGACTTCTCTGCTCCCACCCCAATAGATAGACGCTACTGCCAGTCTTCTTGTTTTCCCTTAGTCACCTCTCCACGGACACCATCAGCGACATGATGATGAATGACTTCTCTACTCCCACCCCAATATATAGACGCTACTGCCAGTCTTCTTGTTTTCCCTTAGTCACCTCTCCACGGACACCATCAGCAACATGATGATGAATGACTTCTCTACTCCCACCCCAATAGATAGACGCTACTGCCAGTCTTCTTGTTTTCCCTTAGTCACCTCTCCACGGACACCATCAGCGACATGATGATGAATGACTTCTCTACTCCCACCCCAATAGATAGACGCTACTGCCAGTCTTCTTGTTTTCCCTTAGTCACCTCTCCACGGACACCATCAGCGACATGATGATGAATGACTTCTCTACTCCCACCCCAATAGATAGACGCTACTGCCAGTCTTCTTGTTTTCCCTTAGTCACCTCTCCACGGACACCATCAGCGACATGATGATGAATGACTTCTCTACTCCCACCCCAATAGATAGACGCTACTGCCAGTGTTCTTGTTTTCCCTTAGTCACCTCTCCACGGACACCATCAGCGACATGATGATGAATGACTTCTCTACTCCCACCCCAATAGATAGACGCTACTGCCAGTCTTCTTGTTTTCCCTTAGTCACCTCTCCACGGACACCATCAGCGACATGATGATGAATGACTTCTCTACTCCCACCCCAATAGATAGACGCTACTGCCAGTCTTCTTGTTTTCCCTTAGTCACCTCTCCACGGACACCATCAGCGACATGATGATGAATGACTTCTCTAATCCCACCCCAGTAGAAAGACGCTGCTGCCCGTCTTCTTGTTTTCCCTTAGTCGCCTCTTACGGACACTCAACGGGAGGAGATGGGTGGTATTCTTACCCGGACACCCCATGTGTCAGTAAGTAGATAAGCATAGTCAGAATGCAACTGTAATTTAATTATGCAAAATGTAAGTCCGTCTGTTGACCATCCGGTCTTCAATTATACTAAAATACCCGAAGTCAAGATGAAAAATCATCGATTTAGTAACTTAAAATAACCAAAGTTCAAGCGTGTATGTTGTTCGCACATAATATATTAAAAAGTAAGTAAATAAGTGTATAATATTTTTACAATAAAACTTGTACATACTAGAAAATTTTCTACAGTAGGTACTAGCGGGTCTGGGAGACCTTTCCTTGCCCTGAAAATAAACAAGTATAAATAATATAATTAAATGTTAGCCCGACTGCGAACAGACAAAATAGACTTAAATGACATTATACATAGGTACATTACCTATACAAATGTATATATCACAGATATAGATTTACATAGATAATGCAAATTAATGTACTTCGCGTGTCCGAACCCCGACGAAACGTCGGGGTTGGTCGTCGCTAACTTACAGTCCGCGCGCGTCTGTTGCAGCCTTACAGTCGGTCGGCCGCAAAAACTAAAAAACATCGGCGGGGCATCGGCGGCATCGTTGTCTTTGAATCGTTTTGGATTTCCCATCTCTAAATGTCAGCCGTGACGTCACAGAAAGTGTTAAAAAGTCGGCACGCTTGGTTTCAATACAAATCGTGATACTTGCGTTATCTATGTAAATCTATGTATATTCCAACTCGTCTCATTTATTTCTATATTGATGTTTTTTGATGTAAAAAACAAACAAAATGGCGATTGACGGCCGCCATTTTAACTTCTTTGAAAAAATATATAGCCCACTTCCACAACTGAGACGAATCTAACGACATAATATAACATGTAACATTACATGTAACATTACATGTAACATTACATGTAACTTTTGGTGTACAATAAAGTGTATTTATTATTATTATTTTCATGTATTTTGTTTCACGGGATTTACCCGGTCTTTTAAGAGGCTTGCGTGGAGACGAATCCAAAACGTAGAGGCCCTTTTTATAATTAAATGGTGTGTGTGGTGGGTACCTGCTGGGATTAACTGACTTATTGAAGAAAAAATAACAGTTGACCTCGGCAGGCTTGGAAACTATTGTAAGTATATGGAAAGATTACTTGTCTATGTGGTTGAACATTTGGTGGACTGGCAGCTGGGCTATTGCAGAAGGCCGGGGTCACTTGCCATAATTACATTTAGAGGTAATTATTTTTTGGCAAGTGGTGGCTTGCCACCCACTAGATGGGCTCCCCAAATAATCGTCCGATGACGACAGAGAGCAACACCGGTGTGGGTGACTCAGGGGTGTCGAGAGGTGTGCTGCGCTTTCTCCGAAGTTACTCGCGGCGTTATGCCCTTTAACACTTCCACCCCTGGAGCATATAGCTCTAACAACTCCTCTCTGGACGGCCAATTAAGGCAAGCCAGAGCTGAGAGTCCTGCGGTCCCCCTTCGGTTTCCACTCGGCCGACGAAGACTCGCCGAGGTGGGGGCCCTGACCGACTCTCTGGAGCACTCGGGTCCGTGGTGTCGTTACGCACCAACAGCTCGCCACAAGCTGCCCATTATTATAAGTCAAAATTCATCAAGCCGGTTAGGCTGTAGGCCGTGCCAAAGATATAAAGTCAAAGTCAAAGTCAAAATATCTTTATTATGTATAGGCCCCACGGAGGCGCTTACACAAAAATCATTTTTACAAACTACCACCGGATCGTAACGCGGCCGCATAGGCATACATACATACATAATACAGACTTACATACACAATTTCGTAAAACATAACCCTCCTTTTGGGACAGGCATACGTAAGCAGGTACTAGAAATAGAAATGCATGAAATATAATGAAATGAAATGAAATGAATAAAGAATGCATGAAATAACTTCTTTTTTTGAAATCATACAAAAATATAAATTTTTTTTCTAGTTGAGTTTGTACCCGCTACCCTATACGTTGAACAGTGGTGAGTACAACGCACGGGCAGTCATAAATAAATCCCTAACAACCAAAATCAATATCTACGAGACGGGAAGAGGGGAGACTAGGGATGGAGTGGCGTGTTCTTTAATGCACCAAGAGATTCGAACCTGAATAATGAAAAATGCACCAACATACAAATTATTACATATCTCTAATTTTAATAAAACAACACTAGCTTACGGCACATGTCTTTTTCTTCGCTTATATCATCATTTGGATAGATTGTTTGTCATATTTAATTTAAGTTAAGGCGCGTGACATAAAAAAAAGTCTGTTTTGAAGCCAAATGAAGCCTTTTCTTATGATACCCCACTTGATATTGTATATAGCAGTCTCACTTTGAAATTTCGATGCGTGATTTCGGCCCCCATTGAATAGATAGTAAAAAAAAGTTTGAAAATCTAAAAAAATCACGATTTTATAAAAACTGCATTAAAAGCAATAAATAAGTATATTGTGCGTATTGTTCAATTTACATGTAACTTTTGGTGTACAATAAAGTGTATTTATTATTTTTGTTATTATTAAATAGATTATCAAACCCGTTCTCTTTGTCTACCCCGTGTTTGTAACTAAGCATAATATTTAAGTCTCTTCACTTCTTCACTAGCATGGGGCGCTTTTTCCCACTTGGTTGGGTGGTTGGTTTAATGCTTGAAGGCTTTTTCTCTGTAAATGATTAATAATAATAATAATATCTTGGGACAATCCACACACTATTAGGCATTGACACTAAAATATGTAGCAGGTACGGTGTATTCGAACAGGTAGAATTCATTAATGATATACATTTCAATCCAACACCATTATTTCGGCTTGAATTTTAATATAATGTTGTCTTTTACTTACGCGAAAAAGTAGTTAGAATCCGTAAAAGTAGTTTGATTTCAATGTTGAATTTTAATAATAATAATAACAAGCCACCAAATGTTCAACCACATAGAAAAGCAATCTTTCCATATACTCGTACTTACAATAGTTCCTATGCCTGCCGAGGTCAACTGTTATTTTTTCTTCAAGTAAACAGTTGATCCCGGCAAGTATTTTACACACCATTTAATTCTAAAAAAGGCCTCTACGTGTTGGATTCGTCCGTCGTATTGGAGCCTCTAAAAAGGCCGGGTAAATCCCATAAAACAAAAAACGTAAAGAAATAATGATAATAATATCTTGGGACAATCCACAAACGGTCATCCGATCCCAAACTAGGCAGAGCCTGTACCTACTATGGAAACCAGACAACTAATACTAATACTTAAATACTTTTCTTTGTAAGTACATACTTAAATAGCCCCCAGAAACTTGGTAGGAATCGAACCCACGACCCATCGGGTAGCAGCCAAGGGGCCTAACCACTAGACCAACAGGCCCGTCAAAATTTTAACATAAACATTAATTATTTAAATAGAAAAATAATAGGTAGGTAGGTACTCTGCTGTTATTTTAGAGAAGTTGGATAAACAGGTGCGAATCTCTTGGCCGTCAATGGAATAAATTCCCGCATCTACCCCGGCGCGCCCCCGTGTCATTTACCTGTCCTCATTAAGCCTACTTTACCTGCTATATATAACTAAATATATTATTATATACACGGATTGCCTTTCATTTTGTATATTACAGTATAATGTTCAAGAAATTAATCCTCTTAACTTTTGTATCTAAGAGAATTATATTGGAAAATTTATATATTTTTATCATTTATAATTTATTAGCTATTTGCTATGGTTTCATTTGGCTTTTTGTTGTTCTAGATCAGTCATACTCAACCTGCGGCCCGCGGGCCGTATACGGCCCGCTAGACTTTTCTATGTGGCCTGATGTCTAGTATTTAATATACTTAGGGCAGTTATAATTAAAAATACAATTTATTTATTTTATAGCCTTTTTATTTCCATACCTCTTATAACAAGTTTATAGGTTTTTTTTTTGTTAGTATTATTAATAAGCATATTATTAGCCTAAAAATTAAATTGTTAGTAGGGTTAGTTAGACATTATTTGAAATATGGTCCCTTTCCGGGTAAAGGCCTCCTCCAACCTCTTCCACGTCTTTCTATCCGTGGCTAGTTTCTCGCAGTCCTTCCCTGCTATTTCTGCGATGTCATCAGCCCACCGTCTATTTGGTCTTCCCACTTCCCTTTTTCCTTTTGGTCCACTCCATTGCGTTGTTTGTGTTGTCCATCTGTTGTCTGTATAACGTGATATGTGACCCGCCCATCGCCACTTGAGTGATAGTGCTTGCGTTATTGCATCAGTATGCTTTGTTTTTTGTCTAATTTTATCACTTCTTACTTTGTGGATTTTTCTTATTTTTAACATGCTTCTTTCTATTGCTCTTTGAGTAGATATAATCTTTTGCTTTATTTTGCTGGTAAAAATCCAGGTTTGGCAGCCATACAGTAGACAAGGTAGGAGACAGTTATCACAAACAATTTTTTTCATATTTAAACTGTAATCTTTTAAAATTTCTTTATGTGACCAGTACTTTCTCCAAGTCATGTTTGTTCTTCTTTCTATTTCTTCCTCGTTGATTGTCTTTGAAAAGGATATTTGTTTGCCTAAATAATGTATATTTAGTTACATATTCTATGTTGTTTTCTTTTATTATAATAGGTGTTTCGTAGCTGTTTGTCATTATTTTTGTTTTACTTGAATTCATTTCTAGTCCTACATTTGAACTTTCGTGGTCTAGTCACTAGACCACGAAACATACAATTTAGGCTAGATTATTGCGGCCCGCAGGGTAGAGCAGAAGCGACTATGTGGTCAAAGGGGAAAAAAGGTTGAGTATGGCTGTTCTAGATCGATACATTAATTCAAAAAAGTGGAATGGATGATTTGTTTATAGTTCCAATAATATAAATAGTTGAAGGAAATAGTGACTAAAAATCATTTAAGTTTGAGAGAGATAGCCGCCGAACTTTCTGTGTCTCACGAGTCGATCCGTACCATTTTAAATAATCACGTGCGTATGAAATGTGTTCCCGTTCTGGTAGTCCCAAAAGTCCTCAAAATTCTCCAAAAACTCAATTGCATAAGGGTCACGGAGAACATGCTAGAACGAGTTAATTCCGACCCAACATTCAAGAAACGCATTTTTACTAGGGACGAGACGTGGTTTTACAAGTGTGACATACAAGCTTCGGAGCGGCGCCTTCCAACTGAACCGAAACCGTAAAACCCACGACAAAGTCGATCAAAAGTCATATTGACTATTTTCTTTGACTATAGCGATGTTGTGCACTCAGGTTGTTAGCCGGAAGGTAGAACTGTAAATAAAGAATATTATTTGAGCATTATGCGGTGTTTAAGAGAGCAAATTCGACGTAAAAGTGTGAAGTCCGCTAACCTGCACTTGGCCAGCGTGGTGGACTATGTCCTTAGCCCCTTTTATTTATTTTTTATTTATTTATTGAGCACAGCCACATCATATACAGTAAATTACATTACAACTATTATTAAAAAAAAAGTATCTGATGCATATGACAATTTTGGCGTACATAAGATTCGCAGAACAAGTTATACATTAGCAGTGATTTACAAAAAATATATTTACTAAAATTAAAAACTATACATTAAATATAAATAAGGTATCATCATTATGCCATCATAATAAGAATTAAATAATTGATTAGATTAAATTAAATATATTAATATTAATAAATTTAATTTAATAAAATTATGCATGTATTCTATTAAAATGTTAGGTAGTTGGATGTCAAGTAAAAGCGAAGTCAATGTAACTGAACGAATGATAGGAGAACTGAATGATAGGAGAATTGATCATCCCCTTCATCATAAGAGGAGGCCCGTGCAACAGTGGGACATAGCAAGGGCTGGTATTAATACAATAAGGATATGAGTAAGTATCCTTATTTATTTTCAAAGGCAACTTCCAAACTCTTCATTAAAATTAAATTCCTATATTTATGAAGATGCTATTATCTTATCTGTTCAAATGTTTATATCCTTCTTACATTCAATTTATACAGAATGACGACCCCAATATTTCAGTAATAAATTCTGTAGAGCTTTAAAAACAATGGAATAAGGTCGAAAGTCGTGCAATTTCGAAAGCGTCCATCGAATTGATAATAAAAATAAATTAAAAGGGTTCCTTTAGATGTTTAATGGCAATTAGATGTCCATTAGTTTTATTTTTATAAAGGGTGGTGTTTGGGGTGATGTAATTTAGCAATTTGTTTTTAACAAATCAGATAAGGAAGTGTGAGTCAATCCGTTAGTAGGTATCTTTGGGGAATGCGTCGGATGCGGGGTTAAAGGGAGGATCATCCGACCCAGCGAGGTGTGATGCTCGGCCAGGGCCGATGCCCCCGACAGTTGCTGTCGGGATGTTGTATATATTGAACCGATCATTGAAACTTCGCATGCGGGATTCAGGATTCGATTGTGGCGCCATCTGTTATGTTGTATGTGGTACTACTTGCTTCATCGCATCGCTATACCACATGTGGCGTCATCTTGATGTGTCGAGTCGTACTTACCTACTTCGGTTCTGCTCCCCCCGGGTGAGCTCTAGCTAGCGTCTAGCGCTGAAGATACTGTGGCGAAGTTCCAAACGGAAAGCCCAGACTCAATAGCCTCGCTAAAGGCCGTCGGGGAGGTTAAAATCCCACTAGTGGGTAAAATCCCACTGGTGGGTAAAATCCAACTAGTGGGTAAAATCCCACTAGTGGGTAAAAATCCAACTAGTGGGTAAAATCCCACTAGTGGGTAAAATCCCACTAGTGGGTAAAATCCCACTAGTGGGTAAAATCCCACTAGTGGGTAAAAATCCAACTAGTGGGTAAAATCCCACTAGTGGGTAAAATCCAACTAGTGGGTAAAAATCCCACTTAAACCGACCTCCGCCCCTAAAGACTTCCTCCAAGGTTTCCTCCTCGACAAAAAAGTACACCTTCATGCCTTGTCTTCTATCCCGCCGACTCGATGCACTTGTCCCCGGGAACTTGTCACGGTGCTACGACTGGGTGTAACAACCTCCTCAAGCTCCTAGACCCCATATCCCAGACGTAGTGACTTCAAAGTAATTAACTTCCTTTTTCTTCGGAGTCGCTGGACGTTCGGGGTGTGGGCCTTAGGAAGTCCATTAAGTACAGCGGCAGGGTTTTGCGATCCCCATCCTCGGGGGGTTACAACGCACCCCTAGTGGCGGGCGTTAGAGCCCGCGAGGCACTTTGGGGCCCCTGGTGCAGATCCCACCGGAGAGCCCTGGGGTCTCACGTGCCGATGTGACTGGGTAAGAATTTCACAGACCCCGGTTCAGCTCCACAGTTCCCAGTGACCTTTGAAGAATACCCCGCGAAAAAATAACTTAACAGCCTGTACTATCCTCGTAGCAGGGCCAAAGGCTCTAATTTATTCTTTGCTTTGGTTCTCTGGTGCGGCTCCCACAGCTCATCACATCATCGCTTTTAATTTTGGTTTACCGCGGTCGAAATAACTGTATCAAAACATCATAATTTTTCAGAAAAGCTTTTAACTCGGATACAATAAATAATAACATGGATGGGTAAGTGACTGAATTAGGGGATATCTGCTGAGTTATTTTTAGGGGTGTGTTGGAAATCGGTCCTTCAATCAGTAGCTTTAAACATGGTATGGTATCTTAGAAGAAATGGAAAAAGCTACCAGTAGCACCCTCATGCGGCGTGTTTTACAACATTTCTCTGTTCGGCTTACTTAAGAAATGGAAATATGATAGTAGATCAGTATTATGCAACTGTAATCATAAGACTTAGGTATAGTCTGACGGGCCCGTTGGTCTAGTGGTCAGACACCCTGCCTGCTAACCGATGGGTCGTGGGTTCGATTCCCGCCAAGTGTCTGGGTGTTGTTTATCTATTCAAGTATGTATTTACAAAAAAAAAAAAGTATATAAGTATTAGTATCAGTTGTCTGGTTTCCATAGTACAGGCTCTGCCTAGTTTGGGATCGGATGACCGTGTGTAGATTGTCCCAAGATATTATTATTATTATTATTATTATTATTAGTGGTATTGTAAAATAGGTTACGTTTAAATTAAAACGAGTTCTTGGGTGCGCGGGTTCGAATCCCAGCCCGTATGAAATCTTTTTTTATTTTATGCCTATAATACCTATGCATATACTTACTATTGACGTCCGCGTTCTATATAACGGATACTATACAGTTTTAGCAATTATTTATTAAAATGCATGAGGCTATTTAGAGTTTCAAAACCATCCGCTGCAGGCGCTGGTGTTGGGACGTTCGACACAACGACGCCGACGTTCGACGTTTGACACAAATTAATAAAAAATGCAACAATGGGTGGCCTTATCGCTAAAAGCGATCTCTTCCAGGCAACCTTTGGATGGAGAGGAAAATAAAGAAGTTACAAAGAGCAGAGGGTGCGCGCACTCGACATGAATAGGTAACATTAACACAAAAACACATAAAAACACATATGTAGTAAACTATAATAATATATATTCATATGAGTATAATATATAAACAAACATAAATAATACTATTATAAACATACATAAATCAGTACGTACTAATATAACAAGAAAATGACACAAATACCGATTAACTTATTCCGCCAAATAAAACTTCTTTACCAGATCCTTGAAAATTGGCAGTGGCGAAGCACGCCTTATAGAAACGGGTAAGGAATTCCACAGGCGAACCGCCTGCACCGTGAAGGATTTGTCATAGAAGGAACTGCTATGTAAGGGCATCGTAAGACAAAGGTTTTCCGAGGACCTAAGACTAATATAATAATAACTAGCTGACCCACGCAGCTCCGCCTGCGCTATTTTTACGTTAACTAAACTTTTAATAACAGACATTCGCATCGAATACATAACCTCCTTTTTTATAGTCGGTTAAAAACTGGGACCCACTTTTTACTTGCTCTCCGAAGCACGGACCCGTTTAGTTCAAATGGCGTTAAACGGTCACCCATCTATTTAATGACCTTACCTAACGTTGCTTAACCCGATCGATTACAAAACCTTGATAACAACTCTTTATGAGCGATCCCTTACTAATATTTATTATATTATAAAGAAAAATTGATAAAATCGGAAAAAGCGTATAACCAAGTACCCATTTTGACTTTAATCCCCTCTCCCAAAAAAACCGTGCTAGATTACGGGATAAAAAGTATCCTATGTCCTACCTCGTAGTAAGAGCTCAAATCATGCCAAGTTTCATTTGAATCCATTCAGTAGTTTCGGCGTGATGCTCAGCCGTGATACAGACAGACAGACAGACAGACAGACAGACAGACAGACAGACAGACAGACAAAAATTAAAAAAAATACATTTTCGGCCTCAGTATCGGTTATAGAATGCCCTCCAAATATAATTTTCAAAATATCTTCAATGTACAGAATTGGACCTGTTACAGTTTTATTATAAGTATAGATAATATAATATGATATGATATAATATGTAATTAGATCGATGGATAGATAAAAAGATAGATTAGATGATAATATATTGTTGTACAACAAACATAAAACATAACAAAACAAGACAAAGACATCAAATGTACAGTTAAAAGTATTTGGCGGCCTTATCACTAGCTGTGGCATCTCCCAGGCAAGCTTTGCCCAATTAATTAATTTACTATAGAAATAATCTAAGATAATAGAACGCGAAAGTCAAAGTTATAAGTAAACATTGTTTTCCGGTACGAAAGGCACTGTAGCTTGTAAAATTGTAATGTAGGTAGTGATAAAATTTCTAAATCTATTTAAATTATTGAGCTTTAGGGACTTAATAATTAATGACTCGGTTAAATTTTATGGGAAGGCCTGCGACTTACCATAAGGTGAACGTCACTCCTAAAATAAAAAAATAAAATCTAGAATAAAGAGTTTACTAAAAATTACACACCGTCTCTCTACAATCGTCCAATTTCATTTTCTATTATTATTATTTTTTTTTAAATTATAATACAATAATAATACCAGCCCTTGTTTTTGTCCCACTGCTGGGCACAGCCTTCCACCACGCTGGCCAAGTGCGGGTTGGCGGACTTCACACTTCATTCGAAAGCTAGTTAGGCTTTCTCAGACATTCAGGTTTCCTTTACAGAAAGCTAGTAACAATCGCACAAAGACGATTCGCACATTATTAATTAAAGAAATCAGAGTGGCAAGCTGGGGTTCGAACCTGCGCACCTTGTTTTCAAGGCAAACGCCGCTACTGATCTGTTACTGCTATTAAATAATATAAAATGTATGTAAAATTATTATTCAATATCTTGAGCCCACTTAATACACCTTTTAAACGTAATATCATAATCAATTTCCTTCAAGGTATCGTTTTATTCATATTATACATAATTGTATTTACAAGGGAACTCTGTACATAAGTAGGTAATTTCTTTTCGCGATCACAGGACAAAGTACTTACAGCAAATGGTTGCTAAAGTTATGCCTACACTAAAAGAGAAGCTATATTTTGTTTTCCCGTCCGATTATAATATAGATTTCTTCAAGAATAGAGTGAATAGGCTATTAATAAGCTAGTGTGCTTTACCATCCTCGACTGCGTCACCGCTTTCCATCAGGTGGGACTGTGGTTAAGCACTGGCTTATATTGGATAAAAAAATATATCTTAACTAACAACAATTGTAGGAGAGAGATGGAGAGAGAAAGAGAGAATTTATAGAGGGCATATAGTTTATAATAATATATTCAGCCTTACTTATAAAAATCTACTAATCACCGTCTTAGCAACCAACAGCCTTACTTATAAAAATCTACTAATCACCGTCTTAGCAACCAACAGCCTTACTTATAAACGATGGTTAAATTTTATGCAACACATAATAGCTATCTAAAAATATTTTTTACTTATAAACGATGTTTATCCTTAATACGTTGCATAACAGCTTGCTAAAGTAGCTGTCAAATTAAACAGCGGCCGACCCTTGTTTAGAAGCTTATTAGCACGTTATGTAACAATATGGCGGTTCTCTATCAGCTGATTCAGTCAGTTGCACTTGCATTGTAATTTGTATCGATCGATGCATAGACTTTATATATAAAGAATAGAGTACGCGTTTGTCTATGATCCCCTTAAACAAAGTGTAGGCAGATTTTACTCTGAGAGGGAAGGTGAATTGAACTATTGAAAGTTACATTATAAGAGTTATATTGATATGTAAGTGATAAGTAGTGATGGGTTTGATCTGTCACAATCGCAAATCAGCGCTGGAACGGAAACGAACACGGACGAAACAACGAAACGGAAGATCACCGCTGGTTGCGTGTACGATCAGCATTTTTGTTGAGTTGGAACCATTTTGTGACGCACATTTATGTTAAAGTATGTAACTACCTACCTACCTTCTTTATATACGTCTATTTTATTTTTTTTGTTCTATTTTTTGATTGTTAGTTGTGTGTCACAAATAAATTATTCTTTCTTTCAAATGTCGATAAATACAGCTGATGGTATAATACCTATTGTCGTGTACCTGATATTTATGTATTTTGATGTTCTTACCAGTGCCTACGGTTCTTACTTGAAAATAATCATTCTATAGTACTGATTTGTGTTCTATGCATCCAAATTTGAATTTGACAACCTAGCTTCCTATTTGTCGAATTGAATTACAAAATGTTGCCATTTTACCAAGTTTTAGGTCAGACGGAATATTTCTAGCTGACAACACGTGGCGGTATTGACAGAGTAAAATATGTTTTGCCTTATTAACTGTTCATTAGTTATGTCGCTCTTATGCAACGTTTATAAGTAGAAAATATAAAACTGCTTAATAAGGAGTTATGTAGTAAGTAGTTATTTGGTTGCTAAGACGGTGATTAGTAGATTTTTATAAGTAAGGCTGCAAATAACTACTTACTACATAACTCCTTATTAAGCAGTTTTATATTTTCTACTTATAAACGATGCATAAGAGCGACATAACTAATGAACAGTTAATAAGGCAAAACATATTTTACTCTGTCAATACCGCCACGTGTTGTCATCTTGAAATATTCCGTCCGACCTAAAACTTGGTAAAATGGCAACATTTTGTAATTCAATTCGACAAATAGGAAGCTAGGTTGTCAAATTCAAATTTGGATGCATAGAACACAAATCAGTACTATAGAATGATTATTTTCAAGTAAGAACCGTAGACACCGGTAAGAACATCAATACATAAATATCAGGTACACGACAATAGGTATTATACCATCAGCTGTATTTATCGACATTTGAAAGAAAGAATAATTTATAACAATCAAAAAATAGAATAATATAATAAATAAATAAAAATAGACATAATTATGTAAGTAGGTAGTTACATACTTTAACAAAAATGTGCGTCACAAAATGGTTCCAACTCAGCAAAAATGCTGATCGTACACGCAACCAGCGGTGATCTTCCGTTTCGTTGTTTCGTCCGTGTTCGTTTCCGTTTCAGCGCTGATTTGTGATTGTGACAGATCAAACCCATCACTACTTATCACTTACATATCAATATAACTCTTATAATGTAACTTTCAATAGTTCAATTCACCTTCCCTCTCAGAGTAAAATCTGCCTACACTTTGTTTAAGGGGATCATAGAAAACGCGTACTCTATACTTAATATATAAACTCTATGCATCGATCGATACAAATTACAATGCAAGTGCATCTGACTGAATCAGCTGATAGAGAACCGCCATATTGTTACATAACGTGTTAATAAGCTTCTAAACAAGGGTCGGCCGCTGGTTAATTTGACAGCTACTTTAGCAAGCTGTTATGCAACGTATTAGGGATAAACATCGTTTATAAGTAAAAAATATTTTTAAATAGCTATTATGTGTTGCATAAAATTTAACCATCGTTTATAAGTAAGGCTGCAAATAACTACTTACTACATAACTCCTTATTAAGCAGTTTTATATTTTCTACTTAAAAACGTTGCATAAGAGCGACATAACTAATGAACAGTTAATAAGGCAAAACATATTTTACTCTATCAATACCGCCAAGTGTTGTCAGCTTGAAATATTCCGTCTGACCTAAAACTTGGTAAAATGGCAACATTTTGTAATTCAATTCGATAATTATGAAGCTAGGTTGTCAAATTCAAATTTGGATGCATAGAACACA
This sequence comes from Furcula furcula, assembly GCA_911728495.1. NCBI lineage: Eukaryota > Metazoa > Arthropoda > Insecta > Lepidoptera > Notodontidae > Furcula > Furcula furcula. Next base: position 6,596,573 of record OU452269.1, read on the forward strand.
AATCAGTACTATAGAATGATTATTTTTAAGTAAGAACCGTAGGCACCGGTAAGAACATCAAAATACATAAATATCAGGTACACGACAATAGGTATTATACCATCAGCTGTATTTATCGACATTTGAAAGAAATAATAATTTATTTGTGAGACACAATTAACAATAAAAAAATAGAACAAAAAAATCTATACTTATAATAAAACTGTAACAGGTCCAATTCTGTACATTGAAGATATTTTGAAAATTATATTTGGAGGGCATTCTATAACCGATACTGAGGCCGAAAATGTAATTTTTTTAATTTTTGTCGGTCTGTCTGTCTGTCTGTCTGTCTGTCTGTCTGTCTGTATCACGGCTGAGCATCACGCCGAAACTACTGAATGGATTCAAATGAAACTTGGCATGATTTGAGATCTTACTACGAGGTAGGACATAGGATACTTTTTATCCCGTAATCTAGCACGGTTCTTTTGGGAGAGGGGATTAAAGTCAAAATGGGTACTTGGTTATACGCTTGGTCCGATTTTATCAATTTTTCTTTATAATTTAATAAATATTAGTAAGGGAACACTCATAGAGAGTTGTTATCAAGGTTTTGTAATCGATCGGGTTAAGCAACGTTAGGTAAGGTAATTAAATAGATGGGTGACCGTTTAACGCCATTTGAACTAAACGTGTCCGTGCTTCGGATAGCAAGTAAAAAGTGGGTCCCAGTTTTTAACCGACTATAAAAAAAGGAGTTTATGTATTCGATGCGAATGTCTATTATTAAAAGTTTAGTTAACGTAAAAATAGCGCAGGCGGAGCTGCGTGGGTCAGCTAGTAAATAAATAAAAATAGACATATGTAAGTAGGTAGTTACATACTTTAACAAAAATGTGCGTCACAAAATGGTTCCAACTCAGCAACAATGCTGATCGTACACGCAACCAGCGGTGATCTTCCGTTTCGTTGTTTCGTCCGTGTTCGTTTCCGTTCCAGCGCTGATTTGCGATTGTGACAGATCAAACCCATCACTACTTATCACTTACATATCAATATGACTCTTATAATGTAACTTTCAATAGTTCAATTCACCTTCCCTCTCAGAGTAAAATCTGCCTACACTTTGTTTAAGGGGATCATAGACAAACGCGTACTCTATTCTTAATATATAAACTCTATGCATCGATCGATACAAATTACAATGCAAGTGCAACTGACTGAATCAGCTGATAGAGAACCGCCATATTGTTACATAACGTGTTAATAAGCTTCTAAACAAGGGTCGGCCGCTGTTTAATTTGACAGCTACTTTAGCAAGCTGTTATGCAACGTATTAGGGATAAACATCGTTTATAAGTAAAAAATATTTTTAAATAGCTATTATGTGTTGCATAAAATTTAACCATCGTTTATAAGTAAGGCTGAAGAATAGAGTAAGCGTTTGTCTATGGTCCCCTTAAATCGTAGGCAGGTTTTCCTCCAAGAGGCAGGTCAACTATTTAAAGTTATAAGAGTTGTATTGATACTATTTATGTGACAAGTTTTGATGGGTTTGATCTGTCACAAGCGTAAATGTCGATAAATACAGGTGACCGTACCTATTACCTACCACCACTGCGAGATGCCTACATGCGTGGGGGTTATGGCAACCCCTCCCTTCTCAGGGGAGGCCTTTGTTCAGCAGTGGAAGTCTTTCTTAGCTGCTAACGATAATTATGATTAGTTAGCTTAATATCGCTTATCATCCACTGGATGTATAACTTTAAATACGAACGAGTATGTCATGTGACTCGATGTGCGTAATATAATTTGTTAATGCTACTTTACATTATGTGTATATTTAATGATCGTTTAAACCAGTACCCAGTCCCTTCTTTCTCATTCTCTCAGTTCTAAAGATCGCGACTATATTTGACCTGTTATACCGGGCATATGAGCTGCAAACTACCTGCTGGAAACTACTACTCTTCATTATCATCAGCCACCAAGCGTGGCAACCCCTCCCTTCTAAGGGGGATGCCTTTTGTTCGGACCTCAAATGAAAATCTTCATTTGCTGAACAAATAAAATATTACACCAGAAGTACCAGGGCGGCACAAGATATAAGGAGTATGTCTACTTAGAGCGGTATATTTTTGGAGGCCTCGAGTGTTCTCTCGTGGCGTGATACGGCCACAGTGGCCAATCGTACACAAGATCAGCAATCTACGTGGTAGATATTATAGTACACAAGTACTTTTTTACATGCCCACCCGACGCATGGATCATCTTACCAGACAATAACTTAAATTGGTCTAGATGTTTTAGCCAGTAAATACCTATACAATGTTGTTACTCCCCGAAGGATTTGAACCCGCTACCATTGAACCCATGTTGGGTAAAACTTGGTGAATTAACTATCAGCCAATACATTCCCAACCACTATAGAGCGTCCAACCGTTTATTTTCTTTTTGACAGCACCAATAGAACGTAACTGCGTCATGTTACGCTAAAGTTCACTTTTAAAAGTGAACTTCACTTTAAGTGAACTTTTGCGTAACATGACGCAGTTACGTTCTATTGGTGCTGTCAAAAAGAAAATAAACGGTTGGACGCTCTATAGCAGATTGGAGCCAACAGAAATAACTACTACGGATGTGTATTAAACCTTCAAAATGACAAGTAATACCAGGGTGGTTTACTAGTATATTATGGACATCTAAAAACGTTTTCACACTTCGTTATACTAAATTAGGTTCGTGTGGTGCGCAGGAGTCGATTGAGTCGTCGACGCTCGTCTAAAGAGCCGCGGACAGACATACGTTTGTTTTAAGTGTTAGTGTATGCGTCCAGTTTTAGATAAAGTCAGTTACAGACCGACAACTCTTTTGTTAGACGAGCTAAGCGGCGAACATCAGATAATACTGTTGTACTGACAGTCATTGAGATTTCTCTTTGTGGATATAAAGTAATTTAAGTAACCACAGAGATTGGCTTACTAAATCTCAAGAAATGTCGTTATCTAATAGTAATTAATTATATAGGATTATATTGAAATTACAAATAAAGTGAACAGCATGAATGATGATAAAACTATATCATTTTATTATACTTCATCTACCTATCAACCAGTTTCACGGGTTGAATTTCGTTGTGTTACAGACTGTATATAAGTCAAAATTCATCATGCTGTTAATACCCACATACATAGGTACACGCAAAAAGGATGCATAGATTGATACTAATGACAACAATAATTAAAATAACATACTCAAGTGGCCGTTGTGTAGAGCCCTTTACAGTTCCCCGCGTGACGTGTGTGCTTCCCTCGTTAGACTAATAGAGTGCCACAGAGCGACGCCAGTGAGCACACAGCTTTATATTACTGAATTCCAATGCAGCATAGTTCCCGTCATGAGTCGTGAGCATGTGAAATCAATTTAAAAAAAAGGACTATCCTAGTAGGTACCACCGCAGTGTCAGATATACAGCTGCCAAGCAGCAGTGTGTAAACATTGCTGTGTTCCTGTATGAAGGGTACTGTAGCTGGTGAAATTACTAGGTGCAAGATAACCTAATGTCTCGGGTTTTATTTTAAACGGGAATTAGGCTGCCTGTCCACTGGAGCGGAGCGAGGCAGTGGAGGCAGTGGAGCGGAGAAACGGAGAAATATTAACCAATAAGATTCAATAAGATTTTGGAGCGGAGATCTTGTGCAATCTTATTGGTTAATATTTCTCCGTTTCTCCGCTCCGCTGCCTCGCTCCGCTCCGATTTACCTTATATTTTGGCTTGACGGAACCAGTGATTAAAATGACAAAACCTTGCTATTTTCCGGCGGTCAAATATACAGATAGGTACTATGAGTACAGTGTGTAGTGGGCTAAGCGTTACAAGTGAAAGAACAGGGCTAGACGAAGATATTTCTGCCTCGCGCACGGAGCCGCCTCGCTGAACCAATCTGCTTGTGACCACAGCTGGTGCAACTCGGCCGAAACGTCAAGCCAAAATATAAGTTAAATCGCGTTAATTCCCGATTAAAATAAAGTTTGATAATGGAACGCAAAAGTCTTAAAGTATATAATGTCTCGTATGACAAGAGGCAGTGCAATGCAGCTGTCTTTAGGCTGGCGTGTTAGCTCCTTCAGGCAAGTCTTGTTTATCTACTTACTAGTCTGAAAAAAAAAATTGTGCAGCATGACTGGAGTAGTATCTCCTCTTAAAAAAAACCACAGCAATATTCTCTTTAACTGGCAAATCCTAGTTTCTGGTGAGTAAGATTGGTATTGCGCTTTAAGGAGTCGTTATATTAGTGGCTGACTAAGGTACTACGGTTCATTATTTCTGCTCGTGCAATAACTCTGACATATGCAGGATACTTCTGCTTGTATTGATAAAAAGCCGATAAGCTCCGATGAGCACCGGTATACTCACTTTATTTCCCAATCTATTCTATTTTCAGGGAGAATACCTTCAAAAGGTACTCAGTCTCCGTAGGAGTGGAGGCCGGGTCGCGGACGCACATGGTGTCCCTCCGCCGGCTCACAGAGAAATTTGATTGACCCCGAACCATTTGTGGGGATTCCATATGCAACATATCACCAAGCATTAGATGCACATGCTAGGAACAAACACATGAAGGAATGGAGGGCAGCGTCAGGCCTAAACAAGTCCAAAACATTCTCTAGCACAAGATTAGATTAAGCAGATCACAAATAAGGCACCTAATAGGTGCACTCACGGGACATTTTGGTACCAACGAGCATCTACACAGAATGAGGCTAAGTACTGGTGGCATTTGCAGATTCTGTGAAGGTGAAAAAGAGTCAATGCGACACATATTGTGTAGCTGCGACGCTCTTGCGACACGTAGGTTGAATCATCTGGGAGTCCTACGCCTATCCTACGCCTCCAGCTTGGATCTGTACATAATCCTCTGGGATTACATTATCCTCTGGGATTACATAATCCTCTGGGATTACATAATCCTGTGGGATTACATAATCCTGTGGGATTACATAATCCTGTGGGATTACATAATCCTGTGGGATTACATAATCCTCTGGGATTATGTACAGCTCAAAGCTGGTTCGATCGTTGCGTATCTGCCTGAGGGAGCTCTTCGATAGGCCAGCAACAGAGTAAAGGCACAATGGATCCAATTCCGGTGGGTACCGGGCCCAAATTTACAGCCACCAAGAATAGAATGGACGTCTCAACTAAATGTGAATTACCCGTGGTGTGCCGGGTTAGAAATACATCCCCCATCTCCTCTCGTTGGGTGTCGTAAGAGGCGACTTTTGGATTTATCTTCCACCTACCTGCAATCCCCAAGCCGTCTGCCAAGCGTGGGGATTATGGCAACCTCTCCCTTCTAAGGGGGAGGCCTTTGTTCAGCAGTGGACGTCTCTCGGCTGCTAATGATGATGATGAATGATCACTAAATGCGACTCCGAGGAAGACGACGACGTGGTGTAGGTCGATTGTCGTCGTGAGCACCGCGTAGGAGCGAGCATTACTGCTCCACGGGACGTGCCCCAGCGAGCCTCTGGCGTGGACTCTTGCGGGGTCCGTTAGATCTTTTGAACGGCAGGACACACTGTTGCTGATGCTGATCTAATTGTAACAAGAAAAAACACTGTTTAAAAAAGGGGAAACAACGACAAGCCCGCTGACTTTCTTGCTGGATCTTCTCAGTTGAGGAATCGTTGTGATCCAAGGGTTAGCGTTTAAAAAAAATTGACCGTTCAAAAGCGTTAAGCCTAAGTCGAAATAAATGATTTTGAATTTCAATATATTGATTTTTACCGACTATAATAGATCCAACCGTTTATTTTCTTTTTGACAGCACCAATAGAACGTAACTGCGTCATGTTACGCAAAAAGTTCACTTATAGTGAACTTATAAAAGTGAACTTTTGCGTAACATGACGCAGTTACGTTCTATTGGTGCTGTCAAAAAGAAAATAAACGGTTGGACGCTCTATAGTAACATCCCAGTGACCTTAAGAAATACTGTGGAAAGACTCTAGCCACTCATGGTCTGTCCTCGCCATAGTCTCTCTAGCGTTGGCCAGCAGAGAATGCACGTTTCTCTAACCTACCACCCAGTGAATCTTTTTTAATATTTCCAAAGTCTCGGAGATATGGGAGCGGGTTTGCGCAGACCATGCGACATGCCAACTACTAATAAGACATGATTTTGCTGAATATCAGATATGCAGGAATAAACTGTTCGTTTATGTGTGGGGTGACAATGTTACCGTAAAAAATTGGACTGTCCTTTTTCAGATACTAATACCGCAGTATTTATACAATGGTATTAGAATTTTAGGTTATGGTTAAAAAAAGATAATCATATTTGTTTATATATATTTTTCACTACACAGCGCTTATTTATTTCATAATATGGCCTAGGCAAAAAGTGAAGCTGGCGTACAATGAAAACTAAAATAATAATTCAGTGTGAATAAACATACATTTAAGTCTGCGGGTTTAAAGGGAAGTAAGGTCTAAAGCAATGATGAACCCGATCGTAAGTGGGGTAGGAAAATTTGTAAGTAATGATGAGCTCCCGTAATTAGAAGTGCACTAGCATGTAATTAATAATATTTAATTATGTTTTGCGTTTGCTGAATAATACATACTGTCTTCAAGCGTCAATTGAAAAATCACCAAGTATGCTTTAATTAGTTTTCGCTTGCACATTTTGTTACAAAACTCTTATCTTAAAAATTAACTATATCGTATTAGTGAGTTTGACAACAAAGAAAACTTAGATAAAAATGTTTAAAGACAAAGGATTAAAGTAATTAAGTCTACTTAGGTATTTGCTCCTTCACCGTTGTTATGGGGGACTTCAACGCGAAGGTGGGCACACGGAATGGCGATGAGTTGAGAGTGGGGTCATATGGGTACGGGCAGCGGAACCAAAGGGCTGGCCCCTTTGGGCTGGTCGACTTCATGGAGAAGGGAGGGACTCTTTGCGATGAACTCCTTCTTCAAAAAGCGACCATCCAGGAAGTGGACGTGGATAAGCCCCGATGGTTCAACCAAAAATGAGATTGACTTCATCATGACGACCAAGAAGCATATATTCGATGATGTCTCCGTGATCGGCAGGGTGAAAACCGGTAGCGATCACCGCATTGTTAGAGGCACATTAAATATCAACGTCAAGCTTGAGAGGTCCCGTCTGATGAAGTCCACGCTCCGTCCGGGAAACCCGAAGACTTTCAACTCGAACTGCATAATCGCTTCCAGTGCCTCGCCGAATGCGAAACTGCGGACGAGATAAACAATGGGTTGGTGCAAACTGTCCACGCAGTGGGGTCTAAGTTCTTTAAGACCCCACGCCGTACAAAGCCTCAAAAGCTCTCCAATACAACTATTAAGTTAATGGAAAACCGGACTGAGATGAGACTGCAATCTTCAGCTGATATGTCGGGTTATGCCAAACTCAATAGACGAATCTCGAACTCCGTGCGACACGACTTGCGTTCCTATAATACAGCATGTATTAAGGACGCAATTGAGCGGAACCAAGGCTCTAAAGTGTTCGCAAAGAATTCGTCTATTGGGCGTAGCCAAATGACAAAGCTGAAGATCGATGACGGCAGTGTCATCTCATCGAAACCGGAGATATTGAGAGAGCTTGAGAGATTTTACGGACAGTTATACACCTCAACACGGGATCCCATTGCCAGAACAGCTCAGGACACCAGAGCCAAACTAACCCGACATTACACTGAAGACATCCCAGACATCAGCCTGTACGAGATTAGAATGGCTCTCAAACAGCTTAAGAACAACAAGGCGCCGGGTGAAGACGGAATCACAACAGAACTTCTGAGAGCGGGTGGAAAACCGGTACTTTTAGTCCTCCAGAAGTTATTTAATTCCGTCTTACTCGAGGGTACTACGCCAGAAGCATGGCACAGGAGTGTGGTGGTTCTTTTCTTCAAAAAAGGTGATAACACTTTATTGAAGAATTATAGACCCATCTCACTCCTGAGCCATGTATACAAGCTGTTTTCGAGAGTCATTACGAACCGTCTCGAACGCAGGTTTGATGACTTCCAGCCTCCCGAACAAGCCGGGTTCCGAAAAGGCTTTAGCACCGTAGACCACATACATACGCTCCGCCAGATTATACAGAAGACCGAGGAGTATAATCGGCCATTATGTCTAGCGTTTGTGGACTACGAAAAAGCCTTCGATTCAATCGAGACCTGGGCGGTATTGCAGTCCCTCCAGCGGTGCCACATTGACTATAGGTACATCGAAGTGTTGAAGTGTTTGTACAGCAACGCCACCATGTCGATCCGACTACAGGACGAGAGCACGAAACCAATCCAATTGCAGCGAGGTGTGAGACAGGGAGACGTTATTTCTCCGAAACTGTTCTCAAATGCATTTGAGGACGTTTTCAAGCTCTTGGACTGGTACGGATTCGGCATCAACATCAATGGCGAATACATCACTCACCTTCGTTTTGCCGATGATATAGTCATTATGGCAGAGTCGCTGGAGGACCTCAATACGATGCTCAGCGACCTCAGTAGCGTTTCCCAACAGGTGGGTCTTAAAATGAACATGGACAAGACGAAGATCATGTCTAATGTCCATGTTGCACCCGTACCGGTAGTTGTTGGGAACGATACACTCGAAGTTGTTGACCACTGCGTATACCTAGGACAAACTATCCGGTTAGGTCGGTCCAACTTCGACAAAGAGGTCGCCCGAAGAATCCAACTCGGATGGGCAGCGTTCGGGAAACTACGCGATATCTTCTCGTCCGAAATACCGCAGTGCCTGAAGACGAAGGTTTTTAACCAGTGTGTGTTGCCAGTGATGACATATGGTACTGAGACGTGGTCTCTAACGGCTGGCCTTTTAGAGAAGTTCAGAGTCACACAACGAGCCATGGAGAGATCTATGCTCGGAGTTTCTTTGCGCGACAGAATCCGAAATGTGGAGATTCGCCGAAGAACCAAGGTCACCGACATAGCTCTCAGAATCTGCAAGTTGCAGTGGCAATGGGCAGGCCACATCGCTCGAAGAACCGATAACCGTTGGGGAAGAAAGGTTCTCGAGTGGCGACCACGAACCGGAAGACGCAGCGTAGGCAGGCCTCCCACTAGGTGGACAGACGACATTGTGCGCGTCGCAGGTAACCGGTGGATGCAAATAGCCAATTGTCGTTCATTGTGGCGTTATAAGGGGGAGGCATATGTTCAGCAGTGGACGTCTTCCGGCTGATGATGATGATGATGATGAGGTATTTGCTCCGTTAACTTTGAAGATACAACGTGCTAGCATGGTGAATTCTCACACTAGTTAAAACCAAGACTATTTGACTTTTTGAAAATATTATTTTTGAAAATATTGTAAGACAGGTAGATAGAGAAAAATACGATGAGTCTGATAACATTTAAAACTCATTTCGGCCATTTTGGGACTTGGTGACTTTTCGCTCTACGGGGACGATTAACAACACAAGAAAAAGGAACATGTATCTGAGGTGTAAGTATAATGCCTCTCATAAAAGGCACAAACAATGATCCCATAGGAACTAGTGCCGTGTCTCTTAAACAACGAAACGCCTCTCTCGAAAGTGGCGTTATTTGATTTTGATATTTTCTAAGGTCTTTTTGCAGACGGCCTGATCTGATATTGAGCGGTCCTTACCGCTGTGCTCATCCTCTCTTAAAATTTAGCATTAATATGAGCGTGAAGAATAATAACGATCGTTGTTTATTAAAACTAAATTTATTATTAAAAAGGAATATTGATGGTCACCCTACATTCATAATGCGCTTGCGCAACTCGCAGAGCATTCGAAATTCAAAAATTCAAATCAGTCTCCACTCGTCGGCCGTCGAGTGCACTCGTCTGAAAAGATTTACATACATCGCGGTTTGTATGTAAAAGATTCATACATTTTTTTATTCTTTTTTCTGAGAATAAAACTTACATTTTCTGCCTAACGATGTCGTTTTGCCATTTCAACGGGTTGAAGCTATATATGGGAGTTCGTGACCTGGACTTCAATTGGAAAAGGCTATTTGCTTCCTTTAATGATGGCTTACACACGATACTGGTTTTTGCTTTAAAAATAGCTAGGCTGAGGTGTGTTGCAATTTATTCTTGATTCACTAATGCTGTTAAGAGCTTAGCCACAACGACAATATCTTTTAATGGTGGCGTTTTATGACGGATTAGTTCATCATCGTCGTCAGCTGATAGACCTCCACTGCTGAACATAGGGGCATCCCTTGGAAGGCCATAACGACAATTAGCTATTGGCATCCACCGTTTGCCTGCGACTCGCACGATTTCGTTAGTTCACCTAGTGGGAGGCCTGACTACGCTGAGTCTTCCGGTTCGTGGTCGCCACTCGAGAACCTTACTACCCCATCAGTTAAGAATCGTCTTAGAGCAATGTGGCCTGCCCATTTACGTTTGATTTTATAGATGCATTAGTTGCGACCCCAAATTTTTATGCTGTGTTTTTAGTAGTCCACACTCGGTTATCAGATCCCACACTAGGCAGTGCCTGTACAGTGATAACCAGACAACTGATATAAATATTTACCTAGTTTTTTTTTTAATACCTACTTCCTTAACAGCATCAGCAGCAGCAGCTAAAAGACGTAAAGTACGAAGAACTCACGTTTTTGAGTTAAGCTCGCCCTTTGTGATACCTTTGTCTTTTGTACTGTGTTTTTGTACTGATTTCTGTTTTTAACCGACTTCAAAAAAGGAGGAGGTTCTCAATTCGTCTGTATATATTATTTTATTTTTTTCTATGTATGTTCGCGCATAACTCTGGCAATTATGAACCGATTTGAAAAAATGTTTCTTCCATCCATTCTTTAATCCGTTAATTGGGTCCCATAAAAAAATTATTGCTTAGTAATAAGTAGTTCCTGAAAAAACAAGAATGTTGACTGCGCAGGAAAGCTGCAGGAAAGCCTATATAGATGACTTTATGTCGCTTTTTAAGGACAAAAATGGTCATAACTCTGGCAAATATTTGCCAAATTCAATGATTCTTTTTTTATTCGAAAGAAGAAACCGCTGTTATGAACCTGTATGAATTTTATTACAACCAGATAAGAACTTCCTGGAGGACCATGAATGATATGGAGGAATTTAAAAACCATAAAACTGATGTTCTCCTTTACATTTCTCTGACAAATATGAACCGATTTCGATGATTCTTTTTTTATTCGAGAGAGTAAACTACTATGATGGTTCCATGCAAATTTCATTACGATCGGATATATTGTTTCAGAGTTTCTGAAGAAACATGAATTATGTAAAAGTATGTAGACGATAATGTCACATCATAATGATGTCATAACCTACCTAGATCATTTTACCGTTTTCGATGGTTCAATCTTTATGTATGAAAATATCACTAAAAAGTATAAAATAAAATATTTAAAAAAAATATTGAACTGACTTCAATAACACTAAAAAGTATAAAATAATTTAAATATTATTGAAGTTGGTGCCAAATATAACACAGCAGGTACGCTAACACCAACTTCTTTAATATTTAAATTATTTTATACTTTTTAGTGTTATTGAAGTCTGTTCAATTTTTTTTTAAGAATATGTTATTAAGTGTACCCAATAAAGTATAATAATAAAGACGTTCATTGCTGAACAAAGGCCTCCCCCTTAGAAGGGAGGGGTTGCCATATTCCCCACGCTTGGCAGGCGGCTTGAAGATTGCAGTATAGCTAGGTAATCCAATAGAAAGACGCTGCTGCCCGTCTTCTTGTTTTCCCTTAGTCGCCTCTTACGGACACCAACTGGAGGAGATGGGAGGGTGCTATTCTTACCCGGAACCTTCATGGGTATACTTATACATATAGATAAATAATACCCACCCACAATATGGGAATTGCACCAACGACCTATTGGGTAGCAACCAGAGTGTCCTAACCACTAGACCAACGGGTCCGTCCGTGATTCCGCTGTCACCTGCCTCCTTTGAAATTGAAATATCCCAATGAAATGAAAATATTTCCAAAAGTAGAATCGCGTGGCATGAAAGTAGTCTGACTTATTCAGTAGGTGCATGGTGAGCCATGGCTAGTGTGGATAACTTAATCATTTATACATTCTGTAGGCTGCCACAAACCTACCTAGCAAGCGCGTACATTGTGCTGGTTTTAGTGATTGCGAGTAACATCGATTATCGATAAAAAACCTATATAAAAAATGTGCGTGCGTGGAATCCCTCCCCCACGATTTGTCTCTGCATCACCCTAAGATAGACTGGTAGAGAATGCCTCTGGCATTAAGTCCGCCTATGTACTGTTTTGTGCATAAAGAATAAATAAAAAATAAAAAATCCCTCCACGCGGAAGAAGTGAAACTTCACTCTCGCTCTGTCTCTTTCTATTCCCCCTCCCCGCGAACGACACTAAACGACACTGGACGACAGTGAAATGACAATTAACGACACTGAACGACGCTGAACGACACTGAAATGACACTGAACGATACTGAACGACGCTGAACGATACTGAAATGACACTGAACGATACTGAACGACGCTGAACGATACTGAAATGACACTGAACGACACTGAACGACGCTTAATGACACTGAATGACGGAATGACTGAAGACTGAATGACTGGGTCACGTGAGCGCTTTCATACCCCCGCCATGGTAGCGTTTAACGTTAAACTTGTTGGAAGTCGCATAAGAAGTTTCACTTCAATAATTTTACACTTTGAAATGAAACTAACTGTGAGCAGACTGTCCGCCTGTGACCATAAATGCTGTATAGTGTTCAAAACGTTGGGATAGTAGAGTCAAAAATAAACCGCGATTTATTCCGTAAAGTCAATGTCATTTCAAAATATTTTTATGTACATACATACATTTTATAGACATGTATAGCACCTTGATATTATGTTCTACTATGTGATTAGGGTTGCCACCTTTTTTTGTGCAGATAAAGTACATTGGCTAATATAGTTATGAAAAAAAATTACATAGTAGCAAAATAAAGTACAATTTATTTTCCTTCATTATTATGTTTAGAACCTTATTTTTTATTGTTTTTTGCAGTTAGTATCAAATTAGTATCTCTACTAAACAGTTACACAGCATATTTACAGTCTATATTTAAATTAAGGTAAATAAGTAAGTAATTCATTTTTTTTATCATATTCAGAGACCCGTTGTCCCGTTGTTTCTTTCGTCTCGCTTACTTTACTATAGGATAAATCTATATAACTTTAATTACTACATATTTAAAATCCCAAAGAAAACAAATCATGCGACTTAAAGTATTTTCATGTACTTTATTGTTCTTTAATGTATCGACTAAGTACAATTACCTGAAATAACGTACAATACTTTATTATAAAGTACGGGTGGCAACCCTATATGTGATACCCGTTAATGATTATAGAAGTAAAAAATACAGCGTAAAGTCTATATAACGCCACTGAAGGGTCTGTGCATTTTATGGCGTTATAGAAGTTGTCGTTAAATGGACAGAAGAAAAATCTGTTAATCACAGACATGTACAAAAGGACGAATTGCTTACTAAGTTTGGTATGCACGATGCCGACAGCTGAGTTTATTACGGGCTAGGATAATAAATCGACAAAAGAAGGTACACACCTGCGCAGTTTTTACTAATTTTGGCAAATTAAAGGTTACTTTTCATTCATTTTTGTCGTTATTGAGAGTGGGTGTAGTGCTATATAGAGTGTAGGCATTGTATGGAAGGCTAGCTAAATCAACCAAATCCAAGTGATTTCGACGCTGAAGGGTGCTGCTGTAGCTTGCGTGTTCGTAGATTAAAAGATTGTTGAGTCGGAAATTGGGAATAATTTATTAATAATATAAAACATATATGTACAATTACATTATCCTTACCCTAGTGCTTAACCTAAGAAGTAAATAATATTTATATACAAATCGCACATCGCCGTGCGAGTATTACGTGCGGTGTGTGCGCGGGCGCGCGGGGCGACGGCAAACTCACGAGCCGGCTGACGACGGGCGAACGGTCCGCGGCGCGCCAGTCGATGGCGAGGCAGCTAGCGAGCGGGCGTGTAGCTGGGCTGCGCGTGCGAGGCGGCGCACGGGTTTCGCGCGTCGCGTAGTGAGGTGTGCTGATTGACGGACTCCGCTGCGGTGTAACAAACGACCTTTTCAGGTCGATCATCGTGTTTTCCATTGACCGATCGCTAGGTGGTATGTGCTTCAGGGCCTCCGGGCTCTCTCGACCGTTTCCGCTGAACAGACCGCTGAATGTATGTACTGGAGGAGGTAGTGTATTGGTTTTTGGGTAAGGTCGTGATAATGGTAGGTACATGCGGTGAGTATGGTACCCTACAACGCTTTAGGGAGTTCGTCGTTAAATCGAGTTGTCGAATGTTACATCAAGTTTATACTGTATATTAAAAAATTGTAGCTGACAGCCAAAGAAATATACATACGTACTATCAAGGACACGAGCGGTGTACCAGTTTCCAAACAAAATAGTTTGAACGAGGTTACGTACGCTTACACCACCGCCTGCACGTATTTTGGGCCGGCACGTGCAAGCGATTGTCGTCCTAAAGGTTACACCGCTTGTAACCGCGAGAGTACATACAATTGAAAAGCATAGCCCTCCTTCTATGGCACTCGGGCAAAAAGCAGTGAACTATTAGTGTGAACTACCAATGACAATTCCATCTTATTTGTCAGGAAGCATAATTTCAGACAACGAGCTATAGAGAGTTTCTTTGCGTGACAGAATCCACAATGAGGAGATTCACCGAAGAACCAAGGTAACCGACATAGCTCTCAGAATTTGCAAGTTGAAGTGGCAATGGGCAGGCCACATCGCTCGAAGAACCGATAACCGTTGGGGAAGAAAGGTTCTGGAGTGGCGACCATAGACCGGAAGACGCAGCGTAGGTACGCCTTCCACTAGTCGCAGGTAACAATTGTCGTTCATTGAGGGGTTCCAAGAGGGAGGCCTATTTTCAGCAGTGGACATCTTCCGGCTAGTGATGCATCATAATCTCAAAATTAGATTATCGATATCGATGACGCACAACCTGGTACATCTCTAGAGTTAACTTTCGTGAAGCAGCGAGGCAGTCACGAGGCGATTGTAATACAATGATTTTGTGCAAGTGATGGACTCATGATGTATTTGTCACGCGATACATATAATTATCTTCACGCCTATTATTCCAAAAAAGGTTGAATACAACCGTGAGAACATAGTGGCGGCGTTAATACAAAATTAAAATTAATAACGCCACAATAAGTCTTAACTTCAGAGAGTAGATGTAGTAAGAGCTTCATCATCATCATCATCATCAGCCGGAAGACGTCCACTGCTGAACATAGGCCCCCTTGGAACGCCACAATGAACGACAATTGGCTATTTGCATCCACCGGTTACCTGCGACGCGCACAATGTCGTCTGTCCACCTAGTGGGAGGCCTGCCTACGCTGCGTCTTCCGGTTCGTGGTCGCCACTTGAGAACCTTTCTTCCCCAACGGTTATCGGTTCTTTGAGCGATGTGGCCTGCCCATTGCCACTTCAACTTGCAGATTCTGAGAGCTAAGTCGGTGACGTTAGTTCTTCGGCGAATCTCCACATTTCGGATTCTGTCGTGCAAAGAAACTCCGAGCATAGCTCTCTCCATGGCTCGCTGTGTGACTCTGAACTTTTCTAAAACGCCGATAGCTAACGGCTAGAGATTAATAGTTAAAGAAAATAAACAATTTTTTTTATGCTTTTCTCATCAGTATCTCTGGCGGTAACTAACAAAAACGAATAAAATCTTAAAGACCAAACTGAAAACTTTAACGTTGTTGTTAGCTTTTAATTTTTTTACTAAACGCGATCGATTCGAACCTGATCGATACGGTCACATCGGCCTAATTTTAACAATACCAGACAAATACGCAGATGAATTAGGAGTAGGTACCAGTGCTTGCCAAACATTATTTTATTTATTTTATACAAATAATTTACTCCCTGGTGGCTGATATTTTGGTGAGTAATAATTAAAAGATACACAACTACTTTCACTAGCTTGTATTGAAGAGTGCTGCTATCTACATGTTGGGGTCGGAAACTTTTCAGACCACCCTCGTATTATAACATACATACACATTATACATAGGGGTCGTGCATTAATCACGTGATGTTTTTTAGCAACTTTTTAACCCCTCCCCCCCTCCTGGTGATATGTGGTGAGGTTTTTAAACTACCCCCCCCCCCTATCCAAAATCACGTGGATGTTTTTGTAAAAAATTTCAACGTAAGTAGATTATATTGAAATTTTCGGAATATTATCTTTAAATACAGGTACTTAACTGATTAAATGTTGAAGGGGAAGTCGTTGCCGGCAACGGTGAGTCAAGGCCACGAGCCGCTGTTTGGTTTCGAAATCGTGCATTCAACGAAAAATAAATACACGTGATGTCTCATTATACCCCTCCCCCCTCCTGGTGATGTTTCGTGATATTTTCGGAACACCTCCCCCCCCCCTTTCAAGCCTCACGTGATTAATGGACGACCCCATACATAAAATAACATAACAAATAAATTTTTAGATTTGTACATTACATAAAAGAAATGATAAATATATAAAAACAGAAAAAAATAGAAAAACAGCAATAGTTTAGTTTATTTAAATGAATATAATTTCCACATGGCAACCCAGTTAAAAGCTCCCACGTTTTAACTGCAAAGTGCAATGGGGGGTTGCGGATATGGGGCGGGGGTGAGTGCATTATACCTCAGCGTTATACCCACTTAGTTGTCATAATATCAGAACACGGCGAGTAATGGGGGTGGTTTTTAAATTATCAACTTGTATAAGGGATGTTTTATTTATCCATATGAAAAATCACAAGATATACGAGTTATATAGCTGCGTATGGAGATCGCAAATCGCAGTCAAATAAAGGCACCTCATAGCGTAATCACAAATTATATTATATTATACTAGGTGACCCACGCAGCTCCGCCCGCGCTGTGTTTACGTTAACTAAACTTTTAATAACAGACACTCGCATCGAATACATAACCTCCTTTTTTATAGTCGGTTATAAACTGGGACTCACTTTTTACTTGCTCTCCGAAGCACGGACCCGTTTAGTTCAAATGGCGTTAAACGGTCACCCATCTATTTAATGACCTTACCTAACGTTGCTTAGCCCGATCGATTACAAAACCTTGATAACAACTCTCTATGAGTGTTCCCTTACTAATATTTATTATAATTATGAAGAAAAATTGATAAAATCAGACCAAGCGTATAACCAAGTACCCATTTTGACTTTAATCCCCTCTCCCAAAGGAACCGTGCCGAATGTGGGGATAAAAAGTATCCTATGTCCTACCTCGGAGTATTAACTCAAATCATGCCAAGTTTCGTTTCAATCCATCGAGTAGTTTCGGCGTGATGCTCAGCCGAGATACAGACAGACAGACAGACAGACAAAAATTAAAAAAAATTACATTTTCGGCCTCAGTATCGGTTAGAGAACGCCCTCCAAATATAATTTTCAAAATATCTTCAATGTACAGAATTGGACCTGTTACAGTTTTATTATAAGTAAATTGGCAAATTATCACTTAATTAAGCAACGTTAAGCAAGGTCACTTTATAGATGGGTGGCCGTTTAGTGGCTTTTGAACTCAGCCTTTCAGAGAGCAGGTAAAAAGTCGGCCCCGGTTGTTGTCATCTAGCCAGCAGTCGAAAGCCAACTGACAAAACGAAAAACAACACCAAAAGCTACCTTCAACATCAAGCTGCTAGCTGCTGCAAGCTAACGCGCTAGCGTGTGCTTTTAGAGAAGTTCAGAGTCACACAACGAGCCATGGAGAGAGCTATGCTCGGAGTTTCTTTGCGCGACAGAATTCGAAATGTGGAGATTCGCCGAAGAACCAAGGTCACCGATATAGCTCTCAGAATCTGCAAGTTGAAATGGCAATAGGCAGGCCACATCGCTCGAAGAACCGATAACCGTTGGGGTAGAAAGGTTCTCGAGTGGCGACCACGAACCGGAAGACGCAGCGTAGGCAGGCCTCCCACTAGGTGGACCGACGACATTGTGCGCGTCGCAGGTAACCGGTGGATGCAAATAGCCAATAGTCGTTCATTGTGGCGTTCTAAGGGGGAGGCCTATATTCAGCAGTGGACGTCTTTCTTGGAGTATTTTTATGTGAGTTTTGTTCGGTGATCCTTAACACTACAGTGACCACGGGTCCACACTGCCTCTTTCTACCAGATGATATCTCTTTCATAAATAGGGGATTCTTGTTTAAATCATTTTCTACACAGGCTCTAAATATCCTAATATAGACCGTAATTTCATAAACATAGAGTACTTATATATTTTTTATAATTTTATGCATCCTTAGGTAAAATATATGAAAATTCTTTATTGTTTTTTCATTAGCTGCCGAACCTACAAACGCTAATTATAGTTAATAATCCTTAATACATTTTTTGAAATCAGATTATTTCGATCATCATCATCAGCAGCCGATATACGTCCACCGCTGAACAAAGGCCTCCCCCTTAGAAGGGAGGGGTTGCTGTAATCCCCACGCTTGGCAAGCGACTTGGTAATCGCAGTATAGGTGGTACAGACATGCATGTACATACATGTACGTTAATCCAATAGAAAGCCGCTGCTGCCCGTCTTCTTGTTTTCCCTTAGTCGCCTCTTACGGACACGCAACGGGAGGATATGGGGGGGGTGCTATTCTTACCCGGACACCCCACGGGGAAGTATTTCGATACTCGAAGCAAATTAATACTTAATACGTTGATAGTAAGTAGAAATATCAAATATCTTGCATTCAATAATCGACAATAATCATAAATAGTCGACAGTCGAACTAAATAGATTTTAAATAAACTATTTAAAAAAAAATGAAAACCGACTTCAAACTAAAAAAAAACTGAAAAAACTTAAAATAACGAAAATATATTGAAGTCGGTGCTAGCACATCATGTTAACTAAGACTAGCACGAGCTGACACCGACTTCAATATATTTTCGTTATTTTAAGCTTTTTTTAGTTAATTTACTTTGAAGTCGGTTTTTTTTTTAGTTTATTAACACTTTTTAGTGACTTTTATTTTAGCAAAATAGGTATCAGCACTATCACGCAACTCGAACGTCTACGTTACAGTAACTTACTAAAAACATAAAAAGTTTATATATCTTAAACTACTGGACCGATTTTGATGAAACTTGTACTCTACCCTAAGTTGAAAAATACTCTAACTATTGCAAAAAGAGTTTTTGAAATCGGGCCAGTAGTTTCTGAGAAATCCGCGGACAAACATTCATACATATATACATACATACATATATACATACATACATACATACACTCATTTAAGGTATGTACACCACCAGCTACCCAAATAGTTCAGTTTCTTCTTTTTAATTTTTGGTTGTCTGGAAGAAATCGCTGTTAGCGATAAGACCGCCATTTGTACCTAATTTATTTTCTAATTTTTCTGTTTGTTTTACTTTGGTGTGCAAATAAAGAGTATTCTATTCTATTCTACACTCATAAAATTTGGTAAATTTGTTTAGAAGGCCACATAGACTAACATATATTAAGATTACGTATTTTTATTAATATTACATACATACGCGAATAGAGAACCTTCTTTTTGAAGCCGGTTAAAAGTGTATTAATTAGAATTAAAGTTAATGGGCGTTTGTGAGTGCGAAAGAGGATGGTAACACACAATTAACACATAATTTAGTACCACATAATTTAGTTTAACATAATAGGCCAGTGCCTATTATGTTAAACTAAATTATATCGCAACGTATATTAATTAATGCTCAGGCTTAAAACCCTCCCTTATGTAGGTGGTCCAGCTAATGATTCATTAAAAGTGTTACATAGCCATTTTAAAATCTAGATTTAGCTGAAATAAATTCTATTCGGATTCCGGCTCAAAGTGATTAAATGGTGCCATTGATGGTATAGTACAGTATGGTTTGGATGCGGCAAATTACGCTTCATAAAAAGTCAAGAACAAAAACTCACTATTATCATAATGGACTAATAGTTCGTTAAGTAGTAGAAAGTATTTCAAAAAATTCAAAATTAAAATTCAAAATTTTTCAAAATTCAAATTTTTTATTTCAAATAGGGTTAACGCTAGCACTTTTGAACGGTATTTTTTTAAAAGCTACCACCGGATCACAACGCGGCCTCAACTGAGAAGATCCGGAAAGAAACTCAGCGGGCTTGTCATTTTTTCACATTTTTTTTTTAAACAACGTTTGTCTTTTTACAATTAAATCAGCACCAGCGACAGTGTGTCCTGCCGTTCAAAATATCAAATAAAATAAAAAATACGACGAAAACACAACAAACTAAAATGCCAAAGGGATAGTAGTCGGACCAGTCCCCCCAAGCAGCACCCGCGCACGAGTTGACTCGAGCAGCAGCCATCACTCCCCTCAACCATATTGGAGGGAAGAGGGTGACCCGCCACACGAAGCCGCCACAAGCTAAGACTGTTCGATGGCGAGCATGACCGATCCAAAATCACAGTGGCTCACGTTTAACATTTACCTTCTGCTGTTAAGCAGTGCCTCGTCAGGCAAGACACAAAGCATTTTAACTTTCGGATCATAAGACTGAGAAGAACGGGTACAAAACTCAGCGAGGTGATGCTCGTCGTTGAGGTCACATGAGTACGACACTTCGGCCACGCCGGAGCTCCGCTATCTGATTGATAGTGTAGCAGATGGTTGTCGGAATGTGGTAGGTGTAATGCCTTAGTCCAGTAGGCCTCTGAGGATCTAAAAATACGTGCCGCGGACGCGATTCTGAGTTAAGGAAATGGCAGCCATGCATAGTGATGTACCGTGCCCGGGGCGTATTCCCAAAAAGTGGGAATATTGCCACTAATGTTCCCGGTAAACTTCCAATCCTAAATTAATATTCCCAATATGGTTTGCATTTGAACTAAAATATGGAACTTAAGCCGGGAACATTTCCAGTGGGGATATAATCCCGGTAGTGGGTATATTTCCAGGCATTCACCAGTGATAATGCACTAACATACATTTTGCCAGTGGCGGTTCGAGAGGGTGGGTCGTAGGGGTCATGACCCCCCCAAATTCCATATTCGTACACGGCAAAATTGAGTAGCGGCTAGTGTGTCTAGGTACAAGACCAATGGGACCATCACATATGGAAACCCCCCCCCCCATAGCGTTGGCTGCGACCGTACCTGCTTTTTGCCACATCCATATTTTATGAAACCGTGGTAATTCGCTGAATGCTAAATCCGTCTAGACTAGCCGGCCTCCGCGTTTGGACTGAACTCTGAATTATTGAGCTACTCTGTACGTAATGCGTTTTAGATTGAATTTGCCTAGTGATCTCTCAATCGATACTCCATTGAATTTGACGTACAGGTGAAATTATAATCATGACCAACTAAAACAATTAATAATAAGGTTACAGCCGGCCAAAACATAAGGTAAATCGCGTTAATTCCTGATGAAAATAACGTTTGATAATGGAACGCGAAAGTCTAAAAGTACATAGAACAATTTTACTAAGGTCTCGAAATCATGCAACTCACTACCGAAACGTGTGTGACATCGCCCGTTAAACTATAGGTCATCTAATGGGCGCAACATGACACGGTGCTCACAGGGACGGGGGTCGCAGCCCCGCCGGCGTCCTCCTCAGAGTCGCCACCGTACTCGATGGCCGTGAAGCGTACGTCCAGCCACTCTGAAGACGGCAGAATACCTGACGCAGTCTTAGCGTGCTTGAAGTACTAAAGTTTCCTTACGGTCCAATGCTTTAGAATTCCTTGAAATACGAGTATAATCCAAGCCTTTAACAAGTCCAACGGCTTTCACATTTGAATTTAGAATCCATTTGTACCAGAACGTGAATTCAAATTGTTAAAGCCGGTTCTAAATTCAAACTTGTGTTGGCAAAGTCGTAAGACAGGTGTCGCTACAGTCGCTCGGTCCGGAGCCGGTAAAGCGCCGAGCCGTCTGTAGCCCTAGCAACAGACGGCCAGGATATCGATCCAATGTACAGTGAAGGGACTATGATGTTTATCGATATCGATATTTTTTTTTAATTTACTTTTTATTCGACATATTTTCAGTTTATTCTGTAGTCAACGGTAAAGGTTGCATATTTATTATCCTAGCTATGAAATCGTTTGTAGTAATAAATAAATAAAATAAAATAAATAAACATAGTGATGAAACAACTTGAGACAAGCAAGACCTGATGTTAAGTGACAGGTCTGCCTATAAAAAGTCACCCAAGATATTAACTATTAAGTTACTGGTGTCCGGTAATTTCACCAGCTACCGTGCCCTTCACACCGGAACACAGCAATGTTAACACACTGCTGCTTGGCGGTAGAATATCAGACACTGCGATGGTATCAACCTGGATGGTCCCTTGCACAAGGGATCTGCCACCTATAAATTTAATTTCTTTTATACATTACGTATACAATTTTTACTGAGGCGTGACGTCAAAAGCCCCCACTCCTGAACTTAGACGCTCTATATCTTTGGCATTTTCTATTTAATTGTTAAATAAAAAATACGTGTCAAATAATTTAATTTTTTGATAATCTATCTGACGGACTATTTAGATTTTTTTTTATCCAGTCATCATCCCCGTTGAACTGGTGGCTGATTGTCCGTACCTTTCGCTGTCAGTACCGCCACTCTAGAACAATGTTCTTCTCGTCGTGCGGTTATTTTTTTTTTCTTTCATAATCGTCTGCTCCCAAACTAAGCAGAACAAACTGCCTAGTACAGGCACTATGGTAACCAGACAACTGATACAAAAATACAAGATATTTTTTATTCCACCTATTGGGTAGCTGCCAGCCCTGGTCAGGGTGTCTAACCACTCTAGACTGGACTTGGATGTAGTCCAGCTTATTAAGTTGAAAAAGACGGTAATATTTTTTTCCACTACCCTAGATACAGAGTTACGTTGTCCACATGTAGCAGTGTTTGTATCTGTGAGGGTGTCTGTTAATTATACTCAGTTTAATGAATTATTAATGCATTATATCGTGGTATTATTAGATTTGTCTCCATTATAATAGTGACACCTTTTTGGTCGCTCGCCAGTCAAGGAGCTAAGTAGTTAATTTTAAAAAAAAAGCCACAAATATTCAGCGGTTATGCCATTTAAAATAGAAATAATGGTATCAAAATAAAAGGCGTATTGGAGCGAAATTTTGCATGCTCTTGCATCATATGAGTAGAAAAAATTGAAAAAAATCTCACATTATTAACACCATTGCACAGTGCTTTCTGCAAATATAAATGATTTGATTTGAGTATGAAGCTACAAAAACATCGATATCGAATTCTGATTGCTCATCCCTAAACAGCGCAATGCTATATTTTGATAATTAATCTTACAAATTGTTAAAAGTTTTTGATGTGGCGCTACGCGAGCAGTGATTTCAAGAATCCAAGATTGTTTACCTACTGCGCGTAGCAGTATTCCTACAAATTAGACAAATGAAAATGGTGACATTACGAATTCAGTTGTGTCGATAAACTCCGGCAACTTATAGGGTGACCGGAGGGGCTGCGGCCGCTAGTGATGCAAAGCGGTGCAAGTATGCAGCCGTAGGTTCCAGCTATACATTGGTGCTCATTACGGTGGAGACCATGGGGCCTTGGTCGCATGAGATGCACGGTTTGGTGATGAGATGCACGGTTTGGAGAGACGCTCCTCGGAGTCGCCGCCTACTCAATGGACGTCCTAGGGCCCACAAGTTGAACGTCCAGCGACTCCGAAGAAATAATTTAAGACCTTGCCTTATGTTGCTTAACCAGCAGTTTACCGAACGATAGTATGGTGGACTTAAAGGCAAGGCACTAGGTGTAAATCTCACTGGAGAACCAAGGTCTTATTTTTGTATGAGTAGTACTGTAGGCCGCAGATGGCCATGACAGGTTCACCGGACAAGAGAGCGAGCTCTTATAGCGCTCAGCGCAAGGCACTGAGTGGTGCAGATCCCATCGGAGAACCCTGGTCTCCCCTCGGGGAGTTTAGTGGGTAAGAATCCCACATACCCCGATTGACCCCCACAGGTCCGGGCGACCTATCGAAGGTCTCCTCGCGAAAACAGAAAAAAACAGTTTAATTTGTTATTGACATTGTTTCCAGAGTTAGACAGGTCTGTCTACCCTATGAGTGCACAGCGTGATGGTACAGTTAGATATTTCAAAGTCCATCTGTCAGCAGCACGCCGCTTAGATAGATATCGCGGCGGCGATCACAAACGATTCTTTGTTCGATATCATCTGATACTTGGATTAGTTAATTTTGGATAAGGAATAGTTATACTAAATAACATAGGTAATAAAAAATAGGTATTTTTATTATGCATAGGCCTCGCGGGAGAATGCTCAAATGTTATTTTTTTATAATATTTTTTTAACAACTTTGAATATGTTTGTTTCATGTTATAGCTTATTTATTACTTGACAAAATCTGGTTATCCGTTTCTTATAGCGTCGTATTTATCTAATGTAGACGTTATCGAGCATGCTGTTCAATGTAATTTTTTTCTTTTTCAATAAATAAATATTTTATTATTATTATTTTATTAATGATTTCTTAAATTTGCCATTTACTTAGTCTTATCAATAAGCCTAACGGCTTAACGGCTACAATAAAATAAAATAAATGGATTTCAGAATAGATTCATGTCTTCTGTGCCTTAAGCAATGGTATTTTATGTAATAAATACGTTACTTATGTATGTACTAAGCAATCGACGATTACAAGTAGCACAGCACTCACACATATGGTAACGTCACACTAATGCTTGAAAATTTGTTTGTGTATTTGGTTAATTACATAATAGCATTTTCGATTGTTTTGATGCAATTATTCAATAAAATAAAACGAAGTGACACTGTGAATTATCCAATTAGCTTGTCACCCCTCTCGTTCACAGTTATTTGTTGCATTGGTTACAATGCTCAAACTCCTCCGTGATTCCGAGAGTTTCCGCACGGAAAATCCCGAATTCTTATCCAACGTGTATGAATCTAAGTCGGGGCAAGATCGCGAATGCCCCCATCATAGATGCTGCGTCATTTTGTCGACACTAGCTTCGTCATGCCTTCCAAAACCGTAGATATGTTCAGATATTCGCATTTACATCTTTAGAGAAGATGTTTTTATTATTTGTAATTCAAATTGTGCCTACGAGTATATTATGTAGGTACTTACATATTTAAAAAAAACTCTCGGCACATGTAAATGTATTTATAATAAATAGCTGAACAGATTTTAAACAAACATAGCCAAGAATCATATTTCTTAAAAAAAACAATGAAATCCATTATTGTTTGCAAGCTACGATGCCACAGTTAGACAGACAGATAAACATAATTTGCATAGAGAGAAAATATATAGGTACATTTATTGCATTGTCAGTACATTAATTATTGCAGTTAACAAGTACCTAAGTACCTATAAATTATAAAAATACATAGAGTAGGTAAATAAATATTACATTAAACATACGAGTACATACATACATAATACATATTATATTTCATATATGCATAGGGTAAATGTGGGATAGTTGCCCTAGGGGTATAGTTGCCTTGATTGTAATTTCTCTAGTTTGGCGGATGATCACATGTTATTTTATTTATGTTAGTACTTTACTGTAGACTCTACAGTCTCTCGAAAGATAAATAAAATAACATGTGATCATCCGCCAAACTAGAGAAATTACAATTGAGGCAACTATACCCCTAGGGCAACTATCCCACATTTACCCTATATGTATTTTCAACTAAATCTACCTTTTCCCTACCCGAGGTGCTAGGCTAAATGAATTGCGAAATAACTTTGATACATCCAAAGATGTAAACTACGGAACCCTCGGCGCGCGAGTCGGACTCACACTTGACCTATTCCTTGCGTTTAAAATGGCCACATCTATTAATTTGTTAGGCCTGCCGCCCGAAAATCTACCATCTCAAAGCAATCGGAGTACAATAGCAATTACTGTTGCTCGAGCCGAATCGAGATGGGTATCGATACTTTGATATCGATACATCGATGACAGGTACACAGCACTATTGTTCGCCACTGATGAATATTAGTTAATTTGTTGTTAATAGCTTTTCTTTTTTTATCTGTTATGATCTGGGAATGGAATGTGCCGATAGTACTCGTGGTGAAGTCAAAGTCAAAATCAAAAATATTTATTTCAAATAGGCACAAGCACTTTTGAACGGTCAATTTTTAAAAGCTACCACCGGATCGCAACACGGCCTCAACTGAGAAAATCCGGCAAGAAACTCAGCGTGCTTGTCATTTTTACAAGCTTTTTTTCACTTATTATACCTAAACATTGTTTGCCTTGTTACAATTGGATTAACATCAGCGATAGTGTGTCCTACCGTTCGAAAGATAACACAAGAGAGAAAAGAAAAAAAATATGACAAAATTACAACAATCTAAAAATCCAAAGGGACAGTAGTCGGACCAGACCCTCCAAACACTTCGGAGTCGCTGGACGCTCGGGGTGTGGGCCCCTTGAGCGTCCATTGAGTACGGCGGCGACTCCGAGGAGGACGGCGGCGGGGTTGCGACCCCCGTCCCCGTGAGTACCGTGACTGGTTCCCGGGGGGCTACAATGCGCCCCCCGGCGGCGGGCTCAAAGGCAAGGCACTGAGGGGCCCCTGGTGCAGATCCCACCGGAGAGCCCTGGGGTCCCCCTCTCATGTGCCGATGCGACAGCCGCGGGGGTTTTAGTGGGTAAGAATCCCACATACCCCGGTCGAGCCCCACAGCTCCCGGGGATCTTTCGAAGATTTCCCCCGCGTCAAAAAAAAAAAAAAAAAAAAAGACCCTCCAAACAGCATCCGCGCACGAGTTAACCCGAGCAGCAGCCATCGTGAATCGAGAGTAGGTACCTGACTTCAATAATAATGTCCTCCTGGCCGATACGACCACAGCGGCCAATCTTTCACAAGATCAGCCATCTACACACACAAGTGCACTCTCTCTTCCTTTACTCTCACAATCCGAAGGGACGGAAGACCAACACGATCGGAGAGAGGTCAGGCGAAGGAATAGACGCTCCCCCGGCACCCTCACGGTTCTCGCGTTGAAATTTAATAGGGACCCAAAGAGCTCCATTATGTGAGACCCACGAGCCACGAGGACTACTTCATCACATTTCTATTAGGCCCCCGAAGATGGGGCCGAGCACCAGGGACCACCTAGAAATTATTCAAATCTATGAACCGCAGATAATTATGTCAAAGTACTTCACGCCAAATATGGGCAAGCAAAATCACCGGTGATTTATTTAAAGAATAAAAAAATTGTTTTTTTTTTTCTCGGACGGATCGTTACTAAAGCAAATAATAGTATTTAGATAAATAATGAACGCGCCAAGAATACCTGCTGTGTAAATACCGTGGGTGTTGTTGGGTGAGGCACACTATTATCTGACCATCGCCACTACAAATATGTCATGAGAAAAATTGACTGAGTATACGCGGCGTGGTGTAGTATGGTGCGGGTCCTTATTGTTGCAATTTATTTATTTCTTTTATTTATTTTTTATTTGTGTTTGACTAACATGTTGGCAGAGTACCATTTTTATAATGTCTAACACTCATTAATTTTTGTGACTGATAGTGCAACTGAAATCACCATCATCATCATCAGCTGAAAAACGTCAACTGCAGAAATAATGGCTCGCCCTTAGAAGAAAAGAGTTGCCAAAATATCTACACATGACAGGGATCTTAGGGATCGCAGTATAAGGGGCCAATCCAATAGAAAGGTAGAAAGGTGGTAATCCAATAGAAAGACGCTGCTACCAGTCTTCTTGCTTTCCCTTACTCGCCGCTTACGACGTCTAACGTAGGGGAAATGACTGAGTGGTATTCTTACCCGGACACCTCTCGGGTCCGGAATCCTTAGGTATGTTCATAGCCAAAAAAAACAAATAAACTATGTTAAAAAAAAACCGACAAAGTAAATTATCTAAAAAGCATAAAATAACGACAATATATTGAAGTCGGTGCTAGCACATCATGTTAACTATGACCATGGATGAATCATTCATCCATGCTATGACTAACATGAGCTGACACCGACTTCAATATTATCATGTTTTCGTTATTTTATGCTTTTTAGATAATTTACTTTGAAGTCGGTTTATATTTTTTTTTAAATAGTTTATTTAACACTTTTTATTAGTGACTTTTATTTTAGCAAAATAGGTATCAGCACTATCACGCAACTCGAACGTCTACGTTACAGTAACTTAACGAAAACATAAAAAGTTTATATCTCTTAAACTACTGAACCGATTTTGATGACACTTGTACTCTACCCTAAGTTAAAAAATATTCTAACTACTGAAAAAAGATTTTTTGAAATCGGACTTATAGTTTCTGAGAAATCCGTGGACAAACCTACATACATACATACATATATGCATACATACATACATACATACATACACTCATAAAAGTTAGTAAATTTGTTTAGAAGCCCTCATAGACTAACATATATTAATATTACGCATTTTTATTAATATTACATACATACGCGTCGAATAGAGAACCTTCTTTTTGAAGCCGGTTAATGAAGCCGGTTAAAAATGAAATACCACGTCATAGTGACGTCATACTCACACTTGCCTGTCAAGATTTGCACATCGTGCTTAGCCTGCTGCTTGGGTAGGTACTATATATGTAATTAAAAATATTACTAACAAGGTACCTAATATGAAAGAAAACCTTAAAATTCGCATTTTTTTAATATACTTAGATAGATAGATAGATTAATACTTTATTGCACACATTTTGTTGAACAATACATGAAACAGTTACATAACTTAATGTGAGCAAAGGCGGTCTTATCGCTCAAAGCGATCTCTTCCAGACAACCTTTGTAAAAGGAGCTATACTAAAATAAAACTGCAGTATAGTGCACAGTAATAATACAAAGTAGACAAACAATAAATAATATATTAACAACACATAATGCATACATTACGTATAAAAATATTATTATATACTAATACATATTTAAATAAATATATTATATAAGATACTATACTTATAAAATACCTATTTCACAAAAATTACCTTTATTTACATTATATACAACAAGGACTGGTATTATTTATGGTATATATACATATAATATATAAATATATATATATTGTTTGGTATTTGAATTAATCATGCATTTCTGAACGCTCTCTTGTGACGTAAATGACGTATTTCCAAATCAACCAATCCCGTTCTTCCTTGAGTGGCCTATATCCGCTTAGTTACCGTATAACCACGAGACCTACAGCACACCGCCGCCGCCGCGAGAGTGCTTCTATTGCCTATAATTGTGAAGTTTTGTGAACTTTTGTGTCGACACATTGTGCCTGGTACCAGCTAATCATCAGGTGAGTGGCGCTAGCTGTTTCCTACCTTTTTCCTTGACTTATACCTGCGTTTTACAGCGTCGAGTAGCGTTCAATACCTACTAATTAATACACCTCATACAGTCCACAATTAAAAAATATTAAAACCGCTATTTCTTGGCTTCTAGCCATATTTTAAACCCGCCATATATATATATAAACTATTAAAAAAAACAAAACCGACTTCATAGTAAATTATCTAAAAAGCATAAAATAACGAAAATATATTGAAGTCGGTGTCAGCTCGTGCTAGTCTTACTTAACATGGTGTGCTAGCACCGACTTCAATATATTTTCGTTATTTTATGCTTTTTAGATAATTTACTTTGAAGTCGGTTTTTTTTTTTTAATAGTTTATTTTGTATAGAGACTGACATTTTCGTGTTGAATACTACGTCATACTCCACACTGAGCTGTCAACACTGCAAGTCGTGCTAGGCCTGCAATTGACAATCTGTCAAAATCACCGTAACCTTAGAAAAATTGTCGGCCAGTAACAACTCCGCACACCTTATATCCGCATTTTTTGCCAATTCCAATGATAAGTGATTCACATCGACTCACAGAATCATGATCTACCATTATTGATATTAATCTGAGCTAAGCAATAATTTCGTATGCAAATACTTACGCAAAAAAATATAAACTTTAGTTTTGTGATGTTTCCAAATTACTGTAGTTTAGCGAGTTCTTGGATTTGTAACCATTATTGACAAACTTTAACCTTGGGAAAGCCTTGAGACTACTTTTTGTAGTTAATAAAAGCTAGTGCTTCCTTCCCTTCTGATGGTAAGAGGTGTTACAGTCATGAATGGAGCGTACTGGCTTATTAAGATTTCTAGATTTTTTTCGAGTAAGCATTTGATGGACTGTACACTGAGCTATTGCAAAAGGCCGGGGTCACTTGCCATAATTGGTATACTAATTATATCTTGTTAAGCGGTGACTTGCCACCCGAGTTTGTTATGTAGGAGTAGTACTGTTGGCCGCAGATGGCCATTACAGCTTCACCGGACAAGAGGGCGAGCGCTTAAAGCGCTCCAGCCAAGGTTTGGGTAGCGACTAGCACAAGGGCACCTCAGGGAGGCACGGCCTCGGCTTGGGCTGCCGCTTAGAGAAAATGAGTTTACCACCGGTTCACAACGCGCCCCCGCTGAGAAGAACCGGCAAGAAACTCAGCGAGGGGATGCATGTCGAGGTCGCATGCGTACGACCCTACGGCTTCGCCGGCGAGACTGGTGTCTATGTGTTGATGTGTTTACGACTCGTGACGTCGTTGTCGGTGTTGGGGACTTGCCACCCTCTAGATGGGCTCTCCATATAACCGTCAGAACACGCCGGAGTGCAACACCGGTGTGAATGGCTCAGGGGTGTCGAGAGGTGTGCTGCGCTTTCTCCATAGTTACTCGCGGCGTTATGCCCATTAACACTTCGATCCCTGGAGCATTTTTTTTATACTACCAAGGTGGCAAGCCAGCGTACGGCCCGCCTGATGGTAAGCAGCCACCGTAGCCTATAGACGCTAGCAACACCAGAAGCATCACTAGCGCGTTGCCGACCCTTAAGACATTAGATGTTAACGTTCGTTGGTAACGTTCTGAAGGCAATTCACTTGAGCTTATTAATTATTCTTGGAGTGTATCTAACTTAGACGACTTGTGATAAAAGTTGGTAATATGTTAAAGTGCTTTGGATCTTGCCTGATGAGGCACTGCTTAACAGCAGAAGGTAAATGTTAAACGTGAGCCGCTGTGATTTTGGATCAGTCATGCTCGCCATCGAAAAGTCTGCTTGTGGTGGTTTCGTGTGGCGGGCCACCCCCTTCCCTCCAATATGGTTGAGGGGAGTGATGGCTGCTGCTCGATTCAACTCGTGCTCGGGTGCTGCTTGGGGGGCCTGGTCCGACTACTATCCCTTTGGCATTTTAGTTTGTTGTGTTTTCGTCGTATTTTTTATTTTATTTGATACTAGCTGACCCACGCAGCTCCGCCTGCGCTATTTTTACGTTAACTAAACTTTTAATAACAGACATTAGCATCGAATACATAACCTCCTTTTTTATAGTCGGTTAAAAACTGGGACCTACTCTTTACTTGCTCTCCGAAGCACGGACCCGTTTAGTTCAAATGGCGTTAAACGGTCACCCATCTATTTAATGACCTTACCTAACGTTGCTTAACCCGATCGATTACAAAACCACTCTCTATGAGTGTTCCCTTACTAATATTTATTATATTATAAAGAAAAATTGATAAAATCTGACCAAGCGTATAACCAAGTACCCATTTTGACTTTAATCCCCTCTCCCGATAGAACCGTGATAGATTACGGGATAAAAAGTATCCTATGTCCTACCTCGTAGTAAGATCTCAAATCATGCCAAGTTTCATTTGAATCCATTCAGTAGTTTCGGCGTGATGCTCAGCCGTGATACAGACAGACAGACAGACAGACAGACAAAAATTTAAAAAATTACATTTTCGGCCTCAGTATTGGTTATAGAATGCCCTCCAAATATAATTTTCAAAATATCTTCAATGTACAGAATTGGACCTGTTACAGTTTTATTATAAGTATAGATTTTGAACGGCAGGACACACTGTCGCTGGTGCTGATCTAATTGTAAAAAGACAAACTTTGTTTAAAAAAAAAATGTGAAAAAATTACAAGCCCGCTGAGTTTCTTGCCGGATCTTCTCAGTTGAGGCCGCGTTGTGATCCGGTGGTAGCTTTTAAAAAAATTACCGTTCAAAAGTGCTAGCGTTAAGGCTATTTGAAATAAAAAATAATAATTTGAATTTAAGTCTTTGTGTCCGGTAATATGGCTCTAACAACTCTTCTCTGGACGGCCCATTAAGGCAAGTCCTGCGGCCCCCTTCGGCTTCCACTCGGCCGACGAAGACACGCCGAGGTGGAGGCCCTGACCGACTCTCTGGAGCACTGGGGTCCGTGGTGTCATTACGCACCAACAGCTCGCCACAAGCTGCCCCACGGGCTTATTATTATTAGTATAAAAATGGAAAGGTATAAATTCCTCTTTACACCTATGCAAAGCGGGTGACATGCAATAAATTATAATAAGTCAATACAATATCGTTAAGGTAAACTCATAGATGCCGTTAAGTCAGTCCCATATTTGTTGGTATTTATAATATTAAGCGCATTTTGAAATTGTCAACCATTACTTTAAATACGTATGCATAGAAATATCGTGGCCATTAATTTGAATCGACTAATTCGACAGGCACTAATGGACAAGCCAATATTTTATGTAAACATAAAGTCAGGCTATTAATATTATGTTATGTTATCGTAGCGCCAAGTCTACGATGGCACATCAATGTAACCATTAATAAATTGGCTGTATTAGCACATGCTTTGCAAAGTGGAGGTCGTGGGTTAAAATCCTCTGGGAGCAATAACTTTGTGTACTGGATGGAATGGAAAATAAGCTGATTCATGCGTTGGATGAGCATGTACTTAGTTGGTCCTACGCCCGATCTCTCCCCGGTCGTGTCAGTCTTCAGTCCCATCGGATTGAAGACACAGTGTTCTCATTTTTTTGTACACATGTAACTGCGATTTTTTAGTATTCCATACCTAAAAGGTAAAAAAGGAGCACTTATGATCTTACTTCGTCTGTATCAGACACCGGTCTCGCCGGCGAGGCCGAAGGGTCGTACGCATGCGACCTCAACGACGTGCATCAACCCACTGAGTTTCTTGCCGGTTCTTCTCAGTGGGGGCGCGTTGTGAATCGGTGGTAAACTAAGCCCTCTCTTAAGCGACAGCCCAAGCCGAGGCCGTGCCTCCCTGAGGTGCCCTTGAGCTCGTCGCTACTTCTGCCGTTAAGGCTAGAGCGCTTTAAGCGCTCGCCTCCTATTGTCCGGTGAAGCTGTAATGGCCATCTGCGGCCAACAGCGTCTATCATTCCCAAAAAAAAAAAAAATTGCTTCGTCTGTCTGTCTGTATGTCGCACCTATATATTTCAGGAATCACTGATGCTATCGATTTGAAACTTGGAATAGTTTTAGATCTTACTTACCCAACCTCATCGCAAATTAAAAAAAAATTGTTTAACTTTTTTTATAATGGGGTCGAAATAGGTCATCGAAATTTCAAAGTGAGATTACTGTACCTATACAGTAGGGTATAATATGAAAGGGCTTCATTTGCACATATCAAAACA
Organism: Furcula furcula; assembly: GCA_911728495.1. Taxonomy (NCBI): domain Eukaryota; kingdom Metazoa; phylum Arthropoda; class Insecta; order Lepidoptera; family Notodontidae; genus Furcula; species Furcula furcula. The sequence continues at coordinate 6,630,258 of OU452269.1, forward strand.
GATTTTTATTTTGGTTTATATCACGTAGTTTTTGGCTAATAAGAAGAAGAAAAGCATTTATTTGCCCAACACTTACATAACACATATATATATAACAAAATAATAACAGATCTTCAATAATTGTGTGTGGACAAACACAGCTCATCACCATCATCATTATCAGCCGGAAGACGTCCACTGCTGAACATAGGCCTCCCCCTTAGAACGCCACAATGAACGACAATTCGCTATTTGCATCCACCGGTTACCTGCGACGCGCACAATGTCGTCTGTCCACCTAGTGGGAGGCCTGCCTACGCTGCGTCTTCCGGTTCGTGGTCGCCACTCGAGAACCTTTCTTCCTCAACGGTTATCGGTTCTTCGAGCGATGTGGCCTGCCCATTGCCACTTCAACTTGCAGATTCTGAGAGCTATGTCGGTGACCTTAGTTCTTCAGCGGATCTCCAAATTTCGGATTCTGTCGCGCAAAGAAACTCCGAGCATAGCTCTCTCCATGGCTCGTTGTGTGACTCTGAACTTTTCTAAAAGGCCAGCCGTTAGAGACCACGTCTCAGTACCATATGTCATCACTGGCAACACACACTGGTTAAAAACCTTCGTCTTCAGGCACTGCGGTATTTTGGACGAGAACCTGAGACCTTAACGATATTGTATTGACTTATTATAATTTATTGTTTGTCACCCGCTTTGGTGTAAAGAGGAATTTATACCTTTCCATTTACTAATAATAATAAGCCCGCAGGGCAGCTTGTGGCCATTGCCACTTCAACTTGCAGATTCTGAGATCTATGTCGGTGACCTTAGTTCTTCAGCGGATCTCCAAATTTCGGATTCTGTCGCGCAAAGAAACCTCAGCATATTGCTGCACTATAGTGTATACCTATAGAGCAGCCCTGGTATTCTGGCAGTACCTAAAACTGTCATCACGGAATGCCAAGCACGCAGGAGTGTGCACCTATACATTGCTGTGTTCCCGTATGAATGGCACTGTAGCTGGTGAAATTGACGTGACACAAAGAACATAGAGTTTATATATTAAGAATAGAGTACGCGTTTGTGGTTGGCCACAGTGAACGCGCGGTGACTTGAGCCTAGCGCGGGCGCGGCGGCGGGCGCGCAGGGTGGCCACAGTGACGCGCGGGCTGTTGCGGCGATAACACTTATTGCAGGTGTCGCAAACCTTTTATGAGGATTATGTATTTTTTACTGGATAGGCCAATCCTGAGATGGGAGGCGTTGATCATAAGAGATGGTGTGCTGGGTGCTCACGAAATACCTAAAAACAGTTAAATGAATAGAAATTTAAAAAAAAATGTTAAGAATTGAAATTGTAGTCAAAAATATTTATTTTATGTATTAAGAAACATCAATAATATACATATTATACACTTACAATATCAAATGTCCAAAAAAACCTTTTTTATACATGTATTTAAAGTTATATAATATTAAAAAATACTTAAAACGAGCGACAAGACCGAAATGGTTTGATACCCCGCCAGCCGCGCGATCGGTCGCTTGTTGACTAGGCCCGCAGTGTGGCCAGAACGAGCGGATAGGAACGTTTGAAAAGTACGCCCGCAAACTCGCGCAAGCCGGTCGCGCTAGGCTCCCGCGCAAGTCACTTCAGTGTGGCCGCAAGCGGCGTTTTCATATGTTTGATATTTCGCGCCCGCCGCCGCCGCCGCGCTAGGCCTGCAGTGTGGCCGACCACTAAGTCTATGGTTTCCTTAAACCAATCGTAGGCGGCTTAGGCAGTTTTCTAGCTCAGGTTTACAGTAACAAGTAATTATGGGTTTGATCTGTCACAAGCGCAAATGTCGATAGATACAGCTGATGGTAGAGTACCTATTGTCGTGTAAATGATTCTTACTTGAAAATAAGCGTTCTATAGTACTTATACATAGCTGCAGTGTAATGTATCTGTTTCTAGGCCGGCGTGTCGCTTACCATCAGGCGAACGTCTTGCCACATCACTAGGCTGAATAATACGTATATATACTAACGTCAATCAGTTTACTTATAATAATAATAATAATACCAGCCCTTGTTTATGTCCCACTGCTGGGCATGGGCCTCCCCTCAAGATGAGGGGGCTTAGGCCATAGTCCACCACGCTGGCCAAGTGCGGGTTGGCGGACTTCACACGTCATTCGAAAGCTAGTAAAGGTTTTCTCAGACATGCAGGTTTCCTCACGATGTTTTCCTTCACCGAAAGCTAGTAACAATCGCACAAAGACGATTCGCACATGATTCATTAAATAAATCAGAGGTGCGAGCCGGGGTTCGAACCTGCGCACCTTGTTTCCAAGGCAAGCGCTCGCCCACTGAGCTGTTAGCGCTTACTAGTTTACTTAATCATACAAAAAAATTTTTTTTTGTACATGTAAACAAAATGCTAACCAACTTATATACAAAACTAACTGACCCACGCTGCTCCGCCTGCGCTATTTTTACGTTAACTAAACTTTTAATAACAGACATTCGCATCGAATACATAACCTCCTTTTTTATAGTCGGTTAAAAACTGGGACCCACTTTTTACTTGCTCTCCGAAGCACGGACCCGTTTAGTTCAAATGGCGTTAAACGGTCACCCATCTATTTACTGACCTTACCTAACGTTGCTTAACCCGATCGATTACAAAACCTTGATAACAACTCTCTATGAGTGTTCCCTTACTAATAATTATTATAATTATGAAGAAAAATTGATAAAATCGGACCAAGCGTATAACCAAGTACCCATTTTGACTTTAATCCCCTCTCCCAAAAGAACCGTGCTAGATTACGGGATAAAAAGTATCCTATGTCCTACCTCGTAGTAAGATCTCAAATCATGCCAAGTTTCATTTGAATCCATTCAGTAGTTTCGGCGTGATGCGCAGCCGTGATACAGACAGACAGACAGACAAAAATTAAAAAAATACATTTTCGGCCTCAGTATCGGTTATAGAATGCCCTACAAATATAATTTTCATAATATCTTCAATGTACAGAATTGGACCTGTTACAGTTTTATTATAAGTATAGATAGATATAGATGAATTATATCGTTTATTTTCTCGTTCCATGATGGATAGATTGTTATTATCTTATTCTGAATCGCTGTACGAACAAAGCGACTGTCTGTTAATAATGTTATATGGCATGTTTAAATAATAGGGCCTATATAACAGCGGTGACAGACAGAAAAATTACATAGACGAGGAATGGCGAGGTGCGTTCACGTAATACTACGTTATTTCTATTGTTTACCTAAATACACAGTGTAAACTGGCCAAGCGTTCTTAACCGCGACCTTACATACCTATGTAATGTTGCGGTCAGAAACGCAAACAAAACATAACATCGGGCGGTTTTCCCGCCCGATTATAATGTGGGTGTCTTTAAGACTAGAGTGAATAGGCTTTTAATAAGCTAGTGTGTTTTGCCACCCTCGATTGCGTCGCCGCTTTCCATCAGGTGGGACTGCAGTCAAGCACTAGCTTACAAGTGTTAAAAAAAATATTGAACGAAGTTACAAGCGATTATTATCCTAAACCGTGATCAACCGCCAACCCCGCCCCGCCCGGGGGTGGCAACCCCGCCGCCGTCCTCCTCGGAGTCGCCGCCGTACTCAATGGAAGTTCTAAGGGCCCACACCTGGCCTATGTAGGACTTAGGGTAAGTAGGATGAAATGATCCTCGGAATAGTCGTAGGATATTAGTAGAAGCCCAACCATTCCAGAAGGCCATGGTCACTTGCCATAAAGCTATTTATCTAATTTATTGTGGCAATTGGTGACTAGCCACCCATTATGTCAGGGCTACCCAACCGTGGAGGCATGCGCCCCTTGGGGTACGTAGAATAATCGCAAGGGACGTCAGACGATTGTCAGTCCCAGTGAAAAGAAAACTCCATAGTCCAAAATGTCAGACAGCCAGGATGGTAAAGTAGCCGCTTTCCACTCGGTGGTGGGTGGTGGGGACTGCAGCCGAGCACTAGATTCATCATGATCATCAGCCATAAGACGTCCACTACCTCCTCTTACCCCCTCGTTTTTTCTTCTTCTTCTTCTTAGAAGGGAGGGGTCGCCAATAGTCGCCATAATCCCCACGCTTGGTAGGCGTCTTGGGGATCGCAGTATAGGTGGTAGGTAATCGAATAGAAGACGCTGCTGCCCGTCTTCTTGTTTCCCCTTAGCCGCCTCTTGCGGACACCCAACGGGAGGAGATGAGAAGGTTCTATTCTTACCCGGTCACCGAGAGGGTAGCTCTAGTGTGGGAAAATATGGAAGTAAAAGACTTACAGTAACAGGAAGGCGCTGGCTCGATGTCTTCCACAACATCCGGCACTTTTATTTTAGCGTCTCTTTGGGAGGTTTTAATTGAAATAAAAAGCACTTCGATGGCTTTAGCGCCGTAAGGAAGGCGATAATAAAGGAGTAGGAGTTAATTGAAATTGAGTTGGTGTAAAATGCGTGTTGCGTGCGCGACGAACAAGCGTTTAGAAGAGAGTTCTTTTTTTATTTTGTAACGGCTAGTAAACCGATGAAAAGAATGTCAAAATGACTTGTGTGATGATGAGTGACAGGTGTTTTTGATGTATTGCGTGTGAGTTGAGTACGGATAGATGGCGTTTACAACTAGAATATCTATACTTATAATAAAACTGTAACAGGTCCAATTCTGTACATTGAAGATATTTTGAAAATTATTTTTGGAGGGCATTCTATAACCGATACTGAGGCCGAAAATGTAATTTTTATAATTTTTGTATGTCTGTCTGTCTATCTGTCTGTCTGTATCACGGCTGAGCATCATGCCTCAACTACAGAATGGATTCAAATGAAACTTAGCATGATTTGAGATCTTACTACGAGGTAGGACATAGGATACTTTTTATCCCGTAATCTAGCACGGTTCTTTTGGGAGAGGGGATTAAAGTCAAAATGGGTACTTGGTTATACGCTTGGTCTGATTTTATCAATTTTTCTTTATAATATAATAAATATTAGTAAGGGAACACTCATAGAGAGTTGTTACCAAGGTTTTGTAATCGATCGGGTTAAGCAACGTTAGGTAAGGTCATTAAATAGATGGGTGACCGTTTAACGCCATTTGAACTAAACGGGTCCGTGCTTCGGAGAGCAAGTAAAAAGTGGGTCCCAGTTTTTAACCGACTATAAAAAAGTAGGTTATGTATTCGATGCGAATGTCTGTTATTAAAAGTTTAGTTAACGTAAAAATAGCGCAGGCGGAGCTGCGTGGGTCAGCTAGTATTTAATAAAAAAACTATTATGATTTGGGACGATAGATAGGGCCCCATTACCCTAGCGTTATCGTATCGTCCATAACAATGAGAACGCGCCACAACCAGTCCATACCAGTTAATCGCCCATACGATCTATTAGCGTGAAATATTCAACGCATTAGCATAACTTATGCGCCCCGTCGCCGCCCGCATGACATCTCTATCTTGTCCAAAAATATATTATTGTCATCTAATAATGGCGTTAGACAATTTGTTTTATTTCAAAAAATCCACGCAAAAGGAGTTTTCTTCTATTTATTTTATATTTTGTAATTCTCTGTGTCAGATGTCAAAATGGACGCAGCAGTTTTTATGTTAGTGTTATGTTAGACATTTTTGTTTCGTATAATTATGTGATATTTTATACTTAGTGAAATGTTGCAATGTTTTGAATATTGTGTAATTTAGTGTAAACACCGAACTTGGCGCCAGAATAATCGATACGAACGTTTCCCTTGGTGTTAGATCTCTTTATAATAAATAAATAATTTTCTTCTTCTTCTTTTTTAACAGACTTCAAAAAAGGAGGAGGTTCTCAATTTGTCTGTATCTATCTTCTATATTAATAAAAGAGCAGGGTGTTTTCTAGGAATCACGATACCGCAAAAACCATATAACGTACAATCTTGAAATTTGGAACCAACATTATTCAAATAGTCTAGGTGAACAATAAGAACGGATTTTTCGAAATTTCATACCTAAGTGGGTCAAATGGGCTCCCAAAGTTTGTATGGAAAAAAAGATTTTTTTCGTCGCACGGACCTGAAACTTTGTCAGTGTACTAAACAAAAGATATATAGAAACACGTGTATCACACTTTTTGAAAATCGACCCTTATAGGGTTTTTAGCATCGTTTTTGAGTATGCAACGCGGAAAAATAATTTCATACTGCATTGCTAAAACTTTGCGAATACATTAATCAAATTATAGCAATCCAAGTGCACATAATCATTTTTTGAAAATCAACTCCTAAAGGGGTCCATTTGGGGTCCAAAAAATGTTTCTCGACTTACAGTCATAAGACTTAGTTTATATATTGTACACAAGAATATAAGAAACCTATTTCCGGCATTTTTCGAAAACTACCCCTAAGGTGTTAAAGCGCCTGATAATATAATCATAGCTTCAAAGATTGATTTCTATAGTTTCTACCTACTCCATAATTAATTATATTGGCTGTCATCGTTTTTTAGCGTCTACCGTATATTATATATATAATACTTGGATTCGATCGTTCTTTGCATACGAAATTGTACCTTTCTAAAATATAAAGTGTTTTGGTTCTAAATATCCTTTTTAATTGGAAATCCTACCAAAATACCATTTAATCCACCAAAGATTAAACAATGGCGACCGTGACAGGACTGTACTCCAAAATAGGTACAGTCCGGAATTAAAAGGTCTGCCACGGTTCGTGAGGAGTTCGTCATCGGTCAGAAAAAGGATCGGAGATCGATGTCACTATACCAGCCAAGCAGTTTCCAGTGCCAGTTGACGTGTCTGATGTCTGTGGAGGCCGCTACAAACACGAATCAGTAGCAGAAACGAGAAGTTGTGGAGGATAAGCCAATGTTGCGATCATCACCACCGAGCAGTGACGCATCAAAAGCATCACCTCACATCATAGTTGATCAGATAAGTGCCCTGTTTATCCATCCTTACTTCCTAAACAGTTTAAATCCATACGAAAATCCTATTATTGATCAAAATAAATCGTATATTTTACTTACATGAACATACCCGCAAGATAAAGGCAAAAAACAAAATTTATTCTATAAATAGTCCCTAAATTTCAAATTTACGCTCGTGTTTAAATAACTAAAATCATAATTATTCAGTTTTCGTTCTTTCGCACCAGTTTTTACGCGATATTTAGCAGTTTTGGCCGATTATTCCAGGTTCGCGTACCTACCAGCCGGTTGATCTACATAATTCTTGGTGCATCAGCTGGATCCGATTGCGCTTTACAACAACGTCTAGCAACCGGCAGACGCACTGTACCCAGGTATCGCCGTGTGAGGAACGTAAGACGAAATGTTTTAATACTAATAGATCAAAATTACCGTCTGTCGAGTGTAGAATTTCATTGTTTTTTTTTTTAATTTGTTGTTTACAAGGCGCAGTTCCTTTAAAGGCCAAATTACGAAATTTAAAAACTATTTAGACAAAATCACAAAGACAACTGTCAAGTTTGCAGAGTTATCTTTAAAACTAAGCAGCTTCGAGGGTTTGACAATTAAGTATCATGATTTGCAAACTCAGATTGAGCTCATAAATTTCAAGAACCTCAGTGCTCTCTTGACCACAGCGACATGAGTATAAAATTGCCCCAATTTCAAATAACTAAATTTGACGGCTCGTTTTTTCGCTGGTTAGAGTTTCATGGCACCTTTTCTAATTGAATACTTAATACTCAAAGTATTCCTATGATACAAAAGTTACACTATTTAAATAATTTATACTTGATCGTGTACACGTTATTGAGTCTTTATAATGTAATAAAAAAAAAAACTAAATTTCAGCAAAATATAGGTGTTGCCGGTCCTAGTAGGCAAAATACAAGTATTAGTACTATATTATTATTTGCTACGACTCAGAATATTAATTCCGTTTTTCTTTGCATTATTTGTAACCGGAGTCATAAAATTTATGACGGTTCCGTTTTTAATTCAAAAAAATATAAAAGTAAAATTTGCCGATATTACTAAATACAAAATATGCTCTAATTGTCTGAGACAGGGTTATCCAGTCAGCGAGTGTCGCATAGGTCCCTGTAGGTGTTGCAAAAAACGCCACAAAACTTTACTACATAATAATAATATTGACTCTGAAGTTAATTCTATCAAAAATCAAGAACCCAAGTCTATGCAAAACTTTACTAAAGAAGTTAGTAACCATGTCTACTTACTGCCCTAATAAAAGTATGAATCCGGTGACTAAAGAGGTATTCAAAGAACTTACCTTTCTGGATTCAGGTAGTAAGTCATCATCAATTATTACAACAAAGGTTATCATCCCTAAAGATAATTCCTAGATATTAAAAGAAATGTAATGGGTATTGGTAATTGTCTTGTCAACACAGTCAGCTAAAGATGTGTCTTGCAATTACAGTCCCGCGATTCAACTTCAAAATACTTTTCTTATGTTTTGTAGATCTCAACAAAAAATGCTAGTTTCCATTAGATCTTATAAAAAATAATAATATGCAAAATTCATTAAGTACTTACACAAAACATTTCAAGGAAAATTACTAAAGTTTCCAATAGATTTTATAAAACAAAACATTAAGTAATAATAAGCAAAATTCATTAAAAAAAAAGAACTATATTCTAATTGTGCAATAGCAGGATTTGTCTAAAGAATCCCAAACTGATTCATTCATTAGCAGCCGATAGACGTCCGCTGCTGAACGGGGGCCTCCCCCTTAGAAGGGAGGGGTTGCCGTAGTCCCCACGCTTGGCAGGCGGCTTGGGCAAACTGATTACTTGCTGTGAAAATGCTGGGAGCTTGAATAGCTTCCCCATAACCCCATAATATTTTAAACGAAGAAAGGCGTTGCGAAAATCATTTTTACATAAATCCACTAAACATAAAGTCTAAATAAAATTGCCACTAAATTAATCCCTCGTTTGGTTTAAGTGTTTCTTGCACTTTCTACAACTATTTCACAAAAATCCATTTCATACAATAAAGTACTTACCTATTATGTACAGTGTATGTAATATTTATCTGAACTAAAAGTACCTAATTGAATTTACAGAAATATGTAAGTACATACATATCTACATAGGTACATACTAACTAAAAAATATAAATAACAACACAAAATAGAAAATAATAATTTCATGTTTATTTTATTAAATGGCATATTAGGCAACATCTCTAAATTGAATTAAATATACAAACTCACTAAATAGATCATATTTTGTACACAATTTTCATACGAGTTGACAAACTGTTTTGACGGCTTTTCGTCACCCTAATATAACTATCAATAATTTGCAGATCGTTGGTCTAAATATACGTCATTCTCTTTTCTCAATTTTTATAGTATGATCACGACAATACAACATATTATGTGTATATGTACCTGCCTATGTGCATCTGCGGTCTACACCAGTGACAGAAGCTTACAGCTCGTACTATGGAGAGAAGATGAGTGTATACCAATTCAAACAATGCGGTTAAATACTGTCACTTGTGGCAATGCAAGCGTCAGTTATTTGGGCACTCTGTGTTTGTAGAAAATCGTATGACTATGTATGGGAGTATGACTTTAACTTAATTACAACAATACATACACAAACGACTATTACGTCAACGACTTACAACATTATTACTTACTTTATTATGATTCAAACTTAAATATTATACCAAATTGCATATAAGTACAAAAATGGGGGGAGCCTTATTATAATTTGCGAATTTTCAAAAAAATAATTTGTGCCTATCTCATTTTTTATAAGATAATATAAATTATTTCAGTAAGTGTATTAATTTCAAAATATATAGAACATGATATTTTGATCTACTTATACCTATCTATTTTTAAATACTCATGCCATACTCAAGAAAACCTAACCATCGAAGTAACGTCAAAAACACTATTTCATTGTGAAGATTTATATGCCGTAACTATCATAACCAAATTATAATTTGATCTTTGGCGCAATTTTGTAGCCACTGCTAAAGAACTTTGTTTATTTCTATAATAATTTGTACTCAGTCTTTGTCTGATTATGCAAGTCAGGAAGGATTCACATTTACTTTTATTCCGTCATACGCTTCTCACTTGTGCGATGTCTGGGAGGTTAGTAAATCAGCTGAATATCACGTATAACCTTAGAGAATGTAAAACACGTAATGAGTAATTTCTTATTATCAATTATTTTGGTTAAATCATAAGTTTCGTTATTCATTTAATTATTCGCGCAAACCAAATCTTCATTTTGTATTCGTCCCTTATATCCTAAATCCTCAACAGATAATTTCTCGTCCCATCCCCAGGGCACTTTTCAATAGAGATCGCAGAATGCGTTATCTACATTAGCTCTGGACACCAAAAACTAAAGCAGCTTGAGTCATCACTTTACCCTGCAAGTTACGTCAACATTTTTCAAAAAGAATAAAGGAAGCATTGATTAAAATGGAAATAGAGCACCGCCAGCCTAAAGGACGGTAATGTAGTCCTGCTTAGTGAAGATTTGTTACTGAGCTGGCGCCTTGGAAGTGTGATATAATTGTTTATGGAAGCCGATGGTGAAATACCTCGAGTGGCTGACGTCCCACCTCACGAGGCTGCGTGCGTCGGGCTGTCGTTCGTCTCTGAATATTACCATTGGAAGAAGGAATACCTTTTGTGTTGAAAAGCGGTCTTTTCAACAGAGGGGCAGGATGTTAAAGCGCCTGATAATATAATCATAGCTTCAAAGATTGATTTCTATAGTTTCTACCTACTCCATAATTAATTATATTGGCTGTCATCGTTATTTAGCGTCTACCGTATATTTTTTATATAATACTTGGATTCGATCGTTCTTTGCATACGAAATTGTACCTTTCTAAAATATAAAGTGTTTTGGTTCTAAATATCCTTTTTAATTGGAAATCCTACCAAAATACCATTTAATCCACCAAAGATTAAACATAAGGTCATTCAATGGGGTTTCAAAGTTTGCACAAAGAATGGAAATCCTTCCATTTCATTTTATGATGCAGCTAGAGTAACGAAACTCGGTAAATAAACTCAACATATCAATTGAAAAAACTAATTTTGAGCATTTTTGTAAAATCAACCCCTAAGTGGGTCAAATGGGCTCCCAAAGTTTATATAGAAATAATTTTTTTTCGTCACACGGAAATGAAACTTTGTTACAGTACTGAGTAAAAGAAATAAAGAAACACGTATATTACAACTTTTTGAAAATCGACCCTTAAAGGGGTTTTAACATGGTTTTTGAATATACAACGTAAAAAAAACATACTTATTGCATTGATGAAACTTTGCGAATATATTTATCAAAATAAAGCAATCAATGTGTAAATAATCATGTGTTGAGAATCAACTCCGAAATGGGTGCAATTGAGGTCCAAAAAATGTTTTTTGACCTACAGTCATAAGACTTAGTTTATATATATGTACACAAGAGTCTAAGAAACCTATATCCCACATTTTTCGAAAAACAACCCCTAAGGTCATATCAAGGGGTTGCAAAGTTTGCACAAAGAAGGATTTCCATTTTATGCTATGATGCAGCTAGAGTAACGAAACTCAGTAAATAAACTCAGCACAACAATTGAACAAACTTATTTTGAGCATTTTTGTAAAATCAACCCCTAAGTGGATCAAATGGGCTCCCAAAGTTATTATGGAATTTTTTTTTCATCACACGTATAAGAAATTTAGTCAATGTACTAAGCTAAAGAAATTAAGAAACACGTGTATCACATCTTTTTCAAATTCGACCCGTAAAGGGGTGTTAGCATGTTTTTTGAGTATGAAACGCGAAAAATATCATGCTGCATTGATGTAATTTTGCGAATACATTTATGCAAACTAAAGCAATGATTGTATAAATAATTATTTTTTGAAAATCAACTTAACGGGGACCCCGTTGGGGGTCCAAAAATGATTTTCGACCTACAGTCATAAGCCTTAATTTATGTGTTGCACACATGAATCTAAGAAACCTATATCCGGCATTTTGCAAAAAACAACCCCTATGATCATTTAATGGGGTTGTAAAGTTTACACGTAGAATGATTTCCATTTAATGCTATAATAGAGCTAGAGAAACGAAACTCTGTACAAAACTCAATACAAAAATTGAATAAACTAATTTTAAGCATTTTTCGATAATCAACCTCTAAGTGGGTCAAATGGGATCTCAAAGTTTGTATGGAAAACATTTTGTTTTCACCACACATACACAAGATAAGTCATAAGACTTAATTTATGTATTGCACACAAGAATCTAAGAAACCCATTTCCGGCATTTAGCGAAAAATAACCCCTTAGGGGTTGTTTTTCGCTAAATGCCGGAATGCTAAATGCCGGTCATATAATGGGGTTGGAAAGATTACACGTAGAACGATTTCCATTGAATGCAGCTAGAGTAACGAAAATCGGTACATAGACTCAACAAAACAATTTAACAAATTTATTTTCACCATTTTTCAAAAATCAATCCCTACGTGGGTCAAATGGGTTATCAAAATTACCATGGAAAAAAAATATTCATAGCACACGGACACGAAACTTTATCAGTGTACTGATAAAAAAACACGTGTATCACATTATTTTTTTAAATCAACCCTTGAAGGGGTTTTAGCATGGTTTTTGAGTATCAAGCGCGGAAAGGAAATCATGCTGCAATGATGAAACTTTGTGAATAAATTGATCAAGTTAAAGCAATTTAATTATTTTGAAAATCAACCCCTAAAAGGCTCTAATTGGGTCCAAAAAATATTTTTTTGTCTGTGACTGTAGGACAAAAAATATTTTTTATCATAATAATAATCTAAGAAACTTATTTCAGGCATTCTTCAAAAAACAATCCTTAAGGTTATGAGGTTGTAAAGTTTGCATGAAGAAGGATTTTCATTTTAGCTATAATGTTGCTGCAGTCACACAACTCATTAAATAAACTCAACATAACAACAAACAAATTTTCGGCATTTTTCGGAAATCAACCCCTAACTGGGTCAAATAGGGTATTTGAATGCAGAAAATTTGCAAAAAAATATTTTGCAAAAAAATATTTTTCACGGACACAAAACTTAATCATCAAAAGAAGTTGAGAAACACGTCTGACATATTTGATTTGAAAATCAATCCTTGACTGGGTTTTAGCACGGTTTTTGAGTATGAATTCGGAAAAAAAACATGCTGCACTGATGACACTGCGGATGCATTTATGAAATTAAAGAAATCGATGTGCATTTTTTTTTATTCCCTAAAGGGATTGATTGGGGTCCAAATCCTTTTGTTTTACCCTACGGTCACAAGACTTATTTTATTTATCGCACATAAGAATCTAAGAAACCTGTTTCCTGCATTCATCGAAAAATAAAACCCCTAAGACCAATTAATGGTTTCAAAGTTTGCATGTAGAAGGATTTCCATTTAATTTATAATACAGCTACAGTCACGAAACTCGGTACGTAAACTCAACACAACAATTTAACAAACTAATTTTTAGCATTTTTAACGGACTTCAAAAAAGGAGGAGGTTCTCAATTTGTCTCTACATATTTTTTTTTCTATGTATGATCGCGCATGATTCTGGCAATTATGAACCGATTTCAAAAAATATTTCTGGTACGGATAGGCCGCTCCACTGATTGGGTCCCATAAAAAAAATATTTAGGAATAAGCAGTTCTTGAAAAAACAAAAATGACGACTCAGAAAAAACTGTAGGAATGCCTAAAAGATGATATTTTTATCGCATTAAGGACGAAAGTGGTCAAACTCTGGCAAATACGAGTATTTACCAATTTCAATAATTCTTTTTTATGCGAAAGAAGGAACCACTGTAATGAATATGTATAAATTTTATCACAACTGGATAAGAATTTCCTGGAGAACCATGATTGATGTGGAGGAATTTATCTGGTTAAAAATGAATAAATACAGACGAATTGAGAATCCTTCTTTGAAGTCGGTTAAAAAACATGAAACTGATATTCTCCATTATATTAGTCTGACAAATATGAACCGATTTCGATGATTCTTTTTTTATTCAAGGGAGTAAACTACTGTAATGATTTCATGCAAATTTCATTAGGACCGGATGAAGTGTTCCTGAAGAAAATATACACAGTAGGTACGTCAACATCAACTTCAATAACACTTAAATTATTTTATGCTTTTTAATGTTGTTGAAGTTGGTTAATTTTTTTTTTGTTGTGTCGTGTGAAATGTTATATTTGAAAATTAACCGGTGGAACAAATGAGGTACCAAAGTTTGAAAATTTTTTTTCAGATACGAAACTTTGTCAGTGTACTCATAAAACAATTGAAAAACACGTCTAACACGTTTGTTTTGAAAATCACCCTTAACGGGGCTTTAGCACGGTTTTTGAGTATCAAACGCGAAAAAAAAAATCATGCTGCACTGATTACACTGCGGATACATTCGTCATATTGAAGCAATCCATGTCATTTTTTTTAAATTAACTCCTAAAAGCGTTCAATTTAATTCCAAAAAATATTTTATTCCTACAGCCACATACTTATTTTATGACATATTTTATGTACTGCATACAATAATCCCTAAAGTTTGCGTGAAGAAAGATCTGCATTTAATGCTATAATGCAACTATGGTAACGAAACTCAGTGAATGAACTAAACAAAACTGTTGAATAAACTTATTTCAGCACTTTTAGAAAATCAACCGCTAAGGGCATCTACCAATGGGGTTACCAAATGGTTTCCACTTAACAACCTCATATGTTTTTTAATGGAATTGCAAAATAAGTACAGTATCTTTTTAAATAAAGAAGTAAATATTTAAGAAATTGGAGCTATGATAGCTTACACAAAAATACAGGCTACATACTTGATTAGATCAGAGTTAATAAACGTGTGAAAATACTGAAATCGATCGTCCGAAGATCGGACCAACAATAATAACTAAGAAGACCTGAGGGTACACCGGCATAATTGTGACATAAGGACATTCAACATCTCAGTTCTCCCGTGACTATGGGTGCTGCAAAGCTTCGAAACGTCGGGATAGTAAAAGCTAAAATAAACCGCGACTAAATCCGTAAAAAGTAGTTTGATTTCAATGTGTAATATTCGCGTAACTAAAAGACAATAAGCTTACTATTTAAAAAGCTGGCTTCAAAATACAGAAACGCTAAATGTTGTCCTTGAAAACTGGGAATGCACGATATCAAAAAGAATAACAATGCCTAAAGGATTAATGGAAATCCACAAATACATGGACGATAGATTGGTAAGTAACAATTTATTACGAACGTTTTAACTAACGCGAATGCTACACATTGAAATCAAACTATGATCTCAATGTGTAGCCTTCGCGTAAATAAAAGACAACATTAATGTAAACAATATTTTAAAAAACCTCGATCCATAATTCTAAACACGTTTGAGTAACAAAGTAAACGCGGGCGAAGCCGCGGGCTACTGCTAGTACTATAATAAAACTCAAAGAGCACTTTTTCTGTACATTGAATATTTTTCCAAAATTTCTATGTGGGGATACTATACTATCGACATAGAGGCCAAAACAATTTTTTTTGGAATTATTGTCTGTCTGTCTGTCTGTCTGTCTGTCTGTCTGTCTGTCGTTCTGTTTGTCCAGGCATCATTCGAAAACCCGTGGATGGATTTTGATAGGACTTTCACTGATGTGTTGTGTAGAAGTAGGGGTATAAATTGGTATATAAAACATCACGCTATGTTTCATAGGGGCTAAGCAGTGAAACATTACTTGCACATATTACCACGTAATTTCCTTTGTACATGAATAGGGTAATTATAGACTGATCAGTTAATCATTAAGATATGTATTATTACGCTATATACAATAGGGACTGAGCAGACATTTAGTTTGCATAAGATATGGCAGTGGCCAAGGGTCAATTTTTGTAAGGGGTAAGCCGTTCCGGTACACCCAGGAAATTTTCATTAGATTTCTGTATTGTTCTAAGGACTTTGCTGATAGCAATATGACATTATATCTTTGAAAAGTTAAAATCTGTAATTCCCGAGCGAGTCCAAACTAGATTAGGAAAGAAATAGGCAAGGGAAAAATAACATTTCATTTTATTTAAAAGCCAGTTCATGAAATTTTAATGAAACTCCCCAAGTCCAGGTAGTGTATAGGTATTGTATCACAGTCGCAACAATAAAAGATGCGAAACACTAAGAACTTTCATTATCGAATATCATTAAACAGTAATTTACGATGTTAGCGTGATTTACATTATGAACAGCGCCATCTATTGGCGGAATTGGACATACAATCACTATAGAACTTTTATAACTCAAGAACGGCCTATCCGATTCGGCTGAAAATTGGTGGGGAGGTAGCTTAGAATCAGGAAACGGACATAGGACATAGGACTTTTTATCCCGGTAGGTTAAGGTTAAGCAACGTTAGGTAAGGTCATTAAATAGATGGGTGAACCGATTTGTATGAAAGTGTGCATATCGGGTAGGTCTGAGAATAGGTCATACAGTATATTTCATACCGCTAGGTTAAGGTTAAGCAACATAAGGCAAGGTCATTAAACAGATGGGTTACCCGATTTGTATGAAATTTTGTGTGCATATCGGGGAGGTCTGAGAATAGGTCATAAAGTATATTTAATGCCGCTGATACCATGATTGACGAGGATATATAGAACGAGAGGAGGGTGCAAAAGAGGAGAAAGAGGGAGAGGGGATTCGAGGAGGGGGTGATGGGGTGAGGGATCGGGGGAGTTAGGTGGAGTAAGGGGGGAGTGAGAAGGAGCAAGTTCGTAGAAGAGAGAGGGGAGAGGGTTCAGAGAAGGGGACAACAGGGAGAGGAAGAGGGGGAGTGTGACGGAAACCGAAGCGGGAGGGGGAAAGAGAGAGGAGAGAAAGAGCATATAATTAGATTTTTTTTATAAGAGAGAGAGAGATATGGATAGAGATTAATCTAGGGAGGCGGGAGAAAAGGGGAGCAAAATGTAATAAAAGCGAGGGCGGAGCTGCGCGGGTCAGCTAGAATATATATAAATTTTTATGTATGTTCGCGCATAACTCTGGCAATTATGAACCAATTTGAAAAAATCTTTCTTCTATCCATTCTTTAATCCGTTGATTGGGTCCCATAAAAAAATATTGCTTACGAATAAGTAGTTCCTGAAAAAACAAGAATGCTGAATGTGCACGAAACCTGCAGGAATGTCTATAAGATGTATTTATGTCGCTTTTTAAGGACAAAAATGGTCAACTCTTTCAAATATTTACCAATTTCAATGATTATTTTTATTCGAAAGAAGAAACCACTGTCATGAATCTGTATGAATTTTATCACAACCAGATAAGAACTTCTTGGCGGACCATGAATGATGTGGAGGAATATATCTGGTAAAAACCACAAAACTGATGTTCTCCATTACATTACTCTGACAAATATGAACCGATTTCGATGATTCTTTTTTTATTCAAGAGAGTAAACTACTATGATGATTCCATGCAAATATCATTACGACCGGATATTTTTTTTCTGAAGAAACATGAATTATGTAGAACTATGTAGACAATAATGTGATCATAACCTACCTAGACCATTTTACGGTCTTCGATGGTTCAATCTTTATAATATGAAAATGTCACTAAAAAGTTTAAAATAAAATCTTTAAAAAAAAAATACCGACTTCAATATCACTGAAAAGTATAAAATAATTTAAATACTATTGAAGTTGGTGCTAAATATACACAGCCGGTAAACTAACACCAAATTCAATGATTTTTAAATTATTTTATACTTTTCAGTGATATAGAAGTCGGTTCAATTTTTTTTATAAAAGATTTTATTTTCCTCTACCATCCAGGCAGATACACCGCATATTCTGCCGCCAAGCAGCCGTTCGTAAAAATCGCTGTGTTCCAGTGTGAAGGGCACTTTAGTTGGTGAAATAATAATCACCGTTAACAAGAGACTTAATAATTAATGCGATAGGCAGTGCAATGCAGCTGATTATATTATTATGATATTAAATTTAAATTATCTTAACTTCCAGCAGGCCTAGCACGACTTGCAGTCTTCACAGATCGGTGTGGAGTATGACTTAGTTTTCTACACCGAAACGTCATTCTCTATACAAAAATGTGAAATGCTACGTCACTAATCTGCCAAGATTGGCACATCGTGCTGAGCCTGCTGCAATAGTTTGTTTTCACGAACTATTTCGAGACCACCATGACGCGTGAAAAACGTACAAACGCTGTTGCATCCAGCAATATTGTGAAAGCGAACCACGCCTGTTTCCGATGGACATCGCACTCCCAACTATACAATATCATAGACCTTCCAAAAAATACAAAATTGTTAAGTAAAACGGTTTACTAGGTGGTAGGTTCCTTGTGCAAGGAACCGTCCAGGTTGGTACCACCGCAGTGTCAGATATTCTGCCGCCAAGCAGCAGTGTGTTAACATTGTTCCGGTGTAAAGAGCACTGTCTATAGGCAGGCGTGGCGCTTACTATTAGGTGAACGTCTTGCTTGTCTAGACACTAGCTACCTCCTTGCACTAGGGTAGCTAGTAAAATTAATGCTTCGCAGGACCATGGTCCTTCAGTCCACTGCAAACTTCACACATACACAACAAACACACACACACACACACACACACACACACATACACACACACACACACACACACACACACACACACACACAAGATTGGAGTCACTGCTCCAAGTATATAACAAACCGGAAATATACTCCATCCCAAATAAGCTTGAACGCGATTACAAGTTCGTTTGCGGCTCAATAACTACATAACGCATACATTGTCAACTAGGCGCGTCAGCAAAAACAACTTTGTATTACCAACCTTTTTTTGCTGCCGCGTTAACGGTCAAATAAATATACAGCGGGGGTGTTTTATGACTGCATAATAAAGTTGTAATCGCATTCAAGCTTATTTGGCTTGGAGTCTACCTTGTACGCGACAGATCGACATGGCAATCGGGGAGGGGACGTGTGGGTATGCGGTTTTTTTGTAATGATAGACGCTATATAATGGCCGCAGATGGCCATTACAGATTCACAGGGCAGGAGGAGGCGATTGCTTATAGCACTCCAGCCTTAAGGGCACTGGGGAGCGACGAGCTCAATGACACCTCAGGGAGGCTTGGGCTCGGCTTGGGCTGTCGCTTAAGAGAGAGGGCTGATACTGCCATCGGATCACAACGCGCCCCCACTGAGAAGAGCCGGCAAGAAACTGATGGAGGTGATGCACGTCGTTGAGGTCGCATACGTACGACCCTTCGGCTTCGCCGGTGAGATCGGTGTCTGTTAGTAGCAGACGACTGTCAGGATCCAATAGGACCGACATTGGGTCAGGGGGGTCGAGTAATCGCAGAAGGAGGCAGCGGAGCTGGCCAGAGAGAGCGATCCCCTCGCTGATCCGCGACGCAGGAGGAGGCCCGGGCGCAGAAGGCGGGCCAACGCCGACCTGATGCCACCGTAGCGAGGTAATGCGGGTAGCGGAAACGGGGGAACTGCTGCCTGCGCACAGGGTTAAATCGCCCTCGCGGAGGATGACGTGCCGGTGTGTCCCAGCACGCCACCCGGTTGTGAGTCTGCGGGCCTTTTACACCCGCAGACAAGTCCGTGGGCTTTACACCCGCGGACGAGGAAGGGCTCGCCGGAAGGCGGGCGGCCGCTGACGGGACCCGCACGAGTACCAAGTACGTTCCCGGAGCCCGTCGACACAGTGGGTTGAGGACACCGTGGGGTTTTAGTCGGTAAGAGTCCGACATAACCCGCGCTGCTACCCCCGTAGCGGCGCGAGTATCCATGCGGATTGCCCACGTTAAAAAAAAAGGGGGGTCGAGTAATACGTGCCGTGGTCTGCGGCGCGAGTGTGATCGACTAGAATCGTAATCGACGGGCGGCGGCGCCGATTAACGGGTTCGAGTGCTAGGATGTGGTTTCGGGTATTCGGGGTGTCCACTCCCCCGCGTCTTAATACATACCCTGTTTGCCATGTTGACCTGATGTGTACTGTAGGTACCTACTTCTGCAATCTCGCTGCTCAAAATTGTGTATCCTGTCTAAAAATTCTATAGATCTACAATCAATCGCTAACACCTCGAAATGGCTGCTTCCGGTGGCGGCGCAAGATGGCCGACGCTCACTTCCGGCACACGTCAGACTTCGAACGAAAACCGTTTGATGTCCGCGCCGTTGTTTTTGTTTGAGCGTCCGATTACATTACCGATAACTGTTCCACAATATTCCATTATTTGATTTGGCAATTTTATTTGGGAATGATTTTTATTGGCTTGGTATTGTTAATACAAAAACTAGGTGATTCCATTGATCGTTTTAAGGAATACGCTGATTCTCAGTTGAGAATCAGCGTATTCCTTAAAACGATGGAATCACCGATTATAAAATATCATTATAACCAACTGGTTATAATGATATTTTATACAATAGACATGCCATAAGCGCACGAAAAGTGAAACAACGAAATTCACCCCAAATTGGGTGAACTAGCAGTAAGTCACGCGTCGGTGAAATGTAACGAACGTGACGTGTGCCTTTGAAAATCAAGTAAAATGCCTTCATGTGTATTTAGAAAATGCACAAAGTACTGTACAAAAGTAAATAATAAGGAAAGGATATTGTTACGACCAGGAGATAAAAGTGTTAATTACTCCGTTAATTATTACTTAATTGCAATGATCTCAAAACGCATTGTTAGTCTATAGGTCTACTATCGATTCGTACCGAAAGATCTCGAATTCTCAATAGAAAGTAGGTCCCTCCAATTCGCATGTACTTGTGTAAGTACCTACCGCTCGCTCGCTCACGGGTCACTGCCCCCGCCTATTGTTAGTTCATTCTCGAAGGTCACGCCGCTATTGTATCGGCTCGAAAGTAGTAGACTATACAAGTACTTACGACTACATTCGAGAGAGTTCCACCCCTCTGTTAATTTAGGTATATAAGCCGACGCATAGAGGCGCCCAGACAGTTTGTGTTTACAAGCGACAGCGGAAACATCTTAAGGAAGCGATCGAAGAGAATTGTACCAGCGACCCTTGCGAAGACTTTGGACTACTGAGAAGTACTGTGCGACTCGGACTACTGTGCCTTGTGTGTATACTGTGCCGTATAGTGTATACATTGTGAGTGTACGTGGAATAAAATCTTCTTTGACGTTAATCGGCATTTTAATACCCACCCGCACGTAACAATTGGTGTCAGAAGCGGAATGCCGATTCTGCCGCGTGAAGAAGAAGCGCGTACTCCGCGAACAAGGAGACAAGTGGAGATGGATGCTGCACGTCGCCGTGGTCAAGAGGAGGAGGTCCAGCCTGAGACTGCTACTTCGTCTGGCAGCGCATCGGGGGGAAACTCAACAGAGCTGAACCTGACAACCCTGATGGCTGCTATTCAGGCTATTCAGGCAAACCAGGAGGCTTCCCGCCGTGAGATCCAGGAGGTTATCCAGGCTAACCAAGAGGCTACCCGCCGTGACATCCAGGCTACACAAGAAGCTATCCAAGAGGCCACCCGCCGTGACATCCAGGCTACCCAAGAAGCAACCCACCGTGACATCCAGGCTACCCAGGAGGCTACCCGCCGCGAAATTCAGGAGTCTATCCAGGCCAACCAAGAGGTTGTTCTGGGAAAGATTGACGCTGGTATTACCATACTAGGCGAAAAGGTCACCAAGCTGGAAACGGAGGTTAAAGAGGTTACTCTTAAGACCGAGCACCTGGAAGGCCGCATTGATGAACATGATAGCCGTATTCATGTACTGACTAATAAGGTAACGAAACTAGAGACTCGCCAACCACTAGCCGTGGCTTCACCATCACCATCAGCAGCGAAACTCGACCTTCCGCACTATGATGGGACTTCGTCGTGGACAGCCTTCCGCTACCAGTTCGAGACACTGGCCAAGTGGAATGGATGGAGTGATGACCAATCCTTCATGGCCCTGGTGCTGGCACTACAAGGGGACGCTCTGCTCATATTAGAGAACCTGCCACATGAGGGACGGACGTTGGAAGCTCTGTTAGAAGCATTAGATACGCGTTATGGTGAGGGTCACCTGGAACACGTATACCGAGCACAACTCCGCGAGCGTACACAGAAGGTTGGTGAAAGCCTTCAACAGTGGGCGCTTGAAGTGGAAAGGCTGGTTCGTCGTGCGTACTCTTCGGCACCGGCGACAGTTGAAGTGACGCTGTTGCAAGCATTCGTCGACGGCATACGGGACGCGGAAGTCAGAGCTGCTGTTCGTCTGGGCCATCATTCGACTTTGAAGAGCGCTCTGGCCCATGCTCTCGAAGTGGAAGCTGTACGACGGGAGACTCGGCAATATAAGATCCAGGAAGTGGTGCCGGATGAGACAAGGCCCCGGTATGTCCCCACTTGTTATGGCTTTGGAGCAAGGGGGCACATAAAGCAGAGTCGCCCTGTAGAGAAGACCAAAAGTTTTTCAAGTATTGGGATACAGGTCGAACCTGTGAAGCAAGATACGCAGGCACATAGGGTAAGTGAGGTTGTAGCCGTCCGTCGACTCGGTATCTCGCGACGTCCGAGTTTTGGGCCCTTATGTTATACCTGCGGGAAAAGGGGACATATACAGCTGGAGTGCCCGAACCGGAAAAAGAAAAGTGTCTTATATGCTGCACCCCAAGGGGATGACTGTCGAGTAGTACGATGGCAAGAGCAACCGCAGAATGTCTACCATGCAACGGAACATCGCAATGGGAATGAACATAGCAACGTAGAAGATGTGATGCGAAGAACTTGTGCCAGCAAGCACTGTTCTAAGAATGAAGTCCGAGAAGAAGTCAGGATTATAAGGACGCATGGCTCAGAAGACGAGTGGACTGGGACCAATATGAAGAAGGCACAAGCAGAAGATGATGACCTTGGTCCTATACTGCGCTGGAAGCAAAGTGGGAGCAAGCCCCAATGGAAGGATGTATCTGCTTGCAGTGCAACTACTAAAAGTTATTGGGCCCAGTGGGACAGCTTAGTTTTAGAAGACCATTTGCTGTGCAGGAAATGGGAGACCAGTAATGGAAAAGAAGTAGTCATGCAAGTAGTGATACCAAGAGTTATGGTGGCTTCTCTTTTACGGCACGTTCACGATGGCGTATCTGGTAAGCATCTTGGAGTCAAGAAAACCCTCGTTAAAGTCAGACAGCGGTTCTACTGGCTACGATGCCGTGAAGATGTCGAAGATTGGTGCCGTAAATGTACTGCTTGTGCCTCGGTAAAAGGCCCGCAAACCAGAAGTAAGGGACAGCTGAAGCTGTATAACGTTGGGGCACCATGGGAGCGCATCGCGATTGATGTAGCTGGGCCGTTTCCACAGACTGACGATGGGAACAAGTACATAATAGTAGTGCAGGATTACTTCAGTAAGTGGCCTGAGGTGTTCGCAACACCCAACCAAGAAGCAGTAACGGTAGCCAAGAAACTGGTCCAGGAGGTGATATGTCGATTTGGTGTACCCATGGAAATTCATTCGGACCAAGGACGTAACTACGAATCTGCCGTATTTCAAGAAATGTGCAAACTTCTTGGGATCCACAAGACCCGTACGACACCAGCACATCCGCAATCAGACGGAATGGTCGAGAGATTTAACAAAACTCTAGAGAATCACTTGGCCAAGGTAGTGGATGATCATCAAAAGGACTGGGATCAGTACATCCCTTTGTTCCTGATGTCCTATCGTTCTGCAGTACATGATAGTACGGGGAACACGCCAGCCAAGGTGAACTTCGGCCGAGAGATGAGACTTCCGGTGGACGCAATAACGGGTACCCCACCTGACAGTCCTAAACCCGTTACGGACTATGTGTGCGATCTTCAAAATCAGTTGGACGAAGTGCACAAGAGAGTGCGGGAGAACAGTCTGAAGACCAGCGAGAGGATGAAGACCCGCTACGATCGAAATGCGAATACCAACGGTTTCGATGAAGGAACGCTAGTGTGGTTTCACAATCCGCTTCGCAGAAAAGGGAAGTCTCCGAAACTTCAAGCCCGCTGGGAAGGACCCTTTACTGTTATTACGAGGATCAACGACGTCACCTACCGCATCAAGAAGGGACCCCGAGGCAAACCTAAGATAGTTCACCTGGATAGATTGGCACGTTATCATGGTGATAATGATGCTCGGGACGAGCATAACTAAGAGGGGGGTAGTGTTACGACCAGGAGATAAAAGTGTTAATTACTCCGTTAATTAAGCCCGGCCGCCCGGCCGTGCCGTCTACCTGGAACCGGTTTCGCGTCAATAGTTCGCGTACGCGTTGGGAAGCCATAACATCTCATAATTAACTCATAATTAGTTTATAACTATTATTTTATTATTTTATAGACAGCTTAACTATAAGTTTAAAAAAAAAAAAAGTTATACGAGTACCTTTTGTTTGGTATCCAGACAAACCCGATTTAGGGTTTTTGAGATACTTTTTGTAATAAACTGATATGTACCCTTTTTAATATGAATTAAGAAAAAAAAAAAAAAAAAAAATTATTACTTAATTGCAATGATCTCAAAACGCATTGTTAGTCTATAGGTCTACTATCGATTCGTACCGAAAGATCTCGAATTCTCAATAGAAAGTAGGTCCCTCCAATTCGCATGTACTTGTGTAAGTACCTACCGCTCGCTCGCTCACGGGTCACTGCCCCCGCCTATTGTTAGTTCATTCTCGAAGGTCACGCCGCTATTGTATCGGCTCGAAAGTAGTAGACTATACAAGTACTTACGACTACATTCGAGAGAGTTCCACCCCTCTGTTAATTTAGGTATATAAGCCGACGCATAGAGGCGCCCAGACAGTTTGTGTTTACAAGCGACAGCGGAAACATCTTAAGGAAGCGATCGAAGAGAATTGTACCAGCGACCCTTGCGAAGACTTTGGACTACTGAGAAGTACTGTGCGACTCGGACTACTGTGCCTTGTGTGTATACTGTGCCGTATAGTGTATACATTGTGAGTGTACGTGGAATAAAATCTTCTTTGACGTTAATCGGCATTTTAATACCCACCCGCACGTAACAATATCATACCTAAACTATAAGTAGATATATGAGAAAATATTTTAAGAACATGAGTCACAATTATTAATATCATTGGTTGGTAAAAAATACACTGTAGTGTGTAGTGACACCTTCCTTTTGTATGTTAGTAATAAGGCGAGGATCGCATTAGATAATGGATCAGTAATAAACATTCAGTCCAGTCGCAACTAAAGCCTTTCATTGCATGGCGATTCTGCCAGATTTTTCCGAAATGGATGATAAAAAATAATCTCCCATATTTTTACCCAAATGTGATAGAGGGGGATAGTGCTTCGAGTGTATGTCAATAATATTATATACGTGACATACTCCGTGACATATTCTGTTGCCCAGCAGTAGTGTCTCAAGATTACCAACTGTGTTCCGCCGTGAAGGCACTGTAGCTGACGAAATTACTAAGAATTTGAAATGATTAAGAATTCCTTACTGAAGATTGAAATTACTAAGAATTCCTTACCGAAGATTGAAATTACTAAGAATTCCTTACTGAGATTGAAATTACTAAGAATTCCTTACCGAAGATTGAAATTACTAAGAATTCCTTACCGAAGATTGAAATTACTAAGAATTCCTTACTGAAGACTGAAATTACTAAGAATTCCTTACCGAAGATAGAAATTACTAAGAATTCCTTACCGAAGATTGAAATTACTAAGAATTCCTTACTGAAGACTGAAATTACTAAGAATTCCTTACTGAAGACTGAAATTACTAAGAATTCCTTACTGAAGACTGAAATTACTAAGAATTCCTTACCGAAGATTGAAATTACTAAGAATTCCTTACCAAAGACTGAAATTACTAAGAATTCCTTACCGAAGACTGAAATTACTAAGAATTCCTTACCGAAGATTGAAATTACTAAGAATTCCTTACTGAAGATTGGAATTACTAAGAATTCCTTACCGAAGATTGAAATTACTAAGAATTCCTTACTGAAGGTTGAAATTACTAAGAATTCCTTACCGAAGATTGAAATTACTAAGAATTCCTTACCGAAGATTGAAATTACTAAGAATTCCTTACTGAAGGTTGAAATTACTAAGAATTCCTTACCGAAGATTGAAATTACTAAGAATTGCTTACTGAAGATTGAAATTACTAAGAATTCCTACCGAAGATTGAAATGACTATGAATTCCTTACTGAAGACTGAAATTACTAAGAATTCCTTACCGAAGATTGAAATTACTAAGAATTCCTTACTGAAGATTGAAATTACTAAGAATTCCTTACCGAAGATTGAAATTACTAAGAATTCCTTACCGAAGATTGAAATTACTAAGAATTCCTTACCGAAGATTGAAATTACTAAGAATTCCTTACTGAAGACTGAAATTACTAAGAATTCCTTACCGAAGATAGAAATTACTAAGAATTCCTTACCGAAGATTGAAATTACTAAGAATTACTTACTGAAGATTGAAATTACTAAGAATTCCTTACTGAAGATTGAAATTACTAAGAATTCCTTACCGAAGATTGAAATTACTAAGAATTCCTTACTGAAGGTTGAAATTACTAAGAATTCCTTACCGAAGATTGAAATTACTAAGAATTCCTTACCGAAGATTGAAATTACTAAGAATTCCTTACCGAAGATTGATATTAATAAGAATTCCTTACTGAAGATTGAAATTACTGAGAATTCCTTATTGAAGATTGAAATTACTAAGAATTCCTTACTGAAGATTGAAATTACTAAGAATTCCTTACCGAAGGTTGAAATTACTAAGAAATCCTTAACGAAGATTGAAATTACTATGAATTCCTTACCGAAGATTGTAATTACTAAGAATTCCTTACCGAAGATTGAAATTGCGCCATGTAATATTATTACGAATGTGGTTTAGAACAAACATGAGTACCAGGGACGCATAGGACATGAGATAAGTAAGGGCGTTACATGCCATCCAGTATGACTGGAAGACTAGTCTAGATTAAGTCATAGAACTCAATAATTTTGGAAAAAGGAAGAAGATAGTGGAAGTGGGTAAGTGTTAAATACTCTTGTTACGTATTAGTAGTTAGACTGATAAGAACACGGGTAACGAAGGGAAATAACCGGAAGCTTTTATGGCAGTGTTAAAGTACGTATATGTATATACCTAATTCTTCGGAGTAGCTGGACGTTAGGGGTGTGTACGGCGGCGACTTCGAGATGGACGGCGGCGTGTCAGGTTCCCGGGGGCTACAATGCGCCTCCCGGCGGCAGGCTCAAAGGCAAGGCACTGAAGGGCCCCTGGTGCAGATCCCACCGGAGAGGCCTGGGTCCCCCCTCATGTGCCGATGCGACAGCCGCGGGGGTTTTAGTGGGTAAGAATCCTACATACCCCGATCAAGCCCCACAGCTCCCGGGATCTTTCGAAGATTTCCCCCACATCAAAAAAAAAGTTATATACTTACCTAATTAACTAATTCTATTTTTACGTGGGTAAAAGACAAAGATATACTTAGGTACTCAGTTTTTATCTCCGTTCCTTTCTCTCGCGAAAACTATAGTACTGTTATAACAGATGGCGGTAGAACCACAAGAATCGAACGGCAACTACACCACGTCGTGATCGCCTCAAACCACTACTGCACCTTGGTATAAAACACATCATTAAAGTAACAGACTGTATCGCTAAACACAAAAGCTTCATAAACATCAAAGTACAGACAGACAAAAAATGTCTTCGATTACAGAACAATGAAATGAAAGATGTCGGCCAAGCGTTACTAAAACTGAGGGTCCGCACAAAAGGTTAACTGCAGCGGAAATTACATCATCCACACCTTGTTTTGTTGACTGTACTTTTTGAACGTGGACGGTCTTATGTGAAATGTGCTAAATCATATTTTTTTTTTTTTATTAACCTTATCTAATTACGACAAGAGAGCTTTGTTTTTTAGTGTATTTGTGCATATCTATTTTATCGGCGCTGCCGGATTGACGGATTTTAGCATATATACCGTGGCATTCAATTTTTTATTTTTTTTTATTTATTAATATAATTTATACATATGTATACACACGAATATACCACACAAACCATCGTGGGTTTAACAGTGGTATAATTAGTCACAATCTCGGTACAATTTAACATTATTTTTTATTTAAGTATCTTATAAACCTAGGAAATGTTCCTTTAACACGTTTTTAAAATTTTTAGCATTTAGTGCATTGCATATTTTGATGGGTAAGCTATTCAGGATAGATGGTAACATATATTCCCACGTCCGTACCCTATAGACATTATTATATTTAGGTAGCTTATAGGTAGGTAAGTAAGACAGGCATCGTAGCGACGTCGGCCTTACATGTTTATGTAGGCTTTTTACATTGTGGTAGTTAACGCTTAGTACGCATATACGGACCTTGTTGAACACATTTACAATTTGACAATATTTAAATAAACCTGCTTCATCACCTTTAAATTAAAACCTTTAAATTTATTTTAGGCCATAATGCAAGAAAATATACAATTACTTTACTCCCTGAATTTGTATCGGGACTTTAGGCTTGTATATTAGGCTTGTATTGCAAGGAGACTTCGAAACATTGAACACAGCACAGTAGGTACTTACAGCAGGTATAGCCTCTTTTAATAAACCAAAGTCCGCTATCTGCGTTGGCGTGTCTGTTTCTCTTGTACCTTTTAATATCCTACATAATAATAATTAATCATAATGTTGTCTTTTATTTACGCGAATATTACACATTGAAATCAAACTACTTTTACGGATTATCGTTAAGATTTAGCTAAATCCATATAATAAATAAATACAGCCTTTAGGTTTATAACCTCAAAAACGATGGCTGAAGCTGCAGTGAGTCATTAGGCTATAGATTTTTTTTAAAAATTCATTAGTAATGTATGAATAACGCATATTATATTTATCTTTCAATGGATCTAAATATTCCGTTATCTTTGAAAAAAGGTAGATATGTACCTAATGTCATATAACAATGTTTTGTGTGCTGCTCACATCTCTTATGACGCAGTCCCCGCGAGGTGTAAGCGATCAAAACACGCAATCAGTCGTCTCATTCAGCCGCATAATGCCGTCCATCTTTTAACACTTCCACGCTTTTGTATAACGCCTTCCCTTTTGTATGGGCCGCTTATTATCGCCAATAAAAGCGGCCATTCATTACAAGATTCGCTTTTAAACGGATTTTATTGGTAATTATTAATCACTAAGGCTTTTGACTGAAAGACCGTTGTTAATTTTCTGACATAGGTTTTAGTAAATTATGTGCCTTAAGTACTATTGCGGACATGAACGGTGTACCAGTTTCCAATCAAAATCGTTTGAACAACGTTACGTGCGCTTATCCAGTCCGCGCGTATTTTGGGCTGGCTCGTGCAAGCGATCCTCGACCTAATGGTGGTACACCGTTCGTAACCGCGAGAGTACTGTATTACTTTCTCCTTGTTTTGTTCATACAACCAAGGCACAACCAAGGTGGCTAACAAACACTCCGTCCGTTTGATACTAAGCAGTCACCGCAACCTATAGACGCTAGCAACACCAGAAAAATCACTAGCGCGTTGCCGACCCTTAAGAAATTAGATATTACATCTCCAGTGTCCGGTAATTTCACCAGCTACAGTGACCTTTACACCGGAACACAACAATGTTTACTCACTGCTGTTTGGCCGCGGAATATTTGATACTATTACTACGGTGGTATTGAAATGAAACTAGTTTTACGGATTATATCACAACACAGTTAGCTACCGTTGGAAAATCTTTGTTTCAGAGAGCACACGGGATCTGTGACGAGGAACATCTTGGTGCCGAGCTTCAACATGTCAAGCAGGTCCTGCATGATAACAAGCTCCGAGTTCCGCGCCGCCGTCACGGTGAACGTGTCAAGCCATCCACAGTCGAACGTATGCCTGCTGTATTGCCATATGTTAGAGGGGTAACAGACAAGATTGGCTATATCTTAAAGCGAGCTTCAATTAAAACATTTTTCAAGCCACCAAAGAAGATTAGTTAGTTTTTACCATCAGTCCAGTGCCATATACCTCTACAAGATGCAGGAGTATACAAACTGGATTGTGACTGTGGGCTCTCATACATCGGGCAAACAAAACGATCAGTAAAAACCCGGGTAAAAGAACATATAGCTGACGTTAAACATCGACGCTATACGAAGTCTGCAGTCTGTGAACATGTTCAGGATCGCACCCGCCATTATATTAGATTTGACAAACCACAAATCCTCGCAAAAGAACAGCGCTACCTACCAAGGATGATTCGAGAGGCTATTGAAATTAAAAAGCATCCAAATTTCAATAGAAAAGATGGCTGGGTGCTACCACCAGCTTGGGATCCCGTGATAAACATAGTCAAATCCAAAGACAAGCATTCCACTGCAAGACCTCAAGACACTGTAAGCTCTTTCTGCGTAGATCGTACTAACAATAATAATTAGAAGACCTGAGGGTACCCTAAGACAACTATGACATTTGGACAGCTACCACCTCAGTTCGCCCGTGACCATGAATGCTGTAAAGTATTCGAAACGTCGGGTAATTAAAATCAAGAATAAACCGCGATATAATCCGTAAAATTAGTTTCATTTCAATGTGTAGTATTCGCGTAAATATCAGAAATCATTACTACGGTGGTACCTTTTTTTTCGCGGAGAAAACCTTCAAACGGTCCCCGGGACCTGTAGGGACACATAAGTGGGGACACCAGTGCTCTCTGGTAGGATCTGCACCAGCAGCCCCTCAGGCCTGCCACCGCCGCCGTCCTCCTCGAAGTCGCCGCCGTACGCAATGGACGTCCTGGAGCCCACACCCTGAACGTCTAGCGACTCCGAAGGATAGTACCACTATCCTGCGTGGACCAACCTGGAAGGTCCCTTCAGCATGGGGCCTGCCTACCTTAATTGCACCTCCATGCAGAGATACCATGACACTTACCTTTCGGTGGGATTTTGTCCAAATACCTACATTATTTTATTAAATAAATAATAAAACCAGCCCTTGTTTTTGTTCCACAGCTGAGCACGGGCCACCCCTCAAGATGAAGGGGCTTAGGCCATAGTCCACCACACTGGCCAAATGCGGGTTGGCGGACTTCACACGTCAATCGCTAGTTAACCTTTCTCAGACATGTTATCCTACACCAAAAGCTAAAACAATCGCACAAAGACAATTCGCACATGATTGAAAGAAAGCAGAGGTGCAAGTTCAGGTTCGAACCTGGGCACCTTGTTTCCAAGGCAAGCGCTCGCCTGTTACTGAGCTGTTATTTTATTGAATAAAAAAATAAAAATGTATGTCCGTGAATAGCCAGCTTTACTAGCATGCAACATGACCCGCGCATTCACACGCCCTGAGCGATCAATCAGTCGTATTGTATCTAATAATGCGTATAACTGTCCCTAATGCTGTTATATTAATTTGTATGCAATATCTTATATTAGTACACTATCTAAATATGGAATCTAGTGATCGATAGATAAACCGTAGATATTTTTCACTCTGGACTAGCGATTGACCGCAATTTAATTTTTTTAACCCTTCGAAGAAACGAGGGGTGTTATAAGTTTGACGCCTATGCTTGTCTGTATGTGTATGTCTGTGGCATCGTAGCTCCCCAAGGAGTGGACAGATTTGAATTGGAAAACTAGTTTAATCGAGATGGTGTTTAGCTATGTTTCATGAAAATTTGTCCAACCGTTGTCCGAGCTGATGATCTTCATCATCAGCTCTTTTCTAAATCTATGCAGGGATATTGGGTATATTTTGAATTATCTATTACATCGTAAAACTTTACAGGGCTTAATGTACCCGCCAATGACAGTTTTAGTCCGAGGTCAAAAACACCCCGTACCGTACCCATAGGAATGGAAAATCATCGGTATAATAAAATACTAGATAAAAAACGACATCCAAAATGGTCATGAGGGTCGCGGAGTTATCTGTGCTGGTGGCGGAAACGTGAACTAACGGTTTTATTATGATATTGTCGTGTAGTTGGACAGTTACACATAGACAGTAGCGACACTCCTATCGGCAAAAATAATTTTGTCAGCCTGTGGCTTGAAAAGAAATAGCGACACAAGGGCGCTATTTCTGTGTATACTTTTTGGACCGTAACACCTAATCTAGTTTAAATATTATATCGATGTGGAAAATACAGATAAATCAGTGTTGTAGTGGACGTATAATGATATCGATAACACATATTTCTGATGCCAACCTATGAAACAATGTCAATAATGCAAAACTCAATATAAAGACATGCGCGGACCATGGTGCTTTCGGGTCACGCACCGGTCGAGGTATTTCCCATGATGGATCGCCCCATGGCGTTATTAATGGGACACTGTCGTTACCTGATATACGGGTTGATGTTTTTTTAATATAAATAAATGGTAGGTGTTGATTGTTTCACCATAAATCAATGGGGACGATGACTGGGTAGAAAAAAATCTAATTAAGTAGTCAGTCATTTAGATTATCAAAAAACATTTTTATTTTTTAGAGAAAAAGACTTTTTTATTTAACAAATCAATAGAAAATGGCAAAGATATAGAGCGTCAAAGTTGCGAATATTGTATACAACCGTGACGTCACGCGGAATTTCAACGCACACTATATCTTCGTCATTTATTTAGTCAAAAGATAAAATAGTTGTCCAATTTTGACGGGCCCGTTGGTCTAATGGTTAGACACCCTGTCCGCTAACCGATGGGTCGTGGGTTCGATTCCCACCAAGTGTCTGGGTGTTATTTATCTATTTAAGTATGTATTTACAAAAAAAAATGTATTTAAGTCTGGTTTCCATAGTACAGGCTCTGCCTAGTTTGGGATCAGATGACCGTGTGTGGATTGTCCCAAGATATTATAAACAAAAAAAAATAATTTTTTTTGACGATGTAAATGACGGAGTCAATAGATTTTTTTGGTCATCTAGCACGACGTCATTTTGGAAAGAAAATAACATCGTACTTTTATCTCAAACTAGCAATTTCCTGCGGCTTCGCCCGCTATTTTTTTTACAGAGTTTACCAACCCCTAACACACCCCCAAAGGTTGTTTTTGAAAATTCGCGAAACACGTATTGATTTATTTTATTTAGAGAATCTTTTCAGTAAATTTCAAGTCAATCGAACCATACAATAATAAGTTTCATACAAAATAAACCAACCCATTTAACCCCTTTAGGAGTCGAATTTTCAAAAATCGTTTCTTAGTGGATGCTTACGTCATAAGAAGAACCTACTGTCCAAATTTCAGCTTTCTAGGTCCAGCGGTTTGGCCTGTGCGTTGATGAATCAGTCAGTCAGTCAGTCAGTCAGTCAGTCAGGACAAGTAATTTTATATGTATAGATTATCTTACAATTATCATCAATTATAATACAATTATATCAATTGCTGACTAAAGGCACCCACTATAGAAGGGAGGAGTTGTTCTCTACTCTTCGTAGACGTCTTGGGGATCGCAGTATAGGTGGTACTATCCCTTTTTTCTTTCTCATGTTTTATCTTTCTAACGGCAGGACACACTGGTGCCGATTCTGTTGTCACACACTAGACTAAACTAGACTAAATTTTAGTTTAGTCGTGTCTTTCCTATTCAGAGATCCATGAATTAAACTAAATTAGGTATAGTTTGATAGAATATAATGATTTTAGTTACTCAACTTAGTTTTAAACGTATTTTGCTATTCTGTTGTGCACAGTTTACGTCATTTATGCCTAATATTAGAAACTTCAAACTAAAATTAGATCAAATTAGTCGGCATCTAAAAGATGTCGATTAAAATAAAATAGAATAGACTAAAATAGAATGAAATAAATATTAAAATTAATATTAAAATAAATAACAAAAATAAATATTAATATCAATAATAAAATACATATAAAAAATACTAAAAAATTAAATATTAAAATGAAATAAACGTTAATAAATATTTAAATAAATATTTAAAAAAATATTAATAATAGATTAAATATTAATAAAAAAAATAAAAAAAAAAAATATTTATAATAAAAAATATATTAACATAAATATTAGAATAAATATTAATAAATATTAAAATAAATAACAATAAATATTAATATAAATAATAAAATACATATAAAAAATACTAAAAAATCAAATATTAAAATAAAATAAAAGTTAATAAATATTAATAATTATTAAAAAAAATATTTATAATAAATTAAATATTAATAAAAAATATATATATTAACATAAATATAAAAATAAATATTAATAAATATAAAAATAAATATTAGAATAAATATTAAAATAATAAAATAAAAATAAAATAATAAATAATAAAATGAATATAAAAAAATATTTTAATAAAAAAATATTTTATAAAAAAATAAAATATTAAAATAAAATAAATATTAAAATAAATATTAATAAATATTAAAATAAATATTAGAATAAATATTAATATAAATACTAAAATAAATATTAATAAATAAAAAATATATTAAAAAATACTTAAATAAATATTAAAAAAAATATTAAAATATTTATTAAAACAAATATTTAAACAAATATTAAAATAAATATTAAAATAAATTTTTAAACAAATATGAAAATAAATATTAAAAAATTAAATATTTTTTATCAATAAATAAATATTAATATAAAGATATATTAAAATAAAATAAAATTAAAATTAATATAAGTATCGTAGCCGGAGAATTATTTTAGTTTAGTTTAGTGTAATCAGATGAACAAGAGAATTGTTTTCAACTAACATGATTTGACCAATGAAAACCTCACTATCAACTCAATTTAGTAGCTGTCGAAATCAAATTAAGCACTTAATCATCGTTTGGCACCACTAAACTAAAATTTAATCTAGTTTAGTGTAGTGGTGACAACAGAATCGGCACCACTGTCGCTGATTCTGATCTAATTGTACTAAGACAAAACATGTTTAAAAACATTTTTTGAAAAAATGACAAGCCCGCTGAGTTTCTTGGCGGATGTTGCCAGTTGAGGCCTTGTTGTGATCCGGTGGTAGCTTTTAAAAAAAAGTTTATTCAATAGTGCGTTATGCCTATGTGAAATGAATATATTTGAATTTAAATTTGTCTTGGTAGGTAAACATATAAGAAGAGGCTGCTACCCATCCTTTTACTACAACCAACAAGAGGATGGCAAAACACACTAGCTTATTAAAAGCCTATTCACTCTAGTCTTGAAGACACACACATTATAAGTCTGCTTTCTAGATTACAACAATTCAATTACCTACTTTATATTCTGTAAAGTAAAGATACATTCCCAACCAGGCTGCTGTATCTTCGAGCAGACATACCCTTATTTTCTTTTTGTATTTTTTTTTTTTTTGACGCGGGGGAAATCTTCTAAAGAATCCCGGGAGCTGTGGGGCTGAACCGGGGTATGTGGGATTCTTACCCACTAAAACCCACGCGGCTGTCGCATCGGCACATGAGAGGGGGAACCCCAGGGCTCTCCGGTGGGATCTGCACCAGGGGCCCCTCAGTGCCTTGCCTTTGAGCCCGCCGCCGGGGGGCGCATTGTAGCCCCCCGGGAACCGGTCACGGTGCTCACGGGGACGGAGGTCGCAACCTCGCCGCCGTCCTCCTCGGAGTCGCCGCCGTACTCAATGGACGCTCAAAGGGCCCACACCTCGAGCGTCCAGCGACTCCGAAGTGAGCGGACATACCCGCTTTAACTTACTGCTTTTAGAATTTATGATAGACTAGCGGACCCTCGCAGCTGCGCCCGCGCAAACTGCATATAAACCTTCCTCTTGAATCACTCTATTACTGAAAACAGTGGGAGCGACTTTGTTTTATAATATTAAGTAACACGTGGGGTCATCATCATCATCATCATCATCAGCCGGAAGACGTCCACTGCTGAACATAGGCCCTTAGAACGCCACAATGAACGACAATTGGCTATTTGCATCCACCGGTTACCTGCGACGCGCACAATGTCGTCTGTCCACCTAGTGGGAGGCCTACCTACGCTGGGTCTTCCGGTTCGTGGTCGCCACTCGAGAACCTTTCTTCCCCAACGGTTATCGGTTCTTCGAGCGATGTGGCCTGCCCATTGCCACTTCAACTTGCAGATTCTGAGAGCTATGTCAGTGACCTTAGTTCTTCGGCGAATCTCCACATTTCGGATTCTGTCGCGCAAAGAAACTCCGAGCATAGCTCTCTCCATGGCTCGTTGAGTGACTCTGAACACGTGGGGTGCTGGGTTAAAATTGCATCCCCCCCCCCCTCATCTCCTCTCGTTGGGTGTCGTAAGAGGCGACTAAGCGAGAACAGGAAGACGGGCAGCAGCGTCTTTCTTTTGGATTTATCTTCCACCTATACTGCGATCCCTAAGCCGCCTGCCAAGTATGGGGATTATGGCAACCCCTCCCTTCTAAGGGGGAGGCCTTTGTTCAGCAGTGGATGTCTTACAGCTGCTAATGAGTGTAAGAAAAAGTTATTGAAGATATTTATTTTTCTAGGTGGTAGGTTTCTTGTGCAAGGAACCGTCCAGGTAGGTACCACCGCAGTGTCAGATATTCTGCCGCCAAGCAGCAGTGTGTAAGCATTGCTGTGTTCCGGCGTGAAGGACACTGTAGCTGGTGAAATTGCCGGACACAAAGACTTAAAATAATAATATCTTCTACACACGGTCATCCGATCCCAAACTAGGCAGAGCCTGTATGGAAACCAGACAACTGATACTAATACTTATATACTTTTTTTTTGTAAATACATACTTGAATAGATAAACAACACCCAGACACTTGGCGGGAATCGAACCCACGACCCATCGGTTAGCAGGCAGGGTGTCCGACCACTAGACCAACGGGCCCGTCAAAAATCTAATGTCTAACGCGCTAGTGATTCTTCTGGCGTTGCTAGCGTCTATAGGCTGCGGTGACTGCTTACCATCAGGCGGGCCGCACGCTTGCTTGCCACCTTGGTAGTATAAAAAAAAAATATATTAACAACGCCCTGTATATAAAACACTCGGTCCCCAAATGATCTATAATGAAATATTGCCAGTGTTGTTAGTAAGTGAAATACGGACGAGCGCCGACCAGGACAGTGCCGGACGGCGCCGAACCGGCACACGTAGTCGGACAAACGCATGTACGGTTATTTGATATGGCATGACCCTCCGTGGCGCAGCGAAAATCTACTCTGTTTACAATCATCATCATCATTACCAGCCGAACGACGTCCACTGCTGAACAAAGACCTCCCCTTTAAAAGGGAGGGACTGCCATAATCCCCACGCTTGGCCGACGGCTTGGGGATCGAAGTATAGGTGGAAGATAAATTCAAAAGAAAGACGCTGCTGCCCGTCTTCCTGTTCTCGCTTAGTCGCCTCTTACGACACACAACGAGAGGAGATGGGGGGATGCAATCCTAACCCGGCACCTTATTTACAATAGCGGGTAGGAATCCAGTGGAGAGCAACTAATTTGTTACTGGTTAGGACCATACATGTCGATCACGAACAAGTAATAAGTTTTAAAAACTAAAACCCAAATACGGATAAAATCGCAGTCTAATAATGTGATATTATATACCAGCGGACAATGAAGACGCTTCTATCGACACCCTACTTGTCAAATTATGTTAAGTAGATTAGAAGATATGCGGGAACAGATGAACATACATACATACATTCTTGTTAAAATCATAACCCTTCCTCCGTTCCGTAGACGGGTAAAAATACTACATACTTTATTAGATATTTTACTATCCCTGCGTTTTGGCGTGTAGCCTAGACGTCAATTATTATTGAGTACGGCGGCGACTCCGAGGAGGACGGCAGCGGGGTAGCGACCCCCGTCTGAGAGCGCGGTGACCGCTTCCCGGGGGGCTATAATGCGCCCTGCGGCAGCGTTTAGGGAGAGCCAAGATGCCGAGCCCGTCTCATGTGCCGATTTGCAGTCGCGTGGGTTTTAGTGGGTAAGAATCCCACATACTCTGGTTGAATCTCACAGGTCGCGAGGATCTATTGAAGATTATCCCTAAAAGAACAAAAAAAAGTCCATTCTGTAAGATACCGTCCAGATAGGTACCACTGCAGTGTCAGACTTTCTGCCGTCTGAACACATTATTTTGCAAAGAAGCTCTTTGGTTTACGACGGTGCTTCAGAACTGGTTTTCCAAAAAATAATTAAAAATTTATCATCATTAGCGGAAAGGTGTCCACTGCTGAACAAAGGCCTCCCACTTAGAAGGGGGCGACCCCCTCCCTTCTAAGTGGGGGGCCATAATCCCCACGCTTGTCAGGCGTCTTGGGGATCGGGGTATAGGTGAGGTAATCCAATAGAAAGACGCTGCTTCGTCTTCTTGTTTTCCCTTAGTCGCCTTTTACGGGCACCCAACGGGGGGAGATGGGAGCGTGCTATTCTTACCCGGTCACCCCCCGGGTACATATAGATGAACCTAATAAAAGCATGTTTAAAATTCCTAAATGAATAAAACTTTTTTTTTGTCGCGGGGGAAATCTTCTAAAGATCCCCGGGAGCTGTGGGGCTCGACCGGGGCATGTGGAATTCTTACCCACTAAAACCTCCGCGGCTGTCGCATCGGCACATGAGAGGGGACCCCAGGGCTCTCCGGTGGGATCTGCACCAGGGGCCCCTCAGTGCCTTGCCCTTGATCCCACCGCCGGGGGGCGTATTGTAGCCCCCGAGAAACTGACACGGTGCTCACGGGGACGGGGGTCATAACCCCACCGCCGTCCTCCTCGGAGTCGCCGCCGTACTCAATGGACGTCCTAAGGGCCCACACCCCGAACGTCCAGCGACTCCGAAGACGTGAATAAAACTACATTAACCCTCACAGTTTGAAAACCGTGCAACAAAAATTTTCACACGACCCGGATATCGAACCTGGGCCCGACGATAACGAACTGGCCGCATTATATCCGGTTCATCAACAATAATTGGTCGTGAAACAATTAGTTTACGGAGATAAAATTGTAATGGCCGTCTTGCTCGCTATGAGTCAGGAGGTAACGGTGAATAGGCTTCTCGACCCGTTGGTATATAACTGGGCTTGTAAACCGAAGCTCGCGGGTTCGAATACCGCAGGGAGCACCAAATTTGTGTAACTGTTTCTTATTGGCTAGGACTATGCAGGCTGATCAGCTGATTGTCTGTGAAGTAAGATGATGCATGCGTCGGATGGGCATGTAAAAAGTCGGTCCTGCGTCTCATCTCTCCTCCGCTAGTGTCGGTCTTCCGTCCCATCGGATTGTGAGAGATTATAGGAAGAGAGACTTGTAGACAGAAATGCACTCTCTCTCTTCCTTATTTTTTGATCTGTCCTTAAATAGAACTGATTCAAAACATTATTTATTTTTCTGTTACCAATTCTTCTTTGTAATTGATTTATATGCATATTGGTATAATTAGAACTTAGTACAATACAATACAAATATTCTTTATTGTACACCAAAAAAGAAGATACAACTTAAAAAGGAAAAGTAAAATTACAGTGTGACAATTTAAGGCGGTCTTATCGCTAAAGCGACCTCTTCCAGACAACCTTGGGGTACAGGACCGAATATGAAAGGGTAGGTGTGTCATACATATTCAGTACATATAACCATACATATCAATCAATCAATCAACATTTATTCGGCGGAAAAAAGCAATGACGCACGCAAATTGTAAAATAAAGAACTAATAATAAACACTGAATATAAAAAAAGAGCAGTACAAAAATGCAACAAGTGTGGCAATTGTGCGTCGCGCCTCCGCCAAACGAGGTTGACAACTCAGCGATATGCTGCACCGGAAATCCAGGTTCCCGGCACAGCGCTGTATTTAAACGACTTCAAAAAAGGAGGAGGTTCTCAATTCGTCTGTATATATATATATATATTTTTCTATGTATGTTCGCGCATAACTCTGGCAATTATGAACCGATTTGAAAAAATCTTTCTTCCATCCATTCTTTAATCCGTTAATTGGGTCCCATAAAAAAATTATTGCTTAGTAATAAGTAGTTCCTGAAAAAACAAGAATGGTGACTGCGCACTGAGAGCTGCAAGAAAGCCTATATAGATGACGTTTTAGTCGCTCGGACTCGCTCGGTCGGACAAAAATGGTCATAACTCTGGCAAATATTTCCAAATTTCAATGATTCTTTTTTTATTCGAAAGAAGAAACCACTGTATTGAATCTGTATGAATTTTATTACAACCGGATAAGAACTTCCTGGAGGACCATGAACGATGTGGAGGAATTTATCTGGTAAAAACCATAAAACTGATGTTCTCCATTACATTGCTCTGACAATTATGAACCGATTTCGATGATTCATTTTTTATTCGAGAGAGTAAACTACTATGATGTTTCCATGCAAATTTCATTACGACCGGATATTTTTTTCTGAAGAAACATGAATTATGTAAAACTATGTAGACGATAATGTGATCATAACCTACCTAGATAATTGTACGGTTTTCGATGGTTCAATCTTTATTTATGAAAATATCACTAAAATGTTTAAAATAAAATCTTTTTAAAAAAAAAGTTGAACCGACTTCAATATCACTGAAAAGTATAAAATAATTTAAATATTATTGAAGTTGGTACCAAATATACACAGCCGGTAAGCTAACACCAACTTCAATAATATTTAAATTATTTTATACTTTTCAGTGATATTGAAGTCGGTTCAATTTTTTTTTTAAAAGATTTTTTCAGTGTCAACCTCATTGACATTTCAATGCCGCATGCACGGATCCTACCATAGACAGAAGATTTCACGAGTTACCATCACGGATTTATATTTACTTCGTAAAAACTGGATAGATCACTTAAATATAATAATATTACTAATTTAAACTTTATGCTACATTCTTAAGGTTTGTTTTTCATTGACACAAGTCGAAGTAGAAAAACGAGCCGTGTGAGATAGCACAAAAGTAGATGTGTGTCCTTGTCTGCCCTTGTCAAGTAAGTTGCCAACGCAAAATATGATTCTTTTTAGTAGTGTTAGGTAGATTTCTTAAAAGTTGATTACATTTGCTTATAACTTTTTCGTGTAATAAAACATCG
Source organism: Furcula furcula (assembly GCA_911728495.1). Taxonomy (NCBI): domain Eukaryota; kingdom Metazoa; phylum Arthropoda; class Insecta; order Lepidoptera; family Notodontidae; genus Furcula; species Furcula furcula. The sequence goes on from OU452269.1 coordinate 6,671,402, forward strand.
AAATATAATACATCTAGGACGATGAAATGTAGTATTATAAATTAGCACACGAACAACATGCAATACTTTTATTAACAATAATATTAGTAACAATTTATCATTATGAAGGTAGCAGCACTGAGCTGTTGTGTGATTGTCGACATTGTCGTAGTAAGTAATCTGGTGTCGCGGTGTACTGTTAGAGTAGGGTGACCATTGTTATGTATGGCGTCGCGGTCGTCTCGGATGATGGTTTCCATACAAACGTTAGTTAACTCAACCTGAATTTTAGAATGAAATACAGATATCCGGAAAAAAAACGGTAGCTAGGTATTACGACAAATACAAATAATTTATTGTCTTAATTGTGGTAAGTACAGCAGAATATTGAAATAATTAAATTAAGACTCTAAATTTAAATAAATTGATTGCAACAAATTCTCAAAATTAATAATTGCTTAATATATAGTAATTTCATGACTTGCGACTAAATTCCATCCAATTATACAATACAAATAATAAATATAATTAGTATTATGTCACCAAAATTACGATTTGAACGCTAAAATCGTCTCATGCGCCTCGCAACATTCAGATTGACGGAGGTCACGCAGGGGCACCGACCGATGTGGCACCGCCCCTTGTGACCCGATCCACCGCCAAAAGACCTTAGAAGTGAGAAAAAGAATCCTTCCACATAGTAATGCGTGGACATCCTATTAGACAGAGATACACTACTACTTTTGGACCTCTCATTCGGCTCGTGATCTTTAGTAGACTGCTCTGTCCAGTTATAATACAGGTTCGTGGTTACCATATACCTATAAGAGTAAAAAATATGAAAATTTTACCTTAGAATAAAATTTGTATTATGTTTCCTAAGACGTCCGAAGTCCTTTTATGAGAGAGTGCATCGTCTTTTTCTTCGCTTTGCCGCTAGATGTCGCTACCTTACCGTCACGTGACCGCCACCTACAGCGCCACAGTGGCCAAATCTGTAACTAAATGAGATTGCACAGAGCAAGCCGCCATCTTTGTCATTGTTCGGCTCATAAAATGATGCTGGTATATATAACACCAGGAAGGCATTGTATGGACTTCGGACGTCTTAGGAAACATAATACAAATTTTATTCTAAGGTAAAATTTTCATATTATGTGTTCCGTTTGACGTCCGAAGTCCTTTTATGAGAGATCTGTTTGTTATCTCCTGGTGGCTTGCATAGTAAAACGCAACAATGTGATAGATGTTGTTATTAGTACAAAAGTATATGAAAAAAAAAAAAAAACAACTAATTAAATCATAATCTGCCCTAATAATCTTTTATAACTTCTTTCTTTTAACATGGTTGTCTAGAAGAAGTGGCTTCAATCGATACGACTGCCATTCGCATAATTATATCTTAGAATATTTTCTAGGTGTACAATGAAGAGCATTATATTCATTAAATCAGCTTGATCAAAAATGCACAATATAAAATAGTTCAATAGACTATTCAATTGATACAGATTTTTCAAATCAAATCACCAAATTTATCCCCACAAAAGCCCTAATAAAAATAGGCTGAGAAAAAAAAATGGATAGTGATTTTTTCGATTTGGTATCATTGGTACTTCTAAAATATATATATTCAAGAAATAAGAAATAATATTTTCGTACGGTTTCATAAAGGCGCTAGTTTACGTTAGTTAAAATATCGGTAATAGGGTACTTTTATTAATAGTTAAGAAATAAATAGGTGATTTAAAGCTAGCCAAGTGTAGCCGCTATAACTGCTTCAGACAGAGTTCACCATACCCAAGCCCCATAGGATCGGGGTAATAGCTGATCTAAGAGGTTCCCTTGTCATAAAAATAAATTTATTCAAGGACGGAGGATGTCAATAATGTACAAATTATCTGTTGATCCAAATAGTAACGTTCACACGAAGCAGTCTGCTTGAGAATCAAGAATAAGCTTCTTGTTGAGAAACAAACAGGAGATACATGCAAATTCCTGGGAACTAAATATTGGATATAAAGTGATAGTCATCCTTGTCAATGTAAAGAGTCAAGTCATGTTACTCTAGGACCTGAGGCGAACCAGAGAAATTATTAAAATGTCTAATAAATTGGACAAATTCATCATCACTGAACAACAAATCTAGGGTTGTTATTATTAAAAAATTGTATCAGTAATACAATTTTTCTGGCATCTCAGATAAGCAGTTGTTGGAGCTTATGAAATGGCTTTAACAATTAAGTAGTAAGTTTACTTAATTATTTGAAACTCTTTCGGCATCAGTTATAGTTTCACATACCGATGGTATAACGGATTTAACCACGAAAATAGTTCAATAAGCAAATCTCTAATTTACTTAAAAATGGGTTTGTTAAAATAATGAGCGACGGACGGACGATTTTAGATGACGATAGTGCAATTTAATTTGAGTTCACCACTGAGCCCATGTTGCCTATATCGGGATATAATTATTAAGCGTAAACGTTTTCTAATATGTTGACAAGAACTGTTTATCGTCTGGTGACCCGCTTTGAGTTAGGGTATCCCAGCCGAAATGAGCCAAGCTTCCAGCTATAGTACTGTAGCTGTCATAGTATGGGTACTTGAACTAGAGATCGGCGTGTTGCTGAATCCAACAAACCGTTTCAAAGTTATTTCTACTTTCATTTAACACTTTCACAATCATGGGTACTATTATAATGAACCGCTCTTGCGACTGGTTGAGATGACCACACATGCACACGCAGACGCAGGAGAATTGATGGAGAAAGATCCACGCAAGACCGTTACTCCAACAACTGCTGAAAGCGTTGTGAAACTACGCGTGCTAGTTTGCCAAGTCCAGCGTAACATACCTCAATAAGCTAAGCTCACGTAAGCTTTGCTTGACGCGGAGAGGTGTACATCTGGAGTTCTCCTAAAGCTGATCACTCTGTACCGGATCGATTTCGTGAGAGCATCGATCCGGCAGTGAATGAGAGCAGGCCGGTGTACGTATTGTACACACCCGGTAGGTGCAAGGGATAAAGAACTGCGGCTGTTGGTCAAGAGTTGCTTTATTCCAAGAGCATTAAAAATTTCGTGTCGCCCTCGTTCCTACATACGGAACATAGTGTGGTTTTGCTGTCGAACTGTAAGATTACTTTGATTGAAGTTTCGATAGCTTTTGCTGTTTATAAGAACAGCTACCACAGCGTATTTTGTAATTCCCTTTAGGCTGGTACAGACCCGGTAGGTGCAAGGGACAAAGAACTGAGACTGTTAGTCAAGAGTTGCTTTATTCCAAGAGCATTAAAGATTTCGCGTCGCCCTTGTTCCTACATACGGAACATAATGTGGTTTTGCTGTCGAACTGTAAGATTACTTTGATTGAAGTTTGAAAGCTTTTGCTGTTTATAAGAATAGCTATCACAGCGTAATTCATCGCATAAAGGCGCATTGCACCCTAAAGGGAACTTTAGGGCGCAATGCCACTTCAAATGGCGTAGACTTCAAGTGCCTTGTCGTTGTTGACTGACGCTGGCCATTGAATGTGTCCGTGATCAGAATACTCGTAATGGACAGAGTCGCTCGTGATAAATGGAAGTTTTCTGATCGTAGTTTTCTAACAACCATTCCAGATCGCTTTGTACCACGTTCTGAAAGAAGCATGGACGGTGCGAAACGGATGCTGTGGGGCTACAGCGTGTGGCAATGCAACCTTCCCCGTTGGGTGATGAAGGTTGCAAAAGTTAGGCACCCTAAGAGGCGTTGCGCCTGCTTGAGGGGCCAACTGCCTGCTGTTAAGACACTCAGAAAGTGTTGACGGACTTTTAATATATTGTTACGTGCGGGTGGGTAATTAAATGCCGATTAACGTAAAAGAAGATTTTATTCCACGTACACTCACAATGTATACACTATACGGCACAGTATACACACAAGGCACAGTAGTCCGAGTCGCACAGTACTTCACAATAGTCCAAAGTCGTCGCAAGGGTCGCTGGTACAATTCTCTTCGATCGCTTCCTTAAGATGTTTCCGCTGTCGCTTGTAAACACAAACTGTCCGGACGCCACTATGCGTCGGCTTATATACCTAAATTAACAGAGGGGTGGAACTCTCTCGAATGTAGTCGTAAGTACTTGTATAGTCTAGTACTTTCGAGCCGATACAATAGCGGCGTGACCTTCGAGAATGAACTAACAATAGGCGGGGGCAGTGACCCGTGAGCGAGCGAGCGGTAGGTACTTACACAAGTACATGCAAATTGGAGGGACCTACTTTCTATTGAGAATTCGAGATCTTTCGGTACGAATCGATAGTAGACCTATAGACTAACAATGCGTTTTGAGATCATTGCAATTAAGTAATAATTAACGGAGTAATTAACACTTTTATCTCTCGGTCGTAACACTACCCCCCTCTTAGTTATGCTCGTCCCGAGCATCATTATTACCATGATAACGTGCCAATCTGTCCAGGTGAACTATCTTAGGTTTGCCTCGGGGTCCCTTCTTGATGCGGTAGGTGACGTCGTTGATCCTCGTAATAACAGTAAAGGGTCCTTCCCAACGGGCTTGAAGTTTTGGAGACTTCCCTTTTCTGCGAAGCGGATTGTGAAACCACACTAGCGTTCCTTCATCGAAACCGTTGGTATTCGCATTTCGATCGTAGCGGGTCTTCATCCTTTCGCTGGTCTTCAGACTGTTCTCCCGCACTCTCTTGTGCACTTCGTCCAACTGATTTTGAAGATCGCACACATAGTCCGTAACGGGTTTAGGACTGTCAGGTGGGGTACCCGTTATTGCGTCCACCGGAAGTCTCATCTCTCGGCCGAAGTTCACCTTGGCTGGCGTGTTCCCCGTACTATCATGTACTGCAGAACGATAGGACATCAGGAACAAAGGGATGTACTGATCCCAGTCCTTTTGATGATCATCCACTACCTTGGCCAAGTGATTCTCTAGAGTTTTGTTAAATCTCTCGACCATTCCGTCTGATTGCGGATGTGCTGGTGTCGTACGGGTCTTGTGGATCCCAAGAAGTTTGCACATTTCTTGAAATACGGCAGATTCGAAGTTACGTCCTTGGTCCGAATGAATTTCCATGGGTACACCAAATCGACATATCACCTCCTGGACCAGTTTCTTGGCTACCGTTATTGCTTCTTGGTTGGGTGTTGCGAACACCTCAGGCCACTTACTGAAGTAATCCTGCACTACTATTATGTACTTGTTCCCATCGTCAGTCTGTGGAAACGGCCCAGCTACATCAATCGCGATGCGCTCCCATGGTGCCCCAACGTTATACAGCTTCAGCTGTCCCTTACTTCTGGTTTGCGGGCCTTTTACCGAGGCACAAGCAGTACATTTACGGCACCAATCTTCGACATCTTCACGGCATCGTAGCCAGTAGAACCGCTGTCTGACTTTAACGAGGGTTTTCTTGACTCCAAGATGACCACCAGAGACACCATCGTGGACGTGCCGTAGAAGAGGGGCCACCATGATTCGTGGTATTACCACTTGCAGAGTGACTTCCCTTCCGTCGTTGGACTCCCATTTCCTGCACAGCAGATTGCCTTCCAGAACTAAGCTGTCCCACTGAGCCCAATAACTTTTAGTAGTCGCGCTGTAAGCAGACACATCCTTCCATTGGGGTTTGTTTCCACTTTGCTTCCAGCGCAGTATAGGTCCAAGGTCATCATCTTCTTCTTGGGCCTTCCTCATATTGGGTCCAGTCCACTCATCGTCTAAGCCATGCGTTCTTATAAGGTTTACTTCTTCTCGGGCTTCATTTTTACCACAGTGCTTGCAGTCGTCAGCGCACGGTCTTCGTGACAGAGCGTCTGCGTTATTGTGTCCTTTTCCACTGCGATGCTCGGTTACAAAGTTGAACTCCTGCAATTGCTCTATCCACCTTGCTACCTGTCCTTCCGGATTTTTAAACTGTAACAACCACTTTAATGCTGCATGATCGGTTCTAACCGTGAACTGTCTTCCTATAAGGTATTTCTGAAAATGTTGTAAAGTCTTTACCACAGCAAGTAATTCACGGCGGGTAACACAGTAATTTCTCTCTGGTTTTGAAAGTGCTTTACTGAAGTATGCAATTACCACCTGGCGGTCCCCTTGTGTTTGCGACAACACTCCACCGATTCCCGTATTACTAGCGTCCGTGTCCACAGTAAATCTTCCGTCCCTGCTTGGGTAACCCAATATAGGAGCTTCACAAAGCCGTTGCTTAAGTTCACTAAAAGCATTCTCGCAATTCGAGTCCCAGATGAAATCGCGTTTATCCTCTGTTAATTGATGTAATGGTTTTGCTACGTCCGAAAAATTCTTAATGAAGCGCCTGTAGTAAGTGCAAAGCCCAAGGAACGCTCGCACTTCCGTCTTATTTTTCGGGATAGGCCATTCCTGAACAGCTTTTATCTTTTCAGGGTCGGTTTTTACTCCATCCGCCGAGATGACATGTCCTAGGTAACTGACTTCCTTCTGAAATAGAGCACACTTCTTTGGACTCAGTTTCAGATTTGCTTCTCGGATCCGGGTGAACACTTTCTCCAGGTTCTTCAGGTTCTCCTTGAAGCTGCGTCCCATCACAATCACGTCGTCGAGATAAACCAGGCATACGTCCCCAAGGAGGCCTACCATTACCCTCTCCATAAGGCGCTCGAAAGTTGCTGGAGCATTACATAAACCGAAGGGCATGACGTTGAAATGCCACAGTCCGTTCCCAATTCCAGTACTAAATGCCGTCTTCTCTTTATCTTCTGGACTCAATTCCACCTGCCAGTAGCCACTCTTCAAATCAATGGTCGAGAACCACTTCATGCCACTGAGCATGTCCAGCGTATCATCAATTCTCGGCAGGGGATAGCTGTCCTTTTTTGTGACATTATTTAACATTCGGTAGTCAACACAAAACCTCGTACTTCCGTCCTTCTTCTTTACTAGCACCACAGGTGATGACCATGGGCTTGTAGAGGGTTCGATGATCTTGTTTTCAGCCATTTCTTTAATCATTTCGGCTACCTCTGTTTCTTTTGCCCACGGTATACGTCGAGGTCTCTGTTTAATAGGCCTGGCATCGCCTGTATCAATCTGGTGCTTTACAAGGCCTGTTCTACCACAGTCATTTCCGGTTGCAAAAATGTCCTTGAATGTAACCAAAAGCTCTTTGGCTTGCTGCAGTTCCAATGGTGATAAATTTTCCTTACAATCTTCCAAAAGCTGTCGAATGTGATCGTCTTTGGTCGAACTTACGTTTTGATGAACTGCGGAAGTGTCTAACCGTTTCAGGTACTTTACTTCTTCGCATCTTCCAATCAGGCTATTTTTCCTCAGACGAACTTCTTCATTACTCAAGTTTAAAATTCTTACTTTTGCTATCCCATTTGTCATAAGTAATGTCCTGGCCGTGATGGTCTGTGGATGATTGCCGGAGTCTTCGACTATAACACATTTGTTTGATTTGATCTTCTTAGGAAATTTCACTGATACTAAATTTTCAGATCTTGGAGCCAGTATGAAATCCTTTAAACAATAAAGATTGCACGGGTGTGATCCTTGCAGACAAACTTCTTGATCAGGAAACCTTAACACTCCTTTATCAATATCCAAAACACATCGCTGATCCTTCAAGAAGTCTAGGCCCAGAATGCAATCATCCGTGATATTTGCGATAAGAACTGAGTGGATGTATGTTCGGTCACCAATATTAATTTCTACGTCTGTATCACCGAGGACGGAGACTGGCTGGCCGGTTGCTGTCTGGAGGCGACATGGTGGGGATCGCCTTTTCCACATAACAGTGCGTTTCAGTAGCTCTGGTCTGACTATAGTCCGCGAAGCCCCAGTGTCTACTGTCAAACTGCATGTCTTGTCATTTAATGTGCCCTCGATGGTCAGACTGTTTCCGTTGCGAACTTGAGTAATGGTGATGGTGGGGGCCTTATTGTTACCAGCCAGCACCCGCCCCGCGGTCCTGGCGACACTTAGTTTAACGACAGGTCTTCGTCCACTTGGGTCCCGGAGCTCGTGACCCTCCTTCTCTTCTTACGACATTCTAGTCGAATATGCCCCTTTTCTCCACAGCCATAGCAAGTAGGGACGTACTGAGCCCTCTTTTCATCAGGTACTATTGCGCGGACTTTATATGCACGATTGTCCTGTCGTACAGCTTCCACTTCAAGCGCATGGGCCAGTGCGCTCTTTAGTGAAGAATGATGGCCCAGGCGAACGGCGGCTCTGACTTCCGCGTCCCGTATGCCGTCGACGAATGCTTGTAACAAAGTTACCTCAACTGTCGCCGGTGACGAAGAGTACGCACGACGAACCAGCCTTTCTACTTCAAGCGCCCACTGTTGGAGGCTTTCCCCAGCCTTCTGAGTCCGCTCGCGGAGTTGTGCTCGATAAACGTGTTCCAGGTGCTTTTCACCATAACGTGTGTCCAAGGCATCTAGAAGAGCCTCCAACGTCCGTCCTTCAAGTGGCAGGTTTTCCAATATCATCAGAGCGTCTCCTCGCAGGGCAAGCGTCAGGGCCATAAAAGATTGGCCATCAGTCCAACCGTTCCCGTTGGCCAGTGTTTCGAACTGGTAGCGGAAGGCTGTCCACGAGGAAGACCCGTCAAAGTGCGGAAGGTCGAGTTTCGCTGCTGATGGTGATGATGAAGCCACGGCTAGTGGTTGGCGAGTCTCTAGTTTCGTTACCTTATTAGTCAGTACATGAATACGGCTATCATGTTCATCAATGCGGCCTTCCAGGTTTTCCGTCTTAAGAGTAACCTCTTTGACGTCCACTTCCAGTTTTGTGACTTTCTCGCCGAGTACAGAAATGCCAGCGTCAATCTTGCACAAAACAGCCTCTTGGTTGGCCTGAATCTCGCGGCGGGTAGCCTCTTGGGTAGCCTGGATGTCACGGCGGGTAGCCTCCTGGATAGCCTCTTGGGTAGCCTGGATGTCACGGCGGGTAGCCTCCTGATTTACCTGAATAGCTTCTTGGATCTCGCGGCGAGTAGCCTCTTGGTTCGCCTGGATCTCGCGGCGAGTAGCCTCCTGCATACCCTGGATAGCGGCCAGCAGGGTTGACAAGTTAAGCTCCGTCGAGTCCCCCGGTGGTGCGGTACCAGACGAGGTAGCGTTCTCAGGCTGGACCTCCTCCTCTTGACTACGGAGACGTGCAGCATCCATCTCCACCTGTCTCCTTGTTCGCGGAGTACGCGCTTCTTCTTCTCGCGGCAGAATCGGCATTCCGCTTCTGACACCAATTGTTACGTGCGGGTGGGTAATTAAATGCCGATTAACGTAAAAGAAGATTTTATTCCACGTACACTCACAATGTATACACTATACGGCACAGTATACACACAAGGCACAGTAGTCCGAGTCGCACAGTACTTCACAATAGTCCAAAGTCGTCGCAAGGGTCGCTGGTACAATTCTCTTCGATCGCTTCCTTAAGATGTTTCCGCTGTCGCTTGTAAACACAAACTGTCCGGACGCCACTATGCGTCGGCTTATATACCTAAATTAACAGAGGGGTGGAACTCTCTCGAATGTAGTCGTAAGTACTTGTATAGTCTAGTACTTTCGAGCCGATACAATAGCGGCGTGACCTTCGAGAATGAACTAACAATAGGCGGGGGCAGTGACCCGTGAGCGAGCGAGCGGTAGGTACTTACACAAGTACATGCAAATTGGAGGGACCTACTTTCTATTGAGAATTCGAGATCTTTCGGTACGAATCGATAGTAGACCTATAGACTAACAATGCGTTTTGAGATCATTGCAATTAAGTAATAATTAACGGAGTAATTAACACTTTTATCTCTCGGTCGTAACAATATGAATACTTGTTCTTGATGTGTTCCATACTATTAAAACATCTGTTTGGGGTGAGAATTGATTTTTCTGAATCGATTTCCATGTCCTGGCTTTTGAGAAACTATGGCAATGGCAATTTGAAGTTTCCGCATCGCCTTGCACTGGTGGACTAATATAGAGTCGATCAAATATACGGACTGACAAGGACTTGTTGCGAAAGATTTCGGCAGTCCAAATCGATACTGTGGGGAACATTCTCGGTGCTGCTGCTAACCCGAAGGGTACAACAGTCATCCTTCGTAACCAATGCGTAGGTAGTCTATGATCTTTGGTTATGAGATAATAGGCCTGTCGTTGTTCGCATGACGACGACGTCGCCTGCGACCCGCATCCTCGGCGCAAATTTATACATATAATTTCGTCCGGAACGCGGGCGTGCTGTTAATAGTGATGATTTTAAATTTGTGTCTTGAATGGTTTGAATCTCTAGGCCGATGTCTAGAGATTCAAGTTGGAGCTTGAAAATGTTTTCAAAGTTTGAAAACGAAAACATTTCCAAGCTTCCATTTTTGGTACTAGGGGTGGTCTCTCAGCGAATGGAATGCGAGCAGCAGAAATTAATTTCAGAATAGTTCTGCGAAGAACGCATCCTTATCGCCCCCCCCCCCCCCCCCTGTTACTATTTATCGTAATCAAAATTTTTGTTTTATATTATATATTGATATGCTTTAATGCCTTTGGTTCCGATACCGGGAATTGAACCCAAGCCTCCTGGGAGAGAGCCAGGTCTCTTAGCCACTAGACCATATCGGAAGAAGCGAAATGGCTTCCTATACGAGATCTAGCTAGAACACACTGGTGACTGGCCGTACCAAGATTTAAATAGTGGCGTTGGCTAGTAAAATAATCAGTAAAGTTTTTAGGATTGCACATAAATTCTGCAGAGCGAATAAGTTTTCCCCCATATCTTAACAGGTCTCTTTTAAACTCCTAAGAAGAGCTTTATAAGAGATGTACGAAATACCGAATTGGATATGTCATAAGAAACTTTATTGCAATCGGAATAACAAACCAAAAGAAACCTTCAAATTTTTGTAAAAAGATCATTTTGACTTGGTCTCCGGCTTTATCTACCATCGCGTAAAATTCCGTAAAGCAACGTTCAGGAATTCATTTTATGCAATAAAGAGCAATAGTTATGCACAAAAAAGCATTAGATGGGGCCACGAAACTACGATCTAATTTACTCCACTTGAATAGAGCAGAGGATCCTCTAAATACCTTAATTTTGCATTAATTTTTGGAACGAATGGAAACAGTAACGAATGGTATGATATACGGAATTCCAATCCGGACTGTTAAATTTTTGTATTGTACGCGATAGTTTAACAATCCTGCTCGAGCAGATGCTCGAGGTACAGCAGGTTCCTCAATGGCAACATTTTGGAACCCCCGGTGTCTTCACTGGTAACCACTGCAGATCCCCGCCTAAAGGAGTCACAGTGGCGAGAATGTGTGGTAAGATTAGTCCCAAAAATAATGGGAGCATTTAATTACCACAGTTTAATATCATTTACACCAGGTAGATGTGAAAATATTATTTACATTTATCGGTGCTATAGCGGGGATACTATATCCCGAAATATTTTTCGCCCAAAATATAATTATTAAAAGACTTACCAGATGTCCTGATAGTACCTCTAACCTTCGCCGGAGGAGGGGCTTGACCCCGATGATCTTGATGTTGTGGGTAACCTGGAATCTTCTTGGAGCGCACCGGTTATCACTGAGCCTAAATGCGTTGATTCACGATCACTAAGCAAGTACACTCGTAAAATTAATTCTGTTTCCGCGGTATGAAACCTCCCGGGATTTTTAAGCAATTCTACGTAACGGATTTAATTATCTTTTCGTAAAAATAAATATTGGGTAACTTTCTACTTTTAGTCTCGAAAGCTACAATAAAATAACAATTTAAATATTTTTTCAACAGAAAAACTGTAACGACATGCGTTCGGTTCCGAAAACGACGCAACAATGACAAAGATGGCGGCTTGCTCTGTGCAATCTCATTTAGTTACAGATTTGGCCACTGTGGCGCTGTAGGTGGCGGTCACGTGACGGTAAGGTAGCGACATCTAGCGGCAAAGCGAAGAAAAAGACGATGCACTCTCTCATAAAAGGACTTCGGACGTCAAACGGAACACATAATACATACTTCTAAATAAATACTTAATATAGATACAAAGATTATATATAAATTGCTCATTGATAAAATAATATTGCACTAATCTATACATATAATAAAACTGTAACAGGTCCAATTCTGTACATTGAAGATATTTTGAAAATTATGTTTGGAGGGCATTCTATAACCGATACTAAAGCCAAAAATGTATTTTTTTTTATTTTTGTCTGTCTGTCTGTATCTCGGCTGAGCATCACGCCGAAACTACTGGATGGATTGAAACGAAACTTGGCATGATTTGATTTAATACTCCGAGGTAGGACATAGGATACTTTTTATCCCGACATTCACCACGGTTCCCTTGGGAGAGGGGACTAAAGTCAAAATGTGTACTTGGTTATACGCTTGCTCCGGTTTTAACAATTTTTCACTATAATTATAATAAACATTTGTAAGGGAACACTCATAGACAGTTGTTAACAATGTTTGGAAATCGATCAGGTTAAGCCACGTTAGGTAATGTCATTAAATAGATGGGTGACCGTTTAACGCCATTTGATCTAAACATCTCCGTGCTTCGGAGGGCAAGTACAAAGTGGCTTCAAGTTTTTAACCGACTTTAAAAAAGGAGGTTTTGTATTCTATGCGAATGTATATTATTGAAAGTTTAGTTAACGTAAACACAGCGCGGGCGGAGCTGCGTGGGTCAGCTAGTAAATAATATAGATAATAAATAATAATAAATAATATAGAGAATACGAAGAAGTAAGATGACTTCTCTCATTAGTGTACGAATTCAGACAGTACAAGGAAATGGAGCAATTAAGAACTGCTACATACACACAACGCCACTACAAATTACCTGTAGTCCACCTGCCTACCTCACTTCAATCCCTACACCACTGAACAAAGAGTAAAACAGTACCTACCTAACATTTGTACATAGGAATTGTGACTATACATACCACCTATTTATTATTAGAAATTAATAAAAATAAATATTGTATAAAAATAATAACCATATAATTTATTTGGCTTAAGCAGATTTGTATAAAAATATAATTTGTGCCTATGGCTCCCCAAAGGATTGGTGCAAGACCGAATGGAATACTGAGTGGATCTAGTGTGTCTCCACTTAAGTTTACTATACAGGTATTTAGGCTTTCCTGTGACAATTACTCCGAAGAGCAAACAGGACAGATGAAGTCTCCTCCTAGCAGCCATTTTTAACATATTGTTATCATTGAGATATGGAGTGACATGACTTCTTCTGGGGATGGAAAAACAATACCGGGCACATGCATTCTGTATACGTGGTATTAATTGCACTATCATATATATATCTATAACATAATATAGAAATGATAAATATACATACCTACTAAACGTATTATGATGATAAAAAAACAGAAATAGGAGAAGTTTACTGCAAGGAAAGATAGTGAGATTTGAACACATTCAAACTCTGAGCTCTTCTTATATTTTGCGGCAAAGCATTCCAAAGACGACCAGCATGGACAGTGAAGGACTTAGTGTAAGTGTGAGATGTGTGGGAAGTAGTAAGAAGACACAGTTCAGAAGAGGTGCGAAGAGTGTGATGTCCAGAGGTAAAAAAATTAAATCTCTTTCAAATACTGTGGTGCCCGCGGGTTATGCTTAAATTTCTGTGGCGTCACCAGAGGACCCAACGGAAGATCAGCGCTGGTTTTCTGCGACCGGCATAACGCTTGGGACTTTTTGGGACCTTTTTATGGCGAACACAGTACATTTAGCAGTAATTATTTTTACTTTTTAATTTAGTTACGTTTTTTATATGCTTGTTTACTTTGTAAGTTATAAATAAAAAAGTCTTCTTCTTCTTTAGGAAGAAAGTCTTTCTTCTTCTTAAAGTTCTTTAGGAAAGGTTTGCGTGAGGGCGTTACTAGGGTAACGCCCTCACGCAAGTACTTGTGGACTGTAAGATATTGTGAAAGATTGGCCGCTGTGGTCGTATCGTCCAGGAGGTCAATAATACTGGTTAGACACCCTGATCGCGACTCAGTAGGTCGTGGGTTCGATTCGCACACAGGTAACATAAATATTTGTTTGCCCAGAATCTAGTTATTATTTATCGGTCAGTGGCATTTGAACGGAGCGTCTCCGTGCTTCGGAGGGCACGTTAAAAGTCGGTCCCGGCTATTGTCATCTAGACAGCAGTCGTTAAGCTAAGTCAGAAGCCTAAGGGCAGCTTGAAAAGTCTGACAACAGGTTGGCCACTAATGACAAAAAAAAACGAAGCGTTGGGTACGCCTCCTCAGTGGCGGTAAAGAGGGGGTCATGACCCAAAGCTTAAACTCATTCACGTCAAATTGACAAAGTTAACTTCTTGCTTTAAAACGTCTAAACAATTTTATCCAAAATAGGTTACCCACTTGAAACACTCAGACGCAAGGTGGGAATCGAACCCACGACCTATTGGCTAGCGGCCAGGGCACTAGACCAACGGGCCCGTCAACTATGACCCCCCTACACCCCAAATCGTTGGCTGGTCCAAAATTGGCGCCTGATTATTGCAGTACATAAGGGCTCACATAAACAACTTGGTCACGGTAAATTTTCGCCTATTGATTGACCCAAAAAATTGTTAATCGCCCTTCACGAATCGACGGATTAACGTAATTCTCGTTTTATACACTTACTAATCACTTGGGAGGTTAAAAACAGCCGTTAACAGTACCATTTAACTCTAGTTAAGGTGAGAATGTAACACCGAGCCGTTTTATTTTTTTTACACGGCAATTATTATATTAATTGTAAATAACGAATTATTTAATTAGAGGAGGAAATATTTTGAAGTATTTTATACGTAAACACGAGCAGATGTCTATGTACTCGTATACCTACTACTAGCATCCGTGCCGCTTGTAGCCTCCGTGGTGCAGTGGGAAACTTGCTATGCAAACCGGAGGTCGCGGGTTTGAATCCCGCGGGGAGCAACAACTTTATAAACTGTATAAAGTTATTGCTCGAGTCAACTCGTGCGCGGGTGCTGCTTGGGGGGACTGGTCCGACTACTATCCCTTTGGCTTTTTAGTTTGTTGTACTTTCGTCGTATTTTATTATTTTTTTCTGTCTTATTTGATCTTTTGAACGGCAAGACACACTGTCGCTCTGATCTAATTGTAACATGACACACTATTTAAAAAAAAAAGTAAAAAAATGACAAGCCCGCTGAGTTTCTTGCCGGATCTTCTCAGTTGAGGCCGCGTTGTGATCCGGTGGTAGCTTTTTAAAAAAAAAAACATGACCTTTCAAAAGTGCTAGCGTTAAGCCTATTTGAAATAAACTATTTTTGAGTTTTGATTTTGAGTTTGAGTTCCTTGCAGGCCGATCACCTGATTGTCGGTAAAGTAAGATAATCCACACGTGTCAGATGGGCATGTAAAAAGTAGGTCTAGCGCCTGATCTGCCTTTACGGATTATATCGCGGTTTATTTTAGACTAGCTGACCCGCGCAACTCCGCCCGCGCTTTTATTACATTTTGCTCCCCTTTTCTCACTCTTCCCTAGATCTATCTCTCTCCATCTCTCTCTCTCTTACAAAAAAAATCGAATTATATGCTCTTTCTCTCCTCTCTCTATCCCCCTCCCGCTTCGGTTTACGTCACACTCCCCCTCTTCCTCTCCCTGTTGTCCCCTCTCTGAACCCTCTCCCCTCTCTCTTTTACGAACTTGCTCCTTCTCACTCCCCCCTTACTCCACCTAACTCCCCCAATCCCTCACCTTTCTCCTCTCTTGCACCCTCCTCTCGTTCTATATATCCTCGTCAATCATGGTATCAGCAGCATTACATATACTTTATGACCTATTCTCAGACCTCCCCGATATGCACACAAAATTTCATACATATCAGTTCACCCATCTATTTAATGACCTTTCCTTATGTTGCTTAACCATAACCTAGCGGTATGAAATATACTGTATGACCTATTCTCAGACCTACCTGATATGCACACTTTCATAGTAATCGGTTCACCCATCTATTTAATGACCTTACCTAACGTTGCTTAACCTTAACCTACCGGGATAAAAAGTATCCTATGTCCGTTTCCTGACTCTAAGCTACCCCACCAATTTTCAGCCGATTCGGTTAGGCCGTTCTTGAGTTATAAATAGTGTATAACTAACTAACACGACTTTCTTTTATTTTCTTATTAAATTAAAGTTCTATAGTGATTGTATGTTGAATTTCACCGATAGATGGCGCTGTTCATAATGTAAATCACGCTACCTAACATCGTAAATTACTGTCTAATGATATTCAATAATGAAATTTCTAAGTTTTTCGCATCTTTTATTGTTGCGACTGTAATACAATACCTATACACTATCTGGACTTGGGGAGTTTCATTAAAATTTCATGAACCATCTTATGCAAACTAAATGTCTGCTCAGTCCCTATTGTATATAGCGTAATAATACATACCTTAAAGATTAACTGATAGGTCTATAATTACCCTATTCACATACAAAGGAAATTACGTGGTAATATGTGCATGTAATGTTTCACTGCTTAGCCACTATGAAACATAGCGTGAGGTTTTATATACCAATTTATACCTTGACTTCTACACAACACAACAGTGAAAGTCCTATCAAAATCCATCCACGGGTTTTCAAATGATACCTGGACAAACAGAACGACAGACAGACAGACAGACAGACAGACAGACAGACAGACAGACAATAATTCCAAAAAAAATTGTTTTGGCCTCTATGTCGATAGTAAAGTATAGAAATTTTGGAAAAATATTCAATGTACAGAAAAAGTGCTCTTTGAGTTTTATTATAGTATAGAAGATTTATACTATCCCGAGACGTGTCGAATGCTTTGCAGCACCCATGGCCACGGGAGGACTGAGATATTGAACGTCGTAAAAGTAGTTTGTTTTCAATGTGCACCTATTCGCTTTTTGAAAGACAACATTCAGTATTCTCGTTCAAATTAGTAAATTCACCTTTGTGCCAGTGTTCCACAGCGAATAATGAGTACGAACAATCTGCCCATCATATACTTTGGGAGTGTAGTTTCTGGCAAAACGAGCGTAACACCATGTTAAATTTTATTATTCGCACCTTGTGGTGCGCAAGAAAACTTTCCGTGGTTTCAAGCAATTCTGCCATACCTATTATCGTAACCAAGTATAAAGCTCAAATAGGTCTCATAAGTTTAGAACATTCCGTCATGCCTTACAGATGGACTTATAATCTTTAGTCAATGCTTTGAAAATGATATTTTACTCCCGCTTTGCGAAGGAGGGAAGTGGAATTTGTCGTTCCTACTCCACCTGGTCACTTTTCTGATTAATTCGATGCGGGTTCCAAGACAATTTAGCGTTTCCCCGGGACTCGTCAAGGGTCAAATCTCGGTGTCTTCACTGCTAACCACTGTAGGTCCTGGCTTACGGGAGTCACAGTGGTGGGAGTACAAAACCAAAACACATTTCATGTAGGTTCTCGTTTGTACCAAAATATCCCGTGAGTCCCCATTAATGTCATCATCATCATCATCATCACCAGCCGGAAGACGTCCACTGCTGAACAAAGGCCTCCCCCTTAGACCGCCACAATGACCGACAATTTGCTATTTGCATCCACCGGTTGCCTGCGACGCGAACAATGTCGTCGTCGTCGGTCCACCTAGTGGGAGGCCTGTCTACGCTGCGTCTTCCGGTTCGTGGTCGCCACTCGAGAACCTTTCTTCCCCAACGGTTATCGGTTCTTCGAGCGATGTGCCTGCCCACTGCCACTTCAACTTGCATATTATACGAGCTATGTCGGTGACCTTGGTTCTTCAGCGAATCTCCTCATTCCGGATTCTGTCGCGCAAAGAAACACCGAGCATAGCTCTCGCCATAGCTCGTTGTGTGACTCTGAGCTTCTCCGAAATCCCCATTAATGTAGGGTCAATTTAATAGATCACATTTGATAGCTGTCAGTTTCTTTGCTCTATCTGTTTCTTTTGTCATTATTACAATAAATATGTGCCTAATCGTAATTGAAAAAAGTTAAGCAATTTTGCAGTTCTAACTTCGAAAAAAATAATTATTATTTTTTGCTCGCCATTACCTACGTTTTTAAATTTTGATGAAGTGTCAAATTTGATCTATCAAATTGGCCCTACTTTAGGTGTTTACGTTACTAATATAACCCCACAGTCCGTCCTTCAGGGCGACAGTAATTTCTATATAAAAGAAAATAGTGCGGCCAATCAAAGCGCCGACGATGTCTCGACTTGCATAAAAACTGTTACATCGATGCGAGCTATGAAACGGCCGATAGAGCAACAATTAACTGGCCATTGTGTCTATAATCGATTTGTGACGGCTTTCATATAGCGGGGTTCCTTCATTAAATATCCATAAAACACTGCGTGGTGGATTTTTTTAGTATTACATGGTAGCCACCTGTAGAGCTATTCTCTAAGCAAGACAACCTCGATCTCGACGCTGCGGCAGCGGCAAGTTGCGTTTTTATTTTAAGATGCTGCCAGAATAGCGCTGTGTTGTAATTTATTACGGCACAGCAATATGCTGATAGGCAGCATCCTGTTTGGCCCCACACAACCATCTGTTTTTTTTTTCATTTGTAATTTCTTTAACTTGTGTTGATCAAGTAAATGTATCTCTTCTTCTTCTTTTCGTTTTTATTAACCGCCCGTCGGGTGTCCAGGCAAGAATAGCACCCTCCCATCTCCTCTTGGGTGTACTTAACGTGAAGACGTGGGCAGAAGCGTCTTTCTAATCACCTACCACCTATACTGCGATCCCCAACACGAGGACAAGCGCGGGGATTATGGCAATCACTCCCTTCTAAGCCGGAGGCCTTGATCAGCATTGTATGTTTTTGCTGCTGTTGATAATGGAGAATCAGCGACGTGTAAAAAATTCTATGCTCCAGTGTGAAGGGCACTATAGCTGGACACAAGACTTAATAGCTAATTTCTCGGGTGACGAGCGGCAGTGCAATGCAGCTGTCTATACACAGGTGTGTCACTGTCGAATATGCTTCATCATCATCATCATCATCAGCCGGAAGACGTCCACTGCTGATCATAGGCCTCCCCCTTAGAACGCCACAATGGACGACAATTGGCTATTTGCATCCACCGGTTACCTGCGACGCGCACAATGTCGTGTGGTGGTGGTCCACCTAGTGGGAGGCCTGCCAACGCTGCGTCTTCCGGTTCGTGGTCGCCACTCGAGAACCTTTCTTCCCCAACGGTTATCGGTTCTTCGAGCGATGTGGCCTGCCCATTGCCACTTCAACTTGCAGATTCTGAGAGCTATGTCGGTGACCTTAGTTCTTCGGCGAATTTCCACATTTCGGATTCTGTCGCGCAAAGAAACTCCGAGCATATTTTTTTTTTTTTTTTTTTTTTTTTTTTATACTACAAGGGTGGCAAGCAAGCGTACGGCCCGCCTGATGGTAAGCAGCCACCGTAGCCTATAGACGCTAGCAACACCAGAAGAATCACTAGCGCGTTGCCGACCCTTAAGACATTAGATGTTAAGTCTTTGTGTCCGGTAATTTCACCAGCTACAGTGCCCTTCACGCCGGAACACAGCAATGCTCACACACTGCTGCTTGGCGGCAGAATATCTGACACTGCGGTGGTACCTACCTGGACGGTTCCTTGCACAAGGAACCTACCACCTAGTAATAGTAGTAGTAAGTAGTAGTAGTAATAGCTCTCTCCATGGCTCGTTGTGTGACTCTGAACTTTTCTAAAAGGCCAGCCGTTAGAGACCACGTCTCAGTACCATATGTCATCACTGGCAACACACACTGGTTAAAAACCTTCGTCTTCAGGCACTGCGGTATTTTGGACGAGAAGATATCGCGTAGTTTCCCGAACGCTGCCCATCCCAGTTGGATTCTTCGGGCGACCTCTTAATATGCTTAAATCAAGTTAATTAAAAAAAACTGCGAATACTAGTCAAAGATTAAGGAATCTTCTTTTTTGTAGCCCGTTAAATATACGGAACCATATTAGACAATTGCCAAAGTTTGGTCGACTCGGTCTCAAAATGCTATTAATGAATGGAGCAGGTATGTACAATACGCCGCGCACAATAAGCTCCGTAATGGTCCAGGGTCTGTGTCTGAGTCACAATAGTCTTTCTATCACACCGTAGCGTAAGACATTGCACTCCAACAACGATAATTTTGAAATAGTAACGCTAGCGGGGCCGGTGCTGAATCACCTAGTCATTCACGTTACATCTGTCACACTCGTCAGTTATATGGCAAGAAATAAATTGTCGTTGTATCTACTTAAAACGCGTACATAATTTAATTTTATTCTTAGCCATGAATAATACTATTATCTCCATTATAAGCAGGCTCGATTTTAGACCACTTCTGTGCTGACGGCCTGAAATTATACTAACCGCCGGACCTACAAACCTCAATTAAAGTTAATGATCATTAATTCATTTTTAGAAATTGGATTATTTCGGCACTTGAAGCTAATAAGCTAATAAGTTCGCAGATAATGATAGATATCAATTATCTCGTGTTCAATTAATTTAATCATAAATGGCTTCTTCACTCGAAATAAATAGATATTAAAAAGTGACTTAATTAGAATTAAAGTTAATTGGCGTTTGTGAGTGGGGCAGTCAGTACTTTTGCGGAATATACCTATCGTGGTTTATTTTAGGATTTATTTTCCCGACGTTTCGAATGAATCATCATCATCATCATTCATTATTAGCAGCCGATAGACGTCCACTGCTGAACAAAGGCCTCCCCCTTAGAAGGGAGGGGTTGCCATAATCCCCACGCTTGGCAGGCGGCTTGGGGATCGCAGTATAGGTGGTAGATAGATCCAAAAGAAAGACACTGCTGTCCGTCTTCCTGTTCTCGCTTAGTCGCCTCTTACGAATGAATGGTCTCATATACTTCAATTATCTTTAAAAATACGTATTTAATGCCACTTCCACAAATTAATTGTTAGTAGCAAAACTCAAGCCTGGAGCCTAATCATGCTACAAAATTGTTGCACAACTTGCACCTAGATAAAAAAAGTTTGTACTTTAACATTACGATTCGGTGTGATAGCGGCCCACGCCACGTTGGAATGATATCATAAAGACATTGTTTAACACAACCGACAAAGCGGCGACACTGGATCTTAATCCACTATTATTTCATTGAAACACCAACGAACGCGTCTCAAAGAATTTTAATTGTTCAAAAATTCTTTAAGCCACAAAGGTGTAGTGTCTGTTAGACGTAAAAAGCTCTGTACATTCAGCCTCCACCACTACGAAGACCAGGGACCTTACTAAGAACTCTTACGACTGCTATATGAGTCAGGTGCGGTCACAGCCCCTTCGGAGTCGCTGGACGTTCGGGGTGTGGGCCCTTAGAACGTCCATTGAGTACGGCGGCGACTCCGAGGAGGACGGCGGCGGGGTTGCGACCCCCGTCCCCGTGATCACCGTGACTGGTTCCCGGGGGGCTAAAATGCGCCCCCCGGCGGCGGGCTCAAAGGCAAGGCCCTGAGGGGCCCCTGGTGCAGATCCCACCGGACAGCCCTGGGGTCCAACCTCTTATGTGCCGATGCGACAGCCGCGGGGGTTTTAGTGGGTAAGAATCCCACATACCCCGGTCGAGCCCCACAGCTCCCGGGGATCTTTCGAAGATTTTCCCCGCGTCAAAAAAAAAAAAAGGTGCGGTCACAGCCAATGATTTGGGGGGAGGGGTATAGTTGACGGGCCCGTTGGTTTAGTGCCCTGGCCGCTAGCCAATAGGACGTGGGTTCGATTCCCACCTTGCGACTGAGTGTTTCAAGTGCGTAACCTATTTTGGATAAAATTGTTTAGTCGTTTTAAAGCAAGAATGTCAATTTGACGTGAATGAGTTTAAGATTTTGGGGGGGTCATGACCCCTATGACCCCCCTTTCGGACCGCCACTGATAAGAGTTCATAGTAAGGCCCCTGGTACCTATCAAAGGTTTCATCCTCGTCGAAACAAATAAGCCAGACGCGGTAGCCGTAATCCATGGGGTCTGGGGTGTCCGCGTAAGAATAGCACCCCCCCATCTCCTCCCGTAGGGTGTCCGTAAGAGGTGACTAAGGGAAAACAAGAAGACGGGCAGCAGCGTGCGTCTATTGGATTACGTACCACCCATTCCCATCCCATCGAGCCCGGATATTTCTCTAGCTACAGTGTCTATCACATCGGAACACAACAATACTTAACTACTACTGTTGCTTGTTCTAACTTCGGCAGCATATCGGACTGGCGGTGGTAACCCTTTTTTTCTTGGGAAAACCTTCCATAGGACCCCGGGGCATTGTGGGTCAACCGGGGTATGTGGGATTCTTCCCCACATAACCCCCGGCGGCTGTCGCATCGGCACAGGTTCATCATCATCAGCTCACCGTCGGGGTGCACATTCCCCCGAGAATACGGTGCTCTCGGGGACGGGACAGGGGTTGCAACCCAGCCGCCATCCTCGCTGAAGTGGTGGTCAAAGGTAACCCTTTTTTTTTGACGCGGGGAATTATCAAACCATCTCCGGAAGCTGTGGGGCTGGACCGGGGTATGTGGGATTCTTACCCTTGCAGCTATCGCATAGGCCCGCCGCCGTGCTTGCACCGTAATTCCCTACGTTCCGTGTTTAATAATCTATGTAGGTATGTGAATTAAAATCGTGATTTATTTAAAGTTTATTATGCTGTAGCAAGAAACCATATTTCACGATGTTAGAATTTTGATCTTATGCTAACGATACGCTGCAAGCTATAAATAGCGTGAAACTTCAAAATATTATTTCATACACATAAATAACTCGACACGGCAAGATATTAGATGAAATTTAAGTTTTAATGGTGGCATAAAGATATTAATAGGCTAGTTTTATTCATGTTTATTAGTTGAAGTAGGTATATTAGATGCCCTTCGGAGTCGCTGGACGTTCGGGGTGTGGGCCCTTTGAACGTCCATTGAGTACGGCGGAAAAAAATGGTTTAGCTGTGGTCGCTAAATTGGTTTTGCTGCCAATTCATTTGCTGCTCTGTATAATATCTTAGGTACATCAGCAAAGCATTGTGTATTACAACTAAGACCACTTAGCTATTATTGATAACGACATTTAGCTATAAGAACTACAAAAAATTAACAGGTGTTACAAATTGTTTAACAACTATCGCAAACTTTTTTCGCTATATCATCAAAACAACATTAGGGGTTGCCCTTAGCTGTGGCTACAAATCATTATTACCATTTATGGATAAATACTTCGTCACTATTGCAAAAAGATAGATGCCTTAAGCAGCAAAGACATGTCTGTATCGGTCCTGCTAATAGTCTTTGCAATCACTGCAAATGATTTTGCAACCAGTACTAAATTTGTTTGCAGATGAATCTGTTAAGTTTAATTTGCTAATACTGTTCAAAATCTTAGTAACTATTCCAAATTATTTTAAACAACACAACTAATATTTTTAGCTGCGGTTGCTAATTATAATGTCTTCCTATAGCTAAATGGTCTTTGCAATCACTGCAAATGATTTTGCAACAAGTACTAAATTTGTTTGCTGATAAATCTGTAAGTTTCATTTGTTAATATTGTTCAAAATCTTAGTAACCCTTCCAAATTATTTTAAACAACACGACTAATATTTTTAGCTGTGGTTGCTAATTATAATGTCTTCCTACAGCTAAATGGTCTTTGCAATCACTGCAAATGATTTTGCAACAAGTACTAAATTTGTTTGCTGATAAATCTGTTAAGTTTCATTTGTTAATATTGTTCAAAATCTTAGTAACCCTTCCAAATTATTTTAAACAACACGACTAATATTTTTAGCTGTGGTTGCTAATTTTAATGTCTTCCTACAGCTAAATAGTCTTTGCAATAACTGCAAATGATTTTGCAACAAGTACTAAATTTGTTTGCTGATAAATCTGTTAAGTTTCATTTGTTAATATTGTTCAAAATCTTAGTAACCCTTCCAAATTATTTTAAACACCACAACTAATATTTCGAGCTCTGGTCGCTAATTATATGTCTTTATATAGCGAAATATCTTATTAATACTTTCAAATTAACTTAACAGTGAACCATAATAATACCTTGTCAGGGGTACCAAACTAGAGTTGCGTGTGTTTTATAAGATAATTTTGGAACTTTATCTAATTGTTCTAAATTGTACAACTATTTTTTTTACAGCAAGTTACAACAACGCACAACGGCCAGTGTTCTTTATGCAGTCTCGTAAAGTTAAATGTATATCAAAATTTTCAAACTGACGGTTTCACTGACGGTTTCCATTACGAACCCAAGCGATCAAGGCATAGCGTAAGGGGTGAGCCATTATATCGACACACCCCTCTATATGGAGGGGGTTCTGGACATAGCCCACCAGCTGGCCGTGTGCGGATTGGCAAACTACACACGTCCATTTTTGAATGACGTGCAGGTTTCCACACGATGTGTACTTACATCGTACACTGCACCATAAGACAAGTGATAATCAATATTGAAATTAAGATGACGTGAAATAAGAAAATCTCCGAGATGCAAGGCGTTGTTTGAACATGGGACCCTTGTGTTCAAGGCATGCTTTTTGACCACTTTTCTTGACTTCTGTTGACTAAAATAAATATCTCGATTTTACACGTATGTACTTCATACATGCATCTAACCCGTGGGGTGTCCGGCTAAGAATAACACCCTCCCATCTACTCCCGTTGGGAGTCTGTAAGAGGTGACTAAGGGGAAATAAGAAGACGGGCAGCAGCGTCTTTCTATTGGATTACCTACCTATCTATACTGCGGTCCCCAAGACGCCTGCCAAGCGAGGGAATTATGGCAACCCCTCCCTTCTAAGGGCCTTTGTTCAGCAGTGGACTACTTTAGGCTGCTGATGATCATACATTTCGTGGATGGTTTTATATATTTAGGTATACATATCTACTTGTTGCCGATTATTATGGATATAATACCTAAGATAATAATAAAACACTGTTTACGGTTACTCAATCTTATGTAGTAATAGGCATTTACTACCTATTACATACTTACGTTTTAGTTTGAATTATAAAACGAGCCCGAATTTTTTAGCGACTTTTGCAAATATATTTGTAACAATACCATAGAATAATTTGCCAGTACAGCTAACAAGATTAGCGTTTAACTCAGATAACGGGCCTTTAAAAGTATTACCAGATATACCAGATTGGTTTATGGAATCCGCCAAAATAGTGAACAAATGGATTTGACTGTATTCACTCGGTCTCTGAGATGGGTTTTAAACATTGATATGTCCCACAGTGAGTAAAAACGGGATAACATCAGCAGTGCCCACAACTTGTACGCGTGGTCTTTAGTTCATTGTAAATAATGAGGTAAATAAAAAAAAGGACCAAATGAATCGTACCGAGGACCAAAAATTCTATAGATAGGTACGATAAACGATGAGGAGTTCGAATATTTGTTAGAGTAGGTATGATACATTCGGAGTAATATCGTAAGTATATCGTTTCGAATGTATCGTTGTCAATTTTGAGAGTTGATATACGAATCCAAGATCTGTGGTTATTAGACAGACTTTCCTCAATAATGCGCAACTGCTTACAGTAGGTACGTCCGATGGATCATTAGGCTCCATTGAGATATTGCTTTAGGCTCTCCAAACTTTCGCGCATGTGTACTCTTGAATAAAACAGTTGTTTCCTACAAAATACAAATAAACACCCATAAAATAATACAGAGGAAGTAGAAATATATTATTTACGTGTTCGCGATTATTATGGATATAATACCTAAGATAATAATAAAATACTGCTTACGGTTACCCAATCTTATGTAGTGCCTATGTACTTACCTATTAAATACTTGCGTTTTAGTTTGAATTATAAAACGAGCCCGAATTTTTTAGCGACTTTTGCAAATATTTATTTGTAACAATACCATAGAATAATTTGCCCTCGGTTCCTCGTTGAAACTTACGATTCTAATAATTTGTAATTGACAGTGAAAAAGCGCCCTACGCTCTTATTCTTTAATATAATGCTTAATTACAAACACGGGGCTGCAAGGAAGAATGGGTTCCATAATTTATTTATTGCTATTTGATGCGGTATACCTACCTTATAAACGCGTGTATTTTTATTTTTTTAAACTAATAATTTATTTTACATTTCATACACAAATATAAGTCATTGTCCTTTCTTGGTCCTGATTCGTAGCTTGAATCAAAGGTACGTTGTAGAGTACGAGATTACGCGTAGGCATCGCAATGAGAATGCGAAGTTTAAGAAAGTGCTACGTATTTACCCTTTAAACGGTCAAAAGCACGCTAAAAATCAATAGCTTCACTAGTATTCAAGGGTTCCGTTATCCAGCTTCTGGGTCGATCAACAGGTCCACGTTATTAGGCAAAGTAAATAGAACTCTTTAAGACCAATTAAACGAGCCCAAACTCAATAGGTTTATTAGTTGCTGTTCCAGGGTTCTGTCATAATAGGCAAAGTGCAAAGAACTCTTACCAAATCAAACGAGCTATTCAAGGGTTACCTTCCAGCTCCATCATCAGATCCTCATATTGGGAAAAGTCAATAGAACTCTTAAAGCCGAATCAAGCGAGTCTAAACACGATGTGCTTACTAGTTGGGTTCCAGGGTTCCTTTACCCACTTTCCAGTTCCATCATCAGATCCTCATTAGTGGTCAAAGTAAATAGAATTCTTTAAAACAAAACAAATGAGTCCAAACTCGATGAGTTTACTAGTAGTCATCTAAGGGCCACCAATCCATTATCCACCTTCGAGCTTTATCATGAGATCAGCTCGATAATACTATATTAATATATTGTCACGGGTCTTTGACACATGTGCAAAATTCCAAACGATTTGAACGTGTAGAAGTGGGTGAAAATTGAGTGGCAATATTCTATTACCATCATATATACCTACATACTTATTACTGGTGAAACTAATAAAAGCGCGTTTAAAAGGCATTTAAGCTAGCTGCTCATATTATGGCGACCACACAGACAGCAGATACAGGCTTAGTACTTGTCAAGACAAATACATCTAGCCTAAACACGACGGGGTTATTTTGAGTATTTCAGTAGTTCCAATGGTCACCATTCCTAATGTTCCTATGGTCCAATATTAGTAAGTAGGTCAATGTTTTTCGTAAGACAAGAAAGCGAGTTAATAGGTACAAAAGAAACGTTTTAAAACGAGCCCGAATATTTTAACGACTGTTGCAAATATAGTATTCGCTGCAGTAGCATACAATAATTTGGGATGGTAGCAAATTTATTCGCGTTTGGCGCGGACAAATGAAATAACGGTTCTTGCAAGTGTTGCCAGAGTGACGATTCACTTAATCACATCAATTCACTAAGACTTCGCAGCTCGCTTTACGACTCGATGAAACGCTATAATATAACGTGTTAGTTGTATATTTAATAGGCGATAAATATTGAAAATTATAATAAATATGGTTTCATACTTTTCATAGCGTGATTTTTCGCTAGTTGGGTTATAGTTTTTGAATTTACTTTTTTATTTTTGAAATCTCAACATAGTTATCAACTTTGAGTCATAGTGCGTCCACGCCTCCCGTCTCATGTGCCGATGCGACAGCCGTGGGTAAGAATCCCACATACCCCTGTTGACCCCATAGGTCCCGGGACCTATTGCATGTGTCCCCCGCGAGAACAAAAAGCAAGTAGATCACGATATGCAGCTTGACACTTATCGTATAGACAGCTTACAAACAAGATCAGGGTTACTTGAACAATAGATTTACGGATGTACGGGTACTTAGTAGTAAAATGGAAAAATGAATTTAGGTAATGTCAAAATAGTAATATTTTGTATGTGGCATACCTACACATAATCGCCATCGTAGATGTCATCATAATAATAATAATGTCATCCAAGCCCCTCAGTGCCTATCCGACGTATGGATCATCTTACTTTCCAGACAAAAAGATCCGTCATTGTCCTAACCAGTAAGAAACAATTACCTACACAAAGTTGTTGCTCCCTGCGGGAATGGAACCCGTGACCTCCGGTTTGCAAAGTAAGTGGTGCCCCGCTGACCGCTTAACTAAGAGACTCTTTATCCCGAAAAATTGAAGGGTTCCTACAGGACGGGACATAAAAATATAAGGGTAACGCGCAAAATATATAGGATGATTTTGATATAATTAATGTAAATCGATCGAGTCGAATCGGGTGGTCAGACTGGGTTGGATGGAGTCGGATTGAGTTCCTTCGGAGTCGCTGGACGTTCAGGGTGTGGCCCTTACTTAGGATGTCCATCCAGTACGGTGGCGACTCTTAGGAGGACGGCAGCGGTGTTGTGACCCCCATCCATGTGAGCACCTTGACACCGTGAACGCTAAAATGCAAGGCACTGATCTCACTGTGCAGATCCCACCGGAGAACTTTGGTGTCCCCACTCATGTGCCGATGCAACAGCCTCGTGGGCTTTAGTGGGTAAGAATCCCACATACCCTGGTTGACCTCCACAGGTCCCGAAGACCTTTTGAAGGTTTCCCCGCGAAAAATAAAAGGGTCGGATCGAATCGGACCGAAGGTGATCAAGTTCAATGGAGATGGATCGTGTTATAGCGAAAATTACCTACCTACTGGCTGCGTGCGAAGCCGCGGGTACAGCTAGTTCTTAATAAAGATTTTTCATATATTTTTGCTAACAGTTATGACTTAGCCTATCACTCGGTCCTGGCTTGATGTCGATTTCCGCATTTAAGTATATTACTAACCTATATTTTTTACATTTTAATATTAAAATGTTAAATATATTATTTGATAGAAATTACATTTTTAATAGAAAAGTTTCATCTGTATTTTTTTGACAGCACTGGCAACATTGCTTGGTAGTTAGTTTTTCGACAGACGCGTGATCATAGTCATGATCTGTGATAAGCAAGCTGAGGTGATAGACGGTGAAGTTATTGTGCAAGGGAGGACGTTACAAAATTATTGGAAATCTGGGTTTATGACCAACCCGTCATTGATACATTCAAAGGTTAGTACAATATAATAAATTATAATTGCCTGCAATTATTTGAACAGAATAGCAGTCCTACATATGCCTTATTATATGAAAATGTGCTAATATTTCACAAAGAATTTTTCGGCTACTTATACTTAACCTTCCATTTTACATAAGCTCTTCGGAGTCGCTGGACGTTCGGGGTGTGGAACCCTTAGAATGTTCATTGAGTACGGCGGCGACTCCGAGGAGGACAGCGGCGGGGTTGCGACCCCCGTCCCCGTGAGCACCGTGACTGGTTCCCGGGGGGCTATAATGCACCCCCCGTCGGCGGGCTCAAAGGCAAGGCACTGAGGAGTCCCTGGTGCAGATTCGGCCCGCGGGTTTTAGTGGGTAAGAATCCCACATACCCCGATCAAGCCCCACAGCTCCCGGGGATCTTTCGAAGATTTTCCCCACGTCAAAAAAAAAGGTATCTTCCATTTTACATAAGCTTGTGGCGATGGGATGATGTGGAGAATGTCTACACCTAAAAAAATTATTAAAAAATATTAATTTTCTCCTGACCGATTACGACCAGAGAACATAAAATGGATACGTCCACTAAAATCTCGAAATAATTATAATGACGTCTGCTTTCTAACAGTTCTAACGCCGTCTTGGGAATCGCAGAATAGGTGTCAGGGCCCCCACCTCGGCGTGACTTCGTCGGCCGAGTGGAAACCGAAGGGGGCACGCAGGACTCTCAGCTCTGGCTAGCCTTAATTGGCTAGTCCAGAGAGGAGCTGTTAAAGCTATATGCTCCAGGGGTGGAAGTGTTAAAGGGCATAATGCCGCGAGTAACTTCGGAGAAAGCGCAGCACACCTCTCGACACCTGAGCCACCCACACCGGTGTTGCACTCCGTCGTCTTCTGACGGCCATATGAAGAGCCCATCTAGTTGGTGGCAGGTCACCGCTTGACAAAATATAATTAGTGTATCTACTAATTATGGCAAATGACCCCGGCCTTTTACAATAGCCCAGTGCTCAGTCCACCAAATGCCCACTTAAGGAAATCAAGAAATCTTTCCATATATTTCAATAGTCCCTACACCTGCCAGAGTGAACTGCTGTTTATATCTTATTTCCAGCAGTTGATTCTGGCAGGTATGTTCCATTTCATTAATTTGTCCTAACAGGCCTATGTATTGGATTCGTCCCCACGCAAGCTTTTTAAAAGTCCGGGTGTAAAAGCCCGAGTAACCAAAAATGAAAAATAATAATAAAAACCTTTATTGCAGGCAACTATGGCCCATAGAAACAATAAGCCTATTATTAATTATGAGGCTGGCTTCAAAATACAGAAACGGTAAATGTTGTCCTGGAGAACTGGGAATGCACGACATCAAAAAGATTATCAATGCCTAAAGGGTTAATGGAAATCCACAAATACATGGACGAGAGATTGGTAAGTAACAATTTATTACGAACGTTTTAACTAACTTCTACGAAACTCAATCTATATGGGTGCGTCCCATTTCATATAAATTTATTTGGTCTATTTTCATTTCAAAAACGTTCACAAGATCTTATAATTGTGAGATATACCAACTGTTGCTATAATTTCGTTACATATAACATTTATATATTCTAAAACTTATATCGTATAATGTTATTGGATATAATGTTTATCTAATCGAAAATCATTAGGTCTATAGTTTAAAATGTATATTTATACCAACATAGTTAACACCTCGATTCAGAGCAATCCGACTCGGATATATTAGGCTAGAAGCGGAGCTCCCGCCTTAGCCTTCGTGGTTATTGTCTTATGTCCACCCAGAATTAGGAATTAGGAGCAGGGCTCGCGAAATTACAAAAAACATGATATTATTATTATTTTATTTTTATTATATTAGGCTAAATAGGTTGTATATCTTGTAAATGATATCAAATGGTTTTGTAATCAATGTATGTTATGCTTAATAAAAATAGTTATTTTAAAATTATATCAATCGTTTATTATATCAACTGATCATTATATGAAATAAAATTATAGATTCAGTTATTATATCTTGTAAATATTAGAGATTTTGTAATTATATCAAATAATACTTACCCAATCTATATCATTCATTTTTTTTGTTTGTCCACAGCTGGAAATCGATTTTAAAAATTTCTCTACTGATGCTGAAATGCAACTGCATGGAGACGAGTCCAGCAAATATTGTGTATGTATTTTGTAAGTGGTACTGATTTATGAATTCCATATTATATGATTTTACTCAGTATTTATATTATAACCATATTCTGTAAAGGTTCTAGTAAATACATATTATATGTATGCCTAGTGTATCGATGTTGTATACAAGATGGATTTGAAATCATCGGCAATATTTAAGACTATGCTTCTGCATGTGAATTACATCCATAGTACAATCATTTTAGGTATAAAAAGATTAATTAAAATAAATGTCAGTGATTTTTGTGAGGACTTGCGAATAAAATATGATGACTATCATTCTGAAATACGAGAATTTATCCGTCGTGATTCATTAAATTTTGTACCTATTATCATTTTAATGTTATGTAGAAGCAAAGGTTAAAATATTACCAACGTTTTCCAATGCTCACTGTGGTAGTGTATAAGTGTTTTTTGTACCCTTATGTGTAATCGTTATTTATATTAAGTGCACTGTATAGGCTATAAATTATTGTTAGTCTCAATTTGTATATGCTGCAAGTTAGCTGCAGAATTGTGGTTTGGTCGGGGTATTAGTGCAGTTAACTTATCTCACTATACGGACAGTGGGATAGTCGGTCAACAGTTTCTATGTAGTTATTTCAACTGCACCAAAACTGCAATTGTATAACTAGCTTGCAGCTTAAATGCAGATTATGTGCATTTACCCTAATAGGGGGTTAAGTATTGCATATTTTAAATTAATATATAAGCTTAATGTTGCAAAGAAGTTCCGTATTGAAAAAAATTGTAATTGATTTTGCCTTTATTGTCACTTTATCAGATAGTGATTTTATGATCAAGTTAGTTAACACTTGTACTTATAAAAGTTGATATGTTGGAATTACTGTCTTATACCAGTGTTACATAAAATTGTTAGTAAAAATATTATGTATATAACTTTTCTTTTCAATTATCCAAACTAATGTTTGTTTTAGGAGTAACTTTTTTGTGATTTCAATAAATATATACTTTCTTTAATTTTGTTTTGTATTGACTTCATGTAACAATTGAGAATGGTGATTAATTTATCATAATTCGTAGCATGTTAGGTAGTTTAAGCAGTACCTAGTAACTAAGGTAATTTATTACTCTATCGTATCACTGTAGCTGCACTTCTGTCAAGTGCTTGTGCAAGTGTTTTAAGTGTAAATGTTAGTTGTGTTTGTTAGCTCACCTAAGGATTTCATTTCAGTTATGTATTACATTTATTTGAAAAAGCTAATGAATAGTAGCATGGAAGGTCATTTCAGCTGTTGAAGCTAAGTTAATTCGATTCTGTATCGTTTCACCTTAGCTAGAACTGACAGTGTTATAGCTATGGCTACAAATTGTGTTTGTGACTAAACCTAAGGATTATAGTTGCAATATCTAATAAATTTATGAGAGGTAGCTAATATAATCCGTAGTAGCATGGAAGATAATTTTAGCAGTCGAGGCAAAGTTAATATGATATTGTGTCATATCATCGTAGCTACAATTGATATGATGACATGAATAGAATATGATAAATAAAGTATCACAAAATATCAAATAATCCTGAGTTGCTATAAGTATTTCAATACAAAAATATGTATTTACGCACTTGATGGCAACAACATAACAATTTATTAGAAAACGAATAACATAACCGTAACATATTTAAAGCTATGTAACCGGTAACCATTTACAAATTCTTTTTAATAGTTAAAGATGTTGAATTGCTTTAATTAAATATGTAAATGATCTCATTATTCGTCTTCTGAAGATTTGTTTTGTTGCCATCAAGTTTGTAAGGACAATCTATCGTATCAAATATACTTCTAGCAACATGAGATAGTGTTAATTCATATTTTGTGATATTTTTTTTTATCATATTATATTCAGTATCAAATTAACTTTGCTTGTACTGTTAAAATTACTTAACATGCTACTACGAATTATATTAGCTACCTCTCATAAATTAATTAGATATCGCAACTAAAATCATTATGTGTAGTCACAAACACAATTCGTAGCCACAGCTAAAACATTGTCAATTGCAGCTAAGGTGATACGATACAGTATCAAATTAACTTAGCTAATACTGCTAAAACAAACCTATCATACAACGAATTATATTAGCTGACACACATAAATTTATTTGGTGTCGCAACTAAAATCCTTGGGTGGAGTCACAAACACAATTCGTAGCCACAGCTAACACATTGGCAATTACAGCTAAGATGATATGATACAGTAACAAATTAAGTTAGCTAATGCTGCTAAAACAAACCTATCATACTACTAATTATATTAGCTGACACTCATAAATGTATTTGGAGTCGCAACTAAAATCCTTGGGTGGAGTCACAAACACAATTCGTAGCCACAGCTAACATATTGGCAATTGCAGCTAAGGTGATACGATACAGTATCAAATTAACTTAGCTAATACTGCTAAAACAAACCTACCATACGACGAATTAAATTAGCTGACCCTCATAAATTTATTTGGTATCGCAACTAAACTCCTTGGGTGGAGTCACAAACACAATTCGTAGCCACAGCTAACACATTGTCAATTGCAGCTAAGGTTATACGATACAGTAACAAATTAAGTTAGCTAATGCTGCTAAAACAAACCTATCATACTACTAACTATTTTAGCTGACACTG
Source organism: Furcula furcula (assembly GCA_911728495.1). Classification (NCBI taxonomy): domain Eukaryota; kingdom Metazoa; phylum Arthropoda; class Insecta; order Lepidoptera; family Notodontidae; genus Furcula; species Furcula furcula. The sequence goes on from OU452269.1 coordinate 6,705,275, forward strand.
TTAAATGTATTTGGTGTCGCAACTAAAATCTTTCGGTGGGGTTACAAACACAATTCGTAGCCACAGCTAACATACTGGCAATTGCAGCTAAGGTGATACGATACAGTAACAAATTAAGTTAGCTAATGCTGCTAAAACAAACCTATCATACTACTAATTATATTAGCTGACACTCATAAATGTATTTGGTGTCGCAACTAAAATCCTTGGGTGGAGACACAAACACAATTCGTAGCCACAGCTAACATATTGACAATTGCAGCTAAGGTGATACGATATAGTATCAAATTAACTTAGCTAATACTGCTAAAACAAACCTACAATACTACGAATTATATTAGCTGACACTCATAAATTTATTTGGTATCGCAACTAAAATCCTTTGGTGGAGTCACAAAAACAATTCGCAGCCACAGCTAAATATTGCTAATATTGTTAGCAGCCACAGCTAAATATAGCAAATAATATTGGCCGCTACTGCTAATTTTAGCTATGACATGTAGTAATTTTAACTAAAATAATTTGCTACCTTGGCTAAATTCTGGTAGCTAAAAACACTTTGCAACGACTGCTACAAACTTCGCTGTCCCTATAGTTCGTAAGAAAATTTGCAATATCACCTAAAATTTAGTAGCTGCAGCTAATTTTTTTTTTCCGTTACTCCGAGGAGGACGGCGGTGGGGTTGCGACCCCCGTCCCCGTGAGCACCGTGACTGGTTCCCGGGGGCTACAATGCGCCCCCCGGCAGCGGGCCCAAAGGCAAGGCACTGAGGGGCCCCTGGTGCAGATCCCACCGGAGAGCCCTGGGGTCCCCCCTCTCATGTGCCGATGCGACAGCCGCGGGGGTTTTAGTGGGTAAGACTCCCACATACCCCGGTCGAACCCCACAGCTCTCGGGGATCTTTCGAAAATTTCCCCCGCAAGAAAAAAAAAAGTTATATTAGATGTAGTGACTACGTGATAATCCTTTCTAAAATTATATACTTACGACCATTTCCGTCCAACGCTGTCCGACTCATGGATCCTGCTTTCTAGGCAATCCGGTGATCAGTCCGTATATTATATGACCTTAACCAGTAAGAGTCAGCTCAGAGTCACACGAGCTATGGAGAGAGCTATGCACAGAGATCCTTTGTACGATAAACTCCGGAATGAGGAGATTCGGCAATGAACTAAAGTCACCGACATAGCTCTCAGAATCTGCAATTTGAAATGGTAATGGGCAAGCTCGAAGAACCGATAACCGATGGGGAAGAAAGGTTCTCAAGTAGTGACTACGAACTGGAAGACGCAGCGAAGGCAGGCCTCCCTAGTGGGAGGCCTAGTCGACCTAGTGGTTGACTGACGATATTGTCCGCGTCGCATGTAACTAGTGAATGCAAATAGCCATTATCGATGTGGCATTCCAAGGAATGCCTATGTTCAGCAGTGGACGTCTTCCGCCTGGTGATGATGATGAACCAAAAAGGAACATTGCTCCCCGCATGACTCAAACCCTGACTTTAGGATTGCAAAACGTGCGGGTTCCCGTTGCGCCACGGTGACTAAAGTATACCATGAAAAACTGGAATTGGGTGAAATGGAATTTTCCAAAATATAGAGAATAATCTTGATATTTTGTTTTTAGCCTTCAGACTTATAAAAGTCTACAGGTTCGAGGAGCGTCGAGAGTGTGTCTGTTCGAACGATGCGAGTGCCATCTGTCAGTAGAGGCGGGACATAGACAACGAGTGTCTGACACAAAAAGCTGTTTATATTAAACGATATTATACAGTTTTTTTTTGTAGTGCATAAATTTTGCGTAGGTATCTGTATGTCTGTTTTTAATTTTACATCTTGGTACAAAAATATCAATATAACTTCACTTGAAAGTTTATTTTATATCATCGAAGTTGAAAGTATCCACAATGATCATAGTTTGTTCGCGTGATCTCACCAGCCCCCTATTACTCCCGTGCGCATGGTGAATACTTTTTTCGTAATTTACTTAATAAATTTAATGCAAAAAGAATCAATATGTTTTTTATTTTTTAACCGACTTCAAAAAAGGAGGAGGTTCTCAATTCGTCTGTATATTTTTTTATAATTTTTTTTTTTTTATGTATGTTCGCGCATAACTCTGTCAATTATGAACCGATTTGAAAAAATCTTTCTTCCATCCATTCTTCAATCCATTGATTGGGTCCCATAAAAAAATTATTGCGTAGTAATAAGTAGTTCCTGAAAAACAAGAATGGTGACTGCGCACTGAGAGCTGCAGGAAAGCCTATATCGATGACTTTATGTCGCTTTTTAAGGACAAAAATGGTCATAACTCTGGCAAATATTTACCAATTTCAATTATTCTTTTTTTATTCGAAAGAAGAAACCACTGTATTAAATCTGTTTGAATTTTATTACAACCGGATAAGAACTTCCTGGAGAACCATGAACGATGTGGAGGAATTTATCTGGTAGAAACCATAAAACTGATGTTCTCCATTACATTGCTCTGACAATTATGAACCGATTGCGATGATTCTTTTTTTATTCGAGAGAGTAAACTGCTATGATGATTCCATGCAAATTTCATTACGACCGGATATTTTTTTCTGAAGAAACATGAATTATGTAAAACTATGTAGACGATAATGTGATCATAACCTATCTAGATAATTTTACGGTTTTCGATGGTTCAATCTTTATATATGAAAATATCACTAAAAAGTTTAAAATAAAATCTTTTTAAAAAAAAATTGAACCGACTTCAATATCACTGAAAAGTATAAAATAATTTAAATATTATTGAAGTTGGTGCCAAATATACACAGCCGGTAAGCTAACACCAACTTCAATAATATTTAAATTATTTTATACTTTTCAGTGATATTGAAGTCGGTTCAATTTTTTTTTAAAAAGGTTTTTTAAATATGATCTTATTACGTGATACTGTTTACGTTTTTTTATACCGCGCGTATATTTACGCGCGGTATAAAAAAATAACCTTTATATTGTTACTAACCCCTATAATATCCTACTGGTAAACCAGGGTCTCCTTCTCTTCACATCCAAGTAAAAAGGTAAATCTTTGGATGTTACATGATTGAATTGCAAATCACATTGATTCCATAGAGGTATTATGATTGATACTACCAAGGCTGGGTTGAGTTCGAACCATCGGACATCGTACAATGTGCCAAGCAGGCTTAGGGCGCATATACACGGGTGGCATGTTGCCAACGGCAGGGGCAACTGCAGTGGTCGACACCCGTGGGCAGCAGCCGTCACCGGCTGCCGCTGACATGTCAACTTCGGAAATCAAACGAGGCACGATAAAACCGGCTAAATAGGAAAGCGGCAGTGGACGAGTTTTTACGACTGCAATTGCCCCTGCCGTTAGCATCATGCCGTCCGTATATATAAACCCTAAGTGTCGCCGCACACGGGCCACCGACCACATCTACAATCGCCGCCAATTGAAGCTAGAAGCGGCTACAAAAGAAGCTGACGCGCGCGACATCCACTTGTAGTCTATGTTGGACACTTGTGGTCCATGTTGGACGCTTGTGGTCGGTGGCCGCTACTTTTTTAACTCGTGCTTGCAATGAAATGAAGGGAGAGAGGGGTGGGGAATCGCGCGAGTGGCTTTTGTCGGCGTTTAGTGGCCGAGCCGACCACTAGAGGCTAGCAGTGGCGCTTTGTGGCGTGTGGCGACCACCGGCGTTTACAGAGTGCGGCGAGTCCACGCAAAATGTATGAAAACAACAGGAAATAGGTCGGTGGCTGAGTTTTATGGTTGTGGCCAGTGGCCAGTGTGCGTCGACACTAAGCCACTAGGCTACCATCGCATTGTATTAACACAACTTAAATACCTGCGAGTTACGCGTACAGTTGCAGCTGATTGCAGAACGCTGAACATCCCGATGAGGCTGTGTTTATTTATTTATTTATTTAATTAAAGTGTTGTGGCATTTTCACAATCTAAGTAAGTAGGTAAGTATTGTTAAAATTACAAAATTTAAGATTTATTGAGATAAGGTAAATAAATGGACTCCATAACGCACCAATAAAACTGGCCCTATAGTCTAGACAATGTAACATTATACAAGCGATAACGTGAATAGAAAGTATAAGAAATGATTACATGACAGAAAAATCACGTGACCAATTAGAGGAAATAGTATACAGCGTTAGCGAATGAAGAAATAGAATCGCTATGAAGCGATTGTATCTTGTCTAGGTCCTCCGATATGATATATTTTTATCTACTAATTCTAGAATTTTAGTTAGGTACTATAGTGTTTTCACTATAGTACAAGTTAGTCGAATCGTAGTCGTGTCGGAACATACAAAAGGCGCTCCATCATCCAAACTCAGTTTTGGCGTTAAAATGATTTAGTCGAAGACTGTCCACTGAAATTTATGAATGCAGCGCCCAAAATAGTCTGGCCATGTTACTTGACCCCTGTAACCGTTTAATTGCTTAGTTATGGGGGTTGAAACAGTTTTGGTGAGGTTATTTTACTTCGAGGTAACTAAAAGGAGTGAAGAAAGTTCCTTGTCCAAAAAGAGATTTATTGACATTAAGTTATGATTCAAATTACAATTCGTAATTGTAACAGGTGTATTTTTATAAGTAGCAATACGTTCGCCTGATGGTAAGCGACTACGCCTGCCAAAAGACAGTTGCACTCCACTGCCGCTCGTCATCTGAGACATTAATTATTATGTCCTACGACACGTCCGGTAATTTTACAAGCAAAAGTGCCCTTCACACCGGAACACAGCATTGTTTACACGCTGCTGCTTGGGGGCGGAATACCTGACAATGTTTTTTATTTTTATTGCCTTAAGGCAGTGAACGAATGAATTCATCGTTGCAGAGCTAGGTATCACTAGCCGGCTTTCCACTGTTTACACTTGGAAAAAGACCTCGGTTTCTTTGGACGGTCCCCCCCGGCATTACCTAGAGATATCAATAATTATGGGGCAAACTCTAGGAATACAAGCCAGAGGATGGGCACCTATGAGGTGGGTCTGTTAGGCGTGTTGTGGGGGTGGTAGTTTCCAGCGAACGGTTCACAGCGCACACGAAAGGAGTGTCTGGAAAAATATATTTACCAACTTTTACAGTCGCGATCGTCAGAATTCAGGGAATTTATTTATTTTATCATATTATTTTTGTACACACAATAATATTACACGAAAAACGGAATTATAGGAAAGAATTACTATTATTCAAAGGCACAGCATATTTCTAAAGAAATTTCTTCCAGCAGGCCTGCGAGTGGAAAGTTGGAAAAAAAAGAAATGGGACGTAGTGTGTTTTTAAAATAGAAATAACTAACAAAATAATTAATAAATACATTATTTAAATAAAATACATACATACTATAGTAAACATGAATACATACTAATAAGTAAAATTACTAATACTATAGATTAGACACTAATATACTATAGAGGATAAACCTCAGACAGATAAACACTATACCTATTAATATATAACAAAATGTCATAATAGAGAAAGATGCTCTTTAACTCGTCTTTTGAAAACTGTGACATTTACCGACAGACTTAAAAAAATGAGTAATGAATGAGGAATGAGTAGATATAAAGAAGAAGAAGACAGTGAAATCAACAGCAATTATAAATAAACGATTTAAAAAAAAAAAAACCGACTTCAAAGTAAATTATCTCATCATCATCAGCCGGAAGACGTCCACTGCTGAACATAGGCCTCCCCCTTAGAACGCCACAATGAACGACAATTGGCTATTTGCATCCACCGGTTACCTGCGACGCGCACAATGTCGTCTGTCCACCTAGTGGGAGGCCTGCCAACGCTGCGTCTTCCGGTTCGTGGTCGCCACTCGAGGACCTTTCTTCCCCAACGGTTATCGGTTCTTCGAGCGATGTGGCCTGCCCATTGCCACTTCAACTTGCAGATTCTGAGAGCTATGTCGGTGACCTTGGTTCTTCGGCGAATCTCCACATTTCGGATTCTGTCGCGCAAAGAAACTCCAAGCATAGCTTGTAAATTATCTAAAAAGCATAAAATAACGAAATATATTGAAGTCGGTGCTAGCACATCATGTTAACTAACACTAGCACCAGCTGACACCGACTTCAATATATTTTCGTTATTTTATGCTTTTTAGATAATTTACTTTGAAGTCGGTTTTTATTTTTTTTTAAATAGTTTATTTAACACTTTTTAGTGACTTATTTTACCAAGATAGGTATCAGCACTATCACGCAACTCGAACATCTACGTTACAATAACTTACTGAAAACATAAAAAGTTTATATCTCTTAAACTACTGAACCGATTTTGATGAAACTTGTACTCTATCCTAAGTTGAAAAATACTCTAACTATTGCAAAAAGAATTTTCAAAATCGAACTTATAGTTTCTGAGAAATCCGTGGACAAACCTACATACATACATACATACACTCATAAAATTTGGTAAATTTGTTTAGAAGCCCACATAGACTAACATATATTAATATTACGCATTTTTATCAATATTACATACATACGCGTCGAATAGAGAACCTTATTTTTGAAGCCGGTTAAAAATAATTGTCGGAAGCAAGAATCCGCCGCTCTACAACTCAAATTACTAAAAGCAAGTCGTTACCCAGATCGTTACAGGGATTATATTTTGGGGCTGTTTAGTCGTGCAGTTGATTTTAGTGGCAATTAGAGGGGTGCAATGTGAGCGATTAACGATTGCTAAGTACGCATTTAAATGGTTAAAATAATTGGTGTTTATTTTAAAACTACTAAAAGCCTCGGGTAATTTCATTACATTATAATATGTATGTACAATACAATACATACAAATATTCTTTATTGTACATCAAAAGAGAAGATACAGTTTAAAATGTTTTTTCTTTTGCAATCTAGCAGCAAAATTGATTGTTGCTTTATTTACGTTCTGAAAGCAATCCACTTGAGCTTGTAAATTATTCTTGGTGTGTATCTATAACTCAGACGAGTTGTGATAAAAGTTATAATATTATGTTAAATTGCTTTGTGTCTGCCTGAGGCTTAACAGCAGAAGTTAAATGTTAAACGTGAGCCACTGTGATTTTGGATCGGTCATGCTCGCCATCGAAAAGTCTTTGCTTGTGGCGGCTTCGTGTAGCGGGTCACCCCCTTCCCTCCAATATGGTTGAGGGGAGTGATGGCTGCTGCTCGAGTCAACTCGTGCGCGGGTGCTGCGCGCGGGGGACTGGTCCGACTACTATCCCTTTGGCATTTTAGTTGGTTGTATTTTCGTCGTATTTTTTATTGTATTTGATCTTTTGAACGGCAGGACACAATGTCGCTGATGCTGATCTAATTGTAACAAGACAACCATTGTTTAAAAAAATATGTGAAAAAACTATTTTAAAAAAATATAAACCGACTTCAAAGTAAATTATCTAAAAAGCATAAAATAACGAAAATATTATTGAAGTTGGTGTTAGCGTACCTGCTGTGTATATTCTGCACCAACTTCAATAATATTTTCGTTATTTTATGCTTTTTAGATAATTTACTTTGAAGTCGGTTTATATTTTTTTAAAATAGTTTATTTAACACTTTTTAGTGACTTATTTTACCAAGATAGGTATCAGCACTATCACGCAACTCGAACGTCTACATTACAGTAACTTACTGAAAACATAAAAAGTTTATATCTCTTAAACTACTGGACCGATTTTGATGAAACTTGTACTATACCCTAAGTTGAAAAATACTCTAACTATTGCAAAAAGAATTTTCGAAATCGGACTTGTAGTTTCTGAGAAATCCGCGGACAAACCTACATACATACATACATACATACATACATAAATACATACACTCGTGAAATTTGGTAAATTTGTTTAGAAGCCCACATAGACTAACATATATGAATATTACGCAGTTCTATTAATATTACATACATACGCGTCGAATACAGAACCTCCTTTTTTGAAGTCGGTTAAAAATGAAAAGCCCGCTGAGATTCTTGCCGAATCTGCTCTGTTGAGGTCTGCAAATATGAACCAAATACAGAAATTCTGAAGTCGCTCAAGTCTGTTTATTAGCTCCACAGAGAGTTCTAAATAGCTGACGTCAGCGTAATCCAGATGAGGTCTAGGTTACTTAAAGAGCGCAATTTTGGTGTCAATCGGCAAAAAATATGAAGTCTCTTAAGTGAACCGGCAACAGCAAACAACTTCCTGCTTACCTCAGTAACTTGCGGAATCCACGACATAGTGAAGACCAAATGAAGAAATGTTCAGACAGTTCAGTCAAGTTCAATGTTCAATCAGATATAGAGTAAATGAAGATAGAAAAAAGAAATGGAGATAAGACGCCTCCTTGAGGAACTCCGAATGTCGTACCACACAGACCACGAGGAAAAACTCTCCTAAATAAAATAAAATGCCCTACCTACTGAACAACAATTAATTTTTCTCTAGTCAGTTTAGATTTTTTCCACTAGTTATACTTTACTAGGAGAATATCATTGAGTTCTACCACGAAATAAAGTTATTTTGTGGTTCTAGTATAAGTACTAGGTAAGCCTAGTAGTAGTAGTGGTAGTAGTGTGGTAGTAGTATGTATTTAGTAGTAGTTTACCTTGGTTCTACCTAATTTTTCACAACCTAATATTTTAAAATTTTGTTATACGCGGACGCGAATAGAGGGAGCCAGAGATTGATTTAATATTTATATTCTATTGTTTTCTTTTGTTTCCGTGATTCTATTTCTTGCAATTTAGAGGAAATGTTTTAATTATGATAAAAAAAAACATAATTAAAAAAAAGCTAATTACTCGATTTTAGGATCTTAAATTTGATTCAATGTAAAATTGGAAGTGGGTAATAACACTTTAATTACGATGGAATTATTTACCACCCGTTGTGCCACACACAGAAGGCACAACGAGCTTTGGCTCTCCAGAGCTCGTATCCCCCCTCGTAGTACCCCTCTGGGTATGCTTGGAGTTTCTTTGCGTGACAGAATCCGAAATGTGTAGATTCGCCGAAGAACTAAGGTCACCCACATAGTTTTCAGAATCTGCAAGTTCAAGTGGCCACATTGCTCAAAGAACCGATAACCGATGAGGAAGAAAAATTCTTTAGTGGCGATCACGAAGCGAAAGACGCAGCGTAGGTAGGCCTCCTACTAGGTTGCAGGTAACCGGTGCATGAAAATAACCAATTCTCATTCATTGTGGCGTTAAGGGCCTTTGTTCAGCAGTGGACGTCTTCCGGCTGATGATGAGGAGGTTATTTATTGAGTTAGTTACTGCAGTACCTACCTAATTATTTATAAGTTAAAATATAAACTGAAACACGGCCACAGCTGTCTATTCGTGTAACATCTAACGTGTCCAGAGGAAGTTAAACTTTTGTAATTTGATTCGGTAACATCAAAGGAGAGTGTTGTATACTAGCTTCATGGTTGTATATCCCCGGCCGCCATTTTCTAGCCACGTGTCAAATTGTGGCGCGAATAAAATTTGTAATTAGAACACTATTTTCGTTTAGTTATTTCTTTTTCTTGCTTGTGGCTGGCTTCACATTTTATGTGTATAATTATGTGCTTTGCCAATGTCAGAGATTTGTTGCTCATGTTAATAATCGATACAAGAGTTCCCGCGCTTTCCACAACTGCTTCTTCTTTTATAGGACAGGATTATGGCGTCCGTCACTTAATCGACGATTTCGCCAACTTCAAGTAAGTAAGTACCTAAGTTAACTAATAATTGCAAAATAAATTATAACATCAAGTACCTACAATAAAAAAACAACAATTGGATAACTTGTGTTCGCATTCGCTCGCTTCCATCATTATGGCGGTCGTGAATCAAATCTGTTTAGTTATTTCTAAAATATGTACCATAATAGGGCTACAGGTGGAAAGTCTTCCAAATTCTTATATAGGTAGCTCAAGGACGCCCAGAGGGCTTAGACAAGATGCAATCGCTTCATAGCGAATCTATTTCTTCATTTGCTAACGGTGACAATAATTCCCTACAATTTGTCACGTGATTTTTCTATGACATATGTCATTCTCTTATGGCGGGGCTACACCTGCACGCGAATATTCGTGTCGCCCTGTCGCTTAGAGTAAGTACCAAAGGAGAGAGCATGACGCGCTAACCCCTCTGCTAAAATTTTGGTCATATGGTCAGGTCGTTTTATAAAAACTAGTTCACGGGCGATTTTTGTCCAGTCCGTATCAGGTCGTCATGCGTTATACAGCTCCGTGAAAATGGATGTTTGAGCAATATTTGACTGTTCAAATCGATTAGGTACCATAAATCAGCGAGAGAATGGAGTTTCCTATCATTTGTAACTATTATTTTTTACGAATATGTTAGTATTAAAAAAATAGAAACCAAATATTGTTATCTCTGAATCAAAATTTCGCGCCATGTTTTATCCTAGTTATAGCATAGTGCGAGGACAGGATTGAATGTACGAAAAAAATTTAGTTCATTCTAGGCTAATGGAGGAAATTCTAATAATTATGAATGATGTTTATTATAATGAAGTTATTGTTATAAAAATAGATTAATGTATCGAGAGTATCGTGATAAATAACAATAATCTTCTTCTCCTTTTCTTATACATAAAAATCACGTGTCACGGTGTTTGTGGTCGAAATCCTCCAAAACGGCTTGACTGATTTTTATGAGATTCTCTTTTTATGTACATATATTTAGTAGGTATGAGGATAGGTCCTAAAGTATATTATATACCGCTAGGTGAAGTAGCGTTAGTAATTATACAGATGGGTGACCAGACGGTCAATCACCGGTCAGCATTAGACAATGCTCTTTGAACTAATACGGAAAATACGGGAGAGCGTAAAATTTGAGTCCCGGTTGTAACCGACTTTAAAAAAGGAGGTATGTATTCAACGCGTATGTATATAATACTATTAAAATGCAAAATCCATATATAAATCTCGTCTCACGGCATTCGCACTCCTCCAAAACGGCTCGACCAATGTTTATGATTTTTTTATGTGTATAGATAACAATATGGTACCAAGGTATAAGAATAAATAGATGGGCGACGTTTGAACTAACCGTATCCGTGTTTCAGAGGGCTACTAAAAAGTTGGTCCTGGTTTTTAACCGACTTCAAAAAAATAGGTTATGTTCTCGACGCGTCTAAAGCGGTACCTAACTAGTAAAAAATTAAACGTAATTTTGTTCGGGAATTAGCGCGATTTACCTTATATTTATCGGAAGAATTTATTTGAACTGTTCCTTGCACATGGAATCTACCTCCTATTAAACCCTACAGAAACTCCCGCGGATGCACATGAGGACAACTTGGTTTCTCCCGTGGGATTTGCACCCTCAGTGCCTTGCCTTTGGGACTATTATAGCCCCCGGGAACCTGTCACAGTGCTCACAGAGACGGAGTCGAAAACCCTTCAATGCACCGCGCCGTTTTCATCGAAATCGGTATCAACGCATACGTTTGTGCAGTATAATGCACAAAATAAACATACTATATACAAATATACAAAACAATAAACAACATGGGAAATGGAGCAACAATGATTTACGTATCCAAAATCCAGCTAACTATCATGTTCGGAAGAGTGTCAGGGCTGCTCCGCGCCCTGCGCACCAGGGACGCACACCTCTTGCGCATAGTAGCGTAAAATAAATCTACGTGGGCGTCCGCGAACATCCTAGATGCGCTACGGAAGTGAGGCAATCACACCAGCACTCTGAACACATTATTGTATTGGATACGTAGGGCGTCGTAGGATCCTTGCGTGTAATTTCCCCACAGGCTGTAAGTATAAAATGCTGTGCAGTACGCGTGAAACAGTGTAATTTTAACAGTCAGTGAGTAGGGTGCAAACCAGTGAGTCAGAATATTTACTCTCACTGTCAATGCCCTCAGCTCTCAATAAATGTCTGCATCATATATATATGAATACAATAATCTCCATATTGAATTATTAGTTTCTTTATAACATTCCATTCTTTGAACCCGTTCATTATTTATCGGTCTTTGCACGCACCACATCACTACAATTTACGTCTGTGGACGTGCAATAAAATGTGTAGGAACTATGAATTCTTTATTTGTGTGCGTATCTTTTTGAATGTGTGGCGAGTTTATTATAGTGTGTGTTCATAGAAACATGAAGAGTTTACATTAGACATTTGCAAGAGTGTGGGTGAAATTGTATCAGTGTGTGTTTACTTCGCCTCCCGCACCCCGCAAAAGTGCCACGAAAAATTTGTACGGCGAATCGACGCGATACTAGAATAGCTCCATTCTAATTACTCTGAGAAGGCAATGCCTATTTTTTGCTGTTTTGAGAGTGTCGGCGGCATCTCGGATCAACGAGCAGTCTGTTGGTATCCTATAATCTGTGGTCTGTTGCACGGTCGGTTATACGTACCATGGATGAACTTCATTCATCCATGTACGTAGGGACGTGTGTAGAGTAGTAGCCGATTTCATCCCCACCACCGCTGTTCCGATATCGCCACCACGAACCTGTTTTTACGAAGTAAATATAAATCCGTGATCGCCACTGATTTTAGCAGGCTGTGTGTAGGCCGTCTTATATTCTATAAAAGATTTGGCAGTATGGAGAAATTCCTTCGCCTGTCCTGTATATGGACGAATAAACTATCATCATCTTCAACCGTCATTGTCATTGTCAAGTTGACAATTAACTGTCAATCAATAACACGTCAACTCTGCCGACCGATTGTTGCTGTTTTGTTTTCAATAAAAACGCAAGTAAAATAAATATTTACACAAAAAGAAAATGGTTCACACAACCATGGAAGGCGCACTATTTGTACGTATATCATAAACATATTTTCATAACACTCCTAACATGCAATAACAATGTTTTAATCACAACATCATTTCGTTATTTTATACGACAGAATGTTTTCCTTACTACGTTTAGTAATTACTAGATAGTTCCTGTGTTCTTTACTAATGCATGGAGGTATTCATGAGGTTATGCCACGTTCTTGAAGTCCAGGTAATAAACAGGCTGTTTCCCATCGAAGTCTGCTTGTGGCTGCTGCGTGTGGCGGGTCACTTCTATCCCTGCACTATGGTTGAGGGGAGAGATGGCTGTTTGAGTCCATCCTCGGGGGGCCTCGTCTGACTTCTATCGCTTTGACCTTTCGGTTATTATTTTCCTTAAACTTCTACATTGTTAAAACGCCAGGTGGTATGTGATACACCTGCCTATAGACAGCTACATTGAGCTGATGCTAGTCACCTGAGACATTATTAAGTCTGTTGTGTCCACCAGCTACAGTGCCCTTCACAATGAACACAGCAATGCTTACCCACTGTTGCTCGGTGGCAGATAACTGGACGGCCTCTTGCACAAGCGACCTACCAATTTAATTCAATCAATCAGTTAATTTATAGATCGGTTGTTTTCTCTCCAGGAACCAACACTGTACATTGTGAAAGGCATGTGCATATTGGACAACGATGGCAACAGAATCTTAGCCAAGTATTATGACAAGGACGTGATGCCCACAGCCAAGGAGCAGAAGGCCTTTGAGAAGAACTTATTCAACAAGACACACAGGTAGCACTATATCAGGGGTTCCCAAAATCATTTTAAACCTTGGAGGGGGTGCTTCTCTTGGACCATAAATAAATTCCCTAGATACACCACAAGGGTGTGACAGCATACCCCCTTTAACATTTCAGGATGTCATACAATCTATTTTTGAAACTGTCTAACTTCCCATACTATCTCCCTACCTGTCAGGTATACCTGAAGCTGTGTGGCCAGGTTAAAACCCTTCGAGCATAAACTTTTTTTTTTTTTTTTTGACGCGGGGGAAATCTTCTAAAGATCCCCGGTGCAAGAGCTGTGGGGCTCGACCGGGGTATGTTGGATTCTTACCCACTAAAACATGAGAGGGGGCACCCCAGGGCTCTCCAGTGGGATCTGCACCAGGGGCCCCTCAGTGCCTTGCCTTTGAGCCCGCCGCCGGGGGGCGCATTGTGGCCCCCGGGAATAAAATTAAATGGACGCTCAAAGGGCCCACACCCCGAGCGTCCAGCGACTCCGAAGTTCGAACATGACCTAACCTAATTTGTTTTTCTTTTTACACTTTCCAGGGCGAACGCTGAGATCATAATGCTGGAAGGTCTTACGTGCGTGTACAAAAGCAATGTGGACCTATTCTTCTACGTCATGGGCAGCTCGCATGAGAACGAGGTGATATTTAAATCATAATTATATTCTTATGACAGATCTTATAACTTTCGTGTTATGAATGCGTTATATGCCTAACATCTCCTCAGTCGTGTCGGTATTCCGTCCTATCGGATTGTGAGAGGTAAAGATAGAGAGAGCACTTGTGTCTACGCAAGCAGTTGTGCACTATAATACCTTTTTTGTTTATTCATCACAAGCTAGTGCTTGAAACCCCCCTGATAGAAACTAGCAACGCAATCGAAGATGGTGAAACTCGCTAGCTTATTATAAGCCTATTCACTCTAACCTTGAAGATACTCACATTATAATCGGGCGGAAAAACCGACTCAGGGAAACTGTTCAATATCTCCCGCATAGATGGCTGATCTTGTGAAAGATTGGCTGCTGTGCTCGTATCGGGCAGGAGGATATTTATATGTAATGCAACTAACAGACGGTAAAATGAGTCTCTCCTAACCAGTTGTAAGCACAGTTTGGTAAACAATCACTTGGTTAAGCAACGTCATCCAAGGTCAGTCCTTACATGGGTGACCGTTTAGTGGCATTTGAAGTATACGTCCCCCGTACTTCGTTTAACAGAATAACAGTAGCTCCTGCTTTTAATAAAATAATATTGACCGAACAAAGAGGTTTTTTTTATGGTTGACAACCAAGTGACTTTAGACTTTAGACGGTGTTCTGTCATTTGTTAAAGTTGTTTTATTGAATCTATTGAGCCAATTAGTTTCATCAACTACAATGCCCTATATATATACACACTTTATTGAGGCGTGACGTTACGAGCCTCTACTCCCGAACTTTGATGCTCTTTATGTTTGTGAATTTCTACTGATTTGCTAAATAATACAAAATATTTCTCCAATATTTTTCGATAATCTAACTAACGGACTACTTAGTATTTTTTATCCCAGTTATCCCCCTATTGCATGTATTCATAGAGTTTATTTAAGTATTAAGAAAACAGTACACGTTTGTCTATGGTCCCCTAAAACGAATTGTAGGCAGCCTAGGCAGGTTTCTTTAGTCCTTCCTCAAATAGGCACGCGATCTATTTAAAGTTATATTGATATGTAAGTGTCTAGTAACTAAAGGGTCTGATATGTACAGCTGACGGTACATTACCTATTGTTGTGTATATGATACTAGACTAGCGGCCCTGTACGTGCTTCGCTACCTATAAAGTGAAATGTTAAAAAAAAAATTAGAACATAAAATTCATTTATTCAAGCAAAATTGCTACATTAATAGTGGTACACAATATGTTTTTCAAATAAAGAAACACACATGCATACATATTATTCACTTCAACAGTTCAAAACTTACCGTTTGTGTAAATGCTTTTGACAATTCAAATAAAGCCTGTAAACGATATGAAACACCGACGGCTCGCTAAAAAAACTGAGAAAAGTACACGCACACATTATATACATATTACATTTGAACAAAAAAATATAAACACAAAGCAATAATTGTCGCTGACAATTTGCTTTATTCGAAACTTGTTCGAAACACATCCAAAATTAAATGACCGCATGAATGACATAACAACATGCTTTTACTGTCAACACTGAAAAAAAGATTTAATTCTGAAAAAGGTTCAATTTGATAGCAAAATCCCCATTTACAAAATGATCCGCCATTTATTGAACTCATGTGTTACAAAAAATGTGATAAATGAAGAACCGCTCTACCGATTTTGTGTAAACTTCACATAAACCATCTACTCAATAGTCCGAACAAACCCTAAACATTTGGTTTGGATATGAGAGCCCGTTCTTGAGTTATAAAATTACAACGAAAAGTGGCATTGATTTTTATAGATATAGATTATGCTTTTCGATGTTCATACTTGTGCCTACTGTTCTTACTTGATAATAAGCATTCTATAGTACTTGTACGACTATAGACGAGCCTGTCGGTCTAGTGGTTAGTCACCCTGGCTGCTACCCAATAGGTCGTGGGTTTGATTCCTGCCAAGTGTCTGGGTGTTATTTATCTATTTAAGTATGTATTTACAAAAAAAAGTATGTAAGTATTAGTATCAGTTATCTGGTTTCCATAGTACAGGCTCTGCCTAGTTTGGGATCAGATGACCGTGTGTGGAATTGTCCCAGAATATTATTATTATTATAATACCTTTTATTCATTTTTGATCAATTATTAATATAAATATAAAAACAAGTACATTTAAAAATATAAAAAAACTGCTCCCAACTGGCTGTGGGAACAGGGTCCTAGCAGACGGTGGTTAAGGCTCCAGTGAGAGGAACTTTCTCACAATGCGTGTCGTCTCCAGGAGCACTGCCTTCTGCATCTGGCCCTTGATCCAGCCGTCTAACGTGTGCCTCTTGAGGTGTTTATGGAGGCTCTTATTAATATTATTATACATATTCTAAGGTTGTATTATGTATGTTTTCAGTTAATCCTGCAATCCGTGTTAAACGCACTTTACGAGTCGGTCAGCATCTTGCTTCGGAGAAACGTCGAGAGGAGAGTCCTCTTAGATAACCTCGATGCTGTGATGTTGGCTTTCGACGAAATATGCGACGGAGGGTAAGCATTATTAAACATTATGGGTGAATGGTGGGCCTATTGGTCTGATGGTTAGACCTGGCCGCTACCCGAATGGTAAGATTGTTATTATTATCACTATAGGAATGAACAATCGAGAACAGAGCTATGAACACCAATTCCGACGAGGAGTGGGACAGGTATAGAAATGCTAAGTCCAAATACAAAAAACGTATAAGGTACTGGCGCTCTACATCGTGGAGGAACTTTAGCAATGGTATCACCTCGAACAGACAAGCCAACAGAGTTAGGAAGCTGCTAGCAAAACAAGGTCCATGCGTGACAGGTAACCTTCGTAAACAGGACGGTACTATGACTACGTGTCAAGATGAGACGAACGGTGTACTCCTACAAACACACTTTCCGGGTTGTCAAATCATCTCGAACCACACCTGGGGTGAACTTGGTACACAAGCCTCGGATAGAAGCTGGCAAGTGGCTGAGAACGTAGTCACCTTGGAGAAGGTGAACTGGGCCATTAACAGTTTCCAACCATTTAAGGCAGCAGGTCCAGATGAAATCTTCCCCGCGTTGCTACAATGGGGAGGAGAATATGTCACCAACATACTAACCCAGATACTACAGGCCTGCCTGGCACACCAATACATTCCGATTCGGTGGCGGTTTGTGGAAGTGGTATTCATACCCAAACCAGGTAAAACGGACTACACTAATCCGAGATCCTTCAGGCCAATTAGTCTGACCTCATTTCTTCTGAAAACCTTAGAAAGGCTCTGCGATTGGGAATTACGCGGAGATGCCTTAATTAACATTCCGATTCACAAGCATCAGCATGCATACAGTGCAGGGAAATCAACGGACTCAGCGCTACACCAAGTGGCGGGTAAGATAGAGAAAGCCCTCCAGGACAAACAAATCTGCTTAGGCACCTTCATTGATATAGAAGGGGCCTTTGACAAAACCAACTATACGAGTATCAAGGCAGCCTTGTTGCGACACAATGTCGATGATGTCTTGATTGACTGGATTATTAACATGCTCGGCAACAGAGCCATTACTATTAAAGGCGACGACAGCTCCCACGCAGTGGCAGTAAAGGGCTGCCCACAAGGAGGAGTCCTCTCACCACTGTTATGGAACCTAGTGGCCAATGAACTTATCAGCGAACTCAATGCCAGGTACTTTTATACCATAGGCTACGCTGATGATATAGCCATACTCACTGTGGGCAATCAGGCGAGTATTGTCTGCGACATAATGCAAGCAGCACTGCGTACGGTTGAGAGGTGGTGTAAGGACCAAGAACTGACTGTGAATCCAGCGAAGACTGAACTAGTCATGTTCACCAACAAAAGAACGGTAGGTAACTACCACTTACCCAAGCTGTTCGGAACCACATTACGTCTATCAAAGGAGGTTAAATACCTGGGGGTAATCCTAGACAGTAAACTGAACTGGAGCAGTCACGTGGAGAGTAAGATTAAAACTGCCGAGATTGTTTTGTGGCAATGCCGTAGAATGGTAGGCAGCAGGTGGGGCCTAACCCCGAAAATACTCTTATGGCTCTACACGACTGTTATTCGTCCCTTGCTTACCTATGGAGCCCTGGTCTGGTGGACCAGAACTAGACAGTCAAACTGCATAGGAAGTCTACAGACGTTCCAGAGATTAGCATGTAGGGCGATTACAGGGGCGATGAGAACGGCACCCACGGCCGCTCTGGAAGCCATGCTAAACATCCCTCCATTACATATGTTTATACAACAAGAGGCAGCACTAGCGATAGTCAGGCTGAAACACCTTAAACTGCTATACCATGGCAAGGTAAGACATTGTGGTATCATGGAAGAGGCATGGATTGAGACCCCACTCCTGGAGGCAGTGAGCGACAGGGTCAAGGCCACTTTCATTTTCGACAAAAAATACAGGATACACTTAGATGGATTCACTGGCACAGGCCATACTGAGGAGCTGTGTATTTATACTGACGGCTCAAAAACTAGGTCGGGCACAGGCGCTGGCGTGTTCTCGGACGACTTAAACATACAACTCTATACATCACTGGGTAAATATAACACTGTTTTTCAAGCAGAGTGCATGGGTATTCTGCTCGCAGCCAGCCAAATTCTCACAAGAGATCTTCGCGAGCACAATATAAGGGTGCTCTCTGATAGCAAGGCGGTTCTTCAAGCTCTTAATAGCAATACAACAACTTCTAGTCTTATACAAGAGTGCCACTCAACCCTAAACAAGGTAGGTAACTCTAATCAACTTACCCTACAGTGGATCAGGGGACACAGCGGTGCCCGAGGCAACGAGGCGGCAGACGAACTAGCCAGGAAAGGTTCAGAGTCGACCCCGGTAGGACCAGAACCTATAATTCCTCTACCATTGAACTGGTTCAAAGCCACTTTGCGCCGACGCACGAGCCTACAACATCAATCATACTGGGAAAACCTTGGAGACTGTAGACAGGCCAGACTTGCGTTACCCCAGGTCGACCCGTACTTCTCCAAAGGTATTATACGGCTGAGTAGACCTAAGATTCGCCTGGTAACAGGTGCTCTAACGGGTCATGGCAACTTTAATAGACACCTGTTTAATATAGGTATCACTGACAGTCCACTGTGCAGAGCATGCATGGAGGAGGAAGAAACAGCTGCCCACGTGCTGCTGAACTGCAGTGGGGTGGCAACTTACCGGGCGACGCACCTGGGCACACCAGGTTGCCTCCGGGAGGTCTTCGGCAACGTTAAGCGGCTGGGAGACTTCCTGGTGGAGCTGGGATGGCTGGAGTGAACCGGCCTACCTCCACCCTCAACACAAAATAGGCGCTTAGTCGTCGAGTTGTGGATACGCCCGTACGTCGAAGAAGAAGAAGAAGAAGAACAATCGAGAAAATAGAGGGAAGCGACACGCTTAAACCATTCCAAAACTTTCGCCAGCACAAGGGTGGACTGTGGGCTTAAATTATTTATAGACCATAATTTAGGCATCTCATGGGTGCACTCTCGGGCCATTTCGGTACCAACGAGCACCTACAAATAATGAAGCAAAGTACCATAGATACTTGCAGATTCTGTTAAGATGAAGCCCCAAGCTGGCGCAATCGTGGTGTACCGGACTCTTCGATACATCAGCAACAGAGTGAGGGCTAGGGCCATCGATATAATATATAAACTAGATTTGGTGTCACGGTTCAAAAAGTGGTAGCGAGAAATAGCGCCCTTGTGTCGCTATTTCTTTACAAGCCACATCCTGACAAATTTCTTTTATAGGAGTGTCGCTACTGTCTATATGAAACTGTCAAACTACAAGTCAATAACATTATAAAATCGTTAGTTCACGTTTCCGCCACCAGCACAGATAAGTTTGCAACCTCCACGACCACATTTTAGATGTCATTTTGTTCGTGAATGTTTATCTGGTTTATATATTACTAGCTGACCCGCGCAGCTCCGCCCGCGCTTTAATTACATTTTGCTCCCCTTTTCTCCCTACTTCCTTGATTTATCTTTCTCCATCTCTCTCTCTTATAATAAAAATCTAATTCTATGCTATTTCTCTCCCCTCCCGCTTCGGTCCCCGTCACACTTCCCCTCTTCCTCTCCCCGTTGTCCTCTCTGAACCCTCTCCCTCCTCTCTCTTCTCCCAACTTGCTCCCTCTCACTCCCCCCCCCCCCTTGCTCCACCTAACTCCTCCGATCACTCACTCCATCACCCTCCCCTCTCCCTCTCTTGCACCCTCCTCTCGTTCTATATATCCTCGTCAATCATGGTATCAGCGGCATAAAATATACTTTATAACCTATTCTCAGACCTACCCGCAAAATTTCATACATATCGGTTCACCCGACTCTCGTGCGCGTACCTGAGAGTTTCTCTGATTTTGTTCAGCAAGGCGTTGTGAACGTTCAGGTGAAGATTCTCCCATACGACGTATTCTTGCTGCCCGTGCTTGAGAACTATGTTTAGAAAGTTGAGACCTGGCTCTCTTAGGCATTTTCAAATGTTTAAGAAAATGCGAATAGCGTGTAATATTCTAGCTCTGAAAAGAACTGTTGTTTAGCCCTGAAAAGAACTGTTGTTTAGCCCTGAAAAGAACTGTTCGTTAGCCCTGAAAAGAACTGTTGGTTACCCCTGAAAAAATCTGTTGGTTAGCCCTGAAAAGAACTGTTGATTAGCTCTGAGAAGAACTGTTGTTTAGCTCTGAGAAGAACTTTTGCGTAGGTGTAGTTTTAAGAAATAAATCTAAAAAAATAGCACGAAAATTATTAGAATTCGCGCACGACCGTTGCGTAGGGAGCCTTACTCATAGATCTAAACTCCCCTCCCGCATGCGCACCCCCGCCTTGGTGACGCTCACTTCGCAACGGGCCGTGCAGCAGAAATCTTTTAATTTATAAGCAGTAATATTTTAATTTCGCCATAACTTCAAAACCAAATGTCCAATTTTAATCATTCAAAGACCAAATATTATTTACATAAACTGTACTTAATGATGAAATAATTTATTTTGATAAGGATTAATAGCATGAGTAAAATAAATGCGTTTAAATGTAGTACAAACAAAATTCAAGATTTTTAAATAAAAAAATGGTTGTTGGGCCTCACTCGACATAGATACGCGCATGTGCTGCGGACTTTTTTGTAGATATTTATAAGATCTACAATTAATTAGAACATTTTATGGTTCTATCTTTTATAGTTTAGGCAGCGTACGCAAAATAAGTAACTTTTCTGGTTGATTTTGTCCGAAAAAACCCAAATATCTTACGGAACCCTATTTTTTGCCAAAATAAAATTTAGCCTATGTTACTTGTGGATAATGTAGCTTTCGAATGGTGAAACAATTTTTAAAAACGGTCCAGTAGTTTTTGAGCCTAATCATTACAACCAAACAAACAAAGTTTTCTTCTTTATAATATTAGTGTAGATATCGATGGCTAGGGCAAACACAACGGATTCAACTGGGTCGTTGTGCATTCCTGTGGCAACCGGGCCCAATTAACAGCCACTAACAATATTGTTACGGGTGGGTGGGTATTAAAATGCCGATCAATGTAAAAGAAGATTTTATTACACGTGCACTCACACTATTTACACGATACACATAAGGCAGATTAGCCCGAGTCGCACGGTATGTCACAGTAGTCCAAAGTCGTCGCAAAGGTACAATTCTCTTCGATCGCTTCTCTGAGATGTTTTCTTTATCGCTTGTATACACAAACTGTCTGGACGCCTCTATGCGTCGGCTTATATAGCTGAATTAATAGAGGGGTGGAAGCTTCGCGAAGGTACTAGTAAATACCTACTCCAGAATATTCGCGAGCCCACACAATAGGGTCAATAAACACCTTTCTATGAGGGAACAACTTTCTATTGAGAAGTCTAGATTTTTCTGTACGGATCGATAGTAGACCTATAGACTAACTATGCATTTAGAGATCATTGCAATTATTATTAAGTAATAATTAACGGAGTAATTAACACTTTTATGTCCCGGTCGTAACAATAGAATAAAATTATTATTGAGTAGCGGCCAGGGTGTCTAACCATTAGAAAAAGAGGCGCATCAAAAATGTGACCAATGGCAAGTAGCCTTTGACCACTACAGCCTATCGCCATCATCATCTCAGAATCTCCTTAGAAGGGAAGGATTGCCATAATCACTACGCTTGGCAGGGGTCTTGGGGATCGCAGTATAGATGTTAGGTAATCCAATAGAAAGACGCTGCTGCCCGTCCTCTTGTTTTCCCTTATTCGCCTTTTACGGACACCCAAGGGGAGGAGATGGGAGGGTGCTATTGTTACCCGGACTCCCCACGGGGACAACTGCTGCTTGGTGGCAAAATATCTGACCTTGTGTTGTATGGTCGCTTGAACAAAGTCAAAAATAATTTATTTCAAATAGGCACATGAAAGGTCAATTTAAAAAAAAAAGCAACTAGCGGATCACAACGCGGCCTCAACTGAGAAGATCCGGCAAGAAACTCAGCGGGCTTGTAATTTTTTCACTTTTTTTTAAACAGTGTGTCATGTTACAATTTGTTTAGAGCGACAGTGTGTCTTGCCGTTCAAAAGATCAAATAAGACAGGAAAAAAAATACGTCGAAAGTACAACAAACTAAATGGCCAAAGGGATAGTAGTCGGACCAGTAGAGCACCCGCGCACGAGTTTGCTATTTAGTAATAATGAATTGCTTTCTATCTTTCCAGGGTCATTCTAGACTCTGATCCGACTTCAATAGTGGGTCGCGCGGCCCTCCGCACAGAAGACGTGCCCCTGGGAGAGCAAACAGTTGCACAGGTAATGGAACAATTCAATAAGTTCTTCTGGTAGTTGTGTGTTTGGTTACTACGCAACCGCGGTCGCAATTCGGTCGCTAGACAATTGTTGCAGTATTGCTACAAATAAGGACTCTTCCTTACCTTTTCCAGGGGGTCTAGTACGATTTCTGATAGCTTACGAGCTCGATCAACTGATCGATCAGTTTTTTCCCGTACATTTTACTAGTTTTTTGATAGTTACAGCTGGGAGCGCTGGTGCAAAATCTATGGAGAAATCTGACAGTTTGATCAAGCTCGTAAGCTATCAGAACTTGTACTCGACCCCCTGACCACAGCTCGGCTGACCATTAAATCATTATCAGTCTAGAGTTTTAATGACTTGATTTGACAGTCACTCTGTATTTGTAGTTTTCGATCAAAACAATTTGGTAACAATTTCTAAGCGACCCGCGTCGCTAAACTAAGTTGTACAAGGTTTGACAATAAGAGTAGGTTAAAACATACTAATAAAATTTTACAGGTACGTACTTAAGTATAACAATCACCTATATCTTTTTTAATAGTTATTGTATGGTAGACAAAAAATAAAGTATTATTTTAAAGGCACAGCGGATTAAGAACACCCACCGACCATCAGACGGTGGTGTAAGCAAGCACTAGCTTATAGAATTAAAGTCACAAAACTTATCATTTGTAAGTTTAATGTAAAGAACAGACTTGTAAGAGTTTATTAGTATTTTTTTTAACTATTAACATAGGTTACGTTATAACAAAACAGTGAAGGCAATAACTGTCTTCCAAACACAGTATTTTATGCAATTTCCATCCACAAAATTAGCAATATTGGTATATAAAAATATATATATTATAATAAATTTCATTTAAATGACGTATTCTAAATTTATAGTAAATTCACTAATTCGTGGGGCTAGCACAGAACAAAGTCCATAGATATTTAAATTAGTGATGACGTAGGGATGGGTAAGTCCAAGGATACAGGGGAATATCCACGTAGGTACCACCGCAGTGTCAGATACTCTGTCGCCAAGCAGCAGTGTGTAAACATTGCTGTGTTCCGGTGTGAAGGGCACTGTAGCTGGTGTAATTACCGGACACAAGAGACTTAAAATCTAATGTCTCGTGTGACGAGCGGCAGTGCAATGCAGCTGTCTATAGGCGGGCGGGTCGCTTACCATCAGGCGAACGTATTGTGTGTCTTGTTATTAAGTTGTACGAAAATAAGAAACAATATTTTATATTGTAAATATCTTCTTGGTGTGCAATAAAGAGTATTCTATTCTATTATTAATTATAATAGATCCAACCGTTTACTTTCTTTTTGACAGCACCAATAGAACGTAACTGCGTCATGTTAAGCAAAAGTTCACTTAAAGTGAAGTTCCACTTTTAAAAGTTCACTTTAAGTGAACTTTTGCGTAACATGACGCAGTTACGTTCTATTAGTGCTGTCAAAAAGAAAATAAACGGTTGGATCTAAGCAAAAGTTCACTTAAAGTGAAGTTCCACTTTTAAAAGTTCACTTTAAGTGAACTTTTAAAAGTGAACTTTTGCGTAACATGACGCAGTTACGTTCTATTGGTGCTGTCAAAAAGAAAATAAACGGTTGGATTTACTATAATACACATCATGGTAACTCACTGATTATATCTATAGACTTTGTTTTAAAACACAATATTTTGTTTAATAACACGCTCTCTGCACAATACACGATTATATCTTTGTTTTTCAGTTATGTTAAACATTCAACATTCTTGTAGAAAATGTATGTAACTATTATTTAAAAATGTGTTAGTTTTTTCTTTTTTTTTTTTGTGTTTTAGCAATAACATTTTTTTTATTTAATTTTGATATTTAACATTTATTTATTTATGTTTTTTTTTTGTAAATTATAAATTTAGTTTCATTCACGATGTTTTTTTTTTAGTTTCTCTAATTTTGATTGCATACCTGGATATTTTTTTTACAAAGTTTAACAATCCTTACAAATAAAAAATACTTTATTATTGACAAAACGAGTACCTCTATGCGCAGGAGCAAGGCGGCACTCGAGTATGTTGTACTTGACTAGACATACTGCTATTCTTAGTGAGGGTGATTATATAGTCTCTTTAAAAAAATAACAATAGGTAATTCTTGATCTACAATACGACGGTTTGTTATTGCCATTTATCGAATCACCAGTCCCAATGTCGACCCTATTGGACCTTGTCATTGAGCCTACCCCTCCCCGACAACCGTATGCTACACTATCAAACAGACACCGGTCTCGCCGATGAGGCCGAAGGGTCGTACATAAGCGACCTCAACAACGAGCATCACCCCACTGAGTTTTTGCCGGCTCTTCTCAGTGGGGGCGCGGGGGGGCTACAGTCACTATCATAAGACAAGCGATGTACCATCGTGCGCAAATTTAGGCTTATATAAAAAAAAAATTGTGTAGGAAGTTTATACAGCATTTTCCCATGGCATTGCGTTTTTAAGTGTTTTATAAACAAAGTAGAATATACATATTAACCCTGTCTTTCTTTGCAAGAATAAATTCTGAATAATAAATGACTGTCCTGTGTGTGCCGACTTTGTGACCAGCCAATGACAATGGTAGGGTTAAAGAACATATTCAGCCCTACCAATTGTCTTCGGCTCAATTCACACCAAGATGGCAGCGGCCAGCAGCGCACTTTCAGTGTGAAAGAATTTTAAACTTTTATATTACTTATATACTATATTAATATAAAAGTTTAAAATTCTTTCACTATATATTAACTTTTATGGCGATATAATATTTTAAGGCTTAGTATTTAAAAAAAAGCGCAACAGGCTTTCACTTTTGACTTCAGATTAATTAAATTGGTGGTTCAGAGTACCTTACTCTTTATTTAGTTTAAAAAGCATGTTGCGCTTTTTTAAAATATTAAGCCGTAAAGTATTACATCATCTAGTCTCCAAAAGACCATCAGATCTCCTACTATTATTTGATGTTTGTTAAATGAAAATAGTTTTTAAATTGGGTTAACCTTTATCTATAATCGACATAATATTTTTTTAATGTAAACACCACAAATAAAATATGAAAAATATTGATTGCGTTGCGTTGAATCACAGAAATGCAATAAACTGGTAACAGAGTGCACTTTAAGCGTGTCAATTCGGTAAATGACTAACTTCTCATTAATCTAAATATTGCTCACAGATGCAGGAATAGTTACTCTACATACAAAATAAAAATCATAACTAAATACCTTCATTTAATAATTGGGTTTTGGGTACGACCGTCATACATACCGCCCCAGTGTGCGCCGGCGGATTGTAGATTTAAAATGCGCTGCCATCTTGGTGTGAATTGAGCCTTAGGCTATGATATTTTCATTTATAACGTTTTATTTAATTTGGCTATAATTCATAAATTTACTGTTCCGCATTTGTTCTTGTAAAGAAATACATCTTCTATTTGCGATCAAACTATCAAAAAGTGAGCGCATGTGCATTCATTAGGTACTTATGTGTTTGTGTTAACAAAAGTTCTTAGGAATCTGAATGTGTGAGTTTTTATAAATTTATTAGTGCATGAGTGATGCATATTTCTTTACAATTTTATATTTTTCTTATCATTTTACACTTACTTACTCACTTCCGCTCTAATACTAACAGTTATATATTTTTACACCGAAAAAAAAACTTAAATTTTTCTATATTCATTTAAATAAAATATTTTTTATTAAATATTTCAGATTCTGTACAACATAATGAATAGTTAAAGCGAATCCAATGGATAATATATAATTATTATTATAATAAAACACCGCACGATACCTCAGCGTGAAACACTATTGTAGTTATTTATTGCTTATTAAATTTTATTTACTAACCATTCTTTATTTTTATTTATACATGGCAACCCACGTGTGTACTCACGATTGGCAATTTTTATTGTAAAAAAAATTAGTGTGGCCATACTTCACACGGGCGTGCATTCCATATATACAGGAAAATAAGACTGCCTACCCTACGATTTTTGCGAGTGACACTTTCTGGCAGGGCCCCCGTGGCTGATCCTAATTCTGATTGTTAATTAGTCGAAACTATTTATTCAATTAGTAAAATATGGGACTTGGTCGTTTAAAAGGCACCCCGGTGAACCCTGCCAGAACAAACTTTCTGGCAGGGTCACTGCTTTATCTCGACAACCAAAGCGCCCCATGAAAATGTAAGGCTCAATTCACACCAAGATGGCAGCGGCCAGAAGAGGCGCGACGTGGACGGCAGCGGCGAGACGCGGCCGCGCGCCGCCTCGCGCCCAGTTAAGGACTGGTATTTTACGTATTGTAGAAAAGTTTAAATCGTTCACACTGAAAGTGCGCGCCGCGCCGCTGCCATCTTGGTGTGAATTGAGCCTAAGGGTAGGCTCTGACATAAATAAAAGAGAGTGCACGCCACTGACTTCACAACGATATTTGCATGTAAGCTCAAAGCATACGACGCTATGCATTTTATAAAACACTTAAGATGTAGCAGCGCTTTCCTGGGTGATATGAGCCGTTTATATTATACATGCTGACTGGTTGAACATGAGAAATAGGTACTCAAGGATGTAGCATTTTAAGCTCTTAAGGGGTCGTCCATGAATCACGTGAGGCTCGAAAGGGGGGGGAGGGGAGATTTTCCGAAAAAATCACCAGGAGGGGGGAGGGGGTATAATGAGACATCACGTGTATTTATTTTTCGTTGAATGCACGATTTCTAAACCAAACAGCGGGACGTGGCCTTGACTCATCGTTGCCGGCAACGACTTCCCCTTCAACATTTAATCAGTCAAGTACCTGTATTTAAAGATAATATTCCGAAAATTTCAATATAAACTATATTGAAATTTTGTACAAAAAAATACACGTGATTTTGGATACGGGGGGGGGGGGGGTAGATTAAAAACCTCACCACATATCACCAGGAGGGGGGGCGGAGGGGTTAAAAAGTTGTTAAAAAACATCACGTGATTAATGGACTATTCCTAAGTAACGTATAAAAAAGTTATATGAAATAAAAACTTACTTATAAATAACAAAGAAAACCTTTTCTCTTTTACAATAAATAAATTTGAAGGCGGAGCTGCAAGAGACAGTTATTTTAGAATAATATCCATTCTTGCCACGCAGCTCTTTACAAAGAAAGAGATAGCCGACCTGAGCGCGTTGTAAACAAATAGGTATTAAAACTTATCGCTGCATACTGAAAATCTGTTTAGAGGCGCGCGCGGGGGTAAGTGTCCATTTTTGATAGCACTTACCTATTTTGATTACATATTTATGACGAGAATCGAGTACTGAGCGCTCGAGCATTCTTATGTCCCATGTTTAGCCAGTCACATGGTACCTATTATTGATTTACATCCGAAAGCCGTGTCTGCTGCGTCGTGTTTTGAACAGAACATTGTTCGTGAACATTACATAACGGGCGTGGCTGGAGTGTTTTGTCGAACAAAACCTCTCGAACATTTTGCCGGAGCTTGTGGAAAAAATCCCCCGCGTTCGACTTCGGGATTGATCATTTTATGTTCGTTCGTTATGACGTTTTGCTTGAAATATTTTTTTCGCACGTAGAAATTGTTTTGGTTTAACTGTGGAATAGAATCCAGAGACTATATTGTTATTAATCGCGTTGATGAGTGAAAGTCCCGTGATTTGGGATGCTACCTCAAATGAAATTAAAAATAATGGATGGATATGTTTAAAAAACATTGTTCACTGAACAAGTCGCAGCGGACGAGAAATGTAAAATTTTTAGTGTTTACCAATGATATTTTAAACAATAGATATGCCATTAGCGCTCGCCAGACGTTCAGCGAGTATCCCCCAACTGGGTTTTGTAGCAGTTAGTCGCACGCCGTCCCGCGTAGTTAATGCGACATCGTGACGTCTATCATTAAAAATTGAAAATGCCGTCCTGCGTATTTATAATGTGCACAAATTACCAGGCAAAAGTAAATAAACAGTCAGGAATAATATAGCACATGTAACTTTGAAAAAATAATTTGATTTTCAATTTGTATTTCAATTTTCATAATAATATTGTAAGAAATAATTGTAAAATTGAATGTGTCAGTTGACAAGATGACACTGACAAGCGTTTAACCAACGCTGACAACGGAACGCACAAAATATAGCCATCTCGTTTTCTCTTAATTTTCTCGTTATGTATCTGTCCTTGTCAGAATATAGATAGGAAAATGTATAGCTAGGTATAGCTAACTACAAGTGAGACAACTTTTATCGTGCGTTAGTAGGGATATAACATATCTTTAGTAAAATATCATTGGTGTTCACTGAACAATGTTCGGTTCGAAAACTGGCTCAGCAGACCCGGCTTTACAATGATATTTATGCCATTTGCTTACCCAGACGATCAGATAACAATATCAGGGGTTACCAAATAGCGGACTGCGACGTCTTAACATAATAAATAGTATAGACCACGCTTTGTTTTCTTTGCTGTTTGAGATCAATAATAGTGTAGTAGTTGATCACTTTAGACAGTCCATGCAAAATAAGTATAATAGTAATACCGTTTGTACATAGTATGTTAGGCATTTTGTACTGTTTAAATTTTTTCAGGCTTTGTTAATTTATCAACCACTTCACTTCACTTTTTTTTTTTTTTTAAACATGGCCATCGATTATAGTCGATGATTTTGCCAACAACAGAGTGTTTATCCACAGGGAAGTGATGATGGATCTAATGCATGTGGTAATGACACTTTACGGCATCGATATACTATACCAACTAGATTAGCAGTCACGACCCGAAAAGTGGTCACGAAAATAGAGCTACGGAGACGGCTGTCGCTCTATTTCAAATTAGTACGAGCCGACAACAGCTAGCGTAAGGACTTATCGAAATTCCTTATTGCGCGTTTATAAACTGTCTTTTTTCGTAGTGTTGGCGATTTTAAAGATTTTTCTTTGTCTCCGATGTAAAGGTTTTATGTGCCAACATTACTGCATACAAAATTAGACTTTATTAAGTACTACATGTGAAGGCTTCTATTAGTCCGACGTTCCGAATTAAATAAAACTATTTTCTACAATTTCTAGCTACGTGTATAGTTGTGTAAGTATATGTAACCGCGACCACATTTTCGATGTCATTTTGTTCGTGACAGCTAATCTAGTTGGTATAGTATATCGATGCTTTACGGTGAACAAAAAATTGTACAAACACTTTTGTTTATAAAAGGCGCCCCAACACAAATAGTTGGTGATCCCTGGACTATATAAATATTGGTGTTTAATACATTCTATAAGTTAGTTTTTTATATGTTTCCAGGTGCTACAGTCGGCGAAGGAACAATTGAAATGGTCGTTGTTGAAATGAAACAAGATTGTGTATTAAATAATAAATAAAATATATACAACTTCATTACATTACCGTTCAATATATTTACAATGATTACCTATTTACAATATTTTATTGAAGTTCATAGGTAACTATTTTCATTTAAGGCAAATTTTTAGACATTATTTTTTAAAGTAATCGCGATTCTAATCACCGAAGTACTAAGGTAGCACAGAATACAAGGAGGGTCATTCCCAGTAGTTTCTACTGTTGGATATGGAAAATATTTTTTTTATATTCGTTTAAAAAACCATTGTTAAGGCATAATTTTATGCTACTCTGGTACTTTTATTGACTACAGAGCAAGGTCTTATTGTGTTCAATGCGACCCTCGTACTTCTGGAACACGTTAGCTTTAAATCAACTCCTAAATAACATGATAGGTATACCCTCTATTGAAATCATAGCAATAAATGTTAGAGTTAAGAACTTTCTTCTGGACTACAGGTGAACTACAGGTGGTGTCTTCTTGTTTTCTGTGCTACCCTGATACTTCTGGAATAAAAATAAGTTCGCTCCACCGTAATTTTGTATGACGCAAGAAATGAGACCTCCTTTTGTCTTATGCAACTCTGGCTCCACAACCCTTCTGGGTGATACGAGTAGGTGCTCAATGTGTGCTACCCTTGTACTTTAGCTCCACAGTATTTCTGTGACACAAGTGTCCTATGCAACGCTGGTACTACCTTCTGGTTAACACGAGGAGACCCACTTGTGACCTATACCACCCTGGTATTATGTTAGCTTAGATGACACAAGTGGTGAGATAACTCCTTATTTCTATCCTGGTATTTTCTGGTATAAAATATGTTATCTCCACAAGAAGTAGGCCTTTTTGTGCTGCTAATCCTATCTATTAGTTTTTTTTAGCTCCAAACCATATTTAGCGTCTTATACGCAAGAGTTTTAATAAAAATGCATTAGGGTTTATATGTATATGGTATCTGGGACTAACTCGTAGAAACAACAGAAAAAAGACAAAAAAGAGCAGGTGTTAAAATTATACTTAAGAATTCTTTTTATATTATAAGACAATTTTGATGTTACTTTATTATCAAAATTAGTAGTAGTGTAGTTATGACAAAACCAGTTATGATATGGGGAGTAAGTAGGTATAATATTTTTTTAACACAATTTGTAATTTGTGACAGAATACGAACATTTTTAACATATTCGCATAGCGTCACATGCTTATTCTATAGACCCAGCCTAACCAGCCGACCTACCTTTCACCAGCACCCGGGCTGAGGATTTTCAGATCAGTATTACATAAATACTGACAAAATACCTGACCACGGAATTGAACTCGGCATAAACAGCAGTGAGACCACCATAACAGACTTAATTGTAATTGAAATATTTACCTTTGCCCAACATGTATGACGTTATACATTATATCTGGTTCAAAAAGTGTTAGTAGTTTTAGTAACCATAGTGAGCTAATATTTTGTCCCAATATTATTTTATTAGTTTCTAAACTATAATAAACTTCCTGTATTTACGATTCCGTACCATGTAATCAACAAAAACTAAGCCGCCGAAAAAAGTTTTTTTTTGATAAAATTTCTTTGTGTGTTTTTAGGCCAAGTTTTCACGATAATTCTTCAGTTTTTCTTTTCTTATTTTGTCCAAACTCATCAGCTGTTGGTTCAACGTTCAATTTAGAGATGTGTTTAAATTCCGGATGATTTTTATCTTTCATTAACTTGAATAACACGTTTTCGGATGTGCCCACAAAACAGCCGGCGGTTTGCAAGCGCTGAAATAAATAAAAAAGATCTCTGAAGAAAAATGTTTATTAATAAAAATTGTTTACAATACTTTCAAAACAGAAAACTTTACAAAAAATCTCTTTATGTTAAATTGTACACCCAGCCAAGTTGCCTATATAGATTTTTATCAAGCGAACATCTCTCTTTTCTAGTTTTTTTTTTAACTAAAATATTACTTACATAAAATTATTATTAAGACTTTTATTGGTCTGAATTTCCAAATGAAAACAGTAAAAAAGTATTTTGTATCGTTTACGCATCAACTACACAAATATACTTTAATTACTTAGAATTTATTCTAAAGTGGTAAAAAATATATTTCAGTCACAAATAAATGATATTTAAATGTAAATTGTAATTACGAAACATAAACGTAAGGCAAGAAAAAGGGCAAAGGCACAAATATAACAACTGTGTAGTCCGTAATTGCAGAATTTAAACATGTGACTCCATCCATAGTACTTCGTAATTTTATTTATACAATTATCATTTTTCATACTGCACATGGCTGAAACTGGAGCCAAGTACAGAAAAAAAAATTAATAAAAAATATTTTATATTTTTGACGTAACGTTAAAACCTAATGTATCTACCGTAGGCTCCCTGTTCAATTTCGATATAGCCTTAAACTGTGGACTCTCCTTGTCCTTCAATAGCTTAAACAGCACGCTTTCTGCTGACGTGACTATACACCCGATCGATTGCATGCGCTGCAAATTGGAAAAAACTATTTAGTTGGAACCACCACCGAACTATGTTAGTACCGAGCCCATAGCCAGTAAACACCGTTCGGTAAACGATCAGTTAGTTAAGCGACGTCGGGCAGGGTCAGTTTTTAGATGGGTGACCGTTTAGTAGCATTTGTACTGAGCGTCTGGGGGCTTCGGGGGGGAACGTAGAACATCCGTCCCGGTTGTATCTAGACAGCAGTTGTTAAGCTAACTCAGAGGCCTAAGGGCAGCTTGAACTCTGAAACCAGGCTACCTATTTTTAACCTTCAAATGGTCCCCAGGAGCTGTAGGACTCGACCGGGGTATGTGGAATTCTTGCCCACTAAAACCCCCGCGGCTGTCGCATCGGCATATGGGGCCCCCACCAGGGCTCTCCGGTGGGATCTGCACCAGGGCCCCTTCAGTGCCTTGCTTTTGAGCCCGCCGCCGGGGGGCGCGTCCCCCGGCAGGGGACTGGGGTCACAACCCCGCCGCCGTCCTCCTCGGAGTCGCCGCCGTACTTAATGGACGTCCTGGAGCCCACACCCCGAACATCCAGCGACTCCGAAGGGAATCAAGCAAACCTATTGGAACCTGGAAGGCTGCAGCTTCGTTTAGCATTGTCATTATTATAGGTACGAACCTGAAGAGCCAAACCCCTGTCCATCAAAGACCTGGAGGATACGCCGTCAGCCAGCACATGGACCACAATGTCTTCGTTCAAAAGGTCTATCACTGTCTGTTCAATGCATACATGGGCCTGTAATATTGAAGAATATTACTTTAATGAAAATTTGTTGGTGATATGTCCATACAGATAGCAGTGTTAAATCGGACCTGTGTGAACTTGGCACCCGACTTTGGAAAAACGATTTTTTTTTAGTTTTTTCGAGAAGCTTTCGGTAAGTAGTGGATAGTAGTGAAACTATTTTCGTTTGTAGTAATTCCAAAAAAAAAAAAAAAAAAAAAAAAAAAAATGCTGTCCCCCGAAATTTGAAAAACCACGTTTTTTCTACTGTTTCCATTAGATAATGGTTAGTAGTGGATTGTAGTGCAATTTTTATCGTAAGTAGTAAAAAAGAAAAAAATAGAGAAAACTTTTTATTTTAGAGTAGTATTTCAACATGCTTTAGAAGTAAATTCAGTTCCTAAGGTCTGAAAGATTACTACTAATGGTAGAATTTACGAAGGAAGGTTCGTAGAGGTTTGTAGTGAACGAATTTTCGTTTGTAGTAACTGTAGTAAAAATCTACATTGATTAGAAGTTACAAAATCAAGAAAATCTTGTTCGGGCGTCATTCTCACTGAATAACTCTGGTTTAACAGGATATACGATTACTACAAACAATGAAATTGACTGAGAAAGGTTCGTAGAGGTTTGTAGTGAACGAATTTTCGTTTGTAGTAACTGTAGTAAAAATCTACATTGATTAGAAGTTACAAAATCAAGAAAATCTTGTTCGGGCGTCATTCTCACTGAATAACTCTGGCTTTAAGAGGATATACGATTACTACAAACGATGAAATTGACTGAGAAAGGTTTGTAGAGGTTTGTAGTGAACGAATTTTCGTTTGTAGTAACTGTAGTAAAAATCTACATTGACTAGAAGTTATAAAATCAAGAAAATCTTGTTCGGGCGTCATTCTCACTGAATAACTCTGCTTTAAGAGGATGTACGATTACTACAAACGATGAATTTGACTGAGAAAGGTTCGTAGAGGTTTGTAGTGAACGAATTTTCGTTTGTAGTAACTGTAGTAAAAATCTACATTGATTAGAAGTTACAAAATCAAGAAAATCTTGTTAAGGCGTCATTCTCACTGAATAACTCTGGATTTAAGAGGATGTACGATTACTACAAACGATGAAATTGACTGAGAAATGTTCGTAGAGGTTTGTAGTGAACGAATTTTCGTTTGTAGTAACTGTAGTAAAAATCTACATTGATTAGAAGTTACAAAATCAGTGAGAATGACGCCCGAACAAGATTTTCTTGATTTTATAATTTCTAGTCAATGTAGATTTTTACTACAGTTACTACAAACGAAAATTCGTTCACTACAAACCTCTACGAACCTTCCTCTATCGATTTCATCGTTTGTAGTAATCGTATATCCTTTAAAACCAGAATTATTCATTGACAATGACGACCAAACAAGATTTTTTTGATTTTATCACTTCTGGTCAACCTATGTTTTTACTACAGTTACTACAAACGAAAATTCATTCGCTACAAACCTCTACGAACCTTCCTCTATCGATTTCATCGTTTGTAGTAATCGTATATCCTTTAAAACCAGAATTATTCACTGACAATGACGACCAAACAAGTTTTTTTTGATTTTATCACTTCTGATCAACCTATGTTGTTAGTACAGTTACTACAAACAAAAATTCGTTCACTACAAACCTCTTCGAACCTTTCTCTGTCGATTTCATCGTTTGTAGTAATCGTATATCCTTTTACACCACAATTATTCACTGACAATGAAGACCAAACAAGTTTTTTTTTGATTTTATCACTTCTGGTCAACCTATGTTTTTACTACAGTTACTACAAACGAAAATTCGTTCACTACAAACCTCTACGAACCTTCCTCTATCGATTTCATCGTTTGTAGTAATCGTATATCCTTTAAAACCAGAATTATTCACTGACAATGAAGACCAAACAAGATTTTTTTGTTTTTATCACTTCAGATCAACCTATGTTTTTACTACAGTTACTACAAACGAAAATTCATTCGCTACAAACCTCTACGAACCTTCCTCTATCGATTTCATCGTTTGTAGTAATCGTATATCCTTTTACACCACAATTATTCACTGACAATGACGACCAAACAAGATTTTTTTGATTTTATCACTTCTGATCAACCTATGTTGTAACTACAGTTACTACAAACAAAAATTCGTTCACTAAAAACCTCTTCGAACCTTTCTCTGTCGATTTCATCGTTTGTAGTAATCGTATATCCTTTTACACCACAATTATTCACTGACAATGAAGACCAAACAAGATTTTTTTTTATTTTATCACTTCTGGTCAACCTATGTTTTTACTACAGTTACTACAAACGAAAATTCGTTCACTACAAACCTCTACGAACCTTCCTCTATCGATTTCATCGTTTGTAGTAATCGTATATCCTTTTAAACCAGAATTATTCACTGACAATGACGACCATACAAGATTTTTTGATTTTATCACTTCTAATCAACCTATATTGTTACTACAGTTACTACAAACGAAAATTCGTTCACTACAAACCTCTACGAACCTTCCTCTATCGATTTCATCGTTTGTAGTAATCGTATATCCTTTAAAACCAGAATTATTCACTGACAATGACGACCAAACAAGATTTTTTTGATTTTATCACTTCTGGTCAACCTATGTTTTTACTACAGTTACTACAAACGAAAATTCGTTCACTACAAACCTCTACGAACCTTCCTCTATCGATTTCATCGTTTGTAGTAATCGTATATCCTTTAAAACCAGAATTATTCATTGACAATGACGACCAAACAAGATTTTTTTGATTTTATCACTTCTGGTCAACCTATGTTTTTACTACAGTTACTACAAACGAAAATTCATTCACTACAAACCTCTACGAACTTTCCTCTATCGATTTCATCGTTTGTAGTAATCGTATATCCTTTAAAACCAGAATTATTCACTGACAATTACGACCAAACAAGATTTTTTTGTTTTTATCACTTCAGATCAACCTATGTTTTTACTACAGTTACTACAAACGAAAATTCATTCACTACAAACCTCTACGAACCTTCCTCTATCGATTTCATCGTTTGTAGTAATCGTATATCCTTTTACACCACAATTATTCACTGACAATGAAGACCAAACAAGATTTTTTTGTTTTTATCACTTCTAATCAACCTATATTGTTACTACAGTTACTACAAACGAAAATTCGTTCACTACAAACCTCTACGAACCTTCCTCTATCGATTTCATTGTTTGTAGTAATCGTATATCCTTTAAAACCAGAATTATTCACTGACAATGACGACCAAACAAGATTTTTTTGATTTTATCACTTCTGGTCAACCTATGTTTTTACTACAGTTACTACAAACGAAAATTCGTTCACTACAAACCTCTACGAACCTTCCTCTATCGATTTCATCGTTTGTAGTAATCGTATATCCTTTAAAACCAGAATTATTCATTGACAATGACGACCAAACAAGATTTTTTTGATTTTATCACTTCTGGTCAACCTATGTTTTTACTAGTTACTACAAACGAAAATTCATTCACTACAAACCTCTACGAACCTTCCTCTATCGATTTCATCGTTTGTAGTAATCGTATATCCTTTAAAACCAGAATTATTCACTGACAATGAAGTTAAAATAATACTCCAAATTAAAAATGTTTTTTTCTTTTTTTTCTTTTTTACTACTAACGATAAAAATTGAACTACAATTCACTACTAACGATTATTTAAAGGATACAGCTGAAAAAACTTGAATTTTCAAATTTCGGGGGACAACAATTTTTTAATTTTTTTTTTTTTTTTTTTAGAATTACTACAAACGAAAATACACACATCAAAAGTGTCTAGGGATCAACATATATTTTTGCAATAACTTTTCTCCTGATTGATATTAATTAAAATTTTCTTTAAGGATTCATCAAATAAAGTGTTTTCGTTTGTCACAGTAACGATAAACCAAGTCACCTTTGCATTAATAAAGAAATTTGCCATTTTCCTAATAAAGGGATTTTTGACATTTGAACCACTAACACAAAAGTTCGAAAAAAAGACTGAAATAACAGTTTTCTTTAAAATTTTATTGGGTAACTTAAACAATTAATAATCCGTGTTTCTACCGCGAACACTAACAACACAAGAACATCGGTTTGGCATACTCAAAATGAGTTCATCCAAATCACGCTGTGGAATGGCCGCCCATGTTCGTTGCAACAACAAAAAAAGGTCTTCTTGCGACTGGATACCCTCCATATTCGGCAGAGCTCTTCTCTGTAGCATATCCCATGCATGCTCAATCGGGTTCAAGTCTGGCGACTGAGCAGGCCAGGGCAGGACATTGATGTTAGCTGCGGCGAGAGTCTGTCTTACAACTCTTGCGGTGTGCGGTCGTGCATTATCATGCATTAACTGAAATAAGGGACCGATTTGCACTTGTAGAGGAACGATGACGTCTGATACAATCGTCTCAGCATAAATTTGAGCGTTGAGGTTGCCTCTGATCCAAATCAACTCAGTTCTTCCGCCGATCCAAATACCCGCCCATACCATGATGGTTCCACCACTATAAGGATGGACTTCCTGGCAGGATTATAATCGCTGTTGGCGTCCAGGGGTTCTCCAGTGTCGTATACGTCTTGTATCCGGTCTCATACCAAAACGAGACTCATCAGAAAAGCACACGAAACGCCATTGTTCTTCTGCCCAATTTCTGTGTTCAAGAGCCCATTGATATCGAATCCTACGATTGTGCATTGCTATAGGTGGTACCCGTGGTGGTCTTCGGGAATGAAGGTTCACTTCATGCAAGCGGTTTCTGACTGTTTGGTCGCTAATTAAGTTCCCTGAAGAGTGATGAAGCCTCACGGCTAACATCATGGCAGTTATTGTTGGAGCTCTTCGAGTTAAGATTTGAATATATCGGTCTTGTCTCCGTGTGGTGCAGCGGTACCGTCCTCCATGGCGCTCAGCCACGGTACCAGTGCTTCGGTAAC
The DNA here is from genome assembly GCA_911728495.1 of Furcula furcula. Lineage (NCBI taxonomy): Eukaryota > Metazoa > Arthropoda > Insecta > Lepidoptera > Notodontidae > Furcula > Furcula furcula. Next base: position 6,743,951 of record OU452269.1, read on the forward strand.
GTGTCCAAAGTCGACTGATAACACTCTGACTTGTATTCAGAGCTAAAGCCACAGTACGTTGCCGGGAACCAGCTTCTATCATTCCCACGGCTCTGAGCATTTCTTCCCTGCTTAAATGACGTCGCCGCTCCATAATAACGTTGGTTTTAATCAGTAGTAGGGAAACAGTAGCACTAATAATGTCTTCAATGCGTTGTATGTTTTTATAGGGAAAATATTGACAGCTGATTTTCATCTTTTACTCGAATTTGATTCACAGTTCCTGATTCAAATTATGAAATGCACCAAAAAGGATCCATATAAATTTATAAAATCATAAATTTATTACAAAGCCACATCTCAATCTCAAGAAATCCGCTTAAAAATGCTTGATCCCTAGACACTTTTGATGTGTGTAGTTTCACTACTATCCACTACCTATCGTAAGCTTCTGAAAAAACTAAAAAAAAAATCGTTTTTCCAAAGTCGGGTGCCAAGTTCACACAGGTTTAAATCGGCTGTCAAGCAGCAGCTGGTATAAATGTGAAGGGATGAGTGGAAGTATGGTGTGGTCCAAGAGCAGATGTCTTACCATCAGATGGTTCCTTGTGCAAGTAACCGTCCAGGTAGTTACCACCGCAGTGTCAGATATTCTACTGCCAAGCAGCAGTGTGTCAACAATGTTGTGTTCTGGAGTAAAGGACACTGTAGCTGGTGAAATTACCAGACACAAAGACTTAATATCTAATGTCTTAAGGGTCGGCAACGCGCTAGTGATTATTCTGGTGTTACTAGTGTCTATATGCTGTGGTGACTGCTTACCATTAGGTGGGCCACATGCTTGCTTGCCACCTTGAACAAACTGCTCCTTGACTTACCTCAATACCAAATAACACCACAGAAGCAAGGCCCGGCACATCCTTCTTTAGTCTTTCCTGGAGCTCGGGGGTGTACATCGAGAACTTGGTCTTTTCGTACACCATCGCAGCATCTTCCACCTTTATATCCTTGGTGGTGTGACCGAGACCTTTGGGATATTGCTCGGATACGTATACAGGTATCTTAAAGTGTTTTGCTGCTTCTAACTGTAAATACAAATAAGTAAACATGTTTAACATATTCAGAAAACGTGAATATTTTGGATCACTGTCCGCATAGGGTGTCCGGGTAACAAATAGCACTCACTCATCTCCTCCTTTTGGGTGTCTATAAAAGATGACTAAGGGAAAACAAGAAGACCAACAGCAGCATTGTTTTAGTAGATCACTTACTTACCACCTATACTGTGATCTCCTAGCCGCCTGCCAAGCATGGGAATTATGGCAAACCCTCCCTTCTAAGGGAGAGGGCTTTGTTCAGCAGTGGATGTGGATGGCTGCTGATGATGAAACCTCTTCATGAGTTTAGTTTGTTAATTGATTGATTGTTACTTAGTATGTATGTCATACTGTATTAAGACAACTGTATCAGTCAGGCAACCAGATGGACTGACGACCAGTCAGATAGATCAGTCAGGAATTAGGTGGCTTATATGTTTTTAAAGACAAGGTTAAACCAAATATTGACATAATTTAGTTATATTTTTTTTTAAAGTATTGGAATCAAAATGGTTTAAAGATGTATAAATACCAAAAAAGGCATATACAAATATTAAAAAAAGTGTGGGTATACATTCTGCGAATACGACACATATTGTGTAGCTGCGACGCTCTTGCAAGACGCAGGTTGCATCATCTGGGAGTAGCCTATCCTATGCCCAATGATTATGTACAGCTCCAAGCTGGCGCGATCGTTAAGTAACTGAGGGAGCTCTTCAATACGCCAGCAACAGAGTAAGGACTAGGGCATGCACAATGGATCCAACTGAGTCGAAGTGCACTCCAGGGATACCGGGCCCAAATTTATAGCCACCAAGAATAGTGGGTATACATAATTATTTAGGCATATTGTATAGGTATTTTTAATTTACTTAAATATAAAAATCTTGTGTCATCTTGTTTGTGGTCTTACTCCTCCGAAACAGCTGGATCAATATTTATGATTTTGTTATGTAATTTTGGTAGGTCTGAGAATAAGTTGTAAAGTATATTTCAGCTAGGTGATATAAAAAAACGCGGGCAGCAACGGCAGGCAAAAAAACAGAAATGTATCGTTAAAAAATTCACAACAATCAGTTTTAAAGTACACTAACGACCAATGGCATTGAAAAGTCAAAAGAATAAATTACAAGATTATTTATATTACGTAACAAAATCTGATTACATTTATACAACAAAATACGTATAATACCATCTTATTCGCGACTTTTACTACTTCGCCGAAATGTTTAACGTGAGGTCTGAACGTTTCCTGAAGGTCGCATAGAAGAAATGCAGTTTTCGGAGCTTCTAGAGCCCCCAATTTTAAAATATTCCGAGCAGCCATCGTTTTTCAGTAAATAAATTCGCCGGTAGAAATAAATAAACAACCACCTCAAATCAAAGACGAGTGGATGAAAAAACAGTGTTCCCAACTCTCAAAAATTTATCCCCCTAAGCTCCAATCAAAAACCAGGGTTGCCAGATATCTGCTAACTCAATTCGCCTAATTTTGCCTACCGAGTAGCCTAATATATTTTTTCTTGACAAATAGCCTAATTCGCCTAACATTTTGAGCTAAGTATATTTAGCCGAAAAAAGAGAACACGCTAAAAAAACATGTAACCGTTTCTGCCATACAGCGAGTTGATATGAACTTAAATTGACACAAGCTTGCTTTTTCGAGCTTTTCGGAAACTTTGCACCTCGATAGTTTAGAACGTGTTCGCCGCAAGGTGTAAGATAACTCTAAAGTACTCGTAGATATTTAGTCTTAAATAGATATTTTCGGGGTCGGAACGTTTCCGAGGTTTATGAATAACGAACCTAGATTCGTGACGTCCCATTGCGGCAGTTCTAGGCAAGGATAGGTTTTTTTAAGGACAATCCACACACGGCCATCTAATCTCAAACTAGGCAGAGCCTGTACTATGAAAACCAGACAACTGATTATAATGCTTACTTTTTTTGGAAATACATATTTATACAATAAATACCCAGACACTTGGTGGGAATCAAACCTATTGGCTAGCAGCCAGGCTGTCTAACCACTAGACCAACAGGCCTGTCAATTGTATAGAAAATAGCAAGTAGCACGGAAAAAACCTAAGGATTCCGCAGACTTCTTTCCTCAGTGACGAAAGAATGTTGGATGTGCATAATACGTTTCGTCGAAGCATACAATCAACAAGAAATTATTTAATTATAAGGTAATCCTGAAGTAGCCTAAATCGCCCGTTCCTTTTTTTCTAGGTAGCCTAAATGGCTTCTGGTAGCCGATTGGATTTATTGGTCGCCATTTGACCCCCCAAGGTAGCCTAAATGGCGATAAATCGCCTAATCTGGCAGCCATGTCAAAAACCCCTAAAACCAACACAATTTCTAGAGATTCCCCCTAAAAAAAATATTGTTTATAAAATAAATAATTAAATATTTGAAATAAATAATACATTAAAAATAATAAAATATCATTAAACGAACAATAAATTTTAAACAATAAATAATTTTATTCAGAAACACCATTTTTTAAATTCTTTATTTATTAAATTATCGAAAACTTCAACTAGAGACATTTGCCCACTGTTTATTACTTAGTTAATTGAAGTTATAAAAATCCCTAAAAATACCCCTAAGAATATAATACCCCTAAAAAATCCCAACCCACATTTTTTCCCCCTAATTTTGGGGGGAAAACCCCTAAGTTGGGAACCCTAAGTACAGAAGTCAGAAGTTTTACTTACTGACAGCTGACACTGACAACTACAGGGCTGCCAATCGTTTGTGAAGTTTCCCCCAAACTCAATCACTTTACAAAAAATTTTAAAGTAAAATGTAATATTTATCCATGGTAATACTATGTAGTCTTAGGATATTGTGCAACATTTGAACCGACAGACTATGGCGAAGTTATGTTTTTAATCCAAGGTAAGAGCTAATTGAATAAATAAGTGATGTCGACGGGTAAGTAGATAATGAGTAACAGTAGCCCACAACTTTACGATCAGTCAAATATCAGTCTACCTGCAGGTACTTGAGACCCAAAAAATGTGAGCCGAACTGCATAACATCTTATTCTAGGACAATCCACACACGGTCATCTGATCCCAAATTAGGCAGAGCCTGTACTATGGAAACCAGACAACTGATACTAATACGTATATACTTTTTTTTATAAATACATACTTATATAGATAAAACCCCCAGACCCCACTTGGTAGGAATCGAACCCACGACCTATTGATCAGCGGCCAGGGTGTCTAACCACTAGACCAAAAGTTCACTTGTGAACTTAAACTTAAACTTTTAAAAGTGAACTTCACTTTAAGTGAACTTTTAAAATTGAACTTTTGCGTAACATGACGCAGTTACGTTCTATTGGTGCTGTCATTAAGAAAATAAACTGTTGGACACTCTATAACAAAATTATTTAGTAGAATACCTACTTGTTACCTAAAAGATCTATCAAACTTTTGAGACTTGCCTTTTTTTTCTTTGTGAGGGACGTCACGTGAGATCTTAAACGCCTGTATATATAAATCAAAGACGCCTAGGTAGCTGAAAAGTTAGGCTTAGATAGAATAGTATATAACTATAACGGTTAATATGAGACGCTCATAGCCAGTTGCAACCACTGTTCGATAAACGATCAGTCAAATAAGCAACGTCAGGCAAGGTCAGTCCTTAGACGAGTGACCGTTTAGTGGTATTTTATTGAACTGATCGTCTCCGGGCTTTGGAGGGAATGTAAAAAGTCGGTCCCGGTATTGTCATCTTGACAGCAGTCGTTAAGGCCTAAGGGCAGCTTGAAAACTCTGATACCAGGTTGACCACTAACCATACGACAAAAAAAAATTAAAAAAAAACGGTTAGTATGCATTGCGGTGTATATAAGTACTACAACAAGAAAAATAACAGCTTAGCAACGCCTGAAGAATCGCATCGGTACGTTTCAACATTGCCATAAAGGTATTGCTGCTAAATTTTGTTAGGCATTTTTTGTTAGGCGTTTAGGAATATTTTGTATTTTAAGCCCTTATTACTTACTTTACCCATCCCGCCTTTGGGTGTCCTAAGACCACCTGTCCTGCGATCCCTAAGACGCCTAGTAAGCGTGGGGATTATGGCAACCCCTTCCTTCTAAGGGGGTTCATAATCAATGCTTTTTGATAGGCACGTGAGAATATCAGGCCTAGTCACTTGTGGTGTGGGCCTCTGTGGGCCTTTTTCTTACAAGTCGAAGGTGAGCCAACCAGGCTTTCGTATGCTAGGCACTTTGTGGACAGAGTTTTTTTACGTTTAATTATATTATATTATGATATTATGGGCGCGCTCTAAAATTGCCGCCCGGTGCCGGTGGCCCGGTTTGACTATCAACCCCCCCCCCCCCTTCCCCCCTAGATCCGGGCCTGGGTCCTTACCTAAGTCTGCACGATCCACAAGACAAATATTATTTAGCTACGTCAGAACAATCGGTAGTACCTACCTTCCAACATTACTTTAAAAGTATTGCTGATAAAATCTTGTTAGGCGCTTACATCGGAAAATTATAAGTAGGTACCTATTACAGTAGTCACAACGGATCTTTGTGTGTCTGTAGTTAGCTGCAAGAAGCTGCGCAGTAGCTATTTTTGTGTTTTTGTATTGACAACTCACGAATGTAGTTGCGCAATGGTTCGCAAAACCCAATTTCAGACACTGTCGTCGTTGTGCCTACGTTGTGCATTACGTACCTACTGTAAATGTTATGCGATGATTTTTTAAGTTAGTAAGTAATTTTATGTAGGTAATACTTATAACTTTATCTAGGTACTTTGAAGAGATTTCACAATGAGACAAATTGTATCAGTTATTCAACCTACTTAGCGACGAGACAAGCAAAACGTTTACCTGATGTTAAGCGACGCGCCCGCCTATAGACAGCTGCATTGCACTGCCGCTCGTCACACGAGACATTAGTAATTAAGTTTCTGTGTCCGGAAATTTTACCAGCTACAGTACCCTGGAACAGTAGCCTGGTGGACTGCACTGTTTACACACTGCTGCTAGGCGGAGGAATATCTGACACTGCGGTAATACCTACCTACATACTTGGATTACTTGGGTGGTTCCTTGCACAAGGGACGCACCACCTAGTAGATAAGAAGCCAAACAACCATCACCGTATTGTATTAGAAATTTCTTCATGGTCCGAAAATTGATGATATTGATGGACACATCAATTTGCTGCTTAATGGCAGAATATCTGCCTGCTTCGGACCATCTGCCTGGACCAGAGTATCTGTCTGGGCAGACTCTTGCACAAGGGATACATTTTTTTTGTTGGATTAGTAGTAGGTACTGTTACCCGGAGATGGCCATGACAGCTTCACCGGACAAGAGGGAGAGCGCTTAAAGCGCTCCAGCCAGAAGGGTTAGGGTAACGATTAGCACAAGGGCACCTCAGGGAGGCACGGCCTCGACTTGGGCCGCTGCTTAGAGAATATGAGCGTACCACCGGTTCACAACGTGCCTCCACTGAGAAGAACGGATAATAATAATAAGCCCGCAGGGCAGCTTGTGGCGAGCTGTTGGTGCGTAACGACACCACGGGCCCGAGTGCTCCAGTGAGTCGGTCAGGGCCCCCACCTCGGCGTGTCTTCGTCGGCGGAGTGGAGAACGAAGGGGACCCGCAGGACTTTCAGCTCTGGCTTGCCTTAATTGGCCGTCCAGAGAGGAGCTGCTAGAGCTATATGCTCCAGGGGTGGAAGTGTTAAGGGCATAACGCCGCGAGTAACTACGGAGAAAGCGCAGACCTCTCGACTCCCCTGAGCCACTCACACCGGCGTAGCACTCCGTCGTCTCTAGCGGACGGCCATATGGAGAGCCCATCTAGTGGGTGGCAAGTCACCGCTTGCCAAAATATAATTAGTACACTAATTATGGCAAGTGACCCCGGCCTTTTGCAATAGCCCTGTGTCCAGTCCACCAAGGCTGCGTTCCACTTGGGGCCCACAACGATCAAAACGCTCCTTTAGTCGTTCCACATAGCGACCGCGGTCGTTGTGGTTGCGGCGAAAACGTCACTCATGAAGTCATGACTTACGCTCACGTGAAGCTCACGACGACGACCCATCTCAAAAGGTGTGTCGTAGTGATCGTTCCACTTGAGTTTACGAGGGTAACGCTCACAAGCAAGTGGAACGGGAAAAACTGCGGTTGTGAGCGTGACCGTTGTGGGCGTCAAGTGGAACGCGCTCCAAATGCTCACTCAGTAAAACTCTAGAAATCTTTCTACAAACTTACAACAGTCCCTACAGCTGCCAGAGTCAACTGCTGTTTATATCTTATTTCCAGCAGTTGATCCTGACAGGTCTGTTCCATACTTCATAATATCTTGAGACAATCCACACACGGCCATCTGATCCCAAACTAGGCAGAGCCTGTACTTATTATAGAAACCAGACAACTGATACTTTTATAAGTACATATTTTCTTGTAAATGCATACTTAAATAAATAACACCCAGACACTTGGTGGGAACCGAACCCACAACCCATCGGGTAGTGGGTGTCTAACGACCAAAACGCGCCGATCTACCTTTTTTATGTTTTCAGAAAATTTTCATTTGATTCATTTAGTCAGCACATTTACTTATATGCAATTAGTAACGGTACCTATCTACTTTATTTGGTAAGATACGGTTTTAGTGCGTGCGAGAGCTTTGTGTGTCATAACTGTTTTTTTTCGTGAGAAAATTATTTGAATGATTTTTTTATGGTTAAAATTGTTTTTGTCTTTTAAAAATATTTTTTGGAATTGAATTTCGTGCATTCAAAGTCAAAGTCAGAAATATTTGTTTCTAATAGGCATATGGGCACTTTTAAATGGTCAATTTTTTAAAAGCTACCACCGGATCTCTATGCGGCCTCAACTGAGAAGATCCGGCAAGAAACTCAGCGGGCTTGTAATTTTTTCAGTTTTTTTAAACATTGTCGTGTTACAATTGGATCAACATTAGCGATAGTGTGTCCTGCCGTTCGAAACATAAAATAAGAAAAGAAACAAAAAATACGACAAAATTACAACAAACTAAAAGGCCTAAGGGATAGTAGTCTAGTCGAAGCAGTCCCCCCAAGTAGCACCCGCGCATGAGTTGACTCGAGCAGCAGCCATCACTACCATCTCCCATCTCCATTGGAATAAGTCATTATTTTGTATTTGTGACTGGTACCATCCATGCCAATTCGTAATTCATTTTACCTACTAAAACACATCCAAAATTGTAATAAAAAAAAGGACAAACCGCAAAGCTATTCAGAGCAAAGTCAAAAATCACCTCCGGCTCAGACGTATCATTACCAAAACTCGAGCACGCAATTTCTCCTTAAAAACCTTACCTTCGTTCCAAATCTCTAATTTACCGAAAAAACTGTATCATTCACGACGACCCTTTTCTATTTTTTTAACCTTTATTTTTGAACGCGTGACTTTTGACTGACTGTTTTTCGCCTGCGGCCATCTCCTATCCCAAACGCGACCGCAGGATTTAAAAAAAATAAAAAATAAAAGATGGCGCCCGACAGATCGCGTGCGCGCCTTTTCGGCGGGAAAGGCTTTAGAAAAAAAGCCATTCAAACTTTTACCTGTGGATAAAACAAAATCATTTTTAATATTGTGGTGAGATTTTATTGTTTATTGACTTAATAATATATGACTTGGTATAAATATATATAATAATATAAATAATATTTCATTTATTTCATAAAACAACATGACCTAGAAGTAACTTACGTAGATCTCCGAATAATCGATATAGGTAGGTAATTAGGTACTTACCTATATTTTATGGTAACTACATAAATACCGTAAGTAATTAGTTAGTCACTTTGTTTTATTATGTACCTACCTACATAACGCCATTAAAATCTGCTCTACTATACCTACTTTATCCCTTTCGTGATACCCCATTTGGACTAGTAGGTAATAGTAGAATTGACTCAATAATAATTACTAGTTCAATTAATGGAGTATCACGAAAGGAGATTTCAAAACACATTGTTTTAGGCAGATATTTTATGATTTATACAAAATGTATGCTGGTGAAATTACTGGACACAAATACTTAATATCTAATGTCTTAAGGGTCGGCAACGCGCTAGTGATTCTTCTGGTGTTGCTAGCGTCTATAGGCTACGGTGGCTGCTTACCATCAGGTGGGCCGTACGCTTGCTTGCCACCTTGGTAGTATAAAAAAAAAAAAAAAAAAAAAAAAAAAATGTAATAAAATGAAATAGCCCTCATAAGTTATCTAAATTTGTAAAGGGCAAAATCTGAAATTACTAGGTAAGTAAATCAAAATTTATGTAAATGTTAAACGAAAAATAAAACACTGTCGCGGGGAAGTGTGCTGGGCGTAAAAAGGGTGTAAATACAAAATAAAATTGCGAGAGGGAAAACAAAGGATAAGAGTCAAGTCAAGGTCATGCGTGGTACATTACCGGCACGTGGTATAGGTAAATTCCTCTTCACTGGATGGGTGGCTCTGCTGGTCTTCAGGCACACTAAACTAGAAGCACTTCACGGGTTCACAAAGTCACTAGTAGTCTTTTCGGAGGCAGACACACGAATTAGCTTATTAAGGTGCGGCGGACACATCCGATCCACGCAATGGTCAGTCAACAGTACGGGGCAAAGGGAAAAAAGGGACAGCACTAGTTAAATATGAATATTTGAGGGTACGGAGAAAACTATCTGGCAGGCCGTTGCATTTTCTACCAAATACTATATTATAAAGCAAACACATTGCCCGCTCTAAACATGGTCTAATGTTTACGTAGAGGGATTGTCGATGGGGAGACGCACCATTTTGGTAATGGATCGCTTGAGAATGCCAGTAGGAGTCTGGACATCTACTACTCGGACAACGCTATCCATTCCAGGGTACAAACAGGAAATCCGTCCACGACGCCATTCCAAAGGAGGTAGATTATCCTCCTTGATAAGCACTAATTCGCCGACACTAGGAGGGTTCATAGGGGAGGTCCACTTTTGTCTTATCTGCAAGGTATTTAGGTATTCTAAGTGCCAACGGGACCAAAAGTGTTGGGTGATTTGCTGTAGCAACTGGAACTGGGAGAGACGATTCATTTTCACGTCCTTATATAGGTACTCAGGAAGGGCTGTGAGCGGTTGACCTATTAGAAAATGCCCAGGGGTCAGAATTTCAAAGTCATTCGGATCCGGGGAAACAGGGCACAAGGGACGGGAATTCAAAACCCAATTGATATTACGTTTTGATAACTCTGAGCCGATAGCCGAGGAATTCAACTGAAGGAAGGATTCGAGGTCCTTTAGGTAATTACTCACCCCGATGTAATTTCTACCGCAATCAGAACGAATAAGACTAGGTAAACCACGGCGGGAAACGAAACGGGTAAAGGTCGCGATAAATGCTTCAGTAGTTACATCAGATACAACTTCGAGGTGTACAGCTTTAGTTGAAAGGCACACAAATACACATAGGTAACTCTTTACTATTTTTCGATTACGAAATGCTTGGATTTTAGTATAAAAGGGACCGGCGAAATCGGTACCCACACGGGCAACTGGTCGCGCAGTGGTGACGCGATCCTTGGGTAGGTCACCCATAGGAGGCTGTGAAACAGCTGCTTTCAGCCGGTAACAAGGCAGGCATTCAAAAATAACATATTGTATAGCTCTGCGAGCGGACAAGATCCAAAACTCACGATTTAATAGTGCAAGAAGGGCGTTGGCGTCGGCGTGAGTATTTTATCGATGATAGTGGGATATATGGAGGTAAACAAAATTACCACTTTTAGGTAGAAGGAGAGGATGGCGTGCATCAAAGGATAGATCGGAATTTTGCAGGCGACCACCTACTCTAATAAGGCCTTGGTCGTCCAAAAACAAATTTAGTCGTCTAAGGGAATTGTTGATACGTGCACCACGATGCAGACGATCCAATTCGTCGGAGAAGGATTGGAACTGTACACGCTTCACTAGAAATAGGAGAGCATCTCGTCGTTCATCGGCCGTTATAAAAGGGGAATTTCTAGGGGAGTCCCGGTTCCGCGAGTTATAGACGAATCGAAGAATGAAGGCAGTTACATTAACTAATTTACTAAACGAACTATACCGGTCAGTTAGGAAGGAGGCATCTACATTAGGTACGGAAAATTTTAAATAGCAACGAAGCCCGGGGAGGTTGGAAGGAGTCGCATTATTCAGGGTAGGAGGCCAACAGGCTGGGGGCTGCTTCAATCAATCAGGTGACAACCAGAGGGGGTGATTTATTAATCGAGACATTATAAGACCACGGGATGCACAGTCGCTAGGGTTAATATGTCCAGGAACATGTCTCCACTGGGTAGGGATTCCTGAATTAATAATTTGGGAAACACGGTAGGCTTCGAAAGTTTGAAGGTGATGGATAGGAGTACTTATCCATGTAAGTACTATTCTGCTATCTGTCCAGGCATGTATAGATTCCAGCACTATCGTTTTCTGAAGGCAGAAGGCGACGTGATGGAGTAATTTGGAAAAGAGCGTAGCTCCTAGCAACTCCAATTTAGGAATTGTTAAACGGGTCCGAACAGGGGCAACTTTAGTTTTAGCCATAACAAGATGGACAGAGCAGGATCCAGAAGGGTGTGCTGCACGTAGATATACTGCAGCGGCATAACCAAATTCAGAAGCATCACAAAACCCATGAAGGGAAAGTGAGGTGGAGTCACGGGGAATTATATGTCGGGGAATAGATAGTTCGCTAACACGACTAAGGTCTTGGGTAAATGATTCCCATTCCGCAGCGAGGGCGTTGTCTAAAGGTTGGTCCCAGGTGAGACTAGATAACCACAGATGCTGGATAAATGAATTGGCCTTTAACACAACAGGAGCTATCCATCCGCAGGGGTCATACATCCGCACCAAGTAAGGCGTCAATGACTGTGGTAAGAAAAACGATGGGTCACTTAGAGGTAGATTTCCAGTTGAGGACACGACGCGCTTAGGAATTTCTATTTCCGGATGGGTACCGGCAATCACGTCGACCACTATCGCAGTAGTCGAAATCACAGGGTAATTAGAATTCACAGGTTTAAAACAAAAGGGGAGATTAAAATACCGCGGGAGTTAACAGTTTGAACATTACCAATGCCACGAACAGGTGCAGGGGAGGGGTGCATAGTAGTATTCAAACGCATAGACACTAGGTCAGTGGTAAGAATACAACCTTGGGAACCGGTATCTAATAAGGCGCGTACTTCGATAAAATAGCCAAAGGAAGTTTTCACATGAATAACCGCAGTAGGTAAAAACACTAGGGAGCTCGGGGAAATATTCACATGGGGCAGGGGGAGGGAGGTCTCAATATCTAGCTATTCGTTAGGCCGATCGTCATTCCGGGAGGGTTTAATACAATATTGGTCACGGGGAGGAGTAAGAGAGCGGCGATCTAAAAATTGGTCATTAGGCGCGGGAGATACATTACACTACCGAAAAGGCATAGAAGACGCGCGCGGAGATGGAGGCGGGGAGCGCCGATATTTATTATAGGTCGAGGAGGCTTGCCCGCCCGTGCGAGGCGGTGAGGATGGCACACGGACCAGTCTGTTATCAAAGGCAACGGCGCGCACGGTACGTTCGCGTGGCGACGCGACGGGGAATCACGATCCGAAGCATCAGCGTTGAAGCACAACAGGGCATGGTGGAAAGCACGGGTGCAAGAGCGGCAGCGGTATTCCCGCTTACACGAAGAAATAGGATGTCTATCGAGGCATCGATAACAAAGTCTATTCTCCCTTACAAACACCGAACGATCTCTAGGTGATTGACGAAGAAAGTCCGGGCATTCGCGGGTATAATGGGACGTACTATTACAGGCGAAGCACTTGGGTTTGATAGGCGATGTCAGGGAGACATAGGCTCCAGGTATGGGGGGAGGGGAGCGCGTGTTAGATCTAGGACTTCCAGCACGAATAGTCACCTTACCGGAAGCAAACACATCAACAACAAAGGCATTTCCGACATTATAACTCACAAAATAGGCACTCAGTATCAACCAACTAGTTTGGGTTTTCGATCGAACAGGTAAGGGGAACAAACGGTACGGGGACACGCTAACTTCTATTATATTTTTATGCAAAACACCGTTCAATAAATCTGCATTCATTCATTAACACCGCGCGAAACCGATCAGAGTGTAGGCGAATTGCGTCTCTATCGCTCAGAAAGGAATGTGTCGGTCACACAAAGCACCGGCGATTGCACTCGTCATCTATACTTATAGGATATTTAGGTACGAACAATTCTGCCAGATATTTATCAAATGAACTATATGGAGATACAAAAGATATGGAGAAATAACTAATTTAAATGGGCAAGACACTTAGGTAAACAATCGTTTTGATCGGAATAAACTGTAGGGGGAATTTCACAGTAGGTAGGTGTTTAGACTATGCAAAGTCGAAAAAATTACTCGAAAAATGGATTTGCGAACCACGCTCTGCTACCAAAACGTGTCGCGGGGAAGTGTGCTGGGCGTAAAAAGGGTGTAAATACAAAATAAAATTGCGAGAGGGAAAACAAAGGATAAGAGTCAAGTCAAGGTCATGCGTGGTACATTACCGGCACGTGGTATAGGTAAATTCCTCTTCACTGGATGGGTGGCTCTGCTGGTCTTCAGGCACACTAAACTAGAAGCACTTCACGGGTTCACAAAGTCACTAGTAGTCTTTTCGGAGGCAGACACACGAATTAGCTTATCAAGGTGCGGCGGACACGTCCGATCCACGCAATGGTCAGTCAACAGTACGGGCAAAGGGAAAAAGGGACAGCACTAGTTAAATATGAATATTTGAGGGTACGGAGAAAACTATCTGGCAGGCCGTTGCATTTTCTACCTACATACTAAATTATAAAGCAAACAAACACGATTATTATATACCCACTCAAAAATATATGGTTGACGTCTATTCAACACTAGAAGTAAGTCTGGGAATAATAATACCTATCAGGTTCAATAAGCTTAGGCCAAATCATTTGCTAAGGCCCATACTAAAGAATACTGTAGGAATTTATAAAATATTTACGTAGATTAATATTGTTTTTAATTTATTATTATTATTTGACTCCACTACAGTGGCGCCGCCGTCATGTTGCTGTTTACCAAAACAGTATCCCGAGGCGCCGCGGCGCGTGCTTTGTGCGTTTACCATTTTTTATTTTAATAAAAACAGGTTATAATTACAGACATTAGACGGTTTTACGTAGTCCAGAGGTCCAGAGTTAATTGTAGGCGGCAGCCTCTCTTGAGGGTTAAAAGATGAGTTCGAAAAGCATTAGGATTTGATTTTGGTTATGTTTTATCAAAATCATTGAATATCTAAGCGACCTATGTGGTTTGGTTTTCAACGAATTTTAAAATTTATTTACATATTGTGGTTGCCTGATTCTCGGAAAAAAATGTCAGAGGAATTCTAAGCTATTTTAATAAACGTGCTGTAAAAATAAAGTGACAATAAAATCCGGTTGCGATAGTTATGTAAGGAACAGGATATGGGAGTTTTATTTGTAATTTCAATATGAGTGATCAAATTAAAATTCAATTCAAAAAATTTAAAAGCGATGATTCCACAGAGCGCCTTGTCGAACAGGGCAAGGTGGACTATGGACCGACCCAATTAAATCTACGGTAGACAATCCCTTGCATGAGTAGTGATGTAGGTACAACGCCTGGAAATACACACAGTACCCGGAAATATTTTCACTGTAATTTCCATTTTTTTTTAAATTTACCAGGACTATGTAAAACCGGGAACATTGCCGGCAATATTCCCACTTTTTGGAATATCACCAGGATGACAGGAGTGCACCAGGATGACCGCAAACAGGGAGAGATGGCGAGATGTCCTATGGCGCATGACATAATCCTAGTGACACTACGTACCTATCAGTCACGATCACGACGGACAAGAGGTAGTAGTCCATGAGAAAGACTAACTAGGAGTAAAGCGCAATAGATTATTAAGAACAAGGATAGTTCCTTTCCTCAGTTGTCTGCACAGTGACTCCTACCATCGTCGGTTCGAGCAGTATTAAAAATAATATCCTGGGACAATTGAAAAAAAAAACACACGGTCATCTGATTCCAAACTAGGCAGAACCTGGTACTATGAAAACCAGACTACTGATACTAATACTCGTATATAGGTACCTACTGTTTTTTGCAACGGCAGGAGATCGGAGGGTGCTAGCACAAAAATATAGAGATTTTGTGGTGCTAGTCTTACCCTAATACCCCATGGAAATTTTCATAGAAGTTCTGCAGTGTGCTGTATCGTCATCGTAAAATACAAAAATGTGTTGGAGATGATTTTCTTATCAAACATTTTTCTATTTATTCTTGTAAACTAGAGGTGCATGTGCGCGATGCCGCCGCCAGGGGCGTGGTCGAGCTACGAACTCGAAGTGTCAGTGGCGCCAAAGCTTTCCGCTTTGACGTTTTAAGTTTTTTTTTCAATTTTTTTTCGGCGCCCCGCGGTATAGGCGTTGGCGCGGCACGATACAAGTTCCGAATACAATAATTTAATTAGACTGTAATTTTGGCGGGCAGCATTAAGTTAAATATTTCTATGTTAAATAGGTAGATACGTCGATTTCTGTGATTTTGTCTTTTTCAGTATTAGGTAGGTACGGGCAAATACACAAACTAAGTAAGTAAGTACTTTTACTGCCAACGAAACCAAAATCTAATTCAAACATTGAAATAATAAAAGAAAAGATTAAATCAATCATTTCCTGCTTGCTTTTAATTACCCTTATGATTGCGCAAAAGAAAACCTGTGTTCACGCCGCGCCGTACAATGGACAATAGCACAGATAAAAAGGTAACAAATCAGTTTTTAAAAAGTATATTAGTTTTTTTCTTGAATTTATTCGATCGAATCAAGTGAAGACTCGATTGTGGGACAAGAATAAAAAGATATCTGATTAGGTATTATGACGATAAATGATTAATTCAGCATTTCGATTTAAAGTGGCGATAGTTTAAGGATTTACAAAGCGGTTAGTACCTAAATAAGGAACAATTTTAGATAGAGATAGGTTAGGTATAGGTAGGATCCTTCGGAGTCACTGGGCGCTCGGGGTGTGGGCCCTTTGAGCGTCCATTGAGTACGGCGGCGACTCCGAGGAGGACGGCGGCGGGGTTGCGACCCCCGTCCCCGTGAGTACCGTGTCAGGTTCCCGGGGGGGTACAATACGCCCCCCGGCGGCGGGCTCAACGGCAAGGCACTGAGGGGCCCCTGGTGCAGATCCCACCGGAGAGCCCTGGGGTCTCCCCTCTCATGTGCCGATGCGACAGCCGCGGGGGTTTTAGTGGGTAAAAATCCCACATACCCCGGTCGAGCCCCACAGCTCCCGGGGATCTATGGAAGATTTCCCCCGCGTCAAAAAAAAAAAAAAAGGTAAGTATAGGTAGGATAAATGAAATGAAATACATTTATTCAATAAATGGAGTACTAAATTAGATCTAGTAGGCACATACGAATTTATGTCCATTCCATTAAAAGTTAGCCTATAATAGTCATGTGAATATAATTGTGAAGTTAAATAACAATAGGTAGGGTAGGTAGGTAGGTATAGGTTTAGATAAGTACTAAAACTTCAAGGTTTGTGAAGTACGTTAGCAAAAAAATATTAAACTTGCTTCTATAAGTAAGTACTAAGTACTTAGAGTAGAATTTGAAAAATCAGGTACAATACAGAACCCCCGTTTTTGAAATCGTTTTAAAAAAACAACAGGCAATCACTTACTCTACGCAATCCCGCGCAAAGAATGACGTTTAGACTCCGATACGATGACGCAACCAAACAAAATGGCGAATTAAAATGCAATTAATCTTCACCTCTTCCGGTCTGAAAGCAATTTCTTTTTGTTTTATTGCGTGTGAACGCAGGTTAATATTTAATAAATCATTTCTGTACGCAATGTCTGAGTAGATTAATGAATGTACTATGTAGATCAAGAAAGCACCAGAATTGAATAAGCAGGTAATGTAAGAAAATATTTTAAAAATTTAAAGAAATGTATCCATAAATTTTACGGGCCTGTTGGTCTAGCGACTAGACACCCTGGCTGCTACTATTTGGTAGCAACCAGGGCTTGGTGGAAAACGTCGTGGGTTCGATTCCCACCATGTGTCTGGGTGTTTTATCCACATAAATATGTATTTGCGTATTTGCGTACGTATTAGTATCATTGTCTGGTTTCCATAGTACAGGCTCTGCCTAGTTCTGTTTGGGATCGGATGATTATTTTCATGTTTTCTGTTTCACGGGATTAATCCGGTCTTTTTCGATGTTTGCATGGGGACGAATCCAAC
Source organism: Furcula furcula (assembly GCA_911728495.1). Lineage (NCBI taxonomy): Eukaryota > Metazoa > Arthropoda > Insecta > Lepidoptera > Notodontidae > Furcula > Furcula furcula. Next base: position 6,761,388 of record OU452269.1, read on the forward strand.
ACGTTTAGGTTCTTTTTAGAATTAAAAGGTGTGTAAAATACCTGTCGGGGTCAACTGCTTAATTAAAGAAAAAATAACAGTTGACCTCGGCGGGCATAGGAAATATTGTAAGGAAGTTGCTATCCACTAGATGGCCTTCCCAAATAATCGTCCGAAGACGACAGAGAGCAACACCGGTGTGAGTGGCTCAGATGTGTCGAGAGGTGTGCTGCGCTTTCTCCGAAGTTACTCGCGGCGTCATGCCCTTTAACGCTAACTCCTCTCTGGCTGGCCAATAAGGGAAAGCCAGAGCTGAGAGTCCTGCGGTCCCCCTTCGGTTTCTACTCGGCCGACGAAGACACGCCGAGGTGGGGGCCTGACCGACTCTCTGGAGCACTCGGGTCCGTGGTGTCGTTACGCATCAACAGCTCGCCACAAGCTGCACTGTGGGCTTATTATTATTAACATTAACACGTGGCCCTACCTGCCACAGTTTTATTCCGGTCACTTTAGGCACCTCCCTAATAGTAATAGGTGCACCTCTTGGTACATTTTGGCACCAGCGATAGGTGTTCATTGGTGCCAAAATGAGGCTAAGTTTCGTAGATACTTGCAGATTCCGTTAAGATGAAAAATAGTCAATGCTACACAAATACCTATATTGTGTGGCTGCGACGCTCTTGCGAGACATAGGTTGAGTCATCTGGGAGTAGCCTATCCTACACCAGAGGATGTACTGCTCCAAGCTGGCGCAACTGTTGCGTACCTTAAGGTACTGTCGACACTAGATCCAAGTGCGTTCTGATGGCTACCGGACCCAATTCAAAAGCTACCAATAATGTAATGTCTTTGTACAGCAGAGGCCGTTTTTCTACATTCGATGGCACTAACTACATTCGATGTATACCTACTATAGATACATCGAATGTCTGTGATCCAATGCATGTATTTTTAGGGTCCCATACCTAATAGGTAAAAAAGGAACCCTTAGGCGCTGGCTATTGCCATCGCTCGCGCGATGATGCGTTGAGTCCAACGAAAATGATCGTGCGACCGTGCCTTCAATCACACTGGTAACAAATGAATGTCGCACGATGAAATCGCATCGCATCATCGCGCGAGCGATAGCAATAGGACAGTGCCTTAGGATCAATTCACACTAAGAAGACTGCGACCGGCAGCGCACTTTCAGTGTGAAAGAATTTTAAACTTTATCTACAATTACGCAACAGACCAGTATCGCTTGAAAAATGAGACGCGCGGGCGGCCACAGGAGGCCGTGAGCGGCTTCAAGGGCTTGAGCCTTATGGTGAGACTTCGTCTGTCTGTCACACGCTGTCGATTTGAAACTTGGAATAGTTTTAGATTATCACCCAACCTCATCGCAGATGAAAAAATTTTTTTTTTAATGGGCATCGAAATGGGTCATAAAAATGTCAAAGTGAACTACTATATCGTGTGGGGTATAATATTAAAGGGCTTAATTTGCACATTTTAAAACATATTTTCATTTTGGGTTATGTCACGTAGTTTTTGGCTTATAATCAAAAATGTCAAAAAAAAACCGCCCCTTATCTCCGAAGTTTGTGGAGAGAAAAATAATAATAATAAGCTGTCTCTGTTCCAGGTGCTTGAGCCAGCTGTCAACGTCTCGGCGCAACGACTGTCCGATCAGGTACGGGCCATTCAACGTGGACACATGTTGGATGATACCGTACTTGATCGGCTACGCTCGGTGGTGCAAGGTAGTCGTGTCGCCCCCTGTATACCGTCGCAAGCTGTGGCCCCTGTGGTAGATACCGCGCCGGCGCCGCGGCTCGCAGCTAATAGCGACGATGATCGGGACGATACGACTACCAACGTAAGTACCCAGTATATTGATTTGTTGAGGAGTACTTTGGAGGATGTTGTTCAGGAGTATCGGAGCATGCCTCAAAGTCTTAGACCTCGCTTGCCCCGTTTGCCTATGCACAAACGAAATAGAGCGCTTGTGTGTGCCTTGGATTCACTACTGTCAAGTTACTTTGACAGTAGTGGAGACCTTGCCGATTCTCACTCTCTCCTGTACTACGCGGCCATGATGGCATGTCGCGTAGCTTGCGTCAAGTTACCTAATACCGACGCAGCTACGCGACCGAGACCTGCTGTACCGGCTTGGCAGTGCAGGATAGAGCGACGCATTGGCGAGGCTAGGGTACTCATTAGCAAGCTCACCTGCTTCAGGGAGGGCAATACGCGCCCTAGGGTGATGCGCTTTGTGAGACGTGCATTCTCGGGGACCGGCATTGGTCCCCGCGAATACCTTTCACGTATCAAAGAGCGCATCGACTTTCTGAAGCAGAAAGTTTGTGCATGGGCGAATCGGATACGCAGGTATAGGGCAAGTGTGGACTGATACTCTCAGAACAACATGTTCCAAAGTGATCAAAGGTGGTGTATAGATCCTGGGAGCGACCTAGCCAGACAGGTGGTGAGGCGCAGCGGCCGGATGATGACGCCATGATTTACGGCAATTCGACCATACATGGATGACTTGAAATTGTTTGCCCCCACTGAACTCCAACTGATGGGCCTGCTAAAGGTCACAGAAACCTTCAGTAATTCTATCAGGATGGAGTTTGGTGTGGACAAATGTGCAGTTATGCATGTAAAGTGGGGGAGATTGGTTGAGTCTAGGAGCGTACAGCTCTCAGACTCTACCGATCTGAGGACACTCTCTGCAACTGAAACCTACAAATACTTGGGTATGTCACAGGCGTTGGGCATCAATGAGACTGACACGAAACAGTCGTTGCGAGAACGCTTCCTGGGCCGCCTGAGAAAAGTACTTAAGTCTTTTGTCGGGCAGAAATAGGGTGCGAGCCTACAACGGTTGGGTCATGTCAGTCTTGATGTAGTTTTGCGGTTTGTTTTTTTTTTGGTATTTAAGGTGTAAGACGAATAATAATATAACTTTAACCTTCTTTGGACCTAAGAAGGTATGTAACCCTCGGTGCGCGAGTCCGACTCGTACTTGACTGATTATTATTTCTTCGATATACTCTTTCTCTCTTCTAAAAAGATAATGCCACACGTCAGGTAGCCGTCGAATGAAGATCTGAATCACTAATTAAAACACAAGCAATATCATGTTTGTTCATGGATATTTGTAAGGATTTTGACCTTTATGTACTTGTTTTTAAGGTCGATAGCACAAAAGGAGAAGCGATGAGTCTCAATTAATAGTGTTGTAATTGCTTAGTCAGCGTACAATTGATTGCATTAATATTGGGCGACATTAAAAATCATAAAAGATAGTGTTCTTATTTTTTTGTAAATAATAATCCTTTTTGAGGTTGTGCAGATACCTGCAAGTTATTAGATACTTGTTTACCACTTTAGAAAAGTGGAAAGGATGATCATTTAGTTGCCATTGTTTGCCTCATTAAGCCCTTTGAGTGTAGGTACTTATATGTATTTTTATTATCTATGGTGGGTATTAGACGTATGATTGTCGGATGTTTAGTTGTCTTTATTCTTATTGCATAATGTAATTATGTATTGATTATATAGTTGTTTGTGTAAATTAAGGTTAAAAGTGTTTTATGTGGATATATTTTCAAATCTGATCACTGACTCCGACCACAACAATCGCAATTGTACCCAGATAATTGCTAAATTACATAAATTGCTACTAACAAGTCCCTAAATGTAACTAAATAGGTATACCCTGTTTTTTTAAAGATCTAAATCAGGGCAATAAATGTATGAACACAAGAGTGAAGTGACCGATGGCCAACCAAAGACAATTGTTGGGTTGAAAATGACATATTGAACCATACTTACCAATTTTCTTGGGCTAGCCTTCACTCCTGAGTTCATACATTTTATTGCTCCGATTTAGATCTTTTAAGAAAAGCAGCGTAAGTATATATCTAAATATCCCTAGTTACAGGCTTCCACAAGTAGCCAGTAAATAAAGTTTAGTGGTCCCGTAATATTGTCCCGAAGTGTACGGCGCTTGAGCATCCGGGCTCCTTTGTTCAACAAGTCATCGCTCGCTTAGGGCTCTAATAAAATTTATTGAATCCACTCATAAGTTAGTTTTACTGAGATTTACTTTACGCTTCGACCTTCGAGGGTCGGCAGAGCTATAGTAAACATTCATATTTTTTCCAGACCGTTTTTTTTTTGACGCGGGGAACCTTCATAAGTTCCCCGGGAGCTGTGGGGCTCAACCGGGGTATGTGGGATTCTTACCCACTAAAACCCCCGCGGCTGTCGCATCGGCACATGAGAGGGGGGGGGGGGGGAGGTGGATGAGGGTCTCTCCGGTGAGATCTGCACCAGGGGCAACACATTAACGAAGATCCTCAAACAAATACTTACTAACATTTTTTATCCAACCCGGGTCCGGGTAGGTGGCCAAGCACCATTGTTCCTATAAACATTTATTTGTTGTGAGGCAAAGCGTAAATGAGTTGCTAAACAATTTACCAGTAAATTTGTTGGGGGGGCCGAAATGAAGACACTACGGGCCTAGCTAAGAGTTTAAGTGAGATTGTGGATAACATCTTACGAATTTTTGCTTTGGTACACACTATCGGGGCCTGTGTTGTCTGAGGGCCCCGTACCCCCGTATTGATACTGCGGTAGCTACGCCTCTGCTTAAGATAAATCTATACTTATAATAAAACTGTAACAGGTCCAATTCTGTACATTGAAGATATTTTGAAAATTATGTTTGGAGGGCATTCTATAACCGATACTTAAGCCAAAAATGTAATTTTTATTTTTGTCTGTCTGTCTGTCTGTATCTCGGCTGAGCATCACGCCGAAACTACTGGATGGATTGAAACGAAACTTGGCATGATTTGAGTTAATACTCCGAGGTAGGACATAGGATACTTTTTATCCCGACATTCGGCACGGTTCCCTTGGGAGAGGGGACTAAAGTCAAAATGTGTACTTGGTTATACACTTGCTCCGATTTTAACAATTTTTCATTATAAATATAATAAATATTTGTAAGGGAACACTCATAGACAGTTGTTAACAATGTTTGGAAATCAATCAGGTTAAGCAACGTTAGGTAAGGTCATTAAATAGATGGGTGACCGTTTAATGCCATTTGAACTAAACGTCTCCGTGCTTCGGAGGGCAAGCACAAAGTTTTTAACCGACTTTAAATAAGGAGGTTTTGTATTCTATGCGAATGTATATTATTGAAAGTTTCATTAACGTAAACACAGCGCGGGCGGAGCTGCGTGGGTCAGCTAGTAATAATTATAAATAATGTCCTCCTGGCCGACACGACGAGAGATTATATAGTGCAGAAGTGCTTGCGTAGACACAAGTGCACTCTCTCTTCCTTGTACTTCTCACAATCCGATGGAACGGAAGACTGACACGACCAGGGAAAGGTTAGGCGCGGGACCGATTTTTTGCATGCCCATCCGACGCATGGATCATCTTACTTCAACTACTATGTCTGGTCACCAGCCTGCTACTACTAGTCAGTAATCAGTAAGGAACAACTACACAAAGTTGCTCCCCGCGGGTCCGAACCCGCTACCTCCGGTTTACAAAGCAAGCGGTTTCTCACTGTGCCACGGAGGCTACAATCAATTTCACGACATCTGCTGCCACCAAGTGTTTAAATTTATGACGTCATTCCTTGTAACATTTTTTGTTTTTTTTTCTTAATACCAGCTTGCAGTCACAGACTCTATATTTTAGATACCTTTGCGAAATAGGAAAAAAAAAAATTATAAACTATAATTACTTTACTAGGTGGCAGATCCGTCCAGGTAGGTATCACCACAGGGTCAGATATTCTGCCACCTAGCTGCAGCGTGTAGGCCAAGGGTAGCCAACTCTCGGCCCGCGGAGCGCGTGTGGCCCGCCGCGGCCCACTCCCTGTGGCCCTCGGAGGAGTTAATATAAAAAAAAAAATTGTCAATCAAATCAATACTTTTTTTTGGGAATGATAGACGCTGTTAGCCGCAGATGGCAGCTTCACCGGACAATAGGAGGCGAGCGCGCTTAAAGCGCTCTAGCCTTTACGGCAGAAGTAGCGACGAGCTCAAGGGCACCTCAGGCCTCGGCTTGGGCTGTCGCTTAAGAGAGGGCTGAGTTTACCACCGGTTCACAACGCGCCCCCACTGAGAAGAACCGGCAAGAAACTCAGTGGGGTGATGCACGTCGTTGAGGTCGCATGCGTACGACCCTTCGGCCTCGCCGGCGAGACCGGTGTCTGATAGCTAGTGTAGCATACGGTTGTCGGGGAGGGTTCGGTGCATCCCGGTCCAATAGGACCGTCATGGGGTCAGGAGGGTCGAGCAGTACGTGCCGTGGTCTGCGGCGCGAGTCAGAAGGACTAGGGGCGTAATCGGCGGCGGCGCGGATTAAACTGTTCGCGTGACGGGACGCGGATTCAAAGTAGCATAAAAATATTTATCAAAAATTGTTGAGGGGAGACCCGTGGCCAACAGTGAAATATAAACAAGGGCTGATATTTTATCATTATGTTCTTTGCGTGACAGAATCCGCAATGAGGAGATTCGCCGAAGAACTAACGTCACCGACATAGCTCTCAGAATCTGCAAGTTGAAGTGGCAATGGGCAGGCCACATCGCTCGAAGAACCGATAACCGTTGGGGAAGAAAGGTTGTCGAGTGGCGACCACGTACCGGAAGACGCAGCGTAGGCAGGCCTCCCACTAGGTGGACCGAAGACATTGTTTGCGTCGCAGGCAACCGGTTGATGCAAATAGCAAATTGTCGTTCATTGTGGCGGTCTAAGGGGGAGGCCTTTGTTCAGCAGTGGACGTCTTCCGACTGGTGATGAATCCCACATACCCACCCCCACAGATCCCGGGGACCTTGAAAAAGGCTTAACGCGGCGAATATCTTATTTGTCTCGTCATACATAATAATATATTTATACTAGCTGACCCGGCAAACGTTGTTTTGCCATATAAATAATTTGTGGACTACCCCTAACATTTAGGGGGATGAAAAATAGATGTTGGCCGATTCTCATAGATACCGGATAAGCACAAAAAATTTCATCAAAATCGGTCAAGCCGTTTCGGAGGAGTATGGCAACGAAAACTGTGACACGAGAATTTTATATATTAGACTAGCTGACCCGGCAAACGTTGTTTTGCCATATAAATAATTTGTGGACTACCCCTAACATTTAGGGGGATGAAAAATAGATGTTGGCCGATTCTCATAGATACCGGATAAGCACAAAAAATTTCATCAAAATCGGTCAAGCCGTTTCGGAGGAGTATGGCAACGAAAACTGTGACACGAGAATTTTATATATTAGATTAACATCACGGTATTTATAGTAAAACTCTTCGTATCTATACGTTTGGCTGCAAGTTATTGGTAATACACACAAAAGACACCGCTTATACTCCTACCTAATAGACTGTGTTATAAAGTTTATATTCCTTTTTTTAGCCCGCCATTCGACCTCAGGTGTATAACGGCATCTTCCGGGAACGGACCCCCGCCCTTTGAGCCATAAAGCGGTATTACTCGGAACCCCGACGCCTTATTTAGTTGTTGTAATATAATTATTTTTGCCTTTTTAAGCCGTTTCGACGTGTGTAATTTAATTTTATATATTTATTAGATGTGATTGTCGGATGCTGTTGATTTAGTTATTTGTGTAAATTAGCCGATTATGAGGGGTTTTACTGTGTAATTATGATATAATAAGAGGGAGTAGTTCCTATGCATACATACGTAAAATCACGGCTGTTTCCCGTAGGGTTAGGCAGAGCCCAAGGACCGCATACATAAGATAAAATAATACCACCTTGAAGCTGCGATCCTCAGCCGCCGATAGACGTTCACTACTGAACAAAGACCTCCCCCTTTGAAGGGAGGGGTTGCCCTAATCCTCATGCTTGGCAGGTAATCTAATCAAAGGACGCTGCTGGCCTTGCCTGCTAGTCTTCTTGTTTTCACTTAGTCGCCTCTTACAGATACCCGACGGGAGGAGATGGGAGGGCTCTATTCTTACCCAGACACCCCTCGGGTTAAGAGAATAGTACCCACGATCAGTGGCTGACTGAGCCTGTCGGGGGCCCGGGGCGGCAAACAGTAGGTAAAGAGGCCCCCTGTCTTATATAATATACTTACAACACATAACATTATGGCCGTCTTTGAGATTTATTTGAGGGGACATATCAGCTAGATTATTTCAAACAAGCTTTAAGAGTTCCGTAATGATTTCTGATATTAACGCGAATATTACACATTGAAATAACGTGAATATTACACATTGAAATAAAACTATTTTTAAGAGTACCGCACAAACTCAGTTATCACATATCAATCTCACTTTGATGGTCAGGGTTTGTGCGCCGGAACTCTAAAATAATCTAGGTATGATGTACCTACTCTCTAATACGTGGTAGGTACGAGTAGGTAGGTACTTAAATACATCGATGCTTAAAAATAACTTTTGGAGATTGGAGGCCCCCTTGGACCCGAGGCCCGGGGCGGACCGCCCCCTCCGCCCCCCCCGTTAGTCCGCTACTGCCCACGATCTTTAGATTATTCGTCAGAGTAATTAACCGCTACAACTACTAGCATGTCTGTCTGTCTACCCATCCTACCAGCTGCGCCACGTATTAATGTTATTTTTCAATAAATCCTCTTTGCATAAATGTTTAGATGACTTTTAGATGCTCTTCATATTTATCTTGCAAATTACAATATTTTATTTTTCTAATAATTTTAAATTATTTTCTACAATTTCTCTACATTAACTTCGACATTTTGTTTTCATGTCGGGGCAACCTCTAATTCAGTCTACAATGTTCGATGTATCCGAATCACTATGTATTGTATTTACTTTAAGCCGTTGTATGACTTGTTTGTTTTTTAATAAATAAAATAAATTAAAAATAAATATCCCATTTGTCCTTCTTGTTTATTTTAAACTATAATCCTTAATTTCTAAGTATTTTATATTTTACAAAACATTGTGAATAGGTACATTCGTGCCGAGATGGCCTCCCAACAATGTGGCCACTGTGGCCAGGCACAGCCTCCCAAAACCCCCTAGTCACCGAAGCATGTGTTACCACATGCTTCCCTACATTGCTGCAGTCTGGCGTTATTGTTTGAACTGTATTGTAAGCATGAGGTACTGGAGTTCAAACCCAAATTAAACTCATTTATGGGTTGGTTGGTTGAATATGATAAATTGAATACCTGACTGGGAGACCCTATCATCAGGTTTTAGGCAGTGTTAAAATAATCTTACTTTCCGTTGCAGACTGACGCAGATATACGTAGCGCATAGCTCTGTTTCTTTCTCTTGCGAAAATAATATTACTACTACACTGCTCTGACAGATGCCCCCTGATTACCAATCAGCCATCGCTTTTGTGTTCATACATTTATTGTTCCGATCTTGATCTTGTGAAGAAAACAGACTACCAGCCTCTCCGAAGACTGCGAAAAGTCTTAAAAATTAGGCCTTCTCTTGAGACCTTGTCATTAAGATTTTTTTACGAAACAATGCGTGTTAGAAGTTTACTTTCATATCATCTATGCTATTTCTAATGTTTTTTTTTCTCAAGAGTTGGTGTCATTTGGTTAGAGAGAGATGCAATATTTCTGAGTGAGATAGTAATACGGTTGAAAGTGGAGGCGCCAGAGAACCAGTATACAGGATGTTACAAAATACCCCGTAAAAATATAATTAATTATCAAAGCCAAAAGTTTTGTCAACCCTAGTAAGCTGTCATGCCAGGGACCCAGATTATTTAACAGAAAGGGCTACGTACCTATTTTGCCTAATAATTGTCTACTTTAATAGTTTTTCTATTTTTCATTCATAAATGTTTGCAACCTCAGTACAAGGATTGTATTATACTCAAGTACTGGCTTCAAAAAATAACAAATTGGAAAAAAATAATTTTATTCGTCAACTGAATAATTATGTTGTCACTGTATCAATTTCAAATGTGTTGACGTTTATTAAGAAAAAGTAAGTGTTCGTTTAGGTTGTTTCGTTAGGTTAGGTAACAAAAATGTTAAAAGTAACATTTTTGTCGTTCCGCGAATGAGGTAGAAATGTAGGTACATTCTGCGTAGTTTACTCTTTAATTTTACTGAAATAGGGTTTGCACATCAGTGAAAATAATAATATTATTTAATTATATTTTTTACGGGGTATTCTGTAACACGTTGTATAGACAACAAAAGAAGTTATATAGTTACTTATAATAAAAGAAAAGAAAAAAACGTACCTAATTTGTAATAAAAAAAATAAAAATCAACACTATCGAATTGGGTTTTCCTGTAAAGATTTACTTATATTAATAAATAAATAAAAATGTATAAGTAAATATATTTTTTTTAGTCACCTACTTCATCATCAATAGCAGTCGAAGCACGTCCACTGCTGCCTCCACCTTAGAAGGGAGGGGTTGCCATAATCCCCACGCTTGGCAGGCGTCCTGGGGATCGCAGTATAGGTGGTAATCCAATAGAAAGTCGCTGCTGCCCGTCTTCTTGTTTTCCTTTAGTCGCCTCTTACGGACACCCAACGGGAGAAGATGGGGGGGTGATACTTACCCGAACACCCCACGGGTCTCTTACTCTAATCCAAACTAGTGGTCAATTAATCAAATCTCCAACATACAAGCTACGATATTTGCAATCCTAGGATCTGCCCCCCTATATTACATATCTTGTTTGACAACTAAAGTGATGGTCACTATAGCAAGTGACCATCAAATAACTGTCAAATAATTCATTCGGTATTGCCTAACTTGAGTGACCAATAAATACCAATACTAAAACACTTTCAGTTGATATCAAAGTTCGGTGGACAACCTGAAGCTTGATAGTCACTTGGGTGGCTAAAGATATGCCATAGCCATTCTGGGGAATAATTCAATCTATTTTTTCTATCGGTACCTTTGATTATATATACGTCTAGATACCTATTAGTCTTGTAACGTTACGTTAATAAGTTTCGCAACCTCATAATTCGTGTGTGCGTGCAGGCCTCGTTGTACACTCGCGTCATCTGTGGTTGTGTGTGTGTTTGGGGATCTGGAACGGAATGGAATGGAATGGAATGGAATGGAATGGAATGGAATGGAATGACAGACAGACAGACAGACAATTCTTTATTGCGCACAAACAAACAGATACAAAAAGAATAAGACACAAATTAATAAAAAATGCAACAATGGAATGGAATGGAATACAATGGAATACAATGGAATACAATGGAATACAATGGAATACAATGGAATACAATGGAATACAATGGAATACAATGGAATACAATGGAATACAATGGAATACAATGGAATACAATGGAATACAATGGAATACAATGGAATACAACGGAATATAATGGAATACAATGGAATACCATAAAATACAATAAATTACAATAAAATGCAATAAAATACAATACAATATGATAAAATACGATAAAATACAATAAAATACGATAAAATACAATAAAATACAATAAAGTACAATAAAATACAATAAAGTACAATAAAGTACAATAAAATACAATTAAATGCAATAGAATACAATAAAATTCAATAAAGTACAATAAAATTCAATAAAATACAATAAAATACAATAAAGTACAATAAAATACAATAAAATAAAATGGCGTGTCAACACAATTAATGAATGTGCAGAATCTACATTTCTACCTAAATCGCAAAACGACAAAATTTTTAAAAGACCTAACCTAACGAAACAACCTAAACGAACACTTACTTTTTCATAATAAACATCAACAGATTTGAAATTGACAACATATTTTTTTCCACCTTGACATTTTTTTGAAGGTACTTGAGTATAATGACATCCTTGTATTGAGGTAGCAAACATTTATTATGAATGAAAAATAGAAAAACCATTAAAGTAGACAATTATTAGGTAAAATAGGTACGTAGGCCTTTCTGTTAAATAATCTGGGTCCCTGACATGACAGCTTACTAGGGTTGACAAAATGTTTGGCTTTGATAATTAATTATATTTTTTACGGGGTATTCTGTAACACCCTGTATAAAAGTAATTAATTTATCAAACAAATAAATTAAAATTTTAAATTGATTTATTTAATGTTTTGGTCACTATCTACGTATTACGTTTCATTGAATTCATTTTTGTTAAAAGAAAAATTACCCCAGACTTAAGATATATTCCCCCATTATTACCTAGCAACACCAGTCTAGTCGGACAATGTACAAATTGTCGTAAAAAACAATCGAGTTTTTATAATAATCCTTCACAGAATCTTAAGACTTATGAATGGAAAATTAATTTAGGATCTTTATTAATTTTACTTAGTTAATATTTTCACGATTTGATTACACAATTCGGCATAATGTTTTTTTTTGCGAGCACAAACCATCAGTACAGTTCAAGTGATACTAAACAGCCAAGTACTTAATTCAGGGTTGCCAGATATCTGTTAACTCAATTCGCCTAATTTTGCCTACCGAGTAGCCTAAATCGCCTAATATATTTTTTCTTGACAAATAGCCTAATTCGCCTAACATTTTGAGCTAAGTATATTAAGTCGAAAAAGAAAACACGCTAAAAAAACACGTAACCGTCTTTTTCATACAGAGAGTTTGAATGAGTAACTTAAATTGACACAAACTCGCTATTTCGAGTTTTTCGGGAACTTCGCACCTCGCTAGTTTTGAACGTGTTGGCCGCAAGGTGCAAGTTCACTCACTCGGTAGTAGATATTTTTGGGATCGAAACGTTTCCGAGGTTTTTGAATGCAGGCCCGACTCGTGACGTCTCATTGCGGCAGTTCTAGGCAGGGATAGGTTTTGTTCAGGACAATCTACACACAGTCATCTAATCTCAAACAAGGCAGAACCTGTACTATGGACACCAGACAACTTATTATAATACTTATATACTTACTTTTTTTTTGTAAATCCTACTTACATACTTATTTAAGTACATAAAATACCCAGACACTTGGTGGGAATCAAACCCACGACGCCAGGCTGTCTAACCACTAGACCAACAGGCCTGTCAACTGGATAGGATAAAGCAAGTAGCATCGAAAGAACCTGAGGATTCCTCAGTGACGAAAGAACGTTGGATGTGCATGTTACGTTTCGTCGAAGCATGCAATTAACAAAAAATTAGTTAATTTTGAGGTAATCCTGAAGTAGCCTAAAGCGCCCGTTCCTTTTCTGTTAGGTAGCCTAAATGGCTACTGGTAGCCGATTGGATTTTTTGGTCGCCATTTGACCCCCCAAGGTAGCCTAAATGGCGATAAATCGCCTAATCTGGCAGCCCTGGTACTTATACCAATTTGATGTTTTGGTGTACCTGAGATTGTCAAACGTTTGAACATCGAACGTTCTATCTAGACGTATATATAATCAAAGATCGGTACACAAACAGAGAACACCAATCACGTCTGTAGGAAACACGATAGTTTTTACTTCTTTGACAAGCGTCTGAGCACACTGGCTGCATTTACTCCAATATAATCCTTAGAATATTAATATTAAATAGGGATTTATTTTAACCAGTGCGGGGCATGGGCGCCGGCAGCAGGGTGCAGGGGGGTGCACTTGCACCCCCCTGGTCAGGAAAAAAATTACATAGAAAAAATACATGTTATTTTTTAAGTTACTGTTTCATAAAAAATTGAAGGCGTCTAGGTTGTTGTCCAAATTTGTTCATCACTTTTATTTAAGTACATAATATACATGTATTCTATGTATTTTATATTATTCAGTATAATGTATAGATGCAAATGCACCTCCCTGAAAGTAATCCTGGCGGCGCCCATGGTGTGGGGAATGATATTTAAAAGTAATTCAAAGTCAAAGTCAAAATTTTTATTAAATTGTCTTAACGCTAGTTTTGAATGGTCAATTTTTTAAAAGCTACCACCGGATCACAACGCTGCCTCAACTGACGATCCGGCAAGAAACTCAGCGGGCTTGTCATTTTTTCACTTTTTTTAAACATTGTTTGGTTACAATTTAATCGACATTAGCGATAGTGTGTCCTGCCGTTCGAAACATAAAGCAAGGGAGAAAAGAAGAAAACAATAAATTACGACAAAAATTACAACAAACTAAAAGGCCAAAGGGATAGTAGTCGAACCAGTGCCCCCAAGCAGCACCCGCGCACGAGTTGACTCGAGGAACAGCCATAATAGTAGTAAATAGGTTTTAGCGATCTGAAAGTGGCGGAAAAAAGGTTGGCTTATCAACATAAGTACCTCGAATCAGTAGCACACCACCTACGGAAGCATTGACAGTGTCACTTCATTTTAATTTTATTGAATAATCACATCAACACAATTGATTATTTACGTAAATTATTCAGTACAAGGTGCACACTTTCGAACCCTGGTTCCAATCGAATCATGTGCGAATCTTTGTGCGATTGTTACCAGCTTTCGGTGAAGAAAAACATCGTGAGGAAACCAGCATGTCTGAGAAAGTTAACTAGCTTCTATAGGCCGACCATTTAATACGCGTATCGCCTGAGGGGGTAGAAGGGAGCGAGGAAGGATGTTAGCGGATGGGTGAAAGGGGTGCGCGGAGCAGAGAGCTTACGTCAAATGCGGCAGTGCGCTGGCTGTGCTCGCAGCGCGCGGTTGGTGCTTTTGTTACGGACGCTTGAAGATAAACGCACAAGGTATACGACTGCCAAGATGAATCGCTCTTCCAGTTTTGCGAACAAAATTTACAAGCAAGCTAAACAAATAGCATACAATGTATATTCCTTTTATGTATATTTTTGTATATTAGCCAGAAAACAAGATCATGCATCGATATGAATATTAGTGACGAATAGTCCTATAAATTTTTTATCTGTGGTTAAATATTTCTTAAACGGAGTTAATTATTGTTTTATGATTTTGTACCTATGAAGCTATTATAAAATATTTGTAAAACTTAAAAATAAATACTTAAAAAAAAGATACTTATTATTTTATTCTTTACCAACAATGTCTATCTCGAGATAAATCTTTGGATTATTGACTCCGTGTGTAGCGTTACCCGCCCCCGCTCCCTTCTTCCCGCTCAGGCGATTCGCGAGTTAAACGGTCGGCCTATAGCTTTCGAATGACGTGTGAAGTCCGCCAACCCGCACTTGGCAAGCGTGGTGGACAACGGCCTAATCCCCTCATCTTGAGGAGAGGCCCGTGGTCATCAGTGAGACATAAACGAGGGCTGGTATTTTATTATTATAATTAAATACACAAACTGATGTTGCTGTGAAAATTTGACTGTGCCAATTGTAAACCTCGATTGCTTAGCAGGTAACGTATTTATTACTTATAATATCATTAAGTGCGGATGTATTTATTTCTAGTTAAATATTAATATTAAATATTAATATAATTTCTTCTTTAAGAAAAAAAACACGTCAATACTTACCTTTAAAATTTCGTAGGTAGTATTAGAGATTTATTTATTAAAGGAATGAGACACACAAATACACGAGGACAGCTTATTCTCTGACGAGAGTTCTACAACGAATGACTTTTCACATCAACAGCCACTTTTATACTTTACACAAAACAGGGATGCCAATACGTAAAATATAACATTGGTGACTACCCTCATATTTTCATAACACTTAAATGAACAAGTTCAATAATGCAGGATTTAAACACTATTAATCTCACTGTTAAATGTTATCAGAAAACATTACAAATCGTTGGCATCATCTTCCAACCATAGCAACACGTATTTGACACAATGGCGATATGAACTCTGCATTTGTTTACATGTTTATTTTGTCATTCTATAGAGCGTCCAACCATTTATTTTCTTTTTGACAGCACCAATCGAACGTAACTGCGTCATGATACGCAAAAGTTCACTTTATGTGAACTTCACTTTAAGTGAACTTTTAGAAGTGAACTTTTGCGTAACATGACGCAGTTACGTTCTATTGGTGCTGTCAAAATGAAAATAAACGGTTGGACGCTCTATAACAGTAGGTAAAAGAATAACATAATTAAAAAAAGTTGAGGTTGAGTTGAAAAAAGTTGATATAAAAATTCCTGAGCGAAAAAAAAGCGGTTTCAGGCAAATCTAAACTCTAGCTTCAAGAGGTGTCTATGGTACGCCAATTCTCTCAAAAAAGTTATTATTATTATTATTAAAAAGGGGTCATTCCGCTAACGAATGAGTTAGCCATGGCATTTATCATCGTTATTTTGATGACATAATAATATCTTGAGACAATCAACATGGTCATCTAATCACAAACTAGGCAGAGCCTCTACTATGGTAACCAGACAACTGATACTAATACTTATAAGTATACTTTTTTTTGTAAATACATACTTATAGATAGGTAAATAACACCCAGACACTTGGATTATCCCAAGATATTATTATTATTATTGGTGGGAATCGAACCCACGACCGATCGAGTAGCGGCCAGGGTGTCTAACCTCTAGACGGGCCTATCAAACCATGGGGTGTCCGGATAAGAATAGCACCCCCCCATCTCCTCCCGTTGGGTGTCCGTAAGGGGCGACTAAGGGAAAACAAGAAGACGGGCAGCAGCGTCTTTCTATTGGATTACCTACCACCTATACTGCGGTCCCCAAGACGCCAAGCGTAGTGAGCGTGGTGGTGGTCCCTTCTACGGTCTTAATTCAGCAGTGGACGTGTTTCGGCTGTTTACGATGATGATGATTTTGATAATTCAGCGCTTTGTCGCTGTTCACATAATCAGCGAGTGATTTCGCTTTAAAAACATTACCTTTTCTACCTCAATATTAGATTATAGATTTGGTGGGAAAGACAATAGAAGCACAGTAGTAAGCCCCACGGTGGTGTCACGCATTTTTAGCCGACTTCAAAAAGGAGGTATATTCATAAATATTAGTTTATGTGGGCTTCTAAACAAATTTACCAAATTTTATGAGTGTATGTATGTATGTATATATGTATGTATGTATGTAGGTTTGTCCACGAATTTCTCAGTAACTACAGGTCCGATTTCAAAAATTATTTTTGCAATAGTTAGAGTATTTTTCAACTTAGGGTAGAGTATAAGTTTCATCAAAATCGGTCCAGTAGTTTAAGAGATATAAACTTTTTATGTTTTCAGTAAGTTACTGTAATGTAGACGTTCGAGTTGCGTGATAGTGCTGATACATATCTTGCTAAAATAAAAGTCACTAAAAAGTGTTAAATAATCTATTTAAACCGACTTCAAAGTAAATTATCTAAAAAGCATAAAATAACGAAAATATTATTGAAGTTGGTGTTAGCGTACCTGCTGTGTATATTCTGCACCAACTTCAATAATAATATTTTAGTTATTTTAGTATTTTAGTATTGTAGTCGATTTTTTTTTTTTAAATAGTTTATTTTGCCGTAAATTAATAGTGTGTAAACACTAATGGTTTCCGGTATAAAGGGCACACTATAGCTCTGCTGTTGGAATTACCGGACGCAAGAGACATTTATTATACTAATATCCTGCGTATGAGCTGCAGAAGTGTAAAGCAACTGTCTTTAAGCAGTCAGGTCGCTACCAACACGCGAAAGTCCAATTTGTCTTGTTACAAAGTTACATATAAAATATTTTTTTTTCATTTTCAAATCGCATAGTGTGGTCCGACGCATGCGTGCTACGCTCTCCAGCCTGTCATTACGACCGGCGCGGACGCAAATCATATTATCCGCGATACATACGGAATTATATACAATTATGTACCACACGTTTATGTGCATCTAGCGACACGCAATATTCATGGTACAACTGCATCCCTAGAGTGGTAGGCAGATGTATACCTGTAGAGTTTACTGTTTATAGTTGATATGTACCGGTATTACTTGCACATACCGGAGATGGATCAGCAAAATAGCACGCCTTTACCTCGAAATATGTTTTTTTTTACATTATGCGCAGGCAACCAGTGTTTGATAATAGCCAATTTACTTTCATTGATACGTATTCTAAGCGGGAGGATTATTTCAGGAATGGGCATCCTTATACAAACTAAAGTACCTACTAGTGATTTAACTTCACTTCACATCACTTTTAAAGAAAAAAGAAACATGGTCTCCATCGATTATAGTCGATGATTTACATCCACCAAACATGGGCTCGATATTTGAACTTAGACGACAAAATGACAGATATCCTCTTATTGGTCCGGGTCAATCAAGCGGAATACACGTCACTGATATGTCCTCCAATCAGGTCACACTAAAAAAAAAAGCACTTTGGCGCTAACTTTCGAAATATCGAATTCAAACAACTGTTATGTTCTTAACTTGACATTGGCATAATGATCAAAATAATTGGAATAAAAAAAAAAATTATGTCATTGTACAAGAACATAGTGTGTAGTAGGAGTTCCGTTATTTCCCGTAAATTTTTCTAGTTTCTGATAGTTACCACTAGGGGCGCTGGTGTGAAATGTATGGAGAAAACTGACAGTTTGATTGAGCTCGTAAACTATCGGAACTCGTACTAGACCCCAGGACTACATTACGTTGAAGAAGCCTGGGCAGATACCAGTTCTTTGTAAAGTCCTCGTGGGATGAGAGCATTCGCTCCAACGCCACCAATAAGATTGCAGGGTTGCAGTCAGTATTTATAAATTAATAGTTTATCCCATAGATTTAGGATTTTTCACTATATTCCTTAATCTATGTTTTAACAAAAAAAGACCAGTCGAGTATAAAAAATTGATTTTTCGATTCGTTTTAAAAATCTTTAAGCTAGATACGTAGACAAAAATCTTTTTCATTAATTGTTATTTTGTTTTTGTTACTTAGTTATTTCGTCTTTCCAGTTATTATAATACTAGTATTTACTTCTAATTAATCAGGTATTTGATAAACATTTTGCTTTTATTTTTGGTACTTAACTATTTTCTTTTAATATGCTTTATGATGAGTTGGAACCCTTTCGAAATAAAGTCTTCTTCTTCGTCTTCTTGAAAAGAAGTTAGATATTTTTCTCAGTTATAGTGTGATTCGCAATTTCGTACCTAATAATGCGTTGCTCTGCCACTTTGTAAAATAAGAGACAAGGTAATAAAAGGTTCTTATACTTACCTATACGGATCAGCACCGGTACTTTTTTTTTTGCTTTAAGTCTACACAACTCAAGTGTAAAACGTATTTAGTAATATACACTAATCGTATTTTGCGATCCGTTGGTTCCATTCTCAATTTTAGGGTTGGGTCCTTCTCTATGGTACAAAATAACAAAAGATATTTTGTTTGTCTACGGCTACTGTTTGATGCAAGGAGATTTTAAGTAAATATCTATGGTTTGATGTGTTTTTGAAATGTAGCTTCTGTGTTGTAACTCTATATTTTATTAATCTCAGTGGAATGTCAGGCGTTGAAGGGATGTTTCATAATTATTTTAAGTTCTTCTTTTATAAAATTATGGCTTCCATCAAATAGTAAGTTGTCAAGAGTTAAATAGCAAAATGCAAAATAAATTACAGTATCAAGTAAATTTAGAAACCGAGAATTGGAAAATTTGTGTTCGGTCGCTACCACCAAGATGGTGGCAGTGAAACAAATCACTTATTTCGAGTTACGCCATGAACAAAATGGCGTTTATTATACTTGATAGAGCCTGGGTTACACTATGCTCATTAGCTTAAGATCAACATTAGCCTTTGTTTTACCACATACAAAAAATATACTAAATTACCCCAGATCATTGTAGGCAGCATGCGGAAAGTCTACCTGAATTTCTTTAGACAACTGTGTCAGGTATCACCGCATTGTCAGATACTCTACAATGGGTAAAATAATAAAAATGATACTCTACAATGGGTAAAATAATAAAATGGGTAAAATAATTCTAATTAGTCCGATAATTAGACTATTAAAAATATCTATTAAACACGTAAGAATCTGCCACTATAGGTACGCCTAAATCATTTTTTTTTTCAAGGACACAAGGCCTTTTTTTTTGACGCGGGGGAAATCTTCCAAAGATCCCCGGGAGCTGTGGGGCTCGACCGGGGTATGTGGGATTTTTGCCCACTAAAACCACCACGGCTGTCGCATCGGCACATGAGACCACAGGACCACAGGGCTCTCCGGTGGGATCTGCACCAGGGGCCACTCAGTGCCTTGCCTATGAGCCCGCCGTCGGGGGACGCATTGTAGCCCCCCGGGAACCTGACACGGTACTCACGGGGACGGGGGTCGCAACCCCGCTGCCGTCCTCAATGGGACGCTCAAAGGGCCCACACCCCGAGGGTCCAGCGACTCCGAAGGTTGCCCGTTGTTTATAGCCCCGGGCTCAGGGCTGGGGAGCGAGACGTTGGGCGGCCGCTTGACGCGGCCTGCGCCTTCGTCGCCGAGCAGGATCAGCGCGTTCGCGTTCCCGCTCGGCGGCCTCCTTCTGGGACATGACAGTCTCACAGAAGGCGGCCGAGGACACAAGGCCTGTATCAAGGACACAAGGCCTTTATCAAGGACACAAGGCCTGTATCAAGGACACAAGGCCTGTATCAAGGACACAAGGCCTTTATTAAGGACACAAGGCCCGTATCAAGGACACGAGGCCTTTATCAAGGACACAAGGCCCGTATCAAGGGCACAAGGCCTGTATCATTGCTTACCATTAGGTGAACGGTTTGTCACTTAAAGAAAACCAATGTAATAGTGATATTAAAATAAGCTAGATGAGTATCTATGTGTGCAAAACCTGGTCCAGATTATTTTTTAATTAACCGAAGAAACCAAAACGCCGTTACGCTCGTCGAGTACGAATTTATTTACAAAAAAATATGTCACGTAAATCATAAACCAATTTGAAAACGGTATACATTGTATTTAAATGAACCCTGCACATCCATCAATATGCTCTTTGTCGGTACCCGCAGGTACGTTTAGTGGCATTTCACTCTAGAGAAAGCGTTCTGAAAAAAAAGCGGCAAAAAATTCGCAAATTTTGACAGTTGCACGGTCCGCTGTTGAATTTGGAATTAATTTGCGTGTGTTTGACTATTGTCTAGTTTAAAATTCGAACATGTTCGAATTGCATGTAACAAATAAAAATCGAAGCTCGGTGCATGGCATAACATTCGAAATTTAAATTTTAAGATGTTAGTTTATTAAAGTTATTTCTTTAATTTCTATCTAAGAACATTGCAATAAAATTTACATATCTCGCCAAACACCAACGCAGTTTATTGGCGTTAAAAATACTGGGTATATATACCTACTTCGATATGATAGATACTATTGATTGTACTGTTCAAAACCACTGCCACAGCTTCTGATACATACTAAGTGGGTATCATCTCTTGCAATAGCAAGAGGCTAGAGACCATCTATAGATCGATATTCTGCTGCAAAATTATTTGCTAGATTTGATTCACTACAGCTAGAGATAGTTAGATTATTTTTAATTTTTTATAGAGGTATTCTTTTAAAAATAAATGTGATTAGGGGTTTTTGTATTAAAATAAACATCAACCCCTCCGTATGACATTAATTTGGAAAAAGAAAATAAAAGGTAAGAAATAGTTAGCGGAAAAAGGAAAGCCCTAACCTAAATTGGCTATAAATTCAGGGAATTCATGAGCAGAATTCTGGCCTCTGTAGAGCTTGGATTGCTTAAAATATTATGAAATGTTATGTCTGATTATGTTCATGCGTTCCATCAGCTCTCTGCGTTTTTCCGGACACATTCAGGATTTAGCGAGACGCTGCATCCTCGCCCAGCCTTGTCGGGTTCTCTACACTTATGATGAAAACCGAATCAAAACTCATAGTAAGAAGAACAAATATACTGGTAACAGTACCTAACTGCTTTATTTGCCGAAGTCTAGATATTAAAAAAAATAGCCGTAGAAAAAAATATGGCCGCAATTGGCTTTTCAAAAATGTTTTTTTTTTTTACAATAATTCTCACAGCAAAATGAAGTAGCAACCCGGATCACCCGAAAAGTGCACTATCACTAAAAACTAATGCATCTCAATAAAAACTTATAATTCTGTCTCGTCATCGCCAGTCGCCACAATATGGTGGTAATAATGCGTCTTTGTTAATTTTCTGTCAAAATATTTATGGTAGCCGAGATTTCTTGATTTATTATTAACCAAGTGAGTTGTCAAGGATTTTTTTTATTATCCAAGGCTAAGAGGCAATGACTGAGTAAGCTTATTGCTTGTCTGACTGCCGCGCTTACAAATGTCAGAAGTTAGAGAAGTTCAGAGTCACACAACGAGCCATGGAGAGAGCTATGCTCGGAGTTTCTTTGCGCGACAGAATCCGAAATGTGGAGATTCGCCGAAGAACTAAGGTCACTGACATAGCTCCCAGAATCTGCAATTTGAAATGGCGACGGGCAGGCCACATCCCTCGAAGAATCGATAACCGTTGGGGAAGAAAGGTTCTCGAGTGGCGACCACGAACCGGAAGACGCAACGTTGGCAGGCCTCCCACTAGGTGGACGGACGACATTGTGCGCGTCGCAGGTAACCGGTGGATGCAAATAGCCAATTGTTGTTCATTGTGGCGTTCTAAGGGGGCAACCTATGTTCAGCAGTGGACGTCTTCCGGCTGGTGATGAACGTGTGAAGTCCACCAACCTGCACTTGGCCAGCGTGGTAGACTATGGCCTAAAACCCTTCATCTTGAGGGGAGGCCTGTGCCCAACAGTGGGACAAAATAAGGACTGTTAAAAAATATTTAGCTACAAGTTTGTAAGAAATTTGTTGCTATTAGCTAAGTTATTGACAACATTTTCGCTTGCCTAACCCAGGCGAGTGTAAAGGGCCAAATGTAATACTTTTTAAAAACTTATTTATGTACCATTTCTCATGCAAATAAAGGAATTATGAACTATTATTATAAATTATAAATTACACTTTATTAGCTTAAATCAGGTCAATATTAACTCATTTTAACATTTACAAACTTTGATTTATTTTAAGGTTGGTAGCGAATATAACGTCCAGAGACAATCAAATAAACAATAAAACGTGAAATGCAATTTACTTCGGCACATTTAGAATTCAAACAACAAAATGCCTGGACTGTTTTGAAATCTATGCCGAATATATTTTCGACCTTATGCTCGCGCTGCTAAGAATTTAAGAAAGGAAAATATTGTTTTTGATCTACGTAAATCATTTTGTTGAGTTATAAAAACATCGAACTTCCACTAACAAGGTGAGTTTTAATTATTTAAAAATTTGTGTTAATTTAGTTTTTTTAGGCCGAACGAAGCGGTACCTTTGCGCGGTGTTCCCTTTGTTGTTTTTTTTTTCGTTTGTATAATCTGTAAAATGGCATGTTAGCGCCATTTTAGCGTTGGACCGGTCTTTTTAAAATGATTATCGATTTTAAATTGTATTTCCGGTTGTAATTTTTGTTTTTCAAATGACCACCCAACCGGCTTTGTCATTATATTTTTTTATTATTTACATTAATTGAAGCTTTTCATGGCAATTATATCATTTAAATATAGTTAGCACAAAATTAATACATAATAAATCCAAATTATAAATTGTACACCAACATAGTTTAAATAAATCCTTATGTTTTGTAATGAAAACTATAAAAATTATTATAGAGCGTCCAACCGTTTATTTTCTTTTTGAACTTCACCGGTACGTTCTATTGGTGCTGTCAAAAAGAAAATAAACGGTTGGACGCTCTATAGGTAGGTAAAGACAAAAATCCATAGAACTATATTTTTATTCCACCTAATTGACAATTAGGACGTTCGCCTGGCCTGATGGTAAGTGACATGCCTGCCTATAAACAGCTGCATTGCACCTACTGCCGCTCGTCACAATCTCCTGAGCCCGGTAGTTTTGCCAGCTACAGTGCCCTTCACACCAGTTTCAAGCGAGATAGGCCAAAGAAATTGCGAAAAACATAGCCCTCCTTCTCGGGCAGTCGGGTAGGTACAAAAACCAGCAATAGCAAATAAATGTAAACAGTTGTTATCACTGAACAATCATTGTTTACAAAATCACCGCAAATTGATCGCACACAATTACGACAATATTCAGTACAAATTGTTTCCATGCATGCTATGGAGTAAATACCATGGTAATGCGCCTGAGTGTAGCATCCGTGGCGTGGACCAAGCGATTTGCTATACAAACAAGGTCGCCGGTTCAATTCCTGGTTGGGGTAACATTATCCACCACCGTTTTTATACTACCAAGGTGTCAATCAAGCATGCGGCCCGCCCGAATATGGTGAGCAGTCACCGCAGCCTATAGGTGCTAGCAATACCAGAATAATCACTAGCACGTTGCCAAATTTAAAGAAATTAGATATTAAGTCTTTTGTGTCCGGTAATTTCACCAGCTACAGTGCCATTTACACCGGATAACAACTATGTTTAAACACGGTTGTTTGGCTGCAGAATATTTGATCTGTTGCAGTAGGTACACCTTAGAGGAGATACCACTTGGAGAGATCATGATGCGCAAACCCCTCTGCCAAATTTTGTTCACATGTTCGGGTCATTCTTTATTTGTGTGCGTATCTTTTTTAATGTGTTGCGAGTTTATTATAGTGTGGGTATGCGTGAAATTGTATCTGTGTGTGTTTACTTCGCCTCCCGCACCCCGCAAAAGTGCCACGAAAAATTTGTTCAGGGAATCGACGTGATACTAGCTCCATTCTAATAAGTCTGAGTTAGGTACCGACAACGCCTTCGGAGTCGCTGGACGTTCGGAGTGTCCTAGGACTTCCATCGAGTACGGCGGCGACTCCGAGGAGAACGGCGGCGGGGTTGCGACACCCGTCCCCGTGAGTTCTCGGGGGGCTATAGTCCTGGTGCAGATCCCACTGGAGAGCCCGGGGGTCGTCTCATGTGCCTATGCGACCGTCACGGGGATTTTAGTGGGTAAGAATCCCACATACCCCGTTTGAGCCCCACAGCTCAAGGGGATCTTTTAAACGTTTCCCCCCAAAAAAAAGTACCGACAACGCGCTTGCTCGCGTAAAGCAAGCTGAAATTATACCACCTTAATTGCAACTTTAAAACTTAAAACCGACCTAATTATAATACTAATTAGCATACACCACCACAATACAAAGTCATAAATATAACAAAGGTATCCTTCACGCCTCATAAACGTAAAGGGTCTATTCATATAAGAAGGCAACAGACAATAAATGTCAAAAATATATAAATAACGCAAAAAAAGCCTCGTAAAATCCAACAAAACGTTATTAACTACCGTTCATTTAGCGTCGCAGGTAGACCAGTATGTTTTTGTTGCAATTTTTTTTTTATTGTACTACTTAAGTACCAATAAGTAATAGGTTTTAAAAACTAAAACCCGACTACGGATAAAATCGCAGTCTAATAATGTGATATTAAATAACCTATAACCAGCGGACAATCAAGACGCTTCTAACGACACCCTACTTGGCAAATTATGTTAAGTATAGATTAGAAGATATGCGGGAACAGATGAACATACATATATAAAATAATCTATACTTATAATAAAACTGTAACAGGTCCAATTCTGTACATTGAAGATATTTTGAAAATTATATTTGGAGGGCATTCTATAACCGATACTGAGGCCGAAAATGTTATTTTTTAAATTTTTGTCTGTCTGTCTGTATCTCGGCTGAGTATCACGCCGAAACTACTGGATGGATTGAAACGAAACTTGGCATGATTTGAGATCTTACTACGAGGTAGGACATAGGATATTTTTTATCCCGTAATCTAGCATGGTTCTTTTGGGAGAGGGGATTAAAGTCAAAATGGGTACATACTTGGTTATACGCTTGGTCCGATTATATCATTTTTTCTTTATAATTATAATAAATGTTTGTAAGGGAACACTCATAGACAGTTGTTAACAATATTTGGAAATCGATCAGGTTAAGCAACGTTAGGTAAGGTCATTAAATAGATGGGTGCCCGTTTAACGCCATTTGAACTAAACGTCTCCGTGCTTCGGAGGGCAAGTACAAAGTGGGTCCAAGTTTTTAACCGACTTTAAAAAAGGAGGTTTTGTATTCTATGCGAATGTATATTATTGAAAGTTTAGTTAACGTAAACACAGCGCGGGCGGAGCTGCGTGGGTCAGCTAGTAAATAAATAAAATATTTTATTCATCGGTTACAAATGTTTCACAATATAATATATATTTTTTTATACATACATTCTTGTTAAAATCCTAACCCTCCCTCCGTTCCGTAGTCGAGTAAAAAGTAAAGGAATTGGTATAGAATTGGTTGTTGAAAACTGTCTCCAGAACTCATCACCATCAGCTGAGACGCCTCCCCATTAGTAGGGAAGAGTTGCCATGGTCCCCCATGCTTCAGCCATGCTTGGCAGACGTCTTGAAATCGCAGTATAGGTGGAAGGTAATCAAATACAAACACGCTTCTTACGAACACCCAACGAGAAGGAGATGGAAAAGTCGGATAGGTAGGCATAGTGCACTTTGGAGTCGCTGTACATTCGTGGTTTGGGCTCTAGGACGACCGTTGAGTATGCAGGTGCGGTCACAGCCAACGATGGGGGGGGGGGGTTTCATAGTTGACGGTCCCGTTGGTCTGGTGCCCTGGCCGTTAGCCGATAGGTCGTGGGTTCGATTCCTACCTTACGACTGAGTGTTTCAAGTGTGTAACGTATTTTGGATAAAATAGTTTTATCGTTATAATGAGACGCTCATAGCCAGTTGTAACCACTGTTCGGTAAACGATCAGTTGGGTGGGCAACGTCAGGCAAGGTCAGTCCTTAGGGACCATCCTATCCCATCCCATCCCACCACATCCCATCCCATCCCATCCTATCCCAACCCGTCTAAATGGGTGAGCGTTTTTTGGCATTTCGGCTTCGGAGGGCACGTGGAAAGTCGGTCCCGGCTATTGTCATTTAGACAGTGTCGGAGTTTTCACCATACGACGAAAAAAAAAACTAAGTATAATTGACATTTGTATGTGCGGCAGTGAATGCCTTTTCCAGCTGCCCGATACTTTTGATCTAAATGGATCCTGCGACGACGAATAGACGAAGCTTACCCTGACAGTCGAGAAGCTCAACTCGTGGCAAAAAGTGTAATTCAACTCCTTTGTGGTTCAACTCCTTTGTGGTGCGAGTTCCTACAGCCGAGCTGGAGACCCTCATGAAGGAAGAGTTTTGGCCGAGGGGAGTCCTGTACCGGAAGTTAAAAGGAAGACTGCAGGACTCTCCTGACCAGCGCAAAACGTCGCTGCTTCAACGTGAACTTTAATATTAATTAGTTTTATATTGTACTAGCTGACCCACGCAGCTCCGCCTGCGCTATTTTTACGTTAACTAAACTTTTAATAACAGACATTCGCATCGAATACATAACCTCCTTTTTTATAGTCGGTTAATAACTGGGACCCACTTTTTACTTGATCTCTGAAGCACAGACCCGTTTAGTTCAAATGGCGTTAAACGGTCACCCATCTATTTACTGACCTTACCTAACGTTGCTTAACCCGATCGATTACAAAACCTTGATAACAACTCTCTATGAGTGTTCCCTTACTAATATTTATTATATTATAAAGAAAAATTGATAAAATCGGACCAAGCGTATAACCAAGTACACATTTTGACTTTAATCCCCTCTCCCAAAAGAACCGTGCTAGATTACGGGATAAAAAGTATCCTATGTCCTACCTCGTAGTAAGATCTCAAATCATGCCAAGTTTCATTTGAATCCATTCAGTAGTTTAGGCGTGATGCTCAGCCGTGATACAGACAGACAGACAGACAGACAGACAGACAGACAGACAAAAATTAAAAAAATTACATTTTCGGCCTCAGTATCGGTTATAGAATGCCCTCCAAAAATAATTTTCAAAATATCTTCAATGTACAGAATTGGACCTGTTACAGTTTTATTATAAGTATAGATTTAATATGTATTTTAGTTTTAAAGTATTTATTTATGGGTCTATCACCTAAGCAGCCTGAAAATACATCACATCACCAGCCGGTAGACGTCCACTGCAGAACATAGGCCTCCCCCTTCGAACGCCGCAATGAACGACAATTGGCTATTTGCATCCACCGGTTACCTGCGACGCGCACAGTGTTATCTGTCCACCTAGTGGGAGGCCTGCCTACGCTGCGTCTTCCGGTTCGTGGTCGCCACTCGAGAACCTTTCTTCCCCAGCGGTTTTCGGTTTGCCGAGCGATGTGGCCTGCCCATTGTCACTTCAACTTGCAGACTTTAAGAGCTATGTCGGTGACCTTGGTTCTTCGGCGAATCTCCTCATTCCGGATTCTGTCGCGCAAAGAAACTCCGAGCATAGCTCTCTCCATAGCTCGTTGTGTGACTCTGAGCTTATCTAGAAGGCCAACAGTTAGGGACCACGTCTCAGTACCATATAAATAAAGAATAATAATAATAAGAAAACACTGTACCTACCATCCAAATTAGAACTGGCGCTTACCATCCGGTGGGATTGTGTTCGAGGACTAGATTATGTTAATGGCTTATGTTCAGTAAAAAAATACAACTATTAGGTACAATGACCTTAGCGCCATGCGCCTACGCAAGCCGAACGTTGCCGAAGACACCCAAAATATCCCGAACGCACCCTAACCAGTCGGTGCCTTTGTGCCTTTCTCCATTCGTCATTTTTTACAAGCAAAATGACAATCGGAATGAGCCTTTGCGATTTTTTTTCTCTGATAATGGAACCCTATTCATGGTATTGTTGCAGGGAGGTCTAATAGACATTTTGCGAGTTTTTTTTATGTAGCTGGCAACACAGGTGAAATGTTCCGCTCAAGGGGTTGCCGATTTATTTGTATTATTCGTTATTATTGTGTGTTAATGTTGTGATTTTAAAATTGGAATTTTAGTGTTCTTTAATTGTTTAATGGCTAACCGGCGGCGTCAGAGTTGTTCAAGTTCTTAATCACAGAACACAAATCAGTACAAATAGTACAAGTATAAGTACAATAATGAATAATAAAGATTTCTACATTATTTGCAAGAAAAGAAAATAATTACGATGCATTATTATAAATTATTTTAGCTGTCACTAAATATTACACGAAATTCTTTTTATTTGAATTTAGAATAAAATAAATGTTTGTTTATTTTATTCTAAATTCAAATAAAAAGAATTTATTGTTTAATAAAAAAGAACATAAACCGCTCACTACACTCGCCCATTACTGTTTCTAGGAAATAAACGAAAATTTTAAATTTCGAACGCGGCGCTTTATTGGCCAATAAAGGTGCTTCAAATAACGCTATTAGTCATTATTACGATATGGTTGTTTGTTCTTTTTTTTAAATTTGTAGCTAATTATTACGATTTTTAGCGGCACCTTGTCGCCATTAAGCTAATTTTCCTACGAATGCCACAGAGTAGTGCCTACTATTACCGTATGAGATTTGAATACCTATCTTATCAATATAATGTACCTATATTGATATTTTTAGATACAAACAATCACTACCTACACCTAGCACTAGGTTAATTGTGCAAGGAACCGTCCAGCTAGGTACCACCGCAGTGTCAGATATTCTGCCGCCAAGCAGCAGTGTGTAAGCATTGCTGTGTTCCGGCGTGAAGGGCACTGTAGCTGGTAAAATTACCGGACACAAATACTTAACATCTAATGTCTTAGAATCGGCAACGCGCTAGTGATTCTTCTGGTGTTGCTAGCGTGTATAGGCTGCGGTGGCTGCTTACCATCAGGCGGGCCGCATACTTACTTGCCACCTTGGTTGTATAAAAGAAAATCATTATCAACACGTCTGCAAGACGTCTACCACAACAAAGGAGAGGCCCCTTAGAAGGAAGGGGCTGTCATGATAGAAACTATAAAAAAAATATTACGGTTGCCTCAACACGAAGGTTTTTAACCAGTGTGTGTTGCCAGTGATGAGATATAGTACTGAAAGCTGACTACTGGCCTTTGAGATAAGCTCAGAGTTACACAACGAGCTATGGAGAGAGCTATGCTCGGAGTTTGTGTGCGCGATAAAATTCGGAATGAGGAGATTCGCCGAAGAACTAAAGTCACCGACATAGCTTTCAGAATCTGCGAGTTGAAGTGGCAATGGGCAGGCCACATCGCTCGAAGAACCGATAACGGATGGGAAGATGCCTCCTCCTAGATGGACAGATGATATTGTGCCCATCGCAGCTAACCGGTGGATGCAAATAGCCAATTGTCGTTCATTGTTAATGAGCCAATCACACGAAAAAAGGGCTTTGATTTTATAATTTTAAGTACCTAGTACAGATTATTATAGATGTATCAAAATTAAACGTTTTACGTTCCCGTCCCTCGTGAAAATTTTTAATTTATTTTAATTCGTATATTGGTAATTTTGGTCCCCGCTTTCCCCAGCTGAAAGATATTTTTTCATGGACCTGGAGTAAAAGTAATGGAGGATTCCAATCAGCTGTTTTAGCTCATTTTGTAAATAGCCGGCGCCGTCTAGTAGTTCCTTTCAGATTGACAATAGGATTTATTCCGTTGTCATGGCAATTGGGAACCCGATAGAGGTATAGTGAATAGCTAAAGCCAAAGAAGTTATTGGCTACATCCTACAGTACCTTCACAATTCACGCCTCAGCAATTGGTGCCGGGTGCCGGCCATAGAGTATCGTGTACAAATCTACAAGTACTGATCCCGAGTGCTCCTGCTCTACGCAGGCGCTGCCGCTCGCTGTCGGCTGTATATAAGTAGTGTCTAATTTATTTACGATCTATTGTATGTTTCTGTGTTATTTCTATTATTTGTGCATTTTAAGTGTATGTAAATTTTTTTCGCTCTTTGTTTTGGTAAGTTTGTTTATATTTATTTTTGCAATTTTGTTCCACGGTGTCCGCATGCACGCTGGTGCCTCACAGCCGGAACTTGTGAAATGTCCGCAATGCAATAGTGGAAAACTGTTTAAGGTGTCTAGGGGTCTCAATATTCACATTTCACGTTGCCACAGTCACCCCATTTCATCATCTTGTCCTCGGAATCTTGTCTCTGAACAAAATTTAAACTCGTGTAATCATGTCACCCAATCCACTCATGATTTCATTCCTTTGCCGTTTAACATTCTCATTTCTCGCCTCCAGCAATCCACTCCTCTCGTTAAGCGAATCCCACGGGGAGCAAGAATATCGTTAGCCAGAGCTCTTTCCAGCACTATTCATAAATGTCTCAATAATTCCGAAAAATCTTGGCAAGAACTATTTACTTTTTCTTACACATACCTTCATGCCAAAAGGACTGATAACGTAACGCTAACACAACAACTTAAACTACAATGTGAGAGAGATACAAATTTTCTCTCCACCTCCCACCTCTCTTCCACCAGCTCACCTCCGTTAAAAATTCCCCCTAAAATCTTTAATTTGGCCCGATCTATAGAAACGAAAGTCCAGGATGGTGACATTAGAAATGCGGCCAGACTTTTGTTTTCTAATGACACTCTTGCTCCACATAATGACCTAACGCTAGAAGTTCTTAGGTCCAAGCACCCCGCTCCCAACCTTGCCTCTGAACCCCCGGTCCTTATTTCCGATGACGATGTTCTAGCCGCAATCATGTCCTTCCCTAGTGGCTCTGCTGGCGGCATCGATGGGATCACACCGCAACACCTCAAAGATCTGATTAGCGTGTCCGCCGGTGATGCCGGCAGAGCCCTCTTGGGCGACTTATCTAAATTATCCAACTTTATGCTCTCCGGTAAAGTTAATAATTCATTTCTTCCTTTTCTTTATGGCGCGAGGTTATGCGCTTTCAACAAAAAAGATGGTGGCATCCGTCCGATCGCAATCGGATCAACTTTCCGGAGATTAACCTCCAAATTAGCTTGCAAACGCATAGCCTCCTGCCTCACTACCAAATTTCAACCGGTACAATTGGGTTTTGGCAGCAAGGGAGGTTGCGAGGCTGCAGTACACGCCACACGTACCTTTATCTCATCTGAGGATATGGAGGTTTTACTTAAGGTCGATGTGAAGAACGCTTTTAATTCGTTGGATAGGTCAGCCTTGCTAAAAACTGTGGCGTCTCAACTGCCTGAACTTTATCCCTATATTTGGCAATGTTACAGCTCGGCTTCAAAATTATTTTTTGGGAATCACGTTATTGATTCTGCAGTTGGAGTTCAGCAAGGTGATCCACTTGGCCCTGCCCTTTTTAGTTTAGCAATCCAACACTCTATATCATCTTTAAATTCAAAATTAAATGTGTGGTATCTGGATGACGGTACCTTAGGAGGCAAAGCGGTTACGGTTCTGTCAGATTTGAACAAGGTTTCTCATGATTTCAATTCTTTAGGCCTTGAATTAAACTCGTCAAAATGTGAAATTTATATTTGCGATTCTCTCCCTCCCAGTCAGAAAAATTCAATCATTGATAACTTTAACAAAATTACACCAAATATCAAAATTCTATCTAAAGAATCACTTTGCCTTCTCGGTGCCCCTCTACTCGACGAGGGTGTAGAACCATTTTTAACCGACTTCATTGGAGGATAAATTTAATAACTTTTTAGATAATTCTTCCAGACTGGGCATACTAAATTCCCACATAGCATACACTATCTTAAAGTACTGTCTATTCGTCCCAAAATTTACATACATTCTTCGCGCGAGCCCTGTCTGGAAATTTTCAGGACAACTTAACCGTATGGATGCCGCCCTTAAAAACACCCTCGAAAAAATTCTAAATTTACCCTTTCACGACCTTTCCTGGCTCCAAGCAACTTTACCCATTAGACACGGCGGCATCGGCGTGAGGAAAATTTCGAGTGTTGCTCTTCCAGCTTTCCTTGCCTCTGTACACGGTGCTCACGATCTTTGTTCAAAAATAATTAACTACCCAACAATTGCTGGTGTTACAGAAGCATTGGAAACCTGGAAACGTAATTGTCCCAATGTCGATATCCCGAAGGAAGTAAACGAACAAAAACTTTGGGATTCGCCATTGGTACAAATCTCTCATGCAATTTTGGCCGAAAAATTAACCAGTGATCGGGACCGTGCCAGGCTTTTAGCTGTAGGGGTAAAAGAATCAGGTCATTGGCTTCACACCATCCCTGCATCCAGGCTTGGTACTCTTTTAGACTCCGAAAGTTTTCGGATTGCGTTAGGTATCCGTCTGGGGGCACCAGTATGCATGGAGCACAGATGTGCGTGCGGAGTGGAGGTGGATCGGTCTGGGCTCCATGGGCTTTCCTGTCAGAAAAAAGCTGGGAGATTTTCCCGCCACAGCTCTCTCAACGATATCATCAAGAGGGCTCTTGCCACCATCAACGTTCCTTCACTATTGGAGCCTTTAGGAGTGTTTCGCGATGATGGCAAGAGACCTGACGGAATGACACTGATTCCCTGGGAGAGGGGACGGGCTCTTGTTTGGGATGCGACGTGTGTCGATACACTGGCCCCCTCCCACCTCAGGGACGCGGTGTCTAAGGCGGGCGCTGTGGCGGAGAAGGCTGGTCTGGGCAAGCGGCGCAAATATGTGTCTCTAGCAAATACACATATATTTGTGCCGCTTGCTGTGGAAACTTTTGGTCCATGGAGCTCCAGCACAATAAACTTTTTCCAACAAATTTCTCCACGACTGATCGCCTCCACTGGTGACAAGAGGGCTGGCTCTTTTCTCGCACAAAGAATCAGCATTGCAATTCAGCGAGGAAATGCAGCCAGCGTTCTTGCCACCATTCCGCGCGGTCACGATTTATTTGATAATTTGTAAATAGTTTGGTATCTTTTTAATTTAAATGATAACTGTACATATCTATGTTTATAAATAATTTTTTTATAAATTTTCTTTAGTAAAAAAAAAAAAAAAATTAAACAGATTAGGTCATTGTTCAACAGTGGATGTCTTCCGGCAGGTTTATTTATTTATTAACTATTAAAACATTTATAAAAATATTAGTTTTGAGTTTAATTATTATTAACGTTAGTTTTGAGTTCATTATTTTAATTAATATATGGCTATATTTATCAACAAGAAGACTAATCCCGTTATATAACAAAACATTACAACGGTATTTACAGCGCTAAAACAAGTAATAAGTTTTAAAAACTAAAACCCGACTACAGATAAAATCGCAGTCTACTACTGTGATATTATATAACCAGCGGACAATCAAGACGCTTCTAACGACACCCTTTTTGTCAAATTATGTTAAGTAGATTAGAAGATATGCGGGAACAGATGAACATACATTTCTACATACATACATACATTCTTGTTAAAACCATAACCCTCCCTCCGTTCCGTAGTCGGGTAATAAACAGCTATGTGCCCAAAATGGAATTTAAAAAATCTAGGGATTAGATTGTCTCAATAAAAAACTAAAAGTTTCAATGTATCTATATCCAGTTGAATTTTCTGCATACAAAGTTATTGAGTTTTATGACCCGTTTGCGTGATAATCAGTTTTTTGCTTCTCCTGAAAAGCTTTTTTTTGTTTCACATAGTGCATTTTGGATGCGCAGCGACGATATGCAAGTTGAAGTGGCAGTGGGCAGGCCACAGCGCTCGAACAACCGATAACTGATGGGGAAGAAAGGTTCTCAAGTGACGACCACGAACCGGAAGACGCATCGTAGGCAGGCCCCCACTAGGTGGACCGACGATATAGTGCACGTCGCAGGTAACCGGTGGATGCAAGTAGCCATTGTGGCATTCGAAGGGGGAGGCCCATGTTCAGCAGTGGACGTCTTCTTAGCCGGAATCACCATCTGGTGATTCCGGCTGGTGATGGTGAGTCTTGGCTGGGTTGTATTTGCAAGCATGATATCTGCACTATCATGAGGGCTAAATTTACAAAACATTGACATTTGACGGGCCTGTTGGTCTAGTGGTTAGGCACCCTGGCCGCTAATTAATCGGTAGTGAGTTCGATTCCCACAAAGCGTCTGGGTGTATTTATCTATTTAAGTATGTATTTACAAAAAAAAGTATATAGTATTAGTATCAGTCATCTGGTTTCCATAGTACAGGCTCTGCCTAGTTTAGGATCAGATGACCGTGTGTGGGTTGTCCCAGAATATTAGTATATTATTATTATTTTATATATTCGGTTTACGCCATTTTAATTATTCAATTTAAATACAATATGTAAATTATAGATTAATAGACATAAAATAATTATATTGTGGATGGACGTTAATTAAAGCAAATGTGTTCATTATCTGCCATGATAGTATTAAATTAATATAAAATTAAACTTTAGAACGTAATTATTACTTAATGAGTTCATCAATTTCCATCATTTTTCTAGAGAAGACATGACATTTCTAGAGAAGACATGACATTTCTAGAGAAAACATAACATTTCTAGAGAAGACATGATATTTCTAGAGAAGACATGACATTTCTAGAGAAGACATGATATTTCTAGAGAAGACATGACATTTCTAGAGAAGACATGATATTTCTAGAGAAGACATGACATTTCTGGAGAAGACATGACATTTCTAGAGAAAACATGACATTTCTAGAGAAGACATGATATTTCTAGAGAAGTCATGACATTTCTAGAGAAAACATGACATTTCTAGAGAAACCATGACATTTCTAGAGAAGACATGATATTTCTAGAGAAGACATGACATTTCTAGAGAAAACATGACATTTCTAGAGAAGCCATGACATTTGTAGAGAAGACAGGTGCTGATGGGGCTGCCTCGCTTCTGTAGCGCATCTGGAATGTTTGCGGACGCACACGTAGATTGCTTCTACGCAGTAGCGTAAGAGGTGAGGTGGCCGCAGGGTGCGGTGCAGCCCTGACAGCATTCTGGAGATGATAGCGAATAGACTGGATTGTGGATACGTGAATCATTGTTGCTCCATTTCCCATGGTCTGGTGCGGCGATGATTTACGTATCAATGGTGTATTTGAATATTGTAATTAGAAGTAATGCCTTTTTTTTGTGAGTCTTAGTTACTTTAATAAAGAATCTTTTATTATTATTATTATTATTCCATTTATTCTTTTTAAACTAATTATTTTACATTTTTAAATCTATACATATTATAAAATAAAGTCGCTCCCGCTGTCTGTCTGTCCCTATGTATGCTTAATGCGGTTTTTCTTAATAGATAGAGTGTTTCTCAAGGAAGGTTTATATGTATAATACATGTATAATATAGTAGAGAAACACTGATAATATTAGAAGTTTCTAATATGATGTCGTAAATAAACACATTATTTTGCGCTTACATTGCAAACGCTGGCTGAACCCTACGAGATAGATCAAAATAATGTACCAGTATTGTACACCTTAACAAGGTCTACAAAAACGTCCTCAATGGTATATGTTTATCTCTTAGGGATAACCCACAATAAACATTTTTTTATCTTTTACTTTTTATGAGAAATAATTAACTATTAATAAATAAATATATATATAAATAAATAATATATTAATAAATTTTTGTTTGCATGAATTTGTCCCATCTTCAATATAACGTAAACTTCACGAATATTTACACTAATGAAAAAATTGCTGTGAACGTTGTTCATACCGCTAGGTTAAGGTTAAGCAACATAAGGCAAGGTCATTACATAGATGGGTGAACCGATTCGTATGAAATTTTGAGTGCATATCGGGTCTGAGAATAGTTCGTAAGTATATTTCATGCCGCTAGGTTAAGCAACGTTAGGCAAGGTCATTACATAGATGGGTGACGGCGGCGACTCCGAGGAGGACGGTGACGGGGCAGCGAGCCCCGTCCCCGTGATCATGGTGCCAGGTTTAAGGGGGCTATAAAGCGAACTGAGGGGTATTTGGTGCAGTTTCCACTGGAGGGCCCAGGTCCCCCTCTTATGTGGCGATGCGAGAGCTGCAGGGGTTTAATTGGGTTAGAATCCCAGATACCATGATTGACGAGGATA
Source organism: Furcula furcula (assembly GCA_911728495.1). NCBI lineage: Eukaryota > Metazoa > Arthropoda > Insecta > Lepidoptera > Notodontidae > Furcula > Furcula furcula. The sequence goes on from OU452269.1 coordinate 6,798,236, forward strand.
TATAGAACGAGAGGAGGGTGCAAGAGAGAGGGAGAAGGGATTCGAGGAGAGGGTGATGGGGCGAGGGATAGGGGGATTAAGATGTAGGGGGGGAGTACGGTGGGAGAAGAGAAAGTGGGAGGGTTTCAGAGGGGACAACGGGGAGAGGAAGGGGGAGTGTGACGGGGACCGAAGCGGGAGGGGAAAAGAGAGAGGAGAGAGAGAGCATAGATTTAGATTTTTCTTATAAGAGAGAGATGGAGAGAGAAATAAATCAAGGGAGGAGGGAGAAAATGGGAGCAAATAAATAGTAATACAAGCGCGGGCGGAGCTGCGCGGGTCAGCTAGTATAAATATAAAAACAAGTTCATTTAAAAATGTAAAAAATCCGCTTCCAACCGGTTGCGGGAACAGGGTCCTAGCAGACGGTGGTTAAGGCTCCAGAGAGAGAAACTTCCTCACAATGCGTGCCGTCTCCAGGAGCACTGCCTTCTGCATTTGGCCCAAGGGCCAAAAGGGCTGGATCAAGTCCAGCCGTCTAACGTGAGCCTCTTGAGGTGTTTATCGAAGCTCTTGACCATTAGGCCGTGGGCGGATATGACTATAGGTACAATGATTGCCTTATCAATGTCCCACATGTCGACAACCTCGTGCGCGAGATATTTGCATTCTTTATCTTTTTTTTTTTTAATACTGCCAAGGTGGCTAGCAAGCATACGGCCCGCCTGATGGTAAGCAGTCACCGCAGCCTATAGTCAGTAGCAAAACCAGAAGAATTACTAGCGCGTTGCCGACCCTTAAGACATTAGATATTAAGTCTTTGTGTCCGGTAATTTCACCAGCTACAGTGCCCTTCACGCCGGAACACAGCAATGCTTACACACTGCTGCTTGGCGGCAGAATATCTGACACTGCGGTGGTACCTACCTGGACGGTTCCTTGCACAAGGAACCTACCACCTAGTAAAATAGTATAGTAGCATCTTTTTATATATTTATTATTATTATAACAGCGATAATAATAGTAACCAAAGAGATTAACTCATGAAAGCGCTTACAACGTTCTACTTTTTGAAACAATAATGACCCTTAGGCTTTTATAGAGAGGGAAAGGGGCTCCTTTTATCCAACCCTTTATTTGATACGTCGATGCCTGTAGGTAATAGCTAACTTGAAAGCCACAAAGAAGGTTTTAAGTAAGTAAACCTGAGAGGTTGCAACATCTTGGTAGCTATAGGTAATACGTCTCTTAGGAGTCGCTGGACGCTTGGAGTGTGGGACGTCCATTGAGTACGGCGGTGACTCCGAGGAGGACGGCGGCGGGGTTGCGACCCCCGTCCCCGTGAGTACCGTGTCAGGTTCCTGGGGGGCTACAATGCGTCCCCCGGCGGCGGGCTCAAAGGCAAAGCACTGAGGGGCTCCTGGCGCAGATCCCACCGGAGAGCCCTGGGGTCCCCCCTCTCTTGTGCCTATGCGACAGCCGCAGTGCACTCTCTCTTCCTTTTACCTCTCAAAATCCGATGGGACAGAAGACCAACACGACCGGGGAGGGATCATGCGCAGGACCAACTTTTTACATGCCCATCCGACGCATGAATCATCTTACTTTACAGACAATCAGGTGACCGGCCTGCATTGTCCTAGTTAGTAAAGAACTACTACATAAACTTATTTGCTTCTCGCGGGATTCAAAACCGTGACCTTCAATCTCCAGTGCACCATGAAGGTTACAAAAAATCCCAGATAACCAAGGCTCCGCCCCTTGGGAGCCCAGGGCCTGTACCATCAAACTCAAACTCAAAAATAGTTTATTTCAAATAGGCTTAACGCTAGCACTTTTGAAAGGTCATGTTTTTTTTTTTTTAAATAAGCTACCACCGGATCACAACGCGGCCTCAACTGAGAAGATCCGGCAAGAAACTCAGCGGGCTTGTCATTTTATCACTTTTTTTTAAACAGGTGTCATGTTACAATTAGATCAGAGCGACAGTGTGTCTTGCCGTTCAAAATATCAAATAAGACAGAAAAAAATAAAAAAATACAAAGTACAAAGTACAACAAACTAAAAAGCCAAAGGGATAGTATACCACCTCAAATATCAATATTATTTTCACCTTACTTTCTCGATAGAAAGACACACAGTTACAAACTACGTATATTGATGTCTCTACTTCATGTCAGGTATGATGATAATAATACTGCTAATAGAGGTGGCGGTAAAGGCCCAGGACTCTGCTGATAAGCAGAAATGTCTCAACATTGCTATGTCCCGTTACCAGGGGCACTTGGCGATTACTGGGCTTTGAGACTTAAAACCTAGTGTCTCCGGTGACTACTGGCCGTGCAATGCAGTTGTTTATAGGCAGGCGGGTCACTTACCATCAGGCGAACGTCTTACTTGACTCGTCACTACGTTGATTAAAAAAAAAATTCTATTGCATATAATAATATAATATAATATCTTGGGACAATCCACACACGGTCATCTGATCCCAAACTAGGCAGAGCCTGTACTATGGAAACCAGACAACTGATACTAATACTTATATACATTTTTTTTTGTAAATACATACTTAAATAGATAAATAACACCCAGACACTTGGTGGGAATCAAACCCACGACCCATCGGTTAGCGGACAGGTCTCTAACCACTAGACCAACGGGCCCGTCATATCTTGTGTGTTACCTAGGATTTCCAAATTTTTTAACTCATACAACGTCACTGTTGGGCACTGGCTTCCCCTCAAGATGAAGGGGCTTACGCCAAGTGCGGGTTGGCAGACTTCACACGTTGTTAGGCTTTCTCAGACATGCAGGTTTCCTCACGATGTTTTCCTTCACCGAAAGCTAGTAACAATCGCACAAAGACTATTCGCACATGATTAATTAAAGAAATTAGAGATGCGAGCCGGGGTTCGAACCTGCGCACCTTGTTTTCCAAGGCAAACGCTTACCCACCGAACTGTCACAGCTTGCCCCAGTTAACCAATTTTTTTGGGAATGGTAGGCGGTATTTACCGCAGATCGCCATTACAGCTTCACTGGACAAGAATCCCAGAACCTATATTTTACGGTACTAAAACTATTTCTTAAAAAAAAATTATCTGTAACTCTACCTACTTGCCGCACTTAGGTATAAACGTCAATTATATTACCTAGAGTTAACGTTAATTTATCGGGTTCTTGAAATCAGGATTAATTCGACACTCGCAGCGCTAGCAACACCAGGAGAATCACTAGCACGTTGCCGACCCTCAAGAAATTAGATATTAAGACTCTTGTGTCCGGTAATTTCACCAGCTACAGTGCCCTTCACACCGGAACACAACAATGCTTACACACTGCTGCTTGGCGGCAGAATAAATCCATTTAGACTTCTGAAAAACCAAATTTACCTACAGCTATAAAAGGTTTATTTATAGGGATTAAATTTATGTAGTATACATACCTTCCTTAGGTACAGTCGGTAACAAATTTATTTCACTTAGGTAGGTATTTTTATTTATTTGGTTTGGTAATAATGTAGAGTTAAAGGCAAATATTATTTAATTGCTAAATATTATGCAAATGCAAAGATTATTAATACATACAGTTAAATAAACATGTAGGTATCGTACTAATCTATCGATTATAAGAACTGAATGTTAATGATTCTCTCTTAAACTTAAAACTAACTTACCTAAAATTAAAAAAGGTTCAACCTTTTAACATTTTTAAAAACAAATTTAAATTTTATTATATTAAAAACATTATGCTTGACAGGCCGACTGTGTCGCCATCTACATACATAACGCCAACGCACACGACTGTACAAAACACAATAACATACGAACAGTCAAACATCAGTTACACTAAAACAAAATCGAGATTCACTCACGAAAAATTATTTCTAGTGAAAAAAAAATTACACTCAATAAAAAAAAATAAAGCCTACGGCCCAAGTCTGGATTGATAGCGGCTGTGTCCCTGTCTGCACGTTTCCACGGAGCCGGCTGTGGGCGTGGCCTCCATAACAGGTTACCAAAGCACAGAACACCGCCAAAAAATACCCATAAAAAACATATAATAGCCACCCTGGCGCCAACGATCGATCTTACAGTGCCAACCCGCGCGCACAGCACGTACGAACGAAAAAAATCGCGCCATTACAACCGACCAATGGGGAATTAGCTCCTCCTTTGACGAACACCGCCTTATAATACGCCACGCCCATCGGTGTACAGTGGCGCCGCGCGCGCCATACATGTGGCGAGCGCGCGAACTAATTGGAGCGAGACAGCGCTACACTGGGCCGTTCGTTTCTCGCACAATTTCCCCCAACCGATCATTAAGTGCTTAAATTCAACAGGAGTTGGTTGTGTCGGATTTCTTCGGAGGGGTACGCTATTAAAATATCCACAAACATTATCTTTAATTGGACAGAATTTTGTGCTTGTGTGCGTTCGCGGGCTGCGTTTTTTTTTTCGTTATAGAGTCAGTGACGATTCCGTTTTTTCCGAAACTTGATGACTGTTATCATTCGTGTTTAGTGCGCGGTGACCGCTCGCGAGATTTGATTGGAGTAACATATGCGACTGATTAGACTCGATAATCGAATTGTGCGGTGATCGAAAATGACATCAGTGACGTAACGTACATTCGCGACGAAAAACAATTACGGCCACGACGAAGTAAAATTGGAAAATGATGCCACGTGCTCTATAATTGTTGAATCGTAATGCGTGGATCGCTAATTGATTCGCAATTATCATTCTGTCCCGTTCTTTCTAATTGCTAGCAATTATTTTATTGGTACGCCTTAATACTACAGTGTTACTCTAACGTTAGATATCTTGAGAAATTTTATTTCTGATGTCAGTTTTTTTTTCTAATAAAAGTTAAGGACCAGTGACAAAGAGTGTAACAGACAAGTGGTTGACAGCAGAAACTAAATTAAATTGTGTGACATTTGTCTGTGGTGTTAAAAATATTTGTGTATCAGTGATGCTGTGTTTGTCCGCTTGATTACAACATTCACCGTAAGTACTATCAAATTTAATTTTAGTAATTGTAAATTGACCAGTTACACTGATTTATTCTGTGGTGATAGAGGATAAAAACCCTTTGATTTTTAAGAAAACAATAAAAAAGAAACTAGCAACACTCGCGATTCGCGGCTTTGACAAATAAAAATAAAATTTACGGCCAGCTACAAAGTTTTCAATTCTCGTCAAATCCCAAAATATATGCAAAACAACAGGTAAACTTAAAACCAGCACAATTTATTAAAAGACCCCTAGGGAAAAATTATATTGAAAACTAACTTAGGCCTAATAAGACGCTAATTGGAATTAGCGTTTATATTCTCGTATATAAAGAACTTTAACTGAATTTAATTTAATTGAATTTGTTTCATAATAATACCTTTTTGGAGAATGCACACCAGCCAATCTTAGTTCATCATCATCAGTTGCCCACTAGTGGAAATAGGTATCTCAAATTGGGACGCCACCGGCTTCTATCTTCAACCTTCTTCATCCATTTTTTTCTGTCTTTCTTTGCGTAAACCGTTGCTCTATCTAGTCCGAGAACTAATCTTGGTTAAGTCCGAGCTAAAGGAGAAGTAACATTATTGTTATCCTTCTTCTATCAACCTCATCATGGTGTACCTAACCATGATGAGGTTGATATCCTATTTCCAATTAACTTTATTGGAATTTGCAATATCATTTGAATTTTTGTTGGGGCTCAGCGCGGATCTCAACTTTAAAAATAAGATTTCATTAATTTTATGCCTGTGATTGCCAAAACAGACGGGTTTACGACCACTAACTACGATAACTCCAGGCAATGTACTTACTTAAATTTATTTATGAATTTTCTTACTAGACCTGTGTTTATTGGATTAAGAAGTTCAAAAATATATTTTTCGTTCTTATGTATTTCGTTATTATGCTTTTTGAGAAAACCTTGTTTAGGGTTTCAAATTAAATCATCAAGTCCCACTATTGAGTCAATCTCGTCAGCTGTTTATTTGAGACTAGATTTGAACTAACTGTTGGCAGTAGAAAATATAGAACTATCATTATTTTATTTTTGATGTCGTTAGCATTAATATTGTCAAAACTAGTCTATGTAGACTAAATTTGACTAAACACAGGATTAGTACCTGTTATAGGAATTATTGTCTGAGTCACAAATACTCTTTCAGATACTACAAAACACATTTCTACTTAAAACATATATTCTCTAACGTTTATTCTTTTAGAATATGATTATTTTCTTGATTCAAAATACCTCTAGGTACCTACTTCAAAGATGATCGTAGTCACATAACAAGAACTCACAAAACAGCAAAAAACCCCATGATGTTATGTGAGACTTCTATAAAATATTCTCACATCTATGTGAGATCATACTTTATTTATTATGTATTATATTCTTGTACAGTTTTTGTATAGAATGTCTATTCATAACGTCGCTTGAACAAATCTAAAAGCTGCAATGCAGTGCTATTTATCGCATGTTAGTAGAAAACTTAAATGTATATATCTCCTGTCCTATATCTCCAACAATATCAAAAATTCATAAATTCGTTTGTTATTTTCAATTTGCTGACAAAGGATATTGACGTAAAAAAACTGAAACATGCAGTGATATTTATTTATCCAAAAGAGATATCTGATTTACCAATAACCACTTTGACCCCGTTCTGGATTATATGTCCTAAAGCGTCTCGGCACTTACGATAGAATAGAAAAGAATGCCTAGCAATTTGATATAATTATCATCAACGGCAGCATCGGCTGGTTGCCTGCGACTCGCACACTGTCGTCAGTCCAACTATTGGGAGACCTGCCTACGCTGCGTCTTCTGGTTCGTCTTCGCCACTCGAGGACTTTTCTTCCCCATCACTTATCGGTTGTGTGATGTGGCCTGTTGAATTCTGAGAGCTATGACGGTGAATCGAGAGAGAATTTATAGATAGTCTCTTGTTGTGTGATTGTTAGTTTGGCATTTTAAAAATTAAATAGAATATTTTATTTACTGGTGCAGACGTAGACGAAAGCGTAATAGATTATTGTTAACGCATGGAAAAGGATCCAGTGTCGGCGGTTTCACTATGGCGCTAGTAGAAGGCATAAATAATGATCCTTTAGTCATATGCACAGTGCCCAGTGTCTTCTCGCAGAGTGCTGGTAACTGTACAAACTAGACTAGTTGGTAACTGTAGAGGAACTACTGTAAAAATACAGACCTAAGGATTTAATCTGTACCTAACACTTGCAACAACAGTAATAATCTTTATTTGATTTGAACTCAACAAAGGAAAAATAGCTCCATGGAAACATATCATTATTTCACTACAAACATTTGTAAGTGCAGATAATCTACAACAGGATAACTCTTACTTCATATCACTCTTTTCTTCTAACTATAGTTCATTTCTTCTAATGTCTCTTGAACAATGTATCAACCTGGCAGTTAAGAACCAAATATTTTTTTCATTTTAAATGATATGATATACTCACTAGTAGGTATACTGGTAAATAATACAATCAACTATCGTAAGAATACAAAGTTCACTCGATTGTGTTTTGTCAGCGTTATCACTATTGCTCAAAGAACTCAATGCAAAACTACTTTAACCAATTCAACTAAATTAAAAGGGGATTTATTTTTATCATCATCAGCCGAAAGATGCCCATTGCTGGACAGAGGCCTCTCCCTTAAAAGGAGAGGTTGCCATAATGCCCACGCTAGGCCACGTCTTTATTTTTATGGAAATCCTAAAAACATTTTTTTAAACCTTTTCTTAACAAAAAAAATTTACCTATACTGAAGAGTTAAACACTGTGCTTATGAAAATTGAGTGTGTTTTAACACCAGCATCTCACACTCACTGCTAGCTTGAAAATGATAATAGGAGAACCGTGTAAGGATAGTTAGGAGTACATAGCTCTCTGTTGATCACACGATTTGATCGCCAGGATGTATAGGTACCTACAGTAAAAGTATTAAACCCAATGATGCACACTCCACATGGAGCCGATATTTTTCAACATCAAATTGCCGCCATAAAATCAAATGATTACACACGAAATCATGGATTATATGAATTTATTGATTGATGAACTGATGGTGAATATTGGAGGTAACGCCGCTGCATTGATTTGGGGAATAAAAAGGGATATACGTATGTAGTATACAATTTGTACTCTCCATGATGCAGCAAGTAAAATTAAACGCTTTACTAACCGGAGATCGCGGCTTCGAATGCTCTGAAAGATGATTCATATACATACATATATTCACGCCTTTTTCCCGTAGGGGTAGGCAGAGCCCATGGGCCGCTTTTCGCTCCCGTGAGAAACGAAACGAGACGTGATGGGTGGCGAACCACATCGCCGCCATTTTGGTTAGTTAAATTATTCTATCATTAACCATTGCGTTCTCACGAATAACGAGGAAAAGGGAAGGATAGGTGGTGTAAATAGGAAAAGTAGGATATTACCACCCAGTAGGGCAAGGGATGGGACAGTAATAGCTAGGGAAGCCGGGGTCGCATATCCGTATACTATACCACAACTACCAGACAGATGAGTTGGGATGAGTATCCCATGACTCATATGATTCATATGGGCATGAAAAATGTCTTTCGACATCGCCACCTAGGTCTCATTCATTGGATTCGAATCGGATTCTCATATATACAAAAACATTCAGATTCATTCATTGCTTCAACAGTCATCATTCAAGACATATTATATGCCTCCCCCAATACACGCTATTGAGCCCGGTCTTCAGCACTCCTCATCCAGTCACTGCCAAGCTCAGAGAAAGTACCAAAGGAGTTAGTATCGCATCGATTCCCCGAACAAATTTTTCGTGGCACTTTTGCGGGGTGCGGGAGGCGAAGTAAACACACACAGATACACTTTCACGCATACCCACACTATAGTCAACTCGCAACACATTCAAAAATACACGCACACAAATAAAGAATGACCAGACCATATGAACAAAAATTTGGCAGAGGGGGTTAGCGCATCATGCTCTCTCCAGTGGTATCTCCTCTAAGCTGCCAACTGATTTGCGTATGTTGTCACTCCATCAGGTCACAGGGCGTCCTACGCTACGTTTTCCAGTTCGTAGTCTCCACTCCAGAACCAGTATTCTCCAACTATTATCGGTTTTGCGGCAAATATGCCCACTGCCACGTCAACTTGCTAATCCGTTGAGCTAGGTCGGTAAAATTCCTTCGGAGTCGCTGGATGCTCGGGGTGTGGGCCCTTTGAGCGTCCATTGAGTACGGTGGCGACTCCGAGGAGGACGGCGGCGGGGTTGCGACAACCGTTCCCGTGAGCACCGTGACAGGTTCCCGGGGGGCTACAATGCGCCCCCCTGCGGCGGGCTCAAAGGCAAGGCACTGAGGGGCCCCTGGTGCAGATCCCACTGGAGAGCCCTGGGGTCCGCCCTCTCATGTGCCGATGCGACAGCCGCGGGGGTTTTAGTGGGTAAGAATCCCACATACCCCGGTCGAGCCCCACAGCTCCCGGGGATCTTTCGAAGATTTCCCCCGCGTCAAAAAAAAAAGAAAAAGGTCGGTAAAATTGGTTGTCTGGCAAATTATTTCGTTTCTTATTCGATCCCTCAAAGATATACTGAGCATAGCGCTCTCCATAGCCCGCTGAGCGACCATACTACAACTAGTCGTACAACGAGTCCATTGGCTCCGTATGTCATCGCGAAGACTCTACGAAGTTTTCCGAACACTACCCAGCCTAGCTGTATTTTCCTTTCAACCTAGCTGTATAATGGTACGCTAGATAGGTAGTTGTTCACGCCATTGCCTTCACAATAGACAAAAGTAATATAGATATCATGAAAATAGTCTAGCTACGTTTTTACATGTCATCATAAAAATTCTCTTCTCTTTGTGCTTTGTTCGCAATTCGCACACCTATAATTGTAAAAATATTTTTTGTTACAAGATTTTGCAAACGAACCGATTTTTAAATATCCAATCCAATCATCTCCTTGTTCCCACACGGAACAAATTGGCGACTGTGACAGGATCTGCAACAGTAGTATTTTTCTATTGGTAGTTTTTTTTATATTAGGAATTTCAGATATTAGTTCTTGATTGACAACTACATAAAGTAGTTTACTATGGCTGCCGAACGATCAAACGGGCCGATAGATACATAAATCTAAAGTTCTATACGCATAGTATATTAATTATTAAAACCCTTTTCGTTCACTAAAATAGCAAAGAGAACGTATAATAGTTGTTTTGTGCCATGACATCCATCGATTAGATCGTAATATAGGTCTTCGTTTGTGTCAATACGATTATTACCAATTTCGTTGTGATCATTCGTCACTTTATTTTGGTAACTGTTATTTATATGTTGTTAGCAGTATAGCGGCTTTTGTATTCAGGTAACAGACCCTTTGGTCTAGAGGTTAGACCAATTGGTCTACTGAATACAAGTTTGGTTTGATTCCCACCTTAGGTCTATAGGTATAATTAGTATAGCAGCCCCGGATCTGGAGGGGGCAAACTGGGTCTGTTTCAGCGGGCGCCAAAGGCGTCATAATAAAAAAAAACGTAAAATAATATGATTAAAACTTGCTCTACTAAGCGCCTAGCATACGGAAAATATGATTAAAACTTGCTCTACTAAGCGCCTAGCATACGGAAAATATGATTAAAACTTGCTCTACTAAGCGCCTAGCATACGGAAAATATGATTAAAACTTGCTCTACTAAGCGCCTAGCATACGGAAAATATGATTAAAACTTGCTCTACTAAGCGCCTAGCATACGGAAAATATGATTAAAACTTGCTCTACTAAGCGCCTAGCATACGGAAAATATGATTAAAACTTGCTCTACTAAGCGCCTAGCATACGGAAGTTCTGGGTCACCGTCAACTTGTAAGAAAAGGCCCTTATAAAGGTGCGTCACTATCAAGATAAGAAATCGTAGATCGATACCACAGCCCCGGGTCGAAGAAATCGTAGATTCGGGGCTGTAGGCCAATCACCTGATTGTCTGTATAGTAAGATGATCCATGCGTCGGATGGACATGTAAAAGCCAGTCCTGCCTCTGATTTCTCCCCGATCGTGTCGGTCTTGCGTCCCATCTAAATTTAAGAGGTAAAAGGAAAAGAGAGTGCACTGGTGTCTATGCAAGCACTTGTGCACTATAATATCAAAAATAGTAAAACTAAAGTTTTAAGTACTGAGCTTTTAAATAGAACTAATCACACCACTCATTCCCGCCATCGGTCACCAATGAATACACCGATCATCGGTGAGTCCCAGGGGAACGCTAAATTCGCTAGTCTTGAAACCCGCAACATATTAAATTACACAACAGTTAAAAGGAAGCAGTTGGAAATACATAAATTCCACTGCAAAGCGGGAGACAAGCAATGAATTAACACAAGATCGATACAACCTCAAAAATGAAGATTCTTACAGGCGGACAACGAAGGCTAGTCCACCCGTAAGGCAAACGTGAGCCACTGTGATTTTGGATCGGTTATGCTCGCCATCGAAGTCTTTGCTTGTGGCGGCTTCGTGTGGCGGGTCACCCCCTTCCCTCTGATATGGTTGAGGGGAGTGATGGCTGCTGCTCGAGTCAACTCGTGCGCGGGTGCTGCTTGGGGGGACTGATCCGACTACTATCCCTTTGGCATTTTAGTTTGTTGTATTTTCGTCGTATTTTTTATTTTATTTGATACTAGCTGACCCACGCAGCTCCGCCTGCGCTATTTTTACGTTAACTAAACTTTTAATAACAGACATTCGAATCGAATACATAACCTCCTTTTTATTAGTCGGTTAAAAACTGGGACCCACTTTTTACTTGCTCTCCGAAGCACGGACCCGTTTAGTTCAAATGGCGTTAAACGGTCACCCATCTATTTAATGACCTTACCTAACGTTGCTTAACCCGATCGATTACAAAACCTTGATAACTCTCTATGAGTGTTCCCTTATTAATATTTATTTTAATTATGAAGAAAAATTGATAAAATCGGACCAAGCGTATAACCAAGTACCCATTTTGACTTTAATCCCCTCTCCCAAAAGAACCGTGCTAGATTACGAGATAAAAAGTATCCTATGTCCTACCTCGTAGTAAGATCTCAAATACTATTGAACGAAACCACTACTTTTCTTGGCCCAATTGGGCCCAAACACCGACAACCCTTTTGGTACTAGATTCAATGGTATTATAATTAGAGACAGGTGATATTGAATTTGATTACTCGTCCACAAAGTCGGTACCTTTGTTTAGTCAACTGCAGTATATTAATCGTCATAATTAATAACTGATGAACTAAATAACGGAGCAGATTTATAATTAAAAGGAAACTAATTGATTTTCAACGGTAGCCATTTTGTTTCATTAGTCTGTGATAAAGACGTTTGAATCGAATAGTGATGGGAGTAACTTGAATTTTGAATATCGGTTCTCGATATTTATACTTAACCGATTTCAAAAAAGGAAGGAAGTTCTCAATTTGACTGTATATATATATTTATTTACTACCTAAATAAAGCCATTTTTGACGCTTAAAATTACTGCGTCTTGGGAAAGTCCAATTTCTAGATCACTGTAGTACAGCGTTTTTTGTACACGATTTCGGGACGACAGCAACATGCCTTCCAATATGCAACTGCATTCCACTGCCGCTCGTCATCGGAGACATTAGTTATAGACCCTTGAGCCCTGTAATTTCACCAACTACAGTGCCTTTTACACTGGAATATTAAAATATTTACACATTGCTGCTATGTGGCAGAATATCTGACACTGCAATGGTCGGTACATACCTTGAAACGGCCCCATGCATAAACTACCTGTGTGCATTTTTACTATCTACTCTATAATCTTCTGTTTTTTAGTACTAGGTGGTAGGTTCCTTGTGCAAGGAACCGTCCAGGTAGGTACCACCGCAGTGTCAGATATTCTGCCGCCAAGCAGCAGTGTGTAAGCATTGCTGTGTTCCGGCGTGAAGGGCACTGTAGCTGGTGAAATTACTGGACACAAAGACTTAATATCTAATGTCTTAAGGGTCGGCAACGCGCTAGTGATTATTCTGGTTTTGCTAGTGTCTATAGGCTGGGACTGCTTACCATCAGGCGGGCCGTATGCTTGCTTGCCACTTTGGTAGTATAAAAAAAGCTAAACATTCGATAATTTACGTAAATTTCCAAAAACCTTGCTAAGTACCTTTTATTAAATTAAATATCTGTCTATACCTGATATGTATGTTTACGATAGATATTGTTATATTTAGGTACATCATACAGATTAACCTAAATAAGATGTATGTAACTTGACTATTTTCTATAATACAGATTTTTATATTATTATTAATATCACCCATTGAAATTTCGATATCGATAAATAATAAAGAACATTTTAGATGTAAGTAGATAAAATTTTGATAAAATCTTAAAAGCGTATACCTACATTAAAGCGAATGAAAGTTTTATTGTCAATTTCAAGAGGTACTTAAGTAACCCTAAATGCCACAATCGATACTCAAATAGAATTAAAATCGAATAACAACATTCGAGTGACATAAATGCGACTCGAGTGCACTTGTCCCATCACTATCGATGCGTCAGATCCCCACGTAATTACAATACTATTTTCTTTATAAGGTTAATACACGAATTTATATTTACTTCGGGTTAATACTACAAAATGGCGGTCCTTTTGACAAGTTATTAATGACATTTGGTAGTAAATGTTGACTACAGTCGAGTTAGGGCTGCGTTTTTTTTGTAAATTACGGTTGGGGCGTGGATCCCTAGATCTCCATCGAGTACGGTGGCGACTCTAAATATAGCGGCGTTTAGGGTTGTGACTCCCGGCCCCTAGAGCCCCGTGATAGGTTAACATGCACTCCCGGCGGCGGGCTCAAAGCCAAGGCATTGATAGACATCTGGTGCAGATCCCATCGTAGAACCCAAGTTCCCTCTCATGTGCCGATACGAAAGCCGCCTCAGCAGCGGGGGTTTTAGTGGGTAATAATCCCATATACTCCGGTTGACAACAGGTCCCGGGGACAGCGGCTTCACCCCTACCGAGTCCGGGTACCCTTTGCAGCAAAAAAATGTAGTTGTGTTAAAGTGTTTTTCGGTACCATAATGACTCTTGAGTGCACTCCATTTAATTAAGAAAGCTTAACTAAACCTTCAACAGAAACTAACTTGTCATGTTAGCAAGAAAACAAAAGATGCATATCAGTGATCGCGTGAGATAGCGGTCTATAGAGGCGAACGGGAAAATACCACTACCATTGTTGAAATAAGCAGTAATCTCACGACGACAAACACTAAGTATCAGCCGCCAAAACAGGCCCTATGCTGAACAAAAGGCTCCTTAGAAGGGAGGGTTTGCCATAATCCCTACATTTGGCAGGCGTCTTGAGGATCGCAGTATCTATTGGTGGTAGGTAAACTAATAGAAAGACGCTGCTGCCCGTCTTCTTGTTTTCCCTTAGTCGCCTTTTACGGACATTCAAAGGGAAGCGATGGGAGGGTGCTATTCTTACCCGGACACCCCACGGGCCGCTCTACGCTCTATTAATGCCATTTAATGAATATATTAATGCCATTTAATGAATTTATTAAAAGGTTTTAATAATCTACGACCTAGTATATTCCATTTGGCATAAATATCCGTAGTTAGTTCAGTAATTTTAATGCATTTTAACACGCACATACTTACACTGTTGGCTTCGCTACAGAAATATCATACAATGTATGAACGGATTACGATAAAACTTCATCCTAACATATTAGTATGGCATTTTTTCTTGTAGCTCAATGAATATCCACGATTACGGACTATCGGAGGATTGTTCAATATTTATGTGTTTTGGTTCTTTAATCGAACTTACTTTGTTGGATTTACTTTTTCTTAAATTGTCACAGCAATTTTCTTTTCCTTCTAAACTGTATCTTCTCTTTTAGTGTGCAATAAAGAATATTTGTATTGTATTGTATTGTTTTTACTATTGCTTTAAAAAAGGACATTGCTGTAAAAAAGTTTTCTGAACTTGACGTATCGAATTTACTATTTATATTTAGAATTTGTTTCGCAACCGCGAACACACATTTTATAATTTTCTTTTTCTCATTTTACTTGATAATATAGTTTATTTTGGAATCGCAAACTGGGCAGGAGACTAACAGAAGTCATAATATTACATGGGGCTTGTGGCGAGTTCCGTGCGTTAAACAATTCTTGCCGTACCTATTATCGGAAACAAGTTTAACAAATCCAATAAGCCCCTTAAATATTAGCAGCTTCCATGGTGCTTCACAGCTGGACTAGCCTTAACCTAAGCTTAAAGGTAAAGTACACTAGCTAAAACGCCTATTCACTCTAGCCTTGAAGACACCCAAAATATAATCGGACGGGAAAACCGACGCAGGCAAACTAATTGCAGTTCTTAGCTGTAAGTTTCTACGTATTACAAATGACAAAGCAAATCGCTTAGTCTGGCCTACTCTGGACTGATTGGCCGTTCACAATGAAAAGTTGTACGCTCTCCATATTACTATTTAAGGGTGCATGTTATAATATCATGGCGTCTTCTGCTACGGATTTTTTCGTATAAATATGTATGTGTATATCTATGCACAAGCGCATTGTAAATAAAAATATTACAGACGTGTTTATTTTTATCGATTATTTTATTGGTGTTTCGTGTGTATTTGCATCGAAGCGAACGAATGGCGCAATTAAATAATTGACATTAAATATTTTTATTGAAGCTTAGATTTCACGTCTTATTATTATTATCTGCTGGTGCGCATAATTACGCTATTGGGTTTATTAAATGTATTTTTAGCATATTTATTAAATATGTCGTCGTGATAATAATGACATTACAGACTAGCGTTGTTTTCCTTTTTCTTAGCCGTTTCTTCATGATTGAGGGACGTGACTTCTGCAGTATTTTTTTTTTGAGAGTAATCCCACCATTTATTCCCACCACTGTTACTCCTATAAGCCAGGATCTACAGTGGTCACCACTGAAGACACCAAGGTTTCGCCCTCAGCGAGTCCCAGGGGAACGCTAAATTGTCTTGGAACCCGCAACAAATTTAATTAAAAAGGTAGATAGGAGGAGTTGGAAATACATATATTCCACTATACATATATATACAC
Organism: Furcula furcula; assembly: GCA_911728495.1. Taxonomy (NCBI): domain Eukaryota; kingdom Metazoa; phylum Arthropoda; class Insecta; order Lepidoptera; family Notodontidae; genus Furcula; species Furcula furcula. Next base: position 6,814,408 of record OU452269.1, read on the forward strand.
ATATACATATATACACTATTCTACAGTATTCTGAAACCACCGTTCTATAAGCCGATCGATTCAATGGTCTACATAGGCTCGCCTGCCTAACGCATCGGCATGCGTGCCTCTCCTGCCCTCATTCCGACTAGTCATGAGATGCTGTCAGGACCTCTCCTGATTAGTGAGGATGGAGAGTCTTTCCTTGACTTTAGCTCTTCGGGAATAAATGCATTTGTGCGATCCTCTACACACGATACGTTGAGCATTCTGTGCCAACATTTCGAATGCATCTATTCTTCGCCGAGCGCCTTCAATTGCCAGGTTTTGAGGCATATAGAAAGATACGCATTAATTTGACCTTAATGCCACAGTTAATAGCTCTTTTTCTCCATAGCTTCTTGATTCTTTTTACCGCTGCTTTTGCTACTTGAGCTCTTATAATAACTTCTTAATCACCGACTTCATCATCGCTTATTTGTGTGTTTTTCTTTAGTGCCGGCGTAATGAGGAAATTAGCTATCGTTCGTTACTTGTTTAGCTAGGGCAGAGGTTCTTCTAACACAGGAATCTTCATTTCAGTAGCTCGAATGCTTTACCTAATTCTTCAGCCTGTTGCCACCCGATGCTGCGTGAAAGCCTCCTCCAATGCATGCCACCCTTCTCGGTCTTGAGCTTTCCTCATCCAGCTTCGTCCGGCTACCATAACTAGGTCATCAGACCATCTGGCTAGTGGTCTGCCGACGCTTCTGCATCCCGTACGCGGTCTCCACTCCAGTATCTTTTTTGCCCATCTCTCGTCTTCACTTCAACTTTCCTCTTTACCTACTGTTCATAGTTATTCCATCCTGCATCATAGGGTAGGATTGCATGAAGAAATATCTAATCGGTATTATTTATTTATACTTTATGCACATGAAATAGTAACAAAGGCGGACTTATTACCTGAGGCATTCTGTACCAGTCTATTTTTTTTAATCCTCTGTTTTTCGGTCGACCAATAATACAACCTATAAATACTTGCTTTATCAAATTAAGTAGGTACCGACAGTACCTATAAAGAACGAGTAAGAAAATACAACACAATAATAAATTTATTTTGAACCTACTAGATTTGTTCACGATATCAGACAAAAAAGAGTAAAAAAAGTTAACTCAGCTCTAGATACAGTTTTTATTTGTCTATGACGTGTACAGATTAATACAACAATGGCTATTATTTCGCGCCCTTTCTATTGTGAAGCCGCCATTATGCTGAACTGTCAATGGGGCTAAGAACAAGATGGCGGCGGCAGCACGCGACGTTGTTTACAGATTTACCGCGGTGTATTAGCTTTATATTTTTATTGATTATTCTGCGGGGAATAAGGTCAATTATGTAGATATTGTTATGAATATACCGTATTAGATGTGTTGTGGATTTATTAGATAGTGAAGTATTTTCGGAATATTTATTTGGCTAGTTTTTTATTAATATAAAAAAGGCTTAGAATATGTATAAGTACTATAGGATGCTTATTTCAAGTAAGAACACGTAGGCACGAGTAAGAACATCAAAATACATAAATATCATGTCACCAACAATAGGTATGATACCTTCAGCTGCATTTATCGACATTTGCGCTTGTGACAGATCAAACCCACCGCTACTTGTCAGTATAGCTCTTATAATTTAACTTTAAGTAGTTCAATAACCTGCCTCTTAGAGGAAAATCTGCCTACAATTTGTTTAAGAGGACCATAGACAAAGGCGTGCTCTATTCTTAATATATAAACTCTATGAAAAAAGGCTTAACACATTGACATTAATCTCACCTGATCTTGGGACGTTGAAGTCATGTGAGGACCATAAACAACTCTTCCCGTTGTTCTTTATTATCATCCATGGTAAAGAGTAAAATTCTCTATGCTGGCAGAAAAAAATCGAAGTTGGGTCTTTCAGTCATCGGCATGGGAATCGACATAGAGCATACAGCCCATTATCATGCAAGAACATAACACTATTTTTTATACAACCAAGCAACCATGCGGCTCGCCTGATGGTAAGCAGTCACCGTAGCCAAAAACGCTAGCAACGTCGAAGTAATTACAAGCGCACTGCCCACCTTTAAGACAATATATGTATATAAAGTCTTTTGTCTATGGTAATTTCACCAGCTAAAGTGCTCTTTACACCGGAACAGCTATGATACCTAACCGGACAGTTCCTTGCACAAGGAACCTAGCACGTAAGAATAGTGTAGTATATACATGAACCAATGACGTAGCCACCATTCTCGCTAATCCAACCAGTTCAAGGCGACACGACACTCAAAGTCTAAATACTAGATAGGTATACTTTTTGCACCGACGTTGTTCTTGTAAATTCAACCTTCATAGGCACAGGCGCAGTGAAAACCACTCGCTTTAAAACCCGAAGATTACAGGTTCAATCCCGCACTTTCATTAACAGTTCTACATCGCACTAACATTATTCTCTATTACAAAAAATGAAAATAAATTGTGGTCTCTGTAAGTCATTTTGCTGCAGAAATGGGGCATACTCGTATTTAAAAAATAAAATATTTTGTGATAAATGTGGAAAACCGACTACCGACCGCTAGTGATTCAAAGCGACGCAAGTATGCAGCTCTAGGTTTGAGCTATATATTTGCGCCCTTTGCGGTGAAGACCATGGGGCCTTGGTCTCATGAGTCGTACGTATGCGACCGCAACGACGTGAATCACCCCACTGAGTTTCTTGCCGGTTCTTCTCAGTAGGGGTGCGTTGTGAACCGGTGGTAAACTCAGCCCTCTCTTAAGCGACAGCCCAAGCCGAGGCCGTGCCTCCCTGAGGTGCCCTTGTGCTCGTCGCTACTGCTGCCGTAAAGGCTAGAGCGCTTTAAGCGCTCGCCTCCTATTGTCCGGTGAAGCTGCAATGGCCATCTGCGGCCAACAGCGTCTATGATTCCCAGAAAAAAAAAAAATGGTCTCATGAGACGCACGGTATGGTGAAAGAAATTTCATCCATACTTATCGAAGTCAGGAGACCGTCGGGCTGGTAACTTTTTCTGCCAACGTATAAGCTTGGCCATACAAAGGGGTAATGCCGCCAGTCTTTTAGGTACCCTTCCCTCCCAGTGCGGCGACAACTTCGAGGAAGTTTTTGACCTAGTTTAAGTATACATATTTGTAAATAAACTGTAAATATTTAGTTTCAATAAATTTCTTTTGACTTATGGTACTGAGACGTGGTCTTTAACAGCTGGCCTTTTGGAGAAGCTCAGAGTCACACAACGAGCTATGGAGAGAGCTATGCTCGGAGTTTCTTTGCGCGACAGAATCCGGAATGAGGAGATTCGCCGAAGAACCAAGGCCACCGACATAGCTCGTAGAATATGCAAGTTGAAGTGGCAGTGGGCAGGCCACATCGCTCGAAGAACCGATAACCGTTGGGGAAGAAAGGTTCTCGAGTGGCGACCACGAACCGGAAGACGCAGCGTAGGCAGGCCTCCCACTAGGTGGACCGACGACATTGTTCGCGTCGCAGGCAACCGGTGGATGCAAATAGCAAATTGTCGTTCATTGTGGCGGTCTAAGGGGGAGGCCTATGTTCAGCAGTGGACGTCTTCTGGCTGGTGATGATGATGATGAAATTTCTTTTGCTTTTGTGATATGATGAAAATATTGCGCACTAAGACCAAGACCGGTATAATTCTAAGTGCCTACTTACTTAAATGTATTTGATACTAGTGCTTTGTAGTCTCTGTGGGGCAGTGGGAAACCACTTGCTTTGAAAATCAGAGGTAACGGGTTCGAATCCCGCGGGGAGTAACAACTTTGTGTAGTTGTTCCTTACTAGCCAGGACAATGCAGGCCGATCATATGATTGCCTGTAAAGTAAGATGATCCATGCCTCAGATGGGCATGTAAAAAGTCGGCCCTGTGCCTTATCTCTCCCCGGTTGTGTCGGTTTTCCTCGCGTCTACCCAACTGGAAGAGATGAGTGGGTGATACCCCACGGGTCACCTTGGAAAATGCAATGATATGAGTCGCGGTTAGGACTCTGGGGACCGATTGCAAGGTGATTGTTTTACCAACTCGATTGTCTAAGTAATCGATACTTATTTATAGAGTAATAAACATTTAAGAGTTACGATTGATTGTTTAGCTTTTTGCTTTAAATTTCCATTTGTATTCTAGTTTTTGTGGTGTTATATCGATTCGTTAATCGATAGATGATTGACATCACATAGACAACGAGATAAAAATTATGCGATAGGCACTTGTTTGCTCTTGGAGACAAATGCCTATCGCAGCTATGGGCTTTGCTCGCCAGAGACTTCTGGCGAGCAAAGCCCAGAATGTCTCGATAGCGTTGATATAGGCCACCGGGGAGGTCTTGGTGTGTAAAAACCCGGTCTCCACCCCTATGGGGATTTGAAGGTCATCGATATAATATGTAAACTAGATAGGTGTCACGTCCAAAAAGTGGGAGACAGAAATAGCACTCTTGTGTCGCTATTTCTTTGCAAGCTATAGCCTGACAAAATTATTTTTGCCGATAGGAGTGTCGCTACTCAATTAAAACATTTTTCAAGCCACCAAAGAAGATTAGTCAGTTTTTACCATCAGTCAAGTGCCATGTACCTCTACAAGATGCAGAAGTATACGGGCTAGATTGTGATTGTGGGCTCTCATACATCGGGCAAACAAAGCGAGCAGTAAAAACCCGTGTAAAAGAACATATAGCTGACGTTAAACATCGACGCTATACGAAGTCTGCAGTCTGTGAACATGTTCTGGATCGCTCCCGCCATTATATTAGATTTGACAAACCACAAATCCTCGTGAAAGAACAGCGATTCCTGCCAAGAATGATTCGTGAGCCAAAGACAAGCATTCCACTGCAAGACCTTAAGATACGGTAAGCTCTTTTTGCGTAGATCGGACTAACAATAATAATTAGAAGACCTGAGGGTACCCAAATACAACTATGACGTATGGAGATCTTCCACCTCAGTCCGCCCGTGACCATGAATGCTGTAAAGTATTCGAAACGTCGGGTAATTAAAATCATAAATAAACCGCGATATAATCCGTAACAGCTCAGTGGGCGAGCGCTTGCCTTGGAAACAAGGTGCGCAGGTTCGAACCCCGGCTCGCACCTCTGATTTCTTCAATGAATCATGTGCGAATCGTCTTTGTGCGATTGTTACTAGCTTTCGGTGAAGGAAACCATCGTGAGGAAACCTGCGTGTCTGAGAAAGACTAACTAGCTTTCGAATGACGTGTGAAGTCCGCCAACCCGCACTTGGCCAGCGTGGTGGACTATGGCCTAAGCCCCTTCATCTTGAAGGGAGGCCCGTGCCCAGCAGTGGGACATTAACAAGGGCTGGTATTATTATTTATTATTATTATTATAATCCGTAAAATTAGTTTCATCTCAAAGTGTCGCTGCTGTCTATATGATACTGTCAAACTACACGTGATTATCATAATACAACCGTAGAGCTGGTTTCAGACTACGCTATACTATTGAGCTATATAGTATAGCAAAGAAGGACGTAATGCTATAATATATAGCATGGCGTTCACATTACGCGATATTATCGCAAGGATTTATAGTGTATCGCTCGTTTCGCTTGCGGGACGGCCGGGGGTGAGGGAGGAAGAAGAGGACGGCGCGTGATATAGCACAGTATGCACTCAACACATCGCACCAATTTATAGCATATAGTAAGCCAATAACATATAGTACAGTACAGTGTGAACGTGTCATTAACAATGTATGGTGCGCGATATTGTTGTGCTATGAGCTATATACTATATGCAAAATTATAGCGTAGTCTGAAACCAACTTTAGTAGATGTCATTTTGCTAGTGAATGTTTATCTAGTTAATATATTATATCGATGATTGAAATCAAACAACTTTTACGGATTATAGAAAGGTTTATTTTGAATTTTTACTTTCCCGAGGTTTGGAATGCGTTGCAGCACACATGGCCACGAGAGTACTGAGGTATTGGACCGCAAGCCGGGTCACCGGCTCCGGGCGCCAGCTTCAGGGGGCGCCAAAATCATAATTTAATATGATTAAAAATATAAAACGAGCTCCACAAAGCGCCTAGCATACGGAATCCTGGTTAGCTTGGTTATCGACTTGGAGGAAAAAGGAGCCATACAGGCCCACACACAAGTGAACTTGTGATGCCGATTTGAGATTTGAGTTTTATTAAAGTAATTTCTCAAACGTTAGAGAGAGGGGCGCCACTCTAGCCCCAGTTCGAAAAAAATGTAGATAAGGGGCTGATCTTTACGACGTTCTACAAGGTTAGCCCAGGCCAATGTGCAACCTTCGGAGTCGCTGGACGACGGCGACTCCGAGGAGGCGGCGAGGTTGCGACCCCCGTCCCCGTGAGCACCGTGACAGGTTCCCGGGGGGCTACAATGCGCCCCCCGGCAGTGGGCTCAAAGGCAAGGCACTGAGGGGCCCCTGGTGCAGATCCCACCGGAGAGCCCTGGGGTCCCCCCTCTCATGTGCCGATGCGACAGCCGCGGGGGTTTTAGTGGGTAAGAATCCTACATACCCCGGTCGAGCCCCACAGCTCCCAGGGATCTTTGGAAACCCCGCGTCAAAAAAAATAAAAAAATAAAAGGCCAATGTGCAAAGCCTTGAGCACAGGCGCAGAGTAGCCAGCCTCTCGGTATTCTACAGGATGCATTTTGGAGAGAGTGCGCAGGAATTACATGACTTGACTCCACCATCCCCCTTCTATCAGTCTATCAGTATCCAGTTATAATATGACTGTATTCAAGGCTAGATTGAATAGGCTTTTAATAAGCTAGTGTATTTTACCATCATCGTTGGCATCGCTGCTTTCCGTCGGGTAGGATTGCAGTCAAGCACTTTTCTAGAAAAAAATAATACAGTAACACTGGAATGATAAGTTATTAACGCGTTCTATAAAATGTCAACTACGCTACGGTTATTTGATGAGAAGCCACGTCGAACCGGACTGGTTATAAATAACATCTGATAAATCCTTTTATATTAACCAGCTTCCTTTAAGGAGAAATTCTATGTATAAATTAAATCAACCAGTTGATGTAGTTATTAGATTACCTGGCTACTGATATAGTAATACGTGGGTGTAATTCCCACTAAGAAAGAATATTAGTGTGCATGTCTGCTCGTTTATATACTGGGTGTACCGGAAAGGGTATAGCAAGCTTATTTTTTTTTGGGAATGATAGACGCTGTTAGCCGCAGATGGCCATTGCAGCTTCACCGGACAATAGGAGGCGAGCGCTTGAAGCGCTCTAGCCTTTACGGCAGAAGTAGCGACGAGCACAAGGGCACCTCAGGGAGGCACGGCCTCGGCTTGGGCTTAAGAGAGGGCTGAGTTTACCACCGGTTCACAACGCGCCCCCACTGAGAAGAACCGGCAAGAAACTCAGTGGGGTGATGCACGTCGTTGCGGTCGCATACGTACGACCCTTCGGCCTCGCCGGCGAGACCGGTGTCTGGTATAGCAAGCCAATGCGTGTGTATAGTATGGGTAGTAATGACCCCGAAAAAAATGACAAATACGCAAATAATGTATACTAGCTGACCCACGCAGCTCCGTCCGCGCTATTTTAACGTTAGCTAAACTTTTAATAACAGACATTCGCATCGACTGCATAACCTCCTTTTTTATAGTCGGTTAAAAACTGGGACCCACTTTTTACTTGCTATCCGAAGCACGGACCCGTTTAGTTCAAATGGCGTTAAACGGTCACCCATCTATTTAATGACCTTACCTAACGTTGCTTAACGTGATCGATTACAAAACATTGATAACAACTCTCTATGAGTGTTCTCTTACTAATATTTATTATAATTATAAAGAAAAATTGATAAAATCGGACCAAGCGTATAACCAAGTCCCCATTTTGACTTTAATCCCCTCTCCCAAAGCAACCGTGCTAGATTACGGGATAAAAAGTATCCTATGTCCTACCTCGTAGTAAGATCTCAAATCATGCCAAGTTTCATTTGAATACATTCAGTAGTTTCAGCGTGATGCGCGGCCGTGATACACACAGACAGACAGACAGACAAAAATTAAAAAAAATACCGTTTCGGCTTCAGTATCGGTTATAGAATGCCCTCCAAATATAATTTTCAAAATATCTTCAATGTACAGAATTGGACCTGTTACAGTTTTATTATAAGTATAGATAGATATAGATTTTGCATCACATACAAAACTTATTTGCATTGTCTAAAAGCTGTTTCTAAGCAACCTGTGTTATACTGCCTACTCATTATGGGACCACTGTTTCTTATTGATTACGTGCCTGCCTTGTTTAATTAGAATTTCATCCATTTTAGAATAAATAACGGACATAATTTTGAGCTTACTGCAAAAAAACTGTTGACTATTTTCATTATTTTCTTTCACAAAATGATTGTTTTTGGGTTAAACAATGGGTCATTACCGGCTTGATACCCCATTTATGGGACAACCTGTATAAATACTCATATACATGTAGTTATATTTTAAGAACTTATAACACTAATTTTTAAAATAATAATAATGTTATCCGGGTCATACCCGGCGGCGGCAAATCTATTTTTAACACGATTAACCAACTATGTACGCAGCAGATAGGTATTATAGTGCACAAGTACTTACTTCCGTACATACAAGTGCATTCTCGCTTAACATCAGGGGAACGTTTTAGTTCTCGAAACACCTAGGTTGAGTAAAAACTCGTCTGGGGGCTCTAAAAGACCAAAACGGGAGACCCCTCCGCTTTTTTATTTCATTTTGACGCGGGGGAAATCTTCCAAAGATCCCCGGGAGCTGTGGGGCTCGACCGGGGTATGTGGGATTCTTACCCACAAAAACCCCCGCGGCTGTCGCATCAGCACATGGGAGGGGGACCCCAGAGCTCTCCGGTGGGATCTGCATCAGTGGCCCCTCAGTACCTTGCCTTTGAGCCCACTGCCGGGGGCGCATTGTAGCCCCCCGGGAACCAGTCACGGTGCTCACGGGGACGGGGGTCGCAACCCCGCCGCCGTCCTCCTCTGTGTCGCCGCCGTACTCAATGGACGTTCTAAGGGCCCGAAAGTCCAGCGACTCCGATGGGGAGACCCCTTCCTAACCTAACCTAAAAGTCTCGCGGCGTTTGCTCTTTGTATGGCCAAGCTTATACATTGGCAGAAAAAGCTACCAGCCCGACGGTCCCCTGAGACTTCGATAAGTTTGAATGACATTTCTTTCACCAAATTGTGAGTCGCATGAGACTAAGGCTTCAAGGTCTCCATCGCAAAGGGTGCAAATTTATAGCTGGGACCTAGGGCTGCATACTTGCGCCGCTTTGCATCACTAGCGGCCGCCGCAGCCCCTCCAGCCGCCCTACAAGTTGCCGGGGTGTGGGACGCAGCAAGTGTATCGACACATGTCGCATCCAACACCAATGGCTTTCCATGTTGCCATGGTATTAAAGTGTTGCCAAGGTTTCAGTACAGCATGAACATCGGCAGTGACAAGCCCCCTGCAAATAATTATCATTCCATTTATTTTATTTTCCACGAATTCTTTACATTTTTAAATATTAAAAACATACATTTAATACAAAATACAAAATATAAAAACGGCTTCTAACCAGGTGCGCGATCAGGGTCCTAGCAGACGGTGGTTAAGGCTCCAGAGAGAGGAACTTCTTCACAATACGTGCCGTCTCCAGGAGCACTGCCTTTTTGCATCTGGTCCGTAATCTAGCCGTCTAACGTGAGCCTCTTGAGATGTTTATCGAAGCTCTTGGCCATTAGGCCGTGGGCGGAAACGACTATGGGTACAATGATTGCCTTATCAATGGCAAATGTTGACAACCTCGTGCGCGAGATCAAGATATTTGCATTCTTTATCTATCTCCGCCTTCATGAGGTTCTCGTCATGAGGGACAAAGAAGTCTACAATCATTGCACGACGCTTTCGCTCGGTGCGATATATATTATCATTATTGTTATTAGGTATACACTATGTTTTTACAATCTATCTGACGGCTAGATTAATCCAGTATAACTGCAGTAATATTTTATAATGTCACTGGTCACGGACATTACTGTAGAAGTAATACATTTTTACATTTCGTGTCCAAAGTCGTACATAACTCCACGCAATGTGCTTTGTACGAAATTGCTAATATTCATATTCTGAGTAATATTTCAGTTGTGTTAAAATGAAATGTTACTTTTTACGTGGTAATAGTAGTTTATTAATAATAATAATATCCCTCCTGGCCGAAACGACCACAGTGGCCAATCTTTCACAAGATTAGACATGTACAATCGCGGACATTTCCGGTGTACCACTGTTAGAGCTATAATCGCTTGCACGTTCGTCCAAATGCAGAGCTAGTTCCGCCTCGTTTTATGGCAGCGGGGCGTACCCGTATTGCCGCAATAAATGCCATTGTTATTATTGCATTTTGAAAGGCTTGCGCTGGCATCGCCGTGTTACCTGTATTCAATGAAATACAAGCCGAGTAATCATAGTCGTGTAGTTAATTACTTATTAGATGAAAGTCGGTATACCATCGATAACCCTTTAGAATTGGCATGTATAAGTAGTTACTGATAACAAGAAATTAATTAAAAACACATGATCTTTGAAAACATAAGTTTAGTTCTATTTGGATTGATTTGGAGACATCTTTATATATAAAGAAGATAATTGAGCTTTTGCCTTATATCCAATTTATTTTATTGAAGCAAAGAATACTCTCTAAGATCCGGTTTACGGATAAATAATCTATAAATAAATGTGTTCCTATCAGGAAAAAAATAAATATTGTTATTTTATTAGTATTTAGATTTACAATGTGTTACTTAGCTTGGACGATAAAATCAAATTAAAAGTTTTAGAAAAAAAACAAAATGAACTAACTGGTTTCATTATAGCTTTGACCAAAACAAAAAATGAACCATAAAAAAATTTGACGGGCCTCTTGGTCTAGTGGTTAGACACCCTGGCCACTACCCAAAAGATCGTGGGTTTGATTCCCACCAACTGTCTGTGTGTTTTAACTATTTAAGTGTGTATTTACAAAAAAAGTGTATAAGTAAGTATTAGTATCAGATAACTGGTCTGCCTAGTTTGGGATCGGATGTAAATTGTCGAAGAAAAAATACAACATTTAAAACTCCATCGCATTGCTTCAATCTATTGTTTCCATTTTTTTTTACTGATACATCGTAGCTTCGAAACATTTTTTTTTAATCGGTATTCTTTTGAATAGTAGGATTACCTGCGGCGGGTGTCTAATGCTTTTTTAGTAATGAAAAAAAAACTGTGCCTTAGAATAGTACTACAAATTTCGCCTTACATCGCTAATGACTGTTTGGTCTGGAGGTCTACGGCGATATTTGCAGTATAGAGCAAGTGCCATGGTTCGAACCCCACCGGCTGTATCGCTTTTTGTATAGTGTAAAATATTTTCAAAGAGCATTCGTCGACATAATAATATAGCAATTCATAGGTGGAATTGAAATATACTGTGAGTATGTTAAATTAATAACAAAAAACTTTTTATAGGTATTCCATTCCACATCATTTATTATCACTGCCGCAGTGTTCAGGTTTTTTTACAAGCTTAGTGTGGTTATTATGATATAATTACATTTTTCTATTTTACTGTTAAATAAAATAGAAAATTATAATTAAATCATATGAAATGTGAAATCGGAGGCGTTACACACTTCTGGTACTAAACTTGGCAGACCTTGAGTTATGAATACCCAGACAATTCCTTCAAATAGTATTTTTCACATTTTTAAAATTATACCCAAGTATAAGACCAACTGCCGCACGCAAACGTCAATTATAGTTAATTGTGATTAAGTCATATTTTGTAAATGGATTATTTCGACTTTCGAAGCTAAATAACACTTAATATGCGGATAGTGAGTAGATAATATATCAATAATCTCGTAATTATTACTAAAAGACAATCATAAGAGACTCGGAGAGTCGAAATAAATAGATTACAAAAAATTACTTAAATGCGATTAAAGTTAATTGATGACTGTGCGTGCGGCAGAAAGACAAGTAAATACATTAATTAACATTCAGGTTATTTCTAAAGCTCTGATAGTCAATTGTAATAACTGTTCGGTAAACGACTCACTTGGTAAAGCAACGTCAGGCAAGGTCAGTCTTTAGATGGGTGATCGTTCAGTGGCATTTGAACTAAGCGTCTCCGTGCTTCTGAAGGCGCGTAAAAAGGCAGTTCCAGTTGTTATCATCTAGACTAGACAGCAGTCTAGCATCTAGCAGCAACTTAAACAATTGACATCAGGTTGGGTACTAACCATACCACAAAAAAAGGTTATTTCTATTGGACTGGTAAATTAATATACAACAAGCTAATAATTGAAGAAAAAACAATCTTATCTCAACAAACTAAGACTTATTTTAAATATTTATGTTTTAGTCAAAGCAATTCTTAAAATTAAGGTATGGGAGCGAGCAAAACGTGGTCAATGTAATAGTTTTATTACCTATTGTTCTAAAATTCCTTATCTACTTTTCTTGGTTATCTTCCATATTAAAATTAAGCCATTATTAGCACATGATCTACTTATTTTAGTAAAACTTAATATTCAATTTACCTAATAAAAGAAAAGATATTAGTATAATAGATTTGAATTACGATGATTAGTTCAAATTCATCAAAGTAAATATATTCATGTTATAAAAAAAATATTATGAATAAATGAGTTTTATAGTAGGTAGGAATACAGACATAATACTATATAAAATTAGAAGAAGATATTATTATAGTATTAAGTCATACACATGCATTTTATAAAAAAATACTTTTAGTAGATTAACAAAATAAAAATATTCAAAAACTAGGAATAGTATAGTTTATATTTTATATATTCTAAGATATTTGTGTTGTTTGCAGTCCTTGATTGTGAAGAAACAAACTTTGGTTTCTTTTATTTTGTATTAAAGGGTTTTTAGCATCCATAAAAACATCTCACAAGTAAATAGGAAGGCAGTCAACAGTCCGATGAAACAAAACACGAACCATAAAAATTCATTCAAGTTCATTCATAAAATTTACAATCGCGCAAACGGACTTGTTAATCACTAGCGAATAGTAAAACATCATTTTTTTAAATAATACAATTTCCCGTTACTTTTACAATTGGCCTGAACCCACCCCAACCTGTCATTGGCCCAAACTACGTGTGGGCGGGGTTTTCCCGCTCTTACGCACTTAGCGCCGTTCAAAGAAATCTGTTTGCTAAATGGGCTACCGTTCGTGTCCGTGATAGTACGCAGGAGATATTAAAGTGCACAAGCGCTTGCGTAGACACAAGTGCACTCTCTCTTCCTTTATATAATACCTCTCATAATCCGATGGGACGGAAGACCGACACGACCGGGGAGAGGTTAGGCACAGGACCGACTTTTTACATGCCCATCCGACGCATGGATCGTCTTACTTTACAGACAATCATACATCATCATCGCAGTTTATTACGTAAATACAGTATCGAGTACAGAATACCGTGGCAGCTGAATTTTCTATGAAAATACTTTTTACTGAAAACTGAACGAAGTATTTGAATAAATACTTACTTATAACTTACTAATGTAGGGCCAATTTACTAGAGCACATTCGACAGGCAGTTCCTTCGGTCTGTATGTTTCTTTAGTCATTATATTACATTAGATATGTAATCATAATTGAAAAAAGTTAAGCAATTGTGCAGTTCTATCGAAAAAAAATATATTTTATGCCCGCCGTTACAAGGTTACGTTGTTAAATTGTGATGAAATGTCAAATGTGATCTAATAAATTGGCCCTACTTTAGGTATGAAATTAAAAAAACACTGCTGGTTCGGTTTCGCATGTTTGTCTGGTTTTCTTCTGCTCATATCTCATAATGTCTTTAAACGGAGAATAATTGGCCAATCAGCAATGAGCTTCATCATAGAGCTAAATATCCAGGGTCAGCCAGGGAAAAATATTTTTTAGTACTTACAAGCTAGTGCTTGACTGCAGGCCCACCTGACGGAAAGCGGCGACGCAATCGAGGATGGTATAGCACACTAGCTTATTAAAGGCCTATTCACTCTACCTAGTCTTGAAGACACCCACATTATAATCGGGCGGGAAAACCGACGCAGGCAAACTGTTCCAGTCCTTAGCTGACCTTATTATAAATGAAGAAACAAATCGCTTAGTCCGGACTGAAGGCACGTTCACCACATAAGGGTGTGTACATGCCGTACGTCTCGTCGTCCGATGATAGAAGGGGGATGGTGGAATCAAGTCATACAGTTCCTGCGCACACTCTCCAAAATGCATTCTGTAGAATACCGAGAGGCTGGCTACTCTGCGCCACAATTATTACGCCGTTTGAGTTTTGTATTCGAAGAGTTAACCGAAAAACAACCCTTTTGCAATAAACCATCAAATATTATTTCGAAAGCTGGCCACCTCAACATTTCTACAAAAAAAAAAAAACAAATGTCAAACATTGCACCATCCATCGACGAAATAAAAAAAAACCTTAAAACCCCCTATTCCACGACCTTCCATCGATGTCATAGACAATGTTGCAATCGCCTGACGGTCAATTCCAATTAGCAGAGACAATAAAACTCTTCGTGTAATCAGATGTTCGCGTGCTTAGTTTTTTTTTTACGATCGAAAAATAGTGAATTGGTCACGGTGTCTGTGGTCCCGCTAGATTGTGGCCGGTTTTTATGTGTTTTTTTAGGCAATGGTATGTTTTGGAGGTTGGAGCATGTATGGAGACCTTGCGTGGCTATGCGCGTATTAGCTAAATAATACTGTATATTCTATAAATTGTATTTTTAATCATAATCAGCAGCCGTAAAATTTTCACAGCTGAACAAAGGCCTTCCCCTTAGAAGAGAGGGGTTTCCATTATCCTCATGCTTGGCAGGCGGCTTGGGGATAGCAGTAACGGTGGTAATCTAATCGAAAGACGTTGCTGGCTGTCTTCTTGTTTTCCCTTAGTCGCCTCTTACGGACACCCGAAGGGAGGAGATGGGAGGGTGCTATTCTTATTCCGAAACTCCACGGGATGATATAGTGACCTACCTACTACTATTAAAAGTTAAAACAGATACTTAAACAGCTCCTTCGGAGTCGCTGGACGCTCGGGGTGTGGGCCCTTTGAGCGTCCATTGAGTACGGCGGCGACTCCGAGGAGGACGGCGGCGGGGTTGCGACCCCCGTCCCCGTGAGTACCGTGTCAGGTTCCCGGGGGGCTACAAGGCACTGAGGGGCCCCTGCTGCAGATCCCACCGGAGAGCCCTGGGGTCTCCCCTCTCATGTGCCGATGCGACAGCCGCGGGGGTTTTAGTGGGTAAGAATCCCACATACCCTGGTTGAGCCCCACAGCTCCCCGGGGATCTTTGGAAGATTTCCCACGAGTCAAAGAAAAAAAAAAAAACTTAAACAGCTGGTGCAAAAAAAACCTTTGTAAATTATTGAAAAATACTCGTCCCGTGGGTTGTCTGGGTAAGAATAGCACCCTCCCATATCCTCCCAACGGGTGTCATAGGAGGGGACTTGGGGAAATCAGGCACCCGCGTTCACCTATACTATAGAAACTACCCTAATGA
This sequence comes from Furcula furcula, assembly GCA_911728495.1. NCBI lineage: Eukaryota > Metazoa > Arthropoda > Insecta > Lepidoptera > Notodontidae > Furcula > Furcula furcula. Next base: position 6,830,039 of record OU452269.1, read on the forward strand.
GTCAAAGTCAAATTATTTATTTCAACTAGCCTTCACGGGCACTTTTGAACGGTATTTATTTTTGAAAGCTACACTGTTTAAAAAGTGTTTATCTTGTTTCAATTAGATCAGTACCAGCGACAATTTTTCCTGCCGTTAGAAAGATTAAACAAGAGAGAGCTAAAATAAATATGAGGAGAAAACAACAAACTAAAAGGCCTAAGGGATAGTAGTCGGACCAGTCCCCCCAAGCAGCACCCGCGCACGAGTTGACTCGAGCAGCAGCCATCACTCCCCTCAACCATTTTGGAGGGAAGGGGGTGACCCGCTACACGATCGATGCCCCCACAAGCAAAGACTTCTGGATAAAATCCGAAATTATGAGTTAAAGTTGTCCACAAACGTTCCCATTCTGTATTTTATCCAAAGCAATTGTGAATTCGCAATAAAACAAAACCGGACCATTGCAACAATAGAAATGGAAACAAAAAAGTTTAATAATTAATAACGAGCCGTTTCACCCTTCCTGTACACAATTATAGCCGTCTGGGTCAAAACTGGCGCCATATTTTTTACCAGCTTCTTTTAAACCGAAGTACTGACAATAATTAGTATTTGCTATGTGTGTTGATTGATATATGCAACTGATTATTTCTTTTTATCATAATGTAGATTAATTAATGAGTTGTAATGGCAGAAAGTTGATAGAGCGAACACGGAAATGAAAATAAAGATACGTTTATTTGTTTAATTAATGGTTTTAAAATTAGAATTTTCATTCAAATCCACGTTCGATTTTTGTTTTTTAATTTTCAACGCAAAAAGGAGGATTCTTTTAAATATGCCATCTATGTATGTTTGCCTGTGGTATCGTATAGGTAGCTCCTAAGCGAACGGACAATTTTTTTTTATTCTGGTTTAACAAGAAAGGAATCTGCAAGTTGAAGTGGCAATGGGCAGGCCACATCGCTCGAAGAACCGATAACCGTTGGGGAAGAAAGGTTCTCGAGTGGCGACCACGAACCGGAAGACGCAGCGTTGGCAGGCCTCCCACTAGGTGGACAGACGACATTGTGCGCGTCGCAGGTAACCAGTGGATGCAAATAGCCAATTGTCGTTCATTGTGGCGTTTTAAGGGGAAGGCCTATGTTCAGCAGTGAATGGTTAATATCTGTGGTTAATAGCTACGTTTGATTATAATTTTTTTAAACATTAATAATAAAAAAAATGTTTATACTTACTTAAAAACTAAAAGTCGGTTATAAGTATACATGCTAACACCAGCAGCAAATGGCTGGCACTAATTTCAATTTATTTTTATTATTTAAAAAACTATTTCAAGAAATAGATAAAGTATAAGTAAGCTTTAAGGTATTGAAATCGTTTTTATTTTACTAAAAGTACTTTTTTATTACTCTAAAGATATATACTTTGTATTTGAGACAAAATTAAAAATACCTTATATTTTGGCTTGACGTTTCGGCCGGGTTGCACCAGCCGTGGTCACAAGCAGGCAGAGAGCGTGGTCTGCTTGTGACCACGGCTGGTGCAACCCGGCCGAAACGTCAAGCCAAAATATAAGGTAAATCGCGTTAATTCCCGATAAAAATAAAGTTTAACAATGGAACGTGAAAGTATAAAATTAAAAATAAATAATAAGTAAGCGTACAGATAGCGTAAAATATTCGTAATTGGTAAATCAAACACGCATTCTGATTCAGTTGATTTCTTTATTAATTTTGTCCTTTAAAATGACATCAAATTAAACGATTTAAACCCCGGATATAACTCAGTGAACCGTCCGCCATGTCTTTAATGAATACTTAATACTATTTTATGGGGCTCAGTTTATTTATGGTGTTTTTCCATGAGTTCCCATGGCCCGTCACGGATCAGTAGTGTCGTAAGACCTCGTAGGGCTTGGTAACGATCTAGATATCTGTAAGCTGTCTTGAATGTATGTGTTTGAAGAGTTATCGGTCTTTTGTTGCAATTAGGGTTGGTGAAATAAAATAATACAATGGATTTATTTATTTATTTATACTTTATGCACAAAAACAGTACATAGGCGGACTTAATGCCAGAAGTATTCTCTACCAGTCTACCTTAGGGTGATGCAGAGACAAATCATGGTAGTAAAACGAAATAAAAACTATAATATAAATTAGAATAATGTATATATAAATACTTATTAGAATAGGTACTTCTTACTTATTTGAATATAAAATATACTGATAAATACTTCAATATATATATTTTTGTACATACATAATACCTACCTACCTTTGAGAAGAATCTTCCATTTTATTGCGCAAGTATTCCTGCAACTTTATTTTAAATAATATAGCTTGGTATGTTTTTTTATCAACCGCCTTCAAATAAAGGAGTGATAATGAACTACCGAGATCATTCTACGGACTTCAATGTTTCAATCTTAATATGTATGAAAATAACACTATCTAATCAACAACTAGTTAACAAAGCGACATTTAAATTAAGCTAAAAATCTCCTTTCTGTTAAAAATTCGCATGGACATTTTAGGCAATAATTTGCACGAATATTGTAAAAAAAAACAACACGTGATACTCAAGTGCGGTCAGCATGGATGACAGGAATAGACTAATTAAAATTTGACACTTTGACGCATAACTGTCAAAACAAAACGAACGCCATCTATTGATATAGAAAAAAAAACTACTCGTGGTCTATTCTCATTACAACATTATTGATGATATCCTAATAAAAGAAAAAACTAAATTGGGCGCGTTCAGTTCACGTGTTCTCACAAAACTCAGGCGCTGTAAACTTTTGAACATTAAAACAAATGGGCCGAAGAATTAGGAATAAAAAAAAACCCTTTTCGGCAAGATCTGTGTTAACTGTCGGCAGGGCTGCCGCGATGTTTCAATTAATTAATATTGATTATTTTAATTGCAGTGCTGAATGGCATGTCGGAATGAAATAAAAGAAACATTGTATCACTTGAGACTTAGACGTACCGCAACTCAGCAACCCATATTGTTGTTGGATCTAAAGTTTATGACATTTTCCATTTAAAATTACATAGGTACTAATAAACAAGATATATATACGATAGGTAATATATTATTTACATACTAGATATACTTACTTATTTCATATGTATGATTAAGTAATGAGATAAGTACTTACATAAACAAAGCAGCTATTCTTATGTTAATATTTTTTTAAGAAATAAAGATATTGATTTAATTTTCTTCTTGCTCACTGCGCCCCATAAAGTTTTTCTCGAGTCTGCTGGAAGAGACTTTGTGCATTTTTCTACGTAAATCTTATCTGTATTGTATTTTTTTTATAATTTGATTATTTGCACAATACTTACTTATTCTAGGTAAGTACATATTTTAACTGTATAAGTCCTACAATAATATTAACTCGCTATTCGACCTTACATTTAACGAAATGCTTTTTAAAATAATATCTTATAACACCATGAGAACTTAACAATCCGTTTTAATTAGTAAACCGAAAAAATATCTAATAAATCACTTTTCATTTCGACCAACCCTATCTATTTCTCCCGTCTCTTTCGAACGCGCTATGTCAATGTATTTCTGTCTCTATCCATTTCCAAATGCGCCGGCGCCTCTAAGGTCGGGTCAGAGCGTTTTGTTTTTTCGTCTGTTTGTTTGTTAGGCCGTTGATTGTTCATGTCCGTAATAATAATGTTTAAAAATAACTAATTGGTGTAAATTTTTATTAAAAATTATTACCGATTGCGGCGCGTCTGTGAAGATTCAATTTGGAACAAACGGACCCATTTCAATTGGAGAGTTGGGGACTGTGCGGTTTAAGGGTGTGAGCATTGAGTAGATTATGTGTACTTGAAGTTTGCGAGGCAGGCGGCTTCCTTCAGTGTCCTTACTGCATTTTTTTTCTTTTTTACGAGATCTCTAGGAATTATGGCATAACAGGAGAGTTATGTTTAAGAATCTTTATTTCCATCGAGAATTACAAAATTCAAGAACATAACAAAGAGAAAAACTTAAAATTAGTTATATTAGATACCTGCATGCGTGAGAGTAAAAACCATAGCATCTACAAAACTCTACTCAAAATTATGGAGAGTTTCAAATAGTTAACTATTCGTCAGACGTTTAAAACATTACTTTGACAGCTCTCAATAAGGATAGAAAAGTTAAATATCCCTATAACAAAATATAACTACCCTGGTGTAGGTACGCTTAGGTCTTCTTAGTATTGTTACGTTGTTGTGAGTATCTTTTGGTCTTGCAGTATTATGCATGGTTTCGGAAAATTACAACTCCCTCTTTATTTGTTTTTAGGCCTTTGTTTAGCAGTGAACTTATTTCGGCTTCTAATGATGATTGGATGTCTCCTTTCTGCCTTCAATATCAACTCAAAACCCAATACCCAGTAGGTACTCAATACCTTCAAGCTATCAGATAATACAAGTAGTAGTAAGTATGAGCAAAGTCAAACTATTTGCTTCCCAGAAAACAAAACCGTCCTTTGTTTTATTGTGTTTTCGATTTAAATTGATGACGATCGCCCCCCATACAAGGCCTGGGGTCCACTCATTGGTTCAATTGACCGTGTCGCCAGAATTGTGGTAGAAAACCCACAATATTTGACCCCCGGTGACCCCGTGAGAGTGGGCGTTAAAACAAATTTATAGTAAGAAATATATTGTTTTAGGTTGGTTATTTAAAAAAAACTAAGGTTCCGTATACGATTTTTGTTGGTAAGTATATTCGTATAGGTTTAGATCAAGGGAACGATGCAATTGGTATTATGAGTATGACATACACTATAAACTATAAATAATAATAATATCTTGGGACAATCCACACACGGTCATCTGATCCCAAACTAGGCAGAGTCTGTACTATGGAAACCAGACAACTGATACTAATACTTATAAATAGACAGGAAGCCTTTGATTTATAATTATGTTTATATTTATGTCTATTTAATTATTTATTTTATTTAGGTAAAATTATGATGTCTCTAAAATTAAAAAGAAAAATATCCGCAGCGATAACAAAGTAATTTTAACTATTATAAATCAAAGGCTTCCTGCCTTTGATTTATAATACTCTATTTAATTATTTATTTTATTTAGGTAAAATTATGATGTCTCTAAAATTAAAAAGAAACATATCCGCAGCGATAACGAAGTAATTTTAATTAAAAAAGATCATTATTAATTTAAATAAAGATATTTTTTTCGCTCAACTAAATAATATAAAAAAAAAATTGTCTTCTATTTTGTAAATAAAACATATTATTTTAAAACATTTAGGACTCTGCGAGCATCAAGAACGTATTTTTTTGTTGTTGATTGCAGAACTCTAATAAAAATATTCAAAACCGCTACGCATGATTGGCGCACAGCCGCGCGACGTGCGCAAGAGATGAATATTTCGTGATGATTGAATATCCATCAAAATGGCCGCCTTATTATTGCTGTGTCTGTATTTTTATTTTATTTCGAGTTTATTCTAGCTATTTGTGGTTTTTCGGTATTCTCCTATCCGGGCAGGTGACGTCAGAATTATGTTAAGATATAGAAAAATGGTTTTATTGAAGTAATAATAGGTAGGTATAAGTTAGTGTAGAGGTGAGTTACCTCTAACGTTAGCATGCAAATTTTATGCTAAAAACAAAGAAATGTATTTTTCAGACAAGTAATGGCCGATACACATTCCGGCCGCGAATTAAAAGTATAGAATAATATTTGCGTGTGTCACCTTGAACAACAATTATTTTTTTGGTCCGTGATTACAGATCCACGGCGAATATCGGTTTGTGAAGCGGCCTATGAAAACAGTTCCTATGAGGAGTCACAACGATACCTCTATCACAGAATAACTACTCTTCCTTGTGTTCATAAAACTAAGGTCTTCAACTACTTATGTTGCCAGTGATGACATATGGCACATGGCACTAAGGCCGCGCGAAGCTCAGAGTCACACAACGAACTATGGAGAACTACTTAAACACACTAGAAGCTAATAGAGATTTGGAGATATTGTAGTCTGTTTTTTAAGGTTTAGTGTGTGTTTAACACACTTTCAGATAATTTATTTCACTCTGCAACCACAAGGGACTAATATTGCAAAAATAATTGATGTAACCAAATGTTAATAACTTTCTTTTTTTTTGTTGCAGGCTACTACAGCGGCGCAATTACCACCCAGAACCAAAAAGCCATCAAGATTACACGTATTCAATCACCCAACAACAAACCAAGCAACCTGAGTTATACAGATCCATTCGGGCCTCCCCAGTCCTCGGACGGGGGGGGCCCTTCCACACCCCAGCCTGCCCTGAACGCCCAGGACAACATAGACCAGCACCATCACCATTTAGGGGGGTCCCAGACCCCCCACGACATATCCAACTCCAACAACTCCACTCCCACGAATGTCTCCTCGAAGTCCGCCTTCATTGAACTCCAACAGCATGGCTATGGTCCTTTCAAGGGTGGGTACCAACATCCTCATCATTTCGGAAGCCCTGGTGGGCAGCAGAATCCTCATGAGGCGTCTAGTTTCCCGAGCCCTAGGTCTTTAGGGTATCCCTTCCCTCCTATGCACCAAAATACGTATGGTTATCATTTAGGTTCATATGCGCCGCAGTGTGCAAGTCCTCCCAAAGATGGTGAGTTTATTTTTTAATAATAATAATAATTATCCTGGGACAATTCCACACACGGTCATCTGATCCCAAACTAGGCAGAGCCTGTACTATGGAAACCAGATAAGTGATACTATTACTTATATAAATTTTTGTAAATACATACTTAAATAGATAAATAACACCGAAAAACTTGGCGGGAATCGAACCCACGACCTATTGGATAGCAGCCAGGGTGTCTAACCACTAGACCAACAGGCCCGTTATTATTTTAAATTCCCGCGCTTCATGGTGGGGGGGGATGTTATAAACATATTGAAGATTAGTCTGTATCTTTGAGTATTAAACCAACCGGAGAGGCCACTGTCAGGCGTTCCCCTCTGTCAAAGTACGAGAGCACCGGTCATACCCGTTATATAAAACTAGTTGACCCGCGTTCCACGCCATTCAACAAATCCCGGTGCGCGCGGAACGACGTAAGCTAAAAATGCCGAATGCCAGCGCGTTTTCGTGTAAAAAAATATAAGACTTATCTAGTGTACCCAAGGATAACGTTACTTTCCATCTGTAAATATTATTTCGTTTATAAATTGTCAAATAATGCACTAAATTTGCAAAAAACTAAAAAATATTATTAATCAATAAGTGTTGCCACTAAATCGTACAAAAGCGTAACTAGCGTAATTTTAAAAGTTGAATGTACTGACATTAGTTTAAGACTTCTATTTCACGTAAATTATTGTTAATACCATTTATTTCTGTAGATGCATAATTAATTAATTAAAGATTACTGTTTGATATTCAGTATCTTTACTTGAATTTTCTACATATTTTTTTACTAAACACTTTAAAAATTATCGATTCTATGAAACTGTATGTTTATGTTTGGGTGTACTTACTTATTATAAGATATTTACGGTCGTCACTTTTATTCCGAATACTTTTATTTATTTTTAAATACATTGGCCACACCGCAGCAAAGTTAGCGCGGGGACAGCTCATAATCAAATATCGATATCGACTGTCAGTATGTTATTCTGACTATTTATTAATCAGATATCCAAAAGAGTTTATGTAGTGTACCGCATGCCGTGTCACTTTTTAGCAGACTTCAAAAAAGGAGGAGGTTTTTTTGTACGGATAGGCCGATCCCCTGATCGGGTCCCATTAAAAACGATTGCGATTTACGAATAAGTACTTAGGTAGTTCCTAAAAAAAACAAGAATGTCGCGTCAGAAAAATTTATAATATATTGTAATAACGCCTTAAGGATGAGACTCGTCGTTTTTAAGGAAAAAATGGTCATAACTCTGGCAAATGTCTTTCTTTCACACTGAAAGTGCGCTGTCGGCCGCTGCCATCTTGGTGTGAATTGAGCCTAACTTCAAATATGAACCTATTTCGATGATTCTTTCTTTATTCGAGAAAGTTAACTACTATAATGATTCCATGCAAATTTCATTACGTCCTGATAAATTGTTCCTGAAGAAACATGAATGATGTAAAAAAATGCAAATAAGTATACTCCGTAGGTACGCTAACACCAATTTCAATAATATTAAAATTATTTTATGCATTTTAGTGTTATTGAAGTCGGTTCAATCTTTTTATATATTTTATAAAATGATCATACAATACATCTATACATACAATACATAAAATACATCTATACTCCTGCTTTTTGTGGTGTATCTATACCGACATCCAATCCTCTAGATTTGTTAGGTCTCAATTTATCCTCCGACCTTAATTTCGGACGATCCATTGAGTCAAAAGCCAAAATCTGTGCTAAAAAACTTGGTATCTTGAATAAGGTGAGGCGGTATTTCACAAAGGAACAGCTGTTGAATCTTTACAAAGCTCAGGTTCGACCCTGCATGGAGTACTGTTCTCACCTGTGGGATGGCTCTGCCAAATATCAACTTGACTCTTTGGATTCGCTAGACAGACGCGCTCGCAGGATAATTGACGATAATGACCTAACAAATGAAAAACTGCAACAATTGGATCATCGTCACCTAGTTGCATGCTTATCGGTTTTTTACAGATTGTTCCACGGTGAATGCGCTCAAGCACTTTTTGACCTTGTACCACCATCCCCATGGGCGCTGGCAGCAGGGTGCAAGGGGGTGCACTTGCACCCCCCTGTCACGGAAGAATATACATAGAAAAAATACATAAGTACACTTTTGATTAGCGAAACATACTCAATCAAATACCCGCGTGTTTTGAATTTGACATTACATTTATTTACATCATATACATGTATAATTCTATAGTTTAAGTTAATAGTAAAATGTGTAGATGCAGATGCACCCCCCTGAAAGTAACTCTGGCGGCACTCATGACCATCCCCTTTCTTTTACCGGACTGCCAGGCGGCGGCAGGGTCTCCACCGCTTTAACGTTGACACTCCAACTTGCCGAACTAAGCGTTTCGCTTCTTCTTTCCTCATGCGCACGGCCAAGCTGTGGAATACCCTCCCGGACAACGTTTTCCCTGATAAATATAACTTGGGTGTTTTCAAGTCTAGATTGAACAGACATCTTATGGGTAAGCGCGGTCCATCCTAGACCACATCTTATCTTCACTTACCATTATGTGAGATTGTGGTCAAGCGCAAGTAAACCTATCGCATCGCTGTCGCATCGGCACATGAAAGGAGACACCCGGGCTCTCCAGTGGGATCTGCACCAGCAGCCCGTCAGTACCTTGCCTTTGAGCCCGCCACCGGGGGATGCATTATAGCCCCCCTGGAACCAGACATGGTGTTCACGGGGATAGGGTCCCCGCCGCCGCACAGTGGACGGAAAAACGAGGTTCCCTTTCATAGGATTATTTTAAAATGAAATATTTTATTTGATACTTTCAAGTATACAGTTTTGTCAAGTACATTAAAAAATTGAATAAATGAGTAGTTACCGGTTTTTTTATCGAGTCTATACCATCATAGAATGACTTTATATATTTCAAATGTATGAAAATGGAATTAGTTTTCCTCATAACTTTTTTCTGTCTAGGATTGTAAAGCTGAAACTTTTAGGTATTGTTGCCGAGCCTATTAAAAAAATATACACTTGACATTTGACCTTGACCCCGAACTTCCCCGTTCAAAAGATATGAATCAATTAAAAATGCATATTTGGACGATGTTTTAACACGCGGTAATGTACTTCAAAAATAAGTTTTGTTTTTTTTTTTTACCCATTTATTGATCCCTGATAGACAACAAACCTATATGACTATCGATCTTGACGAAAAGCGTACACATTCATAACGTATGCACAACACAACAAATAATGCCATATGAATGACTGATATTTTATATTTATTTGCAAGAATATAGGTAGCTAACACAAGTTCTTAAAATATATGGGTTTCACGTAAATATTTGTACGGCTGAAATGCCGAATATAGTGAACTGGCATTTCAGCCGTAAAAATATTTAGGTTTTACATATATATAGACTCGAAAAAAAACCGGTAACTACTAATTTATTCAATGTTTTAATGTACTCGACAAAACTGTATACTTGAAACTATCAAATAAAATATTTTATTTTTAAAAAATCCTATGAAAGGGAACCTTGTTTTTCCGTCCATAGTGCGCCGTCCTCCTCGGAGTCACCGCCGTACTTAATGGATGTCCTAGGGCCCACGCCCCGAACGTCCAGCGACTCCGAAGGTAACGACTACTGTCTACAACAACCGAGACCGAAGCACAGGGAAGCTCAGTTCAAATGTTCAAGAAAATCCAGACGACGGCTATCTATGTATTGGCCTTACTTGACATTGATTAACCAACGCTAGCTTATGTCAAAAATACAACATATTTAGCAAAATGTTTTTCCCATTTTAGCCGTTAAAATTTTATCATAGGAATGAGTAAAGATATTTATTTCTTTTTATTGCACAAAGTTGTATATAGGCAGACTTTTCATAATATAATAGTAAGAATGCAGCTTAGGTATTTCTTGAAGTATCAGACTTAACCATACTGACTTATCCTAATTAATCGGATTTTGACGACAACCCAAGGTTCTTTTCCTATGATCCTAAATTTAAAAATACCTTATACCTATTTAACTTTCACCAAAAATATTATCGGAACTCATCGACAATAAAATATCGATAGTGTCATGCACTATCCTCGTTTACTTAAAATTGACGTCATCTCGTGTACAGACAGTGTTGTCACTGTGTGTGAATTTACTTGTGTGCGTATAGATTATGTTAGTGTTTGATAATATTGTCGTGTGCCGGCGTAGCGACGTGGCGAAGAATGCATTAGTAGTAGATAGTATTTGTGTGAGTTACCTCGTCCCCCGCGCAGAAAGTGACAGACTTTTTCTCATAGCGAATAGTGCGCGTGTCGTCTCCTTTTGGTTTAATACTCAAAGGTCTGTATGATCTCTATGATGATGTAGTTTAAAAAAATATGGGCTATTTCGTTAAAAATATGAAAACCAATTTGTACCCTCAATTTCGTCGCTCTATTAGGCCAAAGTCACAATTTACAAAATATCACAATTCCAATACCGCAATAACCTAAAATTATCGTCCAAAGAGTGTTATGATCACATTATATATTACCGGGGTGCCTTATTACGGAAGGCGTGAAGATACAGCTATCATAGTTCCGATGAGTTTCTTTTTTCTTTACTTTTTTTTTACTATAAAAAAATTGTCTCTTGTTTTGAATATTTAATTCGTTCGTGGTGGACATGTTTTGTCCATTTATTGTGTACGACACGATGTCGTGACGATTTTTTACTTTTCAATATGATAATAATGACTAGCATGTGTTTACCTGTTGGTAAGCCCACGTTACATTGCACTGTTCTTGAGCATATTCAGTCCAGTAATTTCTCACTTTACGGTCTTCTTTAGTGAACTAGTAATTATGCGATTTAGTAGTAGTGTTATCTCGAGTTCGAGTCCCATGTAGGGCTACGACTTTTTCTGCTGCTTGGGAAATTTCTCAGTAGCTGCTCGGAGTTAGGAACAGTGCCTAGTATATGACAATAGGTTTGTCAACTCTTACATAAGACCCAACATAGCTAGCTAGCTTGGGTTTCTATCATGGTCAGTCCGCCCGTGACCATTGGTGCTGCAAAGCATTCGAAACGTCGGGAAATTAAAACCTAAAATAAACCGCGATATAATCCGTAAGAGTAAATTAATTGCATTGTGTAGTATTCGTGTAAATAAAAGAAAACATTAAATAAAATTATTTCTTTTGGTTTAGTCTAAGACGTAATTTACGTTTAGGCTAAAACGTAACTGTCATTTATATTATTAGAATGTAGTTTGCTTACACGATAAAATCTGCTGGTGGCAGGAATTAAAGCTAATTAATCCGCCAATAGCGAAGTGATTATTTTCTTAGTGACCAATAATTGAATAGGTACTACAAAAGAACACTAATCGGAAACAGACATATCGTACGTTATTCAATTTTAAAAATGGAATCGGAACATTTAAATTGACGTAGGTATAATGTTAGACGTCAAAACACTGAATAATTGTACCGCACAGTACAGAACCATCGAACTCGCATTAATATTTAATCATGTCCCCAAGTCGTACAGTCTACATTCTAGGGTTGCTACTTTTTAAAAGTTTTTGTTAACTTTTTTATAAGTTTCTATAGTTTTAGTACTTTATCGATTAGCTCAAAAGAGAGATTTACCTACTTGCGTTTATAACTTTTTTTTTTTGCTTCAATGTACGGTATGAGATTGCTAGATATTTCGTATAAACCACCTAGCACATTGGCTTTTAATTCTCGTGTAGGCTAGTTAGAAGAAGTAGTGACGGAAGAATGGAGGGAATAAGTTGAACACAAAGGAAAACTAATGAGGAAGTATGAAATTTTAAGATCAATTGAGAATATGAGAGGAAAGATGATTGGCCACTTGATACGACACGAAACCTTCTTTAAAACGATAGTGGAAATAGAATGGAAAAGGGGAAGAGGAAGACCAAGGCGAAGTTTCATGAGGCAGATAGTAGAAGAAGTGGGTGGAGTGTCGTACCAGGAAGTCAAAATAAAGGCACATAATAGATCGGATTGAAAATTGCTTCACCGACAAGAGCACAGCTCTTAAAATTAAAAAAAAAGGCTACTTAGAATAAACATTTCAGAATAGTCTGGTGGGATATAGGGCACAGAGGAGCCACCAGTTCCATCTTTTTGGTCGCAATCAAATAGATAATGTATTCCTGCAGTATGCCATTGCATTGTCTTAGCATTGCAAGAACTATGTTGAAGGAAGGATGAAGAACGACTTTCTTGAATAGAAGCCGTTAGCTTTTATGGCAGTGTTGAAATTATCTTACTTTTCCGTAGGAAAGTGACGCAGATATAGCAGATTATAGCTCTCATCCTTTCTCTCACGAAAATAATTTTACAATAATACTGCTCAAACAAAAAAGTTCTCGCTTTAACACAATTATGTTAGAAATTATGCCATCTGCGATTGTGTCGTTGCTTGTCATTACTAATTTCATTCGATTATTATTATTTTTTCGCATTAAACTCACAAATTTTTGCACAAGTGTCGCTAATTATAGCTCTCTGCGTGAACTTTCTACTATAGTAAAAGTCGGGTCTTGCCAGCCCTAAGGGAAACGTGAATTTTTTAAAGCGCCACCTTAAGGTTTCTAGCATTAATTTTGTATGCGTCACGAGTAGTTTGTGACCAATTGGAAGACAGAGTTTGAATTTAAAATCATTCGACCGTATTTTTTTCTTCTTTTATTCAAAAAGCATTTTTAATCCGATTGCTAGTACTTTCTTTAGCGATGCTATTTTTTTCAGCGCCTAGCAACTATGGCCTTACATTTTGTGAATGATAAGTCATAAGTCATTTATTAGTGGGAGGCTTGTTCATGCTGCTTCTTCTGGTCCGTGGTCGCCACTCTAGAACTTTTCTCCCCTTATCGGTTTTTCTTTTTTTTTATGTGGCCTGCCCATAGCCACTTCAACTATCAAATTCTGAGAGCTATGTCGGTAACTTTGGTTCTTCGGCGAATTTTCACAATATAATTTAATGCCCCCTACATTTTTAGCATTAATAATTTAGGTCAACAATACAATTTAGTCAGTTCTTGAGATATTTAAATCGATTATAAAGGACCATACTCGATCAATGAAGTATCGATTTCGCTTCCGATATCGCCATCCGCGTTAAAACCGACACGCGAGCCCTGTACAAAAACGCGCGCACACTTTTTTAACCGCCAAAAATTTTTCGTGCGTAGGAAACTCTGACCGACTTACTGATGCGTACCGGCATCACTTCCTCAATATTATTCCACTAATACAGTAGGGTTACTGAAATAAAAGTTAGATTATTATATCACTTTATAAAGTCAAAAATATATTTAGCAACGTAACTTACACAATTTGTAACCCTGTAAAATACCCCTAGAACCCGGTGGGGATCAACCGGTACCGGATAACCGGTGTATTTGGGGTTTTTATCCACTAAAACCCCCGTGGCTGTCGCACCGCACCGGCACATGATATGGGGAATATTTTTTTCACCCACCTACACTAAAACCCCCGTGGCTGTCACATCGGCACATGAGAGGAGAACCTGGGTTTTCTGGTAGAATCTGCGCTCAACGGTTCCCTACCCAATAGCCCCCGGAAACTTGTCACAGTGTTCACGGGGTCGCAGCCCTGCTGCCGTGCTCCCCAGAGTCACCACTCGACGTGGAAATGGATCATTTTCTCTTCATTTTTAACAGACAACCCTAGCAATGCAGTTCAGTTTCCAACCAGGGTTAAGTGATTTCTACACTTTCCAGCCGGCCCAAGGCTATGTAGACTTGAAGATCGTAATGCTATATGCCGGATAAATAATATGAAGTAGGATGTTACCTAGTTAATCACTTAATCAAAACCAAGTGGATTTTTTTAAATGCCGGTCTTCCCATCCGATTACAATGTGGTTTTCAAGGCAAGAGTGGACTGGATCTGAAGTACTTAGTTAGCTTCAAAATCCTCGACATTACCACCGCTTTCTATCGCTAACTTTGACTAGGTGGTAGGTACCACATCGATGTATATAAACTAGATAAAAATTCACTAACAAAATGACATCTAAAATGTGGCCGCGGGGGTCGCGGACTTAGGTATCTGTGCTGGTGGCGGAAACGTGAACTAACGGTGTTATTGTGATAATGACGTGTAGTTTGACAGTTTCATATAGACAGTAGCGACACTCCTATCGGCAAAAATAATTTAGTCAGTCTTGAAAAGAAATAGCGACACAAGGGCGCTATTTCAATGTGCCACTTTCGGACCGTAACAGTTAATATTATATCGATGAGGTACCACCATTAAGGTGGCATTTTCAGATTCTGCCGCCAAGCAGCAGTGTGTAAACATTGCTGTGTTCCGCTGCGAAGGGCACTGTAGCTGGTGAAATTACCGGACACAAGAGACTTAATATCGAATGTCTTAAGGGGGTCAGAATATTTATAATTCTGGTGTTGCTAGTGTCCTTAAGCTGCGGTGGCGGCTTACCATCAGGCGGGCCGCTTGGTTTGCCAACTTGGTTGTATATAGAAAAAAGTACTGAACGGGCATGATCTGATTGGGTCTTTTGTCGACATGAAAAGATAGTGCCATGTACCTACTAACAATGCTTTATATTCTATAAAAAAAAATCGTATTTTTAGGTATATAAACAGTTAAAAGTAATCCCTTCTAATTCTCCAGTCAATCTGGTCTCATTTTTGCGCGGTGGCCTTCTCTTAATTTAATTCAAGTTTTAAACAAAACGAATCATAATAAATATTCTAAAGTTCCATATCGATTTCAACAATTTTGTATTCTTTTTGTATACCAATAGGGTTTATTTTGACTTATCAACCTGTTCAGTCGTAAATCTCTCACAGTACGGGGCACCATGTTATACAGTGCGGTGTTTAACTAAGCTAATTGTATAATTAATGTCACCACTTTAGTACATCTAATTTGTTTCCATAATCAAGTATGCATTTGCTACTAAATGCTGTGTGGAATGAAGCGTCATCTATTTGGACAAAAGACCTTCCATCTCTACAGATAAAAAAATTATTCCTTATTTGATTAAAGATGAGATTCATTTTGCCACCGATATAATATATCAACTAGATAAACATTCACGAACAAAATGACATCTAAAATGTGGTCGCGGAGGTCGCGGACTTATCTGTGCTGGTGGCGGAAACGTGAACTAATGGTTTCATTATGATAATGACGTGTAGTTTGACAGTTTCATATAGACAGTAGCGACACTCCTATCGGAAAAAATAATTTTGTCAGCCTGTGGCTTGAAAATAGCGACACTATTTCTGTGTGCCACTTTTCGGACTGTGACATGTATCGATGCTTTTTGCCCCCGGTTTACGGTTCTAAAAAAACAACTCTAGGCCGTAAACTTATCGATTGTAATTACGTAAATGTCACACATTGTATCTTGAACTTAAAAAAAATGTTCATAACCAAAAAGTACGTAATGCATAAACTTAGAATATGTATAAGTACAAGTACTATAGAATGCTTATTTTCAAGTAAGAACCGTAGGCACGAGTAAGAAGATCGAAAAGCAATATCATTTACACTACAATAGGTTGTCTACCGTCAGCTGTATTTATCGACATTTGCGCTTGTGACAGTTCAAATCCATCACTATTTGTCACTTACATATCAATAAAACTTTAAATAGTTCACCTGCCTCTTTAAGCCTAGGCTGACTCCGATTTGTTTAAGGGGACCATAGACAAACGCGTACTCTTTTCTTTACATATTAACTCTATCTGCACAAAGTACGTAATAGGTACGCGCGAATTTGAGATACGACTTTCAAATTCTCATTTCATTTTTACACGGGCCCTAAGCCTACGCTAATTTTATAATAAACATTCTTCGCCCCCGGTACTAACACCATGAACGCACATCAGTTAAATGCAAAAATAGACGTTAGTTTGTATGTAACCTTCCATACAATGATGTCGTAACAACTTCATATACTTACAACCTTTCATGTTTCAAAATAACTACAAAAGGTCACTGTCAGAATCGATGCCAAAACGTTTTTTTTTCGTTACTCCACTATGGCTTATACTCGTAGATGTCAGAAAAAAATAAACGAAATATTATATCTGAACAATATGACATAATAATCTATGATAGTTATTCTTTTTTTTTTTTTATAACTATAGTCTATGGTCGCAATTTGGTGGACGCGTTAAGGCTTTCCTATCAGTATAAATTACCAACTCCGTATATTACACATTCATAAACAATAAAAACAAGCAATAAAATGTCAGTAATACAATTAAAGAGTTAATTAAATTTACAACAATAATACCGTACAGATTAGCACGGATTATAAATATTCGCACACAAAAAAAAAGTTGAACAATTAAAATAACATGGTATTGTTATAAAATTATACGCCGTATATAGTTAATCGTTAAATTATACGATTTAAATAATTCCATCTTTAAATTTTATCTTTACATATATTTTTATTATTATTATTTCGATTAGTATAGGAGCAAGACCGAACATAATGAAATACCTACTGGCTAGATATACCTAATTTTAGACAAATATAGTTAGCTATTAGAACCCAAGTATGATGGCAAAATCTTGTTTTCTAATTATTCCTACTTAAGCTTTAGTAAATATTATATTATTAAATATTTAATAGTAACTTAACCTTCGTATGTTCAAGCTAAAACTATCCAAAAATACGAAAAAGAAAAAAGCTTTAATATTCAAAGTACAGTCATGTTAAAAAGCCTTTAACGAAATGTTCGTTCGGTTACACCCACTGTGCGGTGTGTTAGGAACTATGCTCTACTTCCGAATTTTAATTTTAATTTATTTTAAAAAGTATAACACCTTCTATTTTTTCAAAATAAGAACCGTTGACCGTTATCAATGTAGAAAACGGTACTTCTCAGTAAGTACCTATCGGTATAAAATTATTCATAAAATATTAAATGATTCTGTCAAGGAAATAAGGTAAAACAAAGAATGTAAGCCTTAATCAGTGTTTATGTGCGATTTTAATAGACAATAAATTACAGACACACGATTTATTTTTCTCGTTTTATGTATCCCCACGGCATAAGTATAACCATAACGCACCAATTAGTCGTAATTTTTTAATGAGGCGCCACACTTGTCGTATCAACAACATTTTTTATTATTTAACACAACAATAAAACGGTAACTATTGTTAATGGCGCGAACTGATATACTCCATGTTACCGGTTTATGGAGTGTTATAATTATTAATAATGACGCAATGCGTGTATTTATAGTGATTTAATTACATAAGTGAGTGTTTAATGTGTTCTTCTTATAAAAAAACCGCTAGTAACTGGTAATTTTATTTACAGAAGTGAGAAATATTTATAGCATTAATAGAAATATCGATAAAATTAAGATAAAGATGTTTTTTTTTAGCAGGATCTCATTTGTCTTAATCTTGATTACTATCCCTCCTCATGGTAAGCGATGATGGAAGCGAGTGCTCATTAGAAACACAAGAAAGAGTAATCTGTGTCAGAAGGGACTGGTACCGGTACCCAAAAGGATGACTAATCTATACATATAAAATTACTTGTCCTGACTGACTGACTGACGGATTCATCAACGCACAGGCCAAACCGCTGGACATAGAAAGCTGAAATTTGGACAGTAGGTTATGATGTCAGCATCCATTAAGAAAGGGTTTTTAAAAATTTCACACCTAAAGGGGTTAAATGGGGTTGGAAAAAAAATATAGCGGGCGTAGCCGCAAGAAATTGCTAGTTAGTCCCTATACCGCCAACGTAGTTAGATACTTATTTTAGAGCACTGGCAATCTTACTTACCATTGAAAAAAATAACATTAAAGCGGATTACCTACCTATAACTAGTTTCATCATCATCTAGCAGTAAGACATTTAATGCTAGACTAAGTCATCCGCTGCCCATCTTTTGTTCCCTTGGTCACCTCTTAAGACACCCGACGGGAGGAGATGGGTGATGATAACTAGTTTATTTTTGATAAATTAGAAGCATTGAAAATATAAACATCTATAGTTACCCACGGTCGGTATTATGATAGTTTATTTCTGTGTTTATTTACGTTATTAAAGGAAACAATTAAAGTAATTTTAATTAGAAAAAGAACAAAATAAGGGTCTACGCTCTCTACCCGCACTAAAAGCAACCTTTCTTGACGGTTATTATAAAGAGTAATAATATATTTCTTACTCCACTAACGGATATTTTTATAAACACAAAAAGGGACTTGTATTTTGAATGCGGAACCTTCCCCAACGCCAGCCATCAAACAACTGGTGCCCACCGCCCTAAGCGTGACACCGAAAACACTATAATAACACACCATAGACAAGACGCGTTTTTAATTATTACTTTAGACATCATTTTTATCAAGTTTCACGAGGAATTCCGTTGCTCAGGGCATCGAGCACGTGTGGTATAAGTATTATCAAAAGTGAAACTATTATGATAAACGTTTTATTAATTACTTTTAAAGTATTTTTACTAGATTTACTTAAGAAATGTCACAAAATGAATCTGAACTGAAGACCGAAATATAGCTACCTTTATTAATTAGGCTCTATATTTTACGAACGCCAGCCTAAAGCAAAAATTTCGCTCGATTTTAACTGTTTTTTTTTTCTTTATTAAACGTCACTTTTATGTTTTTGTAAGGGTTAAAATCTGTTTTATGTAATATTGCATAATTCTTAAATTTTATTTATGATTTAATACAAAAATTTCACTCGATTTTAACTTTTTTTTTTCGTCTTTATTAAACGTCACTTTTATGTTTTTGTTTGGGTTAAAATCTGTTTTATGTAATATTGCATAGGTTTTGAATTTTATGTACCTATTACTTAATTTGTGATACGTGAATTTTCATTTTTATTTAGTTCAGTAGGAAATTTGACACTGTGGACCTGGACGGTCTCGTTTACCATGAGCTGGCCTTTAATACCTACAGATTTTTCAGCATTTTTTCACAGAGTATGCAAATATGAAAGTGCCAATAAATTAAACTTATTATAAAAATAAAAGTAATATTCATCTTTTTTTTACTCCCTATAAGCCAGTGCTTGACTACAGTCCCACTTGATGGAAAGCGGCGACGCAATCTAGGATGGTAAAGCACACGGACTTATTAAAAGCCTAATCACTCTAGCTTTGAAGATACCCACATTATAATTGGGCGGAAAAACTGACATCATGCATCATCATCAGCAGCCGATAGAAGTCCACTGCTAAACCAAGGCCTCCCCCTTAGAAGGGAGGGCTTGCCATAATCCCCACCCTTGGCACGCGGCTTGGGGATCGCAGTATAGGTGGAAAATAAATCTAAAAGAAAGACACTGCTGCCTGTCTTCCCGTTCTCGCTTAGTCGCCTCTTACGACACCCAACGAGAGGATATGGAGGGATACTAACCCGGCACCCCACGGGGATAGTAGAAAGGTAAAATGTTATTATTTTTTTAACATTTCGACTTTGGTTAGA
This sequence comes from Furcula furcula, assembly GCA_911728495.1. Taxonomy (NCBI): domain Eukaryota; kingdom Metazoa; phylum Arthropoda; class Insecta; order Lepidoptera; family Notodontidae; genus Furcula; species Furcula furcula. The sequence goes on from OU452269.1 coordinate 6,850,219, forward strand.
CTAAAACCGGACCTAGATATTATGACATTTAGCGTATGTTAAATATAGTAACGAATAGTAAAACACAACGCTTAAATCACGAGCTATTCTCCAACAAGCCAAACGCTATAAAAACATTTCATGTTCACACTGCAATAAAAATAGTTTTGTACAACAAGGCACGTTATTTCTTAGAATGTAATACTTATAATACATTCATATTTTGCAATATGCCACCTCGACGTAAGAAACCTGTGCTGTATTACGGTGTTGAAGGCTTATCTAGTTGAAGAAATTACTTTTATTAATGTCTACATAATTAAAGTCTCAGATGACGAGCGGCAGTGCAGTGTAACTGTCTATGAGCCTCTCCTTAACCTTTAACTCTTATAGCAGGGCAGTTTACCATGAAAAGTGACCTGTGCGTGTGTGATACTTACCATGAGCGCACTAATTAGCAGGCCACCCAGCTATTACGTCACCCAAACAGGTGAGTGGTCACCTGACAATATTATTGTCACGATAATTAGTGCGCTCATGGTACAAATTTGTAAGACAGGTCACAGGTCACAGGGTTTTGTGTTAAACTGCCCTGCTGTAAGAGTTAATTGTAAGGTCCCAGGCGTGTCGCATGAACGTTGGTAATGTCTTATCGGGCTCTGTTTTTTTTTGTATTTTTTAACATGAAATTAAAGTGGTAATATTTTATAATAAGTATTACGAAGATGCCTTGACTCGTCTCCCGGTGAATATTAAGTCCTTCATTAAATAATAAATTAAATTCCTGATCATTATATAAAACCTTGAATGGACCATCAAAAAGATTATATATTAAATAAAAATAATATAATAGATCCAAGACTATAGAGTAACCATAGTTACAAACCGCATGGATAATATCTTTTTTTAAGAAAAAAGCCTTAAAGGGTTAACGTAACAGTTTTCTTTACGCCAGTATTCCCGAAACAAAGTAGAGATCTAAACAAGATTACTTAGTGAATCCTTTCCTTAGGTTAAATGTCCGACACTCCCCTAAATTGGGTCTATGGTTTTTTTGTTTTAAAACATCTTGCTTGACTAGATTATCGTAAAACACACTTTTAGAAATTGGAATAGGTTTAATAAACCAGAAGTACAAATAAGATGTATTGGTTATTAAAAGATTATAGTTGTTATTGCCATTAGTTTTTCAGGGTCTCTGGTCACATTAAGATAAAAGACTGTACTATCTTTAATAGAAACAACTTTATGATTATTTTCTTATTTTTTAAAGGAAGTTTTTTGCTTAGTTTAAGTATATTTGTAAATGTTTTGTTATTATAAAATTAAAAGTGCTTAAGAAAAATTGTTTGATTGAAAATGTTAATAATAATTTAAATATATCACACAAAAAATACAATATAATCAAAAACAACGTTATATATTATTATCAGTTTCTCTAATAAATAATCGTAATAATTTTTGTATCAGCTTCAGTAGATATTATAACCCTAAACATGGTAATTCATTATTTTATCACAAAACAAATAACTATTTCTGACAATACCGTTATACAACGTTTTGTTCAATCAGTTAAAACGAACAGTTAAAGTAATTAAAACTTAATTTGATTCTCGTAATACCATTCAGTTATAAAAACCGCGGTAAACGTACGAAGGGAACGCATAGAGTTTTTTTTACTTTCTTTTAAGTAAAAACTGACGAAGCGATTTTGCTTTCTCAGTCAGGGCCTAATACACGAGTTTCTATTGTGTATAATGTCACTAGAATATTATATGACTGAAAAAGAAACAGCATAGATATATTTTTTACACAATATGAGTCACCCTGTGTTGATACATTTACTGTCCCATTTTTGATTCTGAAAAAAAAAACAGGGTATACGTAGAGTAGTTATGTAGTAACTTTATTCATACCGTATTAGGAAGATAGGTCCATCAATACGATCCGATTGACCAAGGTGCGCTTGGTTGAATATTTATAATTTTGCTATTCGGTGATTATTATTTTCGCGCAACCCCGAAAGGGTAATTTTTTTTTATTCAAAGTGGTAACGTTTAGTGATAAGTCTTTATTATTATTAATATTTTGAGCACCAAAAGCGGCTCGTCTGCACACGCGTCGCGCGTTTTTTATCTATTTTTTCGTTGAAGCGTCGTGGAAAGGGGCTTTATTGTTTTTTATCTTGTACATTTTTACGTTCGCTTTTCGGTAGGCGGCCCAGTGGGCGGAGTACTTAAGACTTGAAACGATACGGATGTGGCTCTACTAAGAATTATATTTGTTTAATATATTTCAGTCAAAATATGCTTTTCATAGCAATTATTTCTCTAAATGGCTTGTTAAATTTTTTTATACTACCAAACCAAGGTACAAACAAGCATACAGCCCGCTTGATAATAAGTAGTCACAGTTTATGGACGCTAGCAACATCACTAGCGCGTTGCCGGCCCTTAAGATATTAGGTAATAAGTCTTTTGTGTCCGTGAATTTCACCAGCTACAGTACCCTTCACACCGGAACACAGCAACGTTTACACACTGCTGCTTGGCAGCAGAATACCTGACACTGCGGTGGTACCTACTTGGACGGTTCCTTGCACAAGTAACCACCCACCTAGTAAACTTACCTAGATTGTTGGTAACATAAGTAAACAACATATTTTATGATTCAAAATATCACAACACTATGTTATCGATATGCTTATCGAGCACATCACTAGTGGCTCGGGGGAGTGCCAGCCCCGAGGCGCATCGCATTGTTTTGTACGTATGACGGCCGCCGACAACTCTGTATGTATACATACATTTTGTATGGCTCCTCCATGGGAATCTGTTCTTGGAAATTCAGACGTTTTTTCCCTTTATTTCATATTTGGTAAGTACATAAGGAGGCGTAAATATCAATTGTGTCTAACAAATTATATAGTGACGGGCCTGTTGGTCTAGTGGTTAGACACCCTGGCCGTCACCCAATAAGTCGTGGGTTCAAAACCACCCTATCTATTGTTTACATAACAATATTATGAAATATTGCCATTTACCGTAAGCCTAAAATAAAATAACGTTCATAATTCGAAATTTGAACTAATATCACAAAGGCATAGGTACTCTAGGTTAATTAGAATCTATTTTCAAGTCTGGTTGAAATCATAATAAAAGATTTTAATAACCAAGCAACCCAACGCCATATCCTACTGCAGTAAACAGACTGTTAAAGTCAAATTACAGCCTACTAGATGTAGTTAGAGTAATAAAAGCATTGGATGCTAGGCTCCCGGAGTTGTAAACTGTATAAAGTGGGTTCCCGTTCACTTCACAAAGTTTTAAAAAAAAAGCGTTTTTTTTTTTTTAAGTACTGTGTCTTTGGCTTGCTTTGCACTTATAGGTCTTACATTTCATCAACGTAAGTGTCATTGCTACCCATTACGGTTCCTGGGTATTAATTTTATGAAAGTTGATAAACGTGTAGCCGGCTCAACAGACAGTTTTGCATATCTGCGATCGCGATAGTCGCGAACACCGGATTTGAATTTAGAACGTTTTTTTTTTTCATTTATGTGGTGAATTTTTCACGTTATTTTGGTATACTGAATTCAAATTTAGAACATTATTGTTTTTTAATGTATCCTGGAGCAATCCGGTGATCTGATCCCAAACTAGGCAAAGCTTGTACTATGGTACCCAGACAACTAATACAAATACTGTTTCTTTGTAAACAATACTTAGGTATATCAATAAACAAGATTTGTCATCAATAAACTTCTATAAAATAGTAATAATTTTCCTTCCATTTAGTCCTGCGTTTTTCAAGATATAGGACAGCTTTTGTCACTCACAATCATGCATTACAGATGGACTACCAATAAACACACCTTTCTATTTATTTTTTTATCTATGTAAAAATATGAGCGCATCAAGATTTCAAGAACAGCTTATTTCTTTATTTTTAAACCAAAACAAAATGTGATCGATTTTTAAAAAGCGGCCTATTCCTTATTCAAAAATTTTACACGCATTGCGATGTATCGATCAAAAACCGAATAAAGAGAGATGGGTGCTTTCGATATTAGTTCACGAGCGAGAATCGATTTTGTGATTTGATACACTTTGGATAAATCTGATAGCAATAGGCATTTTAATAATAATAATGAAAATTAAAGGAAAACATTTTACTAATAATTAAATTCATGAATGATTTTAAATTTGGCCATAGACATATATGCCTATATAAATATATCGGTTGTGGTAGTGCTGCTGCCGCTATTAAAAATAATATGTATAAAATAAATATGTCAAATTAGTGAATAAGTTAATCATACTAGTATACATGTATCTTAACAATATACGAAACCTTCTTTAGAAGAAACAATGCTGGCTGCAAGACTCACCATAGAGCACAAATTCATCCACATCTACGATGACGAATTTTTTTTAATGTTCTTATTGTCAAAAAAAACGTTAGAGCTCACATTTCGCAGCACTATAGTCCAAAAACGAGGGTGTCGGCGGGTACTCGAGGCGATCCGATGCGAGCGATACGTACCCAATAATTACATCTTACACTGACTATTATCAAGTAGCGGTTGCCTTTCATATATTTTACGAAATGGACGCGATACCTCACTGCCCGTCTTGTGTGTTGAATATTTATATTTTAGATTTATTACGCCATATTCCGTGTTGATTTATACGCGGGGTGTGCGGGTTTGGTTGTTTTGAAGGCGTTCTGTTGCAATATACTCTTGATATGTGGGCATACACATATTTTTCTACGCGTTAGCGAGTTCACGCTATTCTGATAGTAATCCAGTCCAGCAAACCAAACTGGTACTGGATTGCAACTGGAATAATCTGTAGATCTAGTGAGAGATCCAGTAATAGACTGGCAGTCTACCATTAAAGTTTTATTCCAGCGCGCCTATTCTTCCAGCGCAACTAAAATCGTGTCAACAGGCAATCCATTAGGTACCATTCCAATACTGGTATTCAATTGACAACATTTCATACTTTACGGAAAAAAAACTTTTTGCTACTAATCACTAGCTATGAGTGTATTCAAAGAGTCTCAAAGCTAGTTGTAACCTCTGCTCGGTAAACGATCAGTTGGGTAAGCAACGTCAGACAAGGTCAGTCCTTAGATGGGTGACCATTTAGTGGCATTTGAACTGAGCGTCTCCGTGCTTCGGAGGGCACGTTAAAAGTCGGTTCCGGCTATTGTTATCTAGACAGCAGTCGTTAAGCTAAGTCTAAGGGCAGCTTGACAACAGGTTGGACACTAACTTTATGACAACAGCAATAGTGTATTAAAAAAAAAAAAATTTACTTTTAATTTCAGAGAGAAAAAATCTTATGATTACGTCATTTGTATAGCTGAATGTGAACGAAATTTCTGACGCTGAACTTGTAAATGTCTGGAATAATGTTAATAGCATAACACGCAAAAATAAGGTTAAGTAGTAGCGAAAACAGATGCATATACCGATGATTTTCAAAATAGATTAGTCTAGGAAATGAAGAAGAAGAAGAAAATACATTTATTAAAAACACTAATAACACACACACAAGACATCTAAATACAGTAGACCTTAATTTAGGTAAGTTTAACTTAAATACAAATAATTTATTATGCCAAATACTATTTTTACAACAAACACAAGAAAACTACATATCAACACACACAAATTACACTTCACTATTCTACATAGAGCACACAAAGACAATAACAACATTTAATTAATAAATTACTTTCACGACAAGCAATCTCGGTGTGTGTGTGTGTGTAAATGTGTCTTCAAAAGGCAACAGCTCAGCTAAATGCTGCATGTAAATGCAGCGCTGATTTTCAGCTGACGCCCTAGGTGGCTTGCTGTTCAATGCCAGATTAAGGATTATACAGATATAATTTTAAATAATAATAAATAAAATGTACAAATATCAAAATGTAATCCTAGACTTCGCCGGTAGTAATAAAAATAAATAAATAAATGGAATTGTAGCAGCCTTTTTTTGAGAATGATAGTAACTATTGGCCGAAGATGGCCATTACAGCTTCACAAGAGGAGGCGAGCGCTTTTATCACTCCAGCCATAAGGGCAGCGGTGTGACGAACTGAAGGGCACCTCCGGTAGGCCTCGGCTTGTACCACCCCTTACGGTAGCCTCGGGTGTTGTTTGGTTCATAAGGTGAATATAGTTGTATATTCTTTATAAGGAGTCTGCTAGCGACTGAGGGGCCCCCGCTTTATCGCTTTCGCCGTCAGCATAGCCGTGAGTGTACGCACTGGGGCAGCACTTTGGTGGAGGGTGGGGCCAATGACCCACCCTTGCATTTCACTGAAGTTATGAGAATAATCAATTGTTGAAATAAGTAAATAGGTTGTTTTGAATATTTATCACATCCAATACACTAACTAAAAAGATTTAAATACTAAATAAGACAATTTCAACGGGTCTGAAGTACTAATAAATTCCCAACTATATTTATGCAAATAATTTGCATCTTTTTTTGCTTAAATAAGTATTTATTTTTATATAATTTTTATATACACATTTGGAATTGGAATCTTTGAAACGGATATTCGATTTTAGAATATTTTTATTAAGATGCGTTCAAAATCGCATTAGCATTACATTTTGTCTATGGCTATGATAGAACTACGCGCTATAGGAATGGACACAGACAATTAATTAAGGCTGTTACGGCGCCAGCGTTTAACTCTTGATTGATTTTTATTGCATCTATAGTTTATGGTAAGCGGAATTTAAGAAAAAGAATGATCATATTCGGCTTTCTTTTTTATAATAATCATAAAAAAGTTTACAGGTAATTAATAATTAAATAGTACCCCTACATAATAATCGGTCACTATAAAAGGCTGTGCACAAGCCCAAGGACTTGGATTGAACTAATTTGTCAAATAGGGATTGGAATTTTTCAGAGAAAAATGATATATTTTTATTTCTTTGCAATTTCATGGGTAATAATAATAATACCAGCCCTTTTTTGTCCCACTGTTGGGCACAGGCCTCCTCTTTAGATGAAGGGGCTTAGGCCATAGTCCACCACGCTGGCCAAGTGCGGTTTGGCGGACTTCACACGTCATTCGAAAGCTAGTTAGGCTTTCTCAGACATGCAGGTTTCCTCACGATATTTTCCTTCACTGAAAGCTAGTAACAATCGCACAAAGACGATTCGCACATGATTAATGAAAGAAATCAGTGGTGCGAGCCGGATTTCGAGTCGAGTACGTATCTTGTTTCCAAAACAAGCGCTGGCCCACTGTAATTTCATAGGTATGCCATATTTTAAAGAAAGTAGAGTATTTGCAATTTGTACCTACTCTATACTTTTCCTGAATAATCACTAGATATACGCATATGTTGACAATTTTTTTTTATATTAAAATCAAATCTATTTTTTTTTACAGAAAAGTGCGGTCTCTCCGACGACCCTGGTTTAAGAGTTAATGGCAAAGGCAAGAAGATGAGGAAGCCCAGGACGATATACTCTAGTTTACAGCTTCAACAGCTAAACAGGAGGTTCCAGAGGACGCAGTACCTCGCCCTTCCGGAGCGGGCTGAGCTCGCCGCCAGCCTGGGTTTAACGCAGACACAGGTGAGTTGGGTTTTTTTTCCTAATCACTTATCGTGTATAGCTCTATTGGCTTTCTGTGGCATAGATGTGGGAAAACCAGTCAAAACTCAGATAAAGAACATTTGAAAAAATTATAAACACGCTTGTTTTTACCTAAGCTAATTATCGTTAAAGAAAACATACAAAAAAAAGAACATAAAAAAATAGTAATTGTTTTTTTTTTGTACGTAGTTATTGACAGTTCACTACATCAATGAATGCTATCACTAAAACAAAACTGTTTCCATAAAAAAAAATATAAAAAATCTCCGTCCCCACACATCCGCGCATAGTAATTATGTCACACACCTAGTAATTAGTCTATAGTATGTACGTTCACTTTATTTTATCTGTAAAATCACTGTCCATCCAAAAATAGACCTTAGCGCGATGAAAATGAAGTACATAACGACTTCGGGTATCGAGACGTATAATTAAAAGACAAGGAGTTTTTTTTAATGTCTGTCACAGATAACACACTGATGTTTCTAAGTAGTAATTTCATTGTGAATAGTGTGTGATTTTTTTTACAGAAGGTGTTTAGTTTTTTCTTTATTTGAACGAGTCATTTAACCATTGATTGAGATCGATTAAAATAAAACTACTATATCTGCTACTTGCCAGCCTTTATAAAAAAAATACATAGAAGATATTCATCTATGAATCTTAATTACTATTTACACCACCGAATGACATGAAGTACCTAAAAAAAGCCGGCACGGGTTTCTAAGAACCCCATAACCCCATTAAACAAAAACTTAGACAAAGTAAAGGTTCCCGACGTACCTTTAAACCCCAAAACATATTTTTATTGTAACTATAAAAAACTTATTACCGAATCTAATTACCTCGCCGCAATCAAAGCCTACGTCTATGGTTTTGAAAAAAGAAAAAATACGCCTACCATAGACAAACCGCGTTCGGAAACTATATTCCGATTGGCTTGGTATATCAGATTGATTCGTCATGTGTCACCGTATGGAATGAATAATCGCAGTGCGGGTGCGGGCGCAGTGAGGGGCGAGTGAGGGACGAGTGCGAGGCAAGAGAGGGAGAGGTGGGAGTGATGTAGACTGCTTAATCTTTCAGACCCGGATTTATTATTTCCTCGAATTATTTGTTTAAACATAAAAATAATCAATGACAGTTTGTATGGAAACGGAAAATGTAGTCAATTTATGAACCCAACTTCAAATCTTAAAAAAAAATCCTTACAAACTGGGTGTTTTGTTGGTATTGGCTTATCTATCATTATCTGTATAGAACGCTAATGGCAATACTATGTACGAGCCATGTGCACAACAATTCAATAAAAAGTATTAAGCTTACATTATGTATGTATTACCTCAATGCAATTCGATGTATCTTTAGCAAAAATTAAAAAATTGTATTACACAAAAAATGCATTTTCGAATTAGGTATCTTATAAATTATGGAAATGCTTTCCTGCACTTTAAAAAAAAATAACTGTCTTAATGGCCTGAAGTCGTTAAGTTACTTTAATAACGAGGTTCCAGTCCTATGCGTAGGTTTCTTAGATGCCCATCCAATGCATGCCTTAAATATTTTCAGACCATAAAGTACTCAGGCTTAATTTCTCCTGTCTTGGAGTGATCGACTACACAGTTATTACTTTCCACAGGATTTGAATCTGCTACTTCCAGTTTATTTACCAGCTTTTACGTTGATATTAAATGTATACTAATTTCATGTATGCTCTCAATTTTAAGACACAATATATACAAAAAAAACTTTGGTTACCTATAAAATATAAAACCCTATTTAAGTTAAAAGATTTGACTATCATTGCACTGTCTATATATTCGTATGCCACATATCACGTTAACGGTACAAAAAGTAACCACCAAGTTAATTTTATTATAATTTAATATTTCCCATTTATTGTCTGTGCCACACTTTGATGAACCGGCGGCGTAGTGATGGGGCGCTGTCGACTTTTTTACTGACTATAAAAATATAATGATTATAAAATGTGATAGGTCGTCCACTAGTAAGGATAAATATCTACACAAAGCACAAGCCACCGAGGAAACATGCATGATAGACAGATGCGATGCTGAGATAAATTAAGTTAAATGCGAACTAAGCGGAAAATTGTTGTTTTAATTTGAAGAATATATTTTTGGTTTAAAATAGATTATTTGTATGCATGAAATCGTTTTTATTGATTATTTTTATAGATAATGCTTGCTTTAATGGCACAAATAGCGATTTATGTTTCAATTCGATTCATGTTTATATCTGACGCTATTAAATTAAAATAGTATAGGTATATATATGTTAAGGTAAATGTTAGATTGACTAGGTAATTATTTTGCGTCCATCGAGTACGGCGGCGACTCTGAAAAGGCAGGCGGCGAGTTTGAGTTCCCCGTCCCCTTAAGCACCGCACCTGAGTTAGGTTCCCTGGGGGCTATAAACCACCCCCCGGAAGCGGGCTCAAAACCAGGAACTGCGTGTTTCCTAGTGCAGAAAGGCCAGGCCCCCCACCAGGTCTCATGTGCCAATGCGACAGACGCGGGGGTTTTAGTGAGTAGGAATCCCACACGGTTGGCCTCTGAGAACACCCAACGAACGTCTCGTTATTCAACTGCCATGTTTTGTCCCAGGTACTTATTTCGTTCAAAACAGAACTGACGCTGCACAAGCTATATGCAAACGCAGTGCCTCACTTCTATGCAGAATCCGCGCTAGCTCCCACAGTATCCTGGGTACATTGTGTGACAGATTGGACAGTCCTGTCTGTCATAACGATTTAATTTTTAAAACTAACAGAACATGAAGAAAATAAAATACTAACACAATAAGGATCTAATTATTTCAAATAAATACTATTAAACACTGGGACATAAATTGATAAAAGATACGAAATCGATAATCCACTCCCCATCACTATTGTCGTCAATGCCTTGATTCGATTCTCCATTAAAACTAAAAAAAAACGCGGAATACAACTCCGTACTATTCCGGTCTTACTAACAAAAAGCAGACGATCTAATGCCCGTGTTGCATTACTTAGGACTTAATTAAGTTTTTAACGAAATATCACGTTTGAATTGTGACTTTATGACGTACGAAATAAAGGTTACCGCGGCGTTTTCCTCGTGTTTTTGTTGCGGGCAATAAATCATTACATTTGTCTATGGTGGTGCTTATGTGCTATTGTTTCATACGCTGACATTTTTCTCATTAGTAACTATTTAGGGTTCCGTGGGCTTCTGTTGTAGAAGCAATAAAAGTAAGTAGTTTATTAAACTTTCAACCGTTTACTGCATAACATTAAGTATGCAGTAAAAGGTCGATAGAGTTCTACTTCTATGTAAAAAAAAAAGTAAGTTTTACTAATCCAGGTTTTAAAGTTAGATTATTCTGACACTTGAAACCGATTTATAAGTATAGGGTACCCAAGTTATCTGTGACCTGTCAGTGTCGCCACTATCTATGCAAATACGTCAAACTGATCGTGATTTTCATAAGAATATTTTAGTTCCTATTTCCACCACCTATACAGATAAGTTGGTCGACCTATAAGAACATTATATTCTACGTCAGTGAGTAGAGATATCGATTATCTCATACTTATTATCGGAACGTTTAAACGGCTCTGAGTGTGGAAATAATCATAATAACAATTGGCCATTGACAATTAACGCTAATTAATGATTGTGCCTGTTAAAGTGATAAATAAAATAATAAATAAAAATAAAAAAGCCTCTATATTTCCATATCCATTACAGGTTACAATATAGTTAGTATAATACACTTATTATCTTATGATCAGGTAGGTAATTAATAGTTGTCTTTCTGAATTGTCTACAATTAAGTTTCTTGGATAGGAACCCCTCTTTGGGTATAGGCCTCCTCCAGCTTATTCCAGATCTCTCTGTCTTTCGCTTTCAACATCCATTCTTTGCCCGCTGTGACTATGATGTCGTCTGTCCACCTTTTCTTCGGTCGCCCTTTTCTCCTCTTTCCAGTTGGTCCCTTCCACCTCGTCGCCTCCACTGTCCATCTTTTGTCGGTATAACGTGCCAGGTGTCCTGCCCATTTCCATTTAAGTTTCAGAGCATGATGTAGGGCATCTGTTAATTTTGTTCTCTGTCTTATGTGTGTACTTTTGACTTTGTGAATTTTTCTTATTTTTAGTATGCTTCTTTCCATTGCTTTTTGACACGTGACCAATTTAGTTTTAATTTTAGTGTTATATGTCCATGTTTGGCATCCGTAGGTAAGATTTGGCAGAATGCACGTATCTAGCACCATCTTTTTTAGGTGTAGCGGAAAGTCCCCTTTGTGTGATAGCCTGTGGTAAAAGTGATAGCCTGATAAAACTTAAATGAATCTAATAACTTAAAAAAATAATCTTGAATTAATATTATTACACTGCGGTAGTTAAACTAAGTTTAACTAAGGTAGTTAAATTAAGCTTAACTCAGGTAGTTAAACTAAGTTTAACGAAGGTAGTAGGATAGCCCGAATAGATCGCCCTAGTACCACTGCCTGTAGTGTCAGAATATATTCTGACGCAATGCAACGCCTGGTTCTAATTACAAACGTGTAAAAAACTATTAATAGAATCGTACATGACTTGTACGTTAAGTTTTTTAACGGTTGTTATGCAATGGGATTAAGTTTATAAGGTCAACGCTAAGTTTTTTTTTGCAACACGGCTATGAGTAATAATGTTTATGATTGATTAGATTCAGTGGAGTTGTGAATTATGGTTGGTTTGCTTTGAAAATTAATTATTAGACTTTATGAAAATATGGTTCTGGCATGCCTTTAAAGTTTATTAAGGGAATTCCCTTTTACGTTTTTCTCTTTCTTTTATTAATGGTGAATACTTATTTTAATTAGTACCTACCAGGTACATTACACAAAAGTACTAACCTTATACAAAAACGGTACGGTGGTTTGTATACATAGTTTTTTTTAAAGTTTAGTAAGATAATCTTTAAAAAAAAACTATGTATAGATACTGGCTGATTTTATTAAAAAAAAACATTGCAGTCAATCCAAAATATGTTTATGATAAAACACGTTAATTCATGCTAAAAATATTGTTTGATAATGGAACGCGAAAGTTTCAAATTACCGGTATACAAATAAAGAAGTAAGAGTATCAATGTATCACGTACAAAATAGTTTTTTTTTTACTTTACAAGATCAGGAGCCTAAAAATAAGGTAATTTTATGCAGTTTTTTTTCTAATTCTATTGCCTAACCACATGTAGGACAATTTTCACACTTTATACATTTACACGCCATTATCTAGGCTAGGCACAGAACGAATAACCAAACGAATGCCGTGTCATTGATTCTTACAGTATCCGAACGAAATCGGCAACGCCTCTTTCTTTGTAATTAAACATAAATCAAACGAAGCCATATTGTTTTTGAAGGATGGAAATAATTTTTTTAGAGCCCAAATGAATTTTTGTAATTAGTCAGAATCTGCTGGTGGCATTATCTTTCGTAAATATCAACTGCTATTTTACCGGCGAGTTATAACGAGACTGATTAAAAAAAAAAATTCCAAGTTTACCGTTTTTATTAAAAACATGTTATTATGTTATTTGCTTGGTGGTCTTGGTGGTTCCCCATCGGTTATCGGTTATGTAAGCGATATGGGCTGCCCATTGCCACTTCAATTTGCAAATTCTGAGTTATGGCCGTAACTCTGATTCTTTGGCGCAAAGAAACTCCGAGCAAAGTCCTTTCCTTGTGTGAGTCTAACTAAGCACGCTCGCTGTTGTCATTTCGATTTTTTTTAAATAATTTTGGAACGCGGATATTAAAAGTAAATAAGACCATCCGCACGCAGTCCGTACGGACTGACGTGTATGGTAAAAAAATATCCATTTCGATACGTAACGTCGACAGAACGAAATGATGATGGATTATAGAAGGCAAAGTTAATTCGTGTTGCCACAACTGTGGCGAATGGACAAACTGTAATGTAGGATTGGTTTGTTGTTGTTAGTTCCTCTTGTGAGGCAAGTTCTTTTTTATGAGGATATAATTTTCAATACATTTTTTTTTAATTTGAGAGAACTGTTTATAATGCGCTTCTGTAGAGTTATCAGCGAGATGTACCTAGTTGTTTTTTTTATTAATTATTTTAACAAAAAAATATATTCCATAATTGTGTAAAATTGGAATTTCGTTTTGTTTAATAAGTTTTTTATATACTATAGTATTATTTCCTCTATGGCGTTCTTTTTTCTAAAATGACAATAAGTACCGTTACGAACATATGTAGTTAAACTTCTAAAGTTTAAAAATTTAAATGTAGAACGAAGTTTATTAGAACTAGTAATTGAGTTGTTGGATCCTAATAAACTACAAATCAAATAAGCGTTCTTTAAAACAATTAGTCTACCAAAACGGGTTAAATAGGTCAATGTAACAATGCAGTAAGTATTTTCCTTTCGCAATTCCCAAGAACTAATCAAGAGCGTCTAAATAATAGTTCTATTTACGAAATTCAGTACATAACATAACTAAGAGTAAAGTAACTAGCAAAGTCACCGTCTCAAATGTTAAGAACGATGACTGAGTCCTTTCGTAACACGCCTCTGATTGGCTGTCAAAGCCGATGCGTCCACCAATCGGAGCTCGTCAAATGTCATGACTCTGCGGTTTTAAGAACAATTGTTCGAAATATTAAAAAAATCGGCTTCCGTTAAAGTGGCAAGGCTTCTGTGGTTTTTTTTTCTTCTTTATTGAACCGTTCTATTGAGATAGAGCCTTTGTGAGTCACTGACATCTGAAAGATACAGTTCTTTTATTATTGGAACAATGGGGCTGGGAATGAAAGGTTTGTAGACTGAGTATCGTATGAGTATTGAGTTTAATAAATCGATACTTTCATAACATACGTTTTCAGCAAACTTAATGCTGGCTGAAAAACATACTGAGTGAGAGGTATGTGGAAACAGCTCATTGGGCGAGCGCTTGCCTTGGATATAAGGTGTGCGTGTTCGAACCCCGGCTCGCACCACTGATTTCTTTCATTAATCATGTGCGAATCGTCTTTGTGCGATTGTTATTAGCTTTCGGTGAAGGAAAACATCGTGAGGAAACCTGCATGTCTGAGAAAGCCTAACTAGTTTTCGAATGACGTGCGAAGTCCGCCAACCCGCACTTGGCCAGCGTGGTGGACTACGGCCTAAGCCACCTCATCTTGAGGCGAGGCCCGTGCCAAACAGTGGGATATAAACAAGGGCTGGTATTATAAAAATATGCACAAACAGCCCTGATGTGGTCAGCAGAGGCCCAACTACCACCTCGATTAGCAGTATTATTATGATCTTACATGACATGAAGTAGAGATGTCATTATACGTAGTGTATAGCTCTATCGAGACAGTAAGGTGAAAATAATATTGCTATTAGATATGTTGGTACAGGCCCAGGTTATGAGAATTAAATAACATAGTTAATTCTAATTAAGCCACTTTGTAATATAATTATTTCGACTCTAGGAGCCGTTTATGTTTATTTACAATTAGGGTAAAAGTGGGATAGTTGCCCCAGGGGTATAGTTGCCTCGATTGTAATTTCTCTAGTTTGGCGGATGAATCACATGTTATTTTATTTATCTCTTGAGAGGCTCTACAACTACCACTAAGTTGACCGTGTTGAATGTCTCTGTGCGATTGCATGGAAAGGCAAGGTGAAATCAACGTTTTTGCGGGATAGATGGCCTCTTTTTCAGTGGGGCATCTATCCTATACGTAATTTACATAGATTAGGCAATTATCCCCTATATGGGATAGATGCCTCAAAATTTAGAGGTCCGCAAAAATCGCTAATACTCTGGAAATATCAAAGATGATGGTTTTTCCCTTCATAAGTTTGAAGATAATAAATCAAAGTACCTACCCGTATTACAAATAAAGAATTTTGCTTTTTTCACTGAGAGATATAAAGTAATTTCAAAAAGTAGTAGTTGTTCCTTACTGGCTAGGACAATGCAGGCGTCGGATGGGCCTGTAAAAAGTCGGACCTGCGCTTTTTCGCTTATTTTTTTTTTTTTTTTTTGGGAATGTGAGACGCTGTGGGCCGCAGATGGCCATTACAGCTTCACCGGACAACAGGAGGCGAGCGTTTGAAGCGCTCTAGCCTTAACGGCAGAAGTAGCGACAAGCTCAAGGGCGAGCTCTCACTATAATATCAGAGTATAAAGTATTTATTGGTAGAGATGCTCATAGCCAGTTGTAACCACTGTTCGGTAAACGATCAGTTGGGTAAGCAACGTCAGGCAAGGTCAGTCCTTAGATGGGTGACCGTTTTGTGGCATTTGAACTGAGCGTTTCCGTGCTTCGGAGGGCACGTTAAAAGTCGGTCCCGGCTATTGTCATCTTGACAGCAGTCGTTAAGCTAAGTCTGTCTGACACCAGGTTGACCACTAACCATACGACAAAAAATAATTGGTTTCGAAATGATCCGATTTCAAGAACTGGATTAATGATCATTAACTCTTAATTGGCATTTGTTAGTGCGGGAGTTAGCCTTTTTTACTGTTTTATTAATAACTAGCTGACCCACGCAGCTCCGCCCGCGCTGTGTTTACGTTAACTAAACTTTCAATAGGTAATACACATTCGCAAAGAATACAAAACCTCCTTTTTTAAAGTCGGTTAAAAACTTGCACCCACTTTGTACTTGCCCTCCGAAGCACGGAGACGTTTAGTTCAAACGGCGTTAAACGGTCACCCATCTATTTAATGACCTTACCTAACGTTGCTTAACCCGATCGATTACAAAACCTTGATAACAACTCTCTATGTGTGTTACCTTACTGATATTTATTATATTATAAAGAAAAATTGATAAAATCGGACCAAGCGTATAACCAACTACCCATTTTGACTTTAATACCCTCTCCCAAAAGAACCGTGCTAGATTACGGGATAAAAAGTATCCTATGTCCTACCTCGTAGTAAGATCTCAAATCATGCCAAGTTTCATTTGAATCCATTCAGTAGTTTCGGCGTGATGCTCAGCCGTGATACAGACAGACAGACAGACAGACAGACAGACAGACAGACAAAAATAAAAAAAATACATTTTCGGCCTCAGTATCGGTTATAGAATGCCCTCCAAATATAATTTTCAAAATATCTTCAATGTACAGAATTGGACCTGTTACAGTTTTATTATAAGTATAGACTGTGTCTCCCAGTCTCTAAGGGTACGAGTTTTCTAAAATAAATTTTTGGTTCTAAATTTACTTAGATTTTTCCTGTCAACCTAAAACCATTCCGAAGGTTACCAAAGAATGGTTAAAGTCGGGAGTAAACAATTAAATGAATTGAAAAATCGTTATCCAATTGTGGACAATTGTAACCAATAAAACAAATGTAGAGCTAATTGTTTTAATGTTGACGCCATGTGTTACGATATATGGGTAAACAATGAATATAAAATAGGCTTAACAGTGAATATATATATTAGAACCACGTACAGCGGGCCTAAGAAGGCCACGTTAAGAATTTCTTAAAAGGAATATCATATTTTGCATTTCCAGCTAATTCTTCACATTTCCTGTAAGTTTCTTCTCTTTTCTTTCTTCTGAACAGGAAGACGGACTACTATCCCTTTGGCCTTTTAGTTTGTTGTGCTGTCATCGTTTTTTGTTTTTTTTTTCTCTTATTTGATCTTTTGAACGATTCGCTGATGCTAATCTAAGGTCTCAAGTTACAAGTTCCTGCGACTTTGTATCGAAAATTCATTTGTTTCTCGCCGCATCGCATCGCATCGCAGTTATGTGTGGGAGCCCTAATTGTAACATGACAAACACTGTTAAAAATAATGACAAAATGACAAGTCCGCTGAGTTTCTTGCCGGATCGTCTCAGTTGAGGCCGCGTTTGTGATCCGGTGGTAGCTTTTAAAAAAAAAATCGTTCAAAAGTGCTAGCGCTATTGGAAATAAATGATTTTGACTTTGACTTTGACGGACAGCAGCATCTTTCTTTTGGATTTATCTTCCACCTATACTGCGACCACCAAGCCGCTTGCCAACTGTAACTTACCTAAAAAAGTAAAAAAAAAAAAAACGTATATAAGTATTAGTATCAGTTTTCTGGTTTCCATAGTACAGGCTCTGCCTAGTTTGGGATCAGATGACCGTGTGTGGATTGTCCCAAGATATTATTATTATTACCTAATCATATTATGATTCACCGAAACTGGCACAGATATAGATTTAGGTACATAGATAACGCAAGTGTCGCGATTTGTATAGAAACCAAGCGTGCCGACTTTTTAACACTTTCTGTGACGTCACGGCCGAAATATTGTGATGTAATCCAAACTGACCCAAAGACACCGATGCCGCCGATGCCCCGCCGATTTTTTTTAGTTTTTGCAGCCGACCGGCAGCAAGGCTGCAACAGCAGACACGCGTGGACTGCAAGTTAGCGGCGACCAACCACGACGTTCCGTCGGGGTACGGACACGAGAAGTACATGCATTTACGTTATGTATGTAAATCTATATCTGTGGAAACTGGCCTATTTAGAACCGCTGATCGACTAACTTATCTGTACGGGTGGTGGAAATAGGAACTACAATATTCTCATGAAAGTTACGATCGGTTTGACGTATTTGCATAGACAGTGGCGACACTGACAGCTCACACATAAGTTGGGTTCACTATAAGATGGAAATCATGGAGTTTATTATATTTAAGAATAGAGTACGCGTTTGTCTATGGTACCCTTATACAATGCGTAGGCAGATTTTCCTCTAACTGCCGGTCCCAATATCCTATCTATCTCTTACTATATATATCTATCTCTTACATATTAGTTAAAATAGTTACCATCGATAGCTTTATGAAATATTTCCATTTCAATAAACACAGATAGAAATATCTGTCTTTACTATTGTTCTAGCTTCGAGACCTTGGAGCTTACTAGAGATAACAAAATCAATGTCAAGTGTCGTATTGTTACTTTTTAACTGAGATTGCTATCGGCGGTAGAGTATTGGGGCCGGCCGTAATAGGTGAATTGAACTATTTAAAGTTAAATTACATATATGAGTTATATTGATAAGTAAAACCCACCACGGTTTGATCTGACACAAGCGCAAATGTTGATAAATACAGCTAACGGTATAGTACCTATTGTCGTGTACCTGATATTTATGTATGTATTTTGATGTTCTTACTCGTGGCTACATGTTCTTACTTGAATTAAGCATTCCATAGTACTTATACTGATTTGTGTTCTGTGATGGAAATAAATTGCCTTAAAAAATGATGCGGAACGTAGATCTGCATTCCGATTTCAAGTTAGATCCCCTTCGTAAGTTCCTCAAAGAAGCGTCGAAACGCTACTTTGAATCCGCGTCCCGTCACGCGAACAGTTTAATCCGCGCCGCCGCCGATTACGCCCCTAGTCCTTCTGACTCGCGCCGCAGACCACGGCACGTACTGCTCGACCCTCCTGACCCCATGACGGTCCTATTGGACCGGGATGCGCCGAACCCTCCCCGACAACCGTATGCTACACTAGCTATCAGACACCGGTCTCGCCGGCGAGGCCGAAGGGTCGTACGTATGCGACCTCAACGACGTGCATCACCCCACTGAGTTTCTTGCCGGTTCTTCTCAGTGGGGGCGCGTTGTGAACCGCTGGTAAACTCAGCCCTCTCTTAAGCGACAGCCCAAGCCGAGGCCGTGCCTCCCTGAGGTGCCCTTGAGCTCGTCGCTACTTCTGCCGTAAAGGCTAGAGTGCTTCAAGCGCTCGCCTCCTATTGTCCGGTGAAGCTGTAATGGCCATCTGCGGCCAACAGCGTCTATCATTACCAAAAAAAAAAAAAAATGACAATAGCCAGGTTTGACTTTTTCCGTGCCCTTCGAAGCTCGAAATTGAATTCAAGGCTAGCACAGCCACCAGGATAGAGGTAGTAGGTGATCGATGTGCATTTCTCTGTGGATAACATAGTTGATAGTGGTTACAAGTAACTGGCTACCGGTACACTAATGAGCAGGAAACTCGATGTAAAATCGAAAGTGACTCGCCTCCGGTACTGCTGATAGCGAACATGCAAACTTGCTGATAAAAATTACAGATAAACGTTGCCAAGTAGTCCGACCATCGACAGGGGCTGGTTTTCATAATCATTCTTCGACAAAACGCCAATTATAATCAATTTAATAACTATAACTAGATAATCACGAATAAAATGATGAACAAAATATGACAAAAGTTGATACGTAAGCATTTAAAAAAACCTAATTATACTACAAAGAATAATATTCAAATCTTTTGTAATTGGATACTTTCAAATAAACAAGAAGAAATACCTCGGACATGAGTGACAAAAAGTCACATCGACAAAAGTCACTTGTGTGCGGAATCACTAACTGTACTGAAGAAAAAAAGACATTTTTGAAATTGAAATAATCATTCATCATTAGCAGCCAATAGACGTCCACTGCTGAAGAGAAGCCTCCCCCCTTAGAATGGAGGGGATGCCATAATCCCCACGCTTGGCAGGCGGCTTGGGGATCGAAGAATAGGTGGAAGATAAATCCAAAAGAAAGACGCTGCTGCCCGTCTTCCTGTTCTCGCTTAGTCGCCTCTTACGACACCCAACGAGAGGAGATGGGGGGATGCAATCGTAACCCGGCATCCCGCGGGTAATAACATAGTCATCAAGATTTACAAATATACCTACTATACCTATAAAAACTTCAAGTTTAGTTCCGTATAATTATAACTTCAACTAACTTCGCTGAAGTTGAAGTAACAGTTCTAATTAACCAACTGTGATTAAAATACAAAGTTGGACTTTCCAAGTCAGAACAGAATCTATGTCAGTCCTTTATTATATGACGGGCCCATTGGTCTAGTGGTCAGACACCCTGCCTGCTAACCGATGGGTCGTGGGTTCGATTCCCGCCAAGTGTCTGGGTGTAGTTTATCTATTTAAGTATGTATTTACAAAAAAAAAAAAGTTTATAAGTATTAGTATCAGTTGTCTGTTTTCCATAGTACAGGCTCTGCCTACTTTGGGATCGGATGACCGTGTGTGGATTGTCCCAAGATATTATTATTATTATTATATCAAACTAATTATAAATTCAAAACTTAGGATGCACGGAGAGTCGATTATCGAATGGTCCTTCACAATAATTTTATTTTGTTTACCAATGGTAGCCCGTTTGATCTGTCCGATCTAAAACACCTCTTATCATCATCATCACTAGCCGGAAGACGTCCACTGCTGAACATGACCCCGGCAACGAACGGCAATAGGCTATTTGCATCGTCGTCAGTCCATCTAGTGGGAGGCCTGCCTACGCTGCGTCTTCCGGTTCGTAGTCGCCACTCGAGAACCTTTTTTTCCATCGGTTATCGGTTCTTCGAGCGATGTGGCATAGCTATCTATATTGTGTTCAGTTTTCTACGAATATATTTGAGAAATAAATAAAATTCAAGTTTCCTATCGTTACCTGGAACTCTTTATCAGATACAATTTCATATAAATTAGCGACCCACAAAAAACTTACCTACTTACAACATAACAATGAATACTTTAAAATTAAACAAGTAATTAAATAATTGTTTAGTATTCACAATTAAATTGTATATTTTTGGTTCTTGTATGCAAATAGTAAGTATTGTAAATAATAAAAATATTAACATTTTTTTTTTTTTTTTTTTTTTTTTATACTACCAAGGTGGCAAGCAAGCGTACGGCCCGCCTGATGGTAAGCAGTCACCGTAGCCTATAGACGCTAGCAACACCAGAAGAATCACTAGCGCGTTGCCGACCCTTAAGACATTAGATGTTAAGTCTTTGTGTCCGGTAATTTCACCAGCTACAGTGCCCTTCACGCCGGAACACAGCAATGCTTACACACTGCTGCTTGGCGGCGGAATATCTGACACTGCGGTGGTACCTACCTGGACGGTTCCTTGCACAAGGAACCTACCAACTAGTAGGTACAACAACATAAAATTAAAAAAAAAAAAATATATGTCTAGCTTTTAAGCCCGGACATTTCGTGGTGACAATTCAACATGTAGAGGGCCCTACTACTATCTCTATAACAATATTATTATAATATTACTATGACACATTAACAGCGTACTTTATAAATGTTACATTCTATCGAGCACGTAAGCAATACTGCTATATAGAGGTGCTGCTATATCAAGAAATTATAAGTTCATTCAATGTTTAGTTGGCGGTTAAGCCACAAAATTGACACATAGTTAGCTTCTAGATAAACCGTTCATTTCCTTGTTAAAAATTGAGTCCATAATTTATAGTATATAATACAAGCCCTTGTTTATGTCCCACTCTTGGGCACGGGCCTCAAGATCAGGCGTTGGCCATAGTCCACCACGCTGGCCAAGTGCGGGTTGGCGGACTTCACACGTCATTCAAAAGCTAGTTAGGCTTTCTCAGACGTGCAGGTCTCCTCACAATGTTTTCCTTCACCGAAAGCTAGTAACAATCGCACAAAATCGATTCGTACATGATTAATGAGAGAAATCAGAGGTGAGAGCCGGGGTTTGAAGCTGTGCACCTTGTTTCCAAGGCAAGCGCTCGCCCACTGAGCTGTTGCCGCTAGTACATCATTCTTAATATATAGTTTTATGCAAAGCAAACCACTTCCAATGACTCACGAGAACGGGTCAGACAGGATGTGTATTTCTAGTAGGTATGTTCCTATTGCGACTCCCATATTAACTGTTTAAAAATGTATTTTTAGGAAGGTAAATAAATACACAAGTGCTGCAGCACTCGCATTCTCTCTTCCTTTACTCTCAAAATCAGATGGGATGGAAGACCGATACGATCGGGGAGAGGTCTGGCGCAGAACCAACTTTCGTCTCGGACAGCTCTTTTACATAAAAGTATTTATTGCATGGCGCCTAAGATATACAATAAGATTCCGAGAGAAATTAAAGACCTTGAATTAAACCTACTTAAAAAAATATTTAGTAGATAAATGTTACTACAAAGTGTCCGATTTTTTAGCAGATCAGTGAATTATATGCAATTTTTGTGATTCCCTTAACTATGTTGTAGTGTTTGCATGCTTTCTTTCTTGGCTAAATAGGGAGAGACTTTTTAATGTATATTATCTGCATAATACCCATATTTGTGAACAATAAATGATTGATTTATATGCCCATTCGAAGCAAGAATCATCTTACTTTTCAGACAAACAGATGATTGCCCTGTATTGTCCTAGCCAGTAAGGAACTAATAACAAAGTTGTTGTTCCCTGCGGAATTTGAAGCCGCTACCACCCCGGTTTTCAATGCGAGCGGTTTCCCGCCGCGACACGGAGATTATTTTTGCCTTTTATTGGGAAAGCAAAGGCTTCTAGCCCATACAGCCTTGTTATGTCGCTGTAAAATAATAGATGGCGTTGGTAAATAATTATATTAAAATGTTAAAAGAAATGCTCATAAAGGTAGACTCGTAGATCTTTACCTGTTATAGAAATCGTTGCTTAACCTACAAAACAAGGTAAAGATATCTCGTAATACGAAGGATTAAACATAAAATCAATTAATTCCACCGTGAAACAAACGTGACTGTCAGAATTTATCCTAACCCGCTATTTTTATTAGTAAAGATTTGAACTTTGTGGTCTGACGCGATTACACACGGTATTTTCCGTTATATTTTTCTTTGGCTCAATTAACGAAATATTCTTAGAAAAAAACTTGGAAATATTAGAACTTGATTATTTGTCTAAACTTCGTGTATTTTTATTTCATGGCTGAGTCAAACCAATGGGGGAAAAATAACACCAGCGAATTACTTCGAATTAGTTCCACTGGTAAGACTAGGTACTCGGTAAAACTACTCGGTAAGACTACCCAGTAAAACTACTCGGTAAGACTCCCCGGTAAGACTACTCGATAAGACTACTCGGTAAAACTACTCGGCAAGACTACTCGGTAAGACTACCCGGTAAGACTACTCGGCGGATTATTTTTTAAATCGTCTCGGTATCCCATCCCGGTAATTTCACCAGTTACAATGCCTTTCATACCAAAACTCTTAGCGACCTAAATACCATAGACCACCTAATCTAAATAGTAATAAACTATTTAAAAAAAAACCGACTTCAAAGTAAATTATCTAAAAATCATAAAATAACGAAAATATATTGAAGTCGGTGCTAACACATCATGTTAACTAAGACTAGCACGAGCTGACACCGACTTCAATATATTTTCGTTATTTTCTGCTTTTTAGATAATTTACTTTGAAGTCGGTTTTTCTTTTTTTTTAAATAGTTTATTTAACACTTTTTAGTGACTTTTATTTTAGCAAAATAGGTATTAGCACTATCACGCAACTCGAACGTCTACGTTACAATAACTTACTGAACACATAAAAAGTTTATATCTCTTAAACAGTGTGTCATGTTACAATTAGATCAGAGCGACAGTGTGTCTTGCCGTTCAAAATATCAAATAAGACGGAAAAATATAAAAAAATACAAAGTACAACAAACTAAAAAGCCAAAGGGATAGTAGTCGGACCAGTCCCCCCAAGCAGCACCCGCGCACGAGTTGACTCGAGCAGCAGCCATCACTCCAGACAGCATTCGTTAAGCCAAGTCAGAGGGCTAATGGTAGGAAAAACTGTGACACTAGGATGGCCAATAACTATACAATAAAATAATAGTATCTTTCATAATACGCACACACACACATACGCACACCCATCAACCACACATATAAACACACAACATACATTTCCATTTAGATTTATACTTATACGTAATTAATTAGTTTCTTATATTTAATTGAAAACATTTTGTAGCTCTCACCAAACAAAATGTGTTATATTTGTTAGCATAAGTTCTGGAGGAGGGCGCCGATGCCTGTAACACAGTTTTACACTAGCGCAAGCATTGATGTACATTTTGTAATGAATAACTCATTTTCTGTGAAATAAACATTTATTTATTTATTTATAATTGTAACTCATTTTATATGGTATTATCACTTAATGATAACTTTCATTTTATACTACCAAGGTGGCAAGCAAGCATACGGCCCGCCTGATGGTAAGCAGTCACCGCAGCTTATAGACGCTAGCAACACCAGAAGAATCATTGATGCGTTGCCGACCCTTAAGGCATTAGATATTAAAAAAAAAGTGATAAAATGCCAAACCCGCTGAATTTCTTGCCGGATCTTCTCAGTTGAGGCCGCGTTGTGATCCGGTGGTTCCTTTAAAAAAAAAAAACATGACCTTTCAAAAGTGCTAGCGTTAAGCCTATTTGAAATAAACTATTTTTGAGTTTGAGTTTGATGCCTCCAACCAGGGTATTGGGACATTTACTAATATCAACCAATCTTGTAAAAAAAAACGGAATAAAACATTTTTTAATCTGCATATTTTATTGGACTACGTACGCATCAACATACATTTTCTTAGAATCATCTGTGTTTTATTACTCTTAAAACCATTTAACAGGAGTTTCTACTAAATAATTACCATGAAATGGGAAGTTACGCTGATACACAGATAAACAGTCAAGGACGTGTGAGGTGTCCGCTATTGTATGGTAATCTACGGACAAATACACTGTGACCATGATGTTATGAAAAAAGTAGACATTCCTGTTTTTTACTGAGTATATACACGTTTAAGTTAGAGATTGCAATAAGCAGCACTGCTAAGAGATAACAATAATAATACAATCCCCCCTTAAAAGGCAGTCATCCTAAATACCTACTTGCCGTATAGTCCAAAAAAATATTTTCCAGTAGGTGCATTTGACTCTGGCCCATATCCATTTTGTACCTTTTCAGAGACAAAACATAACTTTTAAACCAATATAATAATAATAACATCCTAGTACAACCCGTAAACGATCATCTAATCCCACGCACAGGCACATCCTGTACTATGGTAACCAGAAAATTGATAAAAATTCTTATACTTTTTTGTGTAAATATATACCTACATAGACAGATAAATAACACCCAGAATCAGGACAAACAGACCTGTTTGTTCTGGGTGGGGAACGAACCAACGACCTATTGGGTGCCGGCCAGGATTTTTAACTACTAGATCAACGGGCTCATCAATACGATTGAAAATGTGGTAGAACGGAGAGGAAACCCCTGACTGAGGAAGGACCTCTTCAATTACGTACTCAAAGAATCTCATGTTCAATTGATTTTTTGTGTACTGTTTTGCAGGGCACTTATGCACAAAATTCATGTGATATCCGGGTAAGAATGGTACCCACCCGGTCCTCACGTTGGGTGTTCGTAAAAGGCGACTAAGGGAAAACCAGAAGACGGGCAGCAGCGTCTTTCTATTGGATTACCTACTATACTGCGATCCCCTAGCCGCTAAGCGTGGAGATTATAGCAATCAGTGGCGTGCACTGAAAGCAGGCAAAAATATCTGCGAGTTGTTTATGCTCTATGCTATTTGTTCGTGTTCCAGCACAAATATCCTTAAAATAAACAATATTACCAACACATCAATTTACATTAAAAAAAAATACGTTAATTCATGTCCAAACTAAGTTTTTTTTAAATTAAGACTGTTTAGAGAAATCCTAGGGTAGGCAAAATATTTTTGTCAGTATGGAGCCGCTAAATAAACTTATTAATGTTTTCAAATGCAAAAATATCTGTATAGTATTTGCTTGCATATGGATATTTGATATGGTATTTTTAGAAACCCTAGGTGGAAATAATAAAAAAAGAACACAATGGTACATACCCAAACTGGTTTATTGTCACTAAAACATCACTGACACAAAGGTTACACATACTTTGGCACATTTACAGGTAATTATAAAAATGTGGGGACTCCCCCAAGTGGTCTCCGCCATCCCCAACAAACCACGCCAACACCAACTCTTCGAGGTGACAATTACTCGATAAGAAACATCGAAACAATTTAACAGCATGACCGCATTGTAACAAATCTACGGAGAGAATGACAGAGTGACCGCACTATACAACTACTGGAACAACCGTTCCGCACGAGATCTAACAAATGAATGTCTCCTGCACCGCCAGAGCAGTGACTTATATACGCGTTCAGTGCGTTCGGTCATTCTACCATTCTACCCTCCAGTTTAGAAATATTCGACAGTATAATAACATACTTAAAATACACACATCAAAAGTGTCTAGGGATCAACATATATTTTTGCAATAACTTTTCTCCTGATTGATATTAATTAAAATTTTCTTTAAGGATTCATCAAATAAAGTGTTTTCGTTTGTCACAGTAACGATAAACCAAGTCACCTTTGCATTAATAAAGAAATTTGCCATTTTCCTAATAAAGGGATTTTTGACATTTGAACCACTAACACAAAAGTTCGAAAAAAAGACTGAAATAACAGTTTTCTTTAAAATTTTATTGGGTAACTTAAACAATTAATAATCCGTGTTTCTACCGCGAACACTAACAACACAAGAACATCGGTTTGGCATACTCAAAATGAGTTCATCCAAATCACGCTGTGGAATGGCCGCCCATGTTCGTTGCAACAACAAAAAAAGGTCTTCTTGCGACTGGATACCCTCCATATTCGGCAGAGCTCTTCTCTGTAGCATATCCCATGCATGCTCAATCGGGTTCAAGTCTGGCGACTGAGCAGGCCAGGGCAGGACATTGATGTTAGCTGCGGCGAGTCTGTCTTACAACTCTTGCGGTGTGCGGTCGTGCATTATCATGCATTAACTGAAATAAGGGACCGATTTGCACTTGTAGAGGAACGATGACGTCTGATACAATCGTCTCAGCATAAATTTGAGCGTTGAGGTTGCCTCTGATCCAAATCAACTCAGTTCTTCCGCCGATCCAAATACCCGCCCATACCATGATGGTTCCACCACTATAAGGATGGACTTCCTGGCAGGATTTTAATCGCTGTTGGCGTCCAGGGGTTCTCCAGTGTCGTATACGTCTTGTATCCGGTCTCATACCAAAACGAGACTCATCAGAAAAGCACACGAAACGCCATTGTTCTTCTGCCCAATTTCTGTGTTCAAGAGCCCATTGATATCGAATCCTACGATTATGCATTGCTATAGGTGGTACCCGTAGCGGTCTTCGGGAATGAAGGTTCACTTCATGCAAGCGGTTTCTGACTGTTTGGTCGCTAATTAAGTTCCCTGAAGAGTGATGAAGCCTCACGGCTAACATCATGGCAGTTATTGTTGGAGCTCTTCGAGTTAAGATTTGAATATATCGGTCTTATCTCCGTGTGGTGCAGCGATACCGTCCTCCATGGCGCTCAGCCACGGTACCAGTGCTTCGGTAACGTGTCCAAAGTCGACTGATAACACTCTGACTTGTATTCAGAGCTAAAGCCACAGTACGTTGCCGGGAACCAGCTTCTATCATTCCCACGGCTCTGAGCATTTCTTCCCTGCTTAAATGACGTCGCCGCTCCATAATAACGCTGGTTTTAATCAGTAGTAGGTGTTATTTCAGTCTTTTTTTCGAACTTTTGTGTTAGTGGTTCAAAATTTTTGACATTTAATGTCAAAAATCCCTTTATTAGGAAAATGGCAAATTTCTTTATTAATGCAAAGGTGACTTGGTTTATCGTTACTGTGACAAACGAAAACACTTTATTTGATGAATCCTTAAAGAAAATTTTAATTAATATCAATCAGGAGAAAAGTTATTGCAAAAATATATGTTGATCCCTAGACACTTTTGATGTGTGTAGGTTAAACAAGCCGAATACATTTTTTTGCCTACCCTCTGTGCACGCCACTGATGGCAACCCCTCCCCTCTAAGGGGGAGGCCTTTATTCAGCAGTGGACGTATTTCGGCTCCTTTATGATAAGCACGAAATGCCTTAAGATAAAGTACCATAATAGTCATAGAGATCAATTTTTTTTTTTTTATTTAATTGGCCGGTTTATAATTGGTTTTTTTTTTCAAATAATTGTACTTCGTTATGGGCAAGAAACGCAAATATACGAAGTTTATAACTTCATTCGTGAACGTCAGATTAAAATAATTATACTGCGTGAACTACAAAAGATCCCTGGTATTATACAGGTTATATAATTCTAATCCGAATACATGGTCACCCTAACACTTTTGCTGCATGAGTTACCAGGTAGGAAAACACGATAAAAACTCGCTATGCCGGTGCCAACGGAAAATGCAACCGTTTGTACTTACCGACAACTGGTTATATAGGTACTCACACTGTTAAACAAGAAATGTGGTTGTTAGATTTATATGAGATTTTTCTTTAAATTTAATACCCACCTTCTGCTTCATAGGGCTTAGGCCTACAAAATGACGAACGACACAGAAGAATACTCTGTTAGTCTATGTAAGATAGACTGATATTTGAATGCTAAGTTTGTGCGAATAAACTTCTAAACTTGTTTGAAATTCACTTACCCATTTAAAATCTGATTTTCAACATTTTAAGTCTTTTTATTATTATTTATTTATTCTTTACTGTACCCAGAAACACATACAAAACAGTTATAAAAGTAAAGGTATTATAATGGGCGAGCTTAACTCTATGTGTGAGTTTTTATGTCTTTTTGACGTAAAACTGTCATAAAAACTTTGTTGAGTCAAAAATCTGAAATGTCAGTGGGCGAGCGCTTGCCTTGGAAACAAGGTGCGCAGGTTCGAACCCCAGCTCGCACCTCTGATTTCTTCAACGAATCATGTGCGAATCGTCTTTGTGCGATTGTTACTAGCTTTCGTTGAAGGAAAACATCGTGAGGAAACCTGCATGTCTCAGAAAGCCTAACTAGCTCTCGAATGACGTGTGAAGTCCGCCAACCCGCACTTGGCCAGCATGGTGGACTATGGCCTAAGCCCCCTCATCTTGAGGGGACGCCCTTGCCCAGCAGTGGGACATAAACAAGGGCTGGTATTAATAAATTTCTGCTAACTGGGTTATGGCACTATGCCATCAGGGTATAATGATGGCTATTTCGCTAAGTACATATGAGTTCAATGGTTTGAGGTACTTCCCCAGTCTAAGGGCTCTAATATTAAGCAGGCTTTGGCTTTTTATAGTTGTAGAAATGCCTCTTAAAACACTAGTTTCACAATACCGTAAAAATATTACGCAAACGGTAAATGTATGCAAATTTTGCCACTTTTATCAGCGAATACCCACATTTCCATAGCATTCATCATGGCACTTTGTTTTCTGTAATGTACTTAGCAAAGTATCATGACAGGAATGCAATATTTATGGTAATAAGCAGTTTTTTTTAATGTTATGACAGTACCTATCGCCTTGGTCAGGCCATGGCGTTGTCATACGATCACAGCGACAAATCTTTCACAAGACCTACTGGTGATAAATACATTTTATTTACATACAATAAATATTTACAGTTTATTTACAATAGGTACAAAACTTGTCGCCGCACTGGGAAGGAAAGGTGCCTAAAAGACTGGCGGCATTACCTCTTTGTATAGCCAAGCTTATACTTCGGCAGAAATAGCTACCAGCCCGACGGTCTCCTGAGACTTCGATAAGTTTGGATGAAATTTCTTTCACCAAACCGTGCGTTTCATGAGAACAAGGCCCCATGGTCTCCCCGCAAAGGGCGCAAATATAGCTGGAACCTAGAGCTGCATACTTGCGCCGCTTTGCATCACCAGCGGTCGCCGCAGCCCTTCCAGCCGCCCTGCAGGTTGCCGGGGTGTAGGACGCAGCAAGTGTGTCGACACATGTCGCATCCCACACCAACGGCTTTCCATGTTGCCATGGTATTAAAGTGATACTACTATAGATTACTCACTTATCTTCACGGCAGATATTATAGTCCACAAGTGCTTTTTTAATTGTGACTAATCCCACCATTAATTCCCACCACTGTTACTCCCGTAAGCAAGGGTCACCACTGAATACACCGAGGTTTGACCGTCAGCGAGTTCCAGGGGAATGCTAAATTGTCTTGAAACCCGCAACAAATTTCATTAAAATACAGATGGGAGGAGGAGTTGGAAATACATAAATTCCACTGCACAAGTGCTTGCGTGGGCACAAGTGCACTCTCTCTTGCTTTACGTCTCACAATCCTATAAAACGGAAGAACTTATAGGCTTACAACTGTGATAAAACCGATACGGCTAGAGGCCAAGTCGGAAAGTAAAGGATACTTTCACAATCCGATTGGACGGACGACCGACACGACTGGGGAAAGGTCAGGCGCAGGACCAACTTTTTACATGCCCATCCGACGCATGGATCATCTTATTTAAAGACAATTGTGTGAGAAGTATTTAATGTCCTAACCAGGAACAATTGTTTCAAGGAAAATCTTTCCCCTTATAGCACTCGAACTCCGGTTTTTATAGCATGCGGTTGCAATACAAGATGATCAACAAATAATTTCAATTATGACATGTACATGAGGATTATTAAAATAAATCCAGTAGTTTAGGAGATTAACATTATAATTTTTAGTTAAACAGTTTTTACGATGATGATCGTAAAAACTGTTTAACTAAAAATTCAAAGCGGCGGCGGCCTGATGACTTAATAATAATTATCTATCAAACTTAACTACAAGTTTAATTAGACACTTAATATAACTTTTATTGCAATGTAATTATGAGTGAAAATTAAATGCACGAAGTGCACAAGAATCTTGGTCGGAGTATGTGAACGTTCACAGGTTAGCGAGTTGTAAAGACAAATCTTAAGATTTATTTTCAGAATTTATACTTGTATGAACAAAAGTTTCCATATAATTATGCCATGACTGAGGCTTAATTTATAAAGCCCCAAATTATGTAGTTTCTTTGCTCTTCATAATGCTAATGTTTTACGGTCAATATATGAGTAGTTAACAAGTAGGTAAGTACTTTAATGGTCTTCTTAACTTAACAAAATTTTGTCATAACCAAATAACAAATTAGCTATGACCTGTAATCGTAAGCACGTTGAATTTGATAGCTAAAAACTTTGAACCTACATTAATATGATGCTACAGACTAGACTGTTGGGCTAAATTAAATAAATATCTAATCCTAATCCAAAATTAGTAACGAACAAAATTAATAACCAATTTTTATGTACAAGCTTAGATCCGTTTTGGAATAACATTTCAAATAACTCAAATAATAATAACAGCAAATTGATCTGAAATCAGACGATTTTGCGTTAATATTTATTAATTCTGATCATAAATTTAATGTGTGTAATAAGTGATATTTTAGACTTATTTTTCAATAAATCGTACATTTTACCCTGAAGCTGCATTAAACAACACAATATTACAAAAAGAAATACAAAACTCTAATGAGCATGATGACATTTACGAGGATATTTCATGAGAGAATATCGCGAGATTATAATCTCTTGTGCACCGTAAAACGCGATCGTAAGTCATATCATTAGGACAGGCGGAAATGTCGGCGTTTGAGTACAGAAAAAAAGTTCCGCACTGCTGCTTGCCCGTCAAAACACTCGGTCACCATAAAACGACTGGAGTTATGAGGTTTTGAATGCTTTCGTTTTGTTTCAAGGCCTTAATGCGAATGTTTTTTTGGGAATTAACCAGGAACAGATGGCAATGACAGCTTCACCTGAAAGAATCAGACGGCAAGCGCTTTAAGAGCTCCAGTTATAAGGGCAAGGAAAGTGAGAAGTTCGAGGGCACCACAGGGAGACACGGCCTCGGCTTGGGCTGTTTAGATAGAGCTGAGTTTACCACTGGATCATCATTTGTCCTCAATGAGAAAATTCTCCAAGAAACCTTATAACATTGGCCAGAGATGATATTGATAGAGCACAGTGGTTTAAATGTTAGGTCATTTCAAATTCAAAAATATTTATTTCAAATAAACTTATCGCACTTTTGAACGGTCAAATGTGTTAAAAATATATAAATAAAAAATAAAATACATTTATTTCAGACACAGAAAAAGGAAGAATTTACTTATTTACCTAATACATAATTTTAGTTTAATACATAAGTTTAGTTAAAAGCTACCACCGGATCACAACACAGCCTCAACTGAGAAAATCCGGAAATAAATTCAGAGGGCTTGTCATCACTTTTTTTTAAACAGTTTTTGTCTGGTTACAATTTGATCAGCATCAGCGACGGTGCCATACGAAAGATAAAACAAGAGAAAGAAAAATCAAAAATTACGACGAAAATACAAACTAAAAGGCCAATGGGAAAGTCGGACCAATCCAAGCAGCACCCGCGCACGAGTTGACTCGAGCAGCAGCCATCACTCCCCTCAACCGGAGGAAAGGCACCCGCCACACAAAGCCGCCACAAGTAAAGACTTTTCGATTGGGATTGAAGGTCAAGGGTTCCTTATAAATTTCAATATAAATTATTAACAAGACCAGCAAAGCTTGATACACGTGCTTATGGAATATTGAACTGCATTTTCAATCGTCTACTGAGACATTGGTTAATAAGTCTCTTACTGTGTGCACTTCACATCAGAACAGGTGTTCTGAGGTGGTATCCAGCAAAAGCAGTAGTTTGGACATATAGGTATATGTCCAAACTACTGCTTTTGCTGGATTTTTCTCATTAGTGACGAGAGCAGCAAGACGTTCGCCGGATAGTAAGCGACAAGCCTGCCTATAGACGGTTGCATTGCACTGCCACTCTTCCCACGAGATATTAATTATAAAGTCTAAGGTTGGTACCTTCACCAGCTACAGTATGGCTTGGCGTCAGAACTTCTGTGGCGGTTCGTACTTGGGCTGTCCCTTGCTCAAAGGAATTGAAGCTTTCGTGGTCAACTGCTCCAATTTTCAGGAGGCGGTCCTGTTTGCCTCGCTCAAATATGAATAGAAGTTGCAAAGCATCGTTCTAACCTAACTAGTCTAGCTAGATTATTACGTATTTACGATTCATAGTGAAGGGAAGTATCGGAAGGTTTTGCTATTTAGATATAGATAAAGTATGTGTTTCATATTTTATTAGTTTATCACGGTCCCTGAGTCACTCTGCATCTTGAGCGCGGTGGATCTAGATGCATTCATTACGCAAGGAAAATATCAAGGAGGGTTAGCAGAAAATTTTAAGGAAATTTTGAAAATGTAAAAATATTGATAAACAAAGCAAAAGAAGGCTGGTGATTAAAGGAATTAAAATATTTTTTTAAATAATCCACAGCATCGGCACAGGAAAACAAAGTGATAGAAATCTATATTTATACCTTAACGTGTTGTCGTTTTTATTAGTATTCCGATCTATGCCAATAAACCGCGATATAATTCATATAAAGTTCAAAGTATAATATTTGCGTGAAAATAAAAAAATGATGTACATGCCGCCGTACCACAGTAAAAATATAGGTATAAATTGCATCTTTTTTGCTGTCTCTACGAGTCGGTGCGGTGACTTATCGCATCTGTTTGTGTGCGTGTTTGCATGCACAAAATTGTCAATGTGTTTACCTGTTTCCTGTAATTACAACTTCGTATATTATACAAGTTTTCTTACTGTGTCTCATATATATATAAATACAAAGAATATTACTATGCAATGAAAGGCTTTTCCCAGTATTTTTTTTTTTAAATTTCACAATACTGTAATGTGGTCCCTAAATTTGGCCTTTTGGAAAAGGTCAGATTCACACTTTTGTAGGAGTAGTACTGTTGACCGCAGATGGCCATGACAGCTTCACCGGACAAGGGTCAGAGTCACACAACGAGCTATGGAGAGATAATTCTTCGGAGTTTCTTTGGACGATAGAATCGGTGATGAGTAAATTTGCCGAAGAACCAAAGTGACTCAAAATCTGCTAGTGACAAATGTCTAAAGTAGCAATGGGGCAGGTTACAATATTCACAATACCGAAAAAGTTTCTCGAGTGGAACCACGAACTGGAAGACGCAGCATAGGCAGGTCTCCCTTAAGAATCTACGATGTTGTCAAAGTCGCGGACAACCAACGATATATTTATATCAACCGATGCTTGCAAATTGGATAACTGTCAACCATTGTGGCGTTCTAAAGGCGAGGCTCTTTGTTATCAGTAGAAGTCTCGGCTGATGACAATCCATTTGACTATAAACAGTGATTCCTATGATTAAATCTTACGCGAGGTGTTTTTTATGTCAAGAACTATATCCAACTTATCAACTATATTCAGCTTTAATTTATTTGTAAATAACGTAAACAACAACTAGAAAAAAAAACATTAATTAAAGTTTTCTATCTATGGTATGTAGACATAGACAAGACGTGAGGTCACTTCCACTTACATAGCTCAATATGTCCAGTGATTTATATTTTCGCCACTGCACATTGGCTTTTAAAGATCTTTATCAAAAACTCTTTAAGACTGCACCTGCCCGTTATTAGTGTAATGATGTAATTTTTTACTGTTTAACCGACTGACGACAAAGGGAGGTCAAGGTTTTTCAACTTCTTCGGCAAGCATGGTTTATTTTATTTGAATGATTTTAACATTTTAAGTAAGGTGTCGTTAGATTTATCTTAGTCTTATAAAATAGGTAATAATACTTTAGTAATATTTTACGGACCTGTTGGTCTAGTGGTCAGTCACTCTGGCCACTATCCAATAGGTCGCGGGTTCGATTCCCACCCAAGACAAATTTTTAATGCATGAAGAGTCTTGTGTCTGTATATTATAGTAAGTATTTATAAAAAAAGAGATTTTAATAGTGTCAGTTGTCTGGTTACCATAGTACAGGCTTTGTATAGTCTCTATTGAGCATGGCGGCGAATCCAAGGAGGACGGTGGCGGGGTTGTGACCCCCCTCTCCGTGAGCAGTATCTGGTCTCGGGGGGCCTATAATACGCCCGCCACCGGGGGCGCAAAAGCAAGCACCGGAGAGCCCAGGCCCTCTTATGTGCCGATGCGATAGCCGCGGGGGTTTTAGTGGGTGAGAATCCCACATACCCCAGTGCAGCCCCACAGCTCCCGGAGACCTTTTGGCGGTTTCCCCGCGAAAAAAAAAGGAAAATGCTTTTGTTTAGGATTCGTTTATAATAATAGATTAAGTATAAAAGATTTTTATTCTTGACTGGTCCTATTTTTACATTCACTAGTAAATACAATGGAACAACTACCTATTAGAAAACCTACTATCAACAGCCAACATTCTTTAAATCGCCTTTTGCGTAACGCCGTGAAAGAGATAGTGGTATCGCACACTACGCGATAGAGCGGGACAGAGCGCGCCGGCGCTACCTCAAGGCGAACAACGTTTACTTGCGATCCGTTTTCCAGTAGCAACGCTGTGTCGACTACTGTGTTCGAATCATAAAAGAATAGCGACACAGTGTTGGAACACAGTGTTACAGTGTGTTAGTACGTAAGTGTAACGTTTTCTTGATTTCCAAGTATTTGCAAGTTCTTTTCTTTTATGCGCTCCTGGTACTCAATGTGTAGAAATATCCTTTGTGATGTGATAATTTTCTTTATCCTTTCGAGCGTCAATGGGATTCTAGTGACGTCATTGCTATTTTTTTATTTTTGGCTAAGCAATAATGTTTTTTTATTTTTATGAATGAGTGATGATCACTGGCAAAGACTAAACAAATTTTAAGCAAAATGTAGTTTCTAAGATTTACACAAATGAAATTACATTCAAATTCATTTGACCGTTCGGAAGCTAAAACACCCCAGACAGACAGACAAGAGTTATTTCCCCAGTGCACCTCATGGCCAGCCATGGCTCCCCCTGAAGTAGCCCTCCCCCTTGTAATGCCACGAAAATTGGCTATTGGCATGCACCGGTTACCTGCGACGCGCACAATGTCGTCTGTCCACCTAGGGCCTACGCTGCGTCTTCTGGTTCGTGGTCACCACTCAAGAACCTTTCTTCCCCATCGGTTATCGGTTGTAGCCAGTTGTCGACCTCAAGCATGATCAATCCTTAGACTCTCATAGCCAGTTGTAACCATGATCAATAGGGTAAGCAACGTCAGGCAAGGTCAGACCTTAGATGGGTGACCGTTTCGTGGTATTTGAACTGAGCGTCTCCGTGCTTCGGAGGGCACGTTAAAAGTCGGTCCCGGCTATTGTCATCTAGGCAGCAGTCGTTAAGCTAAGTCAAGTGGCGTAAGGGCAGCTTGAACTCTTAACACCAGGTTGGTCACTAACCATACGACGCTAAGTAAAGACATTAAAAAAAATCGCTTAGATGTGCAAGACTTCCATCGTCGATCAACGGGTGTGGCCCTCATATTTATTAAAATCTCTTCATTGAAGAAAAAAAACCTTATCTCGGGCCCCAGTCTTGCAGACCTTGTTTCATTGACTTTTTTTTATTTTGTTAACAGCCTTGCGGTATTCGTGTTTAAATAAATGAATTCTTAAAAAAAAACAACATTGGCAACAGCTGATGTGGAGATGTGACGTCACATGAGACGATGTTTCACACCGTGGTGTTGCCCTTTGCAATCAAAAACACATTAAATTAAATTATTAGTAAGTATTCATAATGCACCTTTAATGCACCTATAAAGCAATTGCCATAAAAAAAAATGATAATGATTTATTTCAGTTATGAAATACACCCATAGTTTATAAATATTTACATTTCATTTCATTTCATAACAATAAAACACTACACAAACATTAGTCACATAGATAATAATTTATAGTTAATTCAATCAGATGTTCGTAATGATATGTTTTTTTTTGGCTTGTCATTGCGACCCTGGCAATTAAGCCATGTATGTATAATAAAAAAGATTAGGTACATAACTCGAGAAACCTTAGAAACTTCATTGTATTTCAATTCCAAATACCTAATTGGGAGGCAGTAACGGCTAGGGCATACACAATGGAGTCAACTGGCAGAAGTGGGTGGTTTAATTTATGTTAATTAAAAAAAAATGCGAATTGCAATTGTTTAAGTATTCCTTTTCAAATCATGTTGGTAAAATAGTTTTTTTACAACCTCTACGTTAATTAATACCAAGATATTTTTGCAGAACGATCAGCAAAACACATCCGTTTAAAAATATACTGCATGTACATATAATTCCTTGCTGCTAGTTTTTTAGAGAACCTCAGAGTCACATCGAGCCATGGAGAGAGCATGCTCGGAGTTTCTTTGCGCGACAGAATCCGAAATGTGGAGATTCGCCGAAGAACTGAGGTCTTAGCCGACCGAACCGACATAGCTCTCAGAATCTGCAAGTTGAAGTGGCAGTCTTAGAGGAAATACCACTGGAGAGAGCATGATGCGCTAACCCCTCTGCCAAATTTTTGTTCATGTTCAGGTCATTCTTTATTTGTGTGCGTATCTTTTTGAATGTGTTGAGAGTTTATTATAGTCTGGGTATGCGTGAAATTGTATCTGTGTGTGTTTACTTCGCCTGCCGCACCCCGCAAAAGTGCCACGAAAAATTTGTTCGGGGAATCGACGCGATACTAGCTCCATTCTAATTACTCTGAGGTGGCAGTGGGTAGGCTACATCGCTCGAAGAACCGACAACCGTTGGGGAACAAAGATTCTTGAGTGACAACCACGAACTGGAAGACGCAGCGTAGGCAAGCCTCCCACTAGGTGGACAGACGACATTGTGCGTAACCAATTTTCGTTCATTGTGGCGTTCTAAGGGGGATTCGTATGTTCAGCAGTGGACGTCTTTTGGCTGATGATGACGATGATGATGAAGATGATGACCTATAACTCTATTAAAAGGGTTAATAAAAATGGTAAAAGTTATAATCTGTTTGTTCTTGCTCTACATTCTACATTTTCAATCTCATAGTTTATAAAATTATGTTTAAACTAATTATGAATTAAGTTAAAAATTAATTAATCTTTCCTACTGATAAGTTGCAACTTATTCTCATGTTAATAAGCAAGCGAAATTAATCGAAATAGAGTAATTAATGAAAATGTTCGCGGCGTAACCGGTAAAAAATGAATCGGGCACGGACGCCGCGCACGTTGTACGCGGCCAACAAAAAATGCCCGATCAAACTGATATGAAAGGGAAAAAAATAACAACGGTACATACGGTTATACAATCCACTTATGTATAACATACTTAAATTTTGTGTGTTTGTATGTAAAAAATAACATATCGCAATTTGATAGGTAAAAACCTTTGTCCTCTCTGCTCTTTCGCTGCTGCTAGGTCACTAATTATGAGATACTAGCTGTCCCGCGCTGCTCCGCTCGCGTCATATTCTAATTTTCCGTAAGAACCTTATCCTGACATAAACACAAAAAAAAAATTTATCCAATTTGGTGAAGTCGGTCGGAAATTATGCTCGTACATACATTTTGGCGATTGATTTTTTTTATCTAGATTTGCTCTCATTCTGGACTTTTTCTGTACACCATGGGTAAATCCACCGGTTACCTGCGAAACGCACAATGTCGTCAGTCCACCTAGTGGGAGGCCTACCTACACTGCGTCTTCCGGTTCGTGGTCGCCACTCGCGAACCTTTCTTCCGAAACGGTTATCGGTTCGCCGAGCGATGTGGCCTGCCCATTGCCGCTTCAACTTGCAGATTTTAAGAGCTATGTAATTGCGCAAAGAAACTCCGAGCGTAGGTGTCTACATATCTCTGTTGTGTGACCTTCAGCTTCAATAAAAGGCCAGCAGTTAAGGACTCAGTGGGGGCGCGTTGTGAACCGGTGGTAAACTCAGCCTTCTCTTAAGCGACAGCCCAAGCCGAGGCCGTGCCTCCCTGAGGAGCCCTTGTGCTCGTCGCTACTTCTGCCGTAAAGGCTAGAGTGCTTCAAGCGCTCGCCTCCTATTGTCCGGTGAAGCTGCAATAGCCACCTGCGGTTAACAGCGTCTATCATTCCCAAAAAAAAAAAAAACCACGTCTCAGTACCATATCTTGTCATCACTGGCAACACACGCAGGTAGGTGTCTAACTCAGTCCGATTCATTTGCAGCAACGCGTGAATAAATGTATAAAAAAATATTAAAGTAACGTAATATTATTTGGTGTAAAAAATGTGGCCCATGTGGTAGGTACCCAAGATGCTGGCAACATTTCCTCACTACATAGCTAAAGCCACTATCTAAGCAAGGAAATGCCCAGCTCTGGGGTCACCTAATAATGTTAGGTAGGTCACCTATTACATAAAGATCTAAGCAAAGTATAGGCAGAAGGGCCCCATGGACCTAGAGTTTCTGCTCCGAAAGACATAAAAATATATACTACACAGAGAGTCTTTTTAGGGTAAAAGTGGGATAGTTGCCTCAGTGGTATAGTTGCCTCGATTGTAATTTCTCTAGTTTGGCGGATGACCACATGTTATTTTATTTATCTTTCGAGAGACTCTACAACTACCACTAAGTTGACCGTGTTGCATGTCTCTGTGCGATTGCATGGAAGGGTAAGGTGAAATCAAAGTTTTTGCAGGATAGATGGCCTCTTTTTCAGCGGGGCATCTATCCTAAACGTAATTTACATAGATTAGGCAATTATCCCCTATATGGGATAGATGCCCCAAAATTTAGAGGTCCGCAAAAATCGCCAATACTCTGGAAATATCAACGATGATGGTTTTTCCTTTCATAAGCTTGAAGATAATAAACCAAAGTACCTACCCGTATTACAAATAAAGAATTCTGCTTTTTTCACTGAGAAATATAAAGTAATTTCAAAAAGTGTGGCAACTATCCCACTTTTACCCTAATATTCTTTTTTTATTTTTGGCTGCTTCGGAGTGTCAACACAAGTCGTATCCCACACCAGCACATGACCGCTCCAGAAGATGGGAGAGATCCCATCGGGTCTTGCTATCATCGATAGGTATACTTGCCATCGTACAAATTATATATTCACTACTTGAATTAAGGCTGTGTATCATTGAGGTAAAAAACCTAATAAAATTTGCAAATAAATTAATTCCAGGTAACGATTGTATGTACAAGTTTATTGCAAAGTTGAGTGAACAGAAATATCAGGGTGACATTAAAGGTCAATCAAATGTGAAACATTCGTGCTTTTGACGCAATTCAGAGTAATAATAATAATAATATCTTGGGACAATCCACACACGGTCATCCGATCCCAAACTAGGCAGAACCTGTATTATGGAAACCAGACAACTGATACTAACAACCGGACTACTGCTTGTAAGCTTTTTTGTAAATACATACTTAAATAGATAAATAACACCCAGACATTTGGTGGGAATCCACGACCCATCAGGTAGCAACCAGGGTGTCGAACCACTAGACTAGACCAACGAGCCCGACAATCAGTACTTCATAGAGATTTATAGTTATGCTTGGTTTCGTACTCTTTCAATAATATTTGTAAGGTTACCGTGGGGTGCTCAAGTCAACTCGTGCGCGGGTGCTGCTTGGGGGGACTGGTCCGGCCGCTGTCCTTTTATCCTTTTTTTATTTTATTTTTTTTCTTTTGTAGTCTAGCAGCAAAATTGATTATTACTTTATTTACGTTCTGAAGGCAATTCACTTGAGCTTGTAAATTATTCTCGGTGTGTATCTAACTTAGACGACTTGTGACAAAAGTTGGTAATATGTTAAAGTGCTTTGTGTCTTGCCTGACGAGGCACTGCTTAACAGCAGAAGGTAAATGTTTAACGTGTGCCACTGTGATTTTGGATCGGTCATGCTCGCCATCGAAAAGTCTTTGCTTGTGGCGGCTTCGTGTGGCGGGTCACCCCCTTCCCTCCAATATGGTTGAGGGGAGTGTTGGCTGCTGCTCGAGTCAACTCGTGCGCGGGTGCTGCGCGCGGGGGACTGGTCCGACTACTATCCCTTTGGCATTTTAGTTTGTCGTAT
This sequence comes from Furcula furcula, assembly GCA_911728495.1. Taxonomy (NCBI): domain Eukaryota; kingdom Metazoa; phylum Arthropoda; class Insecta; order Lepidoptera; family Notodontidae; genus Furcula; species Furcula furcula. The sequence goes on from OU452269.1 coordinate 6,891,586, forward strand.
TTTCGTCGTATTTTTTATTTTATTTGATATTTTGAACGGCAGGACACACTGTCGCTGGTGCTGATCTAATTGTAAAAAGACAAACTTTATTTAAAAAAAAAATGTGAAAAAATGACAAGCCCGCTGAGTTTCTTGCCGGATCTTCTCAGTTGAGGCCGCGTTGTGATCCGGTAGTAGCTGTTAAAAAAAAATGACCGTTCAAAAGTGCTAGCGTTAAGCCTATTTTAAATAAAAAATTTTGAATTTTGAATTTTTTGAATTTTGTCCGGGTAAGAATAGCACCCCCCATCTCCACCCGTTGGGTGTCGTAGGAGGCGACTAATGGAACGGAACAGGAAGACGGACAGCAGCGTCTTTCTTTTGGATTACCTTCCACCTACTAACATATAGTGTATTTCAGAAACAGTTCAGTGGGCGAGCGCTTGCCTTAGAAACAAGGTGCGCAGGATCAAACCCCGGCTCGCACCTCTGATTTTTTTAATGAATCATGTGCGAATAGTCTTTGTGCGATTGTTACTTCCTTTCGGTGAAGGAAAACATCGTGAGGAAACCTGCATGTCTGAGACAGCCTAACTAGCTTTCAAATGGCGTGTCAAGTCCGCCAACCCGCACTTGGCCAGCGTGGTAGACTATGGCCTAAGCTCCTCATGGTGAGGAGAGGCCCGTGTCCAACAGTGGGACATAAACAAGGGCTGGTCTGCTGCTTGCTGTTGCTTCCCGCGGGATTTGTACCCGCGATGAAGGTTCCATATATCACTATATATTTTAGAGGAGATACCACTGGAAAGATCATGATGCGCTAACCCCTCTGCCAAATTTTTGTTCATATGTTCAGGTCATTATTTATTTGTGTGCGTATATTTTTGAATGTGTTGCGAGTTTATTATAGTGTAGGTTCATAGAAACGTGAAGAGTTTGCATTAGACATTTGCAAGAGTATGCGTGAAATTGTATCTGTGAGTGTTTACTTCGCCTCCCGCACCCCGCAAAAGTGACACGAAATATTTGTTCGGGGAATCGACGCGATACTAGCTCCATTCTAATTCCTCTGAGCTATATATAGATAACTAGGTAGATAGGTAGGGTCTCATGCAAGGGAACATATAAGATGGAATACCCTTTGGTTCCGGTGTAATGGGCACTGCAGGTAGAATCCTAGCAGTATGTCTACACTGCTGCGCTCAACGAACTTATGGACACTCAATTTATGACTGAGTTGACGACGGCTGCAACTGTCCATTGGTTGATGTATTGCTTACCTTCAGACGAACTTCTGCTCGTCTCGTCACAAAAAAAAACACATAATGTGCAAAACAATTTTTGCATACAATTTAAGTTGCAGCGAACGCGTTAAGAGAAAGTGGTACATTTCATAAATGTAGGGTGAACGGACCTGTTGTCGGCAGTGACTTTTAATTGACATTGATAAAAAGTTGGTAAATAACATTCGGTTAAAGGTAAAAGGTGGATTTCTGAAGGCTCGTTAAACAGGAATTTGTAAAGTACAGGCAATAAAAACGATGTTATTATAATGTTTTCTTTTATTTACGCGAATGCTACACATGTTAATTGTAACTACAAAGAAACCGCGACAAAAGAAAACGGGATAAACATCAAATCGGTGATCACATTGTCATCACAGTGCAGGTACCATAGATAATGAATAGAAGTAGAATTTTTTGCAGACATGTCACCATGAGACAAACGTCTCGAATTATCAAATTGTAAGCCGGGAAACTTGATTGTGGCGGGAGTATTTTGTTTTTCCCTATCTTGACATTGGCATATTGTGTAAAGCAATTGCCATAGTAAAATTGCCATAAAAAAATTCTGTTGAAATGCATCTGTTGAGGTCAAAGGCCCTTCTATAGTGTGCAACATTTTCTTCTCAAAACTTGTTACCAGTGGTAATAAGTCAGTAATGTGCGTACGCAATAAGCTGACAAAAACTCCTTCAAACATCTTGTTGGGATATTGCAAATTTCACTATGAAAACTGGACGTTATGCGAAGAGGACATTTTGCGAAGTAGTCGAGTTGACATTATGCAAAGTGGTAATTCTGTATCGAAACCGATAAAATGACTGAAAAAGACTATATAATATTATTTTGTATATTTACTGACGTATAATAACGGTAACAATTGTAGAAGTTTTGTATGGGAAACATCCGAAAAAACGCTATAAAGCCGATATATTTAATATCTACCTTTGGTTTAGGCTAAACGCATACCTACATTCTTTCCGTGTCGGATAATATCGCAAGCTATGCAAACAGCTGTTATCTCAACTGTACGGTACATAACGGGGCCATGAGAACCGCCCTCTTCATTCACACTGACTTGTCTGCAAGTATTAACTGAGTATTAGGCACCGTTTTCACTATGCCACTTCACCGGTTCCGTTTGATGTTTTATATGACATTATTATTTGGTGCGTGATTCAATAAATTATGGTTTTCCACAATTTTAAAATCAGTTGTCATTTACAGATTATCGTCGAAAATCTTAGAGGAGATACAGTGGTATCTCCACGGGGACATCAGTTTTTTTTTTTGGGAATGATAGACGCTGTTGGCCGCAGATGGGAGCATGATGCCCTCTGCCAAATTTTTGTTCATATGTTCAGGTCATTCTTTATTTGTGTGCGTATCTTTTTGAATGTGTTGCTAGTTGTTTATAGTGTAGGTTCATAGAAACATGAAGAGCTTGCATTAAACATTTGCAAGAGTATGCGTGAAATTGTATCTGTGTGTGTTTACTTCGCCTCCCGCACCCCGCAAAAGTGCCACGAAAAATTTGTTCGGGGAATCGACGCAATACTAGCTCCATTCCAATTACTCTGAGTCGAAAATACGTCGTCAAAGTGATATACTTACTTACCCAGAATTTTTGTGAACAGCAATGTAAAGTCAACCGTTTTGTGCATTTCATATTATTAGTAACATTAGGAGAAGGGCCTTGTATGTGTGTGTGTGAGAGAGATATATATATACAGAGAGAGATAGAAGGAGAGAGAGAGAGAGAGTTTGCCGGCAAAAGGTCTACGGCGATAGACCATCAGCCTAAATTACAACAGTTCCTTAAACATAACCTAGCTAGCAGTACTTGTATTTATTTACTATATAAAATTTGTACAGAGTATACATGGGGCTTACCATCATCAATTCCTTGCTTGTCACGTCGTCATCTAGGTTGAGTAAATAAAAATATGGTGCGTAAATCTTAAGGCTGGAGTGCTTTTAGCGGAAATATTACTAACAGTATCCTATATTCCCCTAAAAATGGGTACGGGTAGTACGGTCACGGCGTATAGTGAAAACGGACCCTTAAGCCTGTTGGTTTATTCCGCTACCTTGGTGCACTGTTATTGAAGAGATAGATTTAAAACTAGACAAAGAACTCTGTCTATAGCAATGTTTTATAACGTTACCAAGTTCATAATACATAACGGTATATAACGTTATTTTAGTTTAGATAACGTTTCAACCATAGATGTAATTTCGTAACAGATTTTTTTCGTAACTGATTTAGATTTTTTTTGGTAACAACTTTATATGTAAATTTAAAAAAAAAATTGTAAATAATAATTTTGGTATTTTATTGTTGTAGGTGTTGTATTTATAGCTGAAGTTAGAATTTATGCAATCTATAGTTACATTTATAAGCTGTCGATACAATAACGACAGACATACATATGACAGTCAACGATGTGCTTAAGAGAATATTTTTTCGCATTTGCAACACTGCTTCTGGTATTTTTTTTAATTGTATTAAATCGCAGCCAAAGATCTTTATGCCTGTAATAAATAAATATAAATTATATTCATCTTATATTTACATCTGATATCTGTCAGGTGTTTAAGCTTTAGTTAGTAGTAAGTATAAATAAAAAATCAACCTTCAAACCTTCAGCCAATATAATATTAGCTGACGTCGAGTAGGTACGCATGACTAAAAAGTTGATTACTGAATGATGCAATTATTACAAAAAGAAATAACTTGAATAATTAATCATGGTTGCGTGATACGAGTACGTATATCTTCAAGTTTATCACCCTAAAGAACAAGTAGTCAAAGTTATTTTATGTTCGTCCGGTTAGGAGTGTTTGGAAATGTAGGTTACCTAGGTACTAGGTGGTAGGTTCCTTGTGCAAGGAACCGTCCAGGTAGATACCACCGCATTGTCAGATATTCTGCCGCCAAACAGCAGTGTGTAAACATTGCTGTGTTCCGGCGTGAAAGGCACTGTAGCTGTTGAAATTACCGGATACAAAGACTTAAAATCGAATGTCTTAAAGGTCGGCAACGCGCTAGTGATTCTTCTGGTGTTGCTAGCGTCTATAGGCTGCGGTGCTTAACATCAGGCGGGCCGCTTGCTTGCCACCTTGGTAATATACAAAAAAGTAAAGTTAGCCTCTGTGGCACAGCGGGAGACCGCTCGCTTTGCAAACTGGGGAGGACGCAGTTTCGAATCCCTCTGGGAGTAACAACCTTGTAGTTCACCTGATAATATGAAAGTAAGATGACCTATGCGGTGGACGGGCCACGGGGATAAGTGTCGCAACCCCGCCGCCGTACTCAATGGACGTCCTAAGACCCACACTTTTTTTTTGTAGGAGTGTTACTGTCGGCCGCAGATGGCCATGACAGCTTCACCGGACAAGAGGGCGAGCGCTTAAAGCTTAGAGAAAGAAAACAATAGAGACCTGGCACTTTCTTTCTCATTCGCGCAAGAAAAGGATGTATTTATATATATTATATGTGATAAAAAGAAACAGAGCATATGATTTTTTGTCCCTCAGCGTGTGTTCAAAATCAAATTTTCTAGTTCAGGACCTAGCTTTGGAATTTTAAATTGAATTGCATTATGAAATATCGTTTATACTACATAATAGGCGCATTTGAATAAATATCCATAACGTGTACGAATGATTATTTTCCGTTATTTTCTGTCCTTATCGGCGGCACGCTAGCTAGATGTCTTGTTATATTCTGTCTACGGCTTAAAGCGCTCCAGCCAGAAGGGTTAGGGCCCACACCCCGAACATCCAGCGACTCCGAAAATACTACCTAGAAAATAAATATCTGCTCACTAAATAAGTTAATCTCTGCTCACCCATCCGACAATAGCGAGCGTGAACGACGTAATTAATTAAGATTTTTACTGGCGCATAAATGTAGTGTATAAATCATTATAAAATTTAAACCGCTCACATGTAATTAATACACACTTGTGTTACTTGGTGTTATTTTGATTTGTGCTCAATTTATAATTAATAATTGAGTAGTTCCCCGCGGGGTGATGGGTTAGAATTGCATCCCCCCATCTCCTCTCGTTGGGTGTCGTAAGAGGCGACTAAGCGAGAACAGGAAGACGGGCAGCAGCGTCTTTGTTTTGGATTTATCTTCCACCTATACTGCGATCTCCAAGCCACCTGCCAAGCGTGGGGATTATGGCAACCCCTCCCTTCTAAGGGGAATTTTGCCTTGAAGACACTCATAATGTGGCCCACATTATGAGTGTCTTCAAGGCAATATTTAAGGCTTTACCATCTTCGATTGCGTCGCCGCTTTCCATCAGGTGGGACTGCAACCACTGGCTTGTGGGAAATTAAAAAAAAGATTGGCTTTAGCTACTTGTGAGGTAAAACTCAATAAATACTTTAAATAATTAATATTACACTACAGCTGCATTTAAACAATACAATCATTAACCGACCGTAATACATTATAATGGTATTTGTATAAAAAAACAAACATATGTATGTACTTACTTATGAGAATAGTTTAAGGAAAAAATATCCTAGTTGAAAACCCGCATACCTTAGAATATGAATAAGTACAAGTACTATAGAATGCTTTTTTCAAGTAAGAACACGTAGGCTCGAGTAAGAACATCAAAGTACATAAAAATCAGGTACACGACAATAGGTACTATACCGTCAGCTGTTTTTTTCGACATTTACGCTTGTGACAGATCAAATCCATCACTACTTGTCACTTAAGCTCTCAACGGCCGATGAATCCGATCTGCAACATGTTAACACGCAAACCGCATAAGCGCGACTCATAATATAAAAACTCTATGCCGCATACTTTAAAAGTATTTGTTATTTGAACTGAATGTTTTCCATAGTATCTAAGGATACGGTAATAGGCTAGTAATGCATAGAGTTTATATTATTAAGAATAGAGTATGCGTTTGTCTATGGTCTCCTTAAACAAATCGTAGGCAGCCTAGGCAGGTTTCTTTAGTCCTTCCTCCAACAGGCAGGTGAAGTATTTAAAGTTATATTGATGTATAAATGACAAGTGGTGATAGGTTTGATCTGTCGATAAATACACTTATATATGATACTAGCTGACCCACGCAGCTCCGCCTGCGCTATTTTTACGTTAACTAAACTTTTAATAACAGACATTCGCATTGAATACATAACCTCCTTTTTTATAGTCGGTAAAAAACTGGGACCTACTTTTATCTTGCTCTCCGAAGCACGGACCCGTTTAGTTCAAATGGCGTTAAACGGTCACCCATCTATTTAATGACCTTACCTAACGTTGCTTAACCCGATCGATTACAAAACCTTGATAACAACTCTCTATGAGTGTTTCCTTACTAATATTTATTATATTATAAAAAAAATTGATAAAATCTGACCAAGCGTATAACCAAGTACCCATTTTGACTTTAATCCCCTCTCCCGAAAGAGCCGTGCTAGATTACGGGATAAAAAGTATACTATGTCCTACCTCGTAGTAAGATCTCAAATCAAGCCAAGTTTCATTTGAATCCATTCAGTAGTTTCGGCGTGATGCTCAGCCGTGATACAGACAGACAGACAGACAGACAGACAGACAGACAAAAATTAAAAAAATTACATTTTCGGCCTCAGTATCGGTTATAGAATGCCCTCCAAATACAATTTTCAAAATATCTTCAATGTAAAGAATTGGACCTGTTACAGTTTCATTATAAGTATAGATTATGATTTTCGATGTTCTTACTATGCGTTTCAACTAAGAATGTGGCCGCCATCTTGCCATTTCAAATATATAATTAATAAAAATGATGTTTTAACTAAAATATATAGCAAAATAAGAAATTACAATAAATAATCAAAACCGGGGAGAATTTTTCATTTTGTGTTTACTCTGCTGCCGGTACAAAAATCGTAAAAAACTAATGAAGTTCCGCGGTCGCGATCATCATGGCGGACACATTCTTAGTTGAAGCGCATAGTACTCGTGCCTACGATTCTTACTGGAAAATAAGCATTCTATAGTACCTACTTGTACTTATACATATTCTAAGCCTATAGGTACTCTAAGCTGTAAAGGGACCCAGCTGTCGATGATTTCACTTTAAACTATTGCATTGCATATAGTCGTTAGATTAGCTAAAAAAGTACTTAAATCGACGCTAAAAATATTAATAACTAGCAGTAGCCCGCGGCTTCGCCCGCGTTTACTTTGTTACTAAAAGTGTTTAGAATTATGGATCAAGGTTTTTTATAATATTGTTTACACTAATGTTGTCTTTTATTTACGCGAAGGCTACACATTGAAATCATAGTTTGATTTCAATGTGTAGCATTCGCGTTAGTTAAAACGTTCGTAATAAATTGTTACTTACCAATCTATCGTCCATGTATTTGTGGATTTCCATTAATCCTTTAGGCATTGATAATCTTTTTGATATCGTGCATTCCAAGTTTTCAAGAACAACATTTACCGTTTCTGTATTTTGAAGCCAGCTTCATAAATAGTAAGCTTATTGTCTTTTACTTACGCGAATATTACACATTGGAATCAAACTACTTTTTACGGATTTAATCGCAGTTTATTTTAGCTTTTTCTATCCCGACGTTTCCAATGTTTTGCAGCACCCATAGTCACGGAAGAACTGAGATGTTGAACGTCCTTATGTCACAATTATGCCGATGTACCCTCAGGTCTTCTTAGTTATTATCGTTGGTCCGATCTTCGGACGATCGATTTCGATATTTTCACACTTTTATTAACTCTGATCTAATCAAAACATTCTTATTTACTTCTTTGTTTAAAAAGATACTGTACTTACACACATCAAAAGTGTCTAGGGATCAACATATATTTTTGCAATAACTTTTCTCCTGATTGATATTAATTAAAATTTTCTTTAAGGATTCATCAAATAAAGTGTTTTCGTTTGTCACAGTAACGATAAACCAAGTCACCTTTGCATTAATAAAGAAATTTGCCATTTTCCTAATAAAGGGATTTTTGACATTTGAACCACTAACACAAAAGTTCGAAAAAAAGACTGAAATAACAGTTTTCTTTAAAATTTTATTGGGTAACTTAAACAATTAATAATCCGTGTTTCTACCGCGAACACTAACAACACAAGAACATCGGTTTGGCATACTCAAAATGAGTTCATCCAAATCACGCTGTGGAATGGCCGCCCATGTTCGTTGCAACAACAAAAAAAGGTCTTCTTGCGACTGGATACCCTCCATATTCGGCAGAGCTCTTCTCTGTAGCATATCCCATGCATGCTCAATCGGGTTCAAGTCTGGCGACTGAGCAGGCCAGGGCAGGACATTGATGTTAGCTGCGGCGAGAGTCTGTCTTACAACTCTTGCGGTGTGCGGTCGTGCATTATCATGCATTAACTGAAATAAGGGACCGATTTGCACTTGTAGAGGAACGATGACGTCTGATACAATCGTCTCAGCATAAATTTGAGCGTTGAGGTTGCCTCTGATCCAAATCAACTCAGTTCTTCCGCCGATCCAAATACCCGCCCATACCATGATGGTTCCACCACTATAAGGATGGACTTCCTGGCAGGATTTTAATCGCTGTTGGCGTCCAGGGGTTCTCCAGTGTCGTATACGTCTTGTATCCGGTCTCATACCAAAACGAGACTCATCAGAAAAGCACACGAAACGCCATTGTTCTTCTGCCCAATTTCTGTGTTCAAGAGCCCATTGATATCGAATCCTACGATTGTGCATTGCTATAGGTGGTACCCGTAGCGGTCTTCGGGAATGAAGGTTCACTTCATGCAAGCGGTTTCTGACTGTTTGGTCGCTAATTAAGTTCCCTGAAGAGTGATGAAGCCTCACGGCTAACATCATGGCAGTTATTGTTGGAGCTCTTCGAGTTAAGATTTGAATATATCGGTCTTGTCTCCGTGTGGTGCAGCGATACCGTCCTCCATGGCGCTCAGCCACGGTACCAGTGCTTCGGTAACGTGTCCAAAGTCGACTGATAACACTCTGACTTGTATTCAGAGCTAAAGCCACAGTACGTTGCCGGGAACCAGCTTCTATCATTCCCACGGCTCTGAGCATTTCTTCCCTGCTTAAATGACGTCGCCGCTCCATAATAACGTTGGTTTTAATCAGTAGTAGGGAAACAGTAGCACTAATAATGTCTTCAATGCGTTGTATGTTTTTATAGGGAAAATATTGACAGCTGATTTTCGTCTTTTACTCGAATTTGATTCACAGTTCCTGATTCAAATTATGAAATGCACCAAAAAGGATCCATATAAATTTATAAAATCATAAATTTATTACAAAGCCACATCTCAATCTCAAGAAATCCGCTTAAAAATGCTTGATCCCTAGACACTTTTTTTGCAATTCCATTAAAAAACATATGAGGTTTGTTAAGTGGAAACCATTTGGTAACCCCATTGGTTTTCGGTTACTTAGCGGTTGATTTTCGAAAAATGCTGGAAATAAGTTTATTCAACAGTTTTGTTTAGTTCATTCACTGAGTTTCGTTACCATAGTTGCATTATAGCATTAAATGGAGATCTTGCTTCACGCAAACTTTAGGGATTCTTGTATGCAGTAGGTACATAAAATATGTCATGTGGCTGTAGGAATAAAATATTTTTTGGAAGGAATTCAATTGAACGCTTTTAGGGGTTAATTTAACATAACATGGATTGCTTCAATATGACGAATGTATCCGCAGTGTAATCAGTGCAGCATGAATTTTTTTTCGCGTATGCAATACTCCGCGTATACTCAAAACCGTGCCAAAACCCCGTTAAGGGTGATTTTCAAAACAAATGTGTTAGACGTATTTCTCAATTTTTTGATGAATACACTGACAAAGTTTCGTGTCTGAAAAAAATATTTTCTTACATACAAACTTTGGTACCTCATTTGTCTCACGGGTTGATTTTCAAATAAAACATTGCACACGACACAACAAAAAAAAATGAACCAACTTCAACAACACTAAAAAGCATAATTTAAGTGTTATTGAAGTTGATGTTGACGTACCTACTGTGTATATTTTCTTCAGGAACACTTTATCCGGTCCTAATGAAATTTGCATGAAATCATTACAGTAGTTTACTCCCTTGAATAAAAAAGAATCATCGAAATCGGTTCATATTTGTCAGAGTAATGTAACGGAGAACATCAGTTTCATGTTTTTTTAACCGACTTCAAAGAAGGAGGAGGTTCTCAATTCGTCTGTATATATTCTTTTTTTTTACCAGATAAATTCCTCCACATCAATCATGGTTCTCCAGGAAGTTCTTATCTAGTTGTGATAAAATTTATACATATTCATTACAGTGGTTCCTTCTTTCGCATATAAAAGAATTATTGAAATTGGTAAATACTCGTATTTGCCAGAGTTTGATCACTTTCGTCCTTAAAATGCGATAGAAATATCATCTTTTAGGCATTCCTACAGTTTTTTCTGAGTCGCTATTTTTGTTTTTTCAGGAGCCTATTCCTAAGTAATTTTTTTTATGGGACCCAATCAGCGGAGTGGCCTATCCGTACCAGAAAGATTTTTTGAAATCGGTTCATAATTGCCAGAATCATGCGCGATCATACATAGAAAAAAAAATGTACAGACAAATTGAGAACCTCCTCCTTTTTTGAAGTCCGTTAAAAATGCTGAAAATTAGTTTGTTGTTATGTTGAGTTTATTTAATGAGTTGTGTGACTGTAGCAACATTATAGCTAAAATGAAAATCCTTCTTCATGCAAACTTTGCAACTTCATAAAATGACTTTAGGGATTGTTTTTTGAAGAATGCCTGAAATAAGTTCTTAGATTATTATGTGCAATGCATAAAATAAGTCCTGTGACTGTAGGACAAAAAAATATTTTTTGGACGCAATTAGACCCTTTTAGGGGTTGATTTTTAAAATAATTAAATTGCTTTAACTTGATCAATTTATTCACAAAGTTTCATCAATGCAGCATGATTTCCTTTCCGCGCTTGATACTCAAAAACCATGCTAAAACCCCTTCAAGGGTTGATTTAAAAAAATAATGTGATACACGTGTTTTTTATCAGTACACTGATCAAGTTTCGTGTCCGTGTGCTATGAATTTTTTTTTTCATGCTATTTTTGATACCCCATTTGACCCACGTAGCGGTTGATTTTTGAAAAATGGTGAAAATAAATTTGTTAAACTGTTTTGTTGAGTCTATGTACCGATTTTCGTTACTCTAGCTGCATTATAACATTCAATGGAAATCGTTCTACGTGTAAACTTTCCAACCCCATTATATGACCTTATGGGTTGTTTTTCGCTAAATGCCGGAAATGCGTTTCTTAGATTCTTGTGTGCAATACATAAGTTAAGTCTTATGACTGCAGGTCGAAAAACATTTTTGGACCCCAATTGGACCCCTTTAGGAGTTGATTTTCATAAACTATTTACACATAGATTGCTATAATTTGATAAATATATTCGCAAAGTTTCATCAATGCAGTAAGTATGTTTTTTTTACGTTGTATACTCAAAAACCATGTTAAAACCCCTTTAAGGGTCGATTTTTAAAAAGTTGTGATACATGTGTTTTTTCATTTCTTATGTTTAGTACGTTGACATTTCATGTATGTGTGGTGAAAACAAAATGTTTTCCATACAAATTTTGAGATCCCATTTGACCCACTTAGAGGTTGATTATCGAAAAATGCTTAAAATTAGTTTATTCAATTTTTGTATTGAGTTTATGTGCCGAGTTTCGTTTCTCTAGCTCTATTATAGCATTAAATGGAAATCGTTTTACGTGTAAACTTTACAACCCCATTAAATGATCATAGGGGTTGTTTTTTGCAAAATGCCGGATATAGGTTTCTTAGATTCTTGTGTGCAACACATAAATTAAGTCTTATGACTGTAGGTCGACAATAATTTTTGCACCCCCATTGGACCCCGTTAAGAGTTGATTTTCAAAAAATGATTATTTATACAATCATTGCTTTAGTTTGATAAATGTATTCGCAAAGTTTCATCAATGCAGCATAATATTTATTTTCCGCGTTTCATACTCAAAAACCATGTTAACACCCCTTTACGGGTCGAATTTGAAAAAGATTTGATACACGTATTTCTTAATTTCTTTGGCTTAGTACATTGACTAAATTTCTTATCCGTGTGATGAAAAAAAAATCCGTAATAACTTTGGGAGCCCATTTGACCCACTTAGGGGTTGATTTTACAAAAATGCTCAAAATAAGTTTGTTCAATTGTTGTGTTGAGTTTATTTACTGAGTTTCGTTACTCTAGCTGCATCATATCATGAAATGGAAATCCTTCTTTGTGCAAACTTTGCAACCCCTTGATGTGACCTTAGCGGTTGTTTTTCAAAAAATGCAGAAAACAGGTTTCTTAGATTCTTGTGTACAATATACAAACTAAGTCTTATGACTGTAGGTCGAAAAACATTTTTTGGACCCCAATTGGACCCATTTCGGAGTTGATTCTCAACACATGATTATTTACACATAGATTGCTATAATTTGATAAATATATTCGCAAAGTTTTATCAATGCAGTAAGTATGTTTTTTTTACGTTGTATACTCAAAAACCATGTTAACCCCTTTAAGGGTCGATTTACAAAAAGTTATAATACACGTGTTTCTTTATTTCTTTTGTTTAGTACACTGACAAAGTTTCATGTCCGTGTGACGAAAATTTTCTTTTTTCCATACAAACTTTGGGAGCCCATTTGACCCACTTAGGGGTTGATTTTACAAAAATTCTCAAAATAAGTTTGTTCAATTGTTGTGTTGAGTTTATTTACTGAGTTTCGTTACTCTAGCTGCATAATATTATGAAATGGAAATCCTTCTTTGTGCAAACTTTGCAACCCCTTGATATGACCTTAGGGGTTGTTTTTCAAAAAATGCAGGAAACAGGTTTCTTAGATTCTTGTGTACAATATACAAACTAAGTCTTAAGACTGTAGGTCGAAAAACATTTTTTGGACCCCAATTGGACCCATTTCGGAGTTGATTCTCAACACATGATTATTTACACATAGATTGCTATAATTTGATAAATATATTCGCAAAGTTTCATCAATGCAGTAAGTATGGTTTTTTTTACGTTGTATACTCAAAAACCATGTTAAAACCCCTTTAAGGGTCGATTTACAAAAAGTTGTAATACACGTATTTCTTTATTTCTTTTGTTTAGTACACTGACAAAGTTTCATGTCCGTGTGACGAAAATTTTCTATTTTCCATACAAACTTTGGGAGCCCATTTGACCCACTTAGGGGTTGATTTTACAAAAATGATCAAAATTAGTTTTTTCAATTGTTGTATTGAGTTTATTTACCGAGTTTCGTTACTCTAGCTGCATCATATTATGAAATGGAAACCCTTCTTTGTGCAAACTTTGAAACCCCATTAAAAAACCTTAGGGGTAGTTTTTTGAAAAATGCTGGAAATAAGTTTCTTAGATTCTTGTGTGCAATATATAAACTAAGTTTTATGACTGTAGGTCGAGAAACATTTTTTGGACCCCAATTGGACCCCTTTACGAGATGATTTTCAAAAAATGATTATTTGCACTTGGATTGCTACAATTTGATTAATGTATTCGCAAAGTTTCAGCAATGCAGTATGAAATCTTTTTTCCGCGTTGCATACTCAAAAACCAGGCTAAAATCCCAATATGGGTCGATTTTCAAAAAGTGTGATACACGTGTTTCTTTATTTCTTTTGTTTAGTACACTTACAAAGTTTCATGTCCGTGTGAAGAAAAATTTTTTTTTTTCCATACAAACTTTGGGATCCCATTTGACCCACTTAGGTATGGAATTTCAAAAAATCCGTTCTTATTGTTCACCTAGACTATTTGAATAATGTTGGTTCCAAATTTCAAGATTGTACGTAATATGGTTTTTGCTGTATCGTGATTCCTAGAAAACACCCTGCTCTTTTATTAATATAGATAATGTAGGCGCTGTTTTGTATTTTTTTTTACTTCTAAAAACATAAATATTGGTATCAACTGATAGGTCTTTACGAGATAAGTTAAAATAAAGCATGTCTACCTATACTTATATGTATGTATAATGCAATGTAAGACCATTGTGTTTTCACAAACGGGCTTTTTGAGCTTTTATATGGCTTTAATAATTAGTTGATTGATTTATATTAAAACAAAAAACGTTATTGTTTCAGTAAATTCCATTTTATACCCAAAGAAAGTCAGCGTAGCCATTTACAAGAATACTTTTACGTTATTTAAGTCTATTAATAAACTACCCAATGAAAATACGTTTTAAAGTAAAAAGGTGTTAAGACATTAATTCTCATTTACTTGGCATTTAAAAAAAACCAGTCATAAATCGTTCTTCAATGGCCATGTACTTTACACTGACGTAGAATGATAGCACCTAAACATAAGCCAATATAATTCGTCACGCTATTAGGGTCTATTTCTAGCAGTTTTTTTGCAGGCTTCCATTTTCTCAATTAACTAGGGGTCGTGCATTAATCACGTGATGTTTTTTAGCAACTTTTTAACCCCTCCCCCCCCCCATCCTGGTGATATGTGGTGAGGTTTTTAAACTACCTCCCCCCCCCTATCCAAAATCACGTGTATTTTTTTGTAAAAAATTTCAATATAGTTTATATTGCAATTCTCAGAATATTATCTTTAAATACAGGTACTTAACTGATTAAATGTTGAAGGGGAAGTCGTTGCCGGCAACGGTGAGTCAAGGCCACGTGCCGCTGTTTGGTTTAGAAATCGTGCATTCAACGAAAAATAAATACACGTGATGTCTCATTATACCCCTCCCCCCTCCTGGTGATATTTCGTGATTTTTTCGGAACCCCTCCCCCCCCTTTTGAGCCTCACGTGATTAATGGACGACCCCCTATATACTTAAATGTTAATTAATTATCATTCATCGTCACACGTCACGTTCACTGCTGAATAAAGGCCTCCCCCTTAGAAGGGAGGGGTTGCCATAATCCCTACGCTTTACAAGCGGCTTGGGTATCGCAGTGTAGGTGAAAGATAAATCCAAAAGAAAGACGCTGCTGCCCAGACGGGCAAAGGAAGAATTGAACAGGTTGCATGAGACTATAGTTTATTTTACAGGAAGGCCTATACCATCAACTCTATTAATATTATGATTATTATATTACTTGACTTGACGTAGAGACGTCAATATACGTATTAGTATATCGATGGGTCCTATGTATATGGGCCAAACTAACAATTTGGCCATTTTGACTTTTTTATGGTAAACGCATCTCATCGATATAATTAATCATGTGAGCTATTAAAAAAAAAAGATTTCTGCATAGAAACACGATTTTTTATTGCTGTATAACGGCATATGTAACATGAATTTAAACGTACAAGGTCCAAAGAGTAATTAGAGACTTATACGCGGGGAGTTCCCGCGCGTTTGTTTATAATTTGGACCAATCAGCTGGTTTGACACTTATACGTTGAACGGAGCAACGGCCGCGCTGTGATGAATACAAAGTTTTATTGTTGTGTTTTAGCGTTACAATTTAGTATAATAAGTAAAATATGGCATCCAATAATCGTGCTAAGTTGAGTAGAAGTCGGCGTTTAGTGAATTTGGCATTGGGAAACGAAAATAACAGTGCACAGGGAAGCGATTTAGGTTATGAAAACGACGATTTTATAGAAAATAGCGATGATAACCTTTGTAAGTATTTAAAATATGTTTTTACAGACTAGTATAATATCTTTAAACATTGATTAATTGTTGTTTTATAAATAAATTAACTGAAATATCACGAGTTTTTAGGATGAACGGCCAATGTGGTACATTGGCCGTTATACGTGTTTTATTCTAAAAAATACACTTACGCCCTAGAATATTTTTTTTTACTTTTGGCCTGTTAATATGGATAGCAAGGGTTGAAATATTATTGGAAATAATATTTATACAGAATCTGCTAAATTACTATCATTAGTTACATTATTAACTCTATTTAACGTACTTTATTTACAAATATAACGGTCTAATCTTACAATGATTTATTTTTCTGCAGCTCCTTTGCCATTTGGAGCCAGTGAGATATTCGAAAATTGCAGTTTAAGTCTGCTCAAAGATATATGCTTTGAAAATGATCCACCTCAACAAGAAAAACAAAATGATACATTAGAAAATTCTACTTTGTCCGAATCTGATAACATCTTTATTTCTAATAATCAACTAACTCAACCCCATGAAAAGTGTACCCACAGTGACACTCATGAAAAAGAAAACAATTCTGATTTACACTCAAACCGTCTTTCAGTACAAGAAACAAATGATTACAATTATGAGCCGATAGCTAGCAGTTCATCAATCATAATAACACATAATAATCTGTCATGCGAAAGAGTTTTTGAATCTTCAATGGATCATCATAGTGAAGAATTCATTCAAAATATAGATCTATTGGATAATTACGATATGCGCGATGTCGATAATGCGACCCCAATGCCATCGTCTAGTCATAGTTCTTTCGGTGAGGAAGAACCTATTCCTTCGGTGCGATCATTGTTATCAGATGCAACTGCATCGTCCCCTGTTTCACAGTATTACTCATCAAGTGATGTTTCAACTCCTATGCGGCCCAGGAAAAGAAAATTTACTAGAAAAAGAGATAGTGGAAGATTGCGAGAAAAATTTCGTAATGAATGGATAGATTCGAAAAGAAAAAGACTTAAAAATACTGGGAAAGCGTATAACAGTAGAACTGGTAAATTAAGAGATGAGAAACAAATAGGTGAACCATGTCAGAGCACATGTAAAGTGAAGTGTTTCGAAAAACTTGATGAAGATGCCAGGAATGCTATATTTAATCAATTTTGGATGATTGGAGACCATTCTAAGCAATATGACTTTATCGTTAACTATGTAGTAAGAATAAATAAAAAAAGAACGGTTACCCAGGGTGACTCACGAAGGTCATACACATATGTGTATCATTTGCCTATTACTCAAAATAATCAAAAGACAAAACTAGTGGTATGCAAGACGATGTTTTTAAACACAATTAGTTGTGGGCCAAAAATGATAAGAACTGCAATGAGTAAATTTGCTGATACAAGTAGGCTCACTTTGATTGACAATAGAGGTCGACATGATCACCATAAAACATCAATTGATGCAGAAATGATCAAAAGTGTGCTGGACCACGTCAAGTCCTTTGAACCAGTCGATTCACATTATTGTCGTAAAGACAGTAATAAACTTTATTTAGACGGCTCTTTAAGTTTTATCCGCATGTTCAAGTTATACAAAGAATGGTATGATCCAACTAAATATGGTAATAAATGTGAGTCGTTAAGGCAATACAGGGATATAGTAAACAAAAATATTAATTTATCGTTTCACCAGCCCAAAAAGGACCAATGCCATGTTTGTCATTCCTTCAAAAACGGTCCTGTGACTCCTGAAAATAAAACAAAATTTGATAATCATATAATTAGCAAAAATCAAGTTAGATCTTTAAAAGAAAAGGATAAACGTGATTCACAAAATGACACGAAAATATTCTGCGCTACTTTTGATTTGCAAAAAGTGTTGTTGTCCCCGAGTGGTGAAATTAGTCTATTTTATTACAGCAAAAGGTTGAAAGTACATAACTTATCAGTTTTTGATATTGGGAATTTAATTGGAACCTGTTACATATGGAATGAACAAATTGCAATGAAGGGATCAAACGAAATAGCAAGTTGTATTTACGATATAATTAAATTAAAAAGTCAAGAAGGTTGTGACGACTTCAGATTTTGGTCAGACAATTGCACTGGCCAAAACCGAAACAGGATTATGTTTTTTATGTATCTATACGCTGCTAAACAGTTTAATTTGAATATAAAACACACTTTTCTTGAAGTAGGCCACACTCAGAATGAAGGCGACTCCATACACGCCACTATTGAAAGAGCTTCAAAATATAAGAATATTTACACACCCTCTGAATGGAGCTCATTGATTCGATGGGCGAAATCAAAAGGAAGTCCTTATAACGTCATAGACGTAGCTCAAAATATGATTTATGACTTCAAACAGATGCAGACAAATACACACTTTAACTGGACTAAAAACTCAGAAGGACAAAAAATTCTTTGGTCTAAAATAAAACAAATTCGTGTAAGCCGAGACGAAACATACGTTTTATACTATAAATATGATTTGGTTAGTGAAGATGCTTTTGAAAATCATATTAAAATCTTAGAACAGCCAGTACGAACAAGAAGACAAATTGCTGATAGACCAACAGATATTCCTCTACAACTATGTTACAATCAGCTGTTACCAATACAACCATCCAAGAAGAAAGACTTGCTTAATTTATGTCGAAAAAATATTATCCCACCTGCTTACCATAGTTATTATGAAAATTTAGTAGCATCTAATGACATTGTGTCAATTAATGAAAGCGATAATGAAGACAATTAGTTATTTTCCACTTACTAGTAATGTTGATTTTGGTAATTTTATTACTTGATTATACTACAGAGTTTATTTTTTATTTTTGTTTACGCCAGTTAGGTTTTTATTTTTGTTAAGTTTTTTTTTTTAATTAAGAAAATAATATTTTTTTTTACATTAATTTTTATTACTTACGTGATTTCGTTAATCAAACTAAGATCTTCAGTAACAGTTTCCTTCTTACTTAATTTTTTGTTATTAATTTTTTATGATGAAAATGAAAATACCCAAAAGACTGAATACGGGTCCATAATTGTAAATTTAAGGCTAATTCAAATATTATTTCAATAAATGAATAAAACTATTACTTAAGTGTTTTTTTTATTATTTAAATGATCTAACTGAAAACTCAGTTAGTAGGTTAGCAAATTGTAAAACGTATAAGTGTCAATGTGACATATTAACCCAATTATCTTAATAGCTTTTATTTTAATTAATGAATTATCAACTAATTCAATTGTTAATTGATTTTATGAGTAAAAAATAAAACAAATTTAAACTTTATGCTAATTAGCGTAATACGCGTATAACGGCCAATATGACACATTGGGCCTTTTAGGGTGTTTTTAAAGAAAAATAATTTTAACAAAAACTAACGTACAAGGGCCAATGTGACGTAAAAAAAAAACCGATAAATGCATATACAAAATACTGTAGTATAAATGAGGAGGATAGTGGTCTTAGCAAACAAGCAAAGTTTCGTAAACTTCGGTTTTACCAATCTAAAATTATAGTAAATTTAAACTTTGGAAGCCTCTCCTGTAAAGTTGTAATTTAGCATTTTGGCCCATATACATAGGACCCATCGATATAGCTCTGTCACTTTCTATCAATGGTACAGACCCTGTTCTCGCTTAGACGCCTCTTACGACAGTTTTTTTTTTTTGTTGCAATTGTTACTTACGACACTTACCAAGGGGAGATGAGTTAAGGGCTCCCACACATAACCGCATCGCATCGCATCGCAAATATCTGCGAGAAACAAATGAATTTCTGATACAAAAAATCATTTGTTTCTCGCAAACAAATGAATTTCAACAAATGAATTTTCGAGAACAAATGAATTTTCGAGAAACAAATGAATTTTTGTATCAAAAATTAATTAATTTGTTTCTCGCAATTAATAACATTTAATAGATTCTTAATTAAATTTCAGATTAAACTAAAAACTTTTTTTTATTTAGAACAGTAGGTAATAAGGCATCGATCGAAGTGAGTAGGTAATAGATTCGTAGTAGTAAGTATATTCGACGATATTATTAATCAAGAAAGATAGTAATAATGAAAAAAATATTACAAGTTAAGGCCAGGGATCGCTGGAGGTCACAGAAAACTGGTTTCTGGGTTTTTATGCAATCCCTTTCAACAACATAGCCATTTTATTACGCAATAATATTTTTACTATAAGTAAGTAATGATCATTTAGATTTAAGTCGCTTTATATCGCAACTAATAACGGTTTGTCAAAGTCGTTTTGATGGCTTAAGTTTTCTTTGCGTCTATATCAGTCAAAAGTAAGAATAGACTGGTGGCGGACAAAATTTTCATTAAACACTTGTTACACATGTAATAAGACATTAGAAACGTTCGAACGCTCTACACAGACAATTAATATTTCACAAACTTTATTTTAATCGGGAATTAACGCGATTTACCTTGTATTGTTTAGTTTGATAATGGCACGCGAAAGTCTTATTTCTAAGGAAAATATGCCTGATTTCGTGTTATGAAATTGCAAATCTCACTTAGATAAATTGATTGAACGAGACTTTAGTTTATTACCATATACCAAGCTTACTAAACGCAGGGATTATTGCAACCCCTCCCTTCTAAGGGGGAGGCCATTGTGCAGCAGTTGACGTCTTTCGTATGATGATGATGATGTATGTTTTTAATAGAAAATATAATAATAATATAATATTCTGGGACAATTCACACACGGCCATCAGATCCCAAACTAGGCAGAACCTGTACTGTATGAAAACACCCTGACACTTGGCGGGAATCGAACCCACGACCTATTGGGTAGCAGCTAGGGTGTATAACATTGAGATTTAGTACATCATATCTCAACGGTGTCTAACCAGTAGAGCGGCAGGCTTGTCAATCAATATATTCATTACATTTAATTTATATGTAAAAAATGAATAACTCTAAATCACCAGTTTTGATGCTACTCGGAGACGAAATGAGCAAGATCTTCGACTGAAGGAAAGCAACACACACGCCCATCAATAGTTCTACTGCACTGTCGCCGTCGTCTGAGTTATAAAAATGAATGTAGATACCCTTCACACCGAAACAGCGATTTTTACACACCGCTGCTTGAATATCTTACCAAGCCGTCAGAGCCTGCGTAACAGCATCAGGTTTGTTTTTCATCATCATCATCATCATCAGCCGGAAGACGTCCACTGCTGAACATAGGCCTCCCCCTTAGAACGCCACAATGAACGACAATTGGCTATTTGCATCCACCGGTTACCTGCGACGCGCACAATGTCGTCTGTCCACCTAGTGGGAGGCCTGCCAACGCTGCGTCTTCCGGTTCGTGGTCGCCACTCGAGAACCTTTCTTCCCCAACGGTTATCAGTTCTTCGAGCGATGTGGCCTGCCCATTGCCACTTCAACTTGCAGATTCTGAGAGCTATGTCGGTGACCTTGGTTCTTCGGCGAATCTCCACATTTCGGATTCTGTCGCGCAAAGAAACTCCTATGCTCGGAGCTCTCTCCATGGCTCGTTGTGTGACTCTGAACTTTTCTAAAAGGCCAGCCGTTAGAGACCACGTCTCAGTACCATATGTCATCACTGGCAACACACACTGGTTAAAAACCTTCGTCTTCAGGCACTGCGGTATTTTGGACGAGAAGATATCGCGTAGTTTCCCGAACGGTTTGTCTTTATCGTGACTTAAATACACAAAACTTAAGACATATGTCCAAGTACCGACGAAAACATAGTAGATCCCGTCTTGAGCAAGCATCCGGTTGTCCAATCTAGCCAATATGTACCACCAGTCTAACTTGAGCTCCGATCGTACCACGCAGTTCCCCTCTCTCGCCTCTGTGCCTTCCGTGTCGGGGAGGGGCAGGGCCCAGGTGGAACTGGTGGGGTAACAAGCCAACGTATTTGAACAAATTACTCGTAATCAGGACTTCCTACTTATGGTTCAATGTATAGCTACCGAGATTTGTGCTACATACGATAGTGGTTTGGGGGTACGCAGAGGACGAGGATAGGGAGACAAGCAAAGACCGTCTGATGGTAAGTGACCCACCCGCCTATAGACAGCTGTATTTTACTCCCGCTCGTCACACGAGATATTAGTTATTTTTCTTAACGGGCATGTTTGTCTAGTGCAGAGTTCCCCAAACTTTTTTGTGTCGTAGACCACTTGCCATGTTTTTCCGTGTTGGGTAGACCCCCTACTTACCTCCCCCCCCCCAGCTTGCTACTGATATTATATTTGATAAAGGATTTGCTTTTTCAATGAAGTAATCCTTTAAAATTTAAAACATGAAATATTGATTCACCTTTAGTGTCGGTTATCAAAGTTCTTGCGAAGAGCAGTTCTTCGTAGATTTCTTCATACATAATAAAACGAACATATGCCATATATAATATTTTTTTTACTTCATAGGTAATTTTATAAATAATATATATGTCTTGATATTATAAGATAGTATGATGTAAGTAAATAGGTACTATCAGTGTATGTATTGAGATCCACTATCGTGGACCCGAATTTTAATTTCATGGACCCCCAAATTTTTTTTCGCTGACATAGGCCCTTTGCAGGTCATAGACCCCTAGGGGTCGATATAGACCACTTTGGGAATCACTGGTCTAGTGCTTAGACACCCTGGCCGCTGCCCGATAGGACGTGAGTTCTATTCCCACCATGTGTTATTTATCATCATTATCATTAGAAAGCGATAGACGTTCACTGCTAAATAAAAGCCTCCCTGTTAGAAGAAAGGGGCTGCCATGATCTCCACGCTTGGCAGTATAGGTGGAAGATAAATCCAAAAGGAAGACTCTGCTGCCCGTCTTCCTGTTCTCGCTTAGTCGCCTCTTACGACACCCAACGAGAGGAGATGGGGGGATGCAATTCTAACCCAGCACCCCACGGGTTTTTTTTTGTATGTATTTACAAAAAAAAAAAATGAGTATTAGTCGCAATTGTCTGATTTCCATATTACAGGCTCTGCCTAGTTTAGGATCAGCTGACCGTGTGTGGATTGTCTTAGATTATTATTATTATATTTTAGGCTAACGTAACTTCGCAGTGCCGTTACACCTGAACACAGTAATGTTTACACAATCTGAACGCTCCCTTGCACAAGGGACGGAGATATTACCGGATACAGAAAACTTAATAGATAGATAGATAGACAATTCTTTATTGCGCACAAACAAACAGATACAAAAAGAATAAGACACAAATTAATAAAACATGCAACAATGGGCGGCCTTATCGCTAAAAGCGATCTCTTCCAGGCAACCTTTGGATGGAGAGGAAAATAAAGAAGTTACAAAGAGCAGAGGGTGCGCGCACTCGACATGAATAGGTAACATTAACACAAAGACACATAAAAACACATGTGTTGTAAAGTATAATAATATATATACATATGAGTATAATATATAAACATACATCAAATAATACTATTATAAACATACATAAATCAGTACGTACTAATATAACAAGAAAATTACACAAATACCGATAATATCTAATGTCTTTCGAGTCAGCAACGCGCTAGTGATTCTTCTGGTGTTGCTAGTGTCTGTAGCGACTGCTTACCATCAGGCGGGCCACATGCTTACTTGCCACCTTAGTAGTATAAAAGTCCGTCAGAATTCAGTTTAACTATGAACTGAATTATTATTATTCTAAGCACCTACCTAGTCTGGGTATAAGGTTGTGTCTTAGACTAGAAATCGAAGGTTTCTGTACTGACATTTAAAGGCCAAGCTTAAAGGCCAATAAAATGCAATTTATTCATACTAATATAATGAAAAGGTACAGTTTGTTTGTATACCGTAATCTCTCGTACGCCTGACCCGATTTTGATAATGCTTTCACTGACATAACTATAATTTTTTTCCCAAGTGACATAGGCTACAATGTAAAAACAGCCTTTATTACCAGACAACCGGACAACCAGGTCTGGATTTCTTCCGAAATAAGCCTATAATCCAGCTCCTTCCATTAATTTATATCTAACAAAATCCTCCCCGTTAACCTTCATCAGAGTAGTGGAAGGACTGAGCACTCCGTATGAACCACGCCAGCCATCATCAACAACCGAAAGATGTCAATTTCTGAACAAAAACCTCCCCTTAGAAGAGAGGGGTTGCGTTTCTTTTTTTTTTATACAACCAAGGTGGCAAGAGAGCGTGTGGTCCGCCTGATGGTAAGCAGTCACCGCAGCCTATAGACGCTAGCAACACCAGAAGAATCACTAGCGCGTTGCCGACCCTTAAGACATTGGATATTAAGTCTTTGTGTCCAGTAATTTCACCAGCTTCAGTGCCCTTCACGCCGGAACACAGCAATGCTTACACACTGCTGCTTGGCGGCAGAATATCTGACACTGCGGTGGTACCTACCTGGACGGTTCCTTGCACTAGGAACCTACCACCTAGTAAAAGATTATGCCCAAAGGCGTCCTGGGGATCGCAGTAGGTATAGGTGGTAGGCAATACAATAGAAAAACGCTACTGCCCGTCTCTTTTTTAACCAGCTTCAAAAAGAAGGTTCTCTATTCGACGCGTATGTATGTAATATTGATAAAAATGCGTAATATTAATATATGTTAGTCTATGTGGGCTTCTAAACAAATTTACCAAATTATAAGTGTATGTATGTATGTATGTATGTAGGTATGTATGTATGTATGTAGGTTTGTCCACGGATATCTCAGAAACTACAAGTCCGATTTTGAAAATTCTTTTTGCAATAGTTAGAATATTTTTCAACTTAGGGTAGAGTACAAGTTTCATCAAAATCGGTCCAGTAGTTTAAGAGATATAAACTTTTTATGTTTTCAGTAAGTTACTGTAACGTAGACGTTCGAGTTGCGTGATAGTGCTGATACCTATTTTGGTAAAATAAGTCACTAAAAAGTGTTAAATAAACTATATTAAAAAAAATAAAAACCGACTTCAAAGTAAATTATCTAAAAAGCATAAAATAACGAAAATATATTGAAGTCCGTGTCAGCTGGTGCTAGTGTTAGTTAACATGATGTGCTAGGACCGACTTCAATATACATATTTTCGTTATTTTATGCTTTTTAGATAATTTACTTTGAAGTCGGTTTTTATTTTTTTTTAAATAGTTTTTTCCTTATTCGCCTTTTACGGACACCAAACGCGTAGAGATGGAAGGCTGCTATTCTTACCCAGATAACCCACGGCAGCCAGAGTCTCTCCAAAATGAGCTAGTAAAAAGTAGTGTCAAACCCTGGTGGGTAATGAGTGTGAGACATATACCCTAAGCTGTAAAGGGTTCAGGCCAGCTGTCGATACTTCCACTATAAACCGCCCGATTAAAGATTATCTTTAATTAACCGCGGCCCGACAAAAGGAATGATATTTTTTTATATATATCTTAATCAATTTCTCAGCAATAAAACTCCACAATTAGTGCGGGGGAGCTAGTGTTGTGCAATACTCGATAGTTGTATCGATCCAATTAGTGGGATCGATTTGTTTTGGTGTTGAACTAAGCCGTGATAGGCACCTGTTATGATACAAATGATTTGACGTTGATCCAGTTTAGTCGGATGCGGTAATTATTAAATTTTAAATATTTAAAAAAGGAACCATCAATTTTATTGTATTCATATTGCAAAAACAAAACTATCTATACCATAGATAGTTCTTTTTTTGCAAATTCGAAAAATGGTCAGCACTTTTTCGATTCGTGTTCAGTGAATTTTTCATTCAAATTTTTGAATAATTTTAATGAATACTTTCAAAAGTATATTATCTTTTTATGATGTAAATAAAATGCAAACCTTTCTATTAATACTCACTTAAGTTTAATGCGTTCAGGGTAATACTTTCGTGGAATAATTTACGCAATGTTATCTCAAGTTGACAAGGAAATGGTGTAAAGGTGACAGCCATGAAAACTGACCTTAAGTATTTCTTTTAAGTTGACGTAACATTGAATTCGTAATCATACTTTTTTAATGCCGTCGTAGAATTTAGAAGCAATAGTAGATGTAGAGAATTTGCAGTTGCATATTTTTAACAAAAAGTACCTATCTCCTAGGAAAGACATAGAGAATCGCATCTTTTACCATATCTATTGCTTCTTAATAGGATGGACCTAAGAGGAATCTTCGAAACAATAGTATGTACTATCGCGGACACAAACGGCGTACCAGTTTACAATCAAATTTGTTTGAACGACGATGTTACGTGCGCTTACCACACCCGCACGTATTTTGGATCTGCACGTGCAAGCGATTATCGTCTTAAAGGTGATATACCACTTGTGACCGCGAGAGTACATATTTCCATAATTCTTCATTGACAAGATATTGTATTTTACTATAAGTATGATGATTTTATAGAATACCGGTAATTAATAAGGTACCGGTAAATTTTCAAGTAGGTAATTAATAATCATCATCGCAAACCCACACTTGGCTATCGTGGTGGACTTAGGCCTAAACCCTTTAGTCTATGGAGACCGGATTACTGTAGAAGGTTTCTGGATTACTTTCGAGCTTTAAACTACTTAACCGCCTCCAAATTATCACTAGTTTTCGTAAATCGTAAATCGAACGCGAGTACGAACAAATGAACGAGTCCACGACTAATTAACTGCCTAATGACGTAACAGAAAAAAGACATCAGTCGGTCAATCAATCATTCGTCTATTTAGAAAAAAAGTCGAAAGAAAGAATTAAAAAAAAATTGGTGCGACTGAATTATTTTATTGATGACGGGTTCCGTATTTTTTATATGCTTATAGATTTTTTCTCGCTTCAAAGAGAACCTATTTTTTTGGCTAATAGTACCTTGTGTACTATTAGCCAAAATATCGAAATCAAACTACTTTTACGGATTTTATCGCGGTTTATTTTAGATTTTACTATCCCGTAGTTTCATTTCAATGTGTAATATTCGCGTAAATAAAAGACGACATTATGAGTACTCAAGATATTTATTGAATCAGCGATGAATGATACACAACGAGTTGCCTTATTGAATTGCAAAAAGAAATCAATTAGAAGGGTGATTTTGATACAGTGATCAAATGCAGCGAGTCCTCTTAGGCGCGAACGCAAAGTGTTTTATTAGTGCTATCCTTTAGAATTCTATATCACATTATTTTCGCTAATCTTGCAACATCGTGTAAAGGCACTTTAAAAATGTTTTTGAAGACTGTACAGTGTTCATTTCTATAAAAAAAAAGATTTTGAATTAACTGAACCCTAATAATCGAATGAACCCACCCGAAACCATTCATAATTCGAAATTTGAATACATTGGGGAGTCATTCTTTTGTTTTTTTTTCTTTTCTTTATTTAACACGGGCAGGCGAAAGTATTTCGCTGGAGTGCCAAGTGTTACCACCTGTAATAAATTGCTATTTCAAATTGTAGACTCTATTAATTAACTTTGTGTGAAGTACATAAATGCTTTATTAGAAAACTAACGATGCGTGTTGGCTTTACTTAGGAATGTTATAGGAAGATAAAACAAGAAAATCGTTTATATGTTTAAAAGTTGCATTGTCTGGATATTATATTAAAAACCCCATTAGGGGAAAAGCGTGATTCAGACCAAAACGGATCGGAATAACTATAAAAAACAACATGTTTCCTCATAGAACTTCCAAGAACCACACGAACAACTGTTCACACACATACACACATACAGAGAGACAATTTTTATTATATGTAATATTTTTTATTCGTCGGTGAAATAACAGAATCAAAAGTGCGGTGCCTTTGTGACGAAAGAGTGTAGTACAAATTAAACATTTTCATATTTTAAAATTACAATCATTCGATTTTAAACCTTAATCAGATATAAGTAAGAGTCTAACTCTATGTATGTTATTGTTTGTTATGTTGGCACTACGTCAATTCTTGGAGGAAGCGGAAACGTTAGTTTTTGAACGTTCGCGTGATGGGTGCTTTTGGTAGAATGTTGAATTATATTTTTTAAAACAATATTTTTAAATTTTACATGCGGTCTGAATTCACGGAGTGATTTCGACAGCTGCCAAGAGCAAGAAAAAGAAACTTAATTTATGCTAGGTACCTATATACGTAGGAGTTTGTTTAATAATAGAATCTCCGTAAAATCAGCGAACATAGTATTTTCTCAAATAATCTATGGTTTTCTTTATGGTTTTCATTTTCTGTATAAATTAATCATTAATGTAATTATTAAAATCATGGTGCTGAAGCTGGTAACCTAACAATATTTAATAATTATACTTTCTTCGATCACAGCACATATAATATTCCATGTCTAAAACTATGAACAGTTTGTTTATTAAATAGAAGGCCTGTTTTGGATTACGATGGCTGAAGAAAGTTTTCCTAATTTTTTTTATACTTACTTACAACCAAAGTAGCAAACAAGCATGTGGCCCGCCTGATGGTAAGCAGTCACCGCAGCCTATAGACGATAGCAACACCAGAAGAATCACTAGCCCGTTGGCGACTCTACATTAGATATTAAGTCTTGTTCGATAATTTCACCAGCTACAGTGCCTTTCACACCAGAACAAAACAATGTATACACATTGGCTGGCTGCTTGGCAGCAAAATATTTAACTACTAGCTGACCCGCGCAGCTCCGCCCGCGCTCCTTTTACGATTTTATTGCCCGCTTATGCTTATTATATTAACTAGCTGACCCACGCAGCTCCGCCTGCGCTATTTTTACGTTAACTAAACTTTTAATATCAGACATTTGCATCGAATACATAACCTCCTTTTTTATAGTCGGTTAAAAACTGGGACCAACTTTTTACTTGCTCTCCGAAGCACGGACCCGTTTAGTTCAAATGGCGTTAAACGGTCACCCATCTATTTAATGACCTTACCTAAAGTTGCTTAACCCGATCGATTACAAAACTTTGATAACAACTCTCTATGAGTGTTCTCTTACTAATATTTATTATATTATAAAGAAAAATTGATAAAATTGGACCAAGCGTATAACCAAGTACCCATTTTGACTTTAATCCCCTCTCCCAAAAGAACCGTGCTAGATTACGGGATAAAAAGTATCCTATGTCCTACCTCGTAGTAAGATCTCAAATCATGCCAAGTTTCATTTGAATCCATTCAGTAGTTTCGGCGTGATGCTCAGCCGTGATACAGACAGACAGACAGACAGACAGACAGACAGACAGACAGACAGACAAAAATTAAAAAAATTACATTTTCGGCTTCAGTATCGATTATAGAATGCCCTCCAAATATAATTTTCAAAATACACACATCAAAAGTGTCTAGGGATCAACATATATTTTTGCAATAACTTTTCTCCTGATTGATATTAATTAAAATTTTCTTTAAGGATTCATCAAATAAAGTGTTTTCGTTTGTCACAGTAACGATAAACCAAGTCACCTTTGCATTAATAAAGAAATTTGCCATTTTCCTAATAAAGGGATTTTTGACATTTGAACCACTAACACAAAAGTTCGAAAAAAAGACTGAAATAACAGTTTTCTTTAAAATTTTATTGGGTAACTTAAACAATTAATAATCCGTGTTTCTACCGCGAACACTAACAACACAAGAACATCGGTTTGGCATACTCAAAATGAGTTCATCCAAATCACGCTGTGGAATGGCCGCCCATGTTCGTTGCAACAACAAAAAAAGGTCTTCTTGCGACTGGATACCCTCCATATTCGGCAGAGCTCTTCTCTGTAGCATATCCCATGCATGCTCAATCGGGTTCAAGTCTGGCGACTGAGCAGGCCAGGGCAGGACATTGATGTTAGCTGCGGCGAGAGTCTGTCTTACAACTCTTGCGGTGTGCGGTCGTGCATTATCATGCATTAACTGAAATAAGGGACCGATTTGCACTTGTAGAGGAACGATGACGTCTGATACAATCGTCTCAGCATAAATTTGAGCGTTGAGGTTGCCTCTGATCCAAATCAACTCAGTTCTTCCGCCGATCCAAATACCCGCCCATACCATGATGGTTCCACCACTATAAGGATGGACTTCCTGGCAGGATTTTAATCGCTGTTGGCGTCCAGGGGTTCTCCAGTGTCGTATACGTCTTGTATCCGGTCTCATACCAAAACGAGACTCATCAGAAAAGCACACGAAACGCCATTGTTCTTCTGCCCAATTTCTGTGTTCAAGAGCCCATTGATATCGAATCCTACGATTGTGCATTGCTATAGGTGGTACCCGTAGCGGTCTTCGGGAATGAAGGTTCACTTCATGCAAGCGGTTTCTGACTGTTTGGTCGCTAATTAAGTTCCCTGAAGAGTGATGAAGCCTCACGGCTAACATCATGGCAGTTATTGTTGGAGCTCTTCGAGTTAAGATTTGAATATATCGGTCTTGTCTCCGTGTGGTGCAGCGATACCGTCCTCCATGGCGCTCAGCCACGGTACCAGTGCTTCGGTAACGTGTCCAAAGTCGACTGATAACACTCTGACTTGTATTCAGAGCTAAAGCCACAGTACGTTGCCGGGAACCAGCTTCTATCATTCCCACGGCTCTGAGCATTTCTTCCCTGCTTAAATGACGTCGCCGCTCCATAATAACGTTGGTTTTAATCAGTAGTAGGGAAACAGTAGCACTAATAATGTCTTCAATGCGTTGTATGTTTTTATAGGGAAAATATTGACAGCTGATTTTCATCTTTTACTCGAATTTGATTCACAGTTCCTGATTCAAATTATGAAATGCACCAAAAAGGATCCATATAAATTTATAAAATCATAAATTTATTACAAAGCCACATCTCAATCTCAAGAAATCCGCTTAAAAATGCTTGATCCCTAGACACTTTTGATGTGTGTATCTTCAATGTACAGAATTGGACCTGTTACAGTTTTATTATAAGTATAGATTAATATAATTCGCATAAGAGCTATGAAAAGGCATTTTATTTCAAAAGCGATCTAACAGTACAACCGATAATCTCAAGATAGTGAAGTTATAATGTGCACGGACCGTGGTTACCGAACAGTGACGTCACGCTTGCGTGCCCTGACCACGGTAACCGGCCAAAATACAATGATACCCCGTTTCCCCTTCAAACGAAAGAATTATGCGAGATTTGTTTAAATACGGGGGGTCATGTTATATCGGTCGACTGTTCTTTTCGAAATTTGAATGTATTTGGAATTGGTTTTTTATTGGAGTTGAATTTATGGTCGGCGATCGTTTCGGCGCCAAAATTTATTGTTTTATCTGGGACTCGTTTGTAAATTTTTTTTATCTGTTACAGGTACGTAGTTCAATGGTACACGGCAGGTTAAGGTAATGGGAAGTATTTTCCTATTTTTGTTAACATAAATAGGCTTTTACTAAGAGTTATGATATTATATACTATACCTAACTTATTCTTTAAATCACAAATATATTTCATAGTCTTGTATTGTAATTTAATCAATTACATAAGTAGACTTAGATTTTAGTTTTTATTGGTTCCGATGACCTATTACATACTTATACAAAACTTATCCCTCACTTTTAATACAAACCTTTGCTCTGCAAATTATTAAAAAAGTAGGAAGGAAATCTTTTTCTTTTTTTGCTATATATTTTTCAATTTTTTAGTTACTTTAACTTTTTTTTAAATTGAAAAATATTTGCATTCATCCTACTTATTTCATTTTTTTTTCATCACGTACTCGCAGCATGCGATAGGCTCACAACTCACAAATTATTAGTTTTCGTAACAAAACAACGTTCCGCCGCGTTCAATTCAGCGCAGTTTTTCCCACTATTACGCGTGGCGTAGGTAATAGACAATATGGCGGTCGTCACGGGGGACAGTTGGGCTAATGACGCGGTATCTTGGATGGCATCGGCCTTAGTTGCATCCGTGTCTTGGCTTTAACTTATAAATGTTTTCTTTATTTCTGTATTTTTTTTTAGAAAATTGTTCCTTGTGTTTTGCGAATTCTATTTAAATCTGCTTTTTTGTTTAGACAGGCAGCCCTACAAATGTCATAAATTTTCGCACAAAAATATCTTAGGAATTCCAAATTGCTAAGTATTTTAACAAGCTAGGTCTCCCGTTCTTAATTAGGTTTTAAAAAAAATACATAGCACATTAAGGAAACTAAGTGTGCCTCATAAAATTAACTAATCATGCCTGTCTTATAGATATTTCCGTATCGTATCTTACGTTCCATTATAGAGCGTCCAACCGTTTATTTTCTTTTTGGCAGCACCAATAGAACGTAACTGCGTCATGTTACGCAAAAGTTCACTTTTAAAAGTTCACTTAGAACGTAACTGCGTCATGTTACGCAAAAGTTCACTTTTAAAAGTTTTAAAAGTTTTATAAGTAACTTTTAACGTTCTATTGGTGCTGCCAAAAAGAAAATAAAAGGTTGGATCTATTATAATAACAGGTATTTTTTATGACAACTATAAACGTTTCTCCCCCGCAAAAAATTCGTAAAAAGATAATGATGACAAACAAAACATATTTAATGTATTTTATAACTTATTTCTTCATTTCCTATGTAACGACAATACTTCATTCCATTTCAAGTGTCCCACTGTGACAATAACCATACAAAGAAACCAGTATTTAAAAATAAAATCACCATAAGATGTGCACATTTAAATATTTATTGGCAGCCCTGCGACAAATAAGGACATCAAGCGACAAAAGATAACAAGTCCTCTTTTTTAGTTTTTCCAATTCAGTTTTTTTGTTTTTGTCCAATGCCAATGGGACGAGTGTTGTATTGTGCCATTCATGTGGGACTGGTGTTTCACACCTTGCAAACTAATAACATTCCCAATTATCATGTCCGACAGGTTAAGAAGATGATAGAGCCGTCCTTTTATCATTTTTTCTCTTTTTGTAGGTATTGTAAAGCTGTTTTAAAGAATAAAAAAAAACATAAATCTATTAACAATCTGTATTTTTTATTAACTTTATTATTTACCATAAAATTCTCTCATAGTCTTTACAAATATTATACAGACAGTACATTATTTAATAATATAAAACAGTAATTTATTAATAGCTGTAAACATAAAAAGAACCGTTATATGATGTTCAATTTTATTAATCTATTCAAATAATATCTCAATTTCTATAAGCGTGTGTGTTAATATTAAAAAAATATGAATATTTTATGATGTATAATTATGTAAATGATGGTATGCATCAATGGGTTGTTTGTTCTCACTTGTCATTCGACTGCTAAACGGGACGAGCGTGTTGGATTAATATGTCGTGTTTATCGTTTTTTTGCAATTTTAATGAAGATTTATGTTTAGTATGTCTTTCAAATTAATAAAAAAAAACACTTTACTGTGAACAAGATTAACTCAAAAACAACTCAAACGTCATCGAAATCCATAAGAATAATTTTATATGTTTTCTTTAAAGGCGGCCGCTATGGTACTCAAAATAGAAAGTGACAAAAGATACCTCAACCTGGGAGTATCTAAGTGAATTAATCGATGGAATTAATGAACTAATGTGATAACGATAGTGAAAAAAGCGAAAATATTTACGAAATTGACAACTCTACGTCCCTGGCCCTTTTATGGAGTTGTACTTATTTTTCCAAGGGCCGCCTGTTGATGCACAACATATGTCGCTTGGGACTCGAACAATTTATTTATGGGATTTTAATAACCACCCCATCAGTAGCTCCCGTATGCGTGCTTTTATACGTTGCGGAAGCACATAAATGGTGTGATTATTATTATCAATTTAAACAAAAGCTACTAAAAAATAGTGTTTTTTTATAATGTTGTTTTATATTCACGCGAATACTACGCATTTAAAGAAAACTACTTTTACTGATTATATCACGGTTTATTTTAGATTTTACTTTCCGTGCTTTTTTATCATAAAGCAATAAAATGTTTTTATGAATTTGACATGTTTGCTTTTTAAAAAGAAATTATGGTTCCAAATTTGAACAGGACCACAGACATACTCATACAATATTCAAATTATGCGACAAAGGAAGAATTATTGTGATTATTTAAGTTTTTGCTACAAATAATTTAACTTGAAGGCTGGGACATATTCCTATCACTAAACATAGGTGTAAAAAAACTCTTAACGTAATTTTTAATCAACGATAACACTCGAACGTTAAAAAATGTTGCTCAATTGATCAAATTAATCGATCCATAGATACTTGTTGCAATGTGTTGCCAGCAAGTTCGCTCGCACTTGGATTGAACCATGAAAGCCACGGTGAAAGGTTAAATAGTTGTAAAAATACAATGTATATTTAATTCTTGTTTTTCATTGGTGACAACAATTCGTCGCGGTCGTGCTCCAGAATGTCACACCTGCTGCATAATGGTCAAAATTAAAATTCGGTTAAAAGACTATGGTGACTACAATTAATGTTAGCATTTTTCAACACAGGGGGTGGAGTGGTAGATGTCGTTCCTACCAAACTTGTATAAACATTATCTATAGGGTAGGACACTTAGCCTATGGTTAACAAATGTGTGTGGGCCCTAGGACGTCCATTGAGTACGGCGGCGACTCCGAGGAGGACGGCGGCGGGTGAGCACCGTAACAGATTCCCGGGGGGCTACAATGCGCCCCCTGGCTGCGGATTCAAAGGCAAAGCACTGAGGGGCCTCTGGTGCATAGAGGTATCTTATGTGCTGATGCGACAGCCACGGGGGTTTTAGTGGGTAAGAATCCCACATACCCCGGTTGAGCCCCACAGCTCCCGGAGAACTTGTGAAGGTTTTCCCCGCGAAAAAAAAAATGGTTAACGAATAGGGAACTTTCGCAATTTTTATGTTTTAGTTTGCAATTAACGTTTTTTAAGCTGGTTTATAGACACCAAAATTAAAATATGCGAACACTCATTGTTTTTCATGCTGTGTATTAATGCGATTATTACTTTGAACTTACACGAAATGAAGTGACGTCACTTTGTGCTAAACGGTGTTTAACTCTCGTTTAATTTTAAAACATATCTCCCAGTACTTACTTGTACGGAATATTTTACAATTACAATTTATTACATAATTTCGTATTTTCTCATAATAATTTTCATGCAAGTTCCCCATTATGTTAATCTTGATACTTGGATACAGGTTTGGTTGAAATAAAACTACTTTTACCGATTATATCGAGGTTTATTTTAAATTTTACTTTCCTGACGTATCCAATGCTTTGCATCACCCATGGTCACGGGAGGACTGAGATGTTGAACGTCCTTATGTCACAATTGTGCCGGTGTACCCTCATGTCAGTAAGATCTTACAGTATCTTGAGGCTGTGCAGTGTTTTGGTTGGTTTTGGATTTAATTATATTTATCACAAGATCCCAAGCCAGTGGTAACACCCAACCAATATAATCCGTAAAAGTAGTTTTATTTCAATCTGAGTATTCGCGTAAATAAATACAACATTTGGTTTGGTTTACTTAAATTCAGAGAGAAAATGTTTCAGTAATTTTGATTCAAACGAAGTCACGTTCTGTTTACTGTGACCTGCCTGTTACATCAATCTCCCAGTAAAGAAATACAGTTTAAATACTTTACAAAAAGCCTTGGCAAATGCGAACTGATAGAGGAAAAAATAATCT
Source organism: Furcula furcula (assembly GCA_911728495.1). Classification (NCBI taxonomy): domain Eukaryota; kingdom Metazoa; phylum Arthropoda; class Insecta; order Lepidoptera; family Notodontidae; genus Furcula; species Furcula furcula. The sequence continues at coordinate 6,927,130 of OU452269.1, forward strand.
CCCCTATATTTAGCATAGCCATAGATAATAGCTATGCCCGCCACAAAAGAATAAAAAAAAATATTCCCTCAATTGACAATGCCATAGACAACGTGAATGCACATCAATTATTATTTTAAAATAACAGTTTTGTCCGTACAAAATATATTTACGCACTGGTGCGCGCGCGCCGGTATTCGTTTGTGTGGGTGAGTGTAGCTACGTGATATGTGTGTGTGCGCGCGCGAGTATAGGATGTTCGTGAACTCGTTGATGATTGATTAATTACGCTTGTGTGCTTTCTAAAATTTATAGGGCGTTTAAAGTGCTATTTTTGTTATTTTTTGTTTACCTACTGACCAAACAGTAGGATGCTATAGTCTAACTAATAACTATTTTATATTTGCAATAGAGTAATAATACTAAATTATTTGATGGGGTTAGACACCCAGGCTACCCAATGAGTCATGGGTTCGATTCCCACCAAGTGTCTGGGTATTCTTTATCTCTCTCTCTCTCTCTCTCTCTCTCTCTCTCTCTCTCTCTATCGTATTAGTATTTATTTACCAAAAAGTATATATTATGTATGTGTTGCATCAGTTGTCTGGTTTCCATAGTACATGCTCTGCCTGATTTGGGATCAGATGACCGTTTTTGGTTTATTCCAGGTCAATATTAAATAAATAACAAATCATTAAAAAATAAATAATTATTTCTATAAACAGTGTTACTGACATTAAAAAAAATAACGATAAAACCCGCCTTCAAATAGGAGCTAGAAAGTCAATATGGTTATCTATCACATACATCTTAACCTTATCTACAACACATAATAATTGGTATTATGGGACTTCACAACTAAAAAAAACATATAAATCGGTATTAACCTATTTAGCGGAATAGTCTAAAAATATATTTAAAAAAATATACCCAATGAATTGAAAACTCGTCTTTCTCGAGTAGAGAAAACTTATAAAGGTAAAATAAAATAAACTTTTTTTTTCAACATCACCCTGTACATAGTACAGCGTGTTTATGCACATCAATTATAAAGTCAGCGCGCGGAACGGCGACGGAGGGCGCCGCGCGCAACATTCGGAGGTCACGTCTTACGATCACTGACCATTGGGGGGGGGGGGGGGGGGGGCGTCTGACTTGGCAAAAACTACCATCGCCAAACTTGGGCTTGACAGGAGACTGCTATGGCCATCAGCTTAGTGGCATGAACTTGGCAAAAATTACCTTTACTGTGAAGCGGGCTGGATTAGGCGCCACTGGCATCGATGCTCTGTTCTTGTTTTAGTTTCTCATCTAGACCATAAAGGGGGGGTGTAATTGGCAAAAAATACTTTAAGTATAACTTGGGCTGGGCTAGAAGACGGATATTAGCGCACTACGAGTGCTTTTTACATGCTCATCAGACGCATGAATCATTTTAATATCCAGACAATCAGGTGATCGGCCTGTATTGCCCTAACTATAAGGAACAACTACCCTCAGAATCAGGAAGTTGAAGTGGCAATGAGCAGGCCACATCGCTCGAAGAACTGATAACCGATGGGGAAGAATTGTTCTCGAGTGGCGACCACGAACCGGAAGACGCAGCGTAGGCCTCCCGCTAGGTGGACAGACGACATTGCGCGCGTCGCAGGTGGATGCAAGTAGTAGCCAATTGTCGTTTATTGTGGTGATCGTAGGGGGAGGCCTATGTTCAGCAGTGGACGTCTTCCGGCTGGTAATGATGATGATGGCACAAAGTTACCTACTTCCCGCAGGATTCAACCCAGCTCCAGATCGTTAAGCTACCGGCTCCCCACTGAACTACAGACAGAGGCTAAAAAAAATTTATAATACGTGAATGGTATCACAATATATTTTTGCAATTACTAGTAATGGTATAATAAAAATTAATTTATTTAACATTTTATTAACGCATTTATACTTAAGCACTTGGATTAAAACTGCAAACATGGCATTAACTTAGTTTCAAGTTGTATAATGCGAGCCGACGGCGGTACATGTTTTACTACTTTTATTAGTTTACTTTATAAGTTCAGTGTCATTCTAGGAGACATTGGAGTTAAATTAAATTCCTTTATCTTAAATCTCAGAGTAATTAGAATGGAGCTAGTATCGCGTCGATTCCCCGAACAAATTTTTCGTGGCACTTTTGCGGGGTGCGGGAGGCGAAGTAAACACACACAGATACAATTTCACGCATACTCTTGCAAGTGTCTAATGCAAACTCTTCACGTTTCTATGAACCCACACTATATTAAACACGCAACACATTCAAAAAGATAGGCACACAAATAAAGAATGACCTGAGCATATGAACAAAAATTTGGCTGAGGGGTTAGCGCATCATGCTCTGTTCAGTGGTATCTCCTCTAAGTCTTAAATAGATCAGAAATAGAACTTGCGATGTGGCATTTTTTTCATGAAACTAGTACGGGGTCACAACGCGGCCTCATCATCATCATTAGCAGTCGGATTAGGTCCACTGCTGAACAAAGGCCTCCCCCTTGGAAGGGAGGGGTTGCCATAATCCCCACGCTTGGCAGGCGGTTTGGGGATCGCAGTATAGGTGGAAGATAAATCCAAAGAAAGACGCTGCTGCTCGTCTTCTCATAAATACTTTCTATAATATTTATTTAATAATATTATATTATTAGAAATCCTAAATAAGATTATTTAAAAAAAAAGAGAATCTGTCCAGAAACCATTGTCTCTGGACCACCTTAGTAAAATAAAAACTGAACATACCACTGAAGAATTATTACCACACTCCTGCAGCAGGAATACATTGTAATCACCATGACGCAGCAACTTCACTGAGACTTCCGCACTGTACGAGATCTGAGAAACGAATGACTGCGGTACCGCTAGAGCAGTGACTTATATAGCGCGTTCGCTGAGCGCGTTCGGCTATCCTACCCACAATTTATTTAATATTAGTTTTGGAGTCTAACAATATATATAATTTTTTTTATGAATTTTCTATTCATTTCAATTGTTTTTATGGAACATTAATAAAATGATGATGATGATGATGGAATGATCGCGTTGTTGCCTTGGCTCTGTCGGAAGATCAGCGCTGACACCAATTTTACTGGCGCAGCACAAGCTGAGACATGGGCCAATTTCGTCCTGACACAGTATGTATAGTCTGTAGTATATTAATTATTTGTTTGTTATGTTTTCTCTTTTTTTGTATGTTTTTTTTTAAATTTCTATTTACTGTTTTGTATCTTGCTGTGTCTGTGTGCGAAATAAATGTATTTTCTTCTTTTCTTCTTCTTCCTGTTCTCGCTTAGTCGTCTCTTACGACACCCAACGAGAGGAGATGGTGGGAAGCAATTGTAACTCGGCACCCCACGGGTACGGGGTGGGTTGAGGCTGAGGCCTCAACTGAGAAGAATCCGACAATGAATCCCAGTCAGCTTGTCATTTTTTCCTCGATCATATGTATATTCCCTTATTTTTCAACATATCAGTAGGTAGGCATCTTGTTCTTTCATACCAAGCAGTGCCAATGTATCGCTTGTTTGATTGTTACTGAAACATTTGTAGAGCTCGATTAATCTCACCTTCTTAAGCGCAGGGCATACCGTGAGCGAAGCTTTGCGACGGTAAATTCATTAAGCTTCGCTCACGTCACCTTACATCTGTCCACATCTTTACAATTTAGCACAGAGTTCCCCAAACTTTTTTGTGTCGTAGACCACTTGCCATGTTTTTCCGTGTTGGGTAGACCCCCTACTTACCTCCCCCCCCTCCCAGTAATCCTTTAAAATTTAAAACATGAAATATTGATTCACCTTTAGTGTCGGTTATCAAAGTTCTTGCGAAGAGCAGTTCTTCGTAGACTTCTTGATTCATAATAAAACGAACATATGCCATATATAATATTTTTTTTACTTCATAGGTAATTTTATAAATAATGTATATGTCTTGATATTATAAGATAGTATGATGTAAGTAAATAGGTACTATCAGTGTATGTATTGAGATCCACTATCGTGGACCCGAATTTTCATTTCATGGACCCCCAAATTTTTTTCGCTGACGTAGACCCTTTGCAGGTTGTCATAGACCCCTAGGGGTCGATATAGACCACTTTGGGAATCACTGATCTAGCATATTCGCATCCGCGAGCCGAAACATGTAAAGACGAGTTAGCTACATGAGCAAAATTAAATTCGTTCCGAGTATGGCCTGTGCTTTAAACTTCATTTTATTATTAACCTCGTATCCAATCATATCTGACGAGTCCGTTGGTAGTAGTGTTGTGATAAGACACCCTTTTGCTGCCCGATAGGCTGTGGGTTTGATTCCCAACCAGGACTAACATCTGTGTGGATAAATAAGAACATTTCTGTTGGTCTTGCGTCTCGGTGTTATTTATAACCAGTCACACCCTGTACTATGGTAACCGGTACATGGAAACAAATGTTTGTTCTGGGTGGAAAGAAATAGAACGCAAGACCTGTTGTGTAGTGCCAGAGTACTTAACCACTAGACCAACGAGCGCGTCAAAAATATTAGTCGGCTCGTTGAGTATGCAAAATTCTGCACTAAATACATTATAATTACGATTCACCAACAATTATTCGGTTGCTAAAAGCTGATATAGATCAAAATAGATTAAACATAGCAATTAGAATAGTTAAATACATAGTTGTTTTAATGGCTTAATTATTTTTATCTTTTAAATTCGCTTTTGTTTGACATTTTGTATTTGCATTGTCTAAAATAATACCCGGTTCACATTATTCCAAAAGCACTCCAGTGATCCAAACCCTTTGAGTATACTCAAAGTCCAAACCAGACCTTGATCTACCACTGAAGCAAGCCCCATCGGCAAAGATTTTCTTTGCAGCGGCCGACCTGTGTCCGAAGTCTGTTCAGGGACTTCCATGAACCACTGCATGTCTGTCCCGGGAGGTAGCGCTTCAATCTGTGGGATGTAGTTGTCGGTGACGGGGAAAGTTTGTCCCCACAGACGTAGTTTAGCTTGCGCAATGTTTTCTGTGATTGGTTGCACAGTACCCAGAAAGCTCCTACGGCTTTTAAGCCTGGGAGGGGCATAGGTACAGCCGGACAGGGGATGCCTAGGATCAGACTCCTGCTTCGACTTCTCCATTGAGGAAACTATCGCCCTACGAACGCAAGGTGGAGCAATTCCAGCTAGTAGACCATGATTGCAACTGGAAAAATCTAACACTGGAATACACTCCAATGATAAGGCACTGTCCTATTGTCATTGGTCGCGCGATGATGCGATTTCATCGTGCGATAATAATAATAATATTCTGGGACAATCCACACACGGTCATCTGATCCCACACTAGGCAGAGCCTGTACTATGGAAACCAGAAAACTAATACTAATACATATATACTTTTTTTTTGTAAATACATACATACAGATAAAACAACCAGACACTTGGTGGGAATCGAACCCACGACCTATTGGTCAGCGGGTAGGGTGTCTAACCACTAGACCAACAGACCCGTCCGATGAAACCGCATTCGGTCCCATCGCATGATCGCACGACTTTCACTAGGACATGCACGGTATGATTGAACACACGGTTGCACGATCATTTTCGTTAAGTACGATAACGTATCATCGCGCGAGCGATGGCAAATAGGACAGCGCCTAAGGCTGGTGAAAAAAATGTAATTTGTTGGTTTGTACACTTTTCACTCAGCGACGATGCAACAAAATGGAGTCATTTTTGCATTCATTGATTATAGTTTATGAGCTAGAAATCCGGACCCATTGGTCTAGTGTTACCCTGACACCCTGGCCATTATACCTATCGTGGGTTCGATTCCCACCGTTCGATAAGTACTTCAATAAGTTTGAATGAAATTTCTTTCACCAAACCGCGCGAGACCAAGGCCCCATGGTCTCCACCGCAAAGGGCGCAAATATATGTACATCTGGAACCTAGGGCTGCATAAGTGGTTTCCCTCCCAGTGTGCCACGGAGACGAATAATAAATCAATTAGGTAGGAATTATTTTTTTATTCTATAATATTTTTTTTATTTTTAACAAATTATATTTTTACGTCTACTCATACAAGAATAAGTGTGAAAATTTAATATGCGTCTAATTGTATACGTATGTTTTAATTATTTACATCTTGAAATTAACTATTATGTATTGTATTTTTTCCTCAAGGTAGATATGTGGCCATATTATTAATTGTTATTATGATTTTATTTTAACTACATACAATTACTGTTGATGAATTAATTCGATTATAAATAAATGTGTATTATTTTAAATTTATTATCATTAGTATACTAAACTTATTATTATTATTGGTAGGTAGTTTTCAGTAGTCTCCGTAGCACACTGGGAGGGAAACCACTTGATTTGAAATACCGACGTCTTGGATTCAAATCCATCACAAATATCATCATCATCATCATCATCAGCCGGAAGACGTCCACTGCTGAACATAAGCCTCCCCCTTAGAACGCCACAATGAACGACAATTGGCTACTTGCATCCATCGGTTACCTGCGACGCGCACAATGTCGTCTGTCCACCTAGTGGGAGGCCTACCTACGCTGCGTCTTCCGGTTCGTGGTCCCCACTCGAGAACCTTTCTTTCCCAACTGTTATCAGTTCTCCGAGCGACGTGGCCTGTGTGAACTTGCAGATTTTAAGAGCTATGCCGGTGACCTTGGTTCTTCGGCGAATCTCCTCATTGCGGATTCTGTCGCGCAAAGAAACTCCGAGTATAGCCCTTTCCATAGCTCGTTGTGTGACTCTGAGCTTATCTAAAAGACCTACAATTAGGGACCACGTTTCAGTACTATATGTCATCACTGGCAACACATACTGGTTAAAAACCTTCGTCTTCAGGCACTGCGGTATTTCGGACTATCTATGTGTCTATCACTGCATAAAGTACCGTAATTATATCACTAACATTTCGTTGTGTGGTCGCGGCAATTACTCATATTCCGCAGAAACTGGTTGGCAGACATGCTCACTGTGTGATAGTATTAGTTACGTAGCAAGGCATATGTATACACACTCACACAATTGCAGTGGCACACTAAACAACCTCTGATATGCATCGACCTACCAAGTAAATATATGTTTACAAACAGTCTGATGTATGTATGTATATCACTAGTGATGTCACCGTGGTTTATCGATATTTTTGTTTCGTGTCATCAGATAGTAGTGCAAGCACGGGTATTGTGTAAAATTAATAATTTGTGTGGGAATTATACGAAGTATGAATAGATTTTTCATGTGTGGAATTTTATGTGTGTAATTACACACATTGTGAGCTCATCTCATGTTGAATGTGTGTAAAAATAACTAGTTATTATAACAACTAATATAGGAATTAAATCATCAAAAGTTTTACACTGCAATCTAATAACGAACGTTCAAATGAAAATCACTATAAAGCAGTCTAACACTGTACGATACTACTCTACATATAAGACATGTATCAACAAAAACAACTTATGCGCAGCTAGCCAAGATAAAGAAATAGATACATTAAATAGGTACATACTTAAAAAAAATTAAACCATTAAATGATTATTGAGTCCATGGAAAGTTTGTTTAGTTTGATTAAAATGTGAAAATACGTTAAAATTATAATTCAGCTTGGATTTGTAATAAAATTGAAATAACAGAAAACTAAAACTCAAAAACTTAGAAATTCATCATTTTAGTTGTATTTTTTACTCAATTTTTTTTTAGTTAATTTTAATACTTATATTAGCTCAATTAGATCAACAATTGTAATGTCATTATTCTTTTCTCAAATATCATTTCATAGAACTAAAATAGATTCTCTTTATCATTTCTCCGTGTAGATAATATTTGAAAATAGTATCGATAGAAGTCGTTGCATTTCCCCGCCCTACGGCTCTGGACGTTTCTCTTGCACGTAGACAGACATTATCAGAATAATGACAGATCTCAAGACTCGAGACCGCGGTACGTGAGGTAAAAATACCACAACCCTATACTTTGCAGTGACAATTATCTCGGTTCAGGAGATTTTGAACCTTATTTCTGAACCACTTAGTAATTTTTTATAATACACATTTTGTGAACAGCAAAGATTAATAATTTATAGATTTAAAAAATATATTGCATTTTTTGGATTACTTGATAACAACAACACGCGGTCGCTGAGCTGTAACTCCCAGATATCAGACAAAAACCACACATATAAATAGACACCTATTTTTAATCTGAACGAAATTCGAATCGACGTCCTAGTGGAGCCAAAGACGTGTCCTCTACGCGAATGTGTATGTAGGTACTTAGTTGATTCACAAGGTCACTGCAAATGATCATGATTACGCTGCAATGATGACGGTAAGGTTATTATTCTCGTGTGATTGATGACCAAGATATGGGAGACTGCGTCAAAGATGTGATGTAGCCTTGTAATAGATAGTAAGGGCTTTTTGATTACCCTTTAGAAAGATGCAAAGCGGCGCAAGTATGCAGCCCTAGGTTCCAGGTAGCTTGCTTATTACGTTGTCAGAAAAAGCTACCAGCGCGACGCAGACGATCCCCTGACACTTCGACAAGTTTAGATGATATTTTTACCAAATCGTGCGCCGAATGAGACCAAGATCCCATGGTCTCTACCGCAAAGGGCGCAAATATGTAGACGGAACCTTTTTTATCACGGAGGGAATCTTCAAAAGGTCCACGGTGGCTGTGGTGCTTGACTGGGGTATGTGGGATTCTTACCCACTCAAATCCTCGCAGCTGTCACATCGGCACATGAGAATAACACCCGGGCTCTCTGGTGGGATCTGCACCAGGAGACCTTAAGTGCCTGTCCTTTAAGCCGCCGCTGGGGGTGCATTGTAGCCCCCGGGAACTAGTCACGGTGCTCACGTAGACGGAAGTCCCAAACCCACCACCGTCCTCCTCGGAGTTGCCGCGGTACTCAATGGACGTTCTGGGGCCCACACCGCGAACGTCCAGGGACTCCGAAGGTTGCCCATTGTTTATAGCCCCAGGGCTGAACGCGTTGACGCCTGCCTCGAGGTCGCATTTAGTAGGGACAAGACAAGGGAGATCCCTTATCGGCGCCAGCAGATTTCTATACCCACCCTATTTATCTTAGCAAGATCATAAATGGAACTGTAAATTTATGAACGCAGGCGTGATTGCTGAGCGGTGACCTGCCAAACAGAGCCAGTACCAATTGTCCCTACCAATTGTCTTTGGCGGGCCACCGGTAAAGAAAAACCGCCTTCCCTCCAATATGGTTGAGGGGAGTGTTGGCTGCTGCTCGAGTCAAATCGTGCGCGGGTGCTGCTTGCTTGTATTTTTTTATTTTATTTGATCTTTTGAACGGCAGGACACACTGTCACTGGTGCGTAACAAGACAAACTTTAAAAAAAAAGTGAAAAAATGACAAGCCCGCTGAGTTCCTTGTCGGATCATCTCAGTTGAGGCCGCGTTGTGATCCGGTGGTAGCTTCTAAAAAATTAACTTTCAAAAGTGCTAGCGTTAAGCCTATTTTAATAAAATTTTTGAATTTTGAATTTTGCTACGGACAAAATTTTAAATTGGATTTTTTTTTTTAATTTTGGCGCCGATTTAAATTTCAGCCATTTAGTTGAAATTTAACAAAGATATAGCATGGATCATGAACTATTAAATTCAAGAAAACACGCAAATAAATTCGTAGGTAACAGCTAGCCTGGTTTCTTATAAATGGTGATCCATCCATATCTAAACCTCCTCCGTGAACCGCTTAACCTAATCGCCAGTGAGGTGTTACCGTTGATTTAAGCATCTAGTACACGTTTATCATAATCCTAAAGCTGTCGCCTCTAATGATTTGTAGGAAAACTCGACAAAGCTACCACTAGGGTTGTGCCTCAGACATAATCGAAATAACGATAATCGAGATTAGGAACTGTTCACCGCACTAAACAAAATGACCTAGAGGCAATGTCAATAATTTAATGTGATTTATTATTTAGCTGTAGGCCTGCTGCTATGAGTAATAATGATATAATAATGATCGGCACTCTAGCAGCTTGCGGTGCTGTGCCATTGTTTATTTCGAAAAATAGCATGCAAAATTGTTTGTTTGCCATTTGATAAAAATATTTTTTTTTAAATGATTTCTGATATTTACGCGAATACTACACACTCGTATTTTTTTTAAATTAATTTGGCTATAGAACCATTTACATTTACGAGATTATTTCATAAATGAGAAAAATAAGTACTTACCTACCTACGTAAAATATATATTCATGCATTTAATGTTCAAATATTTACAGTAAGTATATTTATAAGTACTTGCTAAAATAAAAAAAAAACTAGAGTAAGAAGAAAAGTAAAATAAATTATACTATATATACAAATCGTCCTCACTCTTGGATTTGTTTAGAAAATATATGAATAATCTAAATTAGAATGTGTTCTAAAAATACATAAAAATCATCTTGTTCCGTTTTTAAAGTAACTGCACTATGTAGGTAGATATTAAAAAAAAAATATGTAGAAGTAAGCATATTTTTTTGTTTCGTTCGAATTTTAAATGTAAGTACTTTTGTTTTATAACGGTTAACCCTGCGCAGCGGTCCACGGCGCGGTCGGCCGGCGAAGTGGCACAACTCGACTTCTCAAGGATTTAAAGATTGATTATGTAGATTATTTCTTTACAATAATGTTATGTTATTTTATGCATAATCATTATTCCATGGAGGGAAAAATAAAGTTGTTTAGCAGTAACATCCTAAGGCATATTTATTTATACAGCATCTACAATAAGTTCTTTTAAAAATAAAAACTAAATAAAACCTAAAAAATTTTACTAGCATACATTATTTTATTCGAATATCACAGCTAAAACAATTTACAATTTAATATAAACTTGAAAAACAAAACACAACGAATGACAACAATACAACATTTCGAATAAAGAAGACAATAGCCCCCAAAACAAAGGTTCACACGACCAGAAACACTTAAAAACAAATCACATATCAGTTTGACATAAAAGTAAAATGTCGCCCGAAAATTTTCGGATTCTCACGACCTGGGTCCGGGGACATCCGAAAACCTACAATTGCGTCTAATTTGAAAATAATTATATACCGACTTCCGTCTCGGAGGAAAAACTGGGTACAATTGCTTCGTTGCGTGTTACAGAAACAATGCCTAGAAAAAAATTGTAAAAAAAACTCATGGATGCTACAAACTCAACTTTTTCTCACGGAGCAATTCGTTTTTATGTGCCAATGCATCTTATTGCGATGTAATAAAAACTATAATCGGAATTCGAAACGTTTTTACAGATGTGTCTATTAATTTTGTACTTGTACGGTTGACGGGTAATTGACATGCCGGTGTTTGCGTCAAGATTTTCGAGAAAATCTTCGTTATTCATCTCTGACGCGTATACATGCCCGTCTACAATAACCTATAGTGTGTCTAAAGTGTCATCATACTAATCATGTATGGGTCTAATGGTATACCTACATAGGTTTGTAATCAGAGCATTAATTATCCAAAATTTTACCCATAACTTTACCTGGAGCAATCCCATTACCATTGAAAATACAGCCTGTTTCCATCTATCTAAAAATAAATACATACGGTACGCATGTACCATTTACATGGACTATTACATTGTATTTTTGCTCTTAATTGAGTAAGTTATTTCTCCAACTACAGTATCCAGCACACAGCATTATTTGAACACAACTTTCAGGCAGAATATTTGACATTAGGTTAGTAACCCATCTGAGATTTTTCCTGACTACTGATTATTAAAAATCCTACCATCATTACCAATGTTATGTCACACCCGCCCATCTGCTCTCCGTTACCTTGATGAGGTTATGATCTGTGTCTGAGAGGATGTATCTGTTCATCAATTTAGGTGCTATTTTATTAGTACCGTTCCTTGCTATTATATAGTAACTATCACCATTTATTATTTCTTATCCTACAGTTTCTGGATCTCTGAAGTAAATGACACGTCGTGTGACTGACTTACTGTTAAAGTTATGTTAGTTAACTTCTTCGACTGATTTCCTTATTGCAATCTTAGGTGCCAATCACACTTTGAATATACCTCACCATTAGCATAATATGTCGTTGGACTTTGGTATTAAAAAGTATTTGTATAACAAGATGTCTGCGCAGCGGTACCTATTTTTAAAGCTTTAGACTTAAGTTAATTTATATTTTATCTCGATTTAATAGATATAAATTAACCCCTTATTATATCCAACCCTCTCTCATCAATTTGGCGTCTGTTTGCAAAATAATGAACATGTAACTAGAAGCCGTTTGACACACGACTCTAACGCCCCCATATATCTTGTATTTTTGATTTAATGCATACTGTCTGATCGCCATTTGCGTCTAACTTAACTATAAGAGAGGTTGGAGGCAGGGAAATTGCCTACAAATGCAATGAGGCAGCTCGAATGGGGCCCTTACGGAAGCCAAAACATTACTACTTTAGAAGGGCTTCAGTAACTTGCAGTTGTGGGAACTAATCCTGCCACTCATTTTCACTACTGTGGTTCCTATCATTAAGGATCTAAAGTGGTCACTAGTGAAGACATTAACGTGACCTTAGGCAAGTTCTAGGAAAATACTGAAATAATTTGGAACCCGCAGTAAATTTAACCTGAAATTAAGTAGTGGGGTGGGTTCGGTGAGATAGTTTAACGGTATTCTATTGAAGTTGCTCTGTTTGCTGTCTTCGCTACGACTTGGCCTTGTCTTTGTGGCGTTAAGCTAGTACGCTGCCATCAATTACCAAGGGATAGGCTTATAGCCTTTCAGATACTAACAGCCATTACTAAGTGGTCCTATTTTTTCACTTTTTTTTTATCTTGTAATTAACTACGTATGTTAGTGTCGAAGCCCTCCCGTTGCTATGGCAACGCCCCAAGCTGCAGGGCTGCCACAAACGCGGCCGAATCGCCAATTACAATTAGCGTTAGCATTATGTTTGCGACGACCCTTGTGATTAGATTGGTACCGTTTTATTAATCAAATCCTCATTGTGTATGTTGTGACAAGCTGGTATTTGAGATTATCAGTTTTATTTATTTAATTTTAACAGATTTGTGTTAAGATGAGCATGGGGTTCGCAGGCATCAACTCATTACACCAAACCATACTATGTCTAGGCTCTGAACGTATCAACCACGGAATAGAGACGGTATCAGTCCTGTATACAGATAATAATAAAATAATGTCCTCCGGGCCGGTACAACGACAGTGGCCAACCATTCACAAGATCAGCTATCGCTGGTGAGAAATTTTGATAGTGCAAGTGCACTCTCTACTTAACTGTCAACAACGATTCGATGGGATAACAAACCGATACGACCAGGGAGAGGTCAGGCGCAAGATTGACTTTCTATAAGTATTAGTATCAGTTGTCTGGTTTCCATAGTACAGGCTCTGCCAAGTTTGGGATCAGTTGACCGCGTGTAGACTTTTTAACCAAGTTTTTAACACCATCTGGGACGTCACGGCCGAATTTAGTGACGGGAAGTCCGAACCGATTCAAAGCCACCGATGCCGCCGATGCCACGCCGATTTTCTTTAGTTTTTGCGACCGACCGGCTGCAAGGCTGCAACAGACGCGCGCGGACTGTAAGTTAGCGGCTACCAACCCCGACGTTTCGTCGGGGTTCGGACACGCGAAGTACATGCATTTGCGTTATCTATGTAAATCTATATCTGTGAAATATACACTGCCAGGACTTTCTGTGTTTTAACACCGTTTATTTTTTGGCCACCAAGAAGTGAAACTTGAATCATAGTGTTCTCGATGTAGATATTTTTTCATTACAGCACCAGAATTTAATTTTGCCAACCGGTCAATTCAAATAGCTAATTGTCGTTTATTATGGTTTTCCAAGATGAGGCCTATATTCAGCAGAAACTTCTTCCCGCTGATAATAATAATAACACAAAAATGAGAAAGTTATATATTGGATTTGGCAAGATTTAGAATGATCATAACATCGATATACTATACCAACAAGATTAGCTGTCACGAACAAAATGACATCGAAAATGTGGTCGCGGTTACATATACCTACACAACTATACACGTACACGCAAAACAATAATATGTTCATATAAAAAGATGACTTACATACTATAAAATAAGGTTCAATAATAATTGCAGACAATTGAGCGACAGCCGTCTCCGTAGCTCTTATTTTCTTATTTTCGTGACCACTTTTCGGGTCGTGACAGCAAATCTAGTTGGTATAGTATATCGATGGATCATAAGTATAATACCTAATATATTTTCTCACTATTTAAAACCTAATTAACCACTGGCCAGTGTCTCATTGTTGAAACCTTTTTTAAAACTGGTATGCGTGGCATGTAAAAAAAAAGGAAACTTAGATGGTGCATTTAAAAAGTAACTGCGAACGAAAAAATGCGAGTGCATTCGCGAATGGTTGGAATTCGCAAAAAAATGCATCACCAAGTCGAATTTTACGATGTCACCTGAACTTCTGTCTCGGATCCGCAGAACGTCTTTATTCCCTGATATGCTAAGACAAACAGACCGTTTTTTGTTTTGACTTTTTATCGATGTAGGGTGGAAAACAAATGAACGCACCCGATTATTCGTAAAGTACACAAACTTTAAAAGTTTTTATTGATATTGAAACTACATCGTAAGTGATAGCATGTGAACGCAACCTCCATTGTGACTCGTATATATTTTATGTTTCGTCTCTGCCTTGACGGCTTCTGTATTGCTCACGCTTTTGTTTTTTCTCCTCGTATATTAATAAACTGAATTTCATTACTAATAAATCTTATATATTATTCCATGGATATACCTCTAACCATCATGGTAGCAGAGCGTAGCGTATAAAAGATTAGTAGTAACCGAGAAATCCGCAGTTATAATGAGCTCAAATATGTTCAGTGTAGAAAAACTAGTTGGTCGTGAAAACTTTGCGACATGGAAGTTTGGTATGAAGACATATCTGGAGCACGAAGATTTATGGCAATGCGTGGAGCCAAGTGGCGACAAAAAAGTCGATCCCAGCAAGGACGTCAAGGCTAAAGCTAAGTTAATTTTATTGTTAGACCCCCAAAATTATGTACACGTTCAAGATTGCAAAACAGCAAAAGAGGTATGGGATAGTCTAGAAAGAGCTTTTGACGATAATGGATTGACTAGAAAGGTAGGCTTATTAAAGGATTTAGTGAATACATCCTTAGAGTCGTGCAATACCGTAGAAGAATATGTGAATAAGATTATGACTACAGCTCACAAGCTACGTAATATAGGCTTTGATGTGAATGATGAATGGCTCGGTACATTGATGTTAGCTGGTCTACCCGATTTATATATGCCTATGATTATGGGGCTCGAAAGTTCAGGTACAAATATTAGCGCTGACTTTGTAAGAACAAAGCTTCTGCAGGAAGTGAAGTCTAAGGACTCGAGCGCTGTTTTCTATACAAACTTTCAGAAAACAAAGAATAATCAGCAGCCAGTAATTTCCAAAGGACCAAGGTGCTACAAATGTAATAGATACGGACACATTGCAAAATTTTGTAGAAGTCCCAAGAAAGTTGCGAATAAATCGCATAAAAATAATGATGATACAAGTTTTGTTGCTGCCTTTCCAGCTACTGTAGGAGTTGATTGCGAAAAATGGTATGTTGACTCAGGTGCATCTATGCATATGACATGCAGGCGAGATTGGATGTACAATGTCACGGATCCGTCAATAAAGAATATTACAGTTGCCAACAAAGAGCCACTACTGGTAAAAGGAATTGGATGTGTTGATATTCACCTAGCCCAGGGTGGGAGCATTCAGGTAAAAAATGTATTATATATCCCTGGCCTAGCAGCTAATCTTCTATCAGTTAGTACAATAGTAAAGTCTGGCTACAAAATATCATTTAATGATAAGAGTTGCAATATTTTTAATTTGACTGGAAAACCCATATGTACTGCAGAACTTAGTAATAAACTATACGTTTTGGATACTGTGATTCGTCCTGATTCTGCTCATTTTACTACTGAAAAGGTGAATGATACTTATTTATGGCATCTCCGTATGGGACATTTAAATGTTTTAGATGTGAACAAGTTACCTGCCTGCGCTGAGGGTGTGTTATTGGCTCAAGGGAAGAGTAACATCATTGGATGCACTGTATGTTTAGAAGGCAAACAGACAAGACTGCCGTTTAACAATACAGGGACCAGAGCCAAGCAACCACTGGAATTAATACATTCCGATCTATGCGGCCCGATGGAAAACTTGTCTTATGGAGGTATGAAATACTTTATTACATTCATAGATGATTATACACGGATGGTGCATGTATATCTCATGAAAGATAAACTTAATGTTTTGGAATTATTTAAAGACTTTAAGATGAAGGTGGAAAATAAGTTGGGTCAGAAAATTAAAGGGTTGAGAACAGATAACGGTAAGGAGTATTGCAATAATAATTTTGAAAAGTATCTATCTCAATGTGGTATATCTCATCAGACTTCAACACCCTATACACCTCAGCATAACGGTCTCGCAGAACGCATGAATCGTACTTTAGTAGAGCGCGCAAGATGTATGTTGTTTTATGCCAATCTTGAGAAGAGGCTCTGGGCAGAGGCGATTGCAACGGCTGCTTATGTTGTTAATCGTTCTCCGACTAAAAGTTTGGGAGGTAAGTCGCCCTATGAAATGTGGAATGGTCATAAACCTGATCTGTCTCAGTTGAGAGTATTTGGTTCCGAAGCCATGGTCTACATTCCTAAGGAAAAGAGACAAAAATGGGATAAGAAGTCAGAAAAAATGATACTGGTGGGATACTGTGAGAATACTAAAGGATACCGTTTATTAGACCCAAAAACTCACAAAGTAATAAAAAGTAGGGATGTGGTTTTCTATGAAAAATGTCGTAATGATGTGTTATGTCGAAATGAAATTTTAGTCGATACGCCTGTCTGCAGTGAGAATCCACCAGTGGGAACCAGCAGTTTAGCTGATAAGGTTGGATGTTTAGAGAACGACAGTGGCATCGACGAGGAGCGGAAAGGAATTAATTCAGAGCAGTTGGCTAGTACATCAAGGGCTGACTCAGACGCTGAATGTTTAAGTGAGTATGAAACTGATACTGGTGAACTTGATGAGACTTACCTGCCTCCTAGTAATCTAAATCGACATGGTAACTATCAGAGAATGTTTAATTTGAGACCACGTAATAAACCAGACAAAGATAAGGACGAAAATAGTTTGTATTACATGTATGCTAATCTGTCTGATCCAGAGTCAGTCGAGGAAGCATTGTCATCCTCTTGTGCAGTGCAGTGGAAACAGGCTATGGATGATGAATATAGCTCCCTGATGAGAAACAATTCTTGGAGTTTGACTGACTTACCCGCTAACAGAAAAGCTTTGCCTTCGAAGTGGGTATTTAAGACAAAAACAGATCAGGCTGGCAATATTATACGTTTCAAGGCAAGACTCGTAATAAAAGGCTTTGCTCAGAAAAAAGGCATCGATTACGATGAAGTGTATTCTCCAGTAGTCCGATATACTTCTATTCGCTACTTGTTTGCTCTGGCAGTTAAATACAACCTTGACATTGACCAGATGGATGCTGTTTGTGCATTTCTACAAGGAGAGATTGATGCTGATATCATCTATATGATACAGCCCGAAACTTATGAGCAAGGGACTCAAGTATGCCATTTGAAAAAGTCGATATACGGGCTTAAGCAAGCTAGCCGGATATGGAACATCAAATTGAGTAACGTATTACGAGAAATAGGATTGCAACAGTCTAGAACAGATCCATGTGTTTATTTTAATTTTAAGGAAAATACCTACGTGGCGATTTGGGTTGATGACTTAATCCTGTTTACTTCTCAGCAAGACGTCAAAGAAAAGTTGAAAGATAAGTTGATGCAATTACTTGAAATGAAGGACTTAGGAAAAGCAAGTCAATGTGTAGGACTTAACATAACAAGGGACAAAAACATAGTTATGTTAGATCAGAAGAAATATATAAATGAAATATTAGATAAATTCGGAATGTCAGACTGTAAAATTGTTAAAACACCTATTGAAGTTGGGATTCAATTTAGTCAAGATGCAGAAGAAGAGATAAAAATAGATTTTCGTTACCAACGAGTTATTGGATCTTTGCTGTATGTAGCTCAGGGTACAAGGCCTGATATATCTTTTGCAGTCAATACATTGAGCAGATTCAATAAAAAACCAAGTACTGAACACTGGACTGCAGTAAAACGGGTACTGAGATACCTACAGGGAACTAAGGAATATAAGTTAATTTATACCAAAGATGGTAATGCTCAGATCACAGGCTATTGTGACGCCGACTGGGCAAGTGACACGCATGACCGTAGGTCGTGCACGGGGTATATTTTTATGTTACAGGGTGCTGCCATATCGTGGTGTTCGCGCAAACAACGAACGGTGGCGCTGTCGACAGCCGAGGCGGAGTACATGTCCATGTCCACCGCAACGCAGGAGGCTCTATGGCTGCGGCAACTACACGCTGAGCTGGGGCAATCTCTTGAGGCACCTATTATCATCTTCAATGACAACCAGAGTGCAGTCAAGATGTCCACGAGCAATTGTTACTTACCAAGATCCAAGCATATAGACATACGATATCATTTTCTGAGGGAGCATGTCAGCAATTGTGAAGTAAAATTTTGTTATTGTAAAGGTGACGAAATGCTAGCAGACATATTAACAAAAGGTACTGCTTTAGCCAAGCATTCTTATTGTGCTATGAAAATGGGACTTGCGTTCAAGGGTGGATGATAGCATGTGAACGCAACCTCCATTGTGACTCGTATATATTTTATGTTTCGTCTCTGCCTTGACGGCTTCTGTATTGCTCACGCTTTTGTTTTTTCTCCTCGTATATTAATAAACTGAATTTCATTACTAATAAATCTTATATATTATTCCATGGATATACCTCTAACCATCAGTAAGCTCAATAAATCGATATGACTATCTGATAAGGAAAACTATATAGGTACGTCAAAAAATTATTTTTTTCAGTCTATTACTATGTGTGAACCAAAAAAAAAGTCAATAAAAGTCAAAAATCATTTATTTCAAATAGGCTTAGCACTTTTGAAAGATCAACTTTTTTTATAAAAAAAAAAGCTACCACCGGATCACAACGCGGCCTCAACTGAGAAGATCCGGCAAGAAACTCAGCGGGCTTGTCATTTTTTACACTTTTTTTTTAAACAGTGTGTCATGTTATAACTAGATCAGAGCGGCAGTGTGTCTTGCCGTTCAAAAGATCAAATATGGGAGAAAAAAAACTACGACGAAAGTACAACAAACTAAAAGGGCCAAAGGGATAGTAGTCCGAGTTGACTCGAGCAGCAGCCATCAACCTTCCATATAGGTAGGTTCCTTGTGCAAATTCAGATAGGTACGGTCAGCCAAAAATATGGTTTACCACCTTACGGTTGAAGTTCATATGCACATCATAAAACAACAAGGTTGATTTTCCCTTGCGATTATTCATACAGTTACTAATGCTCTCTTTATCGTTAACGTCAACACTGACTTGTGTTCCTAGTTTAAATTGTTGCATCTGATAGAAATGTTGATCCTTAGTGTTATTTTGATTGCATAGGAAGTTTTGTCAAAACTGGTAAACGACTTCCTTGGTCCACCGTACCACCGCGGTGACAGATATTCTGCTGCCACGCAGAAGTGTGCTGTATTCCGGCGTGAAGGGCACTGTAACTGATGATATTTCCCGACACAAATGAGACTCAATATCTTTAGAGTTGGCAACGCGCTGGTGATTCTTCTGGTGTTGCTAGCGTCTATACGCTGCGGTGACTGCTTACCATCAGGCGGGCCGCATGCTTGCTTGCCACCTTGTTAGTATAACAAAAACCCCTTGTTATATTTAAGGTGTGAAACTATAAAATAGACGTTCCGTGTTGACACGCATCTTGTGCCCAATATATTAGACATACAATACAGTTGAATAATTCATCCATCACAGACATCTTTGCCGACACTTTTTGCTGTTATAAATTTCATACATCTTTTTACCCCGACTACATCAGAAGTGGGATATTTTTTTTTTACCGGAATGAATGCTGAACAGAGCATCTGCTGCCGGGTTTGTATTTATCAGCTTAATCAGTTGGGAGACGTCCACTGCTGAAAAAAGGCTCCCTTTAGACGGGAGGAGTTGCCAAACGCTTGGTCTTGGGGATCGCAGTACCTATAGGTGGAAGTTAAATCCAAAAGAAAGACGCTGCTGCCCATCTTCTCTCTCTGTTCTCACCCTATGGAGAAGGCTCCCCCTTAGAACGCCATAATGACAGTTACGTAGTGGGAGGCCTGCCTAAGCTGCTTCTTCCGGTTCGTAGTCACTCGAGAACCTTTCTTCCCCATCGGTTATCGGCTCTTTGAGCGATATGGCCTGCCCATTACCACATCAACTTTCAAATCCTGAGAGCTATGTTGGTACCCACCACCTATACTGCGATTCCCAAGACTGCTAACCGTGTGGATTATGCCAAAAACTCAACCCCCTCCCCTCTTTGGAAGAGGCCTAGTGGATGTATTCTGGCTGATGAAGATAGACTGTAATTATAATTTACTTCCTTGTAATATTTACTATAAATGTTATCAAAATAACACCGACAGAGAACCTAAATAAAAATAAATCACATCAATAAAATTTATCAAACGCATCGCATATGTCGTTAGTGACGATCGCGTATCGACAAAAACGCCGCATCGATATCGATACACCATCAAATCGATTAGCAATAGCTGCATGTGTGGACGTTGCGACAATTTATGATAATCGCTATCGATACATTGTAAATGGCCACCATGTTTGGTGTGTCTCTGATTTTATTGCAGAAAAAATTGTAGTCAGTGATCATTTGATTTATGTACTTTGGATTTTTTTGTGCTCATTACTTACTAGCTTAGAGGAGATACCACTGGAGAGAGCATGATGCGCTAACCCCCTCTGCCAAATTTTTGGTCATATGGTCAGGTCATTCTTTATTTGTGTGCGTGTATTTTTGAATGTGTTGCGAGTTTATTATAGTGTGGGTATGCGTGAAAGTGTATCTGTGTGTGTTTACTTCGCCTCCCGCACCCCGCAAAAGTGCCACGAAAAATTTGTTCGGGGAATCGACGCGATACTAACTCCTTTGGTACTTTCTCTGAGCTTACTAGCGACCAGTAGTGGTTTCTAACAGGCTTTTTATGGTTCTTAACCTAATAGAATCATACGGAACCAACAGGCTCTTATAGACAGTTGTAATCACTGTTCGTTAAACGACCAGTATTGTGAGACAACACATTGTGTGCGTCGCAGGTAATCGCTGGATGCAAATAGCCAATTGTAGTATATTGTGGCGTTCGAAGATGGAGGCCTATGTTCAAAGGTAGACATCTTCCGGCTGGTGACGATGATTATGAGACAACCAGCTGGTTGAACATCGTCAAACCAAGTCATTCCATAGATCTGCGGAGTCGCTGGACGTTCGGGGTGTGGGCCCTAGGTTGGACCACCACCTACCATCACCACCCCCCACCGCAGTGTCAGATATTCTGCCGCCAAGCAGCAGTGTGTAAGCATTGCTGTGTTCCGGCGTGAAGGGCACTGTAGCTGGTGAAATTACCGGACACAAAGACTTAACATCTAATGTCTTAAGGGTCGGCAACGCGCTAGTGATTCTTCTGGTGTTGCTAGCGTCTATAGGCTACGGTGGCTGCTTACCATCAGGCGGGCCGTACGCTTGCTTGCCACCTAGGTAGTATTAAAAAAAATAAAAAACGTCCATGGAGCATGGCGGTGACTCCGAGGAGTGCGGCGGAGAGGTTGCGACCCCCATCTCCGTGAGCACCGTGACTGGTTCCCGGGAGACTACAATGCGCCCCTCGGCGGCGGGCTCAAATTGTCCTTTGAGGCCACTTAGGGCGTCCTGTTGTAGACGCCACCACAGAACCCAATTGTCCTCTCATGTGCCGATGCGGCTGCCGCGGGGGTTTTAGAGGGTAAGAATTCCACATACCCTGGTTGACCCTCACAGGCTCACAGGTCCCAGGGATCTTATGAAGGTTTCCCCGTGAAAAATAAAAGGTCAGTCCACAGATGGGTGACGGTTAAGTAGTTTAGTGGCATTTTAACTGAACATTTTCGTGCTTTGGAGAATCGCCAAGAAAACTTATATTTACTTACTACTTAAATTTTTTTCTAAAAACATACTTATGTAGATAAATAACACACAGATACTGGAGAAACAAATGCATTATACACAAATAATCGTGCAGAAATGATCATTCAGACAAATATTTATTCTGCCCTGGTGGAATCCTGGTGAAATATATGAGGCGGGTCACCCCCTTCCCTCCAATATGGTTGAGGGGAGTGATGGCTGCTGCTCGAGTCAACTCGTGCGCGGGTGCTGCTTGGGGGGACTGGTCAGACTACTATCCCTTTGGCTTTTAAGTTTGTTGTACTTTCGTCGTATTTTATTATTTTTTTCTGTCTTATTTGATCTTTTGAACGGCAAGACACACTGTTTAAAAAAAAAGTGAAAAAATGACAAGCCCGCTGAGTTTCTTGCCGGATCTTCTCAGTTGAGGCCGCGTTGTGATCCGGTTGTAGCTTTTTTAAAAAAAAACATGACCTTTCAAAAGTGCTAGCGTTAAGCCTATTTGAAATAAACTATTTTTGAGTTTGAGTTTGAATAGTGACCAGGGTGACCACTAGGCTAAGTCAACTCTGACACAGAAGTAGTTTTCTTTGTATGATTAATAAACTATCATGACTACAGCATAATCCTTCAGGATCGATGGTGGTCAAGGACTAACATAAATGTAGTAAAAAAAACAAGAAAAGAGAATGCACCTGTTTTGCGCATTTGTGCACTATCTCTTGCGTGCTTGTCTGATCTTGTAAAAGATTAGCAGCTGTATGCGTAACACACGGATGATAATATCATTATAAGAGACGTTACTAACCTTTCAAACACATCTGCAGTAGTCATTTTTTTCCATACAAGTATCACTTTTTACAATAATAATAATGTCCCGAAATGACCACAGCGGCCTATCTTTCACAAGATCAGCCATCTACGCGGGAGATATTATAGTGCACAAGCGCTTGCGTAGACACAAGTGCACTCTCTCTTCCTTTATACCTCTCATAATCCGATGGGACGGAAGACCGACACGACCGGGGAGAGGTTAGGTGCAGGACCGACTTTTTACATGCCCATCCGACGCATGGATCATCTTACTTTACAGACAATCAGGTAATCGGCCTGCATTGTCCTAGTAACAACTACACAAAGTTGTTGCCCCCGTGGGATTCAAACCCGCGACCTTCGGTTTGCAAGGCTTCCCACTGCGCCACGGAGGCTACATTTTATAACATTAAATGTCAATAAACATAAATTTTATATTATTTTAGTTCATGTCGTGTAATAAAAAGTCTGTACACTACTAATAAAATGGCGGGCGCAAATTAAACTGCTCACATTAAGTTCTAAAACGTTAAGTCTGTATTACGCCGTATTCGCATGTAAAAATTCAAATAATCCGATAAAAATACACGCGAACCATGCATATTCAATGCTAATAATGTTTTTTTATTGCCATTGACAACCACTTCGATTATCGATTGTCGTAACAATTCAACATCGATATATTAAAGCATTTGTGCATCACTAATCGGCAATATTAAAACGATTAAGTATCAACAGTGCTGACACCTGTCAGAGATCAATGTGGCGATTTTCGATTTTATTGTCCTTGCTAGAAGTATTGTTTTTGAATGTTATATTGATATGCTAATAGAGTCGTTCGTTAATGTTATTTTTTTATGAACTTATAATGGTACAATGGTTGGGTGGTATCGTAGCGAAGAAGCGCAGTTTCGATTCCAGGTTCATCATAAAATGTATATAGTGTAGAGTATGATTGAAACCGCCAGTCCTGGCGGTTTTTGTAAGAAGTGGACCATAGAAATAGAGTTGTATTCTTGCATCAAATTTTAAAAGATGCATTATTCTAAGTAAAAAAAAAAAAAGATACTTAAGTTGGTACATTATATAAAGTGTCCCAGCTTTAAGAGCTGTATTCTTACTTCCGAGAGAGATATAGCTATAACTTATAAAATATCCACATCTCTTTTTCACATCAATGTAAGATTATTCTCAAATAGTTTTAGAGGCTGTTTACACTCGCTAAGCAGCAGGCTTACCACTGCTTTCATGTCTAGACAGACTGATGACGTAATAATTGAACAACGGCCTTCCACTTAGAAGGGAGGCCTTGTCATAATCTCTGCGCTTGGCAGGGTTCTTGGGGATCGTAGTAGTGGTAGGTAATCCGATAGGAAGCCGCTGCTGCCCGACTGCTTGATTTGCCTTAGTCGCCCCGTATTCTTACACGGACAACTCAGATGCTAAATGACATTTATCTTTTGAAAATGAAGAAATATTTCACACGTCAGTCGTGGTCAGCAGTTCTGGGCAGAATAATATTGCTGTAATTTAAAGGTCAGCGTCTTCATAAATGGGCTTTATTTTAGTATGCCCTTTTTTTTTCCTTGCTTCTGGCTTCACACTTGTGTATTTAGCCAATGTCAAAGTTGTTAGTGTTGCTATTTTAAAAACGAGGGAACCAAAATTATAAAAACAGGTGACTGAGGAAAATCGGAATATTTCACAAAGGATAGATCAAGAGGATATAGGTATCTGATAAATAAAATGTCTTACAAGAAAATAGTATGCACTTTATTCCGATTCCAGTGTTACTATACCTATTATACAGGGTGTAAGGGACTACGTACCGAGAACTTTTTTATAAGATTGTTCATATTGTCCGTTACAACATTACAGAAACTATTTATATGGAAAATGACAAATGTCTAACTTGTTAATTTTTGAGCATGTAATGAATACGTGCGAAATAATATTTTATTTTCCAAATTACATTGCTAATTTCTTTCAAGCCGCCTAAGGGAGGGACCTTTGTTCAGCAGTGGACTTTTCGGCTACTGATGATTGCTAATTTTGCACAAATAAGTAATTTATTGTTTTTAAATTGGAATTAGACTATATTATTATACCAATAAAGATGTTATCCAAATTTTATTAAAAAAAAACGGCATTTTTTTTTGTAAATTCATGAAAAAGCCGATGTCGCCGCCGTTGAAATTTTTTCAACACTAGAATGTTCAAAATCATGTACTGGATCCCTGGTATCGTTTTTCGGTACGATTTCCCTTACACCCGTATAAGGACTGCTGTGCCTTACACTTACTTACCAAAATTTTAGCAATAACGTCTAGCTCAACCGCTATCGCTACAACCTTCTCCAATTCTAATCCTGTAGATGTGCCATTAGCTAACTATGGTGTAAATGGTGTCGCGATCCTTTTCTTTTTTTTTTGGGTATGATAGACGCTGTTGGCCGCAGATGGCCATTACAGCTTCACCGGACAATAGGAGGCGAGCGCTTGAAGCGCTCTAGCCTTTACGGCAGAAGTAGCGACGAGCTCAAGGGCACCTCAGGGAGGCACGGCCTCGGCTTGGGCTGTCGCTTAAGAGAGGGCTGAGTTTACCACCGGTTCACAACGCGCCCCCACTGAGAAGAACCGGCAAGAAACTCAGTGGGGTGGGTGTCGCGATCCTCAAGACGCCTGCCCAGCATGGGGATTATGGCAACCCCTCCCTTCTAAGGGGGGGGCCGTTGATCAGCAGTGGACGTCTTTTGGCTGCTGATGATGATAATGAAATAGTGTAGGGCTGCGGATATAAAGGGAGAAGAGTTGTTAAGAAAAAGTAGCCATATTGATGGCAAACGGAGGAAGGATTGGAACTGTTTGCCTGCGTCGGTTTTCCCGCCCAATTATAATGTGGGTGTCATCAAGGCTAGAGTGAATAGGCTTTTAATAAGCTAGTGTGCTTTACCATCTTCGATTGCGTTGCCACTTTCCATCAGGTGGGTCTGCAGTCAATCCCTAGCTTATGTTGAATAAAAAAAAAATAAGGGAACATACTATCATTGAACACACAACGTATTTTTTGGACATTAACCTAAAAAAAAAATTAACGTTTTGCTTTTTTGAACTATGTCGATGTAATGTTCCATAAACCATTCTTTAATTAAACATATTTTTTTAAATTATTCTCTCGAACCAACGTCACTTTGCAAAAACATACAATACCATTGTTTCCAATAACACCACGGACTACGCGCAATTGCAATAAAATAAAAAAATGGCGTCTCCACATCACTCACTGTCCACCGAGGCACGCAGCGGCTACCGTCTTTTTTTAAACAGAGAACCGCGTCATGCACCACCGCGCACTGCATTAATATTAATATATTAAAGATTAATTATTTATGTTTCTCATTTAGTGATTCACAAATTGAGTCGTACTATAAGTGATTGATACTTTCTGTGATATTGTGGGATTGATGTGTTTCGGATTTGTGTTTTTGTTAAGTCACGCGTTTGATGGTTATGTCAGTATTGTTTGATTTTTTATGTTTATTGATTCAGTTAATGATGACTATTATTATTATTTTGATTCCGTACTTTCATTTGATTTATGTCACTTCGTTTTTTGTAGTGAAAACTTCTTTAGCGACGCTGTGCACTTTTTTCTGATGGGGAATAAATGTTAAATTCGCGTCAGGACACGTGACCGTAAGACCTGATCGAAAATTCGTAAGACAAGCATCTCAGCAGAAGTGAGTACCGCTATCTATGTATCTATATAGAAACTACTTCGTAACTGGCTTCTATAATTGGTTCATAAACTACTTTAGCGGCGCTGTGCACTTTTTTCTGATGGGAAAAAACGTTAAATTCGCGTCAGGACACGTGACCGTAAGATTTTTAGTGGAATATAAATTGTCATGTTTGTGTATAACGGGGTGGAGACTGTAGGGTCTCCGGTGGAAGGTGACGCTGGCCTGTTATTATTGGGGTTTCGGTTGTCATTGTTCGGATTATTCTGGTAATTCAATTGCTTGTTACTTTTAATGGCAAGCAACAATAGTAACAACCCCCAATAATAACGGGCCAGCGTCACCTTCCACCGGAGATCCTACAGTCTCCACCCCGTTATGTACGATAACGGGATAAATGAATATTGTATTTTACCACATAAATGATTGTACTTTTATAATGATAATTATAGCAATTCGTGTCAAATTATTCCCTAACCATTCCAAAATATCAAAAATACACAATGTTAATATTCAAGTTTTCACTTTTTTAAGCAAGCTCATGTTTACCACCTAATTATAATATAGTGGAAATATCTCTGCATTGGCACCAAAAGGGATACGTCTGAATGTTACATAGGCATATCTAGTACGCGCCCTCTGCTTTTTGTGACCTATTTATTTTCCTCTCCATCCAAATGTTAATAGAAATTTTACATAGCAAAATCATATTCTAAGATGGTATTATTTGGAAACGCGGTCCTTTGCCTGTAAAGTTGCGGCCTTGACGTTCCATTTTCTATAAACGGACCTTAAACTAGTATACTTATTTATTTTAAATTAACAAGCTAAAGTCAATTTACCATGTTTCCTGGTAAATAAATTAGAACTCGTATTATTTAGTTTTCCATGCATAGGGTTGCAAAAAAGGTACCAACACCATGATTCAAGCCTCTCATTTAATTTCATAAAATATATAGTACGGTTTTTTAACAGACATGCCACATAGAAGGAACATTAAAAGGCTAAAGCTAAATATCTAAGGCGATATTAACAACACCTAAATGGCAAGATATGCACGAATTTCTGCTACCATTGAAGTTTACTGTACATCTAGTATCTGTATATCTAAACATACCCCATTATCTTTAAAACTCGCTTGATTGCAATATTCTATCTATACTCAATCGCCAACTCGACAACCCTTTTCCCATACACAATCAATTGCGCAGGACATCTCACATAAACCGGTCCGCTCAAGTGGCGGGATAGTTGTATGCGAGAGGCACCAGTTCCCGGTGCTATCCGGACTATGTCGGACATGCCTTTGTGAGAGCCGCCCGATGTACGGCGGATGCCGGCAGCTTGGGCCCGCTGGATGTGTTGCATACCGCCATCCTTCGGTTGACGAAACGCTCTTTAGTGATGGGAACGAGCGCGATTTCTTTTCGCGTTTTTTTTTTGTTCGTTTAATGTATTTTTACGCGATCGGTGTAGTTGTTTGTGGACAACGGAATGTTTTTGAATCAGCTGTAGAATTCGTAGCGCATTCGATAAGACCGCTTGGACGAGCCGGCCGCCGGCCGGCCGCTACACCTTTATGTAAGACCATCCAGCCCTCCTAATTACATAATCTCGAATCTGAAAAAAGATCTATATTTCCCATGTTTAAAGTCGGTCCTCTGTCTAGTTTTTCCTCGACTGAGTCGCGTTTAAGGCCTATAAAACTAAGAAAGTAAAGGAAAAGCAAGTGCTCTTGTGTTGACGCAATCACTTTTCGTAGTTGTGACATTAAAAAAACATGTTATTAGTTGGTGCTTTAAAAAATGCGATGTCAAAAATATTTGAATTTAATGTCATATTCTATTGGTTTTGAAAAAATGAACGACTCTCTTGATTGGTTTACCGTTTCTTCGTCTTTTCTTCATGATTCAGTTCGTGATTAGGATTGGTCAATCAGCAAGATCTACTGATGCTAATTGTCCAGGCTTAGCCCGGTTAAACTCATATTATTTCGTCATCCAAGTAGGCTCTTTACACACACCTTAACGCTTCCAGTTGAATTTGACACCTCCCTCATAGAAGTCAACGCCCACTAGTTATCGAACTATTTGGGAATCTATGTTAAACCATTGAGGTATTATGTACGATACATACATACCTATATTACAATAAAGATCTATAGAATGTACTAAAAGGTTTTGTCCTTTTTATTATCGGTTAAAAACAAGCAACGGTAATAATTTCCCGAATGCCAACAACAAAAAAGTTTCAATGCGTGACCGACAATACATGGAGCTAACATTTCCCATTGTGGTCACCCCATATGCTATGTGGTCGCCATATTGTGATATTTGCCGCTCTTTTCAGTTTTATTTTTTAATATTTTTAACAATGACGATGTGTCACAGGCGACTACTTGTTTTAGTGATGGGAATGTGGAATATCGATGGAATCAAAAATCGTATGTATATAAATTAGAAATGTTAATAGATAAACAATAAAGCACGAGAAAGTGGGTATAAAGTTATATCAAACTGAATGGACTTAAACTCGTACGTGAAACGGAGATTCAAAGTATAACTAAATCATAAATAACAAAATGTTTTGAAAAAGTGAAGTGTTTTTATAGGCCGGTTTCGGCTCTCTTGATCTTTCCTGCTCGATTGGTATACACTTTTGACAGTCTTGAACAGCTGCATTGTACTGCCGTTCATCGCCTGAAACGTTGATATTAAGTCTCTTGAGTCCGGTAATTTAAACAGCTACAGTGCCCTTCATTACGGAACACGGCAATGTGTTCACGCTGCTGTTTGGTGGCAATACGGAACGGAAAACGGATGAAACGGGTGTCAATTATTTACCAGCACAGCGACACCTCAAAGAGAACTAGTTACTTTATTACTATAGGAACACAAATTCAGCATGACATGGGTTTATTCGGCTGTAAGGCGTAGATTGATCTACGCCTTTCCTTACCTTGCTGTTGAAGCAGTATTAGCGGGAATACGTTCTTTGCGGAACCATAGTGAACCATAATATTTGTCTATTTTTGTATCCAACAGTTGCCTGCGACTCGCACAAATTCGTCAATCCACCTAGTGTCTATTTAAATATGTATTTATAAGAAGTCTGCTTATGCTGCATTTTCCGGTTCGTGGTTGCCACTCGATAACCTTTCTTTACCGTCGGTTATCGGTTCTTCGGTATAAAGCTTAGATATTAGATACTTAGTGTATCCCAGTCTGGTTTATTTACTTATTTTTAGTGGGCTTTTCTAATGTGTCTTACCTCTCTTACGGACTTGAGTTGGAAGTCTATTACACATAAAATATCTTTTAATCGTTATACTCCCAGTATGAAATGGGTTGGGCCTGTTCTTAGAGACCACATGAATTTTTTTTATATAATGTAACGATTGCGTAATTTGCACTTAAATTGTATACAGTGACGGTATATATTTATTTGACAAACCGTATGTAACTATTATCTTTTGTGTGCATACCACAATACCCCACGGTCTGATGATTCACATGATTTGATGGGGGTTTGACAAACAACGTGTCTATTGTCATATTTTGTTCTATAGGATGGACCTTTTGATATTACGAAATATGTTTACGGAAGGTCAAATTGAGATATAAATTGTGGTCGCGTACCTTGAAAAAATGTCGAAATTTATGAAGTGATGTCGAAAATAATGAAGAGGCATATACTTAAAATATGGTAGTATTTTGTCCTTGTTTTGTCCCACTGTTGGGCACGGGCCTCCTCTCAAGATGAAGAGCCTTAGGCCGTAGACCACCACGCTGGACAAGTTCGGGTTGGCGGACTTCACACGTTATTCAAAAGCTTAACTAGGCTTTCTCAGATATTCAGGTTTCCTCACGATGTTTTCCTTCACCAAAAGCTAGTAACAATCGCACAAAGACGATTCGCACATGATTAATGAAAGAAATCAGAGGTGCGAGCCGGGGTTCAAACCTGCGCACCTTGTTTCCAAGGCAAGCGCTCACCCACTGAGCTGTTACTGCCACAGTGGCTAATCGTTCATAAGACCAGCCAACCACGCAGGAGAAAAATAATAATTGCACGAGTGCTTGCGTAGTACAGGTGCACTCTCTCTTCCTTTCACTTTCTTAATACGTAGGGGAAGGCTGACTGGGGAGATATCAGGTGCATATTCGACTTTTTGACATCTGGCTCAAGGATCATCTACTTTTTAGACAGTCAGGTGGTCAAAGTGTGTATTGTTATAAACTTGGACAACTGAAAAATAAATATAACGTGATATGCTATTTATTTGCTTTGATATAAAACGATGCTCGCTAACGAATCTACAAAACGTAAAGACATGCACAATTGAAGATCTGAAAAGGGCTGACGATAGGATTGATAGGGCTATTGCCATTGATAGCATGATAGAAAAATATGAGTAGTGGATCTTAAAAAAGATAAATGTTAAGTACACTATGAGTATTAATTTTCTTTGTTCTTCACTACTATGAGTTAGTAAAATAAGGCAAAATGATTAAAATTGCACTATAAAAAACTATGGTTCATCGAATGGAAGATACAACACTTATTGTTTTCATATAATTATTCGAATTTTTGCCTCAAGATACTCTAGGAACTCTACAACAATTAAGATGTTAAGCTTCACATTTACTTATGAAAGAATGATTTGTTCCAAATACAAAATATCTGTGAATAAAAAAAGTAACAAACTCTTTATAAAAAAACAAAAATAAATAATTCGTTACGACGTGACCTCGTAAAAGCGGGCTAAGTGAATTGGCAGTGAAATACCAATATGGTGAGTTGGGTACGCTGGGGTTAAGTTATATCGCGCGCCCGGCCCGGCTAATCGAGGCGGGGTGAAATGGTAGGGGGCTAGTGATGTAATAGTGACAATAATTGTAATCATCGACTATCGATAGTTATCTTTCCATTTTTATAGGTTCCGTAAAATACTCTCTGGTTGTGTAGAGAATCGAATGCTATTCTTAAGTTTTATCTTTACGTAGCAGTTGTAATGTTAAGAAAAACTTTTTACTTTTAAGAAAATGTAATGCTGGTTAGTTTCTCTGTATGAATGATATTGTGACTTCTATAATCAACTGTATAGTGCTTAGAAAACAAGCGCTATCTTATATTGGAGCTTAAGATAGGTGTATTAACTACTCCTGGAGGGGCGGTCTCAAAGTTTAGGCACGGAAGGGTATAAACCTTGACGGTCTTTATACAAAGGATCTGCCATCTAGTAAATGTGTTTTTGATTTGTGTAATATATTTTTAATAGAATAACATTTTTACAACTATTTTAATAATAAAATACTGATTAATATGCGTTTTTATACTATGCATGTAAAAGTTATGCAGCATGTGGCATTTTTAACAGCACAAGGCAACCAGTTATGCATTGATTACGTGAATTTGCGATATAAATTGATCACTTGCGGTTTGGCCATAAAAATAGCGGAGGTTTTTTAATATAGCGGTATTTCTGTTATTTTTTTTTAATTTACAACTTCACAGAAAGCGTATGCAATATATAGTATTTGTTTCTTAAGGTACCTACAGATATAATTACAAACAGTTTTGATAGATTAGTTTAGTTGTATTTCCCTACGTCCGTTCTGTAAATTGGATAAATTTATGCAGACTCTATCAAGTCAATTCAAAATAAAAATTGATTAAATTAAATATGCCCAATAATATCAATTAACATATGTAGGAGGCTTAACACCTTTCCAGAGATTTTATTGAAATAAGTTCACTCTACTTAAGTTATTACATTCATTAACCAAACATAAGAGTGCCACTTACCAAAGTTATGCAAAGTTATGCAAGTTATGTTATTAAGGTCTTGAATAAATATAATTCGCACAAAACCTGCAAGAGAACGCGAATATTACACACTAATATTTAATTAATTTTACAAAATACATCGCGCTTTATTTTTCGACTTATTAAAGTAGATTTAACACAAAAGAAATGAATTCTGATTCCTACCAATGATAATGCGAAAAATTAGTTTCATTTTAAATCAGAAACACCTTCTTTAGACACATAAATATTGCCATTGGCAGCCCATTGTAGCATGTCTTATTAATTTGTACCTTATCTTTTAGTACCTGTTTTTGTCTATCTATAAATATAAAAACTGTTGATTATCTTTAAGTTTGGAAATAAAAGAAAGATAAAAGAATTCGCTTAACATAATGATATCGTGTGTTTAATGGCCATACATTTATCAATAATGTTACTTGTCACTCAGGTTGAGCCGGTTGCATGCCAATAACTTGTATCACCATGTAATAATGATCTGTAGCACATGTACACAATTATAACTTATATAACATGTTGATCGCTTCATCTTTACAAATAAGGAAAATAAAAAACAAATCTTGATGATCTATTTCTATCTCTTAGACTATAAGTGCAAAGAAGCAAAACAAGATAAACCTTTTATGTATGGATATAGTAGACTAACGATTTATTTATTTTATAGAGACATGCCACTCTTTCTATTATATTCCCATTCTTATGGTTTAACCGAATTAAAATCTACAAAGAAGAAATACTCTGAATGATAGTCACAATCTTAACAAAATCCACAAGTGTGGTTAAGAAATAATAGATTCATATGTTAAAATTCAGTTCACACACACAATCATTGAAATGAAATAAAACTATTAATACACACATCAAAAGTGTCTAGGGATCAAGCATTTTTGGGCAAAAAAATGGGCAGAAGAACAATGGCGTTTCGTGTGCTTTTCTGATGAGTCTCGTTTTGGTATGAGACCGGATACAAGACGTATACGACACTGGAGAACCCCTGGACGCCAACAGCGATTAAAATCCTGCCAGGAAGTCCATCCTTATAGTGGTGGAACCATCATGGTATGGGCGGGTATTTGGATCGGCGGAAGAACTGAGTTGATTTGGATCAGAGGCAACCTCAACGCTCAAATTTATGCTGAGACGATTGTATCAGACGTCATCGTTCCTCTACAAGTGCAAATCGGTCCCTTATTTCAGTTAATGCATGATAATGCACGACCGCACACCGCAAGAGTTGTAAGACAGACTCTCGCCGCAGCTAACATCAATGTCCTGCCCTGGCCTGCTCAGTCGCCAGACTTGAACCCGATTGAGCATGCATGGGATATGCTACAGAGAAGAGCTCTGCCGAATATGGAGGGTATCCAGTCGCAAGAAGACCTTTTTTTGTTGTTGCAACGAACATGGGCGGCCATTCCACAGCGTGATTTGGATGAACTCATTTTGAGTATGCCAAACCGATGTTCTTGTGTTGTTAGTGTTCGCGGTAGAAACACGGATTATTAATTGTTTAAGTTACCCAATAAAATTTTAAAGAAAACTGTTATTTCAGTCTTTTTTTCGAACTTTTGTGTTAGTGGTTCAAATGTCAAAAATCCCTTTATTAGGAAAATGGCAAATTTCTTTATTAATGCAAAGGTGACTTGGTTTATCGTTACTGTGACAAACGAAAACACTTTATTTGATGAATCCTTAAAGAAAATTTTAATTAATATCAATCAGGAGAAAAGTTATTGCAAAAATATATGTTGATCCCTAGACACTTTTGATGTGTGTATTAAGGATTATACAGGGTGTAAGGGACATCGTATCGAAAAAAAATTTATAAGACGTCAAATAATGTCCGTTACAAAATTACAGTAACCATTTATATGGTAAATGACAAATGACTAACTTATTAATTTTTGAGCATGTAGTGAATATATGCGGAATAATGTTTTCAAATAACATTGCTAATTTTCTAAAATAATAATAGTTAATTGCCTATTAATTAATTGCCTATGCACTGTTTTTGTGAATAAAGAATAAATAAATAATAAAAAATAAAATAAAAACACAAATAATTAATTAATTGTTTTTAAATTAAAATTAGGCTTTATTATTATACCAATAATGATGTTATACTAATTTTATTTTAAAAAAAGTGATTTTTTTTGGAAATTCATGAAAACCCGATGAAAAATTTCAACACTAGGATGTTCAGAATCGTGATCTGGATCCCTGGTATCGGTTTTTGGTACGATGTCCCTTACACCCGTTATTACTGCAGTTTATTTTCATGTTTGCCTCTCCTTTAAGTCTTTGGCATTAAGTCAGTCTATTGTAATGAGGTATTTATAGTTAATAATAAGATTATTTTATTTTAATATATTTGTGCTTATATGACAGGAGTCTAGCTAGCCCATATTATTTCTTCTGTAATCTTACTATACTACACCATATCTTTGAAAATCTTATTGGTATTCTACATTACCGATCATCATAAACAGATAGGTCGATGCAATGTGACAAATTTTCATAAACTATCGATATATATTTTATCGAGTGGTGCTCATCCCTGTTGCTGTAACGGTATAGTAACGGCTTTCAACCCCACACGAGACCCCGCCCCCGTCAGCACTACCCTTATAGAAACATATAATATACTCAAGCGACAAGATTAGGAACTATTTTTTCGAATGAAGGGATGAATAGTTATATAAATAAAAATCGCTTTTGTCATCCCCAAAAGGATGAACATAATAACTGAAATATTGTACCGAAAAGTAGTAGTGTTACATTACTGTGTTCCTATGTGAAGAAGGGCACTGTAGCTAGTGAAATTACCTGGCTCAAACGTCTTAATAGGTAACTAATTGGATGTCAGTGGTAGTATATATAAATTGTCTGCGTACTCAAAGTGCCTTCAGGAATTATAGTTATTCATTATTGTCTTTTTACCCGACTACGGAGAAGGAAGGGTAATGATTTTAACAGTCTATGTATGTACGTATGTGTCTGCGTTTGTAAGTTAGATCGCTGCTCGATAGCTACTTATCCGATTTTAACAAATGAGGTGTCAATTGGTTCGTCTTTGCAGTGCATGCCGCTATAAATTGTATACAGTATACTTAAGTAAGTAGGTAAGGTAATACTTATGGCGGCATGCGACTACTGCTATAACCCGCACAATACTGTACCTACATAATGTGTTGATTGAAATTCAGTGATATAAAAATATATGCTTATTTTCTACTTGTCAGATGATTTTTTCCATAGCCGGGTTTTAGTTTTTGAACTTTTTTTTAAGGTAATAATTTCTGATACTTACGCGAATATTACACATTGAAATGAAACTAATTTTACGGATTATATCGCTACCACCAGCTTGGGATCCCGTGATAAACATAGTCAAATCCAAAGACAAGCATTCCACTGCAAGACCTCAAGATACTGTAAGCTCTTTCTGCGTAGATCGGACTAACAATAATAATTAGAAGACCTGAGGGTACCCTAAGACAACTATGACATATGGACAGCTACCACCTCAGTCCGCCCGTGACCATGAATGCTGTAAAGTATTCGAAACGTCGGGAAATTAAAATCAAAAATAAACCGCGATATAATCCGTAAAATTAGTTTCATTTCAATGTTTTTTTAAGGTTTCACATCGATATACATAAATACTAATGTTTCAGTAAGTTTTATTAAAAAATCGACCTTCATTATTCATCTAACCACATCGCTCTCTTACAGGTGAAGATTTGGTTCCAGAATCGCCGCAGCAAATACAAGAAGATGATGAAGGCCGCCCAAGTTGGGGCGCCCCCGCCCAGTCTCGGCCTCGCGCCGGGCAGCCCGCCCAACAATAATCAGTTACTACATGGTAAGTTAAGAGTTTCTTTACACCTTGATCCCACCAGAAAAAAAAACTATTACTGCTATACGTATTTACCAGGTGGTAGGTTCCTTGTGCAAGGAACCGTCCAGGTAGGCACCACCGCAGTGTCAGATATTCTGCCGCCAAGCAGCAGTGTGTAAGCATTGTTGTGTTCCGGCGTGAAGGGCACTGTAGCTGGTGAAATTACCGGACACAAAAACTTAATATCTAATGTCTAAAGGGTCGGCGACGCGCTAGTGATTCTTCTGGTTTTGCTAGTGTCTATAGGCTGCGGTGACTGCTTACCATCAGGCGAGCCGTACGCTTGGTTGCCACCTACCCTTGCTTTTTACCTTGGTGGTATAAAAAAAGTAATAATTAAGTAAAGTAATATGCAAAGTAAATTTTTAAGTACTTACTTACGGTAAGTTATGATTCTATAATGATTTCTGCTCACATTGAAATGAAACTAATTATATGTTTACTTTATAATATCATTGTTTTATGGATAATATCGCGGTTTTTCGTGATAAATATAAATTAATATCCCCCCTGGCAACCCCTCCCTTCTAAATAGGATGCCTTTGTTCGTATCGGCTGCTAATGCAAGAATCAATAATAATAATAATATTCTGGGACAATCCACACACGGTCATCTGATCCCAAACTAGGCAGAGCCTGTGCTATGGAAACCAGACAACTGATACTAATACTTAAGTATATACTTTTTTTTTTAATACATACTTGTATAGATAAAACACCCAGACACTTGGTGGGAATCGAACCCACGACCTATTGGTCAGCGGACAGGGTATCTAACCACTAGACCAGTGGCGTGCACTGAAAGCAGGCAAAAATATCTGCAAGTTGTTTATGCTTTATGCTATTTGTTCGTGTTCCAGCACAAATATCCTTAAATTAATCAGTATTAACAACATATCCATTTACAATAAAAAAAATTACGTTAATTCATGTCCAAACTAAGATTTTTTAAAATTAAGACTGTTTAGAGAAATCCTAGGGTAGGCAAAGTATTTTTGTCAGTATGGAGCCGCTGAATAAACTTATTAATGTTTTCAAATGCAAATTAATATGTCTATAGTATTTGCTTGCATATGGATATTTGAAATAGTATAATAACATACTTAAAATAGGTGAAACAAGCCGAATACATTTTTTTGCCTACCCTCTGTGCACGCCACTGCACTAGACCAACAGGCCCGCCAAAAATAATCAATCTTTTAATAGTTCAACGTCAAAACAGTAGGTCGAAGTTGCACCGTGTGTACTTGCACCGTGTGTACCCACCTGGATGGTTCCTTGCTTAAGGACCAACCATTTATTATTAGGTTTTTTCTTTCACGCAATATCAACAACTATTAATACAATACTTATTTCTTCCATACAGGTGGCGGAGGTGGTAGTTCCAGTGGTTCCCAACATTCACCATCAGCGTATCAGAGCGGTGGGCCAACGCAAGCCCACTCCCCGACGCCTAGTTCAACGCCAGTGTCCGAGCTCTCTCCGGGACTATCACCCACCGGCACGCCCTGGGACGTCAAACAGCCCCCTCAGCCCTCTTGGGACGTGAAGGTCGGATATGTAAGACGAAATCTTTTATAACCTGTTTGTAAAGTAAAAAAACTCTATCTGGACCTATTCTCTTACGTAATGTTTTTTCACCTAATACGTATACTTCAGCATAACATGCTTGGCATATTTTTTTGGCATAATAATAAAGTACTTATTAATAATTGTTATTTGGCATAATTTCTTTTGGACTAATATAGAGTCGCCTAAAAGTTATAAGGCAAGCATTCGTATGGGGTCATCAGAGTAAGTTGGAGCTAGGACCAGAAAGTGCGAGCCGGCCGCTGCGAGCACCACATTAAAATTAAGCTTTAGAATGTTATGCGAAACACAGCTTAAAGAAATTATGCTTAAAAAAATTATACGTAAGCTGTTATGCCTAAATAAATTTATGCGTAAATATCATTAGGATAAACAAAAGCTGTGGGATGGGAATAGGGTAAGAATTACATCCTGCCACCTCCACCTGTTAGGTGTCCGTAAGAGACGACTAAGGGAAAACAAGAAGACGGGCAGCAGCGTCTTTCTATTGGATACTGCGATCCCCAAGACCCCCGCCAAGCGTGGGGATTATGGCAACCACTCCCTTCTAACGGGGAGCCTTTGTTCAGCAGTGGACGTCTTTTGGCTACTGTGCTATTTCTCAAACAAAAGTATATGTTTAAAAAAAATTACCCTCTCTCTCTCCCTGACTCTTTGTGCCGAGGGGAATGTACCTTTTTTAGGGAAGGGAATGTACCTTCCCCGGGATGCGCTCTAACGAACGTCCGGCGCTGGATAGACTCTGGTTAGGTACAAATGGATTGCACAGAGTCTCTACACAGTTTCAAGCTTTGTAAGGGTAGTTCAGGAGTAAGGACTGTTTAAAAAAAACTAATTTATATTTAGAATGAACTCATATAAAGGGTGTAAGGGACATCGTACCGTATTTTTTTTATAAGATGTCTAATAATGTCCGTTACAACATTACAGAAACCATTTATATGGAAAATGACAAATGACTGACTTATTAATTTTCGAGCATGTAATGAATATATGCGGAATAATATTTATTTCTCAAATTACATTGCTAATTTTCTAAAAAAAACAATAACTGATTGCCTATTAACTAATTGCCTATATACTGTTTTAGTGCCTATAGAATAAATAATGAATAAATTTTCCACAAATAAGTAATTTATTGTTTTTAAATTAAAATTATGCTTTATTATTATACCAATAATGATATTAATGATAAAAAAGAGGATTTTTATTTGGAAATTCATGAAAAAGCCGATGAATAATTTCAACACTAGTGTTCAGAATCATGTACTAGATCCCTGGTATCGGTTTTCGGTACGATGTCCCTTACACCCCGTATAATATGTAACTTAAGTTAAAGAAACAAATAAAAATTCGTTAAAAAATTGAGTTTGTTAATGGTTTTCTCTGTTGTTGCAGCCGACGGCGGGACGGTCGCCTGACGGCAGTTCTTGCGACGTGAAACCACCTCACCAACAGTCATGGG
Organism: Furcula furcula; assembly: GCA_911728495.1. Taxonomy (NCBI): domain Eukaryota; kingdom Metazoa; phylum Arthropoda; class Insecta; order Lepidoptera; family Notodontidae; genus Furcula; species Furcula furcula. The sequence continues at coordinate 6,966,705 of OU452269.1, forward strand.
ACCCGAGGGTCGGATATGTAAGTCACTGAACATAATTACACTATTTTCCAATTATTGAAATTATCACAGAAAAAAAAGAAAACAAAAATTATAATGAGTTTGACTTGAAAACAAAAAAGAAAGATTATTTTTTTATTTTTCAATAATAGGAAAATAGTATTTAATTAATTTAAAATTGGAGTTAGTTGTTGTTTGAAATTTTGATTTAAGAATTAATGCTATGTAAATCTGTATCTAATTTCGTGACATTATTATAAAAAAAAATTATCATTTAGCTTTTTTAATAATCGGAGAATATTTTTACTTTTTTTTTGTTTTAGTTATTATAATTGAGTTAAAAAATATAGTTATTACACGTTGAATATACATATTTTTGAGGGTAGTTTTTTCGTCGTAGGAGGGTTATTTCGCGCCACAATCCGATGACATAGAAGGATCACCAGCCGCGGAGGGCATGAGGGGCCGGCCTATGCCTTGGATGCTCAAGGTAAGGAAGCTGGTTCGATGCCGTGTCAAAAATTAAGATAGATTTTCTAAGTTGTTTAAACCTGAACTTGCCTGGTGCATAGTAATTGAGTTCTATTTAAAAAAATCTCATTTAAAAATGCTTTAATTTTTACATACTTCCATTTAGAGTTTATAATTAATAAGAAAAATTCATTTTTTATTCTTTTATAGGCGAATAGAACACGTTAAAATGAATTCATTTTTTTAATTAAACGGTAAAATAAACCGTAAAAGAAAATTCATTTCAATATAATTTGTTAAAAAAAATCACGTAAAATAAACTTGTAAAAAAATATGCAATCATAACACAAATGTAAAAAAAAACAATCTTCCTAATAGTTCCCAAGAAACTAGTATTTAATCAAACGATTTTTTGGTACGTTCCTTATTTTCATAGAAAGGTAAAAACAACAGGTTTTTTAACCGATCATTGCGTGTTAAATAATTATAAAAGCTATATTCTGAAAGTTATTAGATAATGGCCATGTGTGGGTGCGCCGGCCGCGCCTAGCCTTCACAATGATTAGTTTTTACGATGCACACTCTTACCCGTGGTTTCTTTCGTGTTTTTTGAGTAAAATTGTTGATGTGTTTGACCTTAATTTATGACATATTTATTTTGTTTCTTAATTGGACTTCGAGAATTTTTATTCGGATAGCTATCATTTCAATTATGAATAGTGAGTCAAAGGTCAAGTCGAATGATGTAGGTACCTAAATACATTATAGTGTTTTATCACAAAATATAGGGAGTACTATATTTTGTGGTTTTATGGTGTGTTGTTTTTATCTGTTGCAAGATTTTCTATAATTTCCTATAAATACTTTCGGTATAAAAAAATCCCTTCCGATCATACCCATATTATATACCTTTGGCGGGCCTGTTGGTCTAGTGGTTAGACACCCTGGCTGTTACCCGATAGGTCGTGGGTTCGATTCCCTCCAAGTGTCCGAGTGTTTGTGTGTGAAAAAAGTATTTAAGTATTAGTATTAGTTGTCTGGTTTCCATAGAACCGGCTCTGCCTAGTTTGGGATCAGATGACCGTGTGTGGAATTGTTCCAGAATAATAATTATTATATTATACCTATCTAAGTCTGTTGCAAATAGGCTAAAGCTTTGGATTTTTTTTTCCTTTAAATGAAAAACCTAGATAGGTTTGAACCTAATATAGTGACGAGACAAGAAAGACGTTCGCATGATGGTAAGCGACATGCCAGCCTATAGACAACTGCATTGCACTGCCGCTCGTCACACGAGACACTAGTTATTATGTCTTGAGCTCCGTAGTTTCACCAGCTACAGTACCCTCCTCATCGGAACCAGGGGCGTAGCTACCGCCGTATCAGCCGTATTAATGATTCGGGGCCCCAAACGTGTGTAATAGAAAATTCGTAAGATGTAATCCATGATGTCACTCATACTCTTATGCCATACTTTGATAAAGGGCCCCTCTAAGCCAAGCCACGCCACTGATCGGAACATAGCAATATTTACACACTGCTGCTTGGCGGCAGAATATCCGACACTGCGGTGATATCTACCAATTAGTAAACCTCCATTACTGCCAGTCACAATATCCTATCGATCCCTTACTATAAGTTAAAATAGTGACCATGGATAGCTATAATGACATATTTCCGTTTTAATAATAACATATTAGCAGCTTACTGATGGTTGCTCAAACGACAGTCTGTCAGGGTTTTAGTTATATGCCTTGATCGATGATTTTAACTTACATTTTGTGATCGATAGGATATTGGGACCGACAGTTAGTTGAGCATGTAACATTTTGGTGAGCAGAGTTTCTGGTTGTCGCAGGGCGCGCCACCCGGCCCTTGGGACATGAAGGGCGCGCATGCAGCACACGCGCTTCACCACCAGGGCGCCCCGCAGCCACATCCGCCCTACGTACCGCAGTACTCCTGGTACCAGACCGACGCCAACCCTGGTCTACTTACGTAAGTAGATATTACAATCCATTTCTAACCTTGAGTTTGTTGCTTCTTGGAGCAACTCCAACAAGTAGAAGAACAAGGAAGGAAGGAATAATTTGAAAATAATAGAATAGAAATTGAGCTTACAATAAATACCGCCCACTTTTTTATACTACCAAGGTGGCAAGCATGCGACCCGCCTGATGGTAAGCAGTCACCGCAGTCTATAGACGATAGCAACACTGGAAGAATCACTAGCGCGTTGCCGACCCTTTATACTTTAGATAAAGCCTTTGTGTCCAGTAATTTCACCAGCTACAATGCTCTTCACACCGGAACACAGCAATGCTTAGACACTGCTGCTTGGCGGCAGAATATCTGGCACTGCGGTGGTACCTACCTGGACAGTTCCCTGGACAAGGAATCTACCAACTAGCAAAACTAACTTATACTTACTTTACTTCTTTATAACTCAATCAATGGAAATCACATCTAGTTTAGATCTTCCATCTGTCTAAGACCATAAGATTTTGATGTGAGTTGTTTAAGCGACTTAAAGAAAGAGAGGGTAATTTAAAGCATTTGTATGTAAATAATAGTAGAAATGCATAATATTCACATTTTATGAGTATCTAAAACATTAAACAATAACATCGATTTGTATCTACATCACCTTAAGGTGGACTGGTAGACAATGCCTCTGGCATTAAGTCTGCCTATGTACTGTTTTTGTGCATAAAGCATAAATAAATAAATAAACAGTGGTAATAATATTAAAATCAGAGCTGAGCATGTTAATTAACTCTAGTATTGGCTGGCACCGACTTTAATATTATTAACGTTATTTATTTATTTTTAGATCATTTCCTTTGAATTCATTTTTATTAACAAGAGTAAATTGTTCATGTTTATATTAAAATATTTCTTTGTCAACAGGGTATGGCCTGCGGTTTAACAGCCATCTCACAATAAACTAATATAAATAAATATGTAAGTGTAAATTCACTATAAATTGGTGGTAAATAGGCGCGCGGCACAAGATGGCGCAGTATGGCGCGAATTACATCGGCACAACCAACTTTTATTTTTAAGCAGAATTATTTAATAGTTATAATAAAAAAAACATTGTAAATTTTTATAATTAATTATAAATAGGGTTAAATTGTTTATAATGGTTACTGTACGTATATGTTGATAAGAAAAAATGGCAGATGGAGCTAACGTGTCAAAAAATGGTAAAATATTTTCAAAGCACCCAAATATAATTTATGAGAAAAATATGATTTAATATTAATTATTTGTATTCTTAAAATTACCGTTAGTATTTAGGATGGAAATCCTATCTACCTACTTTTAACAGATTCTACCTATGTAGTCCTACCTACGTAGGTACATCTCATAAATAGGTATCTATTTTCTAAAAACGTGTAACGATTTGTTTGTAAATACATTTTTGACATGTCAGCGCGTCTACATTTAAAATTAAAAGGTCTATTGTAAAGCGACTAACTTATCAACCAATGATGTGCCAAACGCAAGCCACTCATTGGTTGATAATCATGTGACATTCTTTAATAGACCAACCGCATTCGTTGTTAAATTTTGACAGATGTGAAAGTTCTCTTGACAGCTGTCGAGAATTCTTATTTGATTCCCGTGTATAATAAACAAGTATTACCTACTTATAATGAAGAAGCAAAAGGAACTTCATAAAAATTTTAATGCCTGTATTTTTTTATATTTTTTGTAATAATTATTTCATTAGCATTTAATTATGTAAAAAAATGAAAGATGCAATATTCATAGGAACTATGTAATTTTTATTTCGGCAAAACACTAAAAAGAAATTGGTCAAATATATTATGTAGCTAATTAAATTATTTGAAGTGTATTCATAAATTAAGCTTTAATCCAATATTCTTTTTATTTATTTAGTACATATTAAGCTATTAAAAAATCAAACGGGAACAAACCACTCTGTTGTGATAGATAATTTTAAGTTTTTTTTTCTTGTAGAACAATCAATTTAATGCCTGTATCTATTTTATTTTGCAAAAAAAATGTGTTCTAAATGCAAAATGTTTTTAAGCTAAAATATTTTATTTTTTTATTTTAAACTGTTTTTTTATTTTATTCTAAAATATTGAGGTCTATTCCAGATTTTTTGTAACGCGGTATAATTGTCGCAAAACAAAACCTTTTGTGATATTTTTGCAAATAATATTTCTGGAATTGTCTGCAATATTTATATTTTATTTCTAAAATGGGACTTTACGGGATGAACTACTACATACAATTTTTGTAAATATATTTTGTAATATATAGAAAAATAAACTAAACATATAAATATAGTTAGCCTAATTACTTTATAACTACAATGTATTATAAGGAAAGTGGAAATAAGAAAAAAATGAATTAATTTCTTTTGTCAAATAAAAAGAGAAAATATCGTACTTTTTGTGTTTTTTTTTAAAGAACATTAATAAGCTTGATCCAAATATAATATTAAGAGATAATAATTTGAGTATATAAGATAATATAAATCATATAACAACAAGAGACCTGAGCGATGGTAACCAAGTGGCTAAAATACCTACTTGGCACGCTGTAAGTCGAAGGTTCGAATCCTTGGCAATATCAATGAAATTTCCACATCGTGTAAGACCTTACCTACAATTCGATTTTTTTTCCATTATAAAGCTAACGGTAAATAAAAAATTATCGTTCGAAGAACTGTTGGGATGTAAAGGGTTCTCGAGTGAAAACCATGAACCGGAAGACGCAGCGTAGGCAGACCTCCCATTACGTGGAATGACGACATTGTGTGCATCGCATGATAGATGCAAATAGCGTTCAGCAGTGGACGACTTCCGGCTAAGGTGTGCCCTGTGAAAAAAACGGTGGCTTCATTTTAGGTATTCTTTTGGCCTGATCCATGTACGAAAAGATTATCGAGCTGGACGAAGAATTGAGCATAAGTTACGTTGGGACATCTTGGGATTATCTGAAAACGACATCGATATACTATACCAACAAGATTAGCTGTCACGAACAAAATGACATCGAAAATGTGGTCGCGGTTACATATACCTACACAACTATACACGTACACGCAAAACAATAATATGTTCATATAAAAAGATGACTTACATACTATAAAATAAGGTTCAATAATAATTGCAGACAATTGAGCGACAGCCGTCTCCGTAGCTCTTATTTTCGTGACCACTTTTCGGGTCGTGACAGCAAATCTAGTTGGTATAGTATATCGATGGAAAACGACGACGACTGACGACGAGACGACAACGACGACGTCTGACGAGAGGGTCAGGGTACGACAACCTTTGATTCCGGAAACTTGCTCTTCTTCCGAACCGATAACCGTTGGGGAAGAAAGGTTCTCGAGTGGCGACCACGAACCGGAAGACGCAGCGTTGGCAGGCCTCCCACTAGGTGGACAGACGACATTGTGCGCGTCGCAGGTAACCGGTGGATGTAAATAGCCAATTGTCGTTCATTGTGGCGTTCTAAGGGGGAGGCCTATGTTCAGCAGTGGACGTCTTCCGGCTTGTGATTATGATGATGATTTTTATTCCAAAAACTATATGAAAAACGTAATAAGTGCCCATAAGATTTGAGGGTTGCCTTTGATTTTTCTGGGATCCCATCATCAGATTCTGACTTGGTAAAAGGTACTAAATTTGAAATAGGTATAACCCTACCGAACAAAAGAAAAAAAAATGAAATTGGTCCACGGTTAGCGGAGAAATCGGTGAACATACCATAAACAAATATACAATGGAACATAGAAGCTTCTCCTTTTATTGAAGTCGGTTAAAAACATGAAACGTAATTAAAATTGTGATCGTCTACCAATTACGGTTCCCTTTATTGAATCGTCCAGCTGACTGCTGACGGCCTCATAGCGGCGAGTTTTTGTCGCGGTCGGCGGCGGCACAAAGGACGCGCGGCGTTTTTGTGACACAGTTGGTGGACGGGGTAACATTCGCGGATGTGGCGGGGAGGGGACAGCGTGCTTATAATTCGCGCTTAGAGACAATAATGCACCTTTCTGTGTATGTATCAATGAACAAATGGACCGATTATTTTGTAGGTGTTACCGTAGCCGACGGTACATCAAAGGTAGAAAGGCCTTCCCCGTTGAAGGGAGGGGGTGCCATAATCCGTACGCTTGGCTGGCGTCTTGGGGATCGCAGTATAGGTGGTAGAAAGACGCTGCTGCCCGTCTTCTTGTTTTCCCTTAGTCGCCTATTACGGACACCCAACGGAAGGAGATGGGAGGGTGCTATTCTGACTCTGAAACCCCACGGGTGTTTCATTGTAATCTGACATACATAAAGTCTGAGTACAACATTTAAAAACAAAAGATTTTTTTTCACACACCATTACAAACTTTATACTCTATTTTAAACGCTTAGAGGTCGAATTTCCCGAAATCCTTTCTTATTGCTTGCCAAGGCCATAACAAGTAATAAGTTTTTAAAACTAATACCCGACTACGGATAAAATCGCAGTCTAATAATGTGACATTATATAGCCTATAACCAGCGGACAATCAAGACGCTTCTAACGACACCCTACTTGTCAAATTATGTTAAGTAGATTAGAAGATATGCGGGAACAGATGAACATACATACATACATTCTTGTTACAAGTAATAAGTTTTAAAAACTAAAACCCGACTACGGATAAAATAGCAGTCTGATAATGTGATATTATATAGCCTATAACCAGCGGACAATCAAGACGCTTCTAACGACACTCTACTTGTCAAATTATGTTAAGTAGATTAGAAGATATGCGGGAACAGATGAACATACATACATACATACATACTTACATACATACATACATTCTTGTTAAAATCATAACCCTCCCTCCGTTCCGTAGTCAGGTAAAAAGAGCCTGCTGTCCAAATGTTGTAGTTCTGGCTTCGGTAGTCGAATGACGCGAAAAAAGCCTTCCTCTTTAACTCTTTACACTCAATATTAGTAAAATTGATAAAATAATAAAAACTGATATTTAAGTGAAATCAGTCATCAGTCATCATCAGCCGGAAGACGTCCACTGCTGAACATAGGCCTCCCCCTTAGAACGGCACAATGAACGACAATTGGCTATTTGCATCCACCGGTTACCTGCGACGCGCACAATGTCGTCTGTCCACCTAGTGGGAGGCCTACCTACGCTGCGTCTTCCGGTTCGTGGTCGCCACTCGAGAACATTTCTTCCCCAACGGTTATCGGTTCTCCGAGCGATGTGGCCTGCATATTGCCACTTCAACCTGCAGATTTTAAGAGCTATGTTGATGATCTTGGTTCTTCAACGAATCTCTTTATTATGGATTCTGTCGCGCAAAGAAACTCCAAGCATAGCTCTCTCTATAGCTCGTCGTGTGACTCTGAGCCTCTCTAAAAGGCCAACAGTTAGGGACCACGTCTCAGATATGTAATCACTGGCAACACACACTGGTTAAAAAGCTTCGTCTTCGATTGAATGCGAAGTAGTTATTAAATATGGTATACTGGTAGCCACACTGTAGCCTGAAAACGTCCACTATTGAACAAAGGTTGGTTAGAAGGTCACAGTGAACAACGGTTATCCATTTGCATCTAAAGGTAAAGTTATAAGTTACCCTAAGTTCACTAATAGAGCATGTTGTGACACCTTAAAAAATTGTGCATTTAATTAATTTTCAGTGTATTTTGTTTTAAGTGTGCTAATGTAACAATTACTGGTTGTCCTATTAAATACATACATACATACATAAAATCACGCCTTTTTCGCGTAGGGGTAGGCAGAGCCCAAGGGCCGCTTTTCGCCTCCGTGAGAAACGAGACGTGATGGGTGGCGAACCACATCGCCGCCATTTTGATTAATTAAATTGTTTATATTGTTTGTTGTTTATATGTTGAATTGTTGTAATTGTTTTAACCATTGCGTTCTCACGAATAAGGAGGGAAAGGGAAGGATAGGTGTTGTGAAAAGGAAGATTGGCAAGTTAGAGTAGGAAATAGGAAAAGTAGGATATTACCGCCCAGGAGGGCAAGGGATGGGACAGTAATAGCTAGGGAAGCCGGGGTCGCATACCATACCCGTATACTATACCACAACTACCGGACAGGTAAGTTGGGATGAGTATCCCATGACGAGTAGTAGTACCTACCTAATAAATAAATAAAATAAAATAAATAAAGGTAAAGATATTTTGACTTTGACTTTTTTGTAAGCAAATGAACAGACAATACAGACAACGACTTCGTTTAATTAATTTCCATTAAACATTCCTTTAATGATTTTCCATAAAAAATACTACATTTCTTACTTTTATTTATACGTCATCCTCTTCAAGACAGTATGATTAAACGTAGGTAATTGCGTGTACTTATCTAGTGCGAGTTTAGTACACATTCCATAATAAAAAAAAAGATGTCAGTTTGACATTAAAACTAAAAGTAAGTAGTTACAAATTAGTGGCAACTATCTTATTTTATGTGAAAAAAAACACCAAAGAGCAACCATTATGTGAATTACGGAATTCCCTTTTTATAACCGATTCCAGACTATTTATTTATTAACTACTAGTTGATCTGCGCAGCTCCGCTCACGTTTTTTTCAACTGTTTTTATGGTTTTTCCAATTTTTTTTCTTAAAACCACTCGTGGATTAGAGCTATTAGAGATTAGAGCTAACAAAACAAAATTTTATCAAATCGGTCAAGCCGTTTCTGAGATTTAGCAAGACTGATAGACAGCTATTAATTTTATTTTAGGTAGATTTAATAAGGCCCAACAACACACACTTACATATATTAATTGTACGAATAAATAAACTATCTAATTTTTTCTTAATAACTAATTTTAACTAACTAATATTTTCGTTATTTAAAGCTGTTTTCATTTTTTTATTTTTTTTTTAATTATTGTTAGGAAGACTTACAGGCTAATATATAATAAAAGGTAACAATTATGTGTAAACATGTTGCTAACTAGTCTCCACATATGTGTAACAATATTTTCTTTGAAGTCGGTTTTTTTTTAGTTTTTTTTTTATAGACTTTTATTTTACGGAAATAGGTCACGCACTATCACGCAACTCGAACGTCTACGTTACAGTAACTTGCTGAAAATATTAAAAGTAGGTATATATCCCTTAAACTACTGTGCTGATTTTGATGAAACTTGTACTCTTCCCTAAGTTGAAAAATACTCTAACTTAATTATTTATTTTATTTTATATTATTTATTAAAAAAAAACTTAACTTTTTTAGAAACTACATAAGTAGTTAAACTACTTATAAACTACCTATGTAGTTTCTAAGAAATCCGCGAAGAAATACACTAGTAAAACTTGGTTTTGTTTAGAAGCCCATAGAGACATACATATATGAACATATATGAATATTACGAATTTTTATTTATACTAGCTGACCCACGCAGCTCCGCCTGCGCTATTTTTACGTTAACTAAACTTTGAATAACAGACATTCGCATCGAATACATAACCTCATTTTTTATAGTCGGTTAAAAACTGGGACCCACTTTTTACTTGCTCTCCGAAGCACGGACCCGTTTAGTTCAAATGGCGTTAAACGGTCACCCATCTATTTAATGACATTACCTAACGTTGCTTAACCCGATCGATTACAAAACCTTGATAAATACTCTCTATGAGTGTTCCCTTACTAATATTTAGTATATTTTATAGAAAAATTGATAAAATCGGACCAAGCGTATAACCAAGTACCCGTTTTGACTTTAATCCTCTCTCCCAAAAGAACCGTGTTAGATTACGGGATAAAAAGTATCCTATGTCCTACCTCGTAGTAAGATCTCAAATCATGCCAAGTTTCATTTGAATCCATTCAGTAGTTTCGGCGTGATGCTCAGCCGTGATACAGACAGACAGACAGACAGACAGACAGACAGACAGACAGACAAAAATTTAAAAAATTACATTTTCGGCCTCAGTATCGGTTATAGATTGCCCTCCAAATATAATTTTCAAAATATCTTCAATGTACAGAATTGGACCTGTTACAGTTTTATTATAAGTATAGATTACATACATACGCGTCGAACATTGTTGAATGTTGACCTTTTTGGTGTTCAGTCAATCACTGTTTGAATCGTCTTTACGTATTCTGTACTACTGTCGTGTATTACTTTAAATAAAGGAATGACAGGAGAATTGTCTTGTCAACGTATCGCTGTGACTGTGCTCATGTGTATTTTCTAAGTGGTTTTAATTTTACAATTACACCTACTGTTGTACAACTCTTTGACTTTGATTGCGATCTACGAAACCCTCTGAACTCTTCTCACAAGAAGTTAACAGAGGGTTATGGGCCCAGAGCGCCTGAAGGAGAGGAATTGTATCGAGATACATTGACCGATCGAAAGCTGGCTACCATGTCTGCAGAAGGCGGAAGCGTGACTGGATTTTCTATTGAGAAACTGAAAGGGCGAGAAAATTTTCTCCTCTGGAGGTTTAATATGAAAAACCTGCTTATTCATGACGACCTTTGGTGTTCTATCGTTGGGTATCCGGAGGGCGATAAGTCCAGTCCAGAGCTGAAACGACGTAAGGATGAAAGGGCGTTGACTAAGATCTGCCTGTCAGTGGATGCTTCGTGCGTGTCCCACGTGATGACTGCGAAGACAAGTAAGGAAGCCTGGCTGAGTCTGGAGAAGGCGTACGACGATAAGGGCATAGGCAGGAGATTAAAACTGTTGCGAATGCTGTGCTCGGTAAAGTTGGACGACTTCGGCGGCGATATGGACAAATATGTTGGCCAATGTTTATCATTGTCGCAACAGTTGGCGGCTATTAATAAACCGGTTGACGATGAGTTCCTGGCGGCGATAATTCTTCAGGGATTACCTCCTAAATTTGATCCAATGATCATGGCTATGGAGAGTAGTGTAAGCGAACTTACCAGCGACTTCGTGAAGGGGAAATTGCTTCAGGAAACGAAGTGGTCTGATAATTGCAAACATGGAGATTGCCTAGTTGCTGATAAGTCGGGGAAAAAGTTTGGTAAGAAGCGCAAAGAGAAGAAGCCGAGGTGTTGGAACTGCGGAAAGTCTGGTCACGTAAAGAAGGAGTGTACCCAGAAAGGGGCGGCCATGGTCGCGACTCGGTTCTTGGCCGACACGTGGTACGTGGACTCGGGTGCGTCGAGTCACATGACAGGTCGGAGAGACTGGATACACGATTTTTCTACAAGCAGTGTAGAGGTGAACGTGGCGAGTGGGCAGACTTTGAAATGCGTCGGTATCGGTAATGTGTGTTTGAAACTCGGAGATAATGAGTTACGCCTTAAAGAAGTAATGTACGTTCCGGGACTGAGTGTAAATTTACTATCTGTAAATAGTTTAGCGGTTAAAGGGCTTAGAGTGGAGTTTATTGAGTCTACTTGTAAGATTTTTAGGAATAAATCTTGTATAGCTAGTGTTAGGGCTGTTGGCGGTGTATACAAACTGCATACTAACGCGGTAGCTTTAAGTAGTGTAAACAATGAGGTTTCAAAGGAGTCTTGGCACCATAGATTAGGTCACCTGAGTTATGACAGCTTGAAGTCATTGTCACACGTTATTGATTTTCAGAATAATGAAACTGCAAATAATAATTGCGATGTTTGTATTCTTGGAAAACAAATTAGATTTCCATTCAAGAAATCCGGTCGTAACGTAGCGGCTAAGCGTTTGGATCTGGTGCATACGGACTTATGTTCGATTCCTGTTGCGTCCCACTCAGGGGAAGAAGTTGATGATTCCACCAGTGAGGGGAAGTCAAGCGTGCCTGAGAGTGAGGTGGTGGTTGGTGATACAGCTCGGGAGCCTGTCACTGAAGAGCCGGTAGCAGTGAATGTTGAGCCGGTTGTGTCAGCGAGCGGTGATGATGGCGGCGACGACACTTTGGTTTTTGAAGATACCATTGCGGAGGTGGTGGAGTCTCCAGAACCGAGGTACAATCTTAGATCTAGACAACCTAAGGGTTTGTACGCACATGATGAGATCCCAGCTGAACCGCGTACTGTAAAGGAAGCTCTGAGTTCAGGGCAGAGCGACTTGTGGCGACAAGCTATGCAGGAGGAGATTGACTCGTTCAATCAGCATGAGGCTTGGGAGTTGGTGGATAAGCCTATGGGCAAGAATGTGGTTCAGAATAAATGGATCTTCAAAATTAAGTGTGACGCCGAGGGGAAGATAGCCCGGTATAAGGCTAGATTAGTAGCCAAGGGTTTCACCCAAAAGTATGGTGAAGATTATTTAGAAACGTTCTCACCGGTAGTACGGTACAGTTCTTTGCGACTGTTGTTGGCGATTGCCGTAGAGATGGATCTGGACATAGATCATCTGGACGTACAGACGGCGTTCCTCAATGGTAATTTAGACGAGGAAACTTTTATGTATCAACCGGAGGGGTTCATTTCGCCTGGTAGCGAGAGTAAAGTCTACAGATTGAAGAAGGCAATCTACGGACTGAAACAAGCTTCGCGAGCTTGGTATCAGAGGGTGAAGGAAGTGCTTCTGTGGACAGGTTTTGTTCAATGCCAACTTGAACAATGTATCTTCTACAAACGGAATGGTAAGTCGGTTGTTTACATTGCTTTGTACGTGGACGATTTCATCGTGTGTTACAATGATGTGTGCATGGCTGAAAAGCTGAAAGAGAACTTGCGTAAACCATTCAAGATTAAAGACTTGGGTGCGGTTCGACATGTTCTTGGGGTCGCGGTAGAACGTGACAGGGCGAACAAAACTTTCAAGCTTTGTCAGGCACGGTATGTTGAGCGTTTGCTTGACAGTTTTAGTATGTCGGAATGCAAACCAGTCAAGACTCCTTTAGATCCCAATGTTAAGTTTACTGATACGAATGTGTTAGGCGAGGGTACTGTTCCGTATAAGGAATTAATAGGTTCTATTATGTACTTAAGTGTTTTTACACGACCGGACATTACGTATGCGGTTTCATACTTAAGCCAGTTTAATACCTGTCATACTATGGAACACTGGAGGGCTGCGAAACGTGTGTTGAGATATCTAAAGGGGACTCAAAACGTTTGCCTTGTGTTAAATAGGTCGGGTCATGGTAATATAGAGGGGTTTGTAGACGCGGACTGGGGCGGTGATGTACGAGATCGAAAGTCATTTTCGGGGTTTGTTTTCAAGTATGGAGGAAATACCATCTCCTGGGAATGCAGAAAACAAACGTGTGTTAGTTTGTCAAGTACTGAGGCTGAGTACGTTGCTCTTAGCGAGGCAGCTAAGGAGGCACATTTTCTTAGGGACTTGGTGACTGAATTGACTGGTAGTTCTGGGTTAGTGGTTGATTTGTTTAATGACAATCAGTCTGCTCAGAAACTTAGTGTCAATCCAGTGTTTCATAGGAGGACTAAGCACATAGATATTAGGTACCACTATGTTAGGGAGGCTGTAAATAATAATGTAATTAAGTTGAATTATTTGTCTACTCAAGAAATGGTGGCTGATATTTTAACTAAGTCTTTGTGCGCTCCTAAACATAAGTTCTGTGTAGTGAACTTGGGCTTAGGTCTTTAAGCCATTTGAGCCAGTGGTGATGTCTGAGTTCAAACAGCGATTGAGGGGAAGTGTTGAATGTTGACCTTTTTGGTGTTCAGTCAATCACTGTTTGAATCGTCTTTACGTATTCTGTACTACTGTCGTGTATTACTTTAAATAAAGGAATGACAGGAGAATTGTCTTGTCAACGTATCGCTGTGACTGTGCTCATGTGTATTTTCTAAGTGGTTTTAATTTTACAATTACACCTACTGTTGTACAACTCTTTGACTTTGATTGCGATCTACGAAACCCTCTGAACTCTTCTCACAAGAAGTTAACAAACATAGAACCTTCTTTCTGAAGCCGGTTAAAAACCTATATGCTCCAAATAAAAATAAATAAAAAAAAATAAGGATAAAGAACACAATACCCTTCGTATTACCCGCGGTTTGGATTGCTCCACTGAATCCTATGGAAATGGCACTGTACCAAGCCACCTATCGACGACGCACCTGGGTAGGTACATCAGGTAGGCACCGGGAGATCTTCAGTAACATTAAGCGGCTGGGAGACTTCTTGGTGGAGCTGGGATGGCTGGAGTGAACCAGCCGACCTACATAAAACATACATAAATTATTAGCCGCATGGACAACGCCCGTACTGCGAAAAGGGGGAAAAATATGGCACTGTATCGGCGCTCGTCATCAGCAAGCTTAGCCAAGTAGCCATTCTCCAATATTGAACGCTATAGAATAGAAAACTAAATGTATGGGATTGACATAATCTCTTCACGTGATTGGGGAAATTACCGGACACAAAAGACTTCGTCCGCAACGCGCTAGTGACACTTCTGGTATTGCTAGCTTCTATAGGCTGCGGTGACTGACAGTTTGTCATTCCTATATATTCTTTCGTCTATTGTATGTATCATCTTCTTCTTTCTCCTGGCTACTGTCCCAATTTATTTGGGGTCAGCCCTCCTAGTACTTCTGCGCCACGCCGTACGGTTGTGGGTTGTCTCCTCAGTTGTGTTTACATTTTTAGGTAATTTTTTATGGTTTGCATCCAGGTCATTGGTGGTCGTCCACGGCCTCTTCTCCCTTCTTCCAAATTCATCACTCTTTTAATTAGGTGGTCATCATCTCTTCTCACTACACTTACACACAAACTTACTTACTTACTTACTTTTTTTCCTTCTCACTTTCTCACTTTATCACGTGTCCATACCAACGCAGGCGATTCTCCCTAAGTTTTTCATGTATTTTGGCCACCTTAAAAGTACCACGAATATATTCGATATTTATTTTATCCATTTTTGAGACGCCGCCGGACCAACGCAGCATCTTCATCTCGGTCACGTGTAGTTTTTGCTCATCTACCTTTCTCATTGGCCAGCACTCAGACCCATACAATAGAGCTGGTCTTACTGCTCTCTTATAGACATTGCCTTTGATTTTAATTGGCATGCTTACATCACATAGAACACCAGACAGCGACCTCCATTTAAGCCAGGCTTTTTGGATTCTGTTTTGTATGTCTTTCTCAATACAGACTCTGGGCGCTACGATAGATCCAAGATACTTTAATTCTTCAACTCTATTAAGGGGCATGTTTTCGATAGATGGGCATGGGATAACACCTACGTTGGCACTAGAAAAGTTACAATACATGTACTCGGTCTTCTGTCTACTCACTCTCAACCCTTTACTCTCCAAGGCCTTCTGCCATAATGTTAAGTCCGATTGCACTTCTGCTAATGATTC
Organism: Furcula furcula; assembly: GCA_911728495.1. Classification (NCBI taxonomy): domain Eukaryota; kingdom Metazoa; phylum Arthropoda; class Insecta; order Lepidoptera; family Notodontidae; genus Furcula; species Furcula furcula. The sequence goes on from OU452269.1 coordinate 6,982,463, forward strand.
AGCTATAAGCACCACATCATCAGCGTATAGTACTGAGTACGGTGCTGGTTTCTGTATGTAGCATAGTCCATCACCAGGTTAAATAGTAGAGGGCTCACGATCGAGCCCTGATGTACACCTACTCTGACTTCAAATGGTTCACTTGTACCCGCTGGGCTGACCTCTCTTGTAATTATATTATGGTACAGATCTTTAAGGAGCTCTATATAAAGCTCCTGCACTTGTTGTGCTCTCAGTGCCTGCCAGATAAGCTCTCGCGGTACACGGTCGAACGCTTTTTCAAGGTCTATAAAGACCATGTGAAGATCTTCTTTGCGGGACTTGTACTTCTCCACAAGTATTTTTACTGAGTGAATCGCATCTATAGTACCTACACCACTGGTAAATCCACACTGGTTTGGTGTAATTTTTGTTAGCCGTTTCACAAGAACACATTCTCAGATCTTAAGGGTGTGAGTGGTTAGTTTTATTCCCCTATAGTTTCCGCAGTCTGCAACATCTCCTTTGTTCTTGTAGAAAGGTATTAAATTACTAGCCCTCCACATATTTGGTACTTTGGTAGTTATAAGAATTTTATTGAATAACATTGTCAACCATGCTACGCCAGTGCTGCCCATATTCTTCCACAGTTCGGCTATTGTATGTATGTACTATAAAAAAGGGACGTTCGATTGAATTTAAATCAAACTTCAAACTAGGTTCAAAATACAATCTTAATCATATCAGCCTGACTCTCCATCTGCATTTACCAGTTTACTTAAAAATAATTTAAATAAACACGTCTTAAGAAACAGATGTCCACACGCCCACCGCATAAAAGTGTCATATTCATATTAAAAAATAAAAAAAAACCCGTGTTGCCAACCCCAAAAAACTATTAAAGAACGAAAACGGAAGCGCCCCGCCTACGGAACCCTTTTAAAAAATAATAAAATAGTCTATTGTAGGGCTCTGTATAATGCGCGATTGATACAATAGGACTTTTTTTTTAAAGAACGCATTTTTTTTCCATTCACGCATCTGGCTATCGAACTTGATTCTTTATGAATTTAACTATTTTATTATTTGCAAATGGCGTGTCAATATTGCCAGCATTTATGTGTTTTATTTAATAATTTAAGACATTTAAAGTCCAGCGACTCCCAAGATTCTCTTTCCACCTTCCATAACTGTTGAAATAAGCATCATCGTCATAATCAGCCCAGGAAATCTACTGCTGAACAAAGGGCTTTCCCTTAGGAGGGAGTGATACGTGATAGGTAATCCAATAGAAAGACGCTGCTGCCCGTCTTCTTGTTTTCCCTTATTCGCCTCTTACTACACCCAATAGGAGGAAATGGGTGTTTGCATAGAATATGAATCAGTATAAGTACTATAGAATGCTTAATTCAAGTAAGAACATGTAGCCACGAGTAAGAACATAAAAATACATAAATATCAGGTACACGACAATAGGTACTATACCTTTAGACTTTCGCGTTCCATTATCAAACTTTATTCTAATCGGGAATTAGATTCTGCTTGTGACCACTGCTGGTGCAACCCGGCCGAAACGTCAAGCCAAAATATAAGGTAAATCGCGTTAATTCCCGATTAGAATAAAGTTTGAGGTACTATACCGTCAGTTGTATCGACATTTGCGCTTGTGACAGATCAAACCCATCACTACATATTACTTACATAACAATATAACTCTTATAACATAACTTTAAATAGTTCAATTCACCTGTCTCTTAGAGGAAAATCTGCCTAAGCTTTGTTTAAGGGGACCATAGACAAACGCGTACTCTATTCTTAAAATTTAAACTCTACACCACGGGCAAAATAATAAGGTTGAAAAGGGAAAAAAGATCCTCTTGCTTGCCATTTTGATTAAGCTTAAACAAAATAAAGATACCTAACCACTGTTAGTACCCTGGTTTCTTACGCTAGGGCCTCTAGGTTACATAGCCCGAGGGCCGGAGAGGCCAACACACCGCGTCAGTGCCCTACCACGTCAAAAACAATGGCAGTGAAGGAATTCCCACACGCGTAGGGTTGCCGCATGCAGGTGCACTAAAATTAAATTATATTTAAACACTAGCTGACCCACGCAGCTCCGCCTGCGCTATTTTTACGTTAACCAAACTTTTAATAACAGACATTCGCATCGAATACATAACCTCCTTTTTTATAGTCGGTTAAAAACTGGGACCCACTTTTTACTTGCTCTCCGAAGCACGGACCCATTTAGTTCAAATGGCGTTAAACGGTCACCCATCTATTTAATGACCTTACCTAACGTTGCTTAACCCGATCGATGACAAAACCTTGATAACAACTCTCTATGAGTGTTTACTTACTAATATTTATTATATTATAAAGAAAAATTTATAAAATCGGAAAAAGCGTATAACCAAGTACCCATTTTGACTTTAATCCCCTCTCCCAAAAGAACCGTGCTAGATTACGGGATAAAAAGTATCCTATGTCCTACCTCGTAGTAAGATATCAAATCATGCCAAGTTTCATTTGAATCCATTCAGTAGTTTCGGCGTGATGCTCAGCCGTGATACAGACAGACAGACAGACAGACAGACAGACAGACAGACAGACAGACAGACAAAAATTAAAAAAATTACATTTTCGGCCTCAGTATCGGTTATAGAATGCCCTCCAAATATAATTTTCAAAATATCTTCAATGTACAGAATTGGACCTGTTACAGTTTTATTATAAGTATAGATTCATATTAGCAATTACAGATAATTCAAAATGAGATATGTCTAAGAACATTAATTTATAAATAGGTAAGTAAGTACGGGCGGGCGAGCGCTTGCCTTGGAAACAAGGTGCGCAGGTTCGAACCCCGGCTTGCACCTCTGATTTCTTCAATGAATCATGTGCGAATCATCTTTGTGCGATTGTTACTAGCTTTCGGTGAAGGAAAACATCGTGAGGAAACCCGCATGTCTGAGACAGCCTAACTAGCTTTCGAATGACGTGTGAAGTCCGCCAACCCGAACTTGGCCAGCGTGGTGGACTATGGCCTAAGCCCCCTCATCTTGAGGGGAGGCCCGTGCCCAGCAGTGGGACATAAACAAAGGCTGGTATTATTATAAGTAAGTACGGAGTTGTTCGATACGCTGCTCGAGTCAACTCGTGCGCGGGTGCTGCTTGGGGGGACTGGTCGATTACTATCCCTTTAACCTTTTAGTTTGTTGTAATTTATTTTCTCCCTTGCTTTATGTTTCTAACGGAAGGACACATTATCGCTAATGTTGATCTAACAGTAACAAGACAAACCACTTTTTTTTAAAGTGAAAAAATGACAAGCCCGCTGAGTTTCTTGCCGAATCTTCTTAGTTGAGGCCGCGTTGTGATCTGGTGGTAGCTTTTAAAAAATTGACCATTCAAAAGTGCTAAGCCTATTTGTTCGGTGATGCATTTTTTGTCACGATATAGTCATAATAAGTATTTATGACTAACGGTAAATTTCGCAGTCTAGCAATTCTTCCATAAGTACTTAATCCCTTTGAAACGCAACAATGGACAATTGGCTATTTGTATTCACCACCCTGTGACTCTTACTACGTCATCAGTCCACCTAGTGGAGGCCTGCCTACGCTGCGTCCTCCGGTTCGTGGTCGCCACTCGAGAACCTCTTTTCCATAACAGTTATAAGTGCTTCGAGCGATATAGCCCTCCTCAACACGTTATACGAATATAAAACTTGCTTTCTTGGCAAGTGGCAGCCCTGTTAACAAGGTAAAAACGCAAAGGCATATTTGTCCCTCTGTCCCGTCTCCGTGAGCCGCAAGAAGTAAGATATTTTTGTCGCAAAAAGATGCAAGAAACTTTAGTATGGAGCGGCACATCAAAGCGTGCTTCTCTCCAAAGATCACCGAGCGACGAAGGATGCTGTTTATATGGGCTAAGAACTTATGAGGCTGGGAACTATAATGCTAAGTTTAAGTAAGTGTATGTTACAGTTGATATTTCGTAGACTATTTAAAGTAATGTTTAGTGTTTTTTTAGAGAGAGCAGAAACAACTAATAAAAAATGTCCTCTTTACTACTACGACTATAGCGGACAATCGGTCACAAGATCAGCCATCCACGTGCAGTGGCGTGCACAGAGGGTAGGCAAATAAACGAAATTGGCTTGTTTAAACTATTATATGTATATTATTATACCATTTTAAATATTCAAAAGATAGCAGGTTCTATCGACATATTAATTACCATTTAAAAACTGTAATAAGATTATTCAGAGAGTCCAGGCATACAAAAAGACTTTGCCTACCCTACGATTTCTCTAAATAATCTTAATTTAAAAATATTTGTACTGACATGGTATTATCGTGATTTTTTAAAATGTAAATGGATACGTCTATAATTTTAGCTAATTCAAGGATATTTGTGGTGGCACACTGACAAATAGTTTAGAGTAGGTACAGATAACTCGCAGATATTTTTGCCTACTTTCTGTGCACGCCACTGTCCACGTGGTAGTTATTATAGTGTACTAGCAATGTACTAGCAATAGCGGGCGAAGCCGCACTTCGCCCGCTATTTTTTTACAAAGTTTACCAACCCCTACGCAAACCCCCAAAGGGTGTTTTTGAAAATTCGCGAAACACGTATTGATTTATTTTATTTAGAGAATCTTTTCAGTAAATTTCAAGTCTATCGAACTATAAAATAAAAAGAAGAAAACACCACATTTAACCACTTTAGGAATCGAATTTTCAAAAACCCTTTCTTAGTGGATGCTTACGTCATGTTATGAAGAACCTACTGTCCAAATTTCAGATTTCTAGGTCCAGCGGTTTGGCCAGTGCGTTGATGAATCAGTCAGTCAGTCAGTCAATCAGGACAAGTAATTTTATATGTATAGATAATTGCTTGCGTAGACACAAGTGCACTCTCACTTCCTTTAACCTCTTACAATCCGATGGGACGGAAGACTGACACGACCGGGTGAGGACAGGCGCAGGATCGACTTTTTACATGCCCACCCGACGCATGAATCAACTTACTTTACAGACAATCAGTTGTTCAGAAAGTTGTTTTTCCCCAAGGGTTTCAAGCCCGCGACCTCCCGTTTGCAAAGCAAGCAGTTTTCCACTGCGCAACGGGCCACACGAATTCTCGCCAAAAATGTACGGGAATTACCGAAACTAAAACTGTGAAGCGTTAAGTAAGCTAGTTGAAGCAGAACATGCCGATAGAATAGAATGAATTTTATTCCACAAACATTACATACTATTGGTACAACAAATTTAACTATAGTATAGCACGTCTGTGTGAAATAGGTCCCACTCGGCTTAAGTTGTGCTGAGGAATAAGCCACAACACAGCGCTGGTTTTCAGGGGCAAGCCCTAAGTGACCCCAAGAATCTTCTGTTCCAATTATCTGTTGTCTGAAAAGTAAGATAATCCATGCGTTGGATAGGCATGTAAAATTTCGGTCATGCGCCTGACCACTCTCCGCACGTGTCGGCGTTCCTTCCCATCGGATTGTGTGAGTAAAGGAAGAGGTATTACACCTCTGTATCCATTGCAACTTTCAATCAGGGTACGCCGAGACGATCCATTGTGTACGGATCTTAAGTCAAGTTTAAAAAGAATATCAAGAAGACACACCTTCGCTGATGCTGATCTAACTGTAACAAGAGAAACACTGTTTAAAAAAAGTGAAAAAATTACAAGACCGCTGAGTTTCTTGCCGGATCTTCTCAGTTGAGGCCGCGCTGTGACCCGGTGGTAGCGTTTTTAAAAAAAGAAACGATCGTTCAAAAGTGCTAGCTTGAAATAAATAATTTAGATGTTTTTTTAATTTACTTCTCTAACTTATGAGGAACGTCTCTCCGCAGTTTTAGAGATTTCGAAAATTCCCATTAATTTTTGGTGTAGAATTTTCAACTCCTAAAACCAAAAGTAGGTCGAGAAATCAGAAGCTTTAATATAAAAACTTTAAAAAAGCCCTGCAACGTAACTAATTAAAGTTTAATCAATCACAACAGGGGTTAAAGAGAAATTGTAGTAATTTGTCGATATACTTCGCAGCGGGTTCCGTGTGAGCGCGTGGCAGAGTTAATAGCTTATTTAGGGGTCCGTATTGTAATAAAACCCTTGTTATAATCTATTGTATTCTTGTTTGTAGTTAATTAGTAAAACTTTTGCCGGTGAGCAGATTATAAAGCAGTTACCAAGTTGTCAAACGCGTATCCTATTTAAAAAAATATTGACTGTTTCCTCCCCCTTAGAAGGGAGGGATTTCCATAATTCCCACGCTTGGCAGGCGGATCGCAGTATATATACCATCGATTTAATATATAAACTAGATTTGGTGTCTCGGTTCAAAAAGTGGTAGCGAGAAATTGCGCCCTTGTGTCGCTATTTCTTTACAAGCTACATCCTGACAACTTTATTTTTACCGATAGGAGTGTCGCTACTGTCTATATGAAACAGTCAAATTACAAGTCATTATCATTATAAAATCGTTAGTTCACGTTTCCGCCACCAGCACAGATAAGTTTGCAACCTCAGCGACCACATTTTAGATGTCATTTTGTTCGTGAATGTTTATCTAGTTTATATATTATATCGATGATATATCCAATAAAAAGACGCATCTGCCCGTCTTCTTGTTTTCCCTTAGTCACCTCTTATGACACCCAAATAGCTATTATTTCCCCCACGAGCAACAATGGGAGATTTTAGTAGGTAGGAATCCCACCCTTCGAATCGTCTTCTCCCACACTGGAGGTAAAGTATCTTTTCTGAAGATTTTCCCTACCGTTAACAAAAAAGATGGTAGGTCAGTACAAGTTCTGGTCCCTTGTACTGACCTGGTAGATACTCTGCCGCCAACATTACTGTAAGAAGGACACTGAAACGTCCTTATCCTGAGCCTAAATTGTTTAAAAAATGGTCTTTTCAGGATTTGAATATGATAGACAGTTCCAAAAGTCTTCTGTCTTTATCTGAACTTCGATGTTAGAAAGAGAATAGCTATAAGTATTCAAAGTCAAAGTCAAAAATATTTACTTATTTCAAATAGGCTTAACGCTAGCACTTTTGAATGGTCATTTTTTAAAAGCTACCACCGGATCACAACGCGGCCTCAACTGAGAAGATCCGGCAAGAAACTCAGCGGGCGTGTCGATTTTTCACTTTTTTTCAACATTGTCATGTTGCAAATAGTGTGTCCTCTGCCGTTCGAAACATAAAACAAGGGAGAAAAGAAGAAAGAAATAAATTACGATAAAATTACAATATATTAGAAATAGATTTAACTATGACAGTCCAAAAAGTCTTTCATCTTTATCTGTACTTCGATGTTAGAAAGAGAGACAGCTATAGTTTATGTGAGTTATCGAGGCTATTATACTGCACTTTATAATTACGACTTTGAAATGAACAAAAACGTTAAAAAGTCGTCGAATGTCAGTAATTTTAGTATCAGATTATGCGCACGCGCCGAGCACCATGGTCCTATAGGTTTTTTAACTACACACCTTAATTCCATGGTGTTGTATTACGCGTAATTGTATAGTACATTTGAATAGGTTCATAGGAACATTTGATGTTAAAAATGTAAAAGAAATATTATTGTCAAATCGAAACACTTCCACAGTTGAACAAAAAGTCTCCCGCTTGGCAGGCGTCTTGGGGACCGCAGTATACGTGGTGGTAGGTAATCCAATAGAAAGACGCTGCTGCCCGTCTTCTTGTTTTCCCTTAGTCGCCTCTTACGGACATCAAACGGGAGGGGATTGGGGGGGGGGGGGTTGCTATTCTTACGCAGACACCCAACGGGCACGGGCTTGTGCATGGCACCTTCCAGGTCGGACCTTCCAGGTGTGTAAACATTGCTGTGTTCCGGTGTGAAGGCACTGTAGCTGAAATTACCGGACACAAGAGACCATAGTCTCTTAACGGTCGGCAACACGCTAGTGATTGTTCTGGTTTTGCTGGCATCCATAGGCTGCGGTAACTGCTTACCATCAGGCGGACCGTATGCTTATTGCCATTTTTTTTAATATATATATTAAGACACCAACAAGATACAAGCTTTACAAAATATGATGCTTATTTTAAATAGACTATAGGTAAACCGCGATAAAATCCGTAAAGGTAGTTTCTTTTCAATATACAGGGTGTAAGGGACATCGTACCGAAAACCGATACCAGGGATCCAGTACATGATTCTGAACATTCTAGTGTTGAAATTTTTCATCGGCTTTTTCATGAATTTCCATAAAAAAAAAAACACTTTTTTTAAATAAAATTAGTATAATATCATTATTGGTATAATAATAAAGCATAATTTTAATTTATATACAATAAATTACTTATTTGTGGAAAATTTATTTAATTATTTATTTATTTATTCTTTATGCACTAAAACTGTACATAGGCAATTAATTAATAGGCAATGAACTATTATTATTTTAGAAAATTAGCAATGTAATTTGAGAAATAAATATTATTCCGCATATATTCATTACATGCTCGAAAATTAATAAGTCAGTCATTTGGCATTTTCCATATAAATGGTTTCTGTAATGTTGTAACGGACATTATTTAACATCTTATAAATTTTTCTTCGGTACGATGTCCCTTACACCCATTAGACTATAGGTAGTCAAGCAAGACCTTTACAAGTGCCCATGGATTGTACAATATAAAAGTTGAAAAGCAGACGAAATAAGAGATGAGATTTTGGTGGTATAAAAAAAGAACTTTTTACCAAGTGGTGTAGTAGCAACTAGGCAGAGCCTCTACTATGTTAACCAGATAACTGATACAAACTACACCTACTACTACTACTACTACTACTTATACACTTACAGAAATGTAAATAATCAAACAGACATGTAAACAGATATCCTGAATGGGAATCAAACCCCCTAGGGTTTCTTGTCACTAGACCAATGGGTTCGTTTCCACCACTCTACTAGCCTCTACTTTTGCCTTAAGTTAGTGCAGATCTATTCTTTTGGGGCCTAGACTTCCTTTGCCGCCGTACTAGCGGAGACTCTGAAGAGGCCGGTGGTGGGATTGCGACCCCCATCTCCGTGAGCGCCGTGTCAGTTCCCCGGGGGCTATAATGTGCCCCCCGACGGTGGACTCAAAGGCAAGGCACTGAGAGGTTCTGGAGCAGATTCCACCAGAAACCCAGGTTCCTCTCATGTGCTGATGCGACAGGGTTTTTAGTGGGCAAGAATCCCACATACCCCGGTCGACCTAATTGAAGGTTTCTCCGCGAGAAAAATAGAGATCTATTCAACTACCTAAAGACCTACTACTAAAGCAGAAAAAAACTACAAATACGAAATATATTCAAGTTATTTTACAAAAGGTATCAAAATCACAATGGTTGTAAGAGTACACCTCTCTTCCTCGCTATTTCTATGGGGAAGGGGGTGTGGTCAACCAAAAAAACCTTTTATGGACCCTTAGCAAGTCGCGTTGATTCCATTGTGAGCTCCCGTTCTCGTGTATTGAGTAGTCCACAAAATATATTTGCAAACAAAATATTTGTGTTGACCGTTTTCGTTTGAATAAGGCAATTTTATGGAGATTTGTAGAATTTTATATAGGTATCTAATCCAAAATACCACAGTGCCTGAATACGAGGGTTTTTGACCTGTGTGTCATGCCAGTGATGACATATAGTACCTACTGAGAATTGGTCCTTAACTGTTGGCCTTTTAGATAAGCTCAAAGTCACACAACGAGCTATGGAGAGAGCTATGCTCGGAGTTTATTTATGCGACAGTATCCGGAATGAGGAGATTTGCTGAAGAACCAAGGTCACCGACATAGCTCTTACAATCTGCAAGTTGAAGTGGCAATGGGCAGGCCACATCGCTCGAAGAACCGATAGCCGTTGGGGAAGAAAGGTTCTCGAGTGGGGACCACGAACCGGAAGACGAAGCGTAGGCAGACCTCCCACTAGGAGGACAGACGACATTGTGCGTGTCGCAGGCAACCGGTGGATGCAAATAGCCAATTGTCTTTCATTGTGGCGTTCTAGGGGGGAGGGGAGGCCTATCTTCAGCAGTGGACGTATTTGAAATGCTACTGACAATGATGATCTAGTTAGTCATCTTTTATGTAGGTCTTACCTATAGATATCCGACAGTTGATCGATTTGATTCCCACATTGCATGGTGACGTTTGCCAAATGGTAAGCGACCTGCCTCCCCATGAATTTTTGTCGATTCAGACGGGCGTATTGGTCTTGTGGTTAGACACCCTGGCCACTACTCAATAGGTCATGGGTTCGATTCCCACGAAGTGTCTGAGTGTTGTTTATCTATTTAAGTATTTATTTACAAAAAGTATGTAAGTATTAGTATCAGTTGTCCGGTTTCCATAGTACAGGTGCTGCATAGTTTGGGATCATATGACCGTGTATGGATTGTCCAAGAACATTATTATAACTATTTACTTTGAAACAAACTTATCGAGGTCTCAGGAGACCTTCGGGCTGGTAGCTTTTACTGCCAGCGTATAAGCTTGGCCATACAGAGAAGAAACGCTGCCAGTCTCTTGGGTACCCTCCCAGAGCGGCGACAACTTGGAGGAAGTTTTTTACATACTTAGTTTATGTATGTTTGTAAATAAACTGTAAAATGTAGTAGTTAGAGAATAAGATTTTTGAAACATTTGAATATTTATATTAAGTAATTAAATTGCGTAACTCACTTTTACTCATTTTGGCCCTTATGTCTTTAAAGTAAACAAGTAGGTCCACTAAGTACAGTTAATTACTGATATCAGCCTACATTTAAACTTATCAAGTTCAGTTAACCAGTTCTGTTCGCGTGTTGACTGCACCATTGACATTTATATTAACTTAATTGACAGTAAGATTCATTGGACCAGTTTATATTGATGTAATAACCATTTTTTGCCCGACTGTCCCAGAAACAGGGCTATGTTTTTCGGGAGTATGTAGGTATGTATGCTTATAGTCTACTGTAGGGCTAATGTGAGTACCTTTGCAGAATGAGGATAAGTACTATTGATAGAAGCAGATTTTGTAAAGGTGAAAAAGAGTCAATGCGACACATATTGTGTGGCTGCGACGCTCTTGCGAGACGTAGGTTGAGTCATCTGGGAGTAGCCTATCCTGCACCTGATTATGATTATGTACAGCTCCAAGCTGGCGCAATCGTTGCGTGCCTGAGGGAACTCTTCGACACGCCAGCAACAGAGTGGCTAGGGCATGCACAATGGATCCAACTGGGTCGAGGTGCGTTCCAGTAGTTACCGGGTCCGATTGTTTTAGCCACCAACAATAGAATACCACCAGACGTCGCTGGAAATCGAACCCACTAAGTCAACAGTCGAACCCCTTAATAATAATAAAAAATTGCTCAATGCAGAAATTGAATCCGCGACTTTTACTCATACTTAAAACACTGCACTACGCTATCATCGAGATACAATAAGATCCGTGGATTATTGAAGCGCCCTCTACAATAATTAAGTTTTAAATCCCCGTGAACTGTTAGCTTTTATTAGATCACAATGGGGCACAAACACCGTGCTCAGTGGGACACCGTACGACTAAACAACATTAGTGCCACTGTGTTATAATGTGTTTCACAAAAAGATCAACGCTCATCCTTAATGATTGGCTCAAGTCAAAGGCGGTAGCGGGAGCGGGTGAATTTATTTAAAAATCCATGGTATTTTTTTGTTGATATGAAATATTGTTTGGTTGCGATTCTATCTGATGCTAACTGATGATCGGTCGTGGATAGGAGTGCAATAACAATTAAACAAAACAAGCAAAATACCTCTATGTTAAAGGTATCAATGTGTTGCAATGTGCAAGCCGTAATTCGTCATTCTGACAAAATTCCATCGCATTCTGACATTAAAGTCACAAGTACGATTAATCTTACTCGTACTTTCTGACGCGTAATGATGCGTAATGTTCATATCTGGTGGTTCCATAGTGGGCCGCACCTGGGTCAGACTGGCACTAGATAGAGTGGAGTGGCAGAAGTTGGATACGGATACGGATACGGATACGGAATACGGATACCCAAAAATAAATAAATTTATGAATATTTGTAATTGTAATAATAAAATTATTTTCCTCAATAATGTTTACAATAATATACTTAATTGAATTCGCAGAACATGCTTACTAATAATTTTTAATGAAATTTGTAATGCAATATTTTATATGTATATTTAATTGTTTTATTGTCTAATTAATTGTTTAATTATTAATTAATTTAATTGTTTCGAGAAATAAAGGCTATTAATAATAAATAATGTTCATATCTAAGCCATTGCTAAACTGGGGTCTGATACCTTCCTCATTCTGAATGCTGAGAAGGCTTACGCCATAATCCACCACGTGAGCCAATCAGACAACTATTGACAACTTTTTGCCTTCGCCGCCACACAAAAATGGCGTCCAATGTCCAATCGTTCATGTAGCTGGTCCACTATCAATTTGCTATTCCATCGGCTCATGAGACCCGGACCCAGGCTCCCCGGTGGTATCTACACCAGGAGCAAGGGCTCCTGGCGTAGATCCCACCCACTAAGACCCAGGCACTGATGGCAGTGTCTTGCCTTTGAGCCCGCCGCCGGGGGGTGCATTATAGCCCCCCGGGAACCTGTCACGGTGCTCATGGGGACGGGAGTCGCAACCCCGCCGCTGTCCTTCTCGAAGTCACCGCTTCTCGAAGTACTCAATGGACCTCCTTGGACCTACACTCTGAACGTCCAGCGACCCCGCAGGACTGTGGAAGTTCCTGCCTTAACAGTCCTTTGCACATGAGACCTAGTAAACGCATTTTAGTATTAATAATAACTGGGTTTTAATACTAAATCGACTACAATGCAAAGCGGCTATCAGAATGACCTTAAAAACTTATCCTCCTACATACCTCTTGCACAAAATACTGAGAGTACAGAAGGCAAGCCTCATACAACGAGCGCACGAGCAACGCACACATAGACAGCGCTGACGGACACGATTTTTTTTAATTTTAATTTTTAATTTATTTTCAAAAAACACACAGTTTTACAATACACAATTACAAACTAGACACAACAATAAACATTCTTAAAAGAATTACCAGGGGTTCCCAAACTAGGCACAGCCTGTATCTTGGGAAACCAGCTAAGAAGTGGACATCAGAATTTAAACAAGACTTGTTTAGAAGAAGTGTTTAGATAAGCTTGAGAATGTGCGACAGTGTATATGTGCGTATGTCAGTGTGTGTACGTTTGTGTATGATAGGCAAAGGAGTACCTACTAAATCCGAATTTGAGAGGTTTATCTATTGATACATAGAGATTCTGTTTGATTATAATCCAGACTTAAAAGCAACTTTGTCAATTTTTCCTTAACTTCCTTCACAGAAAGAACACTCAAATTATTACGAGATGTAACAGCATTGTACGTTGCCAAGAAACAGACGCGAGCAAACCTTTTTGCAAAGGTGGTTTTAACTGTGGGGGTAGGTACCCTGAAAACGCGTTTTTCCAAGAGTTTTTTATAATCTGGCGATTTAAGAAGCGACTTATGAACAGATAGACAGGCCTTTAAAATATACAATTGCCTAACACGCAAAACTTTCATGGTACAATAAAGTGAATCCGTCGGAAATCTAAAAGTTTTCCGTAGCATTACCTTTAAAATTCCACGTTGAGCTCTTTCTAGAACAATTAGATGCGTTTTTGCTGCAGACCCCCAAATCCCAATACAATACGTGATAATTGATTGACACACTGCATAGTAAACAGTTTTTAAGGTAGCAAGGTTTGCCGAGCGTCTTAGGATTCGCATGATCCTCATTAATTTTCTCACTTTCCCTGCCAGTCCATTTATGTGGACCTGAAAGGTTAGATGCTCATCCAGCACTATGCCCAGATACTTAATATTCGTTGTACGCTGAAGTACGATACAGTTACATGAGACAGCTGAGTCTATAGAATGTGAACAGGAATGGATGTGTAGATTGAGGCGCTTGTCGGGACTTGACGCAGCGGTCTTGTGAAAACAAACAAATTTAGTCTTACTAGAATTAAGTGTAAGAAGGTTTCGTTCTAACCACTTGGCAATACGAGTCATACCCTTATCCGCGACAGAAAAAACGTTTTCCCAAGTAGATCCCCGGAACAGAACCACGGTGTCGTCAGCGTAACAGATAAGCTCCGCACAAGGGATTTCCAGGTCATGTAAGTCATTCATATATATAAGAAATAGCGTGGGTCCGAGAATACTACCTTGTGGGACGCCAAAGTTAACTGGCAGCGGATCGCTTTTAAGACCATTAATCTGCACTAGTTGTTGTCTGTTTGATAGATAACTCGTGAACCAGTCCAATGCAACCCCACGTATACCGATTTTTTCCAATTTTTTTAGGAGAATAGGCACTGAAACGGTATCGAACGCCTTGGCCAGATCTAGAAAGACTGCTAAGCAACTACGCCCTTTATCAAGGTAGCTAGATGTAAGATCAGTAAGTAATGCCACTGCGTCACTCGTAGATTTTTGTCTCCTGAAACCAAATTGTTTATCTGACAACAGGTTCTGCGTTTCCAAATAGTTAACGAGCCTCTTGTTTACTATTTTCTCCAAGATCTTGGAGAAAGCAGTCAGAAGAGAAATAGGCCTGTAATTTTTCGGATCATCTGTTGCTCCATCTTTGTGAATTGGTGTAATGGAAGCCACTTTCCACATTGACGGAAAGAGGCCAGCTTGTAAACTTAGATTAAAAATATGAGACAATGGCGTCAAAATCTGTTTCCTAGTAGCCTTCAATAAGCTGTTTGTAATCCCGTCCAAACCAGGAGAACAATCGATTTTTAGTTGGCCAATTAGATCATTTATTTCCTCGACATCAGTTGGCTTAAAGAAAAACGATCGTAAAGGGCCATCATTTGTGTCTATTTTACCCGCCAATGTATACTCGCTTTCACCCGTTTTGGCGAGGATTTCTTGAGATAGTTCTTGACCAATCGACGCAAAGTATTTATTACAGACATTCAGAGATGTTGCAGAGTCAGTAGTGATTGATAACAGCTGATTATTGTTCTGGTTTTTCTGCTGAAGATGACATATTGACTTTACTGTGTTCCAAAGTTTTTTGGGATTCATCTTGGACAATTCGAGTTCACTAGCTTCATGTTCTGTTTTTACTTTTCTGAGAATCTCGTTGCAGTAGTTCCGATACCTTTTAAAGGAAGCTTGCAATATTATGTCATTAGGAAATTGTTTAGTTTTAGAGTGGAGATGGTCACGGTGACGAATACAACGCAACAGGCCAGGTGTTGCCCATGGACATAAAGTATACTTAGAACGGCTGATCCGGATACGTTTTGCGTTAGAATTGACTGCAGCAGAGAAACGATTAAAGAAAGTCTCAACAGCTTGATTAACATCAATTTGTTCTGTCACAGCCCTCCAATCCACTGAATTTAACTCATTTGCAACCTCTTCGTAGTTAATTACCGTTTTAAACCTATTGGAAGAGTTACGTTTCTTATTTGTTGACCAACCAATTAGGACTGGGAAATGATCTGTAATGACGGTTTCACATACGAGACCCACTGCCTGAGTCGTTGATCTTATAAAAATGTGGTCTAGACAAGCAGTCAATCTAGTGGGTTTGTTGATAGCCGGACTGAGACCGTGCTGACTTAATACGTTTAAATAATCGGATGGATCATGTTTAGTTTTGTCTAGTGATAAAATGTCAATATTTAGATCGCCAGCTAATGCTAAGCAAGTTTTACTTGACAAACTATTTAGTAGGTCATCGAGTGAAAAAATGAATCTGCTAGTGTAGTTAAAGGAAGGTGATCTATAAATGCCTAAAATGGTAATAACTTTCGGAATGTCCACAATGAGTCCACATGCATCAGTCAGATCGGGTTCAGATACTGAAGCGCTCCAGCAGTCTTTCACATAAACCACAACTCCACCATTCTGATTGATGTTGTTAGATGTAGAAAAGGATAAGTAACCTGAGATTTCCCCTATAACAGCCATGTCCGTGAGTCTGCACTCGGTAAGGACGATAACGTCTATGTCCAACTTTATCCGATGTAGGAGAGTCATAAAAGCATCAAAGTTTTTACTAATGCTTCTTATGTTAAACGTAAGTAGCCTGAAGTTATATTTGTCCACAATAAAATCTTTACAAAACTCCGGTGTACTCGAAACACACGTAAGGTCAAGCGTAGAGTCAATATTATTTGCTAGGTCAATGTTATCCATAAAATGAGTAAATTATTACACAGCGTACGGGATAGTATTCAAGAAATAAATGTGTTAGATCTATGTCAGTGTGATAAGTGTAGAGTTTATGATGCTTTATAATGAATTTATATATTCTTGGCAAAGCAATGCATCCATTACAGATAGTAACAACTAACAAATCATTAAATAATACTAGACGAGATTGGGGAAAATTCAAAACCAGACGAGGCTCAATAAGTTGCTTCCTTATAATGAGTGCAGAGTTATTTCTGTGAAGGAACCTAAGTAATACTGACACTAATACGAGTATATATCTAAACACTGTGCCAAGGAACACAGAAAAAACTGTCTTATAAATCAACAGTATACCAAAACAGACATACATATTTTTATCATTATTGATACTTAAAAGTAAATCAATTCTTGAGTTACAAAGCAAAAATAGGAACAGTCTATGACAAATATTAAATATTACAAATAAAATTCCACTCTTATTACATTTCACGAAGAGAATAGAACAGTTTTTAAAATGGAATGTGAATATATTGCCTGACAGTGTCAAAACATTAAATGATACTATGTAACCTGATTTGAGGAAATTCAAACATAGATGAGGTACAACAATTTGCTTCTGTATACAGAGTAGGGAGTGGTTTCTGTAAAAGGACCCAAAGAATGTGGATATTAATATGAGAATAAACTTAAATACTATTACAAAAAACACTGAAAATTCTATTATATTAATCAACAGTATATAGCAACAAAAATATTGAAAAAGCACTAAAAGATTTGTCATGTTTATCAACAGTATATAGCAACAAAAATACACCTTTTTAACATTGATTATAGTTAAAAATAAACCAATTCTTGAGATACAAAACAACGATACAAACTGTCTGTTACCAATGTTAACCGGTTACGATATCTCGGTATATCGCGGTTTAGTGCGAGCGAATTATTTTATTATTATTTATTATTAGTTTTTATTTCCGTTCTTCCAGTTTTATTCTCAACAATCAATCAAAAAACTAGATACGAGTGCCACTATCACGATATTTTTTTCGCATAAGCCAGAGTTGATAACCCTAACGCGACCGCCGAGCGTAGGTATGAAAAGCGCCAGCCCTGAGCCCGGGGCTATAAGCAACGGGCAACGTTCGGAGTCGCTGGACGTTCGGGGTGTGGGCCCTTTGAACATCCATTGAGTACGGCGGCGACTCCGAGGAGGACGGTGGCGGAGTTGTGACCCCCGTCCCCATGAGTACCGAGTCAGGTTCCCGGGGGGCTACAATGCGCCCCCCGGCGGCGGGCTCAAAGGCAAGGCACTGAGGGGCCCCTGGTGCAGATCCCACCGGAGAGCCCGGGGGTCTCCCCTCTCATTTGCCGATGCTGAGTGCCGACAGCCACGTGGGTTTTAGTGGGTAAGAATCCCACATACCCCGGTCGAGCCCCACAGCTCCCGGGGATCTTTGGAAGATATCGCCCGCGTCAAAAAAAAAAAAGGTATGAAAAGCGAGGTACATACATGAGCTTGCCTTCTGTACTCTCAGTATTTTGTGCCTCTTGTGACTTGCGCCACGCGCTAAGGCGGTGTTCACACGTCGCCCGCTGAGCACATTAGCATCGTGTCCCGATAGGCGCCCTGCTGTCTCCCATTGTGGCCCCGGCCTAATCGCGATCTCAACAGCTCTCGATAAGCCAGCTACTGACAGAATACTTAATTGGGTTCTTTACATTAATAATAATAATGTTCTCCATGCCGTATCCGGCCACGACGGCCAATTTTTTATGTTTTTTTTAACTCGATTATCAAACTACGCAGGAGATATTATAGTGCACAAGTGTTTGTGCAAGCACAGGTGCACTCTCTCTTCCTTTACTCTCACAATCTGATGGGACGGCAGACCAACACGACCGAGTAGAGGTCAGGTGAGGTCAACTTTTTAATGCTCATCCGACGCATGGATCACCTTACTTTTAACATAGGTGATCGTCTTGCATTGCCCTAGCCAGTATGGAAAAACTAACACAAAGACTACACGCAGCGGGATTGGAACCTGCAAAACTAGCAGTTGCCCACTGCACCATTGAGGTACCTAAAGTAATTTAAAAAAAAAAAAATAATATCATGCTTAAACCCCGAGAGGGCTGGCAGAAGTGTATTTCGACATTTCACTAGATATCAAAACTAATAACAGGAGACTACTACTTATTCTCTGTATATAATGTTGTCTTTTACTTACGCGAATATTACACATTGAAATCAAACTACTAATCAAACTACTAATATCAAGCAAAGCACTTCACGGCCTCAAGATACAGTAAGCTCTTACTGCGTAGATCGGACCAACAATAATAACTAAGAAGATCTGAGGGTACACCGGCATAATTGTGACATAAGGACGTTCAACATCTCAGTCCTCCCATGACCATGGGTGCTGCAAAGCATTCGAAACGTCGGGATAGTAAAATCTAAAATAAACCGCGATATAATCCGTCCAGAGCTACTGGTCCATGAAAACGCTGATGAAGGGCGACCTTTCTATATGTCTCAAGCGAAAACTCATCGACATGTGTATACTGCCCATTCTAACCTACGGTGCTCAAACGTGGTCACTTATTGAAGCTCAAAAGTCCTAACTCAGGGTCTGCCAAAGCGCGATGGAACGTAGCGTGCTGGGCATTAAGTTGACCGATCGCGTTCGAAATACAGTTATATGTTCCCAAACAGGAATTGCCGATGTAGGGAAAAAAACTGCTAGGCTGAAGTGGGATTGGGCGGGACATATTTGTCGCAGGAAGGCAGAAAGATGGGCCAAGGTTGTCACACAATGGGTGCCGAAGGATGGACGTTGTCGTCGTGGAAGGCCTAAAAAGCGTTGGCGTGACTACTTAGACGCATTTGAGAAGGACTGGTCTGAGATGGCGTAGAACAGGGATATGTGGATTGTCATGGGGGAGACCTTTGCCCAGCAGTGGGAAAATATAGGTTAAATAAAAAAAAAAATCCGCAAAAGTAGTTTGATTTCAATATACTCTGTATACCTCATTGTCCTTGGGGTCTCCGGGTAAGAATAGCACCTACCCATTTCTTCCTTATGAATGTCCGTAAGATGCGACTAAGGGAAAACAAGAAAGACGAGTGGCTGTATATGTAGCTGTCTATAGGTGCGTTGCTTAACATGAGGCGAATGTCTTGCTTGACTTGTTTCCAAATTTAAAAAAAAAAAACTTCATCACCATCATCATCAGCAGTCGACTAACCGTACACTGATGAACAAAAACCTTAAAAGGGAACAGCTGCCATTATCCCTATGCTTAATCGCAGTATAGGTGGTAGGTAATCCAATAGAAATACACTGATGTCAGTAGCGGACTAACGGGGGGGCGGAGGGGGCGGTCCGCCCCGGGCCTCGGGTCCAGGGGGGCCTCCAATCGCCAAAACTTATTTTTAATCTTTGAGGTATTTCAGTACCTACTACGTATTAGAGAGATTATTACCATACCTAGATTATAGCGCACAAATCCTGTTAGTCCATGACAATTGCATTTAGATTGATATGAGACAACTAAGTGTGTGCATCGGAAGTCGGAACTCTTAAATTTTGGTTGAAATAATCTATCCGATACGTCCCCTTAATCTCAAAGACGGCCATAATGTTATGTGTGGTGATTATTAGACAGTTTGGAGTTGGGGGCCTCATGATGCACGTAACCAAAATATAAATGTACTTACCTACAATGTAGCTGTAGTGCCTATGGTCTATTCAGCAGGGAATTTACACAAAATTTACTCTGTAGAACGATAACCCAATCAATCAATTAGTGATTTGTAAATGAAGTGTAATATATACAAAATTGACAAATTAAATTATAAGTTTATATAGGGTAGGTTTATGTAGGGTCTCACCCATCCTATTCAACATTTATGGGGAATATATCATGCGCAAGACCCTTCATGGATGGAAAGGTGGCATAAAAATTGGTGGAGTTAAAATAACCAATTTGCGTTATGCCGACGCGACGATACCACCTTATTTGCAAGTTCTATGGAAGAAATGGTGACACTAATGGGTCGTTTAGAAAGTTGTAGTCTGGAAATGGGCCTTGCTGTTAACAAGATCAAAACAAAATTAATGATAGTCGACCGTTTCGCATCGCTACAGAATACAAATCTGTTGAAGGACTATGATGAAGTGAAGGAGTTTCAGTACCTAGGATCCGTAGTCACTCACAATAGTAGCTGCGAACGTGAGATTCGTCATCGCATTGGAGTTTCTAAAACAGCGATGACACAACTCAGCAAGATATGGAAGGATCGGAATATTACCAGGCGAACAAAAATTTATCTTGTGCGCACTTTGATCTTTTCCATATTCTTGTACGGATCGGAGTCATGGACCATAAAAGCAGCAGACAAGCACAGAATCGACGCATTTGAGATGTGGTGCTGGCGACGTATGTTGAGGATACCTTGGACGGCTTTTCGTACGAACATCTCGATACTACAGGAGCTATGCCTTGAACGTACGCCAAGACTGTCAACAATATGCGAGTCTAGAATTCTGCAATATTTTGGACATATTGCACGAAGAGATCCATCTAATTTAGAAAAACTAGTGTTGACAGGAAAAATTGAAGGAAAGCGGCCAAGAGGACGTTGTGTAAAGCGGTGGTCGAACCAGATCTCCGAGATACTGGAGCGATCTGTCAGCTCTGCCCTTCACCTGGCAGAAGATCGGGTTCAATGGAGGCGGATCATAGCTAATACGTATACATGAGTGTGCACAGCGGAGTCACGATCCTCAGTAATGAGGGACCGATTGGCAGAGAGAGAGAGATAGGGTAGCACATCGCCGGCTGATTAATTATGATACTATGCCAAGAACACAAGTGCCTCCTTAAGGCAAAGGATATCTAGTCACATTTCTATTGGTCCCTGGCCATGCGAGTTGCACCACCGGCTTGACGCATCGTCTTCGTTTCTTTGGTCTCCTTCTTCTGGAGCATGACTGTCTTACAGAAGGACTGTCTGCCAATATAGTAGATACTACTGCCGACAGAGAGTGGTCTGGTCGTGTCCAATCTGGCTGACGTGGATCCGCTGCTCTAATTTACACGCATAGTATACTTGTGGTGCTATTAGGCAAAAAGTAGCAATGCCGCCTTACCACACAAAGCCTGTACCTATACGACAAACAAATGGCTTTGCAAACAAAGTAAAGTCGCCGACATTGCCAATAAAATAGCAAGTTTGAAGTGGAAATGGGCTGGTTACATCACTCGAAAATCGGAGTCGTGGTGTAAGACTGTACTGGAGTGGAGATCTTGGGACAGAAAAAGGCCAGTAGGGAGACCGCAAATGAGTTGGAAGGACGATATCTCAAGGGTAGCGGGCAAAAACTGGATAGTAAAGCCCAAAAAAGATCGGAATGGAGGAAAATGACGGTGGCCTACACCATAATGGTTGAAAGAGGCTTAAGATAAGAGAAGATACAAGATACTTATGGTGCGTGTTGGGTGGAAGCCCGGGCCCACCTCAATGATGGCAAGTCGTTGTCACCCTCACCCTATCTCACTCAGATAATCACTGTAACACACATACCCAGATTCTCTGAGTCTACAGGTTATTCGCTCACGTTTCTGTCGTAGCCAGGCTTCGAAGAACAGATATTTACATAGATAACGCAAATGCATGTATTTCGCGTGTCCGAACCCCGATGAAACGCCGGGGTTGGATAACTTACAGTCCGCGCGCGTCTGCTGTTGCAGCCTTGCAGCCGGTCGGCCGCAAAAACTAAAAGAAATCGGCGGCGCATTGGCGGGACATCGGTGTCTTTGAATAGGTTTGGAATTCCGTCACTAAATTCGGCCGTGACGTCACAGAAGGTGTTAAAAAACTTGGTTCAAAAGTTTCTTGGTTTCAATACAAATCGTGATACTTGCATTATCTATGTAAACCTATATCTGGGCTTCGAAGACTGGCAGGACAACACTGACAACTCCCTTTGCTTTCGTACGCTCATCAGAAGGCCATGAGCGTAATTGTTCAAGTGCCTTATCCACCTCCGACTGAAGTTATTTGACCCTGAAAGCGCGCCAGGACTGTTTCCCCTCATACATGACATTACGGTACCCTTATAGCGACCCGGTCGGCCATCTTGCGCTGCAGACTCAGGATCTTTTTAGACGGAACGAGGTTTGCGTCAAGTTTGCGTATTATTACTACAGCTCTTTAATATAATCGGTGAACATATAATACGTACATATAATGAGGACTGGGAGGGAGGTATCCAGATTGGTGGGACCCTACTGAACGATATCCGCTTCACCGATGACACCTAACTAATAATCTTGATTGATCTTCGAAAAAGGAACAGGCCGATCTTCTTGAAAAATTGAGGATTGATGAAAAATTGATAAAATGGTTTTGAAGAATCTTCTTTCTAAATCAAATTAATGCGTGCTCTGGTCTTCTCGATCTTTTTATATACTTCTGAAACTGGATGTATTGGAAATATGGTGTTGGCGCAGATTGCTAGGCAAATCGTAGACCAAGCATCGCACTAATGCATCTAATACTATCCCTTTGGCTTTTTAGTTTGTTGTACCTACTTTCGTCGTATTTTTTTTTCTATATTATTTGATCTTTTGAACGGCAAGACACATTGTCGCTCTGATCTAGTTGTAACATGACACACTGTTTAAAAAAAAGGTGATAAAATGACAAGCCCGCTGAGTTTCTTGCCGGATCTTCTCAGTTGAGGCCGCGTTGTGATCCGGTGGTAGCTTTTTAAAAAAAAATACATGACCTTTCAAAAGTGCTAGCGTTAAGCCTATTTGAAATAAACAATTTTTGAGTTTGAGTTTGAGAATCTCGAAGAGCTTAATAATATCAAAGAGCGACTTTCCACCGCGAGCATCTCTCGCGATTCTGCCCATATGACCGGAAAGTCGGGGGGGGCATGGGTTGATGGACGGTCATGTCTGCGTTAGACGTGTCGTCAACTTCTTCGACCACAAGGGCAAGATAAAACGGAACAGCCTAGAGAGGCTTATCGTGATGGATGGCAAGAGAAGCAGAGGACGCATGTCGATGCGATGGGCAGACACTGTCAAAGTGGTTACGAGAGCGACGCTACGGGAAGAATACATGGAGCTCAAGATCGAACAGCATAGAGACGAGTGGTGGCAAGTCTGCATAGTCACGTCCCTTAGTCATGAAGTCACGACTAAGTAGAAGAATGTTACTATAAATTTACGAAAATATTGTCTGTTGACATTTAAAACGTGTCCATTCTGTAAAGCATTTATTTCACTAGCACAACTAACACAAATCTAACGACATATCACAAGTCAAAATCCATTGAGCCATTTAGGCTGTAGGCCGTGCCAAAGAAACAGACAAACACACAGACATACTCTCAAAAAACATACCCCTTTTTCTGGGATAGTCCGATAAAAATACATCACTCTCTGACCGGGGGGCCTCATAACTTTTTGCCGCCCCGGGCCCCCGACAGGCTTAGTCCGCCACTGACTGATGTCTTCTAGTTTTCCCTTAGACGCTTTATCCGACACCCAATTGGACGTTTGTTGTCCGTGGTACCCCCAGTAGTACCACCAGTGGTACCACGGACAATTATTTTTGTCCGTGGTACCACTGGGGATATATTAATTAGATTTATATAATATTTCATTAATTTCGTTCATTTGTAATCGTTTACTTAGTAGATGTGGTATTGAATAACACAATTGAAAAAATATTACCGGAAGTACTGGGGTAGCACAAAATAGAAGGTGCATAATCTTTTCTTGTGTGAAGCATATGAATGTGGTCTAGAGCTAACATGTTTATACTAGAAGTACCAGGGAAGCATAGGACATAAGGAAGAGTCCTCAAGTCCACCTCCAATCCAATGTCCAATGTGATTTTTAACTACGTCCAGGATGTACCTACCTACTGAGGATGTGGTACCTATTAAGTAGTAGATAACATATTTTATAGTAGAACTAGCTGACCCACGCAGCTCCGCCTGCGCTATTTTTACGTTAACTAAACTTTTAATAACAGACATTCGCATCGAATACATAACCTCCTTTTTTATTGTCGGTTAAAAACTGGGACCCACTTTTTACTTGCTCTCTGAAGCACGGACCCGTTTAGTTCAAATGGCGTTAAACGGTCACCCATCTATTTAATGACCTTACCTAACGTTGCTTAACCCGATCGATTACAAAACCTTGATAACAACTCTCTATGAGTGTTCCCTTACTAATATTTATTATATTTTATAGAAAAATTGATAAAATCGGACCAAGCGTATAACCAAGTACCCGTTTTGACTTTAATCCCCTCTCCCAAAAGAACCGTGCTAGATTACGGGATAAAAAGTAGCCTATGTCCTACCTCGTAGTAAGATCTCAAATCATGCCAAGTTTCATTTGAATCCATTCAGTAGTTTCGGCGTGATGCTCAGCCGTGATACAGACAGACAGACAGACAGACAAAAATTTAAAAAAATACATCTTCGGCCTCAGTATCGGATATAGAATGCCCTCCAAATATAATTTTCAAAATATCTTCAATGTACAGAATTGGACCTGATACAGTTTTATTATAAGTATAGAAGATAGAGTACCAGGGAAACACAAGATACAAGGATATCTCGCCTCTTGATACATCCATTACCCTCCCGGCCCTCACCTCACGATTCGCGACACCAATCAAAACTAGTAAGCCAGACATACTTACTCTGAATATCACAAGACGTGAAGACTCCTCCAAAAGTCCTATGCTAACCTGGTACTTCTACTTACTTTTATTGCTCAATACCACATCTCTAGTATATAAAAATCAAATTTTTGAAATTTCATGTGTAATGTTGTGCAATACAAACAGTCCAACTAAGGTATCAAGTAAACAATTACAAAATGGACGAAATTAATGAAACATATTTAAATCTAATTAATTTATCTCTGGTGGAACCACGGAGTTGTCACGGACAAAAAAAAAAATCCGTGGTACAACTGGTGGTACTACTGGGGGTACCACGGACAACAAACGCAATTGGAGGAGATAGATGGAGACCTGGATACCCCACGGGATAAAAAAACTTCATCAATCATCAATAGCTGAAAGATAGCTGAAAAAAGGCTTCCCCTAAGAAAGGTTGCCTTAAAAAAACTTCCTGTTATAATTTTTGATGTGGTTTTATGAAGTATTTCATCACATGCATTTAACCCCAAAAAGGAAAAAAAATAAAGGCAAATGAGGCCCAAAAAAATGGATTAAAATAAAAACCAACTTGTCGGTGGGCCCGTACATGGATGCATTGATTTGTTTTTGATGGATTTTATAAAATAATGTCTTTTTTCTGAGCGCGTGCGAAATCGTATGCGAAATGGATTCACGGAAAGCAACAGAGGATTCAAATTATGGTAGTCTCCGTGTGTTACCTTCGTTTGTAGCGTACCAAGCATCGATATAATATATAAACTAGATTTGGTGTCACGGTTCAAAAAGTGGTAGCGAGAAATAGCGTCCTTGTGTCGCTATTTCTTTACAAGCCACATCCTGACAAATTTATTTTTGCCGATAGGAGTGTCGCTACTGTCTATATGAAACTGTCAAACTGCAAGTCATTATCATTATAAAATCGTTAGTTCACGTTTCCGCCACCAGCACAGATAAGTTTGCAACCTCCGCGACCACATTTTAGATGTCATTTTGTTCGTGAATGTTTATCTAGTTTATATTATATTATATCGATGGTACCAAGGCATTTTTTCTATTGGGATTAATCGCACCACTCATTTCCACCACTGTGACTCATGTAAGCTTGGATCTACAGTGGTCACCAGTGAAGACACCGAAGTTTGATCCTCGCCGAGTCCCAGGGAAACGCTAAATTGTCTTCGAACCCGCATCGAATTTAATCAGAAAAGTGAACAGAAAGAGTAGGAAAGACAAATTCCATATCCTTTCTTGGCAAAGCGGGAGACAAATGATAAATTTATAAGCCGGTTTAACCCCAGAAAGGAAGACTCTTACAGACTGACTAACAATTTAGCCTATTTGCAAGGCACCACGAATTGTTCTAAACTTAAAGGACCTATTTAAGCTTTATACTTGGTTATGATAATAGGTATGGCAGAATTGCTTGAAAGCACGGGAATTTTCCTTAGACGACACAAGTTCCGAATAATAAATAACTCCAATAGATATGATTTTCTAATTATTTAGCATAGTGTTACTCTCGTTTTGCCAGAGACTACACTCCCAAAGTATATGATGCGTATCAAGGTTGTGTGCAGGATACTGTCTAGATTTTTTTGTAGAATTTAGTGCTGATACTAGACAAGATGAGGAGATTCGCCGAAGAACTAAAGCCAACGGCTCAGAATCTGCAAGTAGAAGTGGCATTGGGCAGGCCACATCGCTCGTTAAACCGATAACCGAAGGGAAGAAAGGTTCTCAAGTGGCGACCACGAACCGGAAGACGCAGCGTAAGCAGGCCTCCCATTAGAAGGACGGACGACATTGTGCGCGTCGCAGGTAACCGGTGGATGCAAATAGCCAATTGTCATTCATTGTGGCTTTTCAACGGAGAGACTCTTGGCTCTCCGTTCGTACCTTCGCCAGTCTCTCCAGTGCCAGACGCTCGCTAGAACACATCCCGGGGAGCAGAAATGCACGCTCCCCAGAAGCTCCCCCTGGCACCCTCGCAGTGCTCGCGACGACCAGGGCCTACACCGTGTCGCCGCCCGCCTCGGGGCCGCATTTAGTAGGGATCTTTTTCCGCTATTAAGGCCGCATCTTTGCTTCCCATTACTATTACGTGTTATCTTCCCCGTGGGGTGTCCGGGTAAGAATAGCACCCTCCCATCTCCTCCCGTTGGGTGTGCGTAAAAGGCGACTAGGGGAAAACAAGAAGACGGGCAGCAGCGACTTTTTATTGGATTACCTACAACCTATACTGCGATCCCCAAGACAATCGTGGGGATTATGGGAACCTCTCCCTTCTAAGGGAGAGGAATTTGTTCAGCAGTGGACGCTTTGGCTGCTGATGATGACGACGTATTATCTTTTCTAGGTGGTAGGTTCCTTGTGCAAGGAACCGTCCAGGTAGGTACCACCGCAGTGTCAGATATTCTGCCGCCAAACAGCAGTGTGTAAGCATTGCTGTGTGCCGGCGTGAAGGGCACTGTAGCTGGTGAAATTACCGGACACAAAGACTTAACACCTAATGTTTTAAGGGTCGGCAACGCGCTAATGATTCTTCTGGTGTTGCTAGCGTCTATAGGCTGCGGTGACTGCTTACCATCAGGCGGGCCGCATGCTTGTTTGACACCTTGGTTATATAAAAAAAATATATATCATTAGGTCAGAGCAGCACTGCTTAACTTGGAGCCCAATGAGTGGAGTATTTGTCTGGTTTTGTCCATTTTGGATCAAATAACTACTCCACTAGCTAAGTTCATGGTTCAATGAAAAATGAAAAAAAAATTTATGAAATATTTACCATTTCTACCCTAAATCGTTGGGCGTGATGATTTTATACAAAGGGTTGTAAGGGGGTGCGTACAAAGGATTTATCCGCGTTATTATTTATATTTCGATACAAATCCGTCATAATCTGACCAATAATATTATGAACAAATATTGGTACAGTCGCAAGCAATATTATTTTGATATTTCATCTCTAAAATGATTTTCCCAAAAAAAAAACATATCAGAGGTAGGGCACGGTAAAAATTCCTGATCAAAGTCGGAACACCCAAACTAGGAAAGTCTGGTACTATGACTAGAGTGAGATTGCAGACGACTTGAAAAGATAATCGCACTTGACGAATAGCTTATACCTTTTAGTATAGACTTTTGTTTTTTTTTTTTTAAACTTTCATGGCGAATTACAATAATATTCTGACTCACAGGTTTACAGCCGGGATGATTTATTATCACTTTCCGATATTTTGGCTCTGTTGCAAGCGCCATGATAACGGGATAATTGTAAGATACGGGTGGGTGAAAGAATAAATCAGGAACAGACAAATCTGTCTACCCCCTTTCTCAGCCTTTTGCTACTACTGGATCTCAAACTCGATTGGTCGCCAATTGGTTATCGGAAAGTGATAATAAATCTGTAAATCATCCTGGCAGTAAACCCGTGAGTCAAAATATTATAATAACTTGCTTTTTCAGTCAGGAGTTTTCTTTCTTATAAAATTATTAATTAAGCTGTTGCATTGTTTATCAGAATCTTCAGTGTTTTATCAGGTATTCTTCAGCACAGAATCGTTCTGACCAAACTTACTACTCTACTATAATCTCTGATTTTTACTGGTCCTCACGATACAAGCTGTGCTTAGTGTGACGGCCATAGGTAATTGAATAAAGTTAATCGTATCTAAGTACTGCACTATGTAAAACATGAAACATCTTTTTGTTAATATTTCTGTGTACTTGTGGTAAATAAAATTTTTTTTTTTTTTTACCGATTCCGGGGGCGACTCTGATGAGGACAAATTCAACTTCAAAAATGTTTATTTCAAATAGGCTTAACGCTAGTCACTTTTGAATGGTCAGATTTTTTAAAGCTACCACCGGATCACAACGCGGCCTCAACTGAGAAGATCCGGCTAGAAACTCAGCGGGCTTGTCATTTTTTCACTTTTTTTTAAACATTGTTTGTTTTGTTAAAATTGAATCAACATTAGCGATATTGTGTCCTTCCGTTCGAAACATAAAGCAAGGGAGAAAAGGAGAAACGGATCACAACGCGGCCTCAACTGAGAAGATCCGGCTAGAAACTCAGCGGGCTTGTCATTTTTTCACTTTTTTTTAAACATTGTTTGTTTTGTTAAAATTGAATCAACATTAGCGATAGTGTGTCCTTCCGTTCGAAACATAAAGCAAGGGAGAAAAGGAGGAAACAATAAATTACAACAAACTAAAAGGCCAAAGGGATAGTAGTCGGCCCAGTCCCCCCAAGTAGCACCCGCGCATGAGTTGACTCGAGCAGAACTCGACAGTGGCAAGACTCCGAGCACCGTGACAGGTTCTCGAGGGGCTATAATGCGCCCCTCTCTAGTTTAAGAGACGCAGGGTCTATAACGCGTTGTTCTATCAACCGCCTCGAGGAAGGTGCTACCTGCCTAGTAAAGTCAATAAATTACATATCGTTACACTTCTCTGTATGACTGTACATTCGGATAACTAAGGACGACTGTGATGTGCTGTCGGCCATACTAACAATAGCTGCAATATGGCCCAGTGAACACGGACTGAGCACTTTTGTACTCGCATCTACCTGCGTCCATTGCATACATTCACGAACGTACATACGACGAAATAGACCATATTACAGAGGTATATTTTTGTCAGGACCTCAATACCATCCTCAGCGACCTCAGTAGCGTTTCACAACAGGTGGGTCTTAAAATGAAAACGGACAAGATGAAAATCATGTCTAATGTCCATATTGCACCCGTACCGGTAGCTGTTGGGAAAGATACACTGGAAGTTGTTGACCACTACGTATACCTAGAACAAACTATACAGTTAGGTCGGTCCAACTTCGACAAAGAGGTCAAAAGTCAAAAATAATCTATATCAAATAGGCCGCTAGCACTTTTGAAAGGTCATGTTTTATTTTTAAATGCTACCACCGGATCACAACGCGGCCTCAACTGAAAAGATCCGGCAAGAAACTCAGCGGGCTTGTCGTTCGCCACTATTACGTCTAAGCGTATGTAAGAAATTAAAAAAATACTACAAGTTAAAACTTACTAAAATTTAATAAACGTAAAAGAAAATAAAAAAAAAACTAAGTAACGTGGATCCTTTACCCTAATAGTCTTGCACTGACACCATGGAACAGAATAACACTTCCCGTATTTCGTCGACGATCTCAGCGACGAATTATGGACGGCGGCGGTGACGTGGTCTCCACCACACGGCAACGACACGGTCTGCAGACGACTTTATGTCGTACCGATGATGGCGGCTGGAGTGGACCAACTTCTCGCGGACGTCTTCAGCGGTGAACAAAAACCCCGATATCACGGGGTTTTAATTCACACCAAGCAATAACTATACTTGCAAGTAGGCTTTGAGAATTTTAGACCAGATCTAATCAGATTCAGAGATAGTACTATTTAGGTTCACGAAATAGGTATCTTGTTTATGACGATCGTAGCACTGCAACTGCACCCAATAAATGATCTACTGTAATCTAGGAAAAAAAAATTAAAAATTCATTGCACAAGGAACCTACCGCCTAGTACAGTATGATTAGCTAAATCTTGAAACTCAGAACCCTTTTTATATCTCTACAATCGGTTTATCGTTTTATAAGTAACAGATGGCATAATAGACTATTGTATTAGTTACTATACTCTATCCCATACAATTCTAAAAAACTTAACAGATTACATTCAACCTAAAAACTTGGAAAATAAGGTCTAGTTTCTTTTGTAAATCACGCATTGTATCCCGTAAAAGTACAGTTATATTAGCAGCCACATTCGCTTTTAATACTTCATAGTTAAGGTTTATTTTTGTTTTAATATGTTTCTTTATGTTTAAGAGCCCTCGATACGCGGGGTTACTATGGGACCGAAGTGAGTAGTTAATAAAGTACTTGTTTTGTATTATTGAGGTTTAACAATTGTGGTGTAAGCAGTACTTGAGGGCATCTCACGACTATTGCGTCAAGGGTTGATTGATATATCATGTCATGATTATAGTGCACAAGTGCTTTTATCAGCTGCCGAAACGTCCACTGCTGAACAAAGGCCTCCCCCTTAGAAGGGAGGGGTTGCTATAATCCCCACGCTTGGCAGGTGGCTTGGGGATCGCAATATAAGTGGTAGGTAATCCAATAAAAAGACTCTGCTGCCCGTCTTCTTGTTTTCCCTTAGTCGCCTCTTACCGACACCCAACGGGGGGAGATGGGAGGGTGCTGTTCTAACCCGGACACCCCACGGGGGTGCACAAGTACTTGCGTAGACACAAGTGCAGTATCTACTCCTTCACTCTCACAATTCGATGGGACGGAAGACCGACACGACCGGGGAGTGGTCAGGGGCAGTACAGAATTTTAACATGGACCTGACTTTCCAGACATTTAGGTGATTGATCACCTCCCGAAGATTCCTCACCAACTCACCAGAAAAAGGTTGACCTTTTTCTGGTCTTCATGGAGGAATCTTCGGGACCTGTGGAGGTTGACAGGGTTATATGGGATTCATACCCACAAAAAGCCCTGCGGCATCGGCACAAGAGGGGGACCTGGGCGCTACGGTGTGATCAGAAACCCCGTGCCTTGATATTGAGCCTGTCACCTGTGGAAGCATTATAGCCTCTGGGACCCAAAGACCCCAAATGTCCAGAAACTCCAAAGTTAGGTGATCGACCTGCAGTTACCAGTAAGGATCAAATACATAACATTGTTGCTCCCAGCGGGATTTGAAGCCAAGACCAAGCAGTTCCCCACTACGCCACGGAGGCTACCTATTGGATATACTACACATTTGACCTCAGTCACATGACTCTTACCAAAAAATCTCACAACTCGTCTAATAAGATAGAATTGGCCATAATTGGATCTTCCTTTCAACTCCATTGCGGTTATATACGAACTAACTACCCACCATTCGATAACCAACCATAATACCAAGCACCACATCTGAAAATCGTTTAACAAATCTCATCCCACTTATGATTTTGCTACACACGTCTTCCCGTTGAAATGTGTACCGTATTAAGCAACGAATAGAGTTGATTGTTGTTTAATAGTTTTAAATTACAACAGGAAAAGGGGTGCAAGTGTGCTAAATCAAATTGATTCATAAGATCTGATTGAAGATGCTCGGTATACTTCACGCTGCGTCACAACTGGGACATGCTCAGAGAGACTGAATACAAAACTAAAGCTTACAAGACACACACACACAGACATCCGGTAGCTTTTGACGTTTTGAAGTATTTGTATACCGGTCATCATCATCATCATCATCATCATCATCAGCCGGAAGACGTCCACTGCTGAACATATCCCTCCCCCTTAGAACGCCACAATGAACGACAATTGGCTATTTGCATCCACCGGATACCTGCGACGCGCACAATGTCTGCGCTGCATCTTCCGGTTCGTGGTCGCCACTCGAGAACCTTTCTTCCTCTTCGGTTATCGGTTCTACGAACGATGTGGCCTGCCCATTGCCACTTCAACTTGCAGATTCTGAGAGCTATGTCGGTGACCTTAGTTCTTACCTTAGTGTATACCTATACAACGCCACAATGTCAACCCTGTCCTCGGGTAAAAAACACATCCGATTGCAGAAGTTATTTCCGAAACTGTTTCCGAAAACACGAACGCATTAGAGTGAAGGGCATTCAAAGGCTATTTGGTGAACTTGGGTTCGTGGAGGCCAATTTACAAAGCTTAGAGTATTGGCGCGGAGTAGCCACAGCCAGCCTCTCGGTATTCTACTTAGATTGCATGACTTGATTCCACCTTCCCCCTTCCATCATCGGACGACGAGACGCATTGCCCGTACGCACCCGTATCTATGTGGTGAACGTGTCTTCAGTCCGGACTAAGTGACTTGCTTCTTAATTTAGTATTATGTACAGCTAAGAACTGAAACAGCCCGCCTGTACTGCAAAATAACAAGTACTTAATAAGTTTTAAAAACTAAAACCCTACTACGGATAAAATCGCAGTCTAATAATGTGATATTATATAGCCTATAACCAGCGGACTATCAAGACGCTTCTAACGACACTCTACTTGTCAAATTATGTTAAGTAGATTAGAAGATATGCGGGAACAGAAGAATATACATACATACATTCTTGTTAAAATCATAACCCTCCCTCCGTTCCGTAGTCGGGTAAAAATACCATTTTTAAGCTTTTAAAGAGCAACATCACTATTCACTTTGCCAATGATTTGGTAGAATCGCTGAGTTTGGGAAACGCTTTTAAGTGTGAATGATGAATTTGTCAGTAATGTTGTTTCTGAATCCGTCTCTCTTCAAGAGCTTAAAAATTGTAATTTTTTGGGGGGTCGTAGGGGTCATGACACCCCCTCTCGGACCGCCACCGCCTACCTGGATGGTTTCTTGCAAAAGAACCTACCTCCCTACGCTGTGTCTTCCGGTTCGGGGTCTGGCCGTGGTAATTGGTTCTTCGAGCGATGTGGCCTGCCCATTGCCACTTCAACTTGCAGATTCTGAGAGCTATGTCGATGACCTTATTTCTTCGGAGAATCTTCTCATGTCGGCCTCTTTTGCGCTAAGTAACTCCGAGCATAGCTCTGACTGATTCATCAACGCAAAACCATTGGACCTAGAAAGCTGAAATTCGGACAGTAGATTCTTCTTATGACGTAAGCATTCAATAATAAAGGGGTTTTCGAAAATTCCACTCCTAAAGAGGTTAAATGGGGTATTTTAAATTGTATTTTTATTTTATAGTTAGATAGCAATTCCCTGCGGCTACGCCTGCTTTAGTTTTTTATTAATACAAATGAAAACATCCCATTTCACCCCTTAATGAGTGAAATTTTCCAAATCCCTTTCTTAGTGGATGCCTACATCATAAGAAAAACCTACTGTCCAAATTTCAGCTTTCTAGGTCCAGCGGTTTGGCCTGTGCGTTGATGAATCAGTCAGCCAATCAGTCAGGACAAGTAATTTTATATTATTTGATTGATTTACTTTAATCTTGCTGAAAAGATAATTTAAATAAAAGGAATTTATTTACGACACACAATTTTTTAAAAATAAACAAAATGAAAAATTAAATTAACTTATTAGGTGTAAAAAATTTGGCCCATGTGGTAGGGTACCCAAGATGCTGACAGCATTTCCTCGCTGAATAGCTAAAGCCACTCTCTGAGCGAGGAAATGCCCAGCACTGAGGTCACCTGTGGTGTCGACCAACCTTTTACTTAAACATCTGAATAAAGTATGGCCAGAAGGGTCCCATGGACCTAGAGTTTCCACTCCGAAGGGAATAAAAATATATTCGGAGCCAACATCCTTACACTTTACTCTATTTTTATTTTCGGCTGCCGCTATCGCCGAACCAGACCTGGACATATGACGTATCTAAATAAAATAAAGAAATATCTGGTTTGCAACTTAGCAAAAACCACTTTTACCCCTAAAGGGATTGAAGTAACTATGTAAAAAAATAATAGCACGCAAAGCCGCAGAGAATTGTCACTTATACTGTAACAACATAGACAAGGAAGGGATCCTTCGTCACAATTATCGCTGCATCAGTAGCAAGAGAGCTGAACTATTTTTCCTCTGCAGTCAGCGCTTGGTAGTGGTCTAGTAGACCACATTACATGTTCTGAGCAATTATGGAAACATTAACTGTAATTTCTAATAAGACTGTTCAAACTGAGAACAGAAGCCAGAACTGACTTATCACACAGACAGTAATTTGACGGACCAGTCGGTGCACTGGTTAGATGCTGTACTTGCTACCTAAAGGTCGTGAGTTCAATTTCCACCCAGGTCAATGTTATGTTAAGGTTGCCTGGAAGAGATCGCTTTTAGCGATAAGGCCGCCCATTGTTGCATGTTTTATTAATTTGTGTCTTATTCTTTTAATATCTGGTTGCTTGTGCG
This sequence comes from Furcula furcula, assembly GCA_911728495.1. Lineage (NCBI taxonomy): Eukaryota > Metazoa > Arthropoda > Insecta > Lepidoptera > Notodontidae > Furcula > Furcula furcula. The sequence goes on from OU452269.1 coordinate 7,017,354, forward strand.
CAATAAAGAATTGTCTATCTATCTATCTATCTATGTCTATTAGTATTAGAGTAAGTACATGTATGTGTGTGTATTGTTATTATAAATAGGTGCAATAGGTATAATATTATAATATACCTAATATTATGTAATAGGTATTTAAAGTAAGTAAGTATATCTTTGTAACTGTTATCTGGTTGTTACAGTACAAACCCAAACTTGCTTGAGATCCTACGGAAGACAATAAATAATATTGGATATGTAATACAATGTAATATTTAATTTTAACGGATCACTTTTCTTATTTAGAGTTCGGTGCAAGATAAATACTACTAGTGCCATCTAGTTTAACACATTATAACTAACTTTCGTATTTCGCCGTTTAGTATTATATTATGAAGTTTTTTTAATGTTGTTCTGACTTTGTTAGAATTGTAGTAATTATTGTTCTTTGTTTTAAATACTACTTCTATTTAGCAGCAATAAGTTATCTAAGAACTGCCCTATTCAATATTATTGATAATTATGTTTTCCTTTTCTTGTATCTTCCGATTTGTAAGACAAATTCGTAATCATACTTATACAGACTTTTCGAAGCATGCTCAAGATTTGATTTTGAAGGCAAGTCTGCAGTCTTAGCACGATTTGCCAAGACTTTGTAATCTTGACAGTTCGGTGTGGAGTATGACGTAGTTATCGACGTAGAAACGTCATTTTCGGTATTAGCTAGGTCGATAACTACGTCATACTCCACACGGAACTGTCAAGATTACGAAGTCTTGGCAAATCGTGCTAAGCCTGCTGTTTCAACAATACGAATTCGACCCGTATTCTCAATTAAGGCCCATATCCGAGGTTTACCCGTGTCCGGCTAGGAATAGCACCAGAATCCATCACCTCCCGTTGGGTGTTCGTAAGAGGCGACTAAGGGAAAACAAGAAGACGGGCAGCAGCGTCTTTATATTGGATTACCTACCAAGCGCCTGCTAAGAGTGGCATTATGGCAAACCCTCTCTTCTACTAATAGTCCCTATTCGGACACCCCACGGTAAACCTCGGATTTGGGCCTTAATGGGAGGTCACAGTACAGTAGTGGATATCTTATAGCTGTTAATTATGATGATGCATGCTTTTCATTACTTGTTCGATAACGCTATAGACACTGTACCGTCGGCAAAATATGTATATGCACCTAAATGAAGAATAACACTTATGTAATTTATTATTAGAAAGAAAAGAAAAGGAAGAAAACAAAGAAAAGAACTCTTTGCCTCATGATATACGTGGCTGTCAATCTTTATCCATATTTAAGAATCGCGTTAAAGAGCACTATCTTTCCTCTGTTTTGTAGTCTCTGTCTATTTTCCTATAAATACAATGCTTTCATATTTGTTTATATTATTGGTATATATTTAGTTATTTATATATAATATATATATGTATACATAGGTATTTATTTTTATTTAATTATGTATTTATTATATTGATTGTAGCTCTGTTTTATTTTTTCATCTTATTATTTATATATGTATTTTTATACACACTGCGCCGTATCTCTTTCTTTCACCGTTTCTCTCCTGGGCGTGCTGGAAGAGATTTCTATAGAAATAAGCTCTGCCTTTGTACCTGTATTCTCCTAATACTTCTCTAACCATGTTTGTGTGTACATAAATTTATAAATAAATAAATAAAAGATATTTTTTTTAATTAGATAAAAATTAGGTAAGTATTTTGATACAGTTTTGATATAGTTTGCTATTAGACTTGTTACCAGCTTTCGGTGAAGGACAACATCGTGAGGATACCTGCATGTCTAAGAAAGCCTAACTAGCTTTCGCTTAGTCCGCCAACCCGCACTTGGCCAGCGTGGTGGACTATGGCCTAAGACCTACATCTTGCAGGTAGGCCCGTGACCAACAGTGGGACAAAATGAGGACTGGTAAAAAAAACTATAAGACCTTCCTTAGCGAGTAAAATTTTCATCGAAATCTTCTTACGCGTATGTGTATACGGGGTGTAAGGGACATCGTACCGAAAACCGATACCAGGGATCCAGTACATGATTCTGCACATACTAGTGTACGTAGTCCCTTACACCCTGTATTGTTGTTTTATATTTACGCGAATACTTATTACACATTGAAATTAAACTACTTTTTCGGATTATATTGCGGTTAATTTCAGTTTTTTACTTTCCCGACGTTTCGAATACTTTGCAGCACCCGCATGGTCACGAGAGGACTGAGATGTTGAACGTCCTTATGTCACAACTATCTTCAGGTATTTTTAGTTATTATTATTGGTCCAATCTACGCAGCAAGAGCTTACAGTATCTTATATGCCGTGCAGTGTTATGCTTGCTTTTGAATTTAATTAAATTTATCGCTGGATCTTAAGCCGGTGGTAACACCCAACCATCTTTTCTATTGAAATTAGGATGTATTTTTGATTTGAGACTATCTCACGAAGCATCCTTAGGAGGAACTGTGAATTTTTAGAGGACTTGAGGTTTATCAAATCTGATACAAACGGCGGGTGCGATCCAGAACTTATTCACAACTGCTGACTTCGTACAGCGTCGGTGTTCCACATCGTTTAGGTAGGTATATTTGTAAATAAACTGTAAATATTATTATTATATAAAATCAATGACAGTATTTGTATGAAAAATTCCCAATTCCCAGATGTGAATTTAAGGCTAAGTATATTTAATCTCTTTGATTATTATTTTAGCTATTAAACATACTAACGTATCAACAGAGGTAGGGCAGAGTAGAATGCTTAAAACTGGAACAGCCTGTTTGAGGAAGTATCGCAGCTCAGTTACGAAAAGTAAGATTATCCATGCGTCGGATGGGCATGTACAACTCAGTCCTGAGCCTCTCCCCGGTCGTGTTGGTCTTCCGACCCAACATATTGTGAGAGTAAAGGAAGAGATTTTACTTACGTCTACGCAAGCACAAGTGCAGTATAATTGACGGGTCCGTTGGTCTAGTGGTCAGACACCCTGCCTGCTAACCGATGGGTCGTGGGTTCGATTCCCGCCAAGTGTCTGGGTGTTGTTTATCTATATAAGTATGTATTTACAACAAAAAAAAAGTATATAAGTATTAGTATCAGTTGTCTGGTTTCCATAGTACAGGCTCTGCCTAGTTTGGGATCGGATGACCGTGTGTGGATTGTCCCAAGATATTATTATTATATTATTATTATTATATCTCCTGCATAACTATGCAAGAGAAAAGCCAATGCGCTTACGTTGAGATTGGCCGCAATGGTCAGATTGGCCTCATCATTATCATCAGCACGTCCACCGCTGAACTAAGGTCTCCACCTTAGAAGGGAGGGGTTGCCATAATCCCCACGCTTGGCAGGTGGCTTGGGGATCGCAGTATAGGTGGTAGGTAGTCCAATAGAAAGACGCTGCTGCCCGTCTTCTTGTTTTCCCCTAGTCGCCTCTTACGGACACCCGACGGGAGGAGATGAGAGGGTGTTTTGGGGAATGTGAGCGATCTGCTCTAGCAAAAAAGAGGTGCCGCTATTTTTACGTTAACTAAACTTTTAATAACAGACATTTGAATCGAATATATAACCTCCTTTTTTATAGTCGGTTAAAAACTGGGACCCACTTTTTACTTGCTTTCCGAAGCACGGACCCGTTTAGTTCAAATGGCGTTAAACGGTCACCCATCTATTTAATGACCTTACCTAACGTTGCTTAACCCGAGCGATTACAAAACCTTGATAACAACTCTCTATGAGTGTTCCCTTACTAATATTTATTATATTAAAAAGAAAAATTTATAAAATCGGACCAAGCGTATAATCAAGTACCCATTTTGACTTTAATCCCCTCTCCCAAAAGAACCGTGATAGATTACGGGATAAAAAGTATCCTATGTCTTACCTCGTAGTAAGATCTCAAATCATGCCAAGTTTCATTTGAATCCATTCAGTAGTTTCGGCGTGATGCTCAGCCGTGAGACAGACAGACAGACAGACAAAAATTAAAAAAATTACATTTTCGGCCTCAGTATCGGTTATAGAATGTCCTCCAAATATAATTTTCAAAATATCTTCAATGTACAGAATTGGACCTGTTACAGTTTTATTATAAGTATAGATAGATTTTCCGGCAAAATTGTGTTTTTGCTGGTTCTTCTGCGAGCCACGAACGGCACATCGAACCCTTTACACAGGCCTGCAGCTCACCGTTAATAAAAGACCCGGACACCCCACGGATTGGCCTATAAGAACTTTATTATTTTTAAGCAAAGAGATAAATAAAGACTTTTGTGCAGCCTAATTGGTATTTCTTAAAACAAATACCTACTGACATTAATTTCTACAACTATTTAAATTACTTACGCAGACAGCAGTGCACTGTCTTCCAATCCGATAGAACGGAAGATCGCGTAAATGCCTCCGTGGGGCTTAAGAATAATAAAGATATTTTGACTTTGACTTTCGATCTATTTGTATTGTCAAAGAAACAAGTACACAGTATTTGATCCGTGAGATTTGAACCTCCGATCTTCAGTTTATAAACCCAGCAGCTATCCGTTGCGCCACAGAGGCTATTCTAAACAATTAGTCGTACTATAACTAAATAACTTAATAAAAATATTAATTAAACATGAAAAATAACCATCCATTAACATTTTAACAAATTAATTTATTTACCGATAACAAATTAATTATAACGCAATATATTTCGCCCGCTTTTAAGTGCCGTTTATATAAACAAGTGTTTAAATGTAATGCCAACAGAAAATAAATCTATTTTAATAAGCAAATTGTAGCAATTATAGTAATTTTGATGTATGGCGGTCTAGTTCGGAAGTGCACCGCCGCGTGACTGTGTCGCTAGCTGTTAATGCTACTCACCGCTAGATGGCGCTGTAAAGTCAATAATGGATCGTATATGAGTTATGTTAGTAATCAAAACGCAGTATGATTCCTAAATAATACGTGATAGGACGCCTGTATAAAAATATTCTGCCACAAACAACAGTTTTTTTTCCTGTGTGAACGGCATATGAAATTACTGGGCTCAAGAAACTTAATAATTTAGGAGACTCGCGTGACGAGCGGCAGTGCAGCTAAAGCTGTCTATAGGCAGGCCACATCGCTCGAAGAACCGATAACCGTTGAGGAAGAAAGGTTCTCGAGTGGCGACCACAAACCGGACGACGCAGCGTAGGCAGGCCTCCCACTAGGTGGATAGACGACATTGTGCGCGTCGCAGGTGAATGCATACATCCAATTGTCGTCCATTGTGGCGTTCTAAGAGGGAGGCCTATGTTCAGCAGTGGACGTCTTCCGGCTGATGATGATGATTTCATGCTAACATTGAGGTATTACGTACGTACAAACTTTTTAGCAGCCTCCGTGGCGCAATGGGAAACTTCTCGCTTTGCAAACCGAACGTCGCGGGTTGAATCTTTTTTTTTTTTTTTTTTTTTTTTTTTTTTTTTTTTTTTTTTTTTTTTTTTTTTTTTTTGTGTAGGAATAGTACTGTTGGCCGCAGATGGCCATTACAGCTTCACCGGACAAGACGGGTTGAATCGCGCGGGGAACAACAACTTTGTGTAGTTGTTCCTTACTGGCTAAGACAATGCAGGCCAATCACCAAATTGTTTGTAAAGTGAGATCCATGCTTCGGATGGGCATGTAAAAAGACTGTCCTGCGCAGAACCTCTCACCAATCGTGTCGGTGTTCCAGCCCATCGGATTGTGAGAGGTTAAAGGAAGAGAGTTCACTTGTGTCTACGCAAGCACTTGTGCACTATAATATCTCCCGCATAGATGGCTGATCTTGTGAAAGATTGGCCGCTGTGGTCGTATCGGCCAGGAGGATATTACGTACGAACTACATAATTATCTCAATATAATCTACTTTTTACTATCCGGTTTTTATTTATTGGGCCTAACTAGTCCCACCACAGTTACTCCTGTAAGCCAGGATCTACAGTGGTCACCACTGAAGGAAGACACTGAGGTTTCAGCCTCGCCGAGTCCCGGGGTAATGGTAAAATGTCTTGGAACCCGCAACAAATTTCGTAAAAATGGTTGATAGGAGATAGGAGGAGTTGGAAATACATAAATTTCTTGAAATAAATCCTTTGCAAAGCGGGAGATAAGCAATCAATTAACGGAAGGTCGATACAACCTCAAAAAGGAAGACTTACAGGCGGACCAACGAAGGCTAGTATACTATCCGGTGTATATAAAATTTTAAATATCTTCCTAATAAGTCACCGTTAATACTAAGAAATAAATAAAAAGATAAGATGGTGTTTCTTTGAAGTACCAGTCCGTAGCATTAAATCGATCGATATTTTCCCACATAACCTAAGAACATGTTACAAAGTTAATAATTTTCAAAACTGATTTGTAACGAAAATGTAATGCTGCTAATCCACTGGAAGCTATAGCGATAAAATATAGCATTGTAAAAAATATTAATATAAAGGCTTCACTGTAAACCAATTTTTATAGAAGATTTTACCAATTTTAATAGCTAAGAACCTACTTAATAAATTGGAGTAGACCGTCTATGAAAGTAGCTTCGAATGGTGACAATAAATAAGGCTGCTAGTGATAACGCAGGATGAACTTCTAAATAAATATGATGCGATTTATAAAGTGTGTCCTGCAACTGATCTTACCCCCGTCGTCGTATCGGTTCCGTCTCGTAAAGGAATAAAATGCGTAAGTGCAATGTACTTGTAATACTTAGGGACTTACAAAGATCCTGATGCTTACGTTATTCATTTTTGTAAACAGTTGGAAAAATCTTCAGAATAGAGAAAAGATGCTTAAGCGTCTAGCGGGGGAGAGGTCGGCATAAATGGGATTCCTGCACAGAGAAAACTCCCTCTGAAGGCATCAGTCTCCCTTCTCTTACTCTTACAGTCCGATGGGACGGAAGACCGACACGACCGGGGAGAGGGCAGGCGCAAGACTGACTTTTTATATGCCCATTTGACCATGGATCTTCTTAGTTTCCAGCCAAACCTTGGGCCTATATTGTCCTAACCAGTACGAAACCACCACAAATGTTTTCGCCTGTAATAGAATTTGAGCCGGCGACTTTTGGCATGCAAAGCAAGCGCTTTTCAACTGCGCTGTGGAGTCTACAAAATATATTATCGTATTAAAATGAAACTTATATTACGGATTTTAATTACCCGACGTTTCGAACTATACAGCATTTATGGTCACGGGCGGACTCAGGGTCATGATCCGTAAAATTAGCTACATTTCAATGTGCAATATTCGCGTAAATATCATAAATTCATTATACTATATTATCGCTCTAACTACACAGCACGCTTAAACATCGAAATCTTTAACATAATGTGTAAAATTAATGTTATTAAATAAGGTGATCATCCAATACAAGGGACGTGGTTAATATTCATAATTTTGTATCGAATACCTATTATGTTAAAGGAATATGATTAAGTTTGTAATCATAATACTAGTTACGGCTTGTGGTTTTGTCTGTTTTGAGTCACCGCGTATTACGTTTCAACGACGGGCCCGTAGGTCTTTTGATTAGACCCTTCGGAGTCGCTGACGACGTTCGGGATGTGGGCCCTAGGACGTCCACCGAGTACGGCGGTGTCTCCGAGGAGGACGGCGGCGGGGTTGCGACCCCCGTCCCCGTGAGCACTGTGACTGGTTCCGGGGGGCCACAATGCGCTCCCCGGCGGCGAGCTCAAACGCAAGGTACTGACAAAATTGGCCCTGGTGCAGACCCCACTGGAGAGCCCTGGGGTCCTCTCTCATGTGCCGATGCAACCGTCGCGGGGGTTTTAGTGGGTAAGAATCCCACATACCCCGGTACTCCCGGAACCTTTTGAAAGTTGCCCCTGCGTTAAGTTTTCAAAGTCAAAATATCGCTCTAAAATAGCGGCTCTTACATGAATAAGATATTCATTTTTTGCAATCTCCCACCGGATCGTAGCGTGGCCACTGCTGAGAAGATCCGGCAAGAAATTCGAAAGAGGGCTTGTATTTTTTTGTCATATTTTCTTTTTTTTTCAAAGGTTCAATTTTCTTACAAAGGAGTTGTTGCAAAATGGGCTAGGAATATGTACACCACGTCAAAAAATTGAGAAAAATGCATAGAATTCGGGAAAAATATAAATATTTCGTTTAAATTACTATTAATGTTGTAATTTTAATTATAATTATCATTTATTTTATATCTATATTCAACATGGCGTACTAAGATGGCGTCTCACCGATGTCGAATTAAACTGTCAGCCAGCCAAATGTCAATAGCTACTGCTGCTGTCACACTTGTCACAGTTGGTTGTATGCGTGAATTATATGTAGTGAATTGATTATCATTGATATTTTAATTATTAAAATGTTAAATGAGAAAACAGAAACAAAAATACAAAGAGTACTGTAGTAAAACTACTTTTAACGCCGTTGATAATAAAAATGACACATGACAATGACACTTTTCCGCCATGCCAGTTTTTTGTTATGTGTTGCAATTCCAAGTAAAAATTCTTAAGTTTTACAAGCAAATAAAGCCAAATTAAAGTAAATGGATAGTTAAAAACTGTTCTAAGTGTGTTTCCCTATTTTAGAGTATAGTGTACAAATTCCTAGCCCAGGCTCCATACATTTTGGAACATCTCTTTTGGCGTTAAAATTAAGCGTGCATGAATAGGGCATTCAAGCCGACGCAAGTAAAGGTAGTGGCTTCGTGGTGTCTTGTTGGTATTTGTATGCATACGTATACCTACGTGTATAGTCCGTGAGGTGTCTGGATAGCACCCTCACATCTCCTCCCGTTGGGTGTCCGTAATAGGCGACTAAGGGAAAACAAGAAGACGGGCAGCAGCGTCTTTCTATTGGATTACCTCCACCTAATCCTGCGATCAGCGTGGTAATTGATGTATTTAGCAATCATTATGCTTTATCAATATAAAGATTTAGTCAAGATTTTCTGGGTCTACATGCATATAATCACGCTGATACCCATGACATAATTATAATACCCAAATAGTTTCTTTAAATGGCGATATGACTCTCTGTTAACAAGCTAGTCGTCTTACGGCCGGTCCCAATACTCTACCGCCGATAGCAATCTCAGTTTAAAAGTAACAATATGACACTTGACATTAATTTTCTTATAATGTTCTCTTTTACTTACGCGAATATTACACATTGAAATTAAACTACTTTTACGGATTTAAAACAAAACACATACCCCGGATATCAATCAAAACACTGCACGGCCTCAAGATACTGTAAGCTCTTACTGCGTAGATCGGACCAACAATAATAACTAAGAAGACCTGAGGGTACACCGGCATAATTGTGACATAAGGACGTTCAACAACTCAGTCCTCCCGTGACCATGGGTGCTGCAAAGCATTCGAAACGTCGGGATAGTAAAATCAATAAATAAACCGCGATAAAATCCGTAAAAGTAGTTTAATTTCAATTAATTTTCTTATCTCTAGTAAGCTTCAAGGTCTCGAAGCTAGCTACCAAGACAAAGATAGAAATATCTGTCCTTACTAGCTAGTAAGGACAGATATTTCTATCTTTGTTTATTGAAACGGAAATATGTCATAAAGCTATCGATGGTAACTATTTGAACTTATCGTAAAAGATAGATAGGATATTGGCACCGGCAGTTAATCAGTCAAGAAGGCATCACAGCTTGCCATCATCTTACCTAGCCAGCATGCCAACTAGTTCAATAAACTAACTATGAGGCGCTCATAGCTAGTTGTAACCTCTGTTCGGTAAACGATCAGCTGGGTAAGCAACGTCAGGCAAGGTCAGTCCTTAGATGGGTGACCGTTTAGTGTCATTTGAACTGAGCGTCTCATTGCTTCGGAGGGCACGTTAAAAGTCGGTCCCGGCTATTGTCATCTAAACAGCAGTCGTTAGCTGAGTCAAAGGCCTAAGGACAGTTTGAAAACTCTGACAACAGGTTGGCTACTAACCATACGACAAAAAAAAAAATCTCTACAGTATTTATTGCCTTTTTTATCAAATGAATCAAGCAAATTTAAGAAGAAAGAAGAAGAAAATAAGGAAGGAGAAATATAAAGATGAAAAAAATTTAGTAAAGTTTGGTTATTTTTTAAAATACTACTTACTTCGTTATGTATTAAAAACTTAATGGAGTGAAGAATTTGAACCCCATAACCACCAACTTGGCTATCACAGCTAATCATCAAACCATAATCAAAAATTTTCATACATCCGCCATTATAATAAGCATGCAAGTAAATTGATACAAACCTCAAAATTAATGCTCGTCCATACAATTTGTTCAATAATAATTGGTTACACAGCACTACGTATAGTGTCGTATCATTACGGCGCAAACCATCGATGGGGACAGACACGGGGACGCAAAATTTGCATAAAAAATGTGAAAAAAGTGTTTAAAAATGCAAAAAAGTGGTAATCATTGTGAAAAAGTGCAAAGTGAACAAAAATATATAAGTGTAAATCGACTGTTAAACACTGTAAGTACTTTTTTAGTTTAAAAAACCCGTAGGTGTAATGGGTTAGATATACTAGCTGCCATCCGAGAGGTCTTGAGTTCGATGCCCAAACAGAGCGTACTTATATTTGTATGACATACCTATTCCTTGGTCCATACCTACATGTCAGTCTGTATTGTCTCTGGCTGCTGTTTTTTTTAATGATAAAGGACACTAGCCCACAGAACAAAAATCAATACAAGTACTATGGAATGCTTAAATGCAAGTAAGAACCGTAGGCACAGGTAAGAACATCAAAATACATAAATATCAGGTACACGACAATAGGTACTATACCGTTAGCTGTATTTATCGACATTTGCGCTTGTGACATATCAAACCTATTGCTATTTATCACTTACATATCATTATAACTCTTGTAATATAACTTTAAACAGTTCAAAAAACCTGCCTCGTAGAGGAAAATCTGCCTACGCTTTGTTTAATGGGACCATAGACAAACGCGTACTCTATTCTTAATATATAAACTCTATGCACTAGCCTATTTAAAATCTATTCACTCTAGACTTGAAGACACACACATTATTATTATTCATTTATTAACAGGTCTTGAAGACCCATAAAAGAAAATATAATTACAAAGACTGTTAGTAAAAGCTTAAAAACTAAATGTTAGTTATTCTAATACGGTTTTGCTCAATATTTTCTACATACATCTTAATGCAATGATTCATTCATTCAGTCAAGCCTTCCAGCTATCATTGCTAGGACGCGATTGGGGCTGGCTCTAACTCTGCAGAGCAAGGACGCGCATCTTTTACGTATGATGGCATAAAAGCAGTCCACTCTGGCTTCGCTTTCGCTCTGTTTTTTGCATGAAAGTCGCTGTTGGCCGCAGATGGCCATTACAGCTTCACCGGACAATAGGAGGCGAGCGCTTAAAGCACTCTAGCCTTAACGACAGAAGTAACGACGAGCTCAAGGGCACCTCAGGGAGGCACGGCCTCGGCTTGGGCTGTCGCTTGAGAGAGGGCTGAGTTTAGCATTCGCTCTGGCTGCCATTGATCGGACAGGAAAACCGACGCAGGCAAACTGTTCCAGTCCTTAGCTGTCCTTATGATTAATGAAGACGCAAACCATTTAGTCTGGTCTGAAGGCACGTTCACTACATTAGGGTGCGTATACGCTGTGCGTCTCGTCGTCCGATGATAGAAGTCCCGTAGAATCATGTCATTCAATTCCTGCGAACACTCCGAAAATTAATCTATGTTTATTATTATTATGTCAGCCTGTTCTGTCCCACTGGTGGGCAAAGGCTCCCCTCCTGTCCCTCCATCTTGGTCTATTACCCGCCTGGGGGTGACCCACCACACGAAGCCACCACAAGCAAAGACTTTTCGATGGCAATGGAATAAATAGCTGAATAGCTACTTTCATCGAACACAGCTTAACCGATAAAAAAACGCATTCCAATCTGTTCACTAGTTTGGGTGTCGAAACAGACAGACAAACTAACCCATCATCAACAGCCGCTAGACGTCCACTGCTGAACAAAAGCCTCCCCTTAGAAGGGAGGGGTTGCCATTATCCCCACGCTTGACCGGCATCTTGGGGATAGGTAGTACGTACGTAATCCAATAGGAAGACGCTGCTGCCCGTCTTCTTGTTTTCCCTTATTCGCCTCTTACGAACACCCAACGAGAGGATATGCTACGCAAGTACTTGTGCAGTACAGTACCTATCTCCTGCCGGCCAGGAAGACATTATATTATTATTCCTCTCCCCGACAACCGTATGCTACACTAGCTATCAGACACCAGTCTCGCCGGCGAGGCCGAAGGGTCGTACGTATGCGACCGCAACGACGTGCATCACCCCACTGAGTTTCTTGCCGGTTCTTCTCAGTGGGGGCGCGTTGTGAACCGGTGGTAAACTCAGCCCTCAGCGACAGCCCAAGCCGAGGCCGTGCCTCCCTGAGGTGCCCTTGTGCTCGTCGCTACTTCTGCCGTAAAGGCTAGAGCGCTTCAAGCGCTCGCCTCCTATTGTCCGGTGAAGCTGCAATGGCCATCTGCGGCTAACAGCGTCTATCATTCCAAAAAAAAAAAAAAAATTATTCCTGAGAATCAAACCTAGCACCATCCAATCATTAGGCGAACGAGGTTTCTTCAACACAGGACTGTAATCACAGGAAACATTATGAACTCATGAATACTAAATTATATTTTGGGCTTCATAATGTTGAGGGTCACGGCGCCAAGCTAATTATGATAATGCTGTATCAGTCTAGACGAGTCCCCGAATGGATTATAATTTTCGGATATATTTTTACTACTACTTTGGCCTTTACGTCTATTACAGACGATTCATGGCGTAATGTGAGACACCGGTGAATACGAGAGCGATATAGCGAAGTTTCTGCTGTACGGTGCAGAATACCCTTGATGACGTTTAAGTCTCTAGATAGCGAGAGCCCCGAACCAAGCTTCGTCAGAAAACTTGCGACCCTCAACTCCTTTGCTGTGCCTTTAAGCCCGATTTGCAGTTAGTCTTTCCCAGTTACGATGGTAGATTTTAAAAGCAACCATTTTTATGTCTGGTTAGTGGCCACCCTGGTGTCAAGCTGCCCTTGGGCCTCTGACTTAACGACTGCTGTCTAGACGTCACGTTTGATACAATCCTTAAAGCAAAGTAATGGCGTTTCAACATTTCTCTCGCATTTTACAAAAAGGTATACTTATTCAAAAAAAATAAAATTCTAAATTTTTATTTCAAACTAGCTGACCCACGCAGCTCCGCCCGCGCTGTGTTTACGTTAACTAAACTTTCAATAATATACATTCGAATAGAATACAAAACCTCCTTTTTTAAAGTCGGTTAAACACTTGGACCTACTTTGTACTTGCTCTCCGAAGCACGGAGACGTTTAGTTCAAATGGCGTTAAACGGTCACCCATCTATTTAATGACCTTACCTAACGTTGCTTAACCTGATCGATTTCCAAATATTGTCAACAACTGTCTGAGTGTTCCCTTACAAATATTTATTATAAATATAATGGAACATTGTTAAAATCGGAGCGTATAACCAAGTACACATTTTGACTTTAGTCCCCTCTCCCAAGGGAACCGTGCCGAATGTCGGGATAAAAAGTATCCTATGTCCTACCTCGGAGTATTAACTCAAATCATGCCAAGTTTCGTTTCAATCCATCCAGTAGTTTCGGCGTGATGCTCAGCCGAGATACAGACAGACAGACAGACAGACAGACAGACAGACAAAAATAAAAAAAATTACATTATTGGCTTTAGTATCGGTTATAGAATGCCCTCCAAACATAATTTTCAAAATATCTTCAATGTACAGAATTGGACCTGTTACAGTTTTATTATAAGTATAGAAGATAGGCTTAACGCTAGCACTTTTGAACGGTCAATTTTTTAAAAGCTACCGCCGGATCGCAACGCGGCCTCAACTGAGAAGATCCAGCAAGAAACTCAGCGGACTTGTAATTTTTTAACATTTTTTTTTTAACAATGTTTGTCTTGTTACAATTAGATCAGCACCAGCGACAGTGTGTCCTGCCGTTCAAAAGATCAAATTATATAAAAAATACGACGAAAATACAACAAACTAAAATGCCAAAGGGATAGTAGTCGGACCAGCCCCCCCAAACAGCACCCGCGCACGACGTGACTCGAGCAACAGACATCACTCCGTTCCTCAAAGAAGCGTCGAAACGCTACTTTGAATCCGCGTCCCGTCACGCGAACAGTTTAATCCGCGCCGCCGCCGATTACGCCGCTAGTCCTTCTGACTCGCGCCGCAGACCACGGCACGTACTGCTCGACCCTCCTGACCCCATGACGGTCCTATTGGACCGGGATGCGCCGACCCCTCCCCGACAACCGTATGCTACACTAGCTATCAGACACCGGTCTCGCCGGCGAGGCCGAAGGGTCGTACGTATGCGACCGCAACGACGTGCATCACCCCACTGAGTTTCTTGCCGGTTCTTCTCAGTGGGGGCGCGTTGTGAACCGGTGGTAAACTCAGCCCTCTCTTAAGCGACAGCCCAAGCCGAGGCCGTGCCTCCCTGAGGTGCCCTTGTGCTCGTCGCTACTTCTGCCGTAAAGGCTAGAGCGCTTCAAGCGCTCGCCTCCTATTGTCCGGTGAAGCTGCAATGGCCATCTGCGGCTAACAGCGTCTATCATTCCCAAAAAAAAAAAAAAAAGACATCACTCCCTTCAACCATATTGAAGGGAAGGGGGTGACCCGCCACACATTCATCCATTGTGCTAGCAACCATCCAGGTACGTATCGGTGCCTTATCAAATATTCCACTAAGTAGCAGTCAGTGTCCGGTTAAAAATAGCACCCTTATAAGGGAGGGGTTGCCATAACCCCCACGCTTGGTAGGCGTCTTGGAGATCGCAGTAGGCGGCAGCCTACCACTGATAGGATATTCAATAGTAATACGCTGCTATCAGTCATCTTGTTTTCTCTTAGTCATACTTTTGGGTAGGGTCTTACTAGAAGTGTTATTCTTACTCTGAAACTCCACAGGTGAGTTCAGAATTATTTCTTTCATACAGTCACATACTCTTTGATCGATGGAAAAATACTGCAAATTAGATTTAACCATAGAGTTTATATATTAAGAATATAGAGTACGCATTTGTCTATGGTCCCATTAAAAAAAGCGTAGGCAGATTTTTCTCTACGAGGCAGGTGAATTGAACTATTTAAAGCTATATTACAAGAGTTATATTGATATGTAAGTGATAAGTTGTAATAGGTTTGATCTGTCACAAGCGCAAATGTCGATAAATACAGCTGACGGTATATTACCTATTGTCGTGTACCTGATATTTATGTATTTTGATGTTCTTACCTGTGCCTACGGTTCTTACTTGCATTTAAGCATTCTATAGTACTTGTACTGATTTTTGTTCTGTGGATTTAACTAATTAGCGAGCGGCATTTTTAACCGACTTCAAAAAAAGGAGGAGGTTCTCAATTCGTCTGTATATATTTTTTTTTTCTATGTATGTTCGCGCATAACTCTGGCAATTATGAACCGATTTGTAAAAATCTTTCTTCCATCCATTCTTTAATCCGTTAGTTGGGTCCCATAAAAAAATTATTGCTTCCGAATAAGTAGTTCCTGAAAAAACAATAATGGTGACTGCGCAGGAAACTTGCAGGAAAGCCTATATAGATGACTTTTTGGTCGCTTTTTAAGGACAAAAATGGTCATAACTCTGGCAAATATTTACCAATTTCATTCTTTTTTTATTCGAAAGAAGAAACCACTGTAATGAATCTGTCTGAAATTTATCACAACCGGATAAGAACTTCCTGGAAGACCATGAACGATGAGGAGGAATTTATCTGGTAAAAACCATAAAACTGATGTTCGACATTACATTGCTCTGACAATTATGAACCGATTTCGATGATTCTTTTTTTATTCGAGAGAGTAAACTACTATGATGATTCCATGCAAATTTCATTACGACCGAATATTTTTTTCCGAAGAAACATGAATTATGTAAAACTATGTAGACGATAATGTGATCATAACCTACCTAGATCATTTTACGGTCTTCGATGAACCATCGAAGACCGTAAAATGATCTAGGTCTATCTTTATATATGAAAATATCACTAAAAAGTTTAAAATAAAATATAAAAAAAAAAAAATTAACCGACTTCAATATCACTGAAAAGTATAAAATAATTTAAATATTATTGAAGTTGATGCCAAATATACACAGCCGGTAAGCTAACACCAACTTCAATAATATTTAAATTATTTTATACTTTTCAGTGATATTGAAGTCGGTTAATTTTTTTTTTTAAAAGATTTTATCAATCCCCACCTATCGTGTGCAGAGAGCACGCTAGTAAATAATTTTAGATTAATGTTTTTTTTTTACTATAGAGATAATAAACTGAAATCACAAAGAGATAAAACATTAAACGATATAAAATTATACAAAATAATTCGATCCGCGTCTATGATCTATTTTTAATGATGGCCGCCGGGACGCCATTACGTTCCAATTTCAAATTCAAATTTAGAACCGCCTGCGCAGGCGCCTCGCGTCTGTCGCGACTGCGGTTTTGAAAAAAAATATAGTCATTTCTGTTTCCGGGTCGGTAAATAGGGTTGCGCGGTGTTTAGGGGGTGTGTACCCTGTCAGGGTTGTCAAACTTGAAATGATTATTGTTATGTTGGTAGGGAATCGATTTGGTTGTCGGTAAATACATTGATTAATGTTTGCGTTATGTATTTTTTGTGTTGGCATTGAATTCTGAGAATATGGTGCAACGTAAACCGCGGACAGGCTACATCAGAGCACAAAATTAAACCTCAAATCTCGATAATCATATTTTTTAGTGACGCTACACCAAATCAAATCAGATCAAATTATCATCTAGAAGTCGTCAACTGCCGAAAAACCACTTCTGTACAAAGGCCTCCCCCTTAGAAGGGAGGGGATGCCAGAATCCCCACGCTTGGCACACGTTTTGGATATCACAGTATACATAGGTGGTAGGTAATCCAATAGAAAGACGCTGCTGCCCGTCTTCTTGTTTTCCCTTAGTCGCCTCTTACGGATACCCAACGGGAGGAGATGGGTGGGGGGGGGGGGGTGCTATTCTTACCCGGACACCCCACGGGACATATAAAAGTATTTCACGATAATTTCCAAGCCAGGAAGGGCCGATGAAACATTTTTGGCAGGGCATATATGACTCCTTCGGAGTTGCTGGACGTTCGGGGTGTGGGCCCTTTGAACGTCCATTGAGTACGGCGGCGACTCCGAGGAGGCCGGCGGCGGGGCTGCGACCCCCGTCCAAGTGAGTACCGTGTCAGGTTCCCGGGGGGTTACAATGCGCCCCCCGGCGGCGGGCTCAAAGGCAAGGCACTTAAGGGCCCCTGGTGCAGATCCCACCGGTGAGCCCTGGGGTCCCCTCTCATATGCCGATGCGACAGCCGCGGGGGTTTTAGTGGGTAAGAATCCCACATACCCCGGTCGAGCCCCACAGCTCCCGGGGATCTTTGGAAGAATTCCCCCGCGTCAAAAATAAAAAAGGTGACAGCAGCCGCGACCGACTTTGTACATGCTCTCTGCAGCACGAACAAGCTCAGTTCATATGCCACTAAACGGTCACCCATCTAAGAACTGGCCTTGCCTGACGTTGCTTAACCATCTACTCATTTATCGAACAGTGATTACCATAAGCGTATAATTTTTTTGCTATTTAAATTCACTTAATATAAGATTTTTATTTATTAACTAGCTGACCCACGCAGCTCCGCATGCGCTATTCTTACGATAACTAAACTTTTAATAACAGACATTCGCATCGAATACCTAAACTCTTTTTTTATAGTCGGTTAAAAACTGGGACCTACTTTTTACTTGCTCTCCGAAGCACAGACCAGCTTAGTCCAAATGGCGTTATATGGTCACCCATCTATTTAATGACCTTACCTAACGTTGCTTAACCCGATCGATTACAAAACCTTGATAACAACTCTCTATGAGTGTTCCCTTACTAATATTTATTATAATTATGTAGAAAAATTGATAAAATCGGACCAAGTGTATAACCA
Organism: Furcula furcula; assembly: GCA_911728495.1. NCBI lineage: Eukaryota > Metazoa > Arthropoda > Insecta > Lepidoptera > Notodontidae > Furcula > Furcula furcula. Next base: position 7,035,456 of record OU452269.1, read on the forward strand.
AGTACCCATTTTGACTTTAATCCCCTCTCCCAAAAGAACCGTGCTAGATTACGGGATAAAAAGTATCCTATGTCCTACCTCGTAGTAAGATCTCAAATCATGCCAAGTTTCATTTGAATCCATTCAGTAGTTTCGGCGTGATGCTCAGCCGAGATACAGACAGACAGACAGACTGACAGACAAAAATTTAAAAAATTACATTTTCGGCCTCAGTATCGGTAATAGAATGCCCTCCAAATATAATTTTCAAAATATCTTCAATGTACAGAATTGGACCTGTTACAGTTTTATTATAAGTAGGTATAGAAGATATAGATATTTTGCGAGATCGTGAGCCATATTTATCTCATATCTTCCTGCCCCTTACATTTATATACCACAACAAAAGGCTAGTTGGATAACAAAAGAACTAACAAGCAACGTTTCCAATAGTTTGAACTAGAAAATTATCTAGAATTTCCCACAAAAGGACCAATTTGCTTATTGTTGGCGCGTTAAATCGGTTGAAAGAAGAGGGTAGTTCATTTGCGGAATGAAAGTGCATTGTGCGTGCTCAGTCGGCCGGCACAAGCGGTGGGGACAAGACGTGTGGGGTGCTGAGAATATATTACGGGAAAATGTTACACACTGTTTTTAAAATTCGAACACTGAAAAAGAAATTATGAATTTGAATTAAGAACACACATTTTCCTCTTTTACAATAAATGTGAAACATAATAATAATAATGTCTATGCCAATCTTTCACAAGATCAACCATGTACGCAGGAGATATTATAGTGCACAAGTGTTTGCGTAGACACAAGTGCACTCTCTCTTCCTTTATACCTCTCATAATCCGATGGGACGGGAGACCGACAGAACCGGGGAGAGGTTAGGCGCAGGACCGACTTTTTACATGCCCATCCGACGCATGGATCATCTTACTTTACAGACAATCAGGTGATCGGCCTGCATTGTCCTAGCCAGTAAGGAAAAACTACACAAAGTTGTTGCTCCCCGCAGGATTCGAACCCGCGACCTCCGGTTTACAAAGCAAGCGGTGTCCCATTGCGCCACGGAGGCTATGTGGAAGATATCACAACAATGAACCTAGTGCCTCCACACGCATCATCATCAGCCGGAAGACGTCCACTGCTGAACATAGGCCTCCCCCTTAGAACGCCACAATGAACGACAATTGGCAATTTGCATCCACCGGTTACCTGCGACGCGCACAATGTCGCCTGTCCACCTAGTGGGAGGCCTACCTACACTGCGTCTTCCGGTTCATGGTCGCCACTCGAGAACCTTTCTTCCCCATCGGTTATCGGTTCTTCACTTCCAAATCCTCATAACTATTCTGTCGTGCAAATAAACTTCGAGCATAGCTCGTTACTCCAAAACGCCAGCATTTAAAGACCACGTCACCACATGCATATATCTGAAAATTAAGCTTGTAAGGGATCAGTCCGAAGATTGGGTTCAAAGGCCAGCAGTTTAGCAGCAGGCTATTGGGAACTCACAGTAAAGTGAGAGATGTTGACTAATAATAATTAGTTATGCTACCGCGCTGTAATACAGACTTTCGTATAAAAAAAACTCTAGGTGTCTGGACTGTCTTCGAAATTGGGTATTTGAATAATTTGTGATAAATGGAAAGATCATATATAAGTTTTATAGTAAAACTATTGTTAGTTTTTTTTTATTCGCAATAATTCAAAAGTTATTTCAAAATAAAAAATATAATTTTTGAATCCAGTACCGGAAACACGCCGACAGCTCCTGAACAAACCCGAGCGGGTGTGACGTCAAAATGTTAAAGCTATTTAATAACAGTACAGCGTCAACGGCTATTACACTTGACTAGACAATAATATTGAAAATTTATTGCTAAAAACGACTCTGAACAACGCTGAACGACACTGCACGACGACACTGAACGTCACTGAACGTCACTGAACGTCACTGAACGTCACTGAACGACACTGAACGACACTGAACGCCACTGAACGACGTCACTGAACGACACTGAATGACACTGAACGACACTGGACGACGACACTGAACGTCACTGACGTGACACTGAACGTAACTGACGTGACGTTCAGTGTCACGTCAGTTACGTTCAGTGTCACGTCAGTGACGTTCAGTGTCGTTCAGTGTCATTCAGTGTCGTTCAGTGACGTTCAGTGACGTTCAGTGTCATCGTCCAGTGTCGTTCAGTGTCGTTCAGTGGCGTTCAGTGTCGTTCATTGTCGTTCTGTGACGTTCAGTGACGTTCAGTGACGTTCAGTGACGTTCAGTGACGTTCTGTGTCGTCGTTCAGTGTCGTTCAGCGTCGTTTTTTAGCAATACATTATCAATATTATTATCTAGTCACCTGTAATAGCAGTTAACGCTGTACTGTTATTAAATCGCTTTAACATTATGACGTCACACCTATATGGTGACCAATCTTGGCGCGTTTATAGTCACGTGATTTTTCATCAATTTTTAATTGTTTATAATTAATTGAAAAATTATTTTTTTAACTTTTTTGCATTAATAATCAATGTTATTAATAATAAAGTTTCAAAAAAAAATAAAAAAAAAATATAATTATTTTTTTTCAAATACCTAATTGTAGCGTTATTTTCTTTTTTTTTTACAGAATAGGCTAGATGATTAAAAAAATCCTTCCTTTTTGATACTTTCATCTAGATTAAGTATCAAAAAATATTGGAAATATTTTTTTATTTAGTCAACCCCTGGGAGGCCGATGTAAGCGCGCGTTTGTTTCGATTGCATGCGCCGTGTAAGCGCCTATTTTTTCGCTGCCCGTTTATGCGTCGGGATTTACCACTTACGAGCGTTATATAATCTGAACCACTTATCCGAATCGCATTCTGTAAACTGAGTTCTAATGAGAAAAGTATTAGCTATGAAGTATATCCTTTTTTTGAGTTATAAATATTGACTTTTTAAAGAAAAAGTCGGAAGTGCACGGATTTTCGGCAAAGTTGATTTTACCTATTTTTGATCTCGATTTTGAGGGTAGAATATTGATCCAGGCACTAAGAAAGATCCATTCTTTGCATACAAACTCCTTTTCACACAAGTTTTAAACAAAAATCTACCAAAAAATCGAAAAATATGAAATTTTTTTTTCAACGGACTTTATGACGCGGTATGACGTCATAGCATGCAAAAATTCCGACAACTATATTGGATTTTATGACTTTATCTTCGAGTTATTATCATTATGATGTAATTACGATGTATTTACAACAGTTACATTACAAATAATATCGAAAATAAACCAAAAGTAAACAAACAAACAAATAATGACCCGGGTCAGATTTCATTTCGAAAATATCCAATATTTTGATAAAATACGAACTAACTAACGTCTACACTGCTTTATTATGATGTTATAACACTAAACACAACAAAATAATATCACTTTACCTGAAAATAATACAATATTTACATTAAAAATAAACATTCAGTGACCGCCAAAATAAACATTCAGTGACAGCTACCGCCCACTTTTGCTAACTGAAGTTATCAATGAAAAAGTCAAAACGGCAACTGAATGACGATTTTAATAAAGAGCATATACACTATAGAAACCATAAAGCATAGGGTTCCCATACAAAAAATAAAAATTTACCACAAAAAACACGGTATGTATCGGGGCCTACCTCCATGGTGCAATATGCACCAACGGCCCCCGAGGGAGGCGCGTTTTTTCGTGTGTCATGGTGCATATTGCACCAACGGCCCTCAAGAGGTTAAACAAAAAATGACGAACATTAGTGCGTTGAAATTCCGCATGACGTCACTGTATACAATTTTTACTGAGGCGTGACATCACGAGCTCCAACTACCGAACTTTGATGCTCTATAGGTATATTTGGCCATTTCTATTGATTTGTTAAATAAAAAATACGCATCCAATATTTTTTGATATAATCTAACTGGCTGACTAATTGGAATTATTATTAACTAGCCCGACCCACGCAGCTCCGCATGCGCTATTTTTACGTTAACTAAACTTTTAATAACAGACATTCGCATCGAATACATAACCTCCTTTTTTAAGGTCAGCTCGTGCTAGTCTTAGTTAACATGATGTGCTAACACTGACTTCAATATATTTTCGTTATTTTATGCTTTTTAGATAATTTACTTTGAAGTCGGTTTTTATTTCTTAAAAAATAGTTTTTAGATAAATTACTTTGAAGTCGGTTTTTTTTTTTAATAGTTTTAACATTTTAGATGCCCGCATAGGCTTATTATGTGCATATTACACATTGTTAATAGTATTAGATACATAGGTACTCATCTTGTACATAACCTTCTTTTTTGAAGTCGGTTAAAAACCTGGGCCTATCTTTTACTTGCCCTTTTTTTTGGAGTAGTACTGTTGGCCGCAGATGGCCATGACAGCTTCACCGGACAAGAGGGCGAGCGCTTAAAGCTCTCCAGCCAGAAGGGTTAGGGGTAGCGACTAGCACAAGGGCATCTCAGGGAGGCACGGCCTTGGGCTGCCGCTTAGAGAATGAGTTTACCACCAGTTCACAACGCGCCCTTACTGAGAAGAACCGGCATGAAACTCAGCGACGGGATGCATCTCGAGGTCGCATGCATATGACCCTTCGGCCTCGCCGGCGAGACCTGTGTCTGTGTGTTGTGTTTACGACTGGTGACGTGGTCCAGGAGGACAGACATCGGATTGGGCGGGTCGAGCAGTGGTCTACGGCGGTTCGACGATCTGAGGGACTAGGGTCGGGGATATAGTCGGCTGCGGCGCCGATTAGCGGGTTTGGGTGGACGCGTGCTGTTTCAAAGTAATGTTCGAACATTTCTTTGAAAAATTTGCGGATAGGTTACTTGCCCTCTGAAGCAGACCTACTCGATATGCACACAAAATTTCATACAAATCGCTTCAGCCGTTTCGGAGGAGTTTTATAAGAAACTCTGCGACACGAGAAATTTATATAGTAGAGGTCATAGCTTGACGATCACCCGAACTCTGCATAAATAAAATTAAATGTAGACTAGCCGCGCGATTGACGCAAAAACTGAATGGCTATAAAGAAATTATAAATCTGCATACAAGTCCTCGAGTTACATCTGAATTAAATTGCTAGTGTTGCCGCATACATAGACCGAGAGTTGACAACACAAAAAATACAGTATAATTAATATTCTATGATGTCACTGTGGCAGTTGCTGAGGGACCTACGTTAGTTCCTGACTGAAGGACAGGTAAGCGGTGACTTCAAAGGCACTTCAGGGAAACCTCGGCGTGGGCTGTCGCTTAGAGGAATTTGAACTTGGCTCTACAACTAAATCCTTTTTTTTTCGTATGAGGAATGCTTGCAGATGGTCAAGCGTCTCTGGACAAGAGAGTGATCACGCTGCAGCTTAAAAGCCAGGGGAGCAATAAATTCAAGGACAATTCACTGAGGCCTCAGCTTAAACTAGGGCTGGAAAAGAAATTGGCTATCTACCACTGGATCACTCTTTTTGGGAATGAGGAATACTGTTGGCCATACATATATTCCCGTGAAGCTGTCTTGGTCATAACCGAGACAGCTTCTCGGGTCAAGCTCAAAGGCACTTTTCGAAGTGGTCTAGAGATGGCTATAATAGCTTCAACGATCAAGAGATGATAGGGCTTAGAACTCAACCCTAATGCCCAATCGACACCTCAAGAAGGCCTAGGCTAAGGCTGTCCCTTAGAGAGGATTTGGCTCTAGCACTGAATCATTTCTTTTAGGAATAAGGATCAGCCGGAGGTGGGCAAATCAATGGGTAAGAGGACCGAGTGCTTATTCTTCTTCTTCTCTGTCGTAACTGACAGAGCGATCGTGGCCGTTATGTAGTGTCTAGAGTCAGATGTCACGCGCGTCACGACTTGTCGCCATCTCTCTCTACTTGCCGTCATCCTGTTCACTCTTGCAAAGCACCGCCCAGCGCAGATTTAATTTGGTCAGTCCATCGGATGGCCTAGTGGGCCCGCGTGGCCTAGTACCTTCTACTCCTGCCATACACGACAAGGCGCTCCATGGAGCCTTCGCTTCTTCTAGAGACGTGACCGAAGAACTTTAGTATACGTAATTGTGCGGTTTTCAACAGAAGCTGCTTGATGCCGAGTTCTTCGAGTATAGACACGTTGCTTCTAAATTCAGTCCAGGATACTTCAAGCATCCTTCTCCGAGCTTAGATTAATCCAGCCTGAAAAGTGCAGGAAGGCTTTATTTAGTTTTGACTGTCATTTAGAGACGACTAACTGTGCCGGATCATGGCAGTTTTTACAAGACATTTTACCCCACGAGTTCTTTGTGTATATATAATAATATGTTTGTTCTAAATTCGGTTTACGATAGGTACTGCAAGCATCCTTCTCCGAGCTTAGATTATTTCAGCCTGAATAGGACGGCTTTAGTTTTGGTTGTCATTTAGAGACGACTAACTGTATCGGATCGGACGGATCATTGCAGTTTTTACAAGTCATTTTACCCCAGTAAGGCTATATCAATATTGAGGGATCGTTCCCGCTCTGCCTTCTCGATTTCAGTGACAACACTCCTAGACTATAATAAATAAAATATTAATAATTCATCACACACTACTCTGTCGTTTGTGGTCGCGTAATTATATACAGGATTTACATACGCGGTCGCTGAACGAGAGACATCGAAACTATTTTTACTTGTTATACGATGTTATGCGTCGGTTAGTGACGACTGGAAATCGAAGGGATACTTTTTTCATACTCAGCTAAATAGGAACTATACGGTCTTCATTTTATGATTTCAGCTAAATACATATTAGTTATTGTATCTATATCTCTCTATGTATGAATTTTAGAAGGAATAATATTTCGAATGAAAAGGAGAAACATATTGGTGTGGGCGCAGGAATTACATGACTTGATTTCACCATAGACAGATAGATAGATTATACTTTATTGTTTTACCATTAAAATACACCAAAAATATAATAAATAAAAACTGTAAAGTGAACTGAAACAATGGACGGCCTCTCTACCAACCAACATTTGCACGGAGAGAATCTGTGAACTGCAAGGCGGGGTTGTTTATATAAACCATTAGGTACTTATCTATAAAAAATGATAACTGCCTGCAAACATCAATATTCAATAATGATCGATAGAAATATGGTGTAAAATCATTGGAATAAATAAAATATTTTCAAACGATCTTTATAGATAAGCAGAGATGAGATTTTATAGATAGACGATCAGCTTTTACAAGGCTTTTACTGTGACAGAACTACTGTTAAACGAACTTTTATGAGAAGGGAACATAAGTGTGAGATTTTCTGATGACATCAAACAGTGGTACTAATCCCTTTCTATGATCGGATGACGAGCCGGACTAAGCGATTTGTTTCTTCATATAAAATACGTACAGCTAAGGACTGGAAAAGTTTGCCTGCGTCGGTTTTCCCGCCCGATTATAATGAGGATGTCTGTCTTCAAGGCTAGAGTGAATAGGCTTTTAATAAGCTAGTGTGCTTTACCATCCTCGATTGCGTCGCCGCTTTCCATCAGGTGGGACTGCATTCAAGCTCTTGCTTAAACAGAATAAACAAAAGAAGTCAGAAAGTCAGTTTACTTAAATCACATAACCCAATTTACAAGACAAATATACCCGACGCCATTAGAACATCATTTACAACTAGACGTCAACCTAAAACTATAAATAAAATTTATATTTCCCCGCCATTTGTCACTTCACAAACTACGAAAAATTATCATATGACAATATCCACCTTAAATAGATCTCCCGTCCCCTCGCATTACTTAAAATAATACATTGAAATTGACTAGCGCTACGAAATCGGGGGCTCTTTTTAATATGGCCACTCGTGCCTCCTTTGTAATGTAATTTTGGAACTGAACGCTATTACACATCTCTATCTCACTTTGTTGTATAGTTACATTCGTGAGCGAAAGAGACAAACAGTTAAAGAGGGCCGTATTGCATATCATTAAAACAAGTTTTGAATAGTGCCGTATAGAGTAATGCTATCTCGTTTAATTGCTTTGGATTTTGAAGTGTGCGAACGAGAGAGCTTAATGAAATATGATAGTCGATAATGCGAGGTTTTTGTTATGGAAATATTAAGAACTTTGTATCGTCTAACTAAAGCCATTTTTAAAAAGAGTTGGTTATTGAACACTTTTAATATGAATACTTCCTTTATTATAAATTCAAAAGAAAAGTCTTAAAATACAAAAATTAAAAATTATTATTAATTGGGTAAAATTAGCAACCTATAAGTATACATACATACATGTGTATAACTAAGTTTAAATATATGTTTAGACATATATATTTAAACTCGTCTCGATAAGGCCTTTTATTTGATACTAACCCCTACTGATGTTTTTGGAAGTAAAAAAAATACAAAATGGCAACTGACGGCCGCCATATTGAATTTTTGAAAAAATATACATATACTTAGCCTCTGTCACTCCCAGGATTGAGACGAATCTAAAGATATATTATAAGTCAAAATCCATCAAGCCGTAAACGGCTAAAGGCCGTACAGCCTAAAGGCTGTAGGAATACATACATACATCTCTCTCTCTGCCTGTCGTTCCTTCATTACTGAGAATCGTGACTCCGCTGTGCACGCTCATATATATTAGCTGTGATCCGCCTCCATTGAACTCGATCTTCTGCCAGCTGAAGGGAAGAGCTGACAGATCGCTCCAGTATTTCGGAGATCTGGTTAGACCACCGCTTCACACAAAGTCCTCTTGGCCGCTTTCCTTCAATCTTACCTGTCAATGCTAGTTTTTCTAAATTATATGGATCTCTTTGTGTAATATGTCCACTTGCATACATACACACATACTCTCGAATAACATAAGCCTCCTTCTGGGGCAGTCAGGCAATTTTTTTTACTATATAACCAACTGCAAAAAAAGGTAAAATATTGGCCGTTATATGGTATATGATATAAGCCAAAAGCACCAAACGTCACATTTTTGGTAAGGTCGAGAGGTTAGGGCGAGAGCGGGGTCACAGTGTCAATAGGTGTAAGAAATCGATAAAATAGCATTATATTTACCAACAATTGAATTGTTAGACCAACTAATGTTCTAATATAAGGCATAGTCGTTATCTGTGTTTGTTCGCTATCTTATTCTAAACTAGACAATGGTTTTATGAGTAGGACCACAATGATAATATAAACAATAGATATGTTATATTATTATCTCAAGTCAACTCGTGCGCGGGTGCTGCTTGGGGACTGCTCCGGCCGCTGTCCTTTTTAACCGGCTTCAAAAAGAAGGTTCTCTATTCGACGCGTATGTATGTAATATTGATAAAAATGCGTAATATTAATATATGTTAGTCTATGTGGGCTTCTAAACAAATTTACCAAATTTTATGAGTGTATGTATGTATGTATGTAGGTATGTATGTATGTATGTATGTAGGTTTGTCCACGGATTTCTCAGAAACTACAAGTCCGATTTTGAAAATTCTTTTTGCAATAATTAGAGTATTTTTCAACTTAGGGTAGAGTATAAGTTTCATCAAAATCGGTCCAGCAGTTTAAGAGATATAAACTTTTTATGTTTTTAGTAAGTTATTGTAAGACGTAGACGTTCGAGTTGCGTGATAGTGCTGCTACCTATTTTGGTAAATTAAGTCACTAAAAAGTGTTAAATAAACTATTAAAAAAAAAATACCGACTTCAAAGTAAATTATCTAAAAAACATAAAATAACGAAAATATATTGAAGTCGGTGTCAGCTCGTGCTAGTCTTATACTTAACATGGTGTGCTAGCACCGACTTCAATATATTTTCGTTATTTTATGCTTTTTAGATAACTTACTTTGAAGTCGGTTTTAATTTTTTTTTAAATTGTTTATTTTCTTTTTTTCTTTTGTAGTCTAGCAGCAAAATTGATTGTTGCTTTATTTACGTTCTGAAGGCAATTCACTTGAGCTTGTAAGTTATTCTTGGTGTGTATCTAACTTAGACGACTTGTGATAAAAGTTGGTAATATGTTAAAGTGCTTTGTGTCTTGCCTGACGAGGCACTGCTTAACAGCAGAAGGTAGGTAAATGTTAAACGTGAGCCACTGTGATTTTGGATCGGTCATGCTCGCCATCGAAAAGTCTTTGCTTGTGGCGGCTTCGTGTGGCGGGTCACCCCCTTCCCTCCAATATGTTTGAGGGGAGTGATGGCTGCTGCTCGAGTCAACTCGTGCGCGGGTGCTGCTTGGGGGGTCCGACTATTATCCCTTTGGCCGCCTAGTTTGTTGTATTTTCGTCGTATTTTTTTTTCTGTCTTATTTGATCTTTTGAACGGCAAGACACACTGTCGCTCTGATCTAATTATAACATGACATCCTACTGTATAAAAAAAAAAGTTGTAAAATGACAAGCCCGCTGAGTTTCTTGCCGGATCTTCTCAGTTGAGGCCGCGTTGTGATCCAGTGGTAGCTTTTTTAAAAAAAATATGACCTTTCAAAAGCGCTAGCGTTAAGCCTACTTGAAATTAACTATTTTTGACTTTTTGACTTTGACTTTGATACAAGAATAAATCGACAGGCCCGTTAGTCTAGTGGTTAGACATCCTGGCCGCTTCCTAACGGGTCGTGGGTTCAATTCCCAGCAAGTGTCTCAATATTCTAATATCAATATTGGTATCAGTTGTCTGGTTTTCATAGTACAGGCTCTGCCTAGTTTGGGATCAGATGACGGTGTGTGGGTTGTCCCAAGATATTATTATCCCTTCGGAGTCGCTGGACGTTCGGGGTGTGGGCCCGTAGAACGTCCATTGAGTACGGTGGCGACTCCGAGAAGGACGGCGGTTGGGTTGCGACCCCCGTACCCCCGAGCACCATGTAAGGTTCCCGGGGGGCTACAATGCGCCCCCGGCGGCGGGTTCAAAGGCACGGCACTGAGGGGCCCCTGGTGCAGATCCCACCGGAGAGCCCTGGGCTCCCCTCTCATGTGCCGATGCGACAGCCGCGGGGGTTTTAGTGGGTAAGAATCCCACATACCCCGGTCGAGCCCCACAGCTCCCGGGGATCTTTCAAAGATTTCTCCCACGTAAAAAAAAAAAAAAGATATTATTATTGTTGTCTTTTACTTACGCGAATATTACACATTGAAATCAAACTACTTTTACGGATTATATCGCGGTTTATTTTAGATTTTACTATCCCGACGATAGACGATACTAGATATTATTATTATTAAGTTTCTGAAGCAAGGTTCGAAAAACGATGGTCTCTCAGTTATCGCGCTGTAATATAATTAACTTTATATTCTAAGCTTCAAACTACATGAAAATTTATAATTTCTCTGCAGCTACCAAGTTTTATTATATTTTACTTAGCGACTCGGCTTTTCATAATTTACGGTAATACAACTCAGCAACGGCACAGTTGCATAAGATTGATACTGAAAAATTTCGAAAAAAATTAAGGGAAACGCAAGAATAACCCGGGAAAATTCATATTTTGAACATTTGATATACTAGGCAGTCTCTACAACACGTGTACTATGGCTATTAGATAACTGATAAATATACGTGCTATAGGTACTAGGCAATGGACCTACCTGCAGGCAGGTACCACTGCAGTGTCAGATATCTTGCCGCCAAGCAGCAGTGTATAAACATTGCTGTGTTCCGTTGTGAAGGGCACTGTAGCTGATGAAAGTACCGGATACAACATACTTAATATTTAATATCTCGTGTGACGATCTCGTGTGACAGTACAATGCAGCTGTCTATAGACTAGCCTATCGCTTACCATCAGGCGAACGTCTTGCTTGTATGTCAATAAGCTGAGTAAAAAAACTGACATTTTTATAATCAAGTTCGCAAAATCATACCACTGGTACCAATGATACCATTGGCAACCACTGGCCACTTTATTTTTCTGTACATAATGTAAAACAATCTCTTTAGCAACAAAACTGCAGTGATTTTGACAAAGCTTTTGTTTTATTTTTCAGGAGAAGTACAAAAAATATCCCGACCTTAGATCTGCCTCCCTATTACGTATCTCCTTTGACAACTAAAGTGATGACCACTATAGCAAGTAACCATCAAATAACTGTCAAATGATTCATTCGGTATTGCCTAACTTGAGTGACCAATAAATACCAATGTTAAAACACTTTCAGTTGACATGAAAGTTTGGTGGACAACTGAAGCTTGATAGTCACTTGGGTGGCTAAAGATACGCAATAGCCTTGCTGGTAAGGTAACAATTTAACTAATAAAAAAAATAGAATTGGAAAATCACAGACAGAGACTTTGATTTTATTTATTTGTCTTTCAGTGAAGAGCTATCCAGCTCCAGCCCTGTATCGGTACTGGACAGTCCAATTCTGGAAAAAGGAGGGTGAGATATGGGGCGGGCTGCAAACCTACAAACAGCACAAGTCTAATAAGCAGCTGCTACGAGGGAGAAACGGATAAAATAGAAACTGAACTCACTCGTATGTAATCGGTCGCTTTCTTCCCTCGATGATCAATATATTATTTATTTATTTACTCTTTAGTACAAACACAAAATACAGAACAGATAAAGAGGAAACAGAAACATTGCACATTATTCTTATTTTCGATTTACGTAATTTTCCACTTTCCTCGCTACCCTTCTACGGCCATGTAGTACATAGCGGGGCGCCGCCCCCGGCGGTTGTCATGGCAACGCGACCCCGGCCTGCGTAGGTACCGAGGGGTAGGTACGACACGAGTAGGTAGAGTAATGATTTTTTTTATATTCTATTTTTCGTATTAATTTCGCTATTAGATTAATTTTGAATTTTGAACGGAAATTTGTGTAGTTGTGTGGACATTGGATCTTTGACTCCATCTGCCTCTTCTACTATCGGATGACGAGACGCACAGAAAAGACACAACGCTTACGTTGCGAACGATTCTTCAGTCCTTGTTGTAGGTTTCTTGTTGTTCTGAGTTCGTTCTAGTCGGAGTCGCTGGACGTCCGATATGTGGGCCCCAAGGACGTCCATTGAATTGAGTACGGCGGCGACTCCCAAGAGGAAGGCGACGGGGTTGCGACCCCCGTCCCCGTGAGCACCCCCCCGCGGTGGGCTCAAAGGCAAGGCACTGAGGTGCCCCTGGTGCAGATCCCACTGGAGAGATCTGGGTCCCCTCTCATGTGCCGATGCGACAGCCGCGGTGGTTTTAGTGGGTAAGAATCCCACATACCCCGGTCGAACCCCACAGCGCCCGGGGAAATTTTGAAGATTTCCCCCACGTCAAAAAAAAAAGTGGTAGGTTCCTTGTGCAAGGAACCGTCCAGGTAGGTACCACCGCAGTGTCAGATATTCTGCCGCCAAGCAGCAGTGTGTAAGCATTGCTGTGTTCCGGCGTGAAGGGCACTGTAGCTAGTGAAATAACTGGATACAAGAGACTTAATATCTAATGTCTTGAGGGTCGGTAACGCGCTAGTGATTCCTCTGGTGTTGCTAGCATCTATAGACTGTGGAGTCGGTTTACCATCGGAGTCGGGCCTCACGCCACCTTTGTAGTTTAAAAAAAAATAAGCGATGCTTCTCAATTTATATCTTGAAGAAACCTGCATGTCTGAGAAAACCTAACTAGATTTCGAATGACGTGTGAAGTCCGTCCGCCAACCCGCACTTGGCCTGCATGATGTGCCCAACACGAGCTGGTATTATTATTATGACTATACGAGTACAGCAAAGGACTGAAATATTCTAACAATAGGTAAAAATATCATTATTTAAATAAGTCTGTGCTATATTTTATACAGTTTTCAGTGTCCTCAATCTACTGTTAATGCACGTAAAAGCTTTCTTTCCATGAAGCGCGCGCTCAGGAAAATCAATAAGTTCGTTTATATTCAACGACAATTTCCATTTCATTTTAATAGTTGTTATAACTGCGATACACTGTGATGGCCGTAATGACGTTTGACTTTAACATAGTGACGAGACAAGCATGCTTCACCAGATGGTAAGCGGGACGCCTGCCTATAGACATTGCAAGGCCGCCCTTCATTCGACTTAGCCAAAAGACGTCCACTGGCTGTTGCTCGAGTGACGAGTGAGAGACGATGGCTGCTGCTCGAGTCAACTCGTGCGCGGGTGCTGCTTGGGGGGACTGGTCCGACTACTATCCCTTTGGCCTTTTAGTTTGTTGTTTTCTTATTTTCTCCCTTGCTTTATGTTTCGAACGGCAGGACACACTATCGCTAATGTCGATTCAATTGTAACAAAACAATGTTTAAAAAAAGTAAACAAATGACAAGCCCGCTGGGTTTCTTGCCGGATCTTCTCAGTTGAGGCCGCGTTGTGATCCGGTGGTAGCTTTAAAAAAAATTACCATTCAAATGTACTAGCGTTAAGCCTATTTGAAAATAAAGATTTTTGACTTTGACTTTGACTGCTGAACAACGGCCTCTCCCTTGGCAGAAAGGGATTGCCATAATTGCCACACTTGACACGCGTCTTGGGGATCGCAGTATAGGTGGTAGGCAATCCAATAGAAAGACGCTGCTGCCAGTCTTCTTGTTTTGCCTTAGTCGCCTCATACGGACATCCAACGGGAGGAGATGGGAGGGTGATATTCTTACTCGGACACCCCCACGGGCCTATTTGACTAAAAACAAACAAAATGGTCATTTGCGATGAGGTTGAGTAAATAAGATCTAAAACTATTCCAAGTTACAAATCGATAGCTTTTTTTTTGGGAATGATAGACGCTGTTGGCCGCAGATGGCCATTACAGCTTCACCGGACAATAAATCGATAGCATCAGTGGTTCCTGAAATATATAGGTGTGACAGACAGACAGACACGAAATCAGACCATAAATTCCTCTTTTACCTTTTAAGTATAGAACCCTAATAAAAAAAATACGCAAATAATAAAAATGCAAATAAAACTAACATTACGGATAATATCGCGGTTTATTTTTTATTTGACTATCCCGACACCTTAATTAAAATTATAGAATGGTTTATTCAATCAATCTTCACTCGATGTAGTTGTACACCTGTATGCTATGATATTATAAACAATATCGCTAGCCATCGAAAAGTCTTTGCTTGTGGCGGCTTCGTGTGGCGGGTCACCCTCTTCCCTCCAAAATGGTTGAGGGGAGTAATGGCTGTTGCTCGAGTCAACTCGTGCGCGGGTACTGCTCGCGGGGGACTGGTCCGACTATTATCCCTTTGGCCTTTTAGTTTGTTGTACTTTCGTCGTATTTTTTTTCTGTCTTATTTGATCTTTTTAACGGCAAGACACACTGTCGCTCTGATCTAATTGTAACATGACACACTGTTTAAAAAAAAAGTGAAAAAATGACAAGCCCGCTGAGTTTCTTGCCGGATCTTCTCAGTTGACGCCGCGTTGTGATCCGGTGGTAGCTTTTATAAAAAAAACATGACCTTTCAAAAGTGCTAGCTTAAGCCTATTTGAAATAAACTATTTTTGACTTTGACTTTGATATACTATATAGGTATCAAGCGCACGACAAGTGAAGACACGATATACACCCAATTGGGTGAACTAGCATTAAGTCCCGCGTCGGTAAAATGTACGAACGTGACGTGTGCCTTTGAAAGTCAAATAAAATGACGTCATGTTGCGTCTTTAGAAAATGTACAAAAGTAAATAATAATATACTAAGGATAAGAAGATGTCATACCTCAACTTTGAAGAAATATTTTAATTACAGGGATCACGATTTTTGGCGTGCATTAGGGCTCCCACAGATAACTGCAAACTCGCATCGCTTCGCAAATATCTGCGAGAAACAAATGAATTTTCAATACAAAAATCGCAGATATTAGTAGGGATATATGTCTATGTTTTATAATATCTTTGCATATAAGTATGCTATATATATACTATATAGTATGCATTGTATCGTATCTCAGTCGTATCGTCAGTATTAAGCACGCCTTTTCCAGAAGAAGCATCTATTGTCGCAAAGTGATTTTTAAAATGTAGAGCGTGCAGAACGTAGCTGGGATAAATTTTATGCTCACACTTTTCCATGCTATGGTATCTCTAGGTGAGGACAAAATGACTTTATATTAATTAGTAGGGGGACTGTCCCCACATCCAAACAGGTACCCAGCCAACCCTAATATTTAGGGGTAAAAGAGGAACCCCAAAGGTAAAACTTCGTCTGTCTGTCTGTCACATGTGTACATAGGTATATGTTTCAGGAACCACTGACGCTATGGATTTGAAACTTGGAATAGTTTTAGATCTTGCTTACCCAACCTCATCGCACATGAAAAAATATATACATAACGACCCCCGTTGGTCGACGACGGGCCCATTGGTCTAGTGGTCAGACACCCTGCCTGCTAACCGATCGTCGTGGGTTCGATTCCCGCCAAGTGTCTGGGTGTTGTTTATCTATTTAAGTATGTATTTACAAAAAAAAAAGTATCTAAGTATTAGTATCAGTTGTCTGGTTTCCATAGTACAGGCTCTGCCTAGTTTGGGATCGGATGACCGTGTGTGGATTGTCCCAAGATATTATTATTATTATGTTTGTTTTAAAGCTTTTTTTTCTCTCCGGAGAGGTGAAATAAGCACGGGCCAGAGCCAAGTGCGCCTATTGGGGTCCAGTTAGGGAAAGGAACTTTCGGACTATGCGGCAGGTATTTAGAATGACTGCTTTTTGGGCGAGTGCAAGTGTGGATGGATGCATATCGAGAATATTGAGGCTGGTGTGAAGAGTTTTGGGGATAACGCCTGTACTAGATAAGATAATGGGGATGGTTTTGACAGTGCTTACCTGCCATTGTGTCTTTATTTCTATCGACAAATCTGTATATTTAGCTATTTTATCGGTGTGTGTTGTGAGGAGATTGTGTGTGTTACAGATAGCTACATCTATAAGAAATACTGTATTATTGGTTTTATTTAGAAATGTTATTATTATTATATATTTCCTTTCAGTTTTTTTTTAATGGGAGTCAAAATGGGTCACCAAAATTTCAAAGTAAAACTACTAAGATCGAGTGGGGTATCATATGAAGGGGCTTCATTTGTACATCTCAAAACAATTTCTTATTTTGGGTTATGTCACATAGTTTTTGGCTGATAATGAAAAATGTCAAAAGAAATACCGTTCCCATATCTCCGAAGCTTGTGGAGGGTAAAATCTGAAATAATTATGGGTAATAATTTATGTGCATCAATATTTTAAAGGAAAAATAAAATCTTATTTCTAAATGGTACAGTTTTCTTAGTAATCCTAAGAAAACCCTCGACAAACAAACTTAGTTTTGCGGTTTGGTTTTTTTCCTATCTGAGGTGTTACATGAATAGTAAAATTACTTTAATACGTCCAAAAATGGTATAGAACCCTCGGTGCGCGAGTCCAACTTGCACTTGACCGGTATTTTTTTTAAATCGCCATAGTGCCGCGTGCCTGACGCGGCCCGCCTGATGGTAAGCAGTCACCGCAGCCTATAGACGCTAGCAACACCAGAAGAATCACTAGCGCGTTGCCGACCCATACGACATTAGATATTACATCTCCAGTGTCCGGTAATTTCACCAGCTACAGTGCCCTTCACGCCGGAACACAGCAAGGTTTACACACTGCTACTTGGCGACAGAATACCTGACACCTACCTGGACGGTTTCTTGCTACCACCTACTATCCGACCTACCATACCTACTTTGTGCTTTGTGTGTGTTTTGTGTACCTTTTACTTATATGTATAGGCACTAATCCTACATTAGTGCCTATACATATAAATGCCGTGCCAAATTAATAGATCACATATGCCATTTGTCAGTTTCTTTATTCTGTCTGTTTCATTTGACATTATTACCATAATAAATACGTAATCGTAATTGAAACTAGTAATAAGTTTTAAAAACTAAAACCCGACAACGGATAAAATCGCAGTCTAATAATCTTATATTATATAGCCTATAACCAGCGGACAATCAAGACGCTTCTAACGACACTCTATTTGTCGAATTATGTTAAGTCGATTAGAAGATATGCGGGAACAGATGAACATACATACATTCTTGTTAAAAAATCATAACCCTCCCTCAGTTCCGTAGTCGGGTAAAAAGTTAAATAATTGTGCACTTCTAACTTCGGAAAAATTAATAATGTTTTATGCCCGCCGGTACAAGGTTACGTTGTTAAATTTTGATGAAGTGTCAAATATGGTCTATTAAATTGGCCCTACTTTTATTCATTGAACTGAAACTAGTAGATGGATAAGTAAAATGTCCAGAGGAAAACATATATTTTCTTCTTGGTACCCCGTATATCCAATCAAGCGACATCTGGGGGGAAAACATTTTGCCCTCATTGATTCCAATTTCAAAAATAAAACTAAAATGAATTGAGCGACTTGCAACATCATATCGTAAAGCCCACACTACATTTGCTACAAATTGCACTAGCACCCTTCAAGGCATCGAGGGCTCTCAGGGCCCGGGCTCAGAACCCGGGCTCTGCATTGTGCGGCCGCCATTGTGGGCGAACCATTGTGCCGCGTATTCGTTACTGTTCTTTTGTTTTTAATACTCTTTTCATTTCGCTATACTTGATATTGGGTTGGGGTTCGAGTGAACGCGAGAAGCGAATCGGCATGGGCATTTTGTAACAGCGGTTATAAGAAAAATTACAAATACTAAACGTGCATTGTTAACATCGTTAAGCATATTTCTAAACAATTGTATTTTTTGCTCTATATTACCAGCCTTAATAAACATTTTAAGTAAGGTAATAACGTTACTAGGTGTTAGGTTCCTTGTGCAAAGAACTTTCCCTCACTCTGTTGCTGACGTGTCGATGAGTTCCCTCAGGTACGCAAAGATTGCGCCAGCTTGGAGCTGTACATAATCATCTGGTGTATGATAGGCTACTCCCAGATAACTCAACCTACGTCTCGCGAGAGCGTCGCAGCCGCACAATATGTGTCGCATTGAATCTTTTTCACCTTAGCAGAATCTGCAAGTATCAACAGTACTTAGCCTCATTCTCATTGGTACCAAAATGTCGCATAAGTGCACCTATTAGGTGCCTTATTTGTGATCTGCTTAGGTTTAATAATTTAACCCCACAGTCCACCCTTGTGCTAGAGAAAGTTTTGGAGTGGTTTAGGCATGATGCTTCCCTCCATTCCTTTATGTGTTCATTTCTAGCATGCACATATAATAGGCCGTATGCTTGCTTGTCACTATAATATTATTAAAAAAAATCGCCAGATAATACTGACATTGTACTCAAAACACTCTCTACTTTTTTATGTAGGGTAAAAGTGGGATAGTTGCCCCAGGGGTATAGTTGCCTCGATTGTAAATTCTCTAGTTTGCCGGATGAATCACATGTTATTTTATTTATCTTTCGAAAGACTCTACAACTACTACTAAGTTGACCGTGTTGCATGTCTCTGTGCGACTGCATGGAAAGGCAAGGTGCAATCAAAGTTTTTGCGGGATAGATGGCCTCTTTTTCAGTAGGGCATCTATCCTATACGTAATTTACATAGATTAGACAATTATCCCCTATATGGGATAGATGCCCCAAAATTTAGAGGTCCGCAAAAATCGCTAATACTCTGGAAATATCAAAGATGATAGTTTTCCTTTCATAAGTTTGAAGATAATAAATCAAAGTACCTACCCGTATTACAAATAAAGAATTTTGCTTTTTTCACTGAGAGATATAAAGTAATTTCAAAAAGTGTGGTAACTATCCCACTTTTACCCTACAACGCTAATTAAGCAAAACAAACTTTTAGGTTTTTGGTATTTTCTCTTTAAGTGATTATCTTATAATCTTCTGAGAAAATAAATGTAATAAACCGTAAATCATTATCTAGTAGTTATTAGGATACAGATAAAATGATCTGTCCGTTACCAATTTATATTGATTAGTAACAACATACCGTTCGCAGTGGGGCCCCACCACATTGCTTTGTGTTGTCACCCTTGACGGTTAATTACACCAACTGTCGCGAATATTCAATTATATGGTGTGATACAAACCGCGTCCTCAGAGCGCAAGTGGGAAGTCCAAGGTTCGATCGTGACTCTTACTTAATTTAAAATATTTAATAATAATATATACCTAGGAGACCTATATATATATAGGAGTGTCGGTCAGAACGAAAGCTTCTTCCAAAGTATTCCGCTCGTTCCCATTTCGTGATTCTTCTGTTTTTCGTCATTCTGCTGTGCCAGAGCTTTCTATTCTATTGTTGGTGGCTATGAACTAGGCCAGTGGCGTGCACAGAGGGTAGGCAAAAAAATGTATTCGGCTTGTTTCACCTATTTTAAGTATGTTATTATACCATTTCAAATATCCATATGCAAGCAAATACTATAGACATATTAATTTGCATTTGAGAACATTAATAAGATTATTCAGCGGCTCCATACTGACAAAAATACTTTGCCTACCCTAGGATTTCTCTAAACAGTCTTAATTCTTAGTTTGGACATGAATTAACGTAATTTTTTTTTAATGTAAATGGATATGTTGGTAATATTGGTTAGTTTAAGGATATTTGTGCTGGAACACGAACTAATAGCATAAAGCATAAACAACTCGCAGACATTTTTGCCTGCTTTCAGTGCACGCCACTGAACTAGGCCTGGTAACCACCGGAACGCACTTCGACCCAGCCGGATCCATTGTGCCTGCCCTACGAGTATTATCGAAGAGTTCCTTAAGGTTCCCCACCATTGCGCCAGCTTGGAGCTGTACGTAATCATCTGGCGTAGGATAGGCTACTCTCAGACGACTTAATCTACGTCCTGCTAAAGCGTCGCAGCCACACAATGTATATAACATCGACTCTTTTTCTTCACAGAATCTGCAAGTATCTACGGTACTTAGCCTCATTTTGTGCTAGGTGCTCATTGGTGCCAAAACGATTCGTAAGTGCGCCCATTAGGTGCCTGATTTGTGATCTGTTTAGGTTTAATAATTTAAGCCTGAGGGCTTAACCACCACCCTTGTGCTGGCGAAAGTTTTGGAGTGATTTAGGCCAGTCGCTTCACTTCATTATTTCGTTTGTTTCTTCCTAGCGTAGTAAGTTCCATTCGGAATCCCTACAAATGGTTCAGCGCCAACTAGATGACTTTGTGAGCCAGCTCTCGCTAGTTCATCGGCCTTCTCATTCCTCTCGACACCTTCATGTCCGGGAACCCAGATAAATCTGACATTATTGTGTCTTCCCGGGTTGTTTACGCCTGTGACACCTTCTTCGACTAATTTGGAGGCAATTCTAAAGGAGATCAATGCCAGATCTTGCCAGCCACTTCTTACTATGTCATCTCGATAACCCCACAGTGCCGGTCTAAAAAACAACACAGTTTTTTTTTTGCAAAATATCACATTGATCGTCCATTTTATGTTGATCGAGTGAGATATCGATAAATTTTAATGTATCGATGATATTCTTAAAACATTTTATATCAAAGCTCTAAAAAAAGCGTATATTGATCCCCGGTGGTGTGGGGAGTGCACCGGGGTATATACTTAGAGGAGATACCACTGGAGAGAGCATGATGCGCTAACCCCCTCTGCCAAATTTTTGGTCATATGGTCAGGTCATTCTTTATTTGTGTGCGTGTATTTTTGACTGTGTTGCGAGTTTATTATAGTGTGGGTATGCGTGAAAGTGTATCTGTGTGTGTTTACTTCGCCTCCCGCACCCCGCAAAAGCGCCACGAAAAATTTGTTCGGGGAATCGACGCGATACTAACTCCTTTGGTACTTTCTCTGAGGGTATATAGGATTCTTACCCACTAAAAATCCCGCTGTGTCTCATCGGCACATGAGATTAGTTTTTAAGGAGGTTTCCTTTGAGCCCGCCACCGAGGCACGTTAAAACCCGCTGGGAACCTGTCACGGTGCTCACGGGAACGGGGGTCGCAACCCCGCCGCCATCCTCGGAGTCGCCGCCGTACTCAATTGTCTAGGGCCCATACCCCACGCGTCTAGCTATACTCCTAAGTCCAAATAAAACTCCATCGTCTTTTACCATCAGCTTTCTCTAGAAACAAAAGTCTATGTCAACAGCGTCTATCAGTATAAAAGAGCAACGCCACTTGTAAGCAAAATTTAAAATTAGATTGGATTGAAATTGCTATTCGTATCCAAAGCACAGAGTTTATATTATTAAGAATAGAGAACGCGTTTGCCTATGGTCCCTACAAATCCTTCAATTCCTCCAAGAGGCAAGTGAACTGAACTATTTAAAGTAATATTATAAGAGTTATATTGATATGTAAGTGATAAGTAGTGTTGGGTTTGATCTGTCACAAGCGCAAATGTCGATAAATACAGCTGAAGGTATAGTACCTATTGTCATGAACTATGCGTTTCAACTAAGAAGGTGGCCGCCATGATGATCGCGACTGCCGAACTTCATTCGTTTTTAAAATTTTTGTACCGGCAGCAGAGTAAACACAAAATGAAAAATTCGCCCCAGTTTTGATTATTTATTGTAATATCTTATTTTGCAATCTATTTTTGTTAAAACATCATTTTTAGTAATTATATAATTGAAATGGCAAGATGGCGGCCACCTTCTTAGTTGAAACGCATAGTATCTGCTATTTATGTATTTTGATGTTCTTACTTACTCATGCTGACGTGTTCTTACTTGAAATAAGCATTCTATAGTACTTGTACTTATACATATTCTAAGATTATAAGGAACCGTACCTACAGGTGCGATCGCGGTCAAGCACGCTAGTACCGAGTAACAAAAAAACATCGCATGGCAGAACACAATCACACAACCAAACAAAAAAAAAAACAAAAAAAAGAAAAAAAAATATTCCCAAAAACACCGGAAAGATTCACAAACAAGAGACCGAAAACGTAATTATACTTCAAACAAATAAAAAAAGTGTGTCCTGGCGAATTATAGGGGCAAATTATATACTAGTGGTATCACTAAGATATAATTTTTGGATATTTCTGGCGAACGGCGCGGCGCCTCGACCTTTCGGCGACTCTTGTCATTTTTGATGAAATAAAATGTTTCATTATTTTTTGCGTGATAATTTTATTTTAGACTTTTTTTACTAATTACAAGCTTGACGGTAAGCGGTGGCGCAATCAAGGATGGTAAAGCTCACTAGCTTATCAAAAGCCTATTCACTCTAGCCTTAAAGACACCCACCCACTTTAAATCGCAAGGATGAATACATATTGACTGGCCCGTTGGTCTAGTGGTTAGTGACCCTGTCTGCTACCCAACAGGTCGTGGGTTCGATTCCCACCAAGTGTCTGGGTGTTTTATCTATATAAGTATGTATTTACAAAAAAAAAGTATATATGTATTAGTATCAGTTGTCTGGTTTCCATAGTACAGGCTCTGCCTAGTTTGGGATCAGATGACCGTGTGTAAATTGTCCCGGGATATTATTTATTATTTATATTGGGGTAAACTGAGGTATGTGGGATTCTCACTCACTAAAACCTATCGGCACATGAGAGGGGAGACTGGGCTCCCAGTGAAACCCGCAGCAGGATCCCCTTAGTGTCTTGCCTTCGATCCCGCCGCTGGGGGGCGCATTATACCATCGATCGTATCACCGCTTTTTATCAAGTCGGATTGCAGTCAAGCACTAGCTTGTAATGACAAAAAAAAAATACATCCAAATAAAAATACATAAAAACAAAAAAAAAAATACTTGTAAATTAATGTAATTCCTTTGTAGGTAATTGTCAAAATCATATCCTGCCTGAACCATCATTAACTGTGACAATTCTAAAACTACAGATTAAAATGTACACTAAACATACCAATTAGCGTCTTCCAACTAGATAATAGCTAAAATACCCACTTATTATGAATAACTGACAGTTTTAACTGTTAATAAACTTAATAAGACACTGCAACCAGCCACTTAGGTCTCGACTGGCATCGAAAGTTGAACTAAGTAGAGCTCTTTCAATAATAGCAACCGTACATGTTCGTACAAAATTATCGGTCATTGTAAAAGAGACCGCGCCACGCGTCACCAATCAGAAGTCGCGACGGAGAATTCTAAATTTGAATGAGCCAATTAGATTTCGTAATTGTTAGCGACGCGGGACGTTCTACAATGATCCCGTTAATTAAGGATACACATATAGATTAGAATAAGTATGATTGGTGTAATTAAATGGAATTAGTTTTGACATGTGAATTAATTAATAGGTATTTGTTTTAAAATACGTAATAATATTAACTTAACAGTATGTAATGTTATGTACAAGTATAAAATAATATTTATAATTGACTAATTTTAAAAATTTTACTTTTACTAATTTAGTGTAATATTATTTATACATTTAAGTTTATACTTATAGTTTCCTTGGCTGTTACCCAAAAGGTCTTGGGTTCGATTCTCAATCAGTACAATAATTTGTAGTACAGGCTCTACTTAGTTAAGGATGAGATGGCCGTACCATCACTAGAATCTAGTGTGGCCGTATGTGAATTTTCCCAGCACAGTATTATTAAATATTACTTACTAGAGAGGTGAGTGACTTTCTTACATCTTACTTCCCAAGAATGCCTTTTTTTACGTACTTAATATCACCAATAATTATAAATATTTAATTTTTATACTCTAAATGGCAATCAACATAAGCCGGAAGACGTCCACTGCTGAACAATACACGGTTGGAAAAATCAATCCAGCGCCCTGTTTTTTAATATTACCAGAAGCTATTAATTACAACTAGCTGACCCACACTGCTCCGCCCGCGCTGTGTTTACGTTAACTAAACTTTCAATAATATACATTCGCATAGAATACAAAACCTCCTTTTTTAAAGTCGGTTAAAAACTTGGACCCACTTTGTACTTGCCCTCCGAAGCACGGAGACGTTTAGTTCAAATGGCGTAAACGGTTACCCATCTATTTATTGACCTTAACTAACGTTGCTTAAGCTGATCGATTTCCAAACATTGTTAACAACTGTCTATGAGTGTTCCCTTATAAATATTTATTATAATTATAATGAAAAATTGTTAAAATCGGAGCAAGCGTATAACCAAGTACACATTTTGACTTTAGTCCCCTCTCCCAAGGGAACCGTGCCGAATGTCGGGATAAAAAGTATCCTATGTCCTACCTCGGAGTATTAACTCAAATCATGCCAAGTTTCGTTTCAATCCATCCAGTAGTTTCGGCGTGATGCTCAGCCGAGATACAGACAGACGGACAGACAGACAGAGATTTTTTAAAAAAAATACACTTTTGGCTTTAGTATCGGTTATAGAATGCCCTCCAAACATAATTTTCAAAATATCTTCAATGTACAGAATTGGACCTGTTACAGTTTTATTATAGGTATGTATAGATATATTCTTTATTTTATTTCTTTATGTACACACAGACAAATAATACTCAGAAGTTATAGTTTTTTTTTTTTTTAAGGCAATGAAATTGATGAATTTCCAAAATTAGAATACTATGCGTGGTGTGTCCGAGTAAGCATAGCACCCCCCCATCTCCTCCCGTTGGGTGTCCGTAAGAGCCGACTAAGAGAAAACAAGAAGACGGGCAGCAGCGTCTTTCTATTGGATTACCTACCACCTATACTTCGATCTCCAAGACGCCAGCCAAGCGTGGGGATTATGGCAATCCCTCCCTTCTAAAGGGGGAGGGCTTTGTTCAGCAGTGGACTTGTTTTGGCTGCTGATGAGTAGAATATTATATTGGCAAAAATATCATTGATTGGCATGTAAAAAATCTGCCCTCTAAGAGGTTACACACTTTTCTCTAAAAACTTTAAGAATTTATTGAAATTAAACTAATTTTAAGGATTATATCGAGGTTTATTTATTATTTTAATTACCCGCCACGATATAATCCGTAAAATTAGTTTCATTTCAATGTGTAGTATTCGCGTAAATATCAAAAATCATTATTTAAGAATTTTAATAATAACCAAGGGTATATCGCGGTTTGTGATAATGAAATAATGAAGTGTGATTCTATTATTCTGTTTCATTATAAATAGTGTTTAATCTCCATAACATCCCCTGCACAAATAAATTCGATTATATAAGGGATGAAGGCGAGTCCCACGGGGTGCACTGATATGTAGGAGTAAGCCTATTACAATTAGCAACGACCATAGATGCGAGAATAAATTGATATGGCACTTTATACTTTAATATATTAAGTACAATAACAATTTGTACGTTTAATATTGTCTTTTATTTACGCGAACATTACACTTTGAAATCAGACTACTTCCTTGCTACTTGGTCTTTATTTACTATAAGTGACGTTTGTGATAGCGTAAGTGCAAAGATTATAAATTATCCTAGAGTTATTTTACTAGCTGTTTGTCTTGTTCTTTCGCTGCTAGGTGTTGTATGTATAAAATAACAATTATTGTTCCCTCACTATGTTTGAGGGATGGATTTTTTTTAATCATAATCAGTTTTTGCTAACCAGTGACAAGAAAGGAACAGTGAGGGATCACGACGAGCACCATTCTGGACAGCTATCGCAGCGTGCCTCAGTTATAGCACTAGTCAATTTCACTATCTAGGAACAAATATTATTCCTAAAGAAACTTAATAACATATATTTCAATTGACGAAAGCTTATTCCTTACCTACTAGGCGAACGTACGACTTGTCTCTGAGTTTTAATTGGTTAGAGCCATTCCTCAGCTCATCAAATCAATTTAAGAAATTTAAACAAATCTGATCTCTTAAAATTTTATCGTTCCTCAATTAGTTTGTTTATTTGTTTGTTTGTGTTTGTTAGGTTGCCTGGAAGAGATTGCTTTTTAGCGATAAGGCCGCCTTTGTACATTGATATCATCAACGTATTGTTCAATTTACATGTAACTTTTGGTGTACAATAAAGTGTATTTATTATTATTATTATTATTTGTACACTCAATTATTTAACTTTGCACAGTATGTATAGTAAATTGTAAATGCCGCATCCAAGTGAGCACACTCTTAACTCTTTTTACATCCAAAACGCCTGAACGCATGGTATGACCGATTACGTTTCTATTAAAGGCAGATCACACTGCGCCTAACAATATTTTGACTGCACACCCCGCGGTGGTCACGTGTCAATCATCCCTTATAAGAATCTATTCAAGATAAATCAACATACATTATTGTTAAAATAAGGAAATCGGTTATAATTGTACAAGAGGGGGAAAAAAATATTTGTATTTTTATAAATCAGAGACAGTGAGATAAAGTGGAGAAGGAGAGTTTTAAGTTATTTAGCGACGAGAGATGGAGTAAAAATAGTAGTTTATAAAACTGTTAATAATAGGGGTTATTAAAACAAGAGCGTTTTAATACCTAATTATGTGCAGTTTCATACACTACTTTATCTAAATTCATGTAATAGGTAAAAATGAAAAGAAAAGAATGAATAACAGAAGACTTGGCAGTATGGTCTCAGATCTTAGCCTGCCCAAAAAAACTAAACTTATTTTAGGTTTTGCTCTCCTGACGTTTTGAATGCTTTGCAGCACCCATGGTCACGAGAGGACTTTTTAATTACAATACCCTTTGATAAATAAAATAAACCCTGGTCTGACAGAACCATGCAACAGGAGGCTGCAGGAAAGCGTAGGTCTGGAATAGTCTAGATATAGATTAAGGTGGGGGGGGGGGGGGGTTCTGCACTCGCCTGCTTATTACGCATACAGACTTAACGAGTTTCACAAATGTTGAACAATGAATACAAATTTCTGTGTCCACAATACTGCTTACTCCGCGGCGGACAATAGCGTAAATAAGCGCCCCGCTGCCACCCCATACAGATACAGTTCGCCATAGCGCCGTCGGGGCGCGTGGCTATCAATGGGTTTATTCCATGTCGTTTGATGGGAAACTTATGGAAAATGTAACTTCTTATATGGAGAGACGTATAATGAGCACGCCCATATAAAAATACTAGGTGTACAATTCACGCATGGTAGTGATACCTCCAAAAAAAAAATACTGTCGCTTTTTCGTTTTCAAAACGATGTTAAAGAAGTATTCACTTCAAAACCTGGACCTGGACCTGGACGCCAGACCAGACCTGGGTGTCTTCAAAGCTAGAGTGAATAGGCTTTTAATAAGCCAGTGTGCTTTACCATCCTAGATTGCGTCGCCGCTTTCCATCAGGTGGGACTGCAGTCAAGCACTGGCTTATAGGGAATAAAAAAAAAAACTTTTGTTGAGTATAGCAAGGTACCAGATGCTACTGGACTGGAGGGCCCAGGTTGGTAAGAATCATACATAACCCGGTTGCCCTTGCCCACATTTCCATTCCCCCGAGGACATTGAAATGTTATTATATGTAAATTATTTATTAACCGGCTTCAAAAAGAAGGTTCTCTATTCGACGCGTATGTATGTAATATTAATAAAAATGCGTAGTAGTTCTCTATGAGGAGTAGTTGTGATAGTGGCTGAAAAACTATAGTTTATCCCAGATTTTCCCCATTATTAATAAGTTCTGGGCTCCCATCCACGGCTGTACCACCACTTCCCATGAGGTAGAATGGCGGTCAACGACTACCATATATCAAGTAAAAAATTCTTCTTTTTCGTTATTCCCAAATAAAGTTCTGAATTTTTTACCCAATTTGCTCCCCTCGTAGTGACGTCACCGCACGTGACCTCTCACACTTGACTTCCCCCTTTGACCCCTGATTAGACACTATTGTGGTGTACCCACTGTATATAATGTCTTCTATACTTATAATAAAACTGTAACAGGTCCAATTCTGTACATTGAAGATATTTTGAAAATTATATTTGGAGGGCATTCTATAACCGATACTGAGGCCGAAAATGTAATTTTTTTAATTTTTGTCTGTCTGTCTGTCTGTCTGTCTGTCTGTCTGTCTGTATCACGGCTGAGCATCACGCCGAAACTACTGAATGGATTCAAATGAAACTTGGCATGATTTGAGATCTTACTACGAGGTAGGACATAGGATACTTTTTATCCCGTAATATAACACGGTTCTTTTGGGAGAGGGGATTAAAGTCAAAACGGGTACTTGGTTATACGCTTGGTCCGGTTTTATCAATTTTTCTATAAAATATAATAAATATTAGTAAGGGAACACTCATAGAGAGTTGTTATCAAGGTTTTGTAATCGATCGGGTTAAGCAATGTTAGGTAAGGTCATTAAATAGATGGGTGACCGTTTAACGCCATTTGAACTAAACGGGTCCGTGCTTCGGAGAGCAAGTAAAACGTGGGTCCCAGTTTTTAACCGACTATAAAAAATGAGGTTATGTATTCGATGCGAATGTCTGTTATTCAAAGTTTAGTTAACGTAAAAATAGCGCAGGCGGAGCTGCGTGGGTCAGCTAGTTACACAATATAATGAATAGGTGGATCGCAATCCCAAGTATATGTATACGATTCCGGATCGTTCATTTAGTAGAATTCTGTTATACGGACCACTTATAAAAAAAAAAAATTACTTTATATTTCAAATTTTGTTAATTAAATTTACAAAAATCTCACCGGTTAATCTACTTAGAAAAGATTATGTACTTGACTGATTCAATACACGCTCGATACATCCTACTTTACCACAATTCAAGAGTTATTACCCGACTACGGAACGGAGGGAGGGTTATGATTTTAACAAGAATGTATGTATGTATGTATGTATGTATGTATGTATGTATGTTCATCTGTTCCCGAATATCTTCTAATCTACTTAACATAATTAGACAAGAAGGGTGTCGTTAGAAGCGTCTTGATTGTCCGCTGGTTATAGGCTATATAATATTACATTAAATTCAATGTGGCGCCATCTACAGGACAAAAACTTCTGAAGTAAAACAAAAATATTTTTTGATTAAGTTGAAATTAGGTACACATGTATATTTCTGTTGCCCAAGCATGATCGTGTAATGTAAATAATCATCATCCTCAATATATATAAAAGGAGATGTCCTGATTGATTGACTTATTGACTGACTGACAGACAACGCACAGCCTAAACCGCTGGCTCTAGAGACTTGAAATTTGTAAGGTGTATTCTTCACCATACGTAAACGCACACTAAGAACGGAATTTTCAAAATTCGCATCCTAAGGGGTCCAAATAGGGAGTTTTGAGTTTTATAAAAAAGCGTTATAATTCATGAACGGTTGGTACTAGAGCCTTGAATTTTCACACGCAGATGCCTCAAAGAAAATAAACATTGACGTATTTTTGCATTTCTTGAAATTTTCTAAGTAGAAGTTACAGGACCTCAATTTTTGTGTAAAATAAATATTTTACAATTTCTTAATACATTTCATTGTTTTCCGATACAATATGATAGATAGGATTAGGACGAAGTCGGGTTTAAGAAATTATGAGGGTTTTAAGGTCAAAATGGGACCCCTAAGTTAAAAACCTCGCGTGTGGTGTCTTTTAAAAGGTAATTGGAAACCGTTTTTTTATATTTTATAAGCGGTAGGCATGAGTTATATCATGGGTTTTAAAACTAAAATACGACATCGATGTTTAAAATTTGAATCTGATATGATTTCAAAAGTGATGGGAAAAATCATATTGTTTAGTTAAACTATTTTGCTAACTGCTGCGTTAGCTCAAGTGTGGCTTCTAAGTGCACGCAAGGTTTCAATTCAATAAGAGGCTGCCGAGAGTGTTCGCATATGCGCGCACCCGCGTCATGCTGACACCTAAAAAAAAAAAGCTGCCGCCTCGCTCCTCAGCCATACGCCCGGACAAATAACGGGCAACCTTCGGAGTTGTCGGTTGGACGTTTGGGTTGTGAGCCCTAGATGTCCATTGAGTACGGGGCGTTTTAGTACGTAAGATACTCCGCTTCGGAGCTAGGTACCGAATCAAAAAAAAAAAAACCAGTCAAGTGCAAGTCTGACTCGCGAATCGAGGGCTTCATACCTTCTTTGCGCGTATTAATGTTATTGATTTCAATTCAATAAGAGGCTGCCGAGAGTGTTCGCAAACTCGCGCACCCGCGTCAAGCTGCCACCTAAAAAAAAAAAACTGCCGCCTCGCTCCTCGGCCATAAGCCCGGACAAATAACGGGCAACCTTCGGAGTTGTCGGTTGGACGTTTGGGTTGTGAGCACTAGATGTTCATTAAGTACGGGGCGTTTTAGTACGTAAGATACTCCGCTTCGGAGCTAGGTACCGAATCAAACCAAAAAAAAAAACCAAGTCAATTGCGAGTCTGACTCGCGAATCGAGGGTTTCATACCTTTTTTGCTCGTATTAATGTTATTGATTTCAATTCAATAAGAGGCTGCCGAGAGTGTTCGCAAACGCGCGCACCCGCGTCAAGCTGCCACCTAAAAAAAAAAGCTGCCGCCTCGCTCCTCAGCCATAAGCCCGGACAAATAACAGGCCACCATCGGAGTTGTTGGTTGGACGTTTAGGCTGTGGGCCCTACATGTCCATTCAGTACGGGGCGTTTTAGTAGGTAAGATACTCCGGTTCGGAGCTAGGTACCGAATCAAACAAAAAAAAACCGGTCATGTGCGAGTCTGACTCGCGCATCGAGGGTTCTATACCTTCTTTGCGCGTATTAATGTTATTGATTTCAATTCAATAAGAGGCTGCCGAGAGAGTTCGCAAACGCGCGCAACCGCGTCAAGCTGCCACCTAAAAAAAAAAGCTGCCGCCTCGCTCCTCAGCCATAAGCCCGGACAAAAACGGGCAACCTACGGAGTTGTCGGTTGGACGTTTGGGTTGTGAGCCCTAGATGTCCATTAAGTACGGGGCGTTTTAGTACGTAAGATACTCCGCTTCGGAGCTAGGTACCGAATCAAACCAAAAAAAAAAACAAGTCAATTGCGAATCTGACTCGCGAATCGAGGGTTTCATACCTTTTTTGCTCGTATTAATGTTATTGATTTCAATTCAATAAGAGGCTGCCGAGAGTGTTCGCAAACGCGCGCACCCGCGTCAAGCTGCCACCTAAAAAAAAAAGCTGCCGCCTCGCTCCTTAGCCATAAGCCCGGACAAATAACAGGCCACCATCGGAGTTGTTGGTTGGACGTTTGGGCTGTGGGCCCTACATGTCCATTCAGTACGGGGCGTTTTAGTAGGTAAGATACTCCGGTTCGGAGCTAGGTACCGAATCAAACAAAAAAAAACCGGTCATGTGCGAGTCTGACTCGCGCATCGAGGGTTCTATACCTTCTTTGCGCGTATTAATGTTATTGATTTCAATTCAATAAGAGGCTGCCGAGAGAGTTCGCAAACGCGCGCACACGCGTCAAGCTGCCACCTAAAAAAAAAGCTGCCGCCTCGCTCCTCAGCCATAAGCCCGGACAAATAACGGGCCACCATCGGAGTTGTTGGTTGGACGTTTGGGCTGTGGGCCCTACATGCCCATTCAGTACGGGGCGTTTTAGTAGGTAAGATACTCCGGTTCGGAGCTAGGTACCGAATCAAAAAAAAAACCGGTCATGTGCGAGTCTGACTCGCGCATCGAGGGTTCTATACCTTCTTTGCGCGTATTAATGTTATTGATTTCAATTCAATAAGAGGCTGCCGAGAGAGTTCGCAAACGCGCGCACACGCGTCAAGCTGCCACCTAAAAAAAAAAAAGCTGCCGCCTCGCTCCTCAGCCATAAGCCCGGACAAATAACGGGCCACCATCGGAGTTGTTGGTTGGACGTTTGGGCTGTGGGCCCTACATGTCCATTGAGTACGGGGCGTTTTAGTAGGTAAGATACTCCGGTTCGGAGCTAGGTACCGAATCAAACAAAAAAAAAACCGGTCATGTGCGAGTCTGACTCGCGCATCGAGGGTTCTATACCTTCTTTGCGCGTATTAAAGTTATTTAATCAATATAAATATAAAAGGATAAGTCCTGACTGACTGACTGATTGACAGACCACGCACAGCCCAAACCGCTAGCCCTAGAGACTTGAAATTTGGGAAATGTATTCTTCACTATACGAAAATGCACACTAAAAACGGAATTTCCAAAATTAGTATATCCTTAGGGGTCCAAATAGTGGGTTTTATGTTTTATAAAAAAAGCGTTATAATTCGTGAACGGTTGGTACTAGAGCCTTAAATTTTTAAACGCAGATGCTTAAAAAAAAATAAACAATTACGTGTTTACGAAATATATTTAGTAAAACTAAGTAAATATTACAGCGATACTAACTTAATTCTAATAATTCTACGTGATTTGTAACGAATTATAAAGCCCCAAAATAAATAAAATAAAAAATAAGTTTTAAAAACTAAAACCCGACTACGGATAAAATCGCAGTCTAAAAAGTAGAAAACAAGAAAAGAAAATATTTCTTGTCAGATATACTTATCTACCAACGCCTTAAGCAATTAATTATCGTCTAGTAAGTAGATAATTTGTATATTTCAATTTAACGTATTATAAGTATAATTACTATAGATTGTAGCCGTAGTCGCATGCCACCTTGCTAATGTCGAAATGTTATTTTGTCCCGTTGGGAACACAAAATTCAGGATACACTTCGACGACTAGCAGCTGACCAGAGCGCCTAGACAAGATGCAATCGCTTCATAGCGAATCTATTTCTTCATTCGCTAACGGTGTTAATTCCCTACAATTTGTCACGTGATTTTTCGATGACTTATGTCATTCTCATACATTTTTACCACGACGGATCATCAGGCATCAGTGGCATGCGACTACGGCTACAATCTATAGTAATTATACTTATAATACGTTAAATTGAAATATACAAATTATCTACTTACTAGACGATAATTAATTGCTTAAGGCGTTGGTAGATAAGTATATCTGACAAGAAATATTTTCTTTTCTTGTTTTCTACTTTTTAGACTGCGATTTTATCCGTAGTCGGGTTTTAGTTTTTAAAACTTATTTTTTATTTACATTACGATAAGTTACTTATGCCGGGGTTGTAAGGTTTGGAAGTATATATTGTCCTACAGTAAAGTGGTGTTTTAATATACATGAAATGTAAATGTACTTTTAATTTGTTTGGGGTTCTTATCTCTTAATTTACTGACTAAAGTCTTTGGTAACGCGTTTAAACTGTAAGGTAGAGTATACTTCCAAGTCCTTTTTCCGTATACATTATTAGGTAACTTATACAGAGGTAGGTATTGCACATTACGTAAATTAACAGGCCGATGTATTTTCAACGGATACATACTTAGAATATGAATCAGTAGATACTGTACTGACACAGTGTGACCAGATTATATTTTACGAAAATACCGAGACCTCTTCGAAAAAATACTGAAATGTACCGAGACCACCTCGAAAATATACTAAAAAAAAATGGTATAGTGCAAGCTGGACTTGCGCACCGAGGGTGCATCTAACACCGCAGATAGCAAAAAGACGAAACTCCACAACTAAGTTTGTATCTCAAAGCTTTTTGATGATTTGAAAAACTAAACTCCTACTTACTAAAACCTGTAAACATAGCTATATTTTTCATAAAAATACACACTTATTTTTTATCCAAAATATACTCAAAAATACTGACTTCCAGCAAAATACTTACCGACAAAAATACTGATCTTCAAAAACTACGTTAAAATATACTGAAAAAGTATTAAAATATTGAACCTGCTCACACTGTCAGCACAATTACTATAGAATGTTTAATTCAAGTAAGAACATATATAAATATCAGGTACACGACAATAGGTACTATACCATCAGCTGTATTTATCGACATTTGCGCTTGTGACAGATGAAACCCATCATTACTTATCACTTACATATCAATATAACTCTTATAATGTAACTTTAAATACATAGTTCAATTCACCTGCCTCTTACAGGAAAATCTGCCTACGCTTTGTTTAAGGGGATCATAGACAAATGCGTACTCTATTCTTAATATATAAACTCTATGGATAAATACAAACCATTGTACTTATACAGTTAATTATGGTAGGTAATAAATAAACCACTAAAGTTTCCACTGATAACAATATAAGTGAGTTGATTGGAATTCAGTGAAATAAAAATGTTTTATTTAAATACTTCTCAGATGTTTTTTTCTGAAATCGAGTTTTAATTTTTTAATTATATTTTTTATTACATTACATAGTACCCGTGGAGACAGGGTTAAGAGTAGCACCCTCCCATTGGGTGTTCGTACGAAGCGACTAAGGGAAAACAGGAAGACGGGCAGCAGCGTCTTTCTATTAGGTTATACTTACCGGCTATACTCCGATCCCCAAGCCGCCTGCCAAGCGTGGGGATTGCAACCCCTCCCTTCTAAGGGGGATGCCTTCAGCAGTAGACGTCCTTCAGCTGCTAATGAATGAATGAATGAACATAGTATCAAAGTCGCTTTCCGCATCTGTCTGTCTGTATATCCGCTAACTCCTTTTCTTTTTTGTTGACGCGGGGGAAACCTTCATAAGGTCCACGGGAGCTGTGGGGCTCGACCGGGGTATGTGGGATTCTTACCCACTAAAACCCCCGCGGTTGTCGCATCGGCACATGAGAGGGGACCCAGGTCTCTCCGGTGGGGTCTGCATCAGGAGCCCTTCGGTGCCTTGCCTTTGAGCACACCGACGGGGGGCGCATTGTAGCCCCCCGGGAACCAGTCACGGTGGTCACGGGGACGGGGGTCGTAACCCCGCCGCCGTACTCAATGGACGTCCTAAGGGCCCACACTCCGAACGTCCAGCGACTCCGAAGGATCCGCTAACTCCTAGACCACGCAACGGATTTTTAAGCGGTAAACACAATCAGTTAGATAATTTTTAAGATTCGTACTTATATATAAAAGAAACTACATATTCACCCGTGCGAAGCCGGAGCGAGGCCCTAGTATTGCATAAAAAATAGATAGGAAATGTATCCTATATTTTGTACTTAAAATCTAAAATACAATACAATGCGATTTATCGAACGCGCTAAGGACACATTGGCATTCAACAGCCTGCTTACACC
Source organism: Furcula furcula (assembly GCA_911728495.1). NCBI lineage: Eukaryota > Metazoa > Arthropoda > Insecta > Lepidoptera > Notodontidae > Furcula > Furcula furcula. The sequence continues at coordinate 7,071,363 of OU452269.1, forward strand.
GACAAGAAACAGGCGTGATTGTTTCCTCCGCACCGGCCAGTGATTTTAAAACTTTGAAACGGTACGTGAAAAACTGCGCCCGCGCATCTGCGGGCAAAAACCTTCGCGCGCGGCGCTTTTGGCGCGAGCGGGACGGAACGACGGGCGAGCGAGAGGGGGAAGAAAAACCTGCGCAGGCGCAACCGCACTCGCATAGCTGGAAAGTGGACGGCAAAGATAAACAATAAAACTATGTCAGATAAATCAACCATAACGTAAATTGTATTCCTTAGGTATCCTTTTGACCGTAGACAGAATATAATACAGACATATACCAAGCGTGCCGCCGATAAGGACAGAAAAATAAGTACATACTAAATTTAGAGTTGCCACGTAAGGGAAATTTTACCCTATGTGTAAAGCAAATACGGAGTACGGAGGTTGTTGTAAATTATATTTTCTTTCCTAACCAAAAACCACTTTTTTGACACAACATTTACTTTTCTTACATTATATCGTCTTAATCTATGGCAGTCTGCAAAAAGTACGAAAGTGATTGTTATAATAATGTCCTCCTAGCCGAAACGACCACTGCGGCCAATCTTTCACAAGATCAGCCATGTACGCAGGAGATATTATAGTGCACAAGTGCTTGCGTAGACACAAGTGCACTCTCTCTTCCTTTATATAATAGGTACCTCTCATAATCCGACGGGACGGAAGACTGACACGACTGGGGAGAAGTTAAGCGCAGGACCGACTTTTTTACATGCCCATCCGACGCATGTGTGGCGTATCTCGGATCACGGTTTCGGAACGCCAAAGGGGCTGTCAAAAAGATGACAGCGCGCTAGTATCTATGGCAGAGACATGTTTTAATTATTACGATTACTCCACTGTATTATAAGAGAACAGAGAGAGTGTTCTCTCTCAATTTGATTATAAGTGTTTATTACCAAAGCTCGGTGTTTTAATTTGACGGACAGGAGTCGGGCATGCGTCCTATCGCAAATCCCGACGCAATCTTACTTTACAGACAATCAGGTCATCGGCCTGCATTGTCCTAGCCAGTAAGGAACAACTACTCAAATTTGTTGCCCTTCGCAGGATTCGAACCCACGACGGAGGCTACAAAGTGAATGTACACTTAATATCATATATGCTGTAGCTAAGGTCTATTCCACATTGTTCACCTGGGTGATATCACGTGGTGATTAAAGTGGCTAAGAGCTGTAGATAATTATTAGCCTCATACAAAAAAGTTAAGAGATAAAAACAATAATATGCTATTTCCCAGAGAGGTAGGCAAAAATTGGCTTTCTTATAACTTAATATAATACATACTATGGCCATTTACCGGGTAAGTTTTAGTAAATTTCTCCAATATACAAATCTATAGTACTAGTATCTTGGGACAATCTACGCTTGACCAATGACCACCTGATCTCAATCTACGCAGATCCTTTAGTAAGGTAACCAGATAAATGATTACAAATACTTGTAAACTGTATAAACACATATTTAAATATATAAATAACACCCAGACAATTGTTCGGAATCCTTCGGAATCGAACCCATGTCCTATTGGGCAGCGGCCAGGTCCCTCAGATCGTCGAACAGCCGTACATCGCCGCCGTCCGCGGCATGTACTGCTCGACCCACCCGACCCGATGTCCGTCCTCCTGGACCATGACACAACACCAACACCGACAACGATGTCAAGAGTCGTAAACACATCAACACACAGACACCGGTCTCGCCGGCGAGGCCGAAGGGATCCGTACGCATGCGACCTCGACATGCATCCCTTCGCTGAGTTTCTTGCCGGTTCTTCTCAGCGGGGGCGCGTTGTGAACCGGTGGTAAACTCATTTTCTCTAAGCGGCAGCCCAAGCCGAGGCCGTGCCTCCCTGAGGTGCCCTTGTGCTAGTCGCTACCCAAACCTTTCTGGCTGGAGCGCTTTAAGCGCTCGCCCTCTTGTCCGGTGAAACAGTACTATTACTACAAAAAAAAAAAAGTGATGATCAATAAAGCAAAGTGACTATCAAGCTTCAGATGTCCACCAAACTTTGATGTCTACTGAAAGTGTGTTTGGTATTTATTGGTGATTCAAGTTAGGCAATACCAAATGAATCATTTGATAGTTATTTAATAGTCACTTTGCTTTATTGTTCATCACTTTAGTTGTCAAACGAGATAGGTACATAATAGGGGGGCAAATGAAACAAACTATTCAACGTCGGTACTATTTATTTATAATTCAGACAAATTTACCAATAAATTGTAACCAACAACATACATACATATATTTAAACAACATGCATATAGTAAAAGCACGATTAAATGTAAAATGACCATTATGCCTATAAATAACGAATGAATACGTCCTGCGCAGCCTTGGACGAATTACTTGAGCGCTTACGTTATTTCTGAATATTTAAGCATTCGGGAATAACTTTTAGCAACCTAATTAATTCTTTTTGTTGCTGCTATCCACAGTATACAAATATCCATATTTTCAGGAAATCATAAAAATAAATTCGGGAAATCTGAGAAATTCTTCGATGCACCCAGCATGTGGGATCGTGTATGATGCACTTAATAATAATTTACCACTTATTTATGGTAGTCTCTCTTTTATACACTGGCAGCACTGATAATGGCGATCAATAAACTGAAAATTTTAGGTTATGGATGAAAAACAAGAATTTATCGATCTTACACGTAACTTTCAAGTAAAATAGTAACTAATTTAGAGCAATAAGATCTAAATAAGTCGTTTACATGTATTAGTTTCTAAATGTAATCTCTAAATCGGCCATAATAATTCACGTTTACCTGTGAAACGATACTCCACTAATTTTATGTTCACTGTCACTTTTACAGCCTATAATACTGCACTGCACGATTCTTATAGGATTTCCACAACACACAGTAATGTCACAGTTAGTTTTTTATTGAATTTTAAGTTATTCATTTAATATTAAAACCACGATAAAATTGTCACGGAGCAAAGTGGGAGCAAACGTCAAATTTGTTTCGCACCCACGGCGCGGAAAAATCGAACACATGCTGAGGGACAAAAAATCATATACACTGTTTCTTTCTATCACACGTAACCTACATAAACGCATTCTTTTCTTGCGTGAATGAGAAAGAAAGTGTCCAGCCCTCTATTGTTTTCTTCCTCTAAGCTTTTGACGGATACGGTACAGCGGCCAATCTTTTCACAAGAGCCGAATAAGCATGAAATATATAGTGCACAGTGGCTTGAGTAGAAACAGGTATTTTCTCTCTCTTCGCTTTCACAATACATTGAAAAGGAAGAATGAAACAATCGGGGAGAAGTCAGGTCAGACGCGGGGTCTATTTTTTAACAAACTTCAAAAAAGGAAGAGGTTCTCAATTCGTCATGGTACACCTAGGTATGTATTTTTTTACATGCTCATCCAGACCTCGTTTCCTTATCTCGTCAATAAGATAATTGGCATTTGATTGATAGAAATATTATTCTATGACAATCCACACACGGTCATCTGATCCCAAACTAGGCACCGCCTGTACTATGGCAACCAGAGAATTAATACAAATGCCTACTGATATATTATTAAATACATATCCACATATACATAATCACGCCCTGACACAAGACAAACAGACCTGTTTATGCATACAATTACTTGTCCTGGACGGGAATCTAACCCGCGACCTATTGGTTAGCTGCAGTCGGGTTATCTAACCACTACACTATAGGGAGGTCATGTTTTAACAGGCCTTTTTTGGTTTTGCGCAGAGCAATCCTTCAAAAGATCCCCAGGTCCCATTGACCTTGACGGGACGCGATGGTTTTAGTGGATAAAAATCCCACAAACTCTGGATGAGACCCACTAAAAACTCCGCGGCTGCCACATTAGCGTATGGGACCTGGAGGTTGACACCCCGCCGCAGTACTCGCGGACTCGCCGCCGTACTTGATGGACTTCCAGAAACCAAACTCCAAAAAAATAATATTTCAAATAGGCTTAACGCTAGCACTTTTGGACGGTAAATTTTTTATAAGCTACCACCGGATCACAAGGCGGCCTCAACTGAGAAGATCCGGCAAGAAACTCAGCGGGCTTGTCATTTTTTCTCATATTTTTTTAAAACTATGTTTGTCTTGTTACAATTAGATTAGCATCAGCGACAGTGTGTCCTGCAGTTCAAAAGATCAAATAAAAAAAATAAAAAAAAATACGACGAAAATACAACAAACTAAAATGCCAAAGGTACGAGCATATTAGTCGGACCAGTCCCCTGCGCGCAGCACCCGCGCACGAGTTGACTCGAGCAGCAGCCATCACTCCCCTCAACCCTATTGAAGGGAACGGGGTAACCCGCCACACAAAGCCGCCAGCGTTCAACGAGAACGTGAAACGCGCAAAAAAGGCCAAATGTTGCCCGTTATTTAAAGCCCTGGTTGAAGGGTTGTGAAGTGAGACATTGGGCAACAGCGTAGCACGCTCAGCGCGTACGCGATCCCACACGCCGGCCTCCTTATCTCCAAGGTAGGTGGCCATCGTCCCCCACATCGCGTCCCCGGACAGCATATCCGACACTACGCTACTCCAAGGCTACTTTGGGAGTTTGATCTCTGGCACAATGAACGCAATGTTATGTTGAATAGTTTGGAAATAACATCTGGAGTATATACTCAGAACTTGTGGCGACTACGCAAAATTTCCGTGCTTTCAAGCGTTTCTGCCATACCTATTATTGGAAACAAGTTTAATAAGAAATCTAAATATAGCTCCCTTCAAATCTAGTAACTTCCGTGGTGCCTTAGAGGTGGACTAACTCTAGGTGGTGCACCTGTAAGAATCTTATTTATTTATTTATACTCTTTATTGTACACACATAAAAATAAAATAAAAAGGACTTGAAGAGATTTGTACAAAGGGCGGCCTTATCGCTATCCGCAATTTCTTCCAGGCAACCTTGGGATGGAAAAAAGATTGCATGGAATACGAAAAGTCTTTCGTTCTGAGGTTATATCGACCTGTGTGATTTTTACTTGTCTCCCGCTTTGCAAAGGAGGGAATGGAATTTATATTTTTACAACTCCTCCTATATACTTTTCTAATTAAATTTGTTGCGGGTTCCAAGATAATTTAGCGTTTCCCCGGGACTCACTGAGGGTCAAACCTTGGTGTCTTCGCTGGTGACCACTGCAGATCCTGGCTAACAGGAGTCACAGTGGTAGGAATGAGTGGTGGGATTAGTCTCATTTTACCCCAAGGCTGCCGATCCCTGACGACGGCCATGTATTCAACCAGCCCCAATCTATCCTCTATAGAGGTGTTGTCATTCTGCATATTATTTAATCTTCATGTTCAAAGTGCGTCGCCGCTACGTGTCTCGTTTGATGTGCCGCGCAAAAACGCTGGCGACTCCGCCACTCCGACCTAGCCAGCTGGTTCAGACCTAGATTTATGTTTAATTAATCGGTATTCTAGGCTTAAGGTTTTTCAGCACTAAATACGTGAAATCACTACGACGCAACCGAGTTTTGAAGTTGTATTTGAAGTGGTCTATATCTAGTTTTTTTTGTCGTATGGTTGGCCTTAGACTTAGGCCTCTGACTTAGCATAACGACTGCTGTCTATATGACAATAGCCGGGACCGACTTTTAACAGTGGATACAACTGGCTACGAGCACCTCTGGCTATGAGTGGTATCTACTAACATCTTACGTTACTCATAAAATTAACGCTTGTGTGAAGGCAGCCCAAGCCCATTGTTGCAGGTCTTATCAAATTTATAAGACCTGCAACAATGGGCTTGGGCTGCCTTATCTCTAAGAATGATCTCTTCCAGGCAAGTTTTCATCATCACGAGCAGCCGAAAGACGTTCACTGCAATACCAAAGCCTCCCCCTTTAGAAGACGGGAATTTCCATAATCCCCACGCTTGGCAGGCGTCTTGGGATCGCATTATAGGTGGTAGGTAATTTAAAAGAAAGACACTGCTGTCCGTCTTCTTGTTTTCCCTTAGTCGTCTCATAAGACACTCAAAGGGAGGAGATAGGTGGGTGCTATCCTTACCCGGACACCCCACGGGAAGCCTTTGGATGGAGAAGAAAATAAAGTAGTTACAGAGAACGCAGGGTTTAGTAGCCTTTGGATGTTGCTGATTGATCAATAATTCTATAGTCTAAGTATTTCTACTACAACATGAATAAACACTTTTTTATACAAGCGTCTAATGGTAAGCGACGCGCCTGCCTATAGACAGCTACATTGAACTGTCGCTCATTACCTGAGATATTGGATATTAACTGCCGCGCTCACAAATCCCAATTAACTATACCCTTTACTTTGCCCTTTGTGATACCTTAGTCTTTTGTTAAGTGTTTTTGTACTGTTTTCTGTTTTTAAGTGTACCCAATAAAGTATAATAATAATAATAATAACTATAATTCTGATTAAGTCACTTTTTAACCGGCTTCATTAACCGGCTTCAAAAAGAAGGTTCTCTATTCGACGCGTATGTATGTAATATTGATAAAAATGCGTAATATTAATATATGTTAGTCTATGTGGGCTTCTAAACAAATTTACCAAATTTTATGAGTGTATGTATGTATGTATGTATGTATGTAGGTATGTATGTATGTATGTATGTAGGTTTGTCCACGGATTTCTCAGAAACTACAAGTCCGATTTTAAAAATTCTTTTTGCAATAGTTATAGTATTTTTCAACTTAGGGTAGAGTACAAGTTTCATCAAAATCGGTCCAGTAGTTTAAGAGATATAAACTTTTTATGTTTTCAGTAAGTTATTGTAACGTAGACGTTCGAGTTGCGTGATAGAGCTGATACCTATTTTGGTAAAATAAGTCACTAAAAAGTGTTAAATAAACTATTTAAAAAAAAATAAAAACCGACTTCAAAGTAAATTATCTAAAAAGCATAAAATAAACTATTTTAAAAAAAATAAAAACCGACTTCAAAGTAAATTATCTAAAAAGCATAAAATAACGAAAATATATTGAAGTCGGTGCTAGCACATCATGTTAACTAACACTAGCACCAGCTGACACCGACTTCAATATATTTTCGTTATTTTATGCTTTTTAGATAATTTACTTTGAAGTCGGTTTTTATTTTTTAAAAAATAGTTTTTAAAATCTATTTATTTCGACTGTCGGAGTAGTTTTTAATTTAGATTATTGTACACACTTTAAACACTATCTGCGTATTAAGTTTTAATTGGCTTCGAGTAAAATAATCCGATTTCAAAAATGGATTAATCATCATTAACTTTAATTGACGTTTGTAGGTTCGGCATTAAGTCTCTTGTGTCTGGTAATTTCACTAGCTATATACATTGCCTTTCACACCAGAACACACACACTGCTGCTTGGTGGTAGAATATCTGACAGTTTAACTGGCAGTCCCAATATCCTATCGATCCCTAACTATAAGTTAAAATCATCGATATCTCGCAATAAACCTCCTAAATGGAGCGATAACTAAAACCCTGACAGACTGTCATTTGAACAACCAAGCTGCTAATATGTTATTATTATTATGGTTTTTTTTTAATAAGACACAGTTATTTATTGAAACAAAATATTTACAGTTTATTTACAAATATGTACACTTAAACTAGGTAAAAAACTTCCTCGAAGTTGTCGCCGCACTGGGAGGGAAGGGTACCTAAAAGACTGGCGGCATTACCCCTTTGTATGGCCAAGCTTATACGTTGGCAGAAAAAGCTACCAGCCCGGCGGTCTCCTGAGACTTCGATAAGTTTGGATGAAATTTCTTTTAGCGTGCGTCTCATGAGACCAAGGCCCCATTATTTTTTTATATTTTGTCATTTGGCTAACCTGGTGTCAGAGTAGCAGGTACGACTTTTAACGTGCCCTCCGAAGCACGGAGACGCTCCGTTCAAATACCACTAAACGGTCATCCATCTAAGAACTGATTATGATTTTATTTAACAACTAGCTGACCCACGCAGCTCCGCCTGCGCTATTTTTACGTTAACTAAACTTTTAATAACAGACATTAGCATCGAATACATAACCTCCTTTTTTATAGTCTGTTAAAAACTGGGACCTACTTTTTACTTGCTCTCCGAAGCACGGACCCGTTTAGTTCAAATGGCGTTAAACGGTCACCCATCTATTTATTGACCTTACCTAACGTTGCTTAACCCGATCGATTACAAAACCTTGATAACAACTCTCTATGAGTGTTCCCTTACTAATATTTATTATATTATAAAGAAAAATTGATAAAATCGGACCAAGCGTATAACCAAGTACCCATTTTGACTTTAATCCCCTCTCCCAAAAGAATCGTGCTAGATTACGGGATAAAAAGTATCCTATGTCCTACCTCGTAGTAAGATCTCAAATCATGCCAAGTTTCATTTGAATCCATTCAGTAGTTTCGGCGTGATGCTCAGCCGTGATACAGACAGACAGACAGACAGACAAAAATTTAAAAAAATATATTTTCGGCCTCAGTATCGGTAATAGAATGCCCTCCAAATATAATTTTCAAAATATCTTCAATGTACAGAATTGGACCTGTTACAGTTTTATTATAAGTATAGAAATAGAAATGACCATTCACCGAATTACAACTGGTTATTGACATCCAATAACTATTATTAATGATAGCATACATCAATTCATCGTCATCATCACCAACCGGAAGATGTTCATTGCTGAACGTAAGCATTTCACTAGGTGGTAGGTTCCTTGTGCAAGGAACCGTCCAGGTAGGTACCACCGCAGTGTCAGATATTCTGCCGCCAAGCAGCAGTGTGTAAGCATCGCTGTGTTCCGGTGTAGCTGGTGAAATTACTGGACACAAAGACTTAATATCTAATGTCTTAAGGATCGGCAACGCGCTAGTGATTCTTCTGGTGTTGCTAGCGTCTATAGGCTACGGTGACTGCTTACCATCCGGTGGGCTGCATGCTTGCTTGCCACCTTGGTTGTATAAAAAAAAACAACGACAATTGGCTATTGGCATTCACCAGTTTACCTGTGACGCGCACAATGTCATCAGTCCACCTAGTGGGAGGCCTGCCTACGCTACGTCGTGGTCATCACTCGAGAATCTTTCTTCCTCATCAACAGCCCAAACACGTTCACTACTGAACGAAAAAACTGAACAAAGACCTCCCCCTTAGAAGGGATTGCCATGATCCCCACGATTGCCTTGGAGTCTTGGGGATCGCAGTATAGGTGGTAGATAATCCAATAGAAAGACACTGCTGCCAGTCTTCTTGTTTCCCCTTAGTCGCCTCTAACGGACACCCAACGGGAGAAGATGGGAGACTGCTATTCCTACCCAAACACCACGTGTAGTATGACATCAATTACTTCTCATCATTAAAATAAAAGTAACGAACTAGCGAGTCAATTTTACATCGCTGAGCAATTTTCCCTTCAATGACTTAATGTAGTTAACAGTTGATTTACAATGGCCGACGGATTCTCGACGGCAAAAAAACGTGTTGTAATACATTCTTGCGACACTTTGGACGCGTTTATGTGCTGTTTTGGCGTAATTAAAACCGTTTAGTGTCAACTACAAGATAAATGGGCGGCGCGTAATTGCCGCGGAGGTGGTGGCGCCATCTGTTGCCGAGTAGCTGTACTAAATAACAAAGAAAATTGTTTTGTGTGACGAATTGAGGAGTCTTTAGATTGGTGTAATGAATTGAAAATGAAATCTTTTATTTCTTTTTTTTTTAATTCTTTTATTTAAAATTACCACTTTCGAATTGTCATATTTTATAGAAAAGAAAACTACATAGTATGGACATACAGTACATCTGGTTCTCACAAACAAAATTTTATCAGTGCCGATGTGTTGCTATCGGAATTTAAAAAAAGTAAAAGAAAAAAACAAATCATAAGAGAATAAATAAAGGACAGTTTTCGGACCAGTCCAAACAGCACCCGCGCACGAGTTGACTCGAACAGCAGCCATCACTGCCCTCAACCATATTAGAGGTAAACGGAATGACCCACCACACAAAGACGCTACAAGCAGAGACTGTTCGATGGCGAGCATGACCAATTATCCGAAACTTGACGATGCTGGCGTAGGTAATACATCTAAAAAAAATGCCATTTTTTTCACAATACACTGAGTGATATTAAAACAATTTGATTAAAACTTATAAACAATCCAATTATATGCTGATTACGCTCAAGCAAAACTGCGGGGTAAAGCTAGTAATTAAATAATCCAGGAAAAAATATCACACGTTAGTTTGTCTATAAAAGTGTGTAACAATTTGGTTGAAAGCTTAATTATCTTAATGTGTTTGTAATTTTATTATTATTTTGGAATGTAATGTACGGTTATACGCCCTGACTGCTACCTAATTGGTCGTGGGTTCTATTTCAAAGTCAAAATCATTTATTTCAAATAGGCTTAACGGTCTCACTTTTGAACGGCCATTAGCATAGCACCGGATCACAACACGGCCTCAACTGAGAAGATCCGGCAAGAAACTCAGCTTATTTTTTCAATTTTTTTAAACAATGTTTGTCTTGTTACAATTAGATCAGCACCAGCGACAGTGTGTCTTGCCGTTCAAAAGATCAAATAAGAGAGAAAAACAAAAAAAGACGAAAGTAAAACAAACTTTAGTTTCGTTGTTTTTTCTTTTTCTGGGGGTCCCCCGACCTTAAAAGGCCAAAGGTATAGCACCATTTCCACTCAGGACAAACATATTATGTCCCCCGGGGTGTGCTCTATCGAGCGTCTAGCGCTGGATTGACTTTGGAGAAGGCCCGAACGGAGAGCCCAGCTCTCCCATAGCGTTGATGAAGGCACCGGGGAGGTTTTGGTGGGTAAAAATCCCACATAACCCGGGCTCGAACCCCTCGGAGAACGGGTACCCTTTGAAGGTTTCCTCCTCGACGGCAAAAAAAGGACTAACATATGTCAAGCACATAATAATATGTTGTCTTTTATATTGTGTGGGTGTTATTGTATGTATTATTTTATAATAATTTAACTTAGAATATGAATCAGTACAAGTACTATACAGGGTGTAAGGGACATCGTACCGAAAAAAAATTTATAAGACGTCAAATAATGTCCGTTACAACATTACAGTAACCATTTATATGGTAAATGACAAATGGCTAACTTATTAATTTTCGAGCATGTAATGAATATATGCGGAATAATGTTTATTTTTCAAATTACATTGCTAATTTTCTAAAATAATAATAGTTAATTGCCTATTAATTAATTGCCTATGCACTGTTTTTGTGAATAAAGAATAAATAAATAAATAAAAATAAAATAAAAACAAATAATTAATTAATTGTTTTTAAATTAAAATTAGGCTTTATTATTATACCAATAATGATGTTATACTAATTTTATTTAATAAAAGTGATTTTTTTTTTGGAAATTCATGAAAAAGCCGATGAAAAATTTCAACACTAGGATGTTCAGAATCGTGTTCTGGATCCCTGGTATCGGTTTTCGGTACGATGTCCCTTACACCCGTTAGAATGCTTATTTGAAGTAAGAACATGTAGCCACGAGTAAGAACATCAAAATACATAAATAACAGGTACACGACAATACGTACCTACTATACCGTCAGCTGTATTTATCGACATTTGCGCTTGTGACAGACCAAACCCATCACTACTTATCACTTACATATCAATATAACTCTTAGAATATAACTTTAAATAGTTCAATTCACCTGCCTCTTAGAGGAAAATCTGCCTACGCTTTGTTTAAGTGGACAATAGACACGCGTACTCTATTCTTATATAAACTCTATGGAATTAAAGTATTAGTTATCACTTTAGTACAGGCTCTGCGGAATAGTCGTATAAGGAAAGTAGATAGCACCCAGCGAAAAAACAAAGTAAAATGTAGGGGAAAACTACTCTCTTTCCCTTTACTCAAATAGTCTGAGAAGGCGGAACTCGAATTTAAAAAGGCCACATTAGTAATTCTCCTAAAAGCAATTCATGTTTTGAATTTTAAGCGTACCTATCCCAAATAATTCTACTAGTTTTTGAAAAATGGTAACAAATTTCAGGTGAATCATATTCAATTCATTTGTTAGCAGATTCATATTACCAAATATTAATGCTGAATTGCTGACATACGAAGAAAAATTATATCGACATTTTTTTTTCTACTAGTAAGTATATAGACAAGGACAATCCATATAAATCCCATAGTAATTTATAGTTGACAACTTGTCGTTAGGGGCCGACGGCGGCCAACCCATCATTAACCACCCTAAAGTAAGGTGTGGTTTATGTCAGCCATAATGTACTAGGTAGGTCCATTGTGCTAGGGTTCGACTAGGTAGGTACTACTACCCCCGTCCCCGTGAGTACTGTGTCAGGTTTCCGGGGGGCTACAATGCGCCCCCCGGCGGCGGGCTAAAGGCAAGGCACTGAAGGGCCCCTGGTGCAGATCCCACCGGAGCCGAACTCCATCCATGTGCCGATGCGACAGCCGCGGGAGTTTTAGTGGGTAAGAATCCCACATACCCCGGTCGAGCCCAACAGCTCCCGAGGTACTTTGCAAGACATCGCCCGCGACAATAAAAAAAAAAAAGCGAGGTACTGGGTACCCCCGTCCACGTGAGTACTGTGTCAGGTTCCCGGGGGGCTACAATGCGCCCCCCGGCAGCGGGCTCTTAGGCAAGGGCCCCTGGTGCAGATCCCACCGGAGAGACCACGATCCCCTCTCATGTGCCGATGCGACACACAGTAAGAATCACATACCCGGTCGAGCCCCACATCTCCCGGGATCTTTCAAAGATTTCCACAGCGTCAGAAAAAAAAAATTGTCAGATATTCTGTCGTCAAGCAGCAGTGTGTAAACATTGCTAGCTTTCGGCATGAAGGGCACTGTAGCTAATGAAATTACAGGACATCTAGTATTTTTAGGATTAACGACGTGCTAGTGATTCTTCTGGTGTTGCTAGCGGGCATAGGCTGCGGTGATTGCTAACTTAATGGTTTTCTAACTAATACAATTGTGTGGTTTATTCATGCATTTTAATCTTATTTATTTATAAACATCTTAAGAGTTTATATATTAAGAACTAGCTGACCCACGCAGCTCCGCCCACGCTGTGTTTACGTTAACTAAACTTTCAATAATATACATTCGCATAGAATACAAAACCTCCTTTTTTAAAGTCGGTTAAAAACTTGGACCCACTTTGTACTTGCCCTCCGAAGCACGGAGACGTTTAGTTCAAATGGCGTTAAACGGTCACCCATCTATTTAATGACCTTACCTAACGTTGCTTAACCTGATCGATTTCCAAACATTGTTAACAACTGTCTATAAGTGTTCCCTTACAAATATTTATTATAATTATAATGAAAAATTGTTAAAATCGGAGCAAACGTATAACCAAGTACACATTTTGACTTTAGTCACCTCTTCCAAGGGAACCGTGCCGAATGTCGGGATAAAAAGTATCCAATGTCCTACCTCGGAATATTAACTCAAATCATGCCAAGTTTCGTTTCAATCCATCCAGTAGTTTCAGCGTGATGCTCAGTCGAGATATAGACAGACAAAAATTAAAAAAAAAACATTTTTGGCTTTAGTATCGGTTATAGAATGCCCTCCAAACATAATTTTCAAAATATCTTCAATGTACAGAATTGGACCTGTTACAGTTTTATTATAAGTATAGATAGAGTACCCCTTAAACAAATCGTAGGCAGGTTTTCCAAGAGCTAGGTAAATTGAACTATTTAAAGTTATAATTAATGAGTTATATTGATATGTAAGTGACAAGTAGGTTTGATCTGTTACAAGCGCAATTGTCGATAAATACAGCTGACGGTATAGATATTTATGTATTTTAATGTTCTTACTCATGCCTACGAATTGACTGAATTACGCATTCTATAGTACTTGGACTGATCCATATTCTATGATAAACATTTTCAGGGTAGATTCATAGTATTGTGCAGGCATTGTTTGGTGTGATGACCATATTATCTACGCTTTGTTTAGAAGCTTTGGTTGCACGAGACAAAAAAGGGTTGAATCACAAGGAAATACGTCTTGACGTGATTTGAAGTAAGCACGGTAACAGAATATAATCATTAAAATATAGTTAGCGTGTCTTGAGAGCTGCGGGCGTGGGCACTGTTGTATATAACTCCGGGAATTTTGAGACTGGCGTTTATCAATTGGTACGACACGCTGTCGCACTCACATGCACCCTTCTTTTTTGCAGTCGGAGAGGTAACTTTAAGGGTGCAGTCTCCGTAGACCCGGTTATTTGAGATTTTTACCCAATGCAGTGGAAGACTAGAACATGCGGGATTTCAACTTCATCAGCCAAAAGACGTCCACTGCTGAACAAAGGCCTCCCCGTTGGAAGGGAGGGGTTGCCATAATCCCCACGCTTGGCAGGCGGCTTGGGGATCGCAGTATAGGTGAAAGATAAATCCAAAAGAAAGACGCTGCTGCCCGTCTACCTGTTCTCGCTCAGTCGCTTCCCCGGGAGTCGACATTGTGTTCACGGGGACGTTTTTCACGGGGGAAACCTTTAAAAGGTCCCCAGGAGCTGTGGGGCTCGACCGAGGTATGTGGGATTCTTACCCACTAAAACCCCCGCGGCTGTCGCATCGGCACATGAGATATCTGCACCAGATGCCTCTCAGTGCCTTGCCTTCGAGCCCGCCGCCGGGCGGCGTATTATAGTCCCCCGGACACCAGACACGGTAACTGCGAGGACGGGGGTTGGAATCCCGCCGCCGTCCTCCTCGGAGTCGCCAAACTAAGCACTCCTTTTTTTTGACGCGGGGGAATTCTTCAAAAGAATCCCGGGAGCTGTGGGGCTCGACCGAGGTATGTGGGATTCTTACCCACTAAAACCCCCGTGGCTGTCGCATCGGCACATGAGAGATCTGCATCAGGTGCCTCTCAGTGACTTGCCTTCGAGCTGGCGGCCGGGTGGCGTATTGTAGTCCCCCGGAAACCAGACAATGGAATCCCGCCGCGGTCCTCCTCAAAGTCGCCGACCCAGGCACTTTTGTATTAACGTGTCGATGCGAAGGTATTTCTGGCAAATGGAAAACCGGCCGGCCACCGCCGCGGGCAGACCCGACATACAGCTATATAATTACGCGGGCCTTTCGAGAAACAGCAGCTTTTATTATCCCCAGCTACCGTGATTAGATGCTACACACGATAACTTTGGTCCGCAGGAGAAAAAAAATACAGTTTTGTTTTTGGCTTTCGGCCATTTTTGTGTCATGTCTGAGAATAGTCTATGGACTAGCAATTGACCGGATGCCGACAGCCCGTTTTGTTTGTGGGTTACATTTTGGGGAACAGATTTTTGTCCGACTGCGAAAACTGAAGGTTCTCGATTGGACTCTATATATATTATAGGGTAAGAACCCTGACACCCTATTGTATTGCTATCTTTTATTTACGATAGCTTCTAAAAATATATATTGTATTTATGTACTGTATGTTACTCTTGTAACACCCTCCCATCTCCTCCCGTTTTGTGTCCATAAGAGGCGACTGAGAGAAAACAAGAAGTCGGCAGCATCTTATGAGACCTAAAGTAATCAAGGACTACGCTGAAGCGCATGAACGTTGGCTTCATCACCATGTGAATGTCGAGGCTATCCAGCTCCTCGACAACACGGACACAGTGAGAAGACTGAAAAGCACAAAACCTTTTGAGTTAGTTTAAGTGTTAAATTAGTGCAGTGTAATGCAGTGTAGAACACAATAACAAAGCGTCTTCACCTTAATAGAGACAATAAGAAAAGTGCCATTGGACACATTCTTAATCTAAGTAATTTATTCGTTTAGGTCAAAATAATAGTACTGATTAGCCTTAGGCTAGATTGTAACTTTTATGTTGCTACATCGTGGGAGCAGCATTAAGAAAGAAAAAAAAAACTTATGAGACCACTTCACAAATTTAAAAAAAAAAATACCTACGCTTATCGTGCTAGTATTTTTTCCTTTTTTTTTAAATTTGTACTCATCATCATCATCATCAGCCAGACGTCCACTGCTGAACACACACTTAGAACGCCACAATGAACGACAATTGGCTATTTGCATCCACCGGTTACCTGCGACGCGCACAATGTCGCCTGTCCACCTAGTGGGAGGCCTGCCTACGCTGCGTCTTCCGGTTCGTGGTCGCCACTCGAGAACCTTTCTTCCCCAACGGTTATCGGTTCTTCGAGCGATGTGGCCTGCCCATTGCCACTTTAACTTGCAGATTCTGAGAGCTATGCCAATGAACTTAGTTCTTTCGCATAGCTCTTCGTTTGTTCGCATAGCTCTCTCCATAGCTCGTTGTGTGACTCTGGGCTTCTCAGAATAGCAACAGTTAGAGGCCACGTTTCAGTACATACCATATATCATGCAATTTGTAGTGCTAGGAACGAATACATAGCAGAGCGTATAAAGAGCCAATAGATTTTCAAAAGTTTAACTACACATTTTTTTGAATCATCATTCATCATCATCATTATCAGCCTACATCAGTCCACTGCTGGACATAGGCCTCCCCCAATATACGCCATTGAGCCCGGTCTTCGGCTCTCCTCATCCAGTCACCGCCAACGTCTTTTGTATCAATTCATTGTAAATCAAGTACACGCTCTTCAGATACCGAAAAGAAACCATTTTTATTTGACATAATAATTCGGTGTTGCTGAATGCTGAATGTATTTCAATTAAAGGTAAGATATTTTTTATTTATTCATAGATTTTGTGAACACTGCTACGAAGAAGCGGGCTGACCATAGACTATTTACAACCATAGATTTTTTGCATTCATAAATCTATGTATACAACTCATAATATTCTTTTATTAAAGACTTATATTATTTTATTAAAATCACCTAAAATATTAAAAACCTGTGGGTACACATCTCTTTTTCCCTAGGTACTTAGTAAACTCTGCGTTTGTAAGTAAATGATCTCGTAATCTAAAATGTCATCAATTAATGTTATAATAAAAAAAAAAAAAACATAAGTATAATACCTATGTAATAAACGCCAAAGAATTTTTTTATGGACTTACTTTTTTAATATAATTTCTTTAGTAGGTATTTTATCTCACCTTACTTACACCTATAAAAAAACTCCGTCGGAAGCTGTGAGAGGTTCCAATTTAATGCTTTTCGGTACATAGCCGATAGATTAATTCGATAAATGTACGTTACAACGTATAATTATGAATTTTATCTGCGATGTTTCAAGTTTATATAATTTTTTTGTTATTTTTATATCGATTAAACGTATTAGAATCTTGGCGGTTTTGGTAAAATTTATTGTTTAAAAAAGGAATGCGTGGGTATGTGTAGTTCTTTTTTCTTAATTTTTATTCTTCGACTGGAATTAGGGATTAGTCAGTGCTGTTTTGGCGGGAATTGAGGCGAGAATTAAAAACAAAATGGCGCCATTTTAACCAAAAATCATACGTATCTAAGAATAGAGTTCATTTATTAAGAATAGAGTGCGTGTTTGTCTATGGTCCCATTAAACAAAGCGTAGGCAGATTTTCCTCTTCGAGGCAGTTGAATTGAACTTTTTAAAGTTATATTACAAGAGTTATATTGATATGTAAGTGATAAATAGTAATAGGTTTGATCTGTCACAAGGGGTCACAAGCGCAAATGTCGATAAATACAGCTGAAGGTGATACCTATTGTCGTGTACCTGATATTTACGTATTTTGATGTTCTTACCTGTGCCTACGGTTCTTACTTGCAAGCATTCTATAGTACTTGTACTGATTTTTGTTCTGTGTATCTGAGTATAGGTATAATAAAGGGTATAATATAAAAAGCGCCGATTCATTTGTAGCAAATACAAAATTTAAAAAAGCTCGTAAGTAAGTAGTGAAGTATGTGAATAAACGGGTTATTTTATTGAGAATTACTAGCCTTTTGTTTCAATACACAGAACTCAATTGTCATTATCACCCGTAAGTACATATGTACCTAAATATGGTAGGTAAGTATAAGAATAATTATATTTAAAGTGCAATAATATGTCATCGCCAATCAATATGTCAATAATAATAATAATACCAGCCCTTGTTAATGTCCCACTGCTGGGCACGGGCCTCCCTTCAAGATGAAGGGGCTTAGGCCATAGTCCACCACGCTGGCCAAGTGCGGGTTGGCGGACTACACACGTCATTCGAAAGCTAGTTAGGCTTTCGCAGATATGCAGGTTTCCTCACGATGTTTTCCTTCACCGAAAGCTAGTAACAATCGCACAAAGACGATTTGCACATGATTAATTAAATAAATCAGAGGTGCGAGCCGGGGTTCGAACCTGCGCACCTTGTTTCCAAGGCAAGCGCTCGCCCACTGAGCTGTTACAGCTGTAACATGTCAATACCTTATTAAATTAAATAAAGTACGTGCCCGGTAATTATCGCAAAATCAAGATGAAACCATTTATTAAATAAGTGACTAATTATTTACACTGAACAGTAGCGGACAGTAAAATTATAAATTTTAAAACAATATTATGATCCTGTTTTCAAGAAAAAGCTGTACATGTAAAGTATTTTAGGTACAGATAGAAACAAAAGTACATTTTTGGTCACGCGGGATATTATCAGTATTCGTTATAGTAAAATAAGTAAAATCCTGTAATAGGAGTAACTTTATACCATTGATATAATACACACATCAAAAGTGTCTAGGGATCAACATATATTTTTGCAATAACTTTTCTCCTGATTGATATTAATTAAAATTTTCTTTAAGGATTCATCAAATAAAGTGTTTTCGTTTGTCACAGTAACGATAAACCAAGTCACCTTTGCATTAATAAAGAAATTTGCCATTTTCCTAATAAAGGGATTTTTGACATTTGAACCACTAACACAAAAGTTCGAAAAAAAGACTGAAATAACAGTTTTCTTTAAAATTTTATTGGGTAACTTAAACAATTAATAATCCGTGTTTCTACCGCGAACACTAACAACACAAGAACATCGGTTTGGCATACTCAAAATGAGTTCATCCAAATCACGCTGTGGAATGGCCGCCCATGTTCGTTGCAACAACAAAAAAAGGTCTTCTTGCGACTGGATACCCTCCATATTCGGCAGAGCTCTTCTCTGTAGCATATCCCATGCATGCTCAATCGGGTTCAAGTCTGGCGACTGAGCAGGCCAGGGCAGGACATTGATGTTAGCTGCGGCGAGAGTCTGTCTTACAACTCTTGCGGTGTGCGGTCGTGCATTATCATGCATTAACTGAAATAAGGGACCGATTTGCACTTGTAGAGGAACGATGACGTCTGATACAATCGTCTCAGCATAAATTTGAGCGTTGAGGTTGCCTCTGATCCAAATCAACTCAGTTCTTCCGCCGATCCAAATACCCGCCCATACCATGATGGTTCCACCACTATAAGGATGGACTTCCTGGCAGGATTTTAATCGCTGTTGGCGTCCAGGGGTTCTCCAGTGTCGTATACGTCTTGTATCCGGTCTCATACCAAAACGAGACTCATCAGAAAAGCACACGAAACGCCATTGTTCTTCTGCCCAATTTCTGTGTTCAAGAGCCCATTGATATCGAATCCTACGATTGTGCATTGCTATAGGTGGTACCCGTAGCGGTCTTCGGGAATGAAGGTTCACTTCATGCAAGCGGTTTCTGACTGTTTGGTCGCTAATTAAGTTCCCTGAAGAGTGATGAAGCCTCACGGCTAACATCATGGCAGTTATTGTTGGAGCTCTTCGAGTTAAGATTTGAATATATCGGTCTTGTCTCCGTGTGGTGCAGCGATACCGTCCTCCATGGCGCTCAGCCACGGTACCAGTGCTTCGGTAACGTGTCCAAAGTCGACTGATAACACTCTGACTTGTATTCAGAGCGAAAGCCACAGTACGTTGCCGGGAACCAGCTTCTATCATTCCCACGGCTCTGAGCATTTCTTCCCTGCTTAAATGACGTCGCCGCTCCATAATAACGTTGGTTTTAATCAGTAGTAGGGAAACAGTAGCACTAATAATGTCTTCAATGCGTTGTATGTTTTTATAGGGAAAATATTGACAGCTGATTTTCATCTTTTACTCGAATTTGATTCACAGTTCCTGATTCAAATTATGAAATGCACCAAAAAGGATCCATATAAATTTATAAAATCATAAATTTATTACAAAGCCACATCTCAATCTCAAGAAATCCGCTTAAAAATGCTTGATCCCTAGACACTTTTGATGTGTGTATTATTATTTAAACTAGATAAACATTCACTAACAAAATGACATCTAAAATGTGGTCGAAAAGGTCGCGAACTTATATGTGCTGGTGGCGGAAACGGGAACTAACGGTTTTATTATGATAATGACGTGTAGCTTGACAGTTTTATATAGACAGTAGCGACACTCCTATCGGCAAAAATATTTTTGTCAGGCCGTGCTGTACCGATGCTTTATACAGTCGTAATTTATTAGTTAAGAAAACATATTGGCAGCCAAAGACATGGTAGGGCATGGTATGATCTGATATATTTGCATAACTAAGCAATGATTTTTTTAAGCGAGATTAGTTCAGTTAATTTTGTATCCTGCGTCTGTGCACTATTTAATTTAATCTGGTAACCCTATTTTTGTTCCGTTTATTTAAATTAATATCCACATACCGTAGAGTTAAGTTTTACTTAATTTTCTAACAACTTTAGTATGTTCACACAACTGTTTTGCATTTTGCCTTATAGTCGTGAGAACCTAGAAATGGCTCTCTGTTTTCTCTTTTGTTATCATTCCTTTGTAATAGCTGTAGGTTTTCCTTTATAATAAATAAATAAATAAATAAATATTAGACCCTTTATATTGAAAACACTCCAGTTTTCATACATTTTTTGCTACGCTTTTGATATTGTGAAGAATCACAGGGATATAAGTTGTAGTGATAACATCTACGAGAGCCAGATTTACCTTTTTTGAGCTCGCAGGGAAACCGCAATAGATCCCGACCGTCTGTGGGATTCTTACCCACTAAAACCCCGTGGCTGTCGCATCGGCACATGAGGTTCTCAGTGCCTTGCTTGTGCCTGATGACTGGAGGCATATTATAGCCCCCCGGGAACCTGTCACAGTGCTCTTAGGGACGGGGGTCGCAACTCCATTCGCCCCATCCTCCTCGAAGTCACCATCGTACCATCTCTGCCAAAATCTAGAATAAAAACTATAGGTAATTTTAAATTATGTTCTTAACACTATCATTTTACCAATGGTATTAAATCCTACCTACCTAGGTACTAAAATAATAATAACATTTTTTCTGCTATCTATACATTATACATTGTAGGTAGCCTACAGCCATTTTGTAAACGTGTTTCTTAAAATAATAATACTCATTGGTTATTTTTTCCTTTCTGGTTAGAGTAGGTACACTCTTTTTTTTTCTATTTTTTGTTTTTTTTAAGCATTCCTCTCGTAGTCTAGTCTCCCCTATGCTTAGATTTTATTTTATACGGAATCGTATAACTCTTAACTATGATTAAAATACCTATGATTTAAATGAGCAGCAACTACTGATTACAATTTCATTCAAACTTAAATAATTATGATTACTTTGGGGATACCGGAGTAAAAAAAATAATTAAGTTGTAAATGACAATAAGCCGTAAATAGAGGATAAGACCATAGACAATAATAGGATGGGAGTCCAAAAAAAAAGTATATAAGTATTAATATCAGTTTTCTGGTCTCCATAGTACAGGCTTTACCTAGTTTGGGATCGAATGACCGTGTGTGGATTGTCCCAAGATTTTATTATTATTATTTATTATATGACCATTAAGCTTGCATGAAGAACTGTATCTATATTATATCGATTGTCTTAACTGCTTTATAGGTCACAGAGGACTTATAAAAGTCACTGCAAGGTTACGGAGACACGGTTACAAGAATTATAAAACACCGGACACATCAGTAGTCAATATAAGATTATTTAAGCTGAGGATAGATTGATGTTGCACCAAAAAATTTTAAATGATTGTTTTAATCTCTATATGGCCGACATTTCAAAATTTTATATCATTATCCGAAAGTCCACCGCTGAGCTAAGGCCTCCCCCTAAGAAGGGTGCGGTTGCCATAATCCCCAAGCTTGGCAGGCGGCTCTAGGATCGCAGTAGGTATAGGTGGTAGGTAATCCAATAGAAAGACGCTGCTGCCCGTCTTCTTGTTTTCGCTACTCAAATTTAGCGTATTAGTGAAGATAATAAAAGGTTTTTTGGGCATATTTCATACCGTTAGAAAGAGGACAGACTAGAGAAGTTTTTAAAAGAATTCGAAGATCCAGATTGCTTTTAGGTTTTTTTTATAACAATTTAGATTTGATTTTTACCTTTCTTTTTCTTTTTTCAGAAACTTTGTTTGGTATTAAAAAAGAACGAGATGCAAGTAATTTAGTATTTGATAGAACCACACAACTGTCCATTTAAGAAAAAAAAGAATGAAATTTGAACACCATACTAATATCTTTTATTTTAATTTAAGCTTAAATGCCGAATTCTCAAAATATCTTAATCTGGAAATTTTCAAAATAAAAAATAAAAAGTTGTAACAAAAAACTGGTGTGGCAAGTAATGAGTTTTAAGCAAGGACCTCTTCTTTTGAACAAATCAATATGACAAACGATGCACCAAACGCCCTATATAATAAGTGAGGACCTAAATTGAGGAACTGCGTTTTTTTTATATAGGCAGAGACTTGGCACTTTTAATAGAGTCTATAAAGGATTCCAGAGACAAACAGCTTCTACGTAAAACGTGCTTTTATAAGACAAGACAAGACAAGCCAAGACAGGACAAAGATATTTATTTGGCCACTCAACTATGAGTACATAGTGGGCCTAAATAGGTATGCACTTTTGTTAGGCGACGACATTCAAACATTATTTTGTAATATATTATTGCAACTTTTATCTCGCGTCGTGTTATGCTCTATACATTGATCCTTTGATGATGTATCAAAGGATCAGAGTAGCGCTCGAGGCACTAAATCAAGCGGGATCAAACCTTACCTGAATCATAATCGATGCATTAATATGCCGGAAAATAAAAATGGTGAAAACGGTGCATCAATTAAAATATTATTTGGGAAAACTGTGGAGGCGATATCGTTGCACATTTTATTTTGATCAAGTTTTGTTTGTTTTTATTTTTTCAATTGAATTCAATTCAATTTATTTATTGCTAAACTAGCTGACCCACGCAGCTCCGCCTGCGCAATTTTTACGTTAACTAAACTTTTAATAACAGACATTCGCATCGAATACATAACCTCCTTTTTTATAGTCGGTTAAAAACTGGGAACCACTTTTTACTTGCTCTCCGAAGCACGGACCCGTTTAGTTCAAATGGCGTTAAACGGTCAACCATCTATTTAATGACCTTACCTAACGTTGTTTAACCCGATCGATTACAAAACCTTGATAACAACTCTCTATGAGTGTTCCCTTTCTAATATTTATTATATTATAAAGAAAAATTGATAAAATCGGACCAAGCGTATAACCAAGTACCCATTTTGACTTGAAATCCCCTCTGCCAAAAGAACCGTGCTAGATTACGGGATAAAAAGTATCCTATGTCCTACCTCGTAGTAAGATCTCAAATCATGCCAAGTTTCATTTGAATCCATTCAGTAGTTTCGGCGTGATGCGCAGCCGTGATACAGACAGACAGACAGACAGACAAAAATTAAAAAAATTACATTTTCGGCCTCAGTATCGGTTATAGAATGCCCTCCAAATATAATTTTCAAAATATATTCAATGTACAGAATTGGACCTGTTACAGTCTTATTATAAGTATAGATATGATATTATATTATATATTGTAGCATGTCTTTTATTTACGCGAATACTACACATTTGAAACAAAACTTCTTTTATGGATTATATATCGCACTGTGCTGATACAATCCGTTAAAGAAGCTATTTTTATTTTTTTGTAGTAGGATTAGTGTGATTGTAAAACTCTATTTTTAAGATCACAGATTTAAATTTCTGGGGCAGGTAGTTTTATAATTATGAACTTGTTGAGCGTATGCAACTCAAAATAGTTTGTAATGTATTTTAAAAATAACAATCTGGAGGGTTGTATTTGTAATGTGTTATGAATCGGTTGTTGTAATGACATTGAATGTGGTGGGGGAAATGTCTAGTAGTTTTTAAGATGGAACCTCAATGTATTCTATTCATTCTATCTGTGCGCGTGGTGGAATAAAGACGTACCACGTACTCCAGTGTTTTACTCAAAAAATATAATGAACAGTAGTTATTATTTTTTCTTTCATAGATATCTATATGGTATAAGCAGCAGCAACAGCTAAAACAAATCCACAGCTGAACAAAAAGGAAGAAAGGAGGGGAAGAAGGGAAGAGTTAGAAAGGAGGGGTGGCCATAATGCCCTCTCTCGGCAAGCGTCTTGGGGATCTCAGTATAGGTGGTAGGTAATTGTAGTCGCCGCTTACGGTCACCCAACGGGAGGAGATAGGAGGGTACTATTCTTACCCAGACGCCCCACGGGATATATATGGAATATAAACACATAATTAACTAATAAACATAATGTAGGCCCTAACTCTATGTCTATTTCCCGAAACGAAGTAAGTGGAGCCATTTTGTTCAGCTTCAACAACTTGTAGGAAATTCTATACCATGTAAAATCTGAGTACTTTTTGAAGTGAAACTTGTTAGGTGACTTCCAACAAGGTTGTATTAAACGTTTAACGCTACCATGGAGGGGGTGTGAAAGCACTGTTGCGTTAAAGGTTTAACGCTCCTGGGGAGGGTGTTCCCCCTCCCCAGGAGTGAGAGTGAAGTTTCACTTCTTTCGCGCGGAGGGACTCCACGCACTTTTTTTTTATATGTATTACTTACAAAAACAACTATTCTTTTTATACTCAATAATGAGAATGTTTAATAGAATTTATTTTAACTGGCTAAATGCGCCAATCTCCAATCTTGAAAATTATACAGATAGCGACTCTACAGTTTCCGTTGCGCTGTCCATCACCGATCAATCAGATGGATCTAATAAATCTGACATATTCCCCAATAAGCGCAACGTGTTATTACACATAATAATGGCCGCCTAACTACTAATTAGTTATCTATAAGTATTGATCTAGCGTCCCTGGTTCATATTTCGTTCGTTTCGTTTTTGTCCGTTACCAAGTTTTTTTTATACAAGTACAATAATCTTAACGCGTTTGTTCTTTGTATTTAGTATAGTAGGTAAGTATTAATCTTCTACTACTAGTGTAGATATATTCTGTAGTACCTACCTAATATACTTATTAGTATGTATCTTAGAGGAGATACCACTGGAGAGAGCATGATGCGCTAACCCCCTCTGCCAAATTTTTGGTCATTCTTTATTTGTGTGCGTGTATTTTTGAATGTGTTGCGAGTTTATTATAGTGTGGGTATGCGTGAAAGTGTATCTGTGTGTGTTTACTTCGCCTCCCGCACCCCGCAAAAGTGCCACGAAAAATTTGTTCGGGGAATCGACGCGATACTAACTCCTTTGGTACTTTCTCTGAGTTATGTATTTATGTTTACTATATTAAGTATGTATGTCTGTGTATGTACTTTATTTAGATAATGTATTAAAATTAATTATTTTGTTAGATATTTATATTTCAAAACACACTAAGTCCCATTTTTTCTTCAAACTTTCCACTCGCAGGCCTGCTGGAAGAAATTTTGTTTAGAAATAAGCTGTGCCTTTGTACTATTCTTTCCTATATTTCCGTTTTCCTTTAATGTGTCTACAAAAATTATAAATTATATAAATACATGTAGTGGATAATAATAATGATATCATCTAGGCCGATAAGGCCACATACATCCACTGAATGCTATAAAGTATTCGAAACGTCGCGTCGGGTAATTAAAATCAAAAATAAACCGCGATAGATATAATCAGCCGGAGAACTAAAGTTGCCGACATAGCTCAACGGATTAGCGGGCTGAAGTGGCAGTGGGCTAGTCATATTTGCCACAGAACCGATGCTCGTTGGGGAAGACTGGTTCTAGAGTGGAGACCACGAACCGGGAAACGTAGCGTAGGACGCCCTGTGACCAGGTGGAGTGACGACATATGAAAAGCAGTTGGCAGTGATTGGATGAGGAGAGCCGAAGACCGGGCTCAATGGCGTGTATTAGGGGAGGCCTATGTCCAGCAGTGGACTGATGTGGGCTAATTATGATGACGATGATGAGATATAATCCGTAAGATTAGTTTCATTTCAATGTGTAATATTCGCGTAAATATCAGAAATCACTGATAAAATCGTGTTAAAAATAGATAAGCATAGCTGTGTTTCGGTGTGAAGGGCACTGTAGCTGATGAAATTACCGGACACAGACTAAATAACTAAAGCCTCGGACGACGGGCGGTAGAGCAGTGCATCCGTTTTTAGGAAGGCATTTCGTTTACCATCTGGCAAACGTCTTGCTTGACTAGTCAGTATGTTGATTTTTTATTTTCTGATAATCTTTCAAGTCGTCAGCCAGCTTTTTATTTCAAAAACATGTTCAAATGATAATTCTGTTCTTCTAATCTTTCACTATAATATCTTTCACATAGTCTGTCTATTAAAAGTGAATGCATCGTAATATAAAATTATTAGATTATTTTGTATTAGAACGCAACAAATTTTAGTGACTGAATACGTCACGGGATATTGTCGCTACTGTCTACGCGAACTGTCACTCAGTATTGTAAATGTAAAAATAGATTTGTGCCGCATACATTACTGTAACAATTATCCATTTTGTTTCTATCATTCATCGCTAAAATAAAACTCTATAAAACTGATAATCCAAACAAACTTTCAATGGAGCTATTATTATAACGCATACCTAAGTGGTTGTGTATAGACATCGATATAATATATAAACTAGATAAGCATTCACGAACAAAAAGACATTTATAATGTGGTCGCGGAGGTTGCAAACTTATCTGTGCTGGTGGCGGAAACGTGAACTAACGACTTTATAATGATAATGACTTGTAGTTTGACAGTTTCATATAGACAGTAGCGACACTCCTATCGGCAAATAGAAATTTGTCAGGATGTGGCTTGTAAAGAAATAGCGACACAAGGGTGCTATTTCTCGCTACCACTTTTTGAACCGTGACACCAAATCTAGTTTATATATTATATCGATGTGTATAGAATCAAGTGCACTCTCTCTTCCTTTACTCTCAAAATCCGATGGCTCGAAGACCGATCACTAACACCGCGGCGCCGTCTCTCGCAAGGACTTGTTACAAACCTACCTTATGTTTAAACCAAGTCAGTGTTCTTAGATTCAGTTTGCGTGCGTATCCGTCGCGTGTTGGCCGCAATTACAACGGCCTGGGTCCTGCCCCTGTCGCTTTTCCTTTTATTTGTATTGCAAGCGAGTTTTTGCCGGCATTTTGTATCGCGTTCGACCGTAGCGCGGTCTTCTTTATGTAAATAAGGACGCCATTTTGCATGAGAAACTGTATATCTCCAGCTATGTATGTACATAATACAATATACATAATATTAATGTAAAAATTATCAAAGACGCACTCCTAATCAAAGTTCAGCATACGATCACTTGGTTATATAACCAACACGACAAGATCTGTCTATATAGTTAGGTGTTTGGGTTTTAAGAGGGTTGCTTCGGAGGGCTTATTTTTACTCAGTTGCTAAAGAATCAATATATAATCTATAATATAAATGTAATAAATTATACTCTATAGTACACAACTTAGTTGTGATTCTACTAGCGCCATCTGTTATCGAGTAGCAAAAACTAAAAAAATAGCTATAACAAGTGTATTTTTAATAGGTAGTAGTTGTTTGGTTATCATCCAGGCTCTGCCTAGTTTGGGATCAGATGACTTTGTTTTGATTGTTCCGGGATATAATTATTATTTATAGAATGTGAGCACAGGACTTGCTGACTTGAATCCACCATCCCCAAACTCAAACTCAAAAATAGTTTATTTCAAATAGGCTTAACGCTAGCACTTTTGAAAGGTCAAATTTTTTTTTTTTTTAAAAGCTACCACTGAATCACAACGCGGCCTCAACTGAGAAGATCCGGTAAGAAACTCAGCGGGCTTGTCATTTTATCACTTTTTTTTTAAACAGTGTGTCATTTTACAATTAGATCAACGCGACAGTATGTCTTGCCGTTCAAAAGATCAAATAAGACAAAAAATAATAATAAAACGACCCAGACGAACATCTCAGACGAACAGCGACTACGCTGTGAACTACGATGTGACCGGACTAAGAGATTTGCTTCTTCATTTGTAATACATACAACTAAAGTTTGGAACAGTTTGCCTGCGTCGCTCCGATTATAATGTGGGGTGTCTTCAAGACAATAGTGAATAGGCTTTTAATAATCTAGTGTGCTTTAACATCCTCAAACATCCAAAAAAGAACATAAAAATTAGTAAAATTAGTTTCATTTCAATTTCCTCGGGACTTACCGAATTTCAAACCTCGGTGTCTTCGCTGGCGTCCGCTGTAGATCCTGGCTGATAGAAGTCACAGTGGTGGGAATGAGTGGTGGGATTCATCAGCAGCCGAACGACGTCTACTGCTGAACAAAAGCCTCCCCCTTAGAAGGGAGGGGTTGCCATAATCCCCACGCTTGGCAGGCGGCTTAGGGATCGCAGTATAGGTGGTAGGTAATCCAATAGAAAGACGCTGCTGCCCGTCTTCTCGTTTTCCCTTAGTCACCTCTTACAGACACCCAACGGGGGGAGATGGGAGGGTGCTATTCTTACCCGGACACCCACCCACAAGCAGTCAGTCCATTCAAAGCACTCCCTTCAACCATATTGGAGCGAAGGGGGTGACCCGCCACACGAAGCAGCCACAAGCAAAGATTTTTCGATGGCGAGCATGACCACGGAAAGCATGACCAATCCAAGGTCCCATTGACTATCGGAAAATGATCTACTGTAACATTATATATCGATGTACTGTAAATTTTGACAGGCCCGTTGGTCTAGTGGTCAGACACCCTGCCTGCTAACCGATGGGTCGTGGGTTCGATTCCCGCCAAGTGTCTGGGTGTTGTTTATCTATTTAAGTATATATTTACAAAAAAAAAGTATATAAGTATTAGTATCAGTTGTCTGGTTTCCATAGTACAGGCTCTGCCTAGTTTGGGATCGGATGACCGTGTGTGGATTGTCCCAAGATACTATTATTATTATTTAACCTCTTCAAGCAACACAAAATGCACTTTAACATACTATTTTTATCACAAGTCTTCTGAATTATGTTTGCTAGGTGGTAGGTCTATCCAAGCAAGGAACCATCTAGGTAACCGGTACCACCGCAGTGTCAGATATTCTGCCGCCAAGCAGCAGTGTGTGAGCATTGCCGTGTTCCGGCGTGAAGGGCACTGTAGCTGGTGAAATTACTGGACACAAAAGACCTAATATCTAATGTCTTAAGGGTCGGCAACGCGCTAGTGATTCTTCTGCAGGCTTAGCACGACTTGCCAAGACTTCGTAATCTTGACAGTTTGGTGTGGAGTATGACGTAGTTATCGACCTAGCTAATACCGAAAATGACGTTTCTATGTCGATAACTACGTCATACTCCACACCGAACTGTCAAGATAACGAAGTCTTGGCAAATCGTGCTAAGCCTGCTGGTGTTGCTAGCGTCTATAAGCTGCGGTGACTGCTTACCATCAGGCGGGCCGCACGCTTGCTTTCCACCTTGGTAGTATAAAAAAAATATTAATTTACAAGCTCAAGTGTATTGCCTTCAGTAAAAATACATATAACATATAACTCCGCACGTCTCGTCGCGGGTAAAAGGCATGAAACACAAAACAAAACGGCATTAGTATCCCTCAATTTGGAAACATAGAAATAAAAGTTTAAAACCTTTTTTTTCTTCAAACAAAATGTAGGAATACGGGTTAATTGGGTCTAATTCAGGGCCCGGAGCTGCGATTACGTGCCGGGAATCGAACCGCAGTATCATAAGTCGTAACAATGTCGAGTGGAGAACGTGATTTAGGGGGAACAACGTTCGTTATGATTTATTGTGACGTTGTTTTGTGCAAGCGGTTACCCGCTGCGCCATGAAAACATACATACAATATATGAAATATATCGTATGATACACATCCCTATAGCAGTAACGGTTCAGCAGACGAGTGCATGCCTTGGAAAGGCGCTTGCCGAGGGACCAGCGAAAGCGTTTAAGACACAGATTTGTCGCTTTGTATGGTCAAGCAAGTCATAAAGGTCCGATGGTTTCTTGTAAATTTACTAAAAGTACTATACAATATAAAGTCATGGGATACTCATCCCAACTTACCTGTTCGGTAGTTGTGGTATAGTATACGGGTATGCGACCCCGGCTTCCCTAGCTATTACTGTCCCATCCCTTGCCCTCCTGGGCGGTAATATCCTACTTTTCCTATTTCCTACTCTAAATTGCCAATCTTCCTTTTCACAACACCTATCCTTCCCTTTCCCTCCTTATTCGTGAGAACGCAATGGTCAATCATATAAATAATTTAATTAACCAAAATCGCGGCGATGTCGTTCGCCACACATCACGTCTCGTTTCTCACGGAGGCGAAAAGCGGCCCTTGGGCTCTGCCTGTGGTAAATTATCTAACTGATAATAAAATCTATACTTATAATAAAACTGTAACAGGTCCAATTCTGTACATTGAAGATATTTTGAAAATTATATTTGGAGGGCATTCTATTACCGATACTGAGGCCGAAAATATATATTTTTTAATTTTTGTCTGTCTGTCTGTCTGTCTGTATCACGGCTGAGCATCACGCCGAAACTACTGAATGAATTCAAATGAAACTTGGCATGATTTGAGATCTTACTACGAGGCAGGACATAGGATACTTTTTATCCCGTAATCTAGCACGGTTCTTTTGGGAGAGGGGATTAAAGTCAAAATGGGTACTTGGTTATACGCTTGGTCCGATTTTATCAATTTTTCTTTATAATATAATAAATATCAGTAAGGGAACACTCATAGAGAGTTGTTATCAAGGTTTTGTAATCGATCGGGTTAAGCAACGTTAGGTAAGGTCATTAAATAGATGGGTGACCGTTTAACGCCATTTGAACTAAACGGGTCCGTGCTTCGGAGAGCAAGTAAAAAGTGGGTCCCAGTTTTTAACCGACTATAAAAAAGGAGGTTATGTGTTCGATGCGAATGTCTGTTATTAAAAGTTTAGTTAACGTAAAAATAGCGCAGGTGGAGCTGCGTGGGTCAGCTAGTCTGTTAATAAAACCGCTTCATAGTTCAGGAGTTAGATATAAGATATAAGTACAGACGCAGAAAGCGACTTTGTCTTATACTATCTAAGGATATGCATATTAGACCTCCCCTCAAGATGAAGGGGCTTAGGCCATAGTCCACCACGCTGGCCAAGTGTGGGTTGGCGGACTTCACACGTCATTCGAAAGCTAGTTAGACTTCCTCACGATGTTTTCCTTCACCGAAAGCTAGACAATCAAACAAAGACGATTCGCATATGAGTAGGTAATTAAAGAAATCAGAGGTGCGAGCCGGGTTTCGAACCTGCGCACCTTGTTTCCAAGGCAAGCGATCGCCCACTGAGCTGTTACAGCTTAGTTTTTAACCGGCTTCAAAAAGAAGGTTCTCTATTCGACGCGTATGTATGTAATATTAATAAAAATGCGTAATATTAATATATGTTAGTCTATGTGGGCTTCTAAACAAATTTACCAAATTTTATGTATGTATGTATGTAGGTTTGTCCACGGATTGCTCAGAAACTACAAGTCCGATTTTGAAAATTCTTTTTGCAATAGTATTTTTCAACTTAGGGTGGAGTACAAGTTTCATCAAAATCGGTCCGGTAGTTTAAGAGATATAAACTTTTTATATTTTCAGTAAGTTACTGTAACTAGAAGTTCGAGTTGCGTGATAGTGCTGTTACCTATTTTGCTAAAATAAAAGTCACTAAAAAGATTTAAATAAACTATTTAAAAAAAAAACCGACTTTAAAGTAAATCATCTAAAAAGTATAAAATAACGAAAATATATTGAAGTCGGTGTCAGCTCTTGCTAGTCTTAGTTAACATGATGTGCTAGCATCGACTTCAATATATTTTCGTTATTTTATACTTTTTAGATAATTTACTTTGAAATCGGTTTTTATTTTTTTTAAATAGTTTATTTACTTAGTTAAATAAATTTGTCGATAAACTGTTGTCATGTAAATAAAGAAATTGTTAATACTTGATCTATATAAAATACTGTGATATATATACTCCTGTAGTCCTCTTAAAACAGACGATAGGTACGTACTTGCCTACAGAACTCGGCCCTGCTCGTGGGAACGTACCGGGAGTCGAACCCCCTATAATCAACCAATCGCGACGCCGCAATTAGAACAACGAACGGACAGGCCGATTATTACATTATGTATATTCTTATACACATATTTGTTTGAATTGTGTGTGTTTATTAATAATGTTCCCAGTAGGGTGCCGAGTTAAAATTGCATACCCCCATCTCCTCTCGTTGGGTGTCGTAAGAGGCGACTAAGCGAGAACAGGAAGACGGGCAGCAGCGTCTTTCTTTTGGATTTATCTTCCACCAATACTGCGATCTTATGGTTGCCAAACATGGGCTGTAACAGAACAACTAATAAACAAAATAAACGTCTGTCAGAACAGTATAGAAAGAAGTGTAATTGGAGTCAAGAGAAGAGACAAAGTAAGATTAAAAGAAATAAAAAATATAACTAAATTTAAAGATGCAAAAACAATATGTAAAAGACAAAAATGGCGATGGACAGGACATATGCTAAGAGATAAAAATGAGAAATGGACAAAAATAATAACAGAGTGGTACCCAAGGGATGGCAAAAGGAGCAAAGGGCGACAAACAAAACGTTGGGAAGATGATCTCAAAAGAGTAGCCGGTCCAGAGTGGATTCGGATGGCTAAAGACAGAGAGGTGTGGAAATCTTTAGAGGAGGCCTATGTCGAAGGACAAGCTGTTGTAAAACATACCGACCGCCAATAACTAACTTATATGTGAAAATTAAGAATCGACTGGTTCATTAGAATATTGTAAAAAAGAAAAACAGCAATAAAGGCTTATTTTATTTTATTTATTTTAATACTGCGATCCTCAAGCCGCCTGCCAAGGGGCAGCAACCCCTCCCTTCTAAGGGGGAGGTCTTTGTTCAGCAGTGGACGTCTATCGACTGCTAACGATTAATAATGTGACCTGATCTGCTTGGATAACTCCAGGAAGATCTACACCCTGTATAGCCGAAAGCGAAGGCTGCATACTTGCGCTTGCGCCGCGCCCGTGCTACCCTAAGAACGGCGTATGGGATGCAGCAATCATCCCATCCCCCACCAACGACTTCGAAGGGGAAGGCCTATATTCAACAGTGGACGTCTTCCGGCTGGTGATGACGATGATATAAAACCTTCTTGCTTTATAATATATAATAATAATACCAGCCCTTGTTAATGTCCCACTGCTGGGCACGGGCCTCCCTTCAAGATGAAGGGGCTTAGGCCATAGTCCACCACGCTGGCCAAGTGCGGGTTGGCGGACTTCACACGTCTTTCAAAAGCTAGTTAGGCTTTCTCAGACATGCAGGTTTCCTCACGATGTTTTCCTTCACCGAAAGCTAGTAACAATCGCACAAAGACGATTCGCACATGATTAATTAAAGAAATCAGAGGTGCGAGCCGGGGTTCGAACCTGCGCACCTTGTTTCCAAGGCAAGCGCTCGCCCACTGAGCTGTTACAGCTGGTTCTTGCTTTACGTAAGAAAAAACGATCTTGGCTATACTATTATAGCGGTTTACAAAGATCCATCAAAAGTAAAAAATCGCATTGACTCCATAACAATGGTCAGTAGGCGGTAATTAAAATTATATAAATAATTATACGAATAAAACTACCAATTACTACCATTCGAGTTACCGGTGCTACACGATCTGTAATTAAAAACATATTTAAACGCAACGCCTTTGATATTGCAGGTTTCAAACTACCATGACAAATTCAAATAGGCTTAGCGGTTTAAAAATAGAAAAAAAAAATTTAAATTGACCGTTCATAGTGCTAGAGTCTAGCACTATGAACGGCCAATTTTTTTTAAAGCTACCACCGGATCACTATGCGGCCTCAACTGAGAAGATCCGGCAAGAAACTCAGGGGGCTTCACTTTTTTTTTATAATACCTTAAAACTTAAAATTCTTTCTTAAGCATAGGCCTCACGGAGGCTCTTACATATTGTCATTTTTACAACTACCACCGGATCGTAACGCGGCCTCCACTGAGAAGATCCTTATTAAAGCCTCTTACTATAACCTATACTATATACCTCTGAGAAGATCCTTATTAAAGCCTCTTACTCTTATTAAAGCCTCTTACTCTTATTAAAGCCTCTTACTTATAGTTGGTAGATTCCTTGTGTTCAAGGAAACGTCTAGTTAGGTACCACCGCAGTGTCAGATATTCTGTCGTCTTCTGGCTGATGATGATGACGAGATGATTGATCTTGTAAAAGATTGGTTGCTGTACTCGTATCGGCCACGAGAACATTATTAATATGTCAATGCTTAGTTATTATAAAATTTTTGTATACAACCCTGTATTAAAATGTTGTTTTAGGGTATACAGGGTGTAAGGGACTACGTACCGAAAACTTTTTTATAAGATTTCTCATATTGTCCGTTACAACATTACAGAAAGCATTTGTATGGAAAATGACAAATGACTAACTTGTTAATTTTTGAGCATGTAATGAATATATGCGAAATATAATTTATTTTTCAAATTACATTGCTAATTTTCTATATGCCTATTAATTGCCTATGTACTGTTTTTAGTCATAAAGAATAAATAAATAAATAAATTTTCCTCAAATAATTAATTTATTGTTTTTAAATTAAAATTAGGCTTTATTATTGTACCAATAATGATGTTAAATTTATTAAAAACAATTTTTGTTTTTAATTCTTGAAAAAGCTGGTGAAAAATTTCAACACTAGGATGTTCAGAATCATTTACTGGATCACTGGTATCGGTTTTCGGTACGATGTCCCTTACTCCCCTTATACATAAATACCAATGCTTCGTAAGACAGAGGTTAGACGTTCAATCTAGTGTCAATCTGCTATCAAGGATCTAGATTGACCATGTAACCTCTATCTAAGGCTGTGTATATTATACATAGATACCAACACGCACACATATGAAGACGCCATTGTGATATGCATGTTCAAATATGGAATTCCTCGAATCGTGACCGGCTCGGGACGCGGGCGCAGCGATTGGTCGACACACGCGCAATGTGCGCCGGAGTGCATTAACCAAAAAGGCAAAGACGGTTCACGTTTCAAAGGGATTTATTTATTGGTAAATAATATACAGCAGACGTGAGATATTGCGGTCGTTTTGCGTGTTGAACCTTGCTAATGATAGGTAAGAGCACAGATATAGATTTACATAAATAACGCACAATCATGTACTTCGCGTGTCCGAACCCCGACGAAACGTCCGGGTTGGTCGCCGCTAACTTACTGTCCGCGCGCGTCTGTTGTTGCAGCCTTGCAGCCGGTCGGCCGCAAAACCTAAAAAATCGGCGGGGCATCGGTGGCATCAGTGTCTTTGACTCGGTTTGGGCTTCCAGTCGCTAAATTCGGTAGTGACGTCTCAGGTGTTAAAAACTTGTTTCAAAAGTCGGCACGCTTGGTTTCAATACAAATCGTGATACTTGCGTTGTCTATGTAAATCTGTACCTGTGGGTAGGAGGCTTTTGAGCCTAGTGCACGGAACCGTCCAGGTAGGTACCACTGCAGTGTCAGATATTCTGCCGCCAAGCAGCAGTGTGTAAACATTGCTGCGTTCTGGCGTGAAGGGCACTGTAGCTGGTGAAATTACCGGACACATCTTATCTGGTCTTCAGGGTCGACAATGCGCTATTGATTATTCTGGTGTTACTGCCTGCTGACCATCAGGCGGGCCACATAATTGCTAGCCACCTTGGAAATATAAAAAAAAACTAGTTCACGTGGTTAGCTTTGTGACAAAAATTTCGTTTAACTTAGGAGAAGTACCTTATTATTATTTTTTTTTGAAGCGTGGGAAATCTTCGAAAGATCCCCGGGAGCTGTGGGGCTCGACCGGGGTATGTGGGATTCTTACCCACTAAAACCCCCGCGGCTGTCGCATCGGCACATGAGAGGGGCAACCCCAGGGCTCTCCGGTGGGATCTGCACCAGGGGCCCCTCAGTGCCTTGCCTTTGAGCCCGCCGCCGGGAGGCGTATTATAGCCCCCCGGGAACCTGTCACGGTGCTCACGGGGACGGGGGTCGCAACCTCGCCGCCGTCCTCCTCGGAGTCGCCGCCGTACCCAATGGACGCTCAAAGGGCCCACACCCCGAGCGTCCAGCGACTCCGAAGGGTAGGAGAAGTACCTACACGTACTGTCTTCGGAGTTGCTGGATGTTTGGGGTGGGGGCCCTAGACGTCAACGACGACACCGTGGAGGACGACAGTGGGGTTGGGTCTTAACCCCCGTCCCCGTGGCTTAATGCACAATCCGGCGGCTCAAAGGCAAGACACTGAAGAGCATCTGGTGCAGATCTCACCAAAGAACCCAGGTTCCCCACCCCGATGCGGCATCCGCGAGACTTTTAGTGAGTAAGAATTAAACATTCCCCGGTCGACCAGGGTCCCGGGATCTTTTGAAGGTTGTCGCCACAAGAACAAAATAAAGGAGGAGTAGTGATTAACACCTCGACACAGGACAAACAGACAAGCTCATGCACACATATTTTTATTCTGGATGGGATTCGAACCCACAACCTATTTCATCAAGGTGTCTAACCACTGCAACAACGAACAGATATATCAAATCTTTTTTCGTTTCCATTAAAACATGATTTCTTACTTCATCCATCGCTTTATAATAGTTTCAAGGAATTAAAAATGTCGGTTCTAAAACATATTGTCAGATTTATAATCTTACAAGCAATTATTATCTGACCCACATGCGTTTTCAGATCATGAGCGTTTAGATTTGTATGTTCAATCAATCAAAATTTCAACATTTTTCTGAGCAATTTTCAAATTCTACTGAATAGCCGGGTATCGGTCGGTGTAGAGGCGAGGTGGTACTCCCAGCGAGAAGTGGAGCGGGAGCGGAAGCGAATAATAAAATTTATGTAAGTTTAAAAATATATTTGACGGTCCTGTTGGTCTAGTGGTTAGACGCTGTAGCCGTTACCCAATGAGTCGAGGGTTCGATTCCCACCAAGTGTCCCGCCAGGTGTTATTTATCTATTTAAGCATGTATTTACAAAAAAAAAGTCCATAAGTATTAGTATCAGTTGTCTGGTTTCCATAGTACAGGCTCAGCCTAGTTTGGGATTAGATGAGCGCGGTTGGATTGTCCCTGAATATTGGTAAGTTTCTACATTTTACTAGGTGGTAGGTTCCTTGTGCAAGGAACCGTCCAGGTAAGTACCACCGCAGTGTCAGATATTCTGCCGCCAAGCAGCAGTGTGTAAGCATTGCTGTGTTCCGGTGTGAATACGGATAGGTATAGTATAAAAAATCATTAATTTCAAATCAAAATATTTTGAAACCACGATAGTGCAAGGATCTTGTATTCCAACCTTCTATAATTGTTACGTATTTCCGGAAGACAATTTTGGACTGAGCTCAGAGATGAAATATACTTATTTAGATCGGCCTTTGTTTTTACAAAAAACGGCCATCACTTTCTACAACTGTCGACTTTATTTTATTCGTGTTAAGTTAAGGAAATATACAAATCAGTAATTTTACCATAGTGAGTTATGCAATATCACAACGCGAAATCAGGCATATTTCCTTAAAAAAATATTTTTGTCGGCTTAGAGAGATTTTTTATTTTGCCAAGGTGGCAAGCAAGCATGCGGCCCGCTTGATGGGAAGCAGTCACTGCAGCCTATAGACGCCAGCAACACCAGAAGAATCATTAGCGCGTTGCCGACCCTTAAGACAAAGTGTTTTGTGTCCGGTAATTTTACCAGCTACAGTGCCCTTCACACCGGAACATAGCAATGTATGCACACTGCTGCATAGCGACAGAATATCTAACACTGCGGTGGTACCTACCTGGACGTTTGCTTGCACAAGGAACCTACACCACATTTCTACTAACTTACCTGTAATAAGTTCTATGGTGAAACTTTTCCTCAGTAGTTTAATATTTTTGGTTTCAAACGAATTCCGCTTACAGTGGGACCTGTTCCCACCGAAATGTGTTTTGTACCTTTGCCGTCATCATCCTGCCTTCTAACACCTGTATCGCCTTATTGGTATAGAAATAAAGACGAGAATACCATAATTTTTGAACCAATCCAATTCCTCAGGAAACCATGAATCAATCACGCGCACACTCAGTGATTATAGCGAGACAGACATACCCCGAGGGTATGCGGTTCGATACCCGACAGAGGCATCAATCTAAAATCGTCTATTTTTACATTCGTGATTTACAAATCGTTGCGTTTTTATGTTTTTTGGTTTGTTTTCCCAATGGAATTTTATAAGTATTGAAACCATTGTTTTGGAATTATGCGTATAACTAAGTAGGCTTGGAATAAAAAATACTTGAGAAATTCTAAGTGTGTTCTAAAAAGTTATACATGAATTTTTTCACGTTTCTAAGGCAATTTAGTAGGTATAGACCATGGAATATACCTATATATACACCTACTACGAGATTTCGATTTCCTTCTAAATGCTATACGTTAAGTATTAGTAAATATTTATTATTTTTTTATTTTACAAATAATAAATCAGCAGTGTGTCTGACTGTCTTTCGGCAGCTGAGTGAACGGTCTCTCCGAATGGTTGTTGACGGTTGCTTATCAGAGCCGTTGACGACTAATGCCGGAGTTCCTCAGGGGTCCGTTCTCTCCGCAACTCTCTTCCTGCTGCCCATCAACGATCTGCTGATGCCCGACATCTATGGGTATGCAGATGACAGCAATATTGTGGAGAGATATATGCCGAGTGCTCGGGCTTGTAAGGATGATATCCAGTCTGAAAGAGTAACCATGGTGGAGCGCGCGATCTCACACTTCAGGCAGTCTCCGAATGGGGTGATGCCAATCTTGTGAGATTCAATGCCACTAAAACTCAAGCGTGTCTCTTCACCGCGAAAAGGAGTCTGTTCACCTTGGCTCCTACTTTTCAGAATGTATCCTTGGAATACACCAACCGCCTTCAGTTGTTGGGATTTGAAATTTCCTCAAACCTCAACTTTGGGCGGTTCATTGAGTCCAAGGCCAAGGTACTTCACACTGAGGCAGCTTTTGATGCTATATTAAGCACAGGTCCGGTCGTGTGTGGAGTACTGTAGTCACATATGGTCTGGTGCTGCAAAATGCCATTTTGGGGATGCAACGGCGGCAGTGCTAAAGGGAGGATCCTCCGAGCGAGGTGTGATGCTCGGCCAGGGCCGAAGCCCCCGACAGATGTTGTCGGGATGTTGTATATATTCTCAGAGTTGGAGAAACTTCGCTTGCACGATTCAGAAATCGGTGGCGCCATCTGTCTTGTTGTATGTAGTACTTATTTGCTTCTTCCTCGCGTCACTGTACCACATGTGGCGTCATCTTGTGTCGAGTCGCCACACCATCTTGCAGGTTTGGACTCGGTGGAGAAGCGTGCTAAGAAGCTTATTGGGTAACGCAGGATTAGTAGCGGCCAAGAAAGCCTAGAGCACAGGCGCAGAGTAGCCAGCCTCTCGGTATTCTACAGGATGCATTTTGGAGAGTGTGCGCAGGAATTACATAGCTTGATTCCACCATCCCCCTTCCATCATCGGACGACGAGACGGCACGTACACACCCTTATGTGGTGAGCGTGCCTTCAGTCCGGACGAAGCGGTTTGCTTCTTCATTTATAATAAAGACAGCTAATGACTGGAACAGTTTGTCTGCGTAGGTTTTCATGCCCGATTATAATGTGGATGTCTTCAAGACTAGAGTGAATAGGCTTTTAATAAGCTAAGTAGTGTGCTTTACCATCCTCGATTGCGTCGCCGCTTTCCATCAGGTGGGACTACAGTCAAGCACTAGCTTATAAGTAGTAAGAAAAACAAAAGCTGACGACGATTATGATGTGATATGTCACCCCTTCCCTCTAATATGGTTGAGGGGAGTGATGGCTGCTGCTCGAGTCAACTAGTGCGCGAGTACCTACCGCTTGGTCTGGTCCGACTACAATCCCTTTGGCCTATGTCGTTCTTCTTCTTCTTCCTTCTAGTTTGTTGTAGTAATTTTGTCCTACCTAATTTATTGTTTTCTCCTTTTCTCCCTTGTTTTATGTTTCGAACGGAGGACACACTGTCGTTAATGTTGCTCCAATTGTAACAAGGCAAACAATGTTTAAAAAAAGTTAAAAAATGACAAGCCCGCTGAGCCTTACCTCCTTCTTGCCGGATCTTCTCAGTTCAGGTACGGTCGCAGCCAACGATTTGGGGGGGCGGTAACTGCCTAGCCGCTACCCAATTTTGCCGTGTACGAATATTGATTTGGGGGGGGGGTCATGACCCCTACGACCCCCCCTCTCGGACCACCACTGTCTCAGTTGAGGCCGCAATGTAATCCGGTGGTAGCTTTTAAAAAAATGACCATTCAAAGTGACCAGATAAGCCTATTTGAAATAAATATTTTTGACTTTGACTTTTGTGATTTCACCTAGGCAACTTCATAGGTAGGTACCAATTTCACGTGTTCTTCGCGTTTGTATATAAGACCATGAGAAAATCCAATCCCATGACATATGTACTTACAGTTGTAATAGCAGTGTCGTGGTTAGAAATTACTGGTATTCCGGTATTCCGACTAGCATAATTGTAAGTATGTAGTATGTAATGAGTGCCCGTTCGATTTCTAGCAGGGGCTTTAATAATAAATAGCGGGAGTGACTTGATTTTTTTCCAAGATGGCTGACGGGTTTTCACCTTGTTATGTACTTGTATAAGGATTTATAATGCGAGGGAAGGTATAATAATATCCTGGAACAATTCAAACACGGCCATCACTTATTAATAATATCCTGGAACAATCTACACACGGTCATCTGATCCCAAACTAGACAGAGCCTGTACTGTGGATAGCAAACAACTGATACTAGGAACCTAATACTACTACTGATATTTTAATAGGTGTAAGGAACAGTCCAGAAAGGTACTTACTTCGCAATGTCAGATATTCTGTCTCCAAGCCGCAATGTGTAAACATAGCTGTGTTCCGGTGTAAAGGGCACGTAGCTGGTGAAATTATAATACCAGCCCTTGTTTATGTCCCACTGCTGGGCACGGGCCTTCTTTCAAGATGAAGGGGCTTAGGCCATAGTCCACCACGCTGGCCAAGTGCGGCTTGGCGGACTTCACACGTCATTTGAAAACTAGAGCTTTCACAGACATGCAGCAGTCTTAGCACGATTTGCCAAGACTTCGTAATCTTGACAGTTCGGTGTGGAGTATGACGTAGTTATCGACATAGAAACGTCATTTTCGGTATTAGCTAGGTCGATAACTACGTCATACTCCACACCGAACTGTCAAGATTACGAAGTCTTGGCCAATCGTGCTAAGCCTGCAGGTTTCCTCACGATGTTTTCCTTCACCGAAAGCGAGTAACAATCGCACAAAGACGATTCGCACATGATTAATTATTCAAGTTTTATTTACATCACATTAGCCTTAAAACTTTGCTAACGGGATTCAGGAATGTCCCTATAATTAAATGTTTACTATAGCGCCATCTCTCTCGCGTTATAATGTAGTTGCCACAAGCTGAGCACTTAAAGGGTAAGTAAAGGACTTTAAATAGATTGCCTGCGTCTGGTTTTCCTTCTTCTATACTTATAATAAAACTGTAACAGGTCCAATTCTGTACATTGAAGATATTTAGAAAATTATATTTGGAGGGCATTCTATAACCGATACTGAGGCCGAAAATGTATTTTTTTTAATTTTTGTCTGTCTGTCTGTCTGTCTGTATCTCGGCTGAGCATCACGCCGAAACTACTGGATGGATTGAAACGAAACTTGGCATGATTTGAGATCTTACTACGAGGTAGGACATAGGATACTTTTTATCCCGTAATCTAGCACGGTTCTTTTGGGAGAGAGGATTAAAGTCAAAATGGGTTCAAACTTGGTTATACGCTTGGTCCGATTTTATCATTTTTTCTTTA
Source organism: Furcula furcula (assembly GCA_911728495.1). Classification (NCBI taxonomy): domain Eukaryota; kingdom Metazoa; phylum Arthropoda; class Insecta; order Lepidoptera; family Notodontidae; genus Furcula; species Furcula furcula. The sequence continues at coordinate 7,113,679 of OU452269.1, forward strand.
TAATTATAATAAATAGTTGTAAGGGAACACTCATAGACAGTTGTTAACAATTTTTAGAAATCGATCAGGTTAAGCAACGTTAGCTAAGGTCATTAAATAGATGGGTGACCGTTTAACGCCATTTGAACTAAACGTTTCCGTGCTTTGGAGGGCAAGTACAAAGTGGGTCCAAGTTTTTAACCGACTTTAAAAAAGGAGGTTTTGTATTCTATGCTAATGTATATTATTGAAAGTTTAGTAAACGTAAACACAGCGCGGGCGGAGCTGCGTGGGTCAGCTAGTATACCTATATAAGTCTAGACCGAATAGGATTTAAGTAAACTATTGCGCTTTATCATCCCAATGCGTTGCGGCTTTCCATCAGGTCTTCTTCGCAAACCTTATAGAACACGATAACCATTGGATGTAATAAAATTCAAATATTATATTGTTACGTGCGGGTGGGTAATTAAATGCCGATTAACGTAAAAGAAGATTTTATTCCTCGTACACTCACACTGTATACACTATACACTCAGTATACACACAAGGCACAGTAGTCAGAGTCGCACAGTACTTCTCAGTAGTCCAAAGTCTTCGCAAGAGTCGCTGGTACAATTCTCTTCGATCGCTTTCTTAAGATGTTTCCGCTGTCGCTTGTAAACACAAACTGTCTGGACGCCTCTATGCGTCGGCTTATATACCTAAATTAACAGAGGGGTGGAAGCTTCGAGATCATTCACGAAAATACCTACTAGTCTAGCGCTTTCGCGAGCCGATACAATAGCGGCGCGGCCTTCGAGAAAACGAACAATAGGCGGGGCAGTGAACCGAGCGCGAGCTGTAGGTAGGTACATACATAAGTACTTGCCGAATTTGAGGGAACTACTTTCTATTGAGAAGTCTAGTTTTTTGTGAGCATTACCCCAGCAAGAAAGATGGTCGTAGAGAAGATTGAGTTAAACGAATAATTAGAGCATAATCTGCTGTAAATGTGCGCGGAATAAAAAATTAGAGCATCATTTCGTTTTCGAGAAAAATCCGAAAAACGATTCTTGCTGGGGTAACGTTGTTCCAGCAAGAAGATTCTAAACCAATGATCGGAGAGAAACATAAACTGCAGGAAAGATAGCTTATATTTGTGCGTAATTGTGCGCTGAAAATGAAATTTGTGCGTCTAAAGATTTCAGAGTTATTACAATTCCTGCTGGGGTAACGTTTTGCAGAATCGTGTTTCTCGGAAACCAATAATTGTGCGCCTGTAGAATAAACGATTATCAGTAGCTCTTAATTTGTGCGTATTTGTGCATTAATTAGATTTTCAAAAATATTTACCGTTTTAGCGTAATAATGGATTTATGAAAACCAAAAAAAAGGTCCTAGCGCTTAAACGAGCAAAAATTCATACACACTGAAAACGGTATTCGGTCCTTTTTAAATTTTTCAAAAAAAATTCAAAATTCAAAATGTTTTATTCAGAAACAAGGTTGTACAATTGGTTAACAATGGCCGAAGACTTCTGTTAAGCATAGATATACTTGTGTTAGAAATCTCCGCTCTTCTATTACATATTTAATAATAGGCAAGTACTATATCTGATTATTGTTCAGCAAGAAATAAAACTATATAATGTGAAACTAAAGAAGAAAGTTTATCAAAACAAAAATTGAAAAAATATGTTCAAGTGTTTGTGTGGGGATATGAGTATATAGAAAGAAAGTGTAGTGTGTGTGAGAGTGATGCATGAGTGTGTGATGTTATGTTTATATGTAATGTTAGGGCGTGTGAGAGTGATGCATGACTGTGTGATGTGTGTGTGGATAATATATATTTTCTAACTGTATTGTTTTTGCAAGAGTTCTTCGATATCTTCATAACTTTTATTCTTTAACCAGTTAGTTATAGATTTTTTACATTTATGCAGAGTTAAGGGGTAGATGTTTAGGTGTTTATTTACTTGATTATATAAGTGTGCTGACATCATTGAAAACTGTCGTCTGGCAAAAACGGTATTAACTGAGGGTGTAGGGGCAACAATATATTTTCTCCTTTTGTTCAAAATGCCAGGGTCATAGGGTAGGGATTTGTGTAGTCTCAGAAGACAGAGCAATACATACAGTTTCCTAACAGTAAGTAAGTTACATATGGAGTATAAAGTATCAGTAGGAAATCTGTATGGTTTAAAATACATGACTTTTAACAGTGAGCGCTGCGCTCTTTCTAGTTCCAGGAACTTAGTTTTGGTGGCTCCACCCCAAATAGGTATACAGTATATTATTATTGATTGGATTAGTGATACATATATCTGATTTAAAAGGGTTTTATCTGTAATATGTCTCAGGATTTTAAAAATCCAGACTATTTTTCGTATTCTTTCCATGACTAGTTCTAAATGGGAATGCCATGATAGCCGTTGATCTACAATAACTCCTAGATACTTTATTTTTGAAACTTTATTTATTATATTGCAAGGACATTTACAATTCCTAGGGTTGCCACACGTATGAAGTTTAATTTGGAATTCATTTCCGGGTTGGGTATTGTTGTAAATAGAGAAGCATATATAGTGAGTTTTACTGGTATTTAGTGAAAGTTGATTACAATTAAGCCAGTCCGCAATTTTAGCTAGCCCAACTTCAGCAGAGAGGTGGACTTCCGCCCAAGTTTCTCCCGTGAAAACTATAGCAGTGTCATCGGCGTAGGAAACTATGTGTGCATTGTCAATTTGCATATCACAGAGGTTGTTAATGTAAATTTGGAAAAGTGTAGTGGACAAAATACTGCCTTGTGGGACGCCGTGGGTGATATTGGCTTCTTCACTGGTGTAATTTCCAATTTTCACTTTTTGTTTCCTATTTCTGAGGTAGTCTTGGAAAAGGGACAAAGGAATACCTCTTATTCCTATGTTTTCAAGCCTGCGCAAGAGTATAGAAGTGACGAGACGGTGTCGAACGCTTTTTTTATATCTAAGAATACAGTAATACATTTTTTCCGTTTATCCAGTCGCTGTGCAATGAATGAGGTAAGATCACAAATAGCATCCTCAGTGGACATTCCTTCTCTAAAGCCATATTGTGCTTTTGACAGTATTTTGAATTTATTTAGGTAAGTTTTTAATCTAATGTTAATTAATTTTTCTAATATTTTGGAAATTGAAGGCAACACTGAAATTGGTCTGTAATTACAGGTATCGTCCCTACTTCCACTCTTATGTACAGGAGTGATTATGGCTTGTTTAAGAGTATTTGGGAAATTACCACGTCTAAAACATAAATTGACTAAGTGTGAGATAATAGGAACAATAAGCGTGGCGGCAGATTTTAAAAATCTAGTCGGTATGTTGTCCCACCCTGGTGCGCTCTCCGATTTAAGGCTCATCAGTATCTCGTAAACCTCTGAGGGGTCTGTTTCCGTGAGCACAAAAGATGATACTGTTCTATTCGTAAAGTCATTGGCATTTGTCACGGAAGGTGTTTGTGGGGATTTATTTTTCTCAATTAACCCTCCAACTGTCGCAAAATAATTGTTGACAAAATTTAGGGACTCCTCTGGAGAATTTTTTACATCTAATAATTCTAAGTTTCTTGATTTACTAGAGTTGCGATTGGTTATGGAGTTTATTGTTTTCCATAACTCTTTTGGGTTCTTGTTGACTTTGGTTAGTTGGTCACGGTCATATTTACGTTTTAGGTTTCTTATGATTTTATTACAATGATTCCTATACCTTTTGTAGGTGATTCTTAAAATATTGTTATGCGGTTCAGATTTTAGCTTTTTCTGCATATAGTTTCTGTTTCTTATGCAGCGTAATACACCTATGGTCATCCAAGGTTTTAAAGTACGGTTACTACATGGAATATGGATAGTTATGGTGTTTACTAATAAACATTCCATAAGTTTATTAGTCAGATCATTAGTTAAAGTATTAGGATCGTTATATGAGAGTAACTCACTTATATTATAGGAATGCAGGGTGCTTAATGCCTTTTCCAAGTTAGTAGTTGACCTAGTAGCACTTCGTATACATGGTTTTGTAACTTGGGATAGTATTAAAAGGATAGTATGATGGTCAGTTATGGTAGTATTTAATACCACGATTTTAGCACTTTGATTATTTAATTTTAAAATAAAATGGTCCAGGCAGGTTTTTTGTCTAGTGGGTAAGTTATGGCCGGGGAGTAAACCATGTGTGGAAAGCATATTTAGATAGTTAAGCCTGTTTGTCCTTTCATATGAATGTGCATTGTCGTTGCAAATTAGGTTAATATTTATATCACTAGTGATTACAATATTACTGCCATTTGATTTAATTGTATCTATGTGTTGATTCAGTGAATAAATGAAGTTCTCAGCGTTATTTATTGATGGTGACCGGTATATGCCCAGAATAATGTAATTAAAATTTTTTATTTGTAAACAGGATGCATTAACTAATTTTATTTCATTAATGCTAGTTTTATGGGTACTTTTGATATAAACTACTACACCATCGCATTGATTAAGGTGGTTAGTTGTGAAAAAAGATACATAATGATGTAGACGCGGAATAGGTTTATTAGAGTTTAGACGGCATTCGCTTAGTATAATTACATCGGGATCAAAGGGTAGTTGAGCTAAGTTAATTTGCAAATCATCAAAATTGTGGTAAATACTTCTAATATTCTGGGATATAATGGTAAAATCAGAGTTTTGTAAACGGAATTGGCTGTCAAATTTATCAATGTCGCATATACTAGATTGAGCACATTCAATTTCATCTAATTCCTGAATTGTTGAGATAGCGCTATTCATAGTTAAACGTTATGAAGGGACTAAGATCTTTACAAGAGGAGGGTCTGCAAGTGTAATTCGGGCCATATAATTTTATATTATGTATATTTAAGTATGTGTGTTTCCGTTTACTATGTTTGTATATGTGTGTAAATGTAAATATAGCTGCATGTATAAATATTTGTTTATGTATTAGTGTATATAGGTAATGTATTGGAGTGAGTTTGTACAATGTGATAATTACATATTTTCGTAGTATTAATATATTGTGTATTAAATTGTATTTAACAAACACATTATTATTCTTCTTACAAGTAAAGAAAAAAGTATAAAATATATGGATACTGTATACCATTAGATCCAATTGCGACGTGATCTCTAGTCATTTAAGTTGCAAAAGATTGTTAACTTGTGTTTCACTATATATCACAATAGTAGGCGAATCTTCACTCTTTCTAAGGTATACTTTCCCGTAGGCTGTCCAGCAAAACTTGTATTTTTTTACTTTTGCCAGGTCTCTTGCAAGAAAGTGTAGACGAGCGCCTTTCGTGGTTAGCTGCTCGGAAACATAAATAGGGGTGTATTCATCTTTTTTAAATCCAAGGTGCTTTGCACAGAGATTTTCTTTTTGCTTGATGTTAAATATTTTAGTCATCTTCAAAAACTCCGTTTTTAGGATAGTTGACGTCATTTCAACTATAATAGGACTTCTCTCTGTATTTCCTCGTTTAGTATGTACTCTAAAAATATCTTTAATGTGATTTTTATCAACTTTACAGTCGACAGCTTGAGATAAGTTTATAGCAATGTTTATTAAATCATCTTTCGACTCCTTACTTATTTTTGGTACGTTTTTTATCTCTATGCAGGTTTTCCGGCTTCCGCGTTGTAAGTCCTCGATTTTATCCTCCAGTATGGTAATGTAGTCTTTATCCTTTTTAGCCTGTGATTCCAATAGTTCTATCTTATTTTTAAATTCCTCATTTTGCGCTGCGAGAAATGCCACCGAATTTTCTATGTTACTATTAGTGTTTTTAATTTCCATGAGCGTGGGATATATTTTTTTAATTTCTTCGTGTTGAGCAGTCATTAATGTCGAAATAAATGTTTTGATCTCATCCTTGAATGCAACAAAGTCTGATTCGTAGTCATGCATTCTGCTTCGTTTATTTCGTTGAAACCCAAAGTTTGGTGTATGTTGATCAGTTGTCTCAAAAATATTAGATTCCGAGCGCGACTTATTAAATGCGTCTTCCATTTTAAAGATTATAATACTTAGTAATATTTGTGTCGAATTACGGAGAACAGTAGTCAATCAGTGCAGAATACAGTTTAAATACCGCCGGCATCAGATGACAGTAGCCAGACTTTCGCACCGGTTGTATTCTCGTACGTATAGGGTCGTCTTTGCCGCGACACACGTCAACACAGATATCGACTCTTTCCAACTAAACCTCTGTGTAGCACAGTGTTTTTATATTTTAGATGCGGGTAATGGCGGCTATTATTTTATGTTTTAGTTTAATATTTCCTTAGATAATAGTCCAAAATATCTTCACCACAGTGTCCAATTGATAGTTTACAACGCACAGATTATCACTATGTGTAATATATCCACTTATCTTCACTTTTTTACTGGAATTTAAATTTAATTTGCACAGCTACGCACAGTACGTGCACACCAGAGCGATTCACGGTCGAAGAGGCTTTTAATACTCTTAACATCCACGAAAAGTTTCAAAACATATTATATACGCATTATTGAATAATATCACTTTGAATCAAAACTGATAATGTCTAGCTTTGACGTCAAAATACAAAAAACAAGACAAACCCTAGAGGTTTTGGTATAAACCAAGAATTAGAGCACTTACTAAAATACATATCCTGAAAATTTCAGCTTCAAATATTTCATAATAAAGAAGATACAAGCAAAAACTAGAACCCATGTTAGATTACTGGTTATCCGACCAAATTGGAATGAACCCAAAAAAGCGAGGATTTCATACATACTCGTGACCTTCTTTAAATGACAGTATTATGTGAAGCTGTTGTCTGTACAGTTACGTTCATAATGTTTATCAACAATCGCGGTTATCTTAATAGTCCGTCAGGTGGTTATAGTTTGTCATTATTTTTACAATATATTGTTACAGTTCTGTTAATTACTATTTAATTAGGATAACCACAGAATGCATTGCAAGTTTATAGGTGTAAATAGCAATGATTCGCATTGCAATAAAAAATCTATATTTCCAATACTTATAATAAAAACCGCTCTCCGAGAAAGTTCACTGACCTTTGTGTACGAACTATCGTGGACACGAACGGTGTACCAGTTTTCAATTAGAATCGTTTGAACGAACGTACGTGCTCCTACCCCGCCCGCTCGCCCTGGGCGGCTCGTGCAAGCGATTATCGACCGACACCGTTCGTGACCGCGAGACTACATTGAGTCAAAATCAAAATTGCATTGCAAGATTCCATTACCATCATACATATAGCTCAAGCAAGTAAAAGCGTGTTAAAAATACATACAATGCAATTAAATTGAGAACTTCCTCCTTTTTAACCGACTTCAAAAAAGGAGGAGGTTCTCAATTCGAATTGTACGGATAGCCCACTCCATTAATTGGGTCCCATAAAAAATTATTACGTACGAATAAGTAAGTAGTTCCTGAAAAAATGAGAATGGCGACTCTGAAAAAACTGTAGGAATGCTGGAGGTTGATGTTTTTATGGCTTTTTAAGGACAAAACTGGTCATAACACTGGCAAATATTGACCAATTTCAATGAATCTTTTTTTATTCGAAAGAAGGAATCAGTATATAATGAATCTGTATAAATTTGATCACCACCGATTAAGAACTTCCTGGAGAACCATGATTTATTTGGAGGAATTTATCTCAAAACCAAGACCATAAAAGACCATAAAATTGGGGTAAGTAATATTTGATATAATTACAAAATCTCTAATATTTACAAGATATAACAAATGAATCTATAATTTTATTTGATATAATGATCAGTTGATATAATGTTATGTATGTCGGGGTTTTTTAAAATTTATACTTGTTAGTGCTGAAACTGGGAAAGACATAAGCCTTGTCTTTCCCAGTTTCATCACAAAAAAATATGTCATGCTCGCTATCGAATCGCTCTGCTTGTGGCGGCCCGCCACACGAAGGTGGGTGAAAAAAACATATATCTTATTTTATGGGCTAAACTAAGGAACTTAGAACACTATTTAACTCCCGCCCACTGAAGAATCTAATGACAAGGAAAAAGGTAACTAGATCGTCCATCCAGGTAGAAGGTCAAAGAATTTTGTACCAAATCTTCGTTTTCCATTGCTCATATTTAATTTGCAATGCAGTTTTAATTTAATGTCTGGTTTTACACTTCACAATTGACGGGCCCGTTGGTGTAGTGGTTAGAGACCCTGGCAACCAACCGAGGGGCGCGGGTTCGATTCCCACCAAGTGTCTGGGCGTCATAAGTATATCAGTATGTATTTACAAAAAAAGTATCATCATCGTCACCAGCCGGAAGACGTCCACTGCTGAACATAGGCCTCCCCCTTCGAACGCCACAATGAACGACAATTGGCTATTTGCATCCACCGGTTACCTGCGACGCGTACAATGACAAAAAAGTATACTTATAAGTATTAGTATCAGCTGACTGTTTACCATAGTACAGACTTTGCCTAGTTTGGGATCAGAAGATCGTTCGTCGATTGTCCCAAGATATTATTATTATTTTCATGTTTTTTGTTTCACGGGATTTACCCGGTCTTTTAAGAGGCCTGCGTGGGGACGCCCTTTTTACAATTAAATGGTGTGTAGTTGGTTGGTACCTACCGAGGTCAACTACTTAATTGAAGAAAAAATAACAGTTTACCTCGGCAGCCAAGGGAACTATTGTAAATGTATGGAAAGATAGTCTACTTACTAGTCTTGGTGCGTAACGACACCAAGGACCCGAGTACTCCAGCGAGTTGGTCAGGGCCCCCACCTTGGCGTGTCTTCGTCGGTCGAGTGAAAACCGAAGGGGACCCGCGGGACTCAGCTCTGGCTTACCTTAATTAGCCCTCCAGAGAGGAGTTGTTAGAGCTATATGCTCCAGGGGTGGAAGTGCTAAAAGTCATAACGCCGCGAGTAACTCCGGAGAAAGCGCAGCATACCTCTCAACACAGGGGTGTTGAGCCACCCACACCGTTGTTGCCTTCCGCCGTCTTATGACGGCCGTATGGAGAGTCCATCTAGTGGGTGGCAAGTCACCACTTGTCAAAAAATAATGAGTAGGTGGCAAGAGACCCCGGCCTTTTACAACAGCCCAGTGTTCAGTCAACCAAATATCCACTCAAAAACATATAGTAATCTTTCCACATACTAGGTTAGGCACTATACTTATAATAGGCCAGAGTAGTCTGCCAGAGTCAACTGCTGTTTATATCTTATTTCCAGCAGTTTATTCTGACAGGTGTCTTTCATATCATTTTAGCCTTTAAAAAGTCCGGGTGTGAAAACTAGAGAAAATAAAAGTAAAATAATAATAATAAATACACTTCATTCTACACCAAAAGTTACATGTAAATTGAACAATACGTTGAAGAAATCAATGTACAAAGGAGGCCTTATCGTTAAAAACCAATCTCTTCCAGGCAACCTACATTTAGTTTTAAATAAAATAAAGTTTAATTTCGTAATAATATAACTGACATTATATTGAACTCTTCACCTACATGAACTATAAGTAACTAGATACTATGCGTTTCATCTAAGAATGTGGCCGCCATCTTGCCATTTCAAATATATAATTACTAAAAATGATGTTTTAACAAAAATAGATAGCAAAATAAGACATTACATCAAATAATCAAAACCGAGGCGAATTTTTAAATTTTGTGTTTACAAAAATCGTAAAAAACGAGTGAAGTTCCGCAGTATGGCGGACACATTCTTAGTTGAAACGCATAGTACATACATTATAAAAAGAAAGGCACCAACTTTGGTTCTTGATTATATTTAAATTTAGAATAAAAGTAACTTCCGTTAACAGTTTTATACTTCAGTGTACCCAGGCAAAGCTGTTTGTGTGCAAAGTTAAGAAGGTCACGAGTATGTATGAAATCCTCGCTTTTTTGGGTTCATTCCAATTTGGTCGGATAACCAGTAATCTAACATGGGTTCTAGTTTTTGCTTGTATTTTCTTTATTATGAAATATTTGAAGTTGAAATTTTCAGGATATGTATTTCATTAAGTGCTCTAATTCTTGGTTTATACCAAAAACTCTAGGGTTGGTCTTGTTTTTTGTATTTTGACGTCAAAGCTAGACATTATCAGTTTTGATTCAAAGTGATATTATTCAATAATGCGTATATAATATGTTTTGAAACTTTTCGTGGATGTTAAGAGTATTAAAATGGACCGAATACCGTTTTCAGTGTGTATGAATTTTTGTTCGTTTAAGCGCTAGGACCTTTTTTTTGGTTTTCATAAATCCATTATTACGCTAAAACGGTAAATATTTTTGAAAATCTAATTAATGCACAAATACGCACAAATTAAGAGCTACTGATAATCGTTTATTCTATAGGTGCACAATTATTGGTTTCCGAGAAACACGATTCAGCAAAACGTTACCCCAGCAGGAATTGTAATAACTCTGAAATCTTAAGACGCACAAATTTCATTTTTAGCGCACAATTACGCACAAATATAAGCTATCTTTCCTGAAGTTTATGTTTCTCTCCGATCATTGGTTTAGAATCTTCTTGCTGGAACAACGTTACCCCAGCAAGAATCGTTTTTCGGATTTTTCTCGAAAACTAAATTATGCACTAATTTTTTATTCCGCGCACATTTACAGCAGATTTTGCTCTAATTATTCGTTTAACTCAATCTTCTCTACGAGCATCTTTCTTGCTGGGGTAATGCACACTAGTTTTTTCGGTACGGATCGATAGTAGACCTATAGGCTAACAATGCGTTTTGAGATCATTGCAATTAAGTAATACTTAACGGAGTGATTAACACTTTTATTTCCCGGTCGTAACAATATAATTATAATGTTGGGATAAGGCAGAACCAAGAAGGCTGGCTTGCTTGGAGGCAAGTACCGCGAGTGGACGTCATGCGGCGTCACTGGCGCGTGCTAACTGCTAACGAAACCTCTGAGAACGAAACACAGGAGCCGGCGGCCGGCACGGTCGCTATATTGGGTGAAACCATAGATTATACCATAGATTTAGGATTTTTCACTATGGCGAAAGAGTCGCCGTCGCTGGGTGTGTGAAGCACTTCTCCTCTAGATCGTCGCCTCTATCTATTGTAAACTATAGTTATATGATTATAATCGATTGTATTATCATTTATATCATCGATTGTTGTTGGAGAACCTGGGATCAAATCCTGGGTCAGGGATCTGATGTTCCATGATACGCCAGGAATCAGGGGGTGATGGCCATCTGCCGACACATAAATAAAACCACTCAAAATAATTGAAAATTGTATATTATTATAAAATAGACACATAATCGTAGGTGTAAACTTCACGTAACAAATATAAAAAAAATACTTGTGGTATAAATGCAGTATAAATGTTTCTCTTAAGTCTATAAAAATAGGCGAGGTAAAAGTAGTAATTGTTAGCCATATAAACAGGTAAATTGATACAACCACATACATAAAAATATACAGCGTGTAACAAAACCGCTGTCCGATCATTATGGGGAATATTATTATACTTATTGCTGGTACATAAGTATATGGAAAAATAATAATTAGATATAAATAAATATACAAAATTTTAAGTTTTTATTGAGCGAAAAAAAATATATCAACAAAAGATTAAGATACGTAGAATTGTATTGTTACGCCGAATACTACCCTCAATGATCGAACAGAGTTTTTTTAACACCCTGTATAGCACAGTCAATGTTGCCACAATTTTGCATAACAATAAATTATATATGATATAGTACAACCAAAAATCACGAAAGAAAATACATGAAAAAATATTATGCCAATTAATACTGTTATTTTGTTAACATATAGACAATATCATTATTTTAATGTTAACTTTGCTTCAAAGTTGGTCAGCATAAGCGTAAGGGATATTTTTAAAGAACTAGGTAAAGTGATTTGTATAGAGTAGAAAATAACTTTATACTTATAAAGGGTGTAAGGGACCACGTACTTCTGACTCGCGCCGCAGACCACGGCACGTACTGCTCGACCCTCCTGACCCCATGACGGTCCTATTGGACCGGGATGCGCCGACCCCTCCCCGACAACCGTATGCTACACTAGCTATCAGACACCGGTCTCGCCGGCGAGGCCGAAGGGTCGTACGTATGCGACCTCAACGACGTGCATCACCCCACTGAGTTTCTTGCCGGTTCTTCTCAGTGGGGGCGCGTTGTGAACCGGTGGTAAACTCAGCCCTCTCTTAAGCGACAGCCCAAGCCGAGGCCGTGCCTCCCTGAGGTGCCCTTGAGCTCGTCGCTACTTCTGCCGTAAAGGCTAGAGTGCTATAAGCGCTCGCCTCCTATTGTCCGGTGAAGCTGTAATGGCCATCTGCGGCCAACAGCGTCTATCATTCCCAAAAAAAAAAAAAAATGTTTTATAGGATGTCAAATAATGTCCGTTACAATGTTGTAATGTTACAGAAACCATTTATATGGAAAATGACAAATGACTAACTTATTAATGTTAGACCATGTATTGTATATATGCGGAATAATATTTATTTCTCAAATTACGTTGCTAATTTTCTAAAATAATAATAATTAATTGCCTATGTACTGTTTTAGTGCATAAAGAATAAATAATTAAATAAAGGAGATGTTCCATTTTGGGCCAACACTATGTACACTACATGGAAAAATAGGAAAAAAATAGGAGAGTTTCATAAAAATACTTATAAATTAATTTGAAGCAGAGTACAATTGTACATAAATGATTACTTATGGGGTAATTTAGTATGTCCACCCTGTTTTTAGGGCAGCCATGACAGTTGCGTTTGACGTTGGTTTACTACTTGACAGTTAATGCTATAGGTGACGTTTCGTAATAGTTTGTTTACGCGTGGAGTACATATTGTATTTCAGTTTTTAGTGATTATTTATGTATACGGACATTTATTGACTGTTTTTTTCTTGACCCGGGGCTTTACTGTATTGATTATCGCCTGTGATTTGGATTGGAATCCGTCGTATAAGTGCTATTTCACAACAAGTTCAATCGCAGGTATAGTCAGTTGTCAAAATGACATTTTAGTTACGTATTTCCGATCCATCATATTATTGTGTGGTGTTGCTACAGCAGTATTATATTCTCTTTGGCGTTGCTCTCCTTGACCAAGATATCTTAAATGTACAATAAAACGAAGCAATATTAAAAAAAGAGAACATTACAAAACAGTTACTATATTGCATAGTTATTTATACATATAGTGTACATGGTGTTGGCCCAGGCTCCATACATTTCTGGAACAACTCCTTTTCAACAAATAAGTAATTTATTGTTTTTAAATTAAAATGATTCTTTATTATTAAGCCATATAGGTACCCGACAGCCTTACTTTATAAAGAAAGTGAAGTACTGAGTGTGCGTTGTCTGTTCGTACTACGAGCCTCTCTATTAATGCATCGGCAAGTTCCTCAGCGCTTGGATTACCCAATGTTGATGCAGAAAAGGACCTTTAATATTAAAACACCTCTGACGAAAACCAAGTTCTCCAGAAGATTTGGTTCCTATCTACACCTATTCTTATATAACAAAGTTCACAAGGCTTGTAATTTAAAAAATGCTACGCTCGCAGAGGCTAAATCGAGGATACATAAATGGCTGGCCACCTTAGAATACCACCAAGTAGAACAACTGCTCCGACTTAACATATAATGGTACTTCTTCAATTCACAATTTTACATTTAATGAATGACTAAATCTCATACGGGTATTTAATCTGCCCTTAAGCATCATGATACTTGATGATACCCATATTTACATGCACAATCAAGCGCTGACGCGCTTTCAAAACTCAGGTTACTCACTTACACACAAACATACACACAACCACACACACACACACACGCACTTCTCACACACACACACACACACGCACATCTCACACACACACAAACACTTAAATTGTTTTGATATTTTTTTTTTTTTTCTTTTACTTATGTGTATTACTTTAAACCTTGTCACTGTCTTCCCGGTATTAGAGTAATCATTAATGGTAAAGCATTCTTTGTTAACTGCGGCCATCCGCGATACAGGCTAGTCCTAGTGCGGAGACCACTATGTTTACTTATCGACTTTTGTAAACCTTTTTGATAACAATAAATTTATTATTATTATTATTATACTTGCCAATAAAAATGTTATACAAATTTTATTTAAAAAAATGTTTTTTTTTTGGAAATTCATGAAAAAGCCGATGAAAAATTTCAACACTAGAGTGATCAGAATCATGTACTGGATCCCTGGTATCGATTTTCGGTACGATGTCCCTTACACCCCGTATAAGTGTCAACAAAGTTAACATTAAACTAAATAAATAAAAATTAAAGCCGATTCATAATTATGGCACCTATACAAATATTAAAAAATAAATGCTTTTTATTTGAACACAGTAAGTACAGACAGTACATATTTATTTTTAATACAACTTCAAAAAATATCAGATCTTTTACATTTAGAGAACTGAGCAGTTTATTTGATAATTGTTTATAGACAAATATTGTCATATTACTATTACTAACATTCGTAATAAAAAAAACTAATGAGTATTACCTTTTGATTGGTATTTGTGACTAAATATATATTTAATAAACATTATACATCATTATAATAATATAAAAATATATTTTAGATAAGCATGCTACGTTATTTTACGAATGTCGCTCTTAGGCCTCGGACTTGGCTTCACGCCTGCTTTCTAGACATCGATAAAATATTTAAACTAGATTAGGTGTTACGGTCCGAAAAGTGGCACACATAAAGAGCGCCCTTGTGTCGCTATTTCTTTACAAGCCACAGGCTGACAAAATTATTTTTGCCGATAGCAGTGTCGCTACTGTCTATATGAAACTGTCAAAATACACGGCATTATCATAATAAAACCGTTAGTTCACGTTTCCGCCACCAGCACTGATAAACCTGCGACCCCCGCGACCACATTTTAGATGTAATTTTGTTAGTGAATGTTTATCTAGTTTATATATTATTTATATCGATGTGTCTACATGACGACCGGGAGACTTTACGTGTCCTCCGAAGAATAGAGACGCTCAGTTCATATGCCACTAAATTGTCATCCATCTAAGGTCAGTTAAGTCGCTCGAAGAACCGATAACCGATGAGGAAGAAAGGTTCTCGAGTGGCGACCACGAACCGGAAGACTCCGCTGCGTGCAGGCCTCCCACTAGGTGGACCGACGACATTGTGCGCGTCGCAGGTAACCGGTGGATGCAAATAGTCAACTGTCGTTCATTGTGGCGTTCGAAAGGGGAGGCCTATGTTCAGCAGTGGACGTCTTCCTCGTGAAGATCTAAGGTCATTTACCCGACGTTGCTTAACCGGCTGATAGTTTACCGAACACTAATTGCAACTGGCAATAAGCACCTCAATCCGATTTATTTTTATTGGGACTAATCCTAACACTCATTCCCACCACTGTGACTCCTGTCAGCCAGGATCTACAGTGGTAACCAGTGAAGACACCGAGGTTTGGCCCTCGGCGAGTCCCGGGGAAAAGCTAAATTGTCTTCGAACCCGCAATAGGAGTTAGAAAAATATACATTCCACTTCCCTTATTTGCAAAGTGGGAGATAAGTAAAAATCACACAGGTCGATTTATGTGTGACTTTAACTTTTTGATGAACCAAAAAGTTAAAGTTAGTCAATCCCATTCGATATTTTATGCATCTAAAATAGTACATGTTGTTAGGGATCAACTTGGCATCACCCCGATGGTTATATTTACAGCATTAAATTCGTATTTCTCAAAAATATATACGAGAGCGACAAATTTATTTATCATACAGTAGTCACAACGGATGTTTTTGTGTCTGAAGTTGGCTGCAAAACGCTGCGCAGTAGCTATTTTTGTGTTTTTGTATTGAGAACTCGACTGTAGTTGCGCAATGGTTCGCAAAACCTAACTTCAGGGCACAGAAAGATCGGCTGTGAGTACTGTACATACCTTATCAATCTATTAAGCCAATGTGTGTTAAGTGTGCCTGCCCCTTTATTTGACTTTAAATTAAACTGACTTATTATAAAACAACCTTGAAATGAATGAGTACGTATATTATACATATTATAAACATATCACGTATATAATGTATTAAAGAAAAAATAAAAAATAATGTACAGAAAAAAGTCAATAATCAGTCTATACATTCTTTACAGAAATAAAATCTTAATATGATGGTACTAGAATAATTTAATACCAATAAAGGTGTCTGCCCAGTACCTTGAACCATACTATGACCGTCCTATGCTTAGGTAGCGAGAGTACCTATGTATTAACCTACCTACCTACCTACCTACCTACCTACCTACCTGCTACCCAACAGGTCGTGGGTTCGATTCCCACCAAGTGTCTGGGTGTTTTATCTATATAAGTATGTATTTACAAAAAAAAAAAGTATATATGTATTAGTATCAGTTGTCTGGTTTCCATAGTACAGGCTCTGCCTAGTTTGGGATCAGATGACCGTGTGTAGATTGTCCCAGGATATTATTATTTATTATTATTATTAACAGTGTCCTTATTTCTAAATAAATTATCTATTATCAAGTAGATTCTAAAAAATATCTAAGTATATATGTAGCCTTTGCGACGATATTCAGACCGGAGACAATACGAGCGAAGTCCGCAGCGGACATCACGAATACATTATGCGAGACAGATGAGCTGTTTGCCTTCGTCCATTTGAAATTGTACCTTATCAGAGTTGGCTGCCTTATCTGCAGGCTTGGAAAGTGCACACGCTAGAAATATTTGAGCTACACCCGTCGCTGTGACGAAGAGAGCCCAGCCTGTAATTTTTTTTCTCATAAAAACAAACAGCAAGCAGCATTGTGTAAGCATTGCTGTTCCGGCGTGAAGGGCACTGTAGCTGGTGAAATTACCGGACACAAGATACTTAATATCTAATGTCTTAAGGGTCGGCAACGCGCTAGTGATCCTTCTGGTGTTGCTAGCGTCTATAGGCTGCGGTGACTGCTTACCATCAGGCGGGCCGCATGCTTGCCACCTTTGTAGTATAAAAAAAGTATTGCTTTCATCATTATTATGTAATCGGAAGACGTCCACTGAACAAAGGCCTCCCTCTTAGAAGGGAGCGTTTGCCATAATCCCCACGCTTGGCATGAGTCTTGGGTAGGTAATCCAATAGAAAGACGCTGCTGTCCATCTTCGTGGTTTCTCTTAGTCACCTCTTACGGACACCCAAGGGGAGGAGATGAGAGGGGGCTTTTTTTTTTGACGCGGGGGAAATCTTCTAGAGATCCCCGGGAGCTGTGGGGCTCGACCGGGGTATGTGGGATTCTTACCCACTAAAACCCCCGCGGCTGTCGCATCGGCACATGAGAGGGGAGACCCCAGGGCTCTCCGGTGGGATCTGCACCAGGGGCCCCTCAGTGCTTTGCCTTTGAGCCCGCCGCCGTGGGGCGCATTGTAGCCCCCCGGGATCCTGACACGGTACTCACGGGGACGGGGGTCGAAACCCCGCCGCCGTCCACCTCGGAGTCGCCGCCGTACTCAATGGACGCTCAAAGGGCCCACACCCCGAGCGTCCAGTGACTCCGAAGATGAGAGGGGGCTATTCTAACCCGGACACCCCACGCCACTGACAGTCGTCAATTAACTTTAATTCTAGTTAAGTCATTTTTAAACATCTAATTATATCGATTGTCGGAGCCGTTTATGATTATTTTCGATTATAGACTACTAGCTAATCGATATCTCTACTCACTATCAGTACAGAACAGTACAGAACAAACATGATACTGGTATCATTATAATCGGTCTTGACGTTTTTAACAGATTTGGAAAAAATATGTTTTTAATTCATTTGTACCCCTTTCGGGGGAGGCCTAAGTTCTGCAGTTGACGTCTTCTGGCAGATAATGATGAATGTTCTTGCCGGATTTCAAATTATGAATTGAAACACTTATTATAGTGATCCAATAGACATTTATACGGAGACGCTTATAGCCAGTTGTAACCACTGTTCGGTAACCGATCATTTGGGTAAGCAACGTCAGGCAAGGTCAGACCTTAGATGGGTGACCGTTTAGTGGCATTTGAACTGAGTGTCTCCGTGCTTCGGAGGGTACGTTAAAAGTCGGTCCCGGCTATTGTCATCTAAACAGCAGTCGTTAAGCTAAGTCAGAGGCCTGAGAGCAGCTTGAAAACTGACACCAAGGTTGGCAACTAACCATACGACACTAAAAATATACATTTTGTCTAGATCTAATGAGTATCGAACCGTGGGGTGCCGAGTTAGAATTACATCCCCCCATCTCCTCTCGTTGAGTGTCGTAAGAGGCGACTAAGCGAGAACAGGAAGACGGGCAACAGCGTCTTTCTACTGGATTTATCTTCCACCTATACTGCGATCCCCAAGCCGCCTGCCAAGCGTGGGGATTATGGCAACCCCTCCCTTCTAAGGGGGAGGCCTTTTTCAGCAGTTGGACGTCTATCGGCTGCTAATGAAATGAGTATCAGAGCGTGGGATTCTTGAAAGGAATAGTGGGATTTCTTGTCAAAAAACGATTATTTATTACAGAAAATATCTTACCAATAGAACAGTCTCCTGGTATATAAGGTTCAGATTCCTCTCCGCACAACCTTTTGACGCGGGGTGCGCCCCAACCCCATGGGTACAACAACAGCCCCAATACTCCGAATAGACCTGGCGAAAATGAACAATGGTGGTAAGACCTTAGCCAAAGTCAAAGTCAAAAATCTTTATTTTCAAATAGGATTAACGCTAGTACTTTTGATTGGTAATTTTTTTAAAAGCTACCACCGGATCACAACGCGGCCTTAATGAGAAGATCCGGCAAAAAACTCAGCGGGCTTGTCATATTTTTCAAACATTGTTTGTTACAATTTAATGGACATTAGCGATAGTGTGTCCTGCCGTTCGAAACATAAAGCAAGGGAGAAAAGAAGAAAACAATAAATTACGACAAAAATTACAACAAACTAACAGCCACTGCAGTGTTATGATATTCTGCCACCAAGTAGCAATGTGCAATCCTTGCTATTACGATTTGAAGGACACTGTATCTGGTGAAATTGCTCAAGAGGCTTATTGAATACTCATTAATCACTTTTATTCATACATTTTACCTGGCCGCTACCCAATAGGCCAAGGGTTCGAATCCACCAAGTGTCTGGGTGTTATTTATCTATATAAGTATGTATTAGCAAAAAGTATATAAGCATTAGTATCAGTTGTCTGGTTACCATTTGTTGTCCAGTTGTCTGGTTTGGGATCAGATGACCGTGTGTAGATTGTCCCAGAATATTTATATCATATGAGTGTCACCGCGCTTCGGAGGGCACATAAAAGGTCGATCGGTTCTTGTTATAAGGCAGTGCAGTCGTTATGCCAAGTCAGAGGCCTAAGCGCAGCTTAAACCTCTCTGACAAAAGCTTGGCCAATAACCATAAGAAAAAAGGAAACATATTATCAGAAATATAAAAACCGGCTTCAAAGAAAATGATCTGAAAAGCATTAAATTAAAGGAGAGATTTACAGTTTCTGAGAAATCGGCGGACAAACCTATATACATACATACACTCATGAGCTTTGGTAAAGGACCATGCCCATATTAGTATGGAGCTGAAAGTCAGAAATGCCATGCAATGCCCAAATTGCAGCTCTATGTCATATGATAACTATCTAACAGTATTTATTTAGCTGACTTAATATGATATGTCATATAAAGCACCGGTTCAAAAGATATTGGACATTAAACATGATAACTTCCTACTGGTGTTTTATACATTTTATCGTTTACAGAAGGCATTGCTATTAGTTTTTCACTAGGAACTTCATGATCATCACATAAGCTAAGTCAGATCAGTGTTCTTTTATATACTTATCTGTATGTTATCAGATAATATGTAAGGGCTCCCACACATAACTGCGATGCGGCGAGAAACAAATGAATTTTCGATACAAGTTACAGGAACTTGCTTGTTCTCGCCGCATCGCATCGCATCGCAGTTATGTGTGGGAGCCCTAAAGCAGTATATTATAATGTCTTAAAAAGCACCTCTTCAAAAGATATTGGACAGTAAACATGATAACCTCCTACTGGTTTTTTATACATTTTATCGTTTACAGACAGCATTGCTATTAGTATTTCACTAGGAACTTCATGATCACACATAAGCTAAGCCAGATCAGTGTTCTTTTATATACTTATCTGTATGTTATCAGATAAACATGTCAGTTATTTGGAATTATCTAGTCTGTCTCCATTTTATAGTGTCAATATGTATGTGAAAACAATTTGGTTAGATAAACTGGTACTGCAATGTCAACAGAACGTCTTATTTTTTTTTATCCAGTGCTTCATATGATTTAAAATTAACAACATAATTCTAGTTTTTATTTATTAGAGCAATTTTATAATATACTTTATCTGGGCATTTCTGGGGCACAAATGGGCATGGTCCTTTGTTTAGAAGCCCACATAGACTAACATATGTGAAAACTACGCATTTTTATTAATACTACTCACAGAACCTTCTTTTTGAAGCCGGCTAGAAAAAACAATTTGCTATTTGCGGTGGATGCAAATAGCCAATTGTCGTTCATTGTGGCGGTCTAAGGGGGAGGCCTATATTCAGCAGTGGACGTCTTCCGGCTGATGATGATGATGATGATGAGAAAAGACATCAAAATACTCACCACCTAATGCTTGAGTAGCCCCAGCTATTGATATGACACTCTTCTTAAACATAGACTGCACACAGCAAGCCATTACCCCTGCTAGCACCGTTGTGAATTGGATAGCTGCACCTTAAAATATAAGAGATTTTTTATGAGTTGTGGAAGCGTTACTGATAATAAAGACAGAACTCTATTCTATTCTACCGGTGGCTATAAATTGGGCCCGGTAACCACCGGAATGCACTTCGACCCAGTCGGATCCATTGTGCATGCCCTAGCCAATACTCTGTTTCTGGCGTGTCGAAGAGTTCCCTCAGGTACGCAACGATTGTGCCAGCTTGGAGCTGTGCACACTCATGTGGTGTAGGATAAGGTGACTCCAGATGACTCAACCTACGTCTCGCAAGAGCATCGCAGCCACACAAAATGTGTCGCATTGACTCTTTTTCACCTTTACAAAATCTGCAAGTATCAATAGTACTTAGCCTCATTCTGTGAAGGTGCTCATTACCAAAATGTCCCGTGAGTGCACCTATTAGGTGCTTTATCTGTGATCTGTTAAGTTTCAATAATTTAACACCACAGTCCACCCTTGTGCTAGAGAAAGTTTTGGAGTGGTTTAGGCACGATGCTTCCCTCCATTCCTTTAAGTGTTCATTCCTAGCATGCGCATATAATGCTTGGTGGTACGTTCCATACGGAATCCTCACAAATGGTTCAGGACCCACCAACTATCTATGTGAGCCGGCCCTTGTTAGTCTGTCCGCCTTCTCATTACCCTCGACATCTTCGTGTCCGGGTACCCGATGAGGCTGACGTTGTTGTGTCTTCCCAGGTCATTCAAACCTGTAGCACCTTCTTTAACCAGTTACAGAACTCTAATTAAGAGCGTAAAAAAACCTTTTTTTAGGGTTCCATCATCAGCAGCCGAAATACGAGTCACTACTGAACAAAAGCCATAATCCTCACGCTTGACAGGTGTCTTGGGGATCGCAGTATAGGTGGAAGATAAATCCAAAAGACGCTGCTGCCCGTCTTCTTGTTCTCACTTAGTCGCCTCTTACGACACCCAACAAGAGGAGAAGGCTGAAAGGTAAAATAGGACTGACTTATGGTGTGACTTTGTCTGTCTGTCTGTCATATCTATATATTTCAGGAACCGCTGATGCTATCAATTTGAAACTTGGAACACTTAGATCAGCCGTACTCAATCTTTTTACCCCTGGGCCGCATAGTCGCTTCTGCTGTAGTCTGCGGGCCGCAATAATCTAGCCTAAATTGTATGTTTAATTATAACTACCCTAAGTATATTAAATTACAATAAATCGCACATATGAAATATAGCATTAATTTAAAAATTAAGGGATTTTTCACTAATTGAAGACATTTCTTTACTTAAATTCTGTGTGCGAGCTATTTTATGAGAGAAAGCGAGTAAAATTAACATTTATTATTCATTCGAACCTTATTCGAACAACATTTTTTTGCATTACTTTTGTACACATATCAATAAAATACTACTGTTAATATAAAAATATTTTACTAGACTTCGGGCCGCATAGAAAAGGCTAGCGGGCCGCAGGTTGAGTATGGCTGACTTAGATCTTACTCTCACCGCAAATTAAAAAATGCCTGCCTATAGATAGCAGCAAAACACCCGGTAAGTATTTTGTGTCCAGTTATTTCACTAGCTACAGTGCCCTTCACACCGGAACACAACAATGATTACACACCGATGATTTTACTAGGTGGTAGGTTCCTTGTGCAAGGAACCGTCCAGGTAGGTACCACCGCAGTGTCAGATATTCTGCCGCCAAGCAGCAGTGTGTAAGCATTGCTGTGTTCCGGCGTGAAGAGCACTGTAGCTGGTGAAATTACTGGACACAAAGACTTAACATCTAATGTCTTAAGGGTCGGCAACGCGCTAGTGATTCTTCTGGTATTGCTAGCGTCTATAGGCTACGGGGACTGCTTAACATCAGGCAGGCCACACGCAGAAAAAAACACTGCTACTTCACGGCAGAATATCTGACACTGCAGTAGTTGCCTACTACACCTAGTAAAAATTAAGTTTATATAATCGCCAGTACTTACATAGTGATAAAAAGAACATTGATGCCTTCCACGGGGCAGGGTACAAGTCTGAGTCCGTAGCGAGACCATGAAATGAAAACGAACCACAGTTATCGTGATCATGTCTCATCCGCATGCACCTGAAAGAAGCATTTTAACATTGTTTTACATGTAGAACCACAGTTATCGTGATCATGTCTCATCCGCATGCACCTGAAAGAAGCATTTTAACATTGTTTTACATGTAGAACCACAGTTATCGTGATCATGTCTCATCCGCATGCACCTGAAAGAAGCATTTTAACATTGTTTTACATGTAAAAGTCATGACTTAGCAACCACGAACCGGAAGACGCAGCGTAGGCAGGCCTCCCACTAAGTGGACAGATGACATTGCTCGCGTCGCAGGCAACCGGTGCAAATTACTAAAATTCGTTCATTGCTGGTGAAATTACCGGAAACAAAGACTTAATATCTAATATCTTGAGGGTCGGCAACGCGCTACTGATTCTTCTGGTATTGCTAGTGTCTGCTTACGATCAGGGCCCTAAGTCTGCTAATTTTAATAAAATGACATGTAATTTTCATTCTAGCGACACACTAATGATAGATAGATAGATAATTCTTTATTGTTCCACCATTATTAAAAAACACAAAAATACAAGAAAAAAAAAACAGTAAAATAGAATGAAACAATGGGCGGCCTTATCACTAAAAGTGATCTCTACCAGGCAACCTTTGGATGGAGAGGAACTATGAACTGCAAGGCGGGGTTGTTTATACAAACCAATTATAAAAGAGAAAAAAAAAAAAATACATAACTATAAACAATAAAATACATAACATCAAAATAATATATATATAAATATTAGTATAATACATAAATATTATATTTGATAGAAACAAATATAAATAACCAACAATAATAAATAAATACTTAAATGCAGCCGGCTAATATCAATATAAAATTCATAGGGACAAATAAAATGCTTTCAAATGATCTTTAAAGATAGGCAGAGATGGTGCATGTCTAACAGTGACCGGTAAGGCATTCCACAGACGAACAGCTTCTACTGTGAATGACTTATCGTAAAACGAACTATTATGAGAAGGGAACATAAGAGTGAGATTTTCTGATGACCTCAAACAGTGGGAATCATTGCCGAGAAAAACAAAACGTTCCTTTAGGTAACGCGGAGAAAAAGGATTAAATAGTATATTATAAAGAAGAGACAGGATGTGCGTATTCCGACGAAGACGAATAGGAAGCCACTTGAGCTTAGAACGAAATTGAGAAACATGATCATATTTGCGCAAACCAAATATAAATCGTATACAAAAATTTTGAAGACGCTCAAGTTTATTAAGCTGGTCCTCTGTAAGATCTAAATAGCAGATGTCAGCATAATCAAGAATTGGAAGTAATAGGGATTGAGCTAGAACAATCTTAGTGGCAGTGGGAAGAAAGTTACGGAGTCTTTTTAACGAGGCTGCAGCAGCAAACAACTTCTGGCTAGTAACTTGGAGTTGAGGAACCCAACTCAAGGTGCGATCAATTAAGATTCCTAAATTTTTACACGATTCACTAAAAGGTATTAATTCCCCATCTAAATTGACACTAGGAATCGTTCTCCAGTTTACCCTTGAAATCAATCGCGAACTACCCACTATCATCGCCTTAGATTACGACTGTGACAATTTCAGTATTCTTCTAAAATAATCATAACCAGCGGTGTCACACCACTGAGACGCCATTGTAGTTTTAGGTCTCAATAGTGTGTCGCTACAATAGCAATTTTATGTCATTTTATTAAAAAATAGCAGCCTTGGGGCCCGTTCTGTGACAAGCCACTGACACACCACTGGTCTTATAAAATTAGTAGACTACCAAATGTGTAAAATTATCTAAGTGACACACTATCGACACTCCATTGAAGCGTTTGTATATTAGCAGACTTGAGGCCCAGCACTATCACCCAACTTGAATGTCTATGTTAGACTAACTTACTAAAAACATAAAAAGTCTATATATTGTTAACTAGTAAACTGATTTCGTTGAAACTTGTACTCAAAAAGGATTATTGCAATCAGATTTATAGTTTCTGAGAAATCTTGGAACAAACATACATACACTCATGAAATTTGGTAAATTTGTTTAGAAGCACACTGGACTAACATATGTGAATATTACGCTTCGTTATTAATATTAAATTCATACACGTCGAATACAGCACCTCCTTAATGAAGTCGGTTAAAAAATACACATTATATCGCAACTTACCTATTGTATATACCGACGCTTGGAACATAAAAACTAGTGACGTTGTCCTTATTGAACACTATAGGTGGTCCCATCAGCCATTTGGGCGTCATAATACCCGATAATATCATCATAAACGCGACCAAACTTAGCAAAAGCCATGCCAAACTTCGGCCTGTTACTATAATGTAGCACATTATGATACAATACAGTATATAGTCTGTATGGGAAGATCTAATCAAAACTTATTTAAATTCATACAGATTCCTTTTAGTTTCTAATAAAAACGTTTGTTTAAATTATGAAATAAACATTAATAGCAAATAAATAATTATTCACCAACCGATCAAACCAGGGTTACCAACAGTATGA
Organism: Furcula furcula; assembly: GCA_911728495.1. Classification (NCBI taxonomy): domain Eukaryota; kingdom Metazoa; phylum Arthropoda; class Insecta; order Lepidoptera; family Notodontidae; genus Furcula; species Furcula furcula. The sequence goes on from OU452269.1 coordinate 7,139,072, forward strand.
GAATGATTTTCCCCCAACTTAACCAAATTCAAGTAAAAATAGCCCTAAAACCATTTTCGGTACAGTAAAATCTACTATGTACTTTGCAATATTTCAACAAACAGACCATGGCAAAGTTTATTTTTTACACTACTAAACTAATCACTACCAAACGCCTTTTATAGGGCACTGACAAACATTGTTCTAAAAGACTATTGCGATCAGTGAAATATAACTAGATATCATTTTCTAAATTGATTTCAAAGGTAATTAATATAAGTATTTATAAACCCGTAGATATACTCCCTAAAAATATTATACTCCTAAGAAAAACACTGTAGACGACGTAGCTCGCACCAATATGTTATATTTCTTGTATGCATACTTTTTGTGTTTAATAAAAAGTATATAAACGTCACATACATTCTTTGATTGTCACCACTCTTGCAAGACTCTCTACGGATCGCAGTGTGCATACCATTTATCAAACCATCTATTTTAATTACATTGCCTAAACTGCCACACACCCTGGACCGCTAACAAACACCACAGACATTTTTTCACCCTACAACTAGGGTGAATCCCCAAGATGGTAGCCCTGCACTGACAACGAAATACTGACAGCCTGACAGCCTATATGACTGACAGCATCGTGACTTGAGTGACAGTTTGATTGACTGACAGCTGACCTGTCCGATTTGGTTTCAGCGTAGACAGAATATAACAAGACATCTAGCTAGCGTGCCGCCGATAAGGACAGAAAATAATCATTCGTACACATAACACACGTTATGGATATTTATTCAAATGCGTCTATTGTGACGATATTTCTTAGTGCAATTCAATTTAAAACTCCAAAGCTAGATGGGGGACTCGACGGGCCCGTTGGTCTAGTGGTTAGAAACCCTGTCCGCTAACCGATGGGTCGTGGGTTCGATTCCCACCAAGTGTCTGGGTGTTATTTATCTATTTAGGTATGTATTTACAAAAAAAAATGTATATAAGTATTAGTATCAGTTGTCTGGTTTCCATAGTACAGGCTCTGCCTAGTTTGGGATCAGATGACCGTGTGTGGATTGTCCCAAGATATTATTATTATTAGATCGTGAACGAGAAAATTTCCGCCGAAAAACCGCAAAACCGCACCGGCGGTGCGCCCGGTGCTGAACACACGCTGAGGGACAAAAATCATATGCTCTGTTTCTTTCTATCACATATAATATATAAAAATGGCATTCTTTTCTTGCGCGAATGAGAAAGAAAGTGCCAGCTCTCTATTGGTTTCTTTCTCTAAGGGTTTCCGAGTGTCTGATCAGTTACTCTGAGGATCAGACTATCGGATCGGATGTACCCAATACACACCCGATTTTTGCGTCCAACTTTTTCTGATCTCAGTCGTTCCCAAGCGCTTGCGTACGGTGTAGCATAGCTACATTGTTTTAAATATATTACAGTAAATAAATAAATAAAAAACAGTTGTTTTATCAGGAAGCTTAATAGCTCACAAATTGTAATAGCAAACGCATAAGTAATTTTATTCTAGTAAATTTTTGACTAGGCGTTTGTATTAATATTACGGCCTTCCTATATTGATTGGGGAATACTTTGTTCTTATTTTATTTATTCATGTTAATAGGCGATGAAAGCTGCATCATGTTTTCAGAGGTTAATTTCATTATTAGAACCATAGGTAATATTGGATACCTATGTAAGGGGCACTTTTTAACAGAGGGTATTAGGTTTTAAATAGGCGGGGTTTAGCGTGGTTCGAGGCGACGCAACTGCACTCGGTACCTGAAAGTAAATAGTGTCGACCAATCAACGGCGGCCACAGCATTAGGTACTGGGTGTTCTAGACGGTTCGACGCCATTCCCTTGCCATAGGTTTCGTTTTCGGCTCAGTAGTTGGGCAAGCCATTACCATCTGAGCTGAGCACTGAGCACCACTTAAAATAGTTTCTTACCTTAATTATTTCTCTGCCGACGTGTTCGACATATAGTGCAACTTAAAGTTAACAGTCTATTGTTGTTAACCCCTGGAGGACCGGCATTTTTACGCACACATCGATGTAAGCGCTCAATGCTTATCGCGCGGCGGGATATCATGTTACGGGCCACTTACGAGCGTTATCTATAAATAAATACTTAACCGATTTGGGTTCTGTAAACTGAGTTCTATTTATAAAAGTATTAGCAATGATATATACCCTTTTTTAAAATTAGAAATATCGATTTTTTAAAGAAAAAGGTCAAAATAGATGAATTTTTGGCAATGTTGATTTTACCTATTTTTGATCTTGATTTTGAGGATAGAATATTGACCCAGGCACTCATAAAGATCCATTATTTGCATCCAAACTCCTTTTCATACAAGTTTAAACATAAAACTATACAAAAAATCGAAATGAAATCAAAATTTTTTTCAACTGACGTCATCGCGCGCTATATAATTCAAATAGTGAATACCAGTGATTACTGGTAAGTTGTTTAAATATTGTAATTACTGCTGTAGGATTTTCATTGTAATTCCTCTGTATGTGTATTAGGTACTATTAGGCCTACCTATTGTTAGGGTGTCTTTTATTTCCTGTAGACGTCTCCATAATGCGGCAGCCTCCACCAACTGAAAGCTGGTCTGGAGGGTGTCGCGTTAGGGAACGGCGACTACAGGAACGCTTATGTGGCGTTCCAGGGTTCTACCTACGGGTTCAAGAATTCTGCCTTCGGGTTCGAGGTTCTACTCCGGGTTCGAGAATTCGAACTTCACACGTTACAAGGCTCGTTGAAGATTTTCTTCGACGTCGGGTTTATACGCCTGAGCTGCTGACCGACCGGACCTAGTCCAGGCTCTGCGTCCATGTCGTTCCTGGCCACTACCAATAGAAGGAAGACGTCAGAAAACCGTGGGAATCGCCGTTGCGTTCCCTACCGACCCCTTAGTTGAGTTACAACTATTGTTTTATATGTGCGAACAAGCTAATTAGTGAATCGAATTTCCCCCCTGTACTGTATCGTTTATTTTAATTTTAAATAAATTTGTGTAGCCCCTTCTTGTCTTGTCTTATTTTTCTCTTGCTCGCCGACTTGGCTACAACGGAGCAAAAAGAGAAAATGGATGACGAATTACTGCTAGTTCTTGTATTGAAAATGAATTATTGCGTACAAAATAATAATAAAAATATGTTATTATTAGTACTAATAGTTTTCGCCTTACTGACCTACCTGTTATATAATAATTAAGAAAGCATAACCAGCCTAAATAACATTTTAAATTATTTTGTATTGTTAAAAGTAAAGTCAAAGTTATTTATTTCAAATAGGCTTAACGCTAGCACTTTTAAACGGTCAATTTTTTTTAAATACTCACAACGTGGCCTCAACTGAGAAGATCCGGCAAGAAACTCAGCGGGCTTGTCATTTTTTTTCTTTATTTATACAGTGTTTGTCATGTACAATTAGATCAGCATCAGCGTGTGTATTGCCGTTCAAAAGATCAAATAAGAGAGAAAACAAAAGACGACAAAATTACAACAAACTAAAAGGCCAAAGGATAGTAGTCGGACCTGTCCGCCCAAGCAGCACCCGCACACGAGTTGACTCGAGCAGCAGTTATCACTCCCTTCATCTATATTGAAGCGAAGGAGGGCACACAACACAGTATGTATGTACAGTAAACTTATGGAAGTAGGAAAACTGTTGTATCGTATAATTGTAATTTATATGGGCCCAGTTGCCTGATTTAAAAGAATAAATAAGTAAATAATCGAGATCGCCCCGGGGGCTGTAGTTTTTTGGGGCTTTTCCCGGTCATGGTATTCTTCATTACCTGAGTCCCAGAGGCAAATACGTTTTTCTACGGCTACAATATTCACTATAATAACTATTATTTTCTCGCATTTTCCGAATCAACTGGCAAGTCAGACGAAGGAATCAGAGTTCTAGACCGCGCCTTCAGACAATCGGATTGGCAATAAAATCGGAAGCACCTTCCGACTCGGAGGTCCGACCCGACTGTCAGATCAGACGTGTGTGGTGCTATAAGAAAGTGCTCAAAAAGTGGTCAAACAAACAAAGTGGCTTCCGATAGTCGGATCAGACAATCGGATCCGACTAACGGATGAAAAATCGGATGTATATTGTCAACATAGGTAAAACTAAACTACGATGCTCAAATTGTGCTCAAAGAAATTCTTGGACATATCTATGTATGATGGAGGCTCGATGGAGGGAGTGACGAACGGTCAAAAATTAAGGCTAAAAGACGATGCAAGATGAAAGAATAACGAATACTGCTGTAGTGACGTCGTAGTGCAAAAAATCCTAAATCTTTGGTCCGCCCTCACTCCACCCACCGATGTGCTAAATACACTAACTAACTAACTAACAGGATATGTAGCTATTTATTTTAAAATAGCCAAAACGATCAAAGATGGAAACAGCCAACACCCACTCCGATTTTACTTCGACATTACCTACCTACAGTACAGACAGAGAGTGACCACGTGACCACATGACTTTCTTCTGTAATTATGGGGATTCTAGTTTGGTTCTATTCTAGTTCAACATTCTCAAGTTATTTTTCTTTCCAGTAGTGTAGTGTATGCGGCTATAAAACCATGAATACATGAAATTATGAACGCTTCCAAACGCATCGGACGGACGGATTAGTGGACGCGACTAAAACGCCATCTGCTGTCAAAAGTTAAAAATAAAACATGGTTTGGTTGGTTCTGTGTTCCTCCTTGTTGTTTCTTTTGAGTGCGTAAAAGAAATGGTTAATTTATCCTGGGCATAGATTTTCTTGTATTAACTTTTTGAAATCAAATTGTGTAATCATTAAAGTATAGCAGCGTGTTGCTTTAAAGTGTTGTGTTAATTTCTAGTGAAATGTGGTCAATGACAGCGTGAAAACGATTGCTACGTAAGTATAATCCCATCAAATTAAATACGTCATGAACGTATCAATACTTTTATTGGCTATAGATAGATGCGTATTCGGTCGGATAATAAAAATACCTGTCAGTTAATTGTCAGGTATAGACAACAGATGTATCCACTTGTGTGTTTTGTCAAGCAAAGAAATCGGTCGTAATTTAGCAATTTATTTTATTTAAATCGTTTATTTTATGATTATTTAGTGTTCAAAGTAGTGCCATTATATTAATCTGTGAAACACGAAAGGTATGTTAGTGTTTGTTACGGTATTGAAAAAAAAAACATGTTTTCGTCTGCCCTTGTTTAGGTTGCAAAATCTCGATTCCTTTGTCATGCTAAAGCACTTTTACTTTTTCTGATGAACGATGCGTGTAATCGAACAAGTAACTTCTTATAAATTCCCGCCTATTTTATTTTTCGGGTCAATATAAAGTGACAGTTCAGTCAGTAGGTCTACACAATTTTTTTTATGTTAATGTGTTCCTGCCATCGTTTCATATGAATGGTCCGATTCAGTTCATTGGGTTTTTGTTAAAAAATGCAGTTAGACTCGATTGTTATCTGACTGACACTATTTTTGTCTGTTATGCTGCATGATAGTAGGGCAATAATGTACCTACACCTATAAGATTGCTTAGAAGATTAGATCTTAATATCCCTTGTAATGTGTGTAAGACTCCTAAAAGGGACGAGCCCATTGGTCGAGGTCATGGTTTTGATTCCTATATTGTGTCAGATTAATCTACAGAAGTATGTACCTGTTTACAAAAAGTATATAATAATTTATATCAGTGGTCTGGTTAGCATAGTACAGGTTCTGTCGAGTTTGGGATCAGATGACTGTGTTAATTGTACCAGGATATTAAAAATGACTGCTAAAATCTCTTGCATAAACATTTTGAAGTAAGGAAAGAATCAAACTATTCAAGCATATCCAATAAAATGTTGACCAAGACTATAAAGTCTTACCTATATGAATGAGCCCATTTGTGGAGTACATTGTTCATGTAGTTATCACTGCAGTATTAGATACTCTGCCACCAAACAGCAGTGTCTTAACATTGCTGTGTTCTCATATAAAGGGCACTGCAGCCGGAGAAATCACCAGAAGAGACTAACCTAATATGTAATTTATTCTGGGTTGGCAATGTGCTAGTGATTCTTCTGGTGTTGCTAGCGTCTATTGGCTGTGGTGACTGCTTACCATCAGGTGGGCTGTGAGTTTGCTTGGTTGTATAAAAAGAAAACAATGCCCATATTTTGAGTAACACACGTAATAAAATATCTGAGGCCTTAGAGAATGTAACATTCTACAAGTGTTAAAGCTAATAGAAAGTATAAAATGTAAGAGAAAGACATAAGACATCTCATATCTTGACGGGCCCGTTGGTCTAGTAGTAGTGGTTAGACACCCTGGCTGCTACCCGATGGGTCATGGGTTTGATTCCCACCAAGTGTCTGGGTGTTATTTATCTATTTAAGTATGTATTTACAAAAAAAAGTATATAAGTATTTGTATCAGTTGTCTGGTTTCCATAGTACAGGCTCTGCCTAGTTTGGGATCGGATGACTGTGTGTGGATTGCCCCAAAATATTATTATTATGGGGAATTGATACCGTTACGGAAGAAGAAGTAGAATCACTATGAAGCAAGTGTATCTTGTCTAGACCTTTTGATACATTTTTCACTCTTTGTGATAAAATCTGAGATGCCATCAAATTTTCTAGCTCAAACAAATCTCGAGGCATTTTGTTATAAAACTTTTTTTTTTGTTTCCAGATTTGACAATCGCAAAGGAACACAGAACACAGCCTACGACGAAATTAGCAAATTAATATTATCAACAAATTATGTAAATAAATGCTGTATTTTATTGTATATAACAGCTAATACATAATATACACTGTGATCTCTATGCGCTTAGTGTAGTATATTTTACATGAATCTTGTTTAGTGGGGTATTCCGTTAGACCTGTTGGTGTGTATGTAAAGATACTGAAGGGCCGGAAAGTAAGGAAGATGAGCTCGATCAGCACGACGAGCGTGCGCCAGCCGCAATTGCCGCTCAGACAAAAGGATTTTGACCAGGTAATTGCTTTTTTTCTACCTAGTTCTTTAAGATATCAGAAATACTGTCAGTAGCCGCGTCTCTAGGTCGGTCGAGCTACGCTCAGCCGAGGAAACGGACCGGGGGCATGCCTGTACAACCCCGAGGCTCGTCCACAGCGACCACACATTTGGCTCGGCGAGGCTGCCGCGCGAGTCGGTGGAGACGCGGCTAATGTCTTTCAATCGCACCTTAAGGCCTTTGCATACCGAGTTTTTGCGTTTTTTAAACGCGCCGTCGACGCGCGTCACATATCCTCCAAACAGTGATCGTGTCTCTCTGATTGACGACGATATTTCAATGACAAAGCAAATGATAACGTTGCTGTAACCACTGTTTTTGTCACCAATTAGTTTAACCTGTAGTACATGATTATTTAAGCACTTCCTTTGATTTCTGAACGCGTTTTATGTCTGCGGCTTGGTTAATAAAAAAATCTATGGTCTACTATTAATCATTAGCAGCCTATAGACGTCCACTGCTGAACAAAGGCCTCCCCTTAGAAGGGAGGGGTTTCCATAATCCCCAAGTTTGGCAGGTAGCTTGGGGATTGCAGTCAGTTGCAAGTCTTCCAGTTCTCGCTTAATCGCCTCTTACGACACCAAGAAGAGGAGATGGGGCGATGGAATTTTAACCCGGCACCCCACGGGTATACTATTACATATGACTAATTTTCAGAGGGGTGATTTTTTAACATCACAGTCGAAATCGATGTACTGGTAGCAAAACGGAGCTACAATTCCATAGTCAGACATTAAACTTATAACACCCATTGTTTCTGGTCGTGGATTAAAAATGATGAGGCTAGGGTTGCCAGATACTAGAAGCTAATCGTTTCCTGGACATTTATTTACCTGTGTTTACGAAGAGACCTAGTTCCAACGCCTATTGTAACTGCCATCTGTCTAGGTGGAGCGCAATTGGCGGGTGACTTGGGCCCCTACCATCACCTCTATTAGCTGTATTATTATCATCTTACTGGACATGAGGTAGAGACGTCAATATACGTAGTTTATAGCTGTGTCACTTTCTATCGAGAAAGTATGGTGAAAATAATATTGCTATTAGAGGTGATGGTACAGTCCATGCGCTCCCTCCATTCAACATGCTTAGCTTCGTAATCGTAACAAAAAAGTACTGGATACGGGACTAGACGTAATATGACGGATCATTTTCGGATTTTCCGGCCATCTGGCAGCCGAGGCCTGAAAGCCGAGCAACCCTCAGCCGGTAGCACAGCAACTCTAACTTCAGGTCCCAATATCCTATCCATCCCTTACTATCTAATATATAAAATTCTCGTGTCACAGTTTTCGTTGCCATACTCCTCCGAAACGGCTTGACCGATTTTGATGAAATTTTTTGTGCTTATCCGGTATCTATGAGAATCGGCCAACATCTATTTTTCATCCCCCAAAAATTTTTATTTTTTTATTTTATGGCAAAACAACGTTTGCCGGTTCAGCTAGTAATTTATAATGGTTACCATCGATAGCTCTAATGACATATTTCCGTTTCAATATTAACATATTAGCAACCGACTGTTGGTTGTTCAAATGACAGTCTGTCAAGGTTTTAGTTATCGCTCTATTTCGGACGTTTATCGCGGGATATCGATGATTTTATTAACTTATAGTTAGGGATTGATAGGATATTGGGACCAGCAATAATACTGCAATAGCAACTTAACCGCAGTCCAAAGTGTTATATAATAGTTTTCAGAGAGGCGAAACAATCTTTTAATAGCCGGTGCTCCTGTTTTAAAATCCCACTCTAATAATATTAGAATTTCATACATATTTCTGTAGGTTCCTTCGCCGTGTTTTCGATAACTGAAAACGAATAGGTATAGCTGTCGCGTTACACAGATGCACATAAATTATACTGTTTTGAACTTCATATCAATGTCAAAAAAGTCATACGACACGCTCGAGAACTATTTGATAATGCTCGAGATATAACTCAAACTCAAAAATCTTTATTTCAAATAGGCTTAACGCTAGCACTTTTGAATCGTCATTTTTTAAAAGCTACCACCGGATCACAACGCGGCCTCAACTGAGAAGATCCGGCAAGAAACTCAGCGGGCTTGTCATTTTTTCACTTTTTTTTTTAAACATTGTTTTGTTACAAATGAATCGACATTAGCGATATTGTGTCCTGCCGTTCGAAACATAAAGCAAGGGAGAAAAGAAGAAAACAATAAATTACGACAAACTAAAAGGCCAAAGGGATAGAAGTCGGACCAGTCCCCCCAAGCAGCACCCGCGCACGAGTTGACTCGAGCAGCAGCCATCACTCCCCTCAACCATATTGGAGGGAAGGGGGTGACCCGCCACACGAAGCCGCCACATGCAAAGACTTTTCGATGGCGAGCATGACCGAACCAAAACCACATATAATAATTGTTTTTAAAATCCTAGACGTTATTAAAAAAAATACCGGTCAAGTGCGACACGGCCTCGCGCACCGAGGGTTCCATACCATCTTTGGACGTATCAAAGTAATTTTACTATTCGTGTAACACCTCAGATAGCAAAAAACCAAACCGCAAAACTAAGTTTGTTTGTCGAGGGTTTTTAAGGATTACTAAAAAAGTGTAGGTACTACATAGAAAGGTCATTTTATTTTTCCTGTAAAATATAGATAGACATGTTTTGCCCATAATTATTTCACATTTTTCCCTCCACAAACTTGGAGATAAGGGGGACGGTATTTTTTTTGTCATTTTTGATTATCAGCCAAAATCTACGTGACTTAAACCAAAATAAAAATCTGTTTTGAGATGTGCAAATGAAGCCCTTTTCTATGATACCCCACTGTATATCTCGATTTTGATATAGTAGTCTCACATTGAAATTTTAAAGTCCCATTAAAAAAAGAAATAGATAGATATATTTTTTTCACTTGCGCTGAGGTTGGGTAAGTAAGATCTAAAAATAGCGTCATCAGTTCCTGAAATCTATTATAGGCGTGACAGACAGACAGAGGAAGTCTCACTATAAGGGTTTCTTTTTTACCTTTTAGGTGTGGAACCCTAAAAACTAGACTATGGAAATGCCCACAGATGAAAAACAATGGAAGATCTGTTTGGGCGTGGATTCCAGGTGAAAATTGAGCTTTAGCTGGTGAAATCACCGGACTCAAACGAGTTGATGACTAATATGTCGGGTGACTATCGGAGCCACCAGAAACGTGCAGTTCATATAGACAAAAAGTCTGCCTACCGTATTACTACTCTAGATGATTATAATATAAATAACCTTAAATCTTAAATATAAAGTTCCGAATCTACAAGTTCAAGTGGCAATGGGCAGGCCACTTCGCTCGAAGAACCGATAACCAATGGGGAAGAAAGGTTCTAACGTGGTTACCACGAGCCGGAAGACGCAGCGTGGGCCGGCCTCCCACTAGGCGGACCCCTCCCACTATCCGGGGCTGTTTGTAGTCTATGCAGCGTCGCTATTGGCGAATGTCCTAGGACGGCGTGCCTTTGATACATACCGTTCGATCATTTGATGGACAGGGTAGGTCATCGACCTCTGTCGCTTATCAGATCACCCCGACTTAAAATGAAATTAATCATTAATGGTGGTACTATTTATCCTTTTGAAGCTCACATGAGATTCAAGCAGCACCATGTATACATCTTCATAGGATGGGATCGTCCTGTTACAGGATATTTCTCCAGACGTTCCTATCGCCCCTAATAGCATCAGACCCAGCTAGGAGCCTGTCCTCTTAACGCGTCTTCTCAGAATTTCCCACAGTTATTAGCTTCTTTAGATCGTGCTTTGGGGATGTATATGTCCAAAGAAAAACTATATTTAGTCAGTCTTAAACATTATCAAAAAATATTGGACACGTTTCATTTATTTTGTCAATTAAACAAAAACATCATCCTCATAAGGGAGGGGTTGCCATAATCCCTACGTTTGGCAGGCGGCTTGGGGTTCGCAGTATAGGTGGAAGATAAATCCTAAAGAAAGACGCTGCTGCCCGTCTTCCTGTTCTCGCTTAGTCGCGTCTTACGACACCCAACGAGAGGAGATGGGGGGATGAAATTCTAACCCGGCACCCCATGGTACGGACGAAGATACGTTATACAACGTACTATACGTTGAAATTCCTCGTGACGTCACGAACCCCCATACCCGGACTTTGACAACCCTCTTTACCTTTGCCTATTTCTATAAGTTTGTTCTATATAAAATAGGTGTCCAATATTTTTTGATGTTCTAACTGACGGTCTAATGTTTTATCCTGGCTTCATCCCTATTGAAGATAAATAATAAAAATACAAAATCAATTTATTGCCATGAACACTACAGCAAAACAATTAGCAAAAAAAAAACGGATAACCGTTTTTGATGCCCAACCTTTCCCTGTACCGTAGGTATACATAGCTGTAGATAATTTAACACTTATGTATGTAATAACTTATTACATACAAGACAGACACGTAAATGCCGCGGCGGAAATCTAACCCTCGACCTATGAGTAGCATAGTAGCTAGGGTATCCTTTACACCACTACATGTTAATTCCCGCTACCAAAAACGCTTGCAATGTATTTAGATACAAAACACGTCTACCCAAACCGGTTATATAGCGAAAACTAGCTGTCTACGCTATTAAAATATGTAAACAAACAAGTCTCGATGATAACCTACTTTGGGCAGTTGGTGAAAAATTACAGTTAGACGCGTTAACACTCACTTTGTGATGTATTTTGAATACATACCAGACGTATAAGGAGTTTGGATGCTCATTTTTGCCCGAATGCCCCAGGAAGAAGGTTATGTTTTTCGAAAGTATGTAAGTAATGAAAAAAAAAATGAAAAATTAATTTATTTCTTCAAAAAAAGTATTTTTTTACTTCCAAAAACATCATTATGGGTATCAAATTAAAGGTGTTATCGAGACGAGTTGAAATCTATACTATACTAGCTGACCCGGCAAACGTTGTTTTGACATATAAATAAAAAAAATTTAGGGGTGGACTACCCCTAACATTTAGGGGGATGAAAAATAGATGTTGGCCGATTCTCATAGATACCGGATAAGCACAAAAAAATTCATCAAAATCGGTCAAGCCGTTTCGGAGGAGTATGGCAACGAAAACTGTGACACGAGAATTTTATATATTAGATTATAAAGAGGTAGACCTTTTTCGCGTGGGTGACTCAACACCGCAGAGCCGAAACTACCAAAGCTAGGACTACAAAATTTGGACAGGAGGTTCATTTTATGGTTTAACCAATCAATAAGAAAGGATTTTTGGAAATTCGAACTCTAAGGGTGTGAAATAGCGGTTGAAAGTTTGTATAGGAAGGGTGTAAAAACATTGTCTTTTGACTTGAAATTTTGCACTTAGACTCTTTAACGAAAATAATAAAACAGGTATGTCTGCATTTTTCATAATTCATCAGTTATGGGTGTAATATGAACTAAAAGAGGTAGGCCTTTTTCGCGCGACAGATTCATCAACGCAGAGCCGAAACTACCGAAGCTAAGACTACAAAATTTGAACAGGAGGTTCATTTTATAGCCTAGAGAACCAATAAGAAAGGATTTTTGGAAAATCGAACTCTAAGGGTGTAAAATAAGGGTTAATAGTTTGTATGGGGTAGGTGTAAAAACATTGTATTTTGACTTGAATTTGTGTACTTAGACGCTTTACTAAAAATAAGCAAACAAGTGTATCAGCATTTATCATAGTTCGTTAGGTAAGGGTGTAAATAAACTAATATTATAAAGAGGTGGGCCTGTTTCGCGTGGGTGACTCAACAACGCAGAGACGAAACTGCCGAAGCTAAGACTACAAAATTTGGACAGGAGGTTCATTTTATGGATTTACCAATCAATAAGTAAGGATTTTTGGAAATTCGAACTCTAAGGGTGTGAAATAGGGGTTGAGAGTTTGTATGGGATGGGTTCAAAAACAATGTCTTTTGACTTGAAATTTAGTAATTAGACTTTTTATCAAAAATAATAAGACACGTGTAACAGCGTTTTTCAGAATTCCTTAGTTAAGGTTGTAAAATATAGGATGAATGTTTGTATAGGATGGGTGTAAAAACGTTGTCTTTTGACTTCAAATTTTGTAATTAGACTCTTTAATAAAAATAAAAAGATACGTGTATCGACGTTTTTCAGTTTTCGTCAGTTTATGGTGTAAAATAGGGAATGAAAGTTTGTGTGTTAAAAACATATTGTACCTATCTGTCTATTGACCTGCAGCCCTACCACCACCTCTATTAGCAGTATTATTATAATCTTACATGACATGAGGTAGAGACGTCAATATACGTAGTCTATAGCTCTGTCACTTTCTATCGAGAAAGTAAGGTGAAAATAATGTTGTTATTAGAGGTGATGGTACAGGGGCTGCAATTTAGCAAGAATACTATTTTAAAAGAATGATAAGACACGTATTTCTGTGTTTGTGAAAATTTATCACATAAGGGAATAAGGTAAGATTAGAACATTTGTATAGTGATTTTTTTTTGTTTATTGATTTGATATAAATCATCATTAGCAGTCGAAAGACGTCCACTGCTGAACAAAGGTCTCCCCCTTAGAAGAGAGGGGTTGCCATAATCCCCACGCTTGGCTGGCGGCTTGGGGATCGCAGTATAGGTGGAAGATAAATCCAAAAGAAAGACGCTGCTGCCCGTCTTCCTGTTCTCGCTTAGTCGCCTCTTACGACACCCAACGAGAGGAGATGGGGGGATGAAATTCTACCCCGCCACCCCACGGGTCACGGGGTTGATACAAATCATGGATGTAATATGTACTACGTACAACATATAAATGTATTAAATACATATGCACCACACTTAAAAGCACCTTCATCTGAATTAAATTAAGGGATAAGATTTGTATTGTATGATAGGATAGCAGCTAACAGTAATGGATATAAAATAATTGATACGGTTGTGGTGGATACGCGTGGTGTAGACACGGAAGACACAATACATTATAGTGTTTTAAACCAATAACAGTTTTTGATTTCTATCAATACGTGAAGACTTCCACCTCATAGCCTCAAAATATAGGTAAGGTATCCAAATATTATAATTTTAATCCCTTTAACATGTGCAAGTGTGCAATGGGATAAGATTACAGTTTAGATTATATAAAATAACTAGCGGGACCGGCAGACGTTGTCCTACCCTATACCCTGATTGCTGCGCCATCTACGGGGCCCAATTGTGTTTTAAAACCATCCAGGAACCCATTTAAATATACACACAAAATTTCATCCAAATCCGTCCAGCCGTTTAGGAGAAAGTTCAGTGACATACACACGTACAGTAGAATTATATATAAATACTAGCTGACCCGCGTAGCTCCGCCTGCGCTATTTTTACGTTAACTAAACTTTTAATAACAGACATTAGCATCGAATACATAACCTCCTTTTTTATAGTCGGTTAAAAACTGGGACCTACTTTTTACTTGCTCTCCGAAGCACGGACCCGTTTAGTTCAAATGGCGTTAAACGGTCACCCATCTATTTAATGACCTTACCTAACGTTGCTTAACCCGATCGATTACAAAACCTTGATAACAACTCGCTATGAGTGTTCCCTTACAAATATTTATTATATTATAAAGAAAAATTGATAAAATCTGACCAAGCGTATAACCAAGTACCCATTTTGACTTTAATCCCCTCTCCCGAAAGAACCGTGCTTGATTACGGGATAAAAAGTATCCTATGTCCTACGTCGTAGTAAGATCTCAAATCATGCCAAGTTTCATTTGAATCCATTCAGTAGTTTCGGCGTGATGCTCAGCCGTGATACAGACAGACAGACAGACAGACAGACAGACAGACAGACAAAAATAAAAAAAAAAAAAATTTCGGCCTCAGTATCGGTTATAGAATGCCCTCCAAAAATAATTTCCAAAATACACACATCAAAAGTGTCTAGGGATCAACATATATTTTTGCAATAACTTTTCTCCTGATTGATATTAATTAAAATTTTCTTTAAGGATTCATCAAATAAAGTGTTTTCGTTTGTCACAGTAACGATAAACCAAGTCACCTTTGCATTAATAAAGAAATTTGCCATTTTCCTAATAAAGGGATTTTTGACATTTGAACCACTAACACAAAAGTTCGAAAAAAAGACTGAAATAACAGTTTTCTTTAAAATTTTATTGGGTAACTTAAACAATTAATAATCCGTGTTTCTACCGCGAACACTAACAACACAAGAACATCGGTTTGGCATACTCAAAATGAGTTCATCCAAATCACGCTGTGGAATGGCCGCCCATGTTCGTTGCAACAACAAAAAAAGGTCTTCTTGCGACTGGATACCCTCCATATTCGGCAGAGCTCTTCTCTGTAGCATATCCCATGCATGCTCAATCGGGTTCAAGTCTGGCGACTGAGCAGGCCAGGGCAGGACATTGATGTTAGCTGCGGCGAGAGTCTGTCTTACAACTCTTGCGGTGTGCGGTCGTGCATTATCATGCATTAACTGAAATAAGGGACCGATTTGCACTTGTAGAGGAACGATGACGTCTGATACAATCGTCTCAGCATAAATTTGAGCGTTGAGGTTGCCTCTGATCCAAATCAACTCAGTTCTTCCGCCGATCCAAATACCCGCCCATACCATGATGGTTCCACCACTATAAGGATGGACTTCCTGGCAGGATTTTAATCGCTGTTGGCGTCCAGGGGTTCTCCAGTGTCGTATACGTCTTGTATCCGGTCTCATACCAAAACGAGACTCATCAGAAAAGCACACGAAACGCCATTGTTCTTCTGCCCATTTTTTTGCCCAAAAATGCTTGATCCCTAGACACTTTTGATGTGTGTATCTTCAATGTACAGAATTGGACCTGTTACAGTTTTATTATAAGTATAGATAAAGAAGATATTATCGAAACCATTATCCTCATTGGACCAGCATATGGTCAAACTGTGAACATTTCTCGCATCCCTTTAATCCCTACAGACAGATCTTTCAATTAAGCGTCAACAATTTCCGGTGAAAATTCTTATGTTATTACAGACTGTACTCAGGGAACACTCAGTGCCCTTCGTGTTCAATATAATAATATGTTTAGGATGCTGTTGGGACTGCCGAGATACTGTAGCGCATCAGGAATGTTTGCCGAAGCACGCACGGATGGCTTTCATGCCATCCTTAGAAAAAGGGCTGCTTCGATGCTCCACCGTGTCCGAAACAGTTCCAACAGTCTTCTAAAGGTGTGGGCAGACAGGTTCGACTGTCCAATGTTGAGACATTGGATCTCACTCCATGTCTAGTTTATTGTTATTTATTTTGTATATTGCCTACTAACATAGATTGTAAGTGCATAATAACAAATTATGAAGCTTAGTTATTTGAAATAAATTGTTTATTATTATTATTATTATTACTATAAACGAATTTCAAGGTCAAACCTTAAAATAATTTGTTGGAGTCGATCTACGAGAAGAATGTTTTTCCCGTGGTGGTTATATGTTTGGTCTCTATAGAGTACTCTATAAGTACATGCTAAAAACCTTGATGAACCTTGATACATCGAACACTAATTGGAAGAAAAAAAGTCGTGTATTCATTAATTTTACTTTAATGATTTTATTCCTTCTTCATGTACAAAAACTATAGTCTAAGTCAGCCCCAGACCTACGATTTTTTCGAACCGGGGCAGTAACTTTATAGTGGCGATCCTCTTTAGCGATTCATATAAATTACTTAAAAAAGTTAACAAGTATAGGTAATATAATGGTTGGCATTTTTCCTGAACAGGAAATTATGAACCCTTTAATGAATTTGTACTCTTTATTAACTATTACTCTGATTTCTTTAATTAATCATATGCGAATCGTCATCGTGAGATTGTTACCAGCTTTCAGTTAGGAATACATCGTGAGGAAACCTGCATGTCTGAGAAAGCCTAACTATCTTTCGAATGATGTGTAAGGTCATCCAACCCGCACTTGGCCAGCGTAGTGGACTATGGCCTAAGCTTCTACATTTTTATGGGAGGCCCGTGTCCAACAGTGGTACAAAAACAAGGGCTGGTAAAAAAAATAGGTTTCCATGGTGTAACCTAAAGTTTCTGGAACGTTCTATAGTTTGTGTATGCAACCTGTCGCCAAGTTGTATATTATTTTTTTTGGAATGTTTCTCCTAAGAGGCAAAATAGAGAAGGAATGTTTGCAATTTGTCCAATTTACGTGAAACTTAACTTGGTTAATCCTCTTCAACTAATTATTTACAACGGGTTATTCAAAATTCAATTTATAAGGGTGTTAAATAAGGTTTTAAGTATGGTAAAATTGTTAGGGAAAAACCTTATTTCTACGAAAATCTACTGTGGTAAGGTATTATTCTTTACACATATTATAATTTAAACATAACATTTTGCCACCCGTGCGAAGCCGGGGCGGGCCACTAGTATATATATATACATGTGTAGGTATACGTTTTATGTAGTTCTGTATCATTTTGAAAATTTTGTGTGTTCGCAGTCTTTTTGTGCTTTTATAATTAGCTGTTGTATTTCGGTCCTTCAGATCTAATGATGGTGCTTGGTCCTACTGGACCACGATATTGCTTCAAACACAAATGAACCGTATGCAAAGCAAACTATCAAACAGATAGCGGTCTCGCCAGCGAGGCCGAAGTGTACGGATGAGACCTCAACGGCTAAGTTTTTTGCCGGATCTTCCCAATGGGGCGCTATGTGATCCGTTGGTAGAGCCAGTCTTCGATTAATCTACAGTCCAAGCCGAGGATTCCTCCCTGAGAGCCTAGACTAGATACAATCGCTTAGCGATTCTATGTCTTCATTCGCTAACGCTGTTTTTTGTCACGTGATTTTTCTATGCCATTCTATTTCTATGCCGGATCTTCTCAGTAGCGGCCGCGTTACGATCCGGTTGTATTTGTAAAAATGATTTTTGTGTAAGTGCCTCCGTGGGGCCTATACATAATAAAGATATTTTGACTTTTGACTTTGACATTGTCTAACATTTTGATACTTTCTATTAGCGTTAGCGGCTGAAGCCTCCTGGCCGGTGGAACTGTTTGGCTATCTGCGTCCAACAGTAACCTTCTTTTCCAAAAAAGTTATTGCAGTTTCCACATCCCCTGGTCATGTACCTACCTAAGCGGTTTTTTCTCTCCAGACCTACCAAAAGGCCTTTTTCGCTCCAGACTTACCAAGAGTCCTACCCTGAACCCTTCAGTTATCAGGCGTAATCTGTGTGATGGTACCGACCGCCCTGCTCATTAATTATGAAAATAATCGTTCACGCGGTCTCCGCCTTAGCCAGTTTCGAAAAAAAATAATTAAAAAATTCTGTTACGTCTAACGATACTGGTGAAATAACTAAGTGCCATAGCAGGAAAGTGGGTCACAACTAAAACAATCGTGGGCGCTCTTAGACAATGATTAGCAACGCTATTCACTTCGCTAATTATTTACATTAACTAACGTATTTAATTATGTAAGCCAATATGGATTTTATTCTAATTCAGCAGCGGCTGGGTATCGCTTGGAGTTACGTACGCATACGGTTGTTCCACAGCTTACAATAGACTTGAATTTTTTTTTTCGCTAGGCAAAGGTGACCTTATTAGAACGCCTTGAAAGGAAGGAAGTTATTTTTTTAAACGTGCGTTCATTGCGCAATTTAGTCCATTAATCTTTCAGTAATAAATCTTCCGGAAGAAATTCTCTAAAAACCGCATCGATATTGTTTAGATTTGAATAAATAAGTGGTTAGACGTATAAACGACTTTATTTTATGAATACTTCAGAGATCAATGTCCCGTTTCTAAATTGGATTTGAGGCCCTCCCTACTAGCATGTCTTGTGGTAGTGTTAAAGTAATATTCCCAAGTAGTAGTATAGTAATAGTAGTGGTTGGAAGAGATAGCTTTTAGCGATAAAGCCGCCCATTGTTGCATGTCTTATTAATTTGCGCACAAAGCGCAATAAATAATTGTCTATCTATCTAATATTACTTGTACGTTTGAAAGAGACGCAGATATATTATTAAGCAGTTTATAGCTCCGTCCCTCTTTCGAAAATAAGATTATAATAACACTAGCAATTCCCTGCGACTTCGCCCGCTGTTTTTTTTTACAAATTTTATCAACCCCTAACGCATTCCCAAAGGCCGTTTTTGAAAATTCGCGAAGCACGTATTGATTTATTTTATTTAGAGAATCTTTTCAGTAAATTTCAAATCAATCGAACCATAAAATAAAAAGTTTCATACAAAACAAAACCCCCCATTTAACCCCTTTAGGAGTAGCATTTTCAAAAACCCTTTCTTAGTGGATGCTTACGTCATAAGATGAACCTACTGTCCTAATTTCAGCTTTCTAGGTCCAGCGGTTTGGCCTGTGCGTTGATGAATCAGTCAGTCAGTCAGGACAAGTAATTTTATATGTATACATAAGAAGATTGCTCGAACAGCTGATGTATCTTGGATTGAACTGTCATATGAAAAGCCATTCCCATAGAAAATACTTTAAGTGTGTCTTGACGGGCCTGTTGGTCTAGTGGTTAGTGACCCTGTCTGCTATTCAACAGGTCGTGGGTTCGATTCCCACCAAGTGTCTGGGTGTTTTATCTATATAAGTATGTATTTACAAAAAAAGTATATATGTATCAGTAGTCTGGTTTCCATAGTACAGGCTCTGCCTAGTTTGGGATCAGATGCCCGTGTGTGAATTGTCCCAGGATATTAAAAAAAAATAACGTCGGAGTGACCTAAAATCTAAAGATTTTGGATTTAGGTCTACGTTAGCTTTGTAACGGTACCCAGTTTCTGTAGAGGCGGCAGCCGTGCTATGTGCCAAGTTTTTCAAGAGCATAAGAAGGCATTGTAGTACCTTTAGTTACTACACACATCAAAAGTGTCTAGGGATCAACATATATTTTTGCAATAACTTTTCTCCTGATTGATATTAATTAAAATTTTCTTTAAGGATTCATCAAATAAAGTGTTTTCGTTTGTCACAGTAACGATAAACCAAGTCACCTTTGCATTAATAAAGAAATTTGCCATTTTCCTAATAAAGGGATTTTTGACATTTGAACCACTAACACAAAAGTTCGAAAAAAAGACTGAAATAACAGTTTTCTTTAAAATTTTATTGGGTAACTTAAACAATTAATAATCCGTGTTTCTACCGCGAACACTAACAACACAAGAACATCGGTTTGGCATACTCAAAATGAGTTCATCCAAATCACGCTGTGGAATGGCCGCCCATGTTCGTTGCAACAACAAAAAAAGGTCTTCTTGCGACTGGATACCCTCCATATTCGGCAGAGCTCTTCTCTGTAGCATATCCCATGCATGCTCAATCGGGTTCAAGTCTGGCGACTGAGCAGGCCAGGGCAGGACATTGATGTTAGCTGCGGCGAGAGTCTGTCTTACAACTCTTGCGGTGTGCGGTCGTGCATTATCATGCATTAACTGAAATAAGGGACCGATTTGCACTTGTAGAGGAACGATGACGTCTGATACAATCGTCTCAGCATAAATTTGAGCGTTGAGGTTGCCTCTGATCCAAATCAACTCAGTTCTTCCGCCGATCCAAATACCCGCCCATACCATGATGGTTCCACCACTATAAGGATGGACTTCCTGGCAGGATTTTAATCGCTGTTGGCGTCCAGGGGTTCTCCAGTGTCGTATACGTCTTGTATCCGGTCTCATACCAAAACGAGACTCATCAGAAAAGCACATGAAACGCCATTGTTCTTCTGCCCAATTTCTGTGTTCAAGAGCCCATTGATATCGAATCCTACGATTGTGCATTGCTATAGGTGGTACCCGTAGCGGTCTTCGGGAATGAAGGTTCACTTCATGCAAGCGGTTTCTGACTGTTTGGTCGCTAATTAAGTTCCCTGAAGAGTGATGAAGCCTCACGGCTAACATCATGGCAGTTATTGTTGGAGCTCTTCGAGTTAAGATTTGAATATATCGGTCTTGTCTCCGTGTGGTGCAGCGATACCGTCCTCCATGGCGCTCAGCCACGGTACCAGTGCTTCGGTAACGTGTCCAAAGTCGACTGATAACACTCTGACTTGTATTCAGAGCTAAAGCCACAGTACGTTGCCGGGAACCAGCTTCTATCATTCCCACGGCTCTGAGCATTTCTTCCCTGCTTAAATGACGTCGCCGCTCCATAATAACGTTGGTTTTAATCAGTAGTAGGGAAACAGTAGCACTAATAATGTCTTCAATGCGTTGTATGTTTTTATAGGGAAAATATTGACAGCTGATTTTCATCTTTTACTCGAATTTGATTCACAGTTCCTGATTCAAATTATGAAATGCACCAAAAAGGATCCATATAAATTTATAAAATCATAAATTTATTACAAAGCCACATCTCAATCTCAAGAAATCCGCTTAAAAATGCTTGATCCCTAGACACTTTTGATGTGTGTATTTTATGTGCCTTAGTTAGGGCCATAAACGAACAGACGAGTATGGTTGACAACTTATTAGGACATATTTTAATAAAACTTAGTAGGTCATTGCAGTGGCGGAGTTGCCTTAGATGGGCCCCGTATTAAAATTTGTTGGGGAGCCCAAATGATGATAAGAGATCATCTGAGAACATTGATTTTACGAATTGTTGCTTACACATGTTCGGGGCCCCTGTCGCCCGGGGGCCCCGTATCATTGACACGGCTGATACGGCGGTAGCTACGCCCCTGGGTCATTGACGGATTCAGAGAATTTTTTCCATACAGGCGGGTCATAGTATAGATAATGATTACTATATAAGTGGTAGGTCCCTTATGCACCTTTGGAGTCCGACCGAGCAGTTTCCCACTACGTCACGGAGGCTATAATAGGGGTAGGGTTCAATATGTCATATACCCTACCAGTTGTCTGCAGCAAGCGTGCAATGCAGCAGCCCTAGGACAGGCATATGATGCAAGTGGTTTAAAAATCAGATGATTTCTGACTAGATGAAGACAACGGTTGCTCAAATTATCTACCTTGTGACGTCACATCTCGTCCCGTTCGCTAGACAGCCCGTATCCTCACGCGAAGACACCGCCACGCGTTTCTCACATTTATGTATGACGAAATACGATTTTTATTTCCGCAATTTGCATCGATCAGCTTTCACTGCGACCTCAAACGCGATTAACGTCTCTATTCGAACAGCAATACGGTGCTATTTGGCGTGATTGATTTTATGCACCGTCTGGCGGACTGCCAAATGTATTGGAACGATTTTGTTTATTAAGTGTCTCATCAATTTTTCATGCAAAATCTCGCGTACTCACGAAAAGTAGTAGGCGTAGGGAGTTGAAAGTTCCGAATTCATCCATGGCGCCGATGGAAGCCATCGGAAAGGTTTTAGTGGATAAAAAATCTCACTGGTATCCGTCCCTATGGAGGCAGGATAGATACGTTTTGAAGGATGAGCGGAAGGATGAGCGGACGGAAGGATTCCTCGCATTCCGATTTCAAGTTAGATCCCCTTCGTAAGTTCCTCAAAGAAGCGTCGAAACGCTACTTTGAATCCGCGTCCCGTCACGCGAACAGTTTAATCCGCGCCGCCGCCGATTACGCCCCTAGTCCTTCTGACTCGCGCCGCAGACCACGGCACGTACTGCTCGACCCTCCTGACCCCATGACGGTCCTATTGGACCGGGATGCGCCGAACCCTCCCCGACAACCGTATGCTACACTAGCTATCAGACATCGGTCTCGCCGGCGAGGCCGAAGGGTCGTACGTATGCGACCTCAACGACGTGCATCACCCCACTGAGTTTCTTGCCGGTTCTTCTCAGTGGGGGCGCGTTGTGAACCGGTGGTAAACTCAGCCCTCTCTTAAGCGACAGCCCAAGCCGAGGCCGTGCCTCCCTGAGGTGCCCTTGAGCTCGTCGCTACTTCTGCCGTAAAGGCTAGAGCGCTTCAAGCGCTCGCCTCATATTGTCCGGTGAAGCTGTAATGGCCATCTGCGGCCAACAGCGTCTATCATTCCCAAAAAAAAAAAAGAAAAAAAGAAGGATTCCTCGCCGACGGCAATGATTATACTACCCGACGTTTCGAATACTTGAAGCTTGGGGTCACGTGATAAATATAATCAAATCCAAAGACAAGCATTCCACTGCAAGACCTCAAGATATTGTAAGCTCTTTCTGCGTAGATCGGACTAACAATAATAACTAGAAGAGCCTGAAGACCTGAGGGTACCCTAAGACAACTATGACGTATGGACAGCTACAATCTTAGTCCGCCCGTGACCATGAATGCTATAAAGTATTTGAAACGTCGAGAAATTAAAATAAAAAATGAATCGAGATATAATTTTGTTTTTTATAATAAACTAGCTGACCCGTGCAGCTCCGCCCGCGCTTTTATTACATTTTGCTCCCCTTTTCTCTCTCCTCCCTAGATTTATCTCTCTCCATATCTCTCTCTCTCTTATAAAAAAAATCTAATTATATGCTCTTTCTCTCCTCTCTCTTTCCCCCTCCCGCTTCGGTTTCCGTCACACTCCCCCTCTTCCTACCCTGTTATCCCCTCTCTGAACCCTCTCCCCCTCTCTCTTCTACGATCTGGCTCCTTCTCACTCCCCCCTTACTCCACCTAACTCCCCCGATCCCTCACCCCATCGCCCCCTTCTCGAATCCCCTCTCCCTCTTTCTTCACTCGTGCACCCTCCTCTCGTACTATATCCTTGTCAATCATGGTATCAGCGGCATTAAATATACTTTATGACCTATTCTCAGACCTCCGCGATATACACACATAATTTCATACATATCGGTTCACCCATCTATTTAATGACCTTGCCTTATGTAGCTTAACCTTAACCTAGCGGTATGAAATATACTGTATGACCTATTCTCAGACCTACCCGATATGCACACTTTCATATAAATCGGTTCACCCATCTATTTAATGACCTTACCTAACGTTGCTTAACCTTAACCTACCGGGATAAAAAGTATCCTATGTCCGTTTACTGGTTCTAAGCTACCTCCCCACCAATTTTCAGCCGAATCGGTTAGGCCGTTCTTGAGTTATAAATAGTGTAACTAACACGACTTTCTTTGATATAATATATAGATTAAAGTTCTATAGTTATTGTATGTTCAATTTCACCGATAGATGGCGCTGTTCATAATGTAAATCACGCTAACATCGTAAATTACTGTCTAATGATATTCGATAATGAAAGTTTTAAGTTTTCCGCATCTTTTATTGTTGCGACTGTAATACATACATAATCTAGTTTGGATCCGCTCGGGATTTACAGATTTTAACTTTTCAAAGATATAATGTCATATTGCTATCAGCAAAGTAGTTAGAACAATACAGAAATCTAATGAAAATGTCCTGGGTGTACCGGACCGGCTTACCCCTTACAAAAATTGACCCTTCGCCAATGCCATATCTTATGCAAACTAAATGTCTGCTCAGTCCCTATTGTATATAGCGTAATAATACATATCTTAATGATTAACTGATCAGCCTATAATTACCCTATTCACATAAAAAGGAAAAGTTCTATAGTTATTGTATGTTCAATTTCACCGATAGATGGCGCTGTTCATAATGTAAATCACGCTAACATCGTAAATTACTGTCTAATGATATTCGATAATTAAAGTTTTAAGTTTTTCGCATCTTTTATTGTTGCGACTGTAATACATACATAATCTAGTTTGGATCCGCTCGGGATTTACAGATTTTAACTTTTCAAAGATATAATGTCATATTGCTATCAGCAAAGTACTTAGAACAATACAGAAATCTAATGACAATGTCCTGGGTGTACCGGACCGGCTTACCCCTTACAAAAACTGACCCTTCGCCAATGCCATATCTTATGCAAACTAAATGTCTGCTCAGTCCCTATTGTATATAGCGTAATAATACACATCTTAATGATTAACTGATCAGTCTATAATTACCCTATTCACATACAAAGGAAATTACGTGGTAATATGTGCAAGTAATGTTTCACTGCTTAGCCCCTATGAAACATAGCGTGATGTTTTATATACCAACTTACACCTTGACTTCTACAAAACACATCAGTGAAAGTCCTATCAAAATCCATCCACGGGTTTTCAAATGATACCTGGACGAACAGAACGACAGACAGACAGACAGACAGACAATAATTCCAAAAAAAATTGTTTTGGCCTCTATGCCGATAGTATAGTACCCCCACATAGAAATTTTGGAAAAATATTCAATGTACAGAAAAAGTGCTCTTTGAGTTTTATTATACACACATCAAAAGTGTCTAGGGATCAAGCATTTTTAAGCGGATTTCTTGAGATTGAGATGTGGCTTTGTAATAAATTTATGATTTTATAAATTTATATGGATCCTTTTTGGTGCATTTCATAATTTGAATCAGGAACTGTGAATCAAATTCGAGTAAAAGATGAAAATCAGCTGTCAATATTTTCCCTATAAAAACATACAACGCATTGAAGACATTATTAGTGCTACTGTTTCCCTACTACTGATTAAAACCAACGTTATTATGGAGCGGCGACGTCATTTAAGCAGGGAAGAAATGCTCAGAGCCGTGGGAATGATAGAAGCTGGTTCCCGGCAACGTACTGTGGCTTTAGCTCTGAATACAAGTCAGAGTGTTATCAGTCGACTTTGGACACGTTACCGAAGCACTGGTACCGTGGCTGAGCGCCATGGAGGACGGTATCGCTGCACCACACGGAGACAAGACCGATATATTCAAATCTTAACTCGAAGAGCTCCAACAATAACTGCCATGATGTTAGCCGTGAGGCTTCATCACTCTTCAGGGAACTTAATTAGCGACCAAACAGTCAGAAACCGCTTGCATGAAGTGAACCTTCATTCCCGAAGACCGCTACGGGTACCACCTATAGCAATGCACAATCGTAGGATTCGATATCAATGGGCTCTTGAACACAGAAATTGGGCAGAAGAACAATGGCGTTTCGTGTCCTTTTCTGATGAGTCTCGTTTTGGTATGAGACCGGATACAAGACGTATACGACACTGGAGAACCCCTGGACGCCAACAGCGATTAAAATCCTGCCAGGAAGTCCATCCTTATAGTGGTGGAACCATCATGGTATGGGCGGGTATTTGGATCGGCGGAAGAACTGAGTTGATTTGGATCAGAGGCAACCTCAACGCTCAAATTTATGCTGAGACGATTGTATCAGACGTCATCGTTCCTCTACAAGTGCAAATCGGTCCCTTATTTCAGTTAATGCATGATAATGCACGACCGCACACCGCAAGAGTTGTAAGACAGACTCTCGCCGCAGCTAACATCAATGTCCTGCCCTGGCCTGCTCAGTCGCCAGACTTGAACCCGATTGAGCATGCATGGGATATGCTACAGAGAAGAGCTCTGCCGAATATGGAGGGTATCCAGTCGCAAGAAGACCTTTTTTTGTTGTTGCAACGAACATGGGCGGCCATTCCACAGCGTGATTTGGATGAACTCATTTTGAGTATGCCAAACCGATGTTCTTGTGTTGTTAGTGTTCGCGGTAGAAACACGGATTATTAATTGTTTAAGTTACCCAATAAAATTTTAAAGAAAACTGTTATTTCAGTCTTTTTTTCGAACTTTTGTGTTAGTGGTTCAAATGTCAAATATCCCTTTATTAGGAAAATGGCAAATTTCTTTATTAATGCAAAGGTGACTTGGTTTATCGTTACTGTGACAAACGAAAACACTTTATAGTGATGAATCCTTAAAGAAAATTTTAATTAATATCAATCAGGAGAAAAGTTATTGCAAAAATATATGTTGATCCCTAGACACTTTTGATGTGTGTAGTATAGATAGATAGGCTTGCGCTTGACCACAATCTCACATGATGGTAAGTGAAGATGTGGTCTAGGATGAACCGCGCTTACCCATAAGATGCCTGTTCACTCTAGACTTGAATACACCCAAGTTATATTTATCAGGGAAATAATACGTAAAATTAGTGTAATTTCAATGTGTAGATTTCAGAAATCATTAGGCAAAAAAATTGTGAGTTTTAATAGGCATATTTATCGTCAGATCACCCGTTTAAATGAATGACCAGCCAGACTAAAGAAGTATCTCTACATTTCAAAGCAAACGGACTCTGAAGAGTAGGATAGTACTTTTCCGGGGCCCGCCACACACATAACGAGGACACAATGGTTAGGAGCCCGATGTAACCCACCTGCTACCCCGTATCCATGAGGACATTCCCACGAAAAAAAAGGAAAAAGAAAGTTTTGCCCCTCAAACCACGACAGGAAGGACATACTTTTTATAGAGTAGCCAAATGTGCACCTTATTTTTATCATGATTTCATTTAAACCAAATTAATGTTTATTTTTCAGATATGGGGCGATCTGCAAGAGGGAATCGAACAGGTATACAAGAGACAACACATGGAGAAGAAGAGATACATAGACATGTACACGTATCCTTTATAATAACGAGCGATTGGCATCGCACTAAACCACCAAGCATTTTTTCTCACGCGTGGGAAAACTTCAATATGTTCCTGGGACCGGGTGGAGGTCAACCGCACTTAAACTCCGCGACTGTCGGATTGGCACATTTAAAAAAAATAAAAATTAATATAAACCAGTACTTGACTGCAGTCCCACCTGATGGAAAGCGGTGACGCAGTCGAGGATGGTAAAGCACACTAGCCTATTCACTCTAGTTTTGAAGACATCTGCATTATAATCGGGCGGGAAAACTGACGCAGGCAAACTGTTTCAGTCCTTAGCTGTCCTTACTATAAATGAAGAAGCAAATCGCTTAGTCCGGACTGAGGGCACGTTTACCACATATCGGTGAGTATGCGCTGTACGTCTCGTCGTCCGATGATAGAAGGGTGATGGTGGGATCAATTCATGTAGGTAATTCCTGCGCACACTCTCCAAAATGCAACCTGTAGAATACCGATAGGCTGGCTACTCTGCGCCTGTGCTCTATAGGCCGACCGTTTAACTCGCGTGTCGCCTGCGCGGTGGGAGGGGAGCGGGGGCGGGTAACGCTACACACGGAGTCAATAATCCAAAGATTTATCTCGAGATAGACATTGTTGGTAAAGAATAAAATAATAAGTATCTTTTTTTTAAGTATTTATTTTTAAGTTTTACAAATATTTTATAATAGCTTCATAGGTACAAAATCATAAAACAATAATTAACTCCGTTTAAGAAATATTTAACCACAGATAAAAATTTTATAGGACTATTCGTCACTAATATTCATATCGCTTGAATCATCATCACTGTCTGTGTAGCTTGAGGAGTCAGAATCTTGCAAATTAATAATAAATCCGTCCATCTCTTCATCAACGAACTGGAAGAGCGATTCATCTTTGAGATTTATCTTGGCAGTCGTATACCTTGTGCGTTTATCTTCAAGCTTCCGTAACAAAAACACCAACCGCGCGCTGCGAGCACAGCCAGCGCACTGCCGCATTTGACGTAAGCTCTCTGCTCCGCGCGCCCCTTTCACCCATCCGCTAACATCTCCCCTCGCTCCCTTCTTGCCGCGCAGGCGATGCGCGAGTTAAACGGTCGTCCTATAGGCTTTGTAGATTGGCCTCCACTAACCTGGTGTCACCAATAAGCCTTTTAGCATGCCTCTCCACCGAGTCCAAAGCTGCTAGATGGCATTTTGCAGCACAAGAGACTGTTCTAGGCTCTGCTATCTGCACCAGGTACCCCTCCGTCCCTTGCCTTTGAGCCCGCATTTAAGCCCTTCGGGATCCTGTCATGATCATCACGAATACCATAGTCGCAACCCCACCGCCGTTCTCCTCGCCGCGGTACTCGGTGGACGTCTAGGGCCCACATACCAATCTGCATTCCGATTTCAAGTTAGATCCTCTTCGTAAGTTCCTCAAAGAAGCGTCGAAACGCTACTTTGAATCCGCGTCCCGTCACGCGAACAGTTTAATCCGCGCCGCTGCCGATTACGCCCCTAGTCCTTCTGACTCGCGCCGCAGACCACGGCACGTACTGCTCGACCCTCGTGACCCCATGACGGTCCTATTGGACCGGGATGCGCTGAACCCTCCCCGACAACCGTATGCTACACTAGCTATCAGACACCGGTCTCGCCGGCGAGGCCGAAGGGTCGTACGTATGCGACCTCAACGACGTGCATCACCCCACTGAGTTTCTTGCCGGTTCTTCTCAGTGGGGGCGCGTTGTGAACCGGTGGTAAACTCAGCCCTCTCTTAAGCGACAGCCCAAGCCGAGGCCGTGCCTCCCTGAGGTGCCCTTGAGCTCGTCGCTACTTCTGCCGTAAAGGCTAGAGCGCTTCAAGCGCTCGCCTCCTATTGTCCGGTGAAGCTGTAATGGCCATCTGCGGCCAACAGCGTCTATCATTCCCAAAAAAAAAAAGGCCCACATACCAAACGTCCAGCGACTCCAAAGACTTCAATAGTCTTTATTTTTCTCGGGGTAAACCTTCAAAAGGTCCCCGGAAGCTGTGGGGCTAGCCCGGGGTATGTGGGATTCTCACCCACTAAGGCTGTCGCATCAGCACATGATACCCTCGGGCTCTCCGCTGGGATCTGCACCAGGAGCCTCTTAGTGCTTTGCCTTGGAGCCCGTCGACGGGGGGCGCATTGTAGCCCCCCGGGAACCAGCCACGTTGACCACGGGGACGGGGGTCGCAACCCCATCGACGCCGTACACAATGCACGTCCTAGGGACCACATCCCAAACGCCCAAATACTCCGAAGATTTCAATGGTCTACCTCAATATCTAATTTTTCTTGTCCTTTTTAATGCACATTTTTTTATTATTACTCTGAAAAATGGATGCCAAATCAACTTTTGTTTCTAATAACTATGCCAATTACTTGTCTCGTACCTATCTAATCGATGCCATCTTATCTGAAGAGAGTACTCGATTATAATTGCCCGATATCGTTAATTACGTAAGCCAATAAACTCAACAAAGAAAGTTGCCATATTGGTTATGGGTGATGGTATGGTTGGTTTGTGGCTGGGTTATATTAGTGGTCAACCTTTTTGTTGACGCCTTTTTGTTAGCGCGCCGTGCGCGCATGGAAAACATATAAATAGATGCCGCGTTGCCGCGCCGTCCTATACAGGCCGGAGTCCCCCAGGGCTCTCTCCCCTCTTGTTCAGCCTGTTCACGAACGACATTCCTCGTTCGAACAGAGTCCAACTCGCCCTTTACGCGGATGACACCGCTCTCTATTATTCCCATAGGAACATGTCCTATTTGACGCGTGCTCTTCAAGCCGCAATCGACGCCCTGGGCCAATGGTTTCGTACGTGGCGCATAGATGCCAATATGTTCTCCGCGCGGAGCCTCCGGCCCAGCAGACCACTGGCCCCAATATCCTATTCAATCGCCCTATCCCCTGGACTAGGAAGGTTAAGTACCTCGGAGTCACCTTGGACTCCGCCATGACTTTCGGCCCGCACATTTGGTCCGTCCGCAATCGAGCGGCTTTCGTATTAGGTCGCCTGTATCCTCTTCTCTGCAAGCGGAGTAAAATGTCGCTTAGAAATAAGTTGACATTATACAAAGCTTGCATTCGCCCAATTATGACTTACGCGAGTGTAGTTTTCGCGCACGCCGCCCGCACCCGTATCGATAGCCTCCAGGTTATCCAAAATCGTTTCCTCCGACGTGCCGTCGGTGCCCCGTGGTACATGCGGAATGTAGATCTGCATTCCGATTTCAAGCTAGATCCCCTTCGTAAGTTCCTCAAAGAAGGGTCGTACGCATGCGACCTCAACGACGTGCATCACCCCACTGAGTTTCTTGCCGGTTCTTCTCAGTGGGGGCGCGTTGTGAACCGGTGGTAAACTCAGCCGTCTCTTAAGCGACAGCCCAAGCCGAGGCCGTGCCTCCCTGAGGTGCCCTTGAGCTCGTCGCTACTTCTGCCGTTAAGGCTAGAATGCTTTAAGCGCTCGCCTCCTATTGTCCGGTGAAGCTGTAACGGCCATCTGCGGCCAACAGCGTCTATCATTCCCAAAAAAAAAAAACCGCTGCCGTCCAGTTCTCCGCCGGTCGTCGTGCAGCGCGGATGTATGTCCGCTACACCTTTAATAGATCCCGGGACCTATGGGGATCAACCGGGGTATGTAGGATTTTCACCCACTAAAGCCCCCACGGTTATCGCATCTGCACATGATCGGGGGATTCTCCGGTGGGATCTGCACCAGGAACCCTTCAGTGCTTTGCCTTTGAGCCCGCCGCCGGGGCTCATTATAGCCCCCGGGGACCTGTCACTGTGCTCACAGGGACGGCGGTCGCAACCCGTCACCGTCCTCGGGAGTCGCCGCTGTACTCAATGGACGAGCTTAGTGGCGAACCTGTTGTAAGAGTTGTTCAAGAGGCTTAGGTTTTGACTAGCCTTAACGACTACTGTTTAGATGAGATTTGCCGGTAACAACTTTAAACGTGCATTCCGAAGAACAGAGACGCTCAATTTAAATTCCACTAAAAGGTCACCATATATCTGCTGACCTTCCCTGAAACTCGCTGGTATTCTACAGGCTGCATTTTGGAGATTGTGCGCAGGAATTACATGACTTGATCCCACCATCATCCTCCTATCATCGGCGACGAGACGCACAGCGCATACGCACCCAAATGTGGTGTACGTGCTTTCAGTCCGGACTAAGCAATTTGCTTCTTTATTTATAATAAGGACAGCTAAGGACTGGAATAGTTTGCCTGCGTCGGTTTTACCACCCGATTATAATGTTTCAAGGCTAGAGTGAATAGGCTATTAATAAGCTAGTGTGCTTTACCATCCTCGACTGCGTCACCGCTTTCTATCAGGTGGGACTGTGGTCAAGCACTGGCTTATATTAAAAAAAAAACTCGGCAGTGCAGTTGTCTATAGGCAGGCGTATCGCTTATGATCAGGCCAGTGGCGTGCAGTCCATATAGGCAAAAAGTGTTTGCCTACCCTGTGATTTTCCCAATCAGACATAATAGAAGAAATATCACGCACACAGACAAAGGACAGAGGCACAGAGAGACACTGCCTACCAAAAGTGACATTTCAATATAGTTTAGTACCGATAGATATTTATGTTACGACATGAATGCTAATTTTACGCGCTTAAATATTGCAGCCGCAGATCATTTTGTTAGGCGTTCGGAAGCGAATCACGAGACGCGAGTTCGTATCCTCTTAGAATCGAAGTTTCTTTTTGTAATGTTTTTTAAATTATTTAATAGAATATAAAGCGGTGCGGGTATATAATAAGGAACGAAAAAGAAAAGAGGACGTGTGAGCACGTAGGTCGTACTTTACGAAAGATAATAATTTAGCTATTGAGTTGTATTAATTCAAAACAAACAAGTCGTAATTGCTTTTCCTTTGTCTTCCAGACTAAGGATATGCCCCTTTCTGGATTTGTATAACTAAAAGAGAAAGTTATCTTATATCCTGAGAGACCTAGCTGGCCGGGATTTTGGTTTTGGAAGAGTTCAAACAATAAAAAAACTCTCCTGGCGTCCACACTTATTATAGTTTAATTTATACATGTTGTAGCTTAGCCGTAAACATACATATCTTTCTACTGTTGCGTGTTCCTAATGTGTTTTAATCATCTTAGTACGTATCTACAAGACAAGTAACTCACAGTCATATTGATAGGTAGGTATGTGTATTTCTCTTCGACTATCATGACTATAGGATTATATTTTTCGATAGTAGGTATGTTTATTTTTTGAACACGGTCTGCGGCACGGTATACTTAGGTACTTCCTACATAATCGTAAGATTCGTTTTAGTTATGGGAGTGAAATAGAATATATTTAGGAATATTTGAGCAATAATGCAATAATGAGTCAACAAAAATATAAATAATTATGTGTTAACGCCATCTATCTCTTGTTATAGGCCCAGGAGACGTTTAAAACAATGCCCATGTCGGTAATTCAGCTCAGTAAGTTAGTAAAGCTCCATCTAACAAAAAAAATCTTAATGCAGTTTGTCGCCTAGGCCTATAACAAGAGATAGATGGCGTTAACACAGAATTATTTATATTTTTGTTGACTCATTATTGCATAGCAGTGCTTATTTATTCAAAAAAACATCAGTAAGTACAAATAAATAGACTTACTTATGTTACAGTGTCCAATACGTACAAACAAAAAGACTGTTACCCTACGACTCTAGAGATCTAAGAAATTTGCTTTTTTTGCCTACCCTGATCAAAAAGTCTGTGCACGCCACTGGATCAGGCGGGCGATCTGCTTTTCTCGTCACTGTGTTAAATAAATTTAAAAAAAAAACCTCTTCATCTTTTGGCCTACCTGCCGGGAGACTTTGTAATGTCCGACATAGTGTCCTATAAGAAGAACATGAAATTTTCCTTAACCCTAGCTTACAGACATGTATATAACTACTGCACGTCAGTGAATCATCAGACTGCAAGCAGTACTGGCAGCGGACGGGTCACGGGCTCCGTGAGAAATAACTACAGTGCCAGTGGCAAGAAACAGGTGACTATGTCCATTTTAATGCATATTTTTCGTAGGTGACTATGTCCAATTTAATGCACTTTTTTGTATTATTACTCTACTGGGTTTTAAAGAGAACTATTATTGGTACAATAATTTGGAAATATTGCATTAAAATAAACCAATTATCATAGCTTAGTCACGTACGTTCTTAGAGACGTTACATTATTCCAAGTCGCGATAATGCATTAACTGCAATATTATCTTTTAGTATTTTGTGAATTGCGTTGTTTTTGCCTAAATGCCCTAGAAGTAGGGCTATTTTTTCGACATGTGTGTATGTTTATTTCTTTCGCATGGCGTTTTACCTGAACGGCTTGATGGATTTTGACTTATAGTGGTGCCGATTCTGTTGTCACACACTAGACTAAACTAGGCTAAATTTTGTTTTATTCGTGTCAAACGATGATTCCTATTCAGAGATCCATGATTTAAACTAAATTAGGTATAGTTTGATAGAATATAATTGGTTTTAGTTGCTCAACTTAGTTTTAAACGTATTTTGCTATTCTGTTGTGCACAGTTTAAGTCAAATTATGCCTAATATTAGAAACTTCAAACTAAAATTAGATCAAAATAGTCAGCATATAAATGATGTCGACTAAAATAAAATCGAATAGAATAAAATAAATATTAATATAAATATTAAAATAATTATTAATATAGATATTAAAATACTAAATATTAGATATCCTACCCTCTAGTTTTATTTTAGAAACCCTCAGCGTACAGCACTATTAATACCTGCATAATATTTGTTATTAATATACGTCTAGCTTAGTTACAATTAGTTAATGTACGTTTCTCATGTAAGTGAATATAATTCTTTATGAGAAATAAATATCTTAAACCAGAATAAATATTAATAAAAAAATATATTAAAATAAAATTAATATAAGTATCGTAGCTGGAGAATTATTTTAGTTTAGTTAAGTGTAATCAGATGAACAAAGGAATTTTATTCTTTTTTTTATTTTATTTTTAATTTCATTGGTCAAATTATGTTAAGACATAATTTGACCAATGAAAACCTCACTATCATTTAGTAGCTGTCAAAATAAAATTAACCACTTACAGCCTTACTTATAAACGATGGTTAAATTTTATGCAACACATAATAGCTATTTAAAAATATTGTTTACTTAAAAACGATGTTTATCACTAATACGTTGCATAACAGCCATATAACAGCTTGCTAAAGTAGCTGTCAAATTAAACAGCGGCCGACCCTTGTTTAGAAGCTTATTAGCACGTTATATAACAATATGGCGGTTCTCTATCAGCTGATTCAGTCAGTTGCACTTGCATTGTAATTTGTATCGATCGATGCATAGAGTTTATATATTAAGAATAGAGTACGCGTTTGTCTATGATCCCCTTAAACAAAGTGTAGGCAGATTTTACTCTGAGAGGGAAGGTGAATTGAACTATTGAAAGTTACATTATAAGAGTTATATTGATATGTAAGTGATAAGTAGTGATGGGTTTGATCTGTCACAATCGCAAATCAGCGCTGGAACGGAAAAGAACACGGACAAAACAATGAAACGGAAGATCACCGCTGGTTGCGTGTACGATCAGCATTTTTGTTGAGTTGGAACCATTTTGTGACGCACATTTTTGTTAAAGTATGTAACTACCTACTTACATGTGTCTATTTTTATTTATTTATTTTTTTGTTCTATTGTTAATTGTGTGTCACAAATAAATTATTCTTTCTTTCAAATGTCGATAAATACAGCTGATGGTATAATACCTATTGTAGTGTACCTGATATTTATGTATTTTGATGTTCTTACCGGTGCCTACGGTTCTTTCTTGAAAATAATCATTCTATAGTACTGATTTGTGTTCTATGCTTCCAAATTTGAATTTGACAACCTAGCTTCCTATTTGTCGAATTGAATTACAAAATGTTGCCATTTTACCAAGTTTTAGGTCAGACGGAATATTTCATACTGACAACACGTGGCGGTATTGACAGAGTAAAATATGTTTTGCCTTATTAACTGTTCATTAGTTATGTCGCTCTTATGCAACGTTTATAAGTAGAAAATATAAAACTGCTTAATAAGGAGTTATGTAGTAAGTAGTTATTTGGTTGATAAGACGGTGATTAGTAGATTTTTATAAGTAAGGCTGTTAATAATCATCGTTTGACACAAGTAAACTAAAATCTAGTCTAGTTTAGTCTAGTGGTCACAACAGAATCGGCACCAATGTGTCATTAGATTCGTCTTAGTTGCGGGAGTGACATGAGCTATATATTTTTTTCAAAACCTAAATTGTCAGCTGACTGCCGATATTTTCAGTTTTTTAAAAATCAGCGGCGGGCTGATCGTTATCAGTGGCTGTAAAAATTGTATATTTTTACTTCTTAAAACACCAATAAACACAAATATATCTGCGATACTACTAAATAATGATGCAAGTTTCATTTCAATATTTGAAGTGGCTCCACAAGCCATATGGATATTCAGTTTTTGAGGTAATTCGTTAAATCGTATATAATGGTTTTTTTTTTGCAGAGTGGGCAAGTGCAAGGTGGCGCGCAACTCGTCGGTCTAGAATTATACAAGAGGCTTCAGGAGTTCCTAAGGATCTATCTGATCAATCTACTTCAGGTGAGAAATCCCTCAAAATATTACTTGATGCTAAGCAACTAACAATCACAATCAATTATTTAAGTATTAGTATGTAAATTAATATATTTATAATTTACTAAATTATATTCTTATTTGAGAAGGTAGTTTAGTTTACTTATATAGTTTGTTGCACTACGATTGCCCGTTGCATTTAATATATTTCCATTCTGTCCATCCAAAGGTTGTCTGGAAGAGATCGCCATGAGTGATAAGACCGCCCATTGTACTTTTATTATTGCAAAACTTGTAAATTTATTACTATCTATGTGTACAATAAAGAGTTTATAAATAAATAAATAAATCACAGACGTAAATATATGTATGCTGAGGCGCTTATAGTCAGTTGCGATTGCAACTGGTCGGTAAATGTTTAGTAGGTTAAGCAACGTGAGTCAAGGACAGTCTTTAGATAGGTGAACGTTTAATGGAATTTCAACTGAGCGTCTTCGTGCTTCGGAGGGTACATCAAAATGGGTCGCGGTTATTGTCATAACCTGTAGATAGGGAAATTACCGGAATCAAAATACTTATAACCAATATCTCCAGTGACGAGCGGCAGTGCAGGAGTAAAGAAGTGAAATATAAAAAAAAAAAAATATGTTGGTCTTTGTATAATGATAGATAGATAGATAGATAGACAATTATTTATTGCGCACAAACAAACAGATACAAAAAGAATAAGACACAAATTAATAAAACATGCAACAATGGGCGGCCTTCCTTATCGCTAAAAGCGATCTCTTCCAGGCAAGCTTTGGATGGAGAGGAAAATAAAGAAGTTACAAAGAGCAGAGGGTGCGCGCACTCGACATGAATAGGTAACATTAACACAAAGGCACATAAAAACACATATGTTGTAAACTATATATATATTCATATGAGTATAATATATAAACATACATCAAATAATACTATTATAAACATACATAAATCAGTACGTACTAATATAACAAGAAAATTACACAAATACCAATTAACTTATTCCGCCAAATAAAACTTCTTAACCAGATCTTTGAAAATTGGCAGTGACGAAGCACGCCTTATAGAAACGGGCAAGGAATTCCACAGGCGAACCGCCTGCACCGTGAAGGATTTGTCATAGAAGGAACTGCTATGTAAGGGCATCGTAAGACAAAGGTTTTCCGAGGACCTAAGACTATAGGTGCTAGAATTCGACAAATAATCGAAACGTTCCCTAAGATAAGAGGGGGTGGACGGGTTAAACAATATATTATAGAGAAGAGATAAAATGTGAAGATTTCGTCGGACACGAATGGGTTACCATTTGAGTTTTGCACGGAATTGGGAAATATGGTCAAATTTACGCAAGCCAAATATAAACCTAATGGACAAATTTTGCAATCGCTCTAGCTTATTCAATTGATCCTCTGTACATACTTACATACATTCCACCCTCACCCTTAAGTAAAATTGTGTAATTTTACTTATTATTAAATTATGTAAGTGTAGTTACACTCTCTCGCTTGCAGGTATTTAATATAGCTATTTTTAAGTTACAATGTAAGTGTATTTTATAATAATGTTGTCTTTTACTTACGCGAATATTACACATTGAAATCAAACTACTTTTACGGATAAATATAATTAAACCCAATATCAATCAAAACACTGCACGGCCTCAAGATACTGTAAGCTCTTACTGCGTAGTTCGGACCAACAATAATAACTAAGAAGACCTGAGGGTACACCGGCATAATTGTGACATAAGGACGTTCAACATCTCAGTCCTCCCGTGACCATGGGTGCTGCAAAGCATTCGAAACGACGGGATAGTAAAATCAAAAAATAACCCGCGATAAAATCCGTAAAAGTAGTTTGATTTCAATGTATTTTATAATTCTTAATGAGAATGTTTTTTCTTAAACCTAAATGATAACTCGGCCGTGAGATGTCGGGGTATGGATAGCACCCACCCATCACCTCCCGTTGGGTATTGCAGTGGCAAGAGAGTTGTTGGGCGACGAATTAAGAAATACTTGTAGGTTCTGATATGAATTTATTACTGAACTCTGTAGGACGTTACATACCTTATACAACGTGTTACAAAATACCCCGTAAAAAATATAATTAATAATATTATTATTTTCACTGATGTGCAAACCCTATTTCAGTAAAATTAAAGAGTAAACTAAGCAGACTGTACCTACATTTCTACCTAATTCGTGGAACGACAAAAATGTTAAAAGACCTAACCTAACGAAACAACCTAAACGAACACTTACTTATTCATAATAAACGTCAACAGATTTGAAATTGATACAATGACAACATAATTATTCAGTCAATGAATAACATATTATTTTTTTCCAACTTGACATTTTTTTGAAGCCAGTACTTGAGTATAATAAAATCCTTGTTTAATATATATTAATAATTTATTATTTATTTATTATATTGAGGTTGCAAACATTTATGAATGAAAAATAGAAAAACTATTAAAGTAGACAATTATTAGGTAAAATAGGTAAGCCTAGAGGTAGGCCTTTCTGTTAAATAATCCGGTTCCCTGGTATGACAGCTTACTAGGGTTGACAAAACTTTTGGCTTTGATAATTAATTATATTTTTTACGGGGTATTTTGTAACACCCTGTATACTGTCAACAATTGGTAGGGTGACTATACACTACACCACCCCCCTTAGTTTTTAAAATTTAATATATTGAGTCGATTTTAAATTTTAGATTACTAGTAATTTATTACATACCTATATAGCTTTAAGTTAAGTAAGATTCAAAACAAACATGAAAAATATTGCAAGATTTTTGTACCAACTAATTCGTTTAGTAAAAAAAATTAAATTATTAAGAAAATTAATCATAAAAAAATACAAAAGAACTATATGTAAATCTAAAATTGAAATAATAAGTACATAATTATAGGAATGAAACATATTTGCTTTATGAATTTATAGTTATTATTATTAATTTATAGTCTTCAATGATATTACATAATTCATGATTTGTATTACAATCGGCATGCCCTGATTTTACAGTTCGTTAAATATTATATTTTGTCTACACAAACCTACAGGAAATTAACTTTAATAATCTATGT
The DNA here is from genome assembly GCA_911728495.1 of Furcula furcula. Taxonomy (NCBI): domain Eukaryota; kingdom Metazoa; phylum Arthropoda; class Insecta; order Lepidoptera; family Notodontidae; genus Furcula; species Furcula furcula. Next base: position 7,178,348 of record OU452269.1, read on the forward strand.
AAATATATATATACCTATTACTATTCTAATAAGTAACTCGTATAACAATATAATAACTATCTCCACTTATTTATTCACGTAAACACACAATATAGTTTACTCATTCAATGTACATAATTTTCCTTTGTTCACTTCACTTAAATCTGCAGGCTAATTACTTTGTTATAACCTAAACCGCGGCGCCATCATTAGTACATAGCATTATGTATCAATGTACTTAATTATATCAATATTTCTCCAATCAAGGTACACTTCTTTTTTTCATTTAGTGGTAGGCCTACCTTTAACAATATTGTTTTCATATTTACGCAGGATATAAGGAATTACATAAGTATATTATTGTGTGCACACATATATATTATTACATTATATTTTTTATTATTATTTTAACTCAGGCAGTCCATTTAACACTTCCTTACGTTTTAAGCATTCCATGTGTCCAAGTTGTCTTCACGAATGGTGCTCGACCTACTCATGATCAGCACAACAAGGATTTCGTGCCTGCCTTGTATCCTGGTGTACCTTGCTATTTATAATTACTCATTCAGCGTTGAATGCACGATTTCTAAACCAAACAGCGGCACGTGGTCTTGACTTACCGTTGCCGGCAGGCAACGAGTTCCCCTTCAACATCTAATCAGTTAAAAGTACCTGTATTTAAAGATAATATTCCGGAATTTCAATATAGTTTGTACAAAAAAATACACGTGATTTTGGGTTTAGTTCGGTGTAGTTTAAAACCTCACCACACTAAAATATCACCAGGAGGGGGCGGGGAGGGGTTAAAAAGTTGCTAAAAAACATCACGTGATTAATGGACAACCCCTAAGATGTGAATTCAAATTCAAAATTCTTTATTATGCATAGGCCTCACGGGGGCTCTTACATATTGTCATTTTTACAACTACCACCGGATCGTAACGCGGCCTCCACTGAGAAGATCCGGCAAGAAACTCAGCGGGCTTATCTTTTTTCAATTATATAAGATTTTCTTTAAACAAATTTACAATAAATAAATATATCTTAAACTATAAGCTTGCAAGAGTACTGCAATTCAAGCCCACGCAGCTTTATCCTCCAGGTAATCCGAGATTTTATAATAGCCCTTTTTAGACAAATGGCTCTTAATGGTAGTTTTAAATTTTTTTATTGGTAGATCTCGTATTTCCTGGGGCAGTTTATTATAAAAACGTATACCTTGGCCCATAAAGGAATTCTGCGATTCAAGACGCCTGCTGGCCTGGCTGGAGGAGGCCTTTGTTAAGAAGACCGGAGGGTACAGCAGTATAATTGTGACATAAGGACGTTCAACATCTCAGTACTCCCGTGACCATGGGTGCTAGAAAGCATTCGAAACGTCGGGATTGTTACGCCTATCGCTGATGTTGATCCAATTGTAACAAGACAATGTTTAAAAAAAAGTGAAAAAATGACCAGCCCCCTGAGTTTCTTGCCAGATCGTCTCAGTTGAGGCCGCGTTGTCATCCGGTGGTAGCTTTTAAAAAATTTACCGTACCAAAGTGCTAGCCTATTTGAAATAAACAATTTTTGTCTTTGACTTTTGACTATAGAATGGTGCGGAACTTATGGGTGAGGATGTGCTGGCTTTCTACACGAAACAATGGGAGGAGTATCAGTTCTCTTCCCGGGTGTTGAACGGCGTCTGCGCTTACCTGAACAGGCATTGGGTGAAGCGCGAATGTGAAGAGGGTAGGAAGGTTAGTACTTGTATCATTGTTTTTAGTGTTCTGTACATAAAAGGTTAAAATAAATCCTTATAGTGTGACTTTGTTTGTCTGTCTGTCACACCTATATAGGGTTACAGGAAAAGTCGTGCTAGATCCGTTAAGGGCGTGGAGTACCCATCATTTCTGACTTATTTCACTATGAAACACCCCACCCTAAACTTAACCCTTTTCGAGATTTTCGACTTTAAATTTTTTATTGAAAATTGGCGATTTTTAGGCTATTAAATTTTATTTTGTTTAAAAGTTAAGTTTAAGTTTTTTTTTTTTACTTTTTTTTATTTTGGTTAAGTTTACGGTGGGGTGTTTCATAGTGAAATAAGTCAGAAATGATGGGTACTCCACGCCCTCAACGGATCTAGCACGACTTTTCCTGTAACCCTGTATATTTCAGGGACCGCTGGTGCGATCGAGTTGGAACTTGGAGTAGTTTTAGATTTTAATTATCCAACTGATGAGGTTGGATAATTAAAATCTAAAACTACTAGCAAATCCAAAAATATTTGTTTTCTTTTCAATGGGGGTCGAAATGGGGAGTGTAGGTACTGTACAACGTTACAAAATACCCCGTAAAAATATAATTAATTATCAAAGCCAAAAATTTTGTCAACCCTAGTAAGGTTAGGTCTTTTAAAATTTTTGTCGTTCCGCGAATTAGGTTGAAATGTTCGTACATGCTGCGTAGTTTACTTTTTAATTTTACTGAAATAGGGTTTGCACAACCGTGAAAATAATAATAAAAAAATAAATAAAACAAACTTTTATTTATTTTTACGGGGTATTTTGTAACACGTTGTATAAAAGGGCTACATTTGCACATTTCAAAACGGATTTTATTTTGGTTTATGTTACCCCACCCCTTATCTCCCAAGATTGTGGAGAGCAAAATCTGAAATAAATATAGATAAAAAAGTCTGTCTATATTTTACAGGAAAAATAAATAATAGTTCTAACTAGTTTAGTTTTTTAGTAACCCTAAAAAACCTCGACAAACAAACTTAGTTTAGCGGTTGCCTTTTTTTTTGCTATCTGAGGTGTTAGACGAATAGTAAAATTACTTTTATACGTCCAAACATCGATATAATATATAAACTAGATAAACATTCACGAACAAAATGACATCTAAAATGTAGTCGCGGAGGTTGCAAACTTATCTGTGCTGGTGGCGGAAACGTGAACTAACGGTTTTATAATGATAATGACTTGTAGTTTGACAGTTTCATATACAGTAGCGACACTCCTATCGGCAAAAATAAATTTGTCAGGATGTAGCTTGTAAAGAAATAACGACACAAGGGCGCTATTTCTCGCTACCACTTTTTGAACCGTGGCACCAAATCTAGTTTATATATTATATCGTCGGTGCGCGAGTCCGACTCACAATGGACCGATTTTTATGGGTCAAATTTTAATATTGAATTTTGAATACCTATTTTTGTATTACATATTTATAACGAGAATATACTTCTGAGCACCCTGTATTAATATGTCCCATGTCAACCGATCACAGGGTATATTTTAGGACGACTGGCAAAGGCCAAGTACGGAATAGACAATAGGCATAATGACTAATTTTGAAAAAAATATTCTATAATGTACTTACGGGTCTACGATTGCCGAAAATAATCATATTTTTGTATTAAATTTATAATTAATAGCAATATTTTCAATTTTTAAAATAGACCGGATTTCTTTCCAAAACGAAGGCTGGTGTATGGCGCCATTTTGTGACGTCACCACGGTATAAATAAGCAGCAGTCTGTAGGTATAAAAGTGAATTTATTGAAGAATGAAAAGTTGAGATGACAGTTTGACAGTTGTTTGTTAATACCGGGGATGACGTCATTCACTTTGATCGGTGTTTATAACAAAATGGCGATTACCTGTATTTCAGTAATTTATTTACTTAAAAATTACGAAAATCTTTTTATTATTATCATCGATATAATATATAAACTAGATTTGCTGTCACGGTTCAAAAAGTGGTAGCGAGAAATAGCGTCCTTGTGTCGCTATTTCTTTACAAGCCACATCCTGACAAATTAATTTTTACCGATAGGAGTGTCGCTACTGTCTATATGAAACTGTCAAACTACAAGTCATTATCATTATAAAACCGTTAGTTCACGTTTCCGCCACCAGCACAGATAAGGTTGCAACCTCCGCGACCACATTTTTAGATGTCATTTTGTTCGTGAATGTTTATCTAGTTTATATATTATATCGATGATTATTATGAAAAATTTAATTAGATTAATTATTGGAATCAGTGCAATCTGTTCTGATATTCAAAAACCATAGATTCATTGGTATTGTCTTGCAGTCATCATGCCTATTTCTAATAATTTTTCTTATTTATTTTCAGGGAATCTATGAGATCTATCAGTTGGCATTGGTGACATGGCGCGATAACCTTTTCCAAAGGCTCAACAAGCAAGTCACCAATGCAGTATTGAAACTGATCGAGCGAGAACGGAACGGGGAGACTATCAATACGAGACTTGTATCCGGGGTGAGTGTTGCTTGCTATTACTATTTAAGTGGCCCGTTGATCTGGTGGTTAGACACCCTGGCTGCTGTCCAATAGGCATGATGACTAATTTTGAAAAAATACCCTATAATGTACTTAGGGGTCTACTATTGCCGAAAATAATCACATTATTGTATTAAATTTACAATTAATAGCAATATTTAAAATTTTTAAAATAGAGTTCGAATTTCGTTTCAAAACGATGGCAGGTGCATGGCGCCATTTTGTGACGTCACTACGGTGTAAATAAACATCTGTTTGTACGTATAAAAGTGAATCATTGTATGAAAGAAAAAGTTGAGATGACAGTTTGACAGTTGTTTATTTACACCGGATTGACGTCATTCAATCTGATCAGTGTTTATTACAAAATGGCGATTAGCTGTATTTAAGTAATTTATTTGCTTAAATATCACGAGAATCTCTCTATTATTATGAAAATGAGATGCATTTTTGGAATCAGTGCAATCTGTTCTAATATTTAAAACCACAGATTTATTGGTATTGTGTTGCAGTCATCATGCCTATCATGTTGTGGGTTTGATTGCCGTTCAGGACAAACATTTGTATGCATGAATCTGGGTGTTATTTACAAAAAAGAAAATGTTGGTGACTGCACACACAGTCTGCGGAAGAGCAGTTTGAAAATACCGCGTAACTCAGTTATTTTATAGGACTTCTAACGACCCGGCCCGGCTTCGCACAGATGGTAAAAAATGTATTTATACTAGGATTAATGTTGTATTGCTTAAAATCTCTTCGTAAATAAGCCATTATTTCTCATAAAAAGTTAAAGGATAAAAAATGGTTAGTCGGTTATCCCTAAGAGATAAACATATACCATCGAGAACTTTTTGTAGAACTTGTTAAGATGTACAATACTGTGGTACATTATTTTGATCCATCTCGCAGGGTTCAGTCAGCGTTTGCAATGTAACTGCAAAAAAAATGTGTTTATTTACGACATCACATTAGAAACCTCTAAAATTATCAGTGTTTCTCTACTATATTATGCATGTATTATACATATAAACATTATTCTTGAATCACTATCATTTTTATAACTGATAGAGTTTCCATCCAGTTAAAATACGTTTACTACTGAACAAATGCCTCCCCCTTATAAGGTAGTCCCCACGCTTGGCAGGCGGCTTGGGGATTGTAGTCTAGGTGGTAAATAATCCAACTGAAAGACGCTGCCCGTCTTCTTGTAGGCGCCTCTTATGAACACCCAATGGGAGGAGATGGTCTTGATTGCTTAGGGTAAAAGTGGGATAGTTGCCCCAGGGGTATAGTTGCCTCGATTGTAATTTCTCTAGTTTGCCGGATGAATCACATGTTATTTTATTTATCTTTCGAAAGACTCTACAACTACCACTAAGTTGACCGTGTTGCATGTCTCTGTGCGATTGCATGGAAAGGCAAGGTGAAATCAAAGTTTTTGCGGGATAGATGGCCTCTTTTTCAGTGGGGCATCTATCCTATACGTAATTTACATAGATTATGCAATTATCCCCTATATGGGATAGATGCCCCAAAATTTAGAGGTCCGCAAAAATCGCTAATACTCTGGAAATATCAAAGATGATGGTTTTTCCTTTCATAAGTTTGAAGATAATAAATCAAAGTACCTACCCGTATTACAAATAAAGAATTTTGCTTTTTTCACTGAGAGATATAAAGTAATTTCAAAAAGTGTGGCAACTATCCCACTTTTACCCTATACTATGTTATTGAGTAGAGATATTTCGTACTCAAAGATGGAAAGTATGCATAAACGTCTCCGAGAGACGAAATGATTGAATTAAACAAAATACTTATTGAACATTGCCGATAACTGACGTGTGTGAGTTTAATATTAAATCATGAGTATTCATTTCTTCCAGGTGATCAACTGCTACGTAGCCCTTGGTCTTAACGAGGACGACACTAGCGCCCGGGGCCAGAACCTGGTCATATACAAGGACACCTTCGAAGCGGTCTTCTTGGAGGACACCGAACGGTTCTATACCAGAGAGAGCACCGACTTCCTCAGGAACAATCCGGTCACCGAGTACATGATCAAGGCTGAGCAGCGGCTGCAAGAAGAACAGAGGAGGGTGCAGGTGTACTTGCATGAGACCACCATGGAACGTCTCGCGAAGACCTGCGATCGCGTGCTCATTGAGAAGCACTTGGAGATATTTCACGCTGAATTCCAGGTATTTAAGCAAACAAAACGCAATCATTGCTAGATAGATGATGCAGTTACAATACGATACTGCCGAGCTTTGACAATATAATGTAACACAGCTATTCACAATAACGGTAAAAATCCACTTCTGATTCTCATTAATGCATGACGTTTCGATGTTAAATACTATGTGTGTTACAGCATCTAGTCGTTACAACTATTGATTCGCAATGCCGGTAGTAAAATCGAATAAATTATCGAATAGCAAAAGCTGAAAGGTTTCGACCCATCCCATTTCTGATTCTCATTAATGAATGGCGTTTCAATGTTTAAAGACTATGTGATATTTGGCATAAAGCCGGGACTGCTAGTGACTTACAATAACTGTAACTCGTTTAAATATTATATGGCGAAAGCGGATACGCGCAGGCGCAGTCTTATAGAGATCCTTACTGAGTACGGTTTCTATGTTAAATAAATACTTGATGCAAGTCGGCACTGAGTCGTCGAGATGGCAAAAGCGTATATGCCTTAACCATAACCTGAAGATATATTAAGCTAGACTATACCATCCTCTCCATTTGATCCTTATTAATAAATGGCGCTTCTATGTTGAATTCTATGTGATATTAACACTTATACTCTGTCCATTTTATTATTGTTTTTTTGACAGTTCAACGTTTGACGTTTATAGGAACGTGAACATAGTAAGTAAACGAAATAATCGATATTGAAAAATGTACATTCGATTAAATATATTTTTTATTCTGACGACTGGTGTTAATGTTTAAACCTTAAAAATTTGTTGTCTCTCTTTGTTATATTATGCATGAGGCCCTCAAAATAAAATGAATGAAAGTTAATGTAAACAAGACGAAAGTAATGAAAACATATTACACCTTATTTACATATTAGCATTTATTTCTATTGATTATTTGTAATCTGTGGCACAATCGTAGTTATCGTTATGTGTGGCAACTCACTAAAGTGCGGTACGCGTCCATGAAGAACAATATTATTTCTGTGAATTTGTAACTTTAACAATGCGAAACTTCATGGGCGTCAACTGTCAAAAAACCAATAATAAAATGGACAGAGTATAAGTCGTCACGACTAGTATTTTTACAGCGTTTCCTGTATTTCAAAGTCTAAAATCTTTATTTCAAATAGGCTTAACGCTAGCACTTTTGAATGGTCAATTCTTTAAAAGCTACCACCGGATCACAACGCGGCCTCAACTGAGAAGATCCGGCAAGAAACTCAGCGGGCTTGTCATTGTTTCACTTTTTTTAAACATTGTCTTGTTACAATTGGATCAATATTAGCGATAGTGGGTCCTGCTGTTCGAAATATGAAACAAGAGAGAAAAGAAAAAAAAATACGACAAACTAAAAGGTATAGTAGTCGGACCAGTCCCCCCAAGCAGCACCCGCGCACGAGTTGACTCGAGCGGCAGCCATCACATTTTTTATTGTTACAGTATTAGATACCCTAAGTAGAAATAATAATAAAAAGAAGAATGTTTACATACCCAAAGTCATTTAATGACGCTAGCACAGAGGTAACATATACTGTGACACATTGACAGGTATTTATAAAAATGTGGCACTCCCCCCAAGTGGTCTCCGCCAGCCCCAACAAACCACGCCAACTTCAGCGCTTACTATAATTACCCGTCAAGAAATACAATTAAATTGCACGACTGCATTATAACAAATCTAGTGATATTTTCATTTTCAACACTGAAACGTCATTTCTCCATACAAAAACGTGAAATACTACGTCCAAATGACGCCATACTCACGCTTTGCTGTCAAGATTTGCACATCATTCTAAGCCTGCTGGAACAACCTTTCAGCAAGAGATCTAATAAATTAATGTCCCTGTACCGCCAGAGCAGTGCCTTAGGGGTCGTCCATTAATCACGTGAGGCTCGAAAGGGGGGGGGGGTCCGAAAAAATCACGAAATATCACCAGGAGGGGGAGGGGTATAATGGAGACATCACGTGTATTTATTTTTCGTTGAATGCACGATTTCTAAATCTAACAGCGGCACGTGGCCTTGACTCACCGTTGCCGGCAACGACTTCCCCTTCAACATTTAATCAGTTAAGTACCTTTATTTAAAGATAATATTCCGAAAATTTAAATATAAACTATATTGAAATTTTGTACAAAAAAATACACGTGATTTTGGATAGGGGGGGGGGGGGTAGTTTAAAACTTCACCAAATATCACCAGGAGGGGGGGAGGGGTTAAAAGGTTGCTAAAAAACATCACGTGATTAATGGACAACCCCTTATATACGCGTTCGGTCATTCTACCATCCTACCTTCATTTTATTTTTATCACAGTTTCGGAATATCTAATACAGAATATATTTTTTTATACCACCAAGGTGGCAAACCAGCGTGCGGCCCGCCTGATGGTATGCAGCCTATAGACGCTAGCAACACCATTAGAATCACTAGCGCTTTGCCGACCCCGTAGAAATTTATTAACTCCCTTTTTAAAAAACCCCATGCTGTAATAGGCATGATGACTGTAACACAATACCAATAAATCAGTGGTTTTAAATATTAGAACAGATTGCACTGATTCCAAAAATGCATCTCATTTTCATAATAATAGAGAGATTTTCGTGATATTTAAGCAAATAAATTATTCAAATACAGCTATTCGCCATTTTGTAATAAACGCTGCTCAGAGTGAATGACGTCAGTCCTGTGTAAATAAACAACTGTCAAACTGTCATCTCAACTTTTTTCTTTCATACAATGATTCACTTTTAACTTTTATACCTAGACAGATGTTTATTTACACCGCCGTAGTGACGTCACAACATGGCGCCATGCACCTGCCATCGTATTGGAACGAAATTCAAACTCTATTTTAAAAATTGAAAATATTACTATTAATTGTAAATTTAATACAAAAATATGATTATTTTCGGCAATAGTAGACCCGTAAGTACATTATTGTGCCTAAAGACGAAGGTTTTTAACCAGTGTGTGTTGCCAGTGATGACATATGGTACTGAGACGTGGTCCCTAACTGTTGGCCTTTTGGATAAGCTCAGAGTCACACAACGAGCTATGGAGAGAGCTATGCTCGGAGTTTCTTTGCGCGACAGAATCCGAAATGAGGAGATTCGCCGAAGAACCAAGGTCACCGACATAGCTCTTAAAATCTGCAAGCTGAAATGGCAATGGGCAGGCCACATCGCTCGGCGAACCGATAACCGCTGGGGAAGAAAGGTTCTCGAGTGGCGACCACGAACCGGAAGACTCCGCGTAGGCAGGCCTCCCACTAGGTGGACAGACGACATTGTGCGCGTCGCAGGTAACCGGTGGATGCAAATAGATAATTGTCGGTTATTGTGGCGTTCTAAGGGGGAGGCCTATGTTCAGCAGTGGACGTCTTCCGGCTGGTGATGATGATGATGATGATGAAGTACATTATAGAGTATTTTTTCAAAATTAGTCATCATGCCTATTATTCGGGAAAACCTCGGCAGTCAATTCATTCCACAACATCAAAGTGCGAGGAAGAAAACTTCTTTGAAACCGCAAAGTGCGAGATGATATTGTTTTTATGATGTGAGGATGAACTCCCTGCTGATGAGAGAATGAGATGAGAATTAATTTATTGTTACAGAAACTGTTAGACGGAGACAAGAATAGTGATCTGGGTCGTATGTACGCGTTAGTGGCTCGTATTGCGGACGGACTGGTGGAATTGAGGAGGCTGTTGGAACAGCATATCCACGCGCAGGGCTTGCAGGCCATCGACAAGTGCGGCGATTGTGCGCATTCGGTATGTATTTTTGCTGCTTGCTGCTTACTTGATGTCTTTTGGCGACGGGCCTTTTCGTCTAAGGGATACCTGTTGCCCAATAAGACGTGCATTCGATTCCCACCAAGTGTCTGCGTGTTCATTAGCAGCCGATAGACGTCCACTGCTGAACAAACACCTCCCCCTTAGAAGGGAGGGGTTGCTGCCCCACACTTAGCAGGAATAGGCATGATGACTGCAACACAATACCAATAAATCTGTGGTTTTAAATATTAGAACAGATTGCACTGATTCCAAAAATGCATCTCATTTTCATAATAATAGAGAGATTTCCGTGATATTTAAGCATATAAATTACTCAAATACAGCTAATCGCCATTTTGTAATAAAGGCAGATCAGAGTGAATGACGTCAATCCTGTGTAAATAAACAACTGTCAAACTGTCATCTCAATTTTTTCTTTCATACAATGATTCACTTTTATACTACAGACAGACGTTTATTTACACCGCAGTGACGTCACATTATGGCGCCATCCACCGGCCATCATTTTGGAAAGAAATTCAAACTCTATTTTAAAAATTGAAAATATTGCTATTAATTGTAAATTTAATACAAAAATATGGTTATTTTCGGCAATAGTAGACCAGTAAGTATAATATAGAGTATTTTTTCAAAATTAGTCATCATGCCTATTATGGCGATTGCAGTATGGATGGTAAAATTATCAGTGTTTCTCCACTATATTATGTATGTATTATACATATAAACCTTCCTCTTGAATCACTCTATCTATAAAAAAAAAAAAAAATCCGTTGCGTAGTTTTTAAGATCTAAGATTCATAGAGACAGACAGACAGCGGGAAGCGACTTTGTTTTATTCTATGTAGTGATATTCTGGGCTTAATTGATGTTCGTGAGTGTAGCAGTTAGTATTCACTGCTCACTGCCCATCTATAAACTGTAAATACATCTCTATCTATATCTGTCATCCTTCTAAAACAGCTCTTATGTACAAAAGCACATTTTGCATGGCCCCAAAGATATATAATAAACTACCCAACGAAATTAAGGACCTAAATCTAGCACAATTTAAAAAGAAATTATTCCAATTGCTAATTATTTAATTAGTAAATTTTATTATAGTATTAATGAATTTCTATAAAGTGCATTGTAGACATTCCTTGTAAATATATTAATTATTTTTATTTTTTATTGTTTCTGGTTTCATACATTGTAGTATTATTAAATCTGGACATTTATTTTATTTTGAAATTTTATTATATATTGTCATTTTGTTTTATTATTAATTACTTATTATATTATTATTTTGTGCAGAGTTATTTTTTTAGTAATATCAATATTGTAAGCCCAATTGGGTATGCTGCAGAGGAACTAATGTAAAATATAGACTTAAGAACTGTACCTTTATCACCTGCAACAACAATAAAGTAAATTTGATTTGATTTCGTAAGTCTGTGAGCAGATGACCGTGAGTGGATTATCTGAAGATATTATTTCTCTTCTCCACAGGACCCCAAGGTGTACGTGTCCACAATACTAGAGGTTCACAAGAAGTACAACGCACTAGTACTAGTGGCGTTCAACAACGACTCTGGCTTCGTTGCCGCGTTAGACAAAGCTTGCGGAAGGTTTATAAACAGTACGTATATTTATAATGCTACATTTATGTATTTTTATGGTTCCGTGCATCGATATAATATTTCAACTATACCCTATCCGGAATACCAAAAAATAAAACCTAAATAAAGTAACCAATAGTTCTCAAACTGTGCTTCGCTATGTTATGATTCCGATGAACTCACCTTAATAAAATAATAACTTCAAACAATAAATGGTAATGAAAAAGCAATCCGACTGAATTAAGAAACACCCCCATGCCATGTAAAATATTCATGTTAGCAGTACACTTTTATATTGTTAACGTAAAATTCTATTTCGAACTTGGAATTATTATGATTTTAGGTTCTTTCTATGTAAGCTACTTGCATTAATAAAATAAATGCGGTCGCGAGGGTCGCGGGGGTCGCGGACTTATCTGTGCTGGTGGCGGAAACGTGAACTAACGGTTTTATTATGATAATTACGTGTAATTTGACAGTTTCATATAGACAGTAGCGACACTCCTATCGGAAAAAATAATTTTGTCAGCTTGTGGCTTGAAAAGAAATAGCGACACAAGGGCGCTATTTCTGTGTGCTACTTTTCGGACCGTAACAGCTAATCTAGTTTATATATTATATCGGTGGTTACATATTTAAAATGTAAAAGGAGCGGTTCTGGTGCGACTTCATCTGTCTATCTCTCATACCAATATATTTCAGCATCTACTAATTTTATCGATTTGAAATTGGAATTGTTATAAATATTGAAATGAAACTAATTTTACGGATTATAATACGGATTAATGTGTAGTATTCGCGTAAATATCAGAAATCATTATTGTTATATTTATAACAATAATGATTTCTGATATTTACGCGAATGTAAGGAAGAATATTTATTCTTCCTTACATTTATTTTTCTTTATTACGGTATTTTTTTTAAACGGATCGTGGACATTTAAAATAAGACTATTTTATCAAGCAGGGGTGGAACTACTTTATGAAAGGGCTTTATTTGCATATTTCAAATCTCATTTGTATTTTTTATCAGGTAATTTTTGGCTTATACTTCTATTTGAAAATGTCAAAAAACCGTTGATTCCAAAGAAGGTACGGAACCCTCAGTATTTTTTTATCATTTTTCATTATCAGCCAAAAAATACGTGACAAACAAAAATAAAAATCGAAAACTAAGAAGATCTAAAACTATTCCAAGTTTCAAATCGATAGCATTCAAGACAGACAGACAGACAAAGTCAGACCATAAGGTTTCCTTTTATTACCTTTTAGGTATGGAACCCTTAAAACACGGGCAGAAAAAAATACTTACGCAATGGATAGTCTCCAGCTATAAATCAAAATATAATCTTCGCAGGTAACGCAGTAACGAAAGCAGCAAACTCTTCTTCCAAGAGTCCGGAGCTGTTAGCCAAGTACTGCGACCTGCTGCTAAAGAAGTCCAGCAAGAACCCTGAGGAGGCGGAACTAGAAGACACGCTCAACCAAGTGGTGAGTTACCCTCGACACTCATGACCTCCTATGAGGATGAGAAGTTACTATAATATATGGACCTTAAAATATGGATAAGTACAAGTACTCTAAAATGCTTATTTTCAAGAGAAAAAGAGGATATTACTTGAAGATACTTATCAAGAGATACTTCAAAATTTAGCGCACCAAAATGTAACATTAGTCTTTTTAAAAAAAACATAGTAAAACATTTCATTAAATTTAATTTCATTACATTACATTTCATTACCTTACTGTAGTACCAAAGGAACTTATCACAACCCATTATTTAGAATGTGTAGAACTCATAATGATGCATGCAATAGTCTCGATATATTTAGTCAAGATTTGCGCTCCTACCTGCAGGTCTTCAACCATATGCCAGATAATTCGTGTACGTAGGCAGCCGGTGTGCCTTGGGGGGGAGCCTAGTGTATAGTAGCATAAATTTAATTATTGTATAATCTGTGCGCCGCATTTATACGGCTACAGTTTTATATAAATTTAGCTATAACATTGTTGTTTACACATTTGGACTAATCCCACCACTCATTCCCACCACTGTGACTCCTGTAAGCCAGGATCTACAGTGGTCACCAGTAAAGACACCGAGGTTTGACCCTCGGCGAGTCCCGGGGAAACGCTAAATTGTCTACGAACCCGCATCGAATTTAATCAGAAAAGTGAACAGGAGGAGTAGGAAAGACAAATTCCACTTCCCTCCTTGGCAAAGCGGGAGACAACAAATTTATAAGCCGGTTTAACCGCAGAAATGAAGACTCTTACAGACTGACTAACGATTACACATTTGGACTGTGACCTGTTGTTGTGCCTTTTCAATAAATAAAATAAAATAAAAATTATATTTCATTTCATTACATGTCATTTCATTACATAAAACACTACACAAACACACATGTTATAACACGTTCTCTCGTTTCCAGATGGTTGTGTTTAAATACATTGAGGACAAGGATGTGTTCCAAAAGTTCTATAGCAAGATGCTCGCTAAACGACTCGTGCAACACATGTCTGCGAGCGACGATGCCGAGGTATGTATTGTTTATAAATTCAAAATTCTTTATTATGCATAGGCCTCACGGGGGCTCTTACATGTTGTTATTTTTTACAACTACCACCGGATCGTAACGCGGCCTCCACTGAGAAGATCCGGCAAGAAACTCAGCGGGCTTGTCTTTTTTTCAATTATATAAGATTTTTTTTAACAAATTTACAATAAATATATCTTAAACTATAAGCTTTTAAGAGTACTGCAGTTCAAGCCCACGCAGCTTTATCCTCCAATAAATAAATATAATAATACCAATACCCACAGTCTTTTCCGTCCATGGGCTGGCCACATCGATATACTATACCAACTAGATTAGCTGTCACGACCCGAAAAGAGGTCACGAAAATAGAGCTACGGAGACGGCTGTCGCTCTATTTCAAATTAGTACGAGCCGACAACAGGATGTATCGAAATTCCTTATTGCGCGTTTATAAACTGTCCAAATAATATAATACTTATCGTAACATTAAAATTGCAGTTGGAGAATTTGTTTTTCGTTTCGTGTTCTTATTACTACTAGTTTAAATAATAAATATAAGTAAGATATCATTATAATACGAAATAAAAATTATTTATTTGATATTTTCTCCGCTAGTAGTTCGCAACTGCCATGCCGAGACTGACAAAATTACTGTTGCCGATAGGCGTGTCGCCACTGTCTATACGAAACTGTTAAACTACACGTCATTACCATAATAAAAAAGTTAGTTCTCATTTTTGCCACCAGCACGGATAAGTTTGTAAGTCAGTACACACACAATGGAAACACACCTGTTTTGAACCTTATTTTATAGTGGTTAAGATTTTCTTTTAAATGAGTACATTTTTGTTTAAGTCAAAACAACTACTTTTTTTCGTATAGTTTTGGCGATTTTATTGATTTTTCTTTGTCTCCGATGTAAAGGTTTTATGTGCCAAGATTACTGCATACAGAATTAGACTTTATTACTACATGTGAAGGCTTCTATTAGTCCGACGTTCCGAATTATTTAAAACTATTTTCTACAATTTCTAGCTACGTGTATAGTTGTGTAAGTAAATGTAACCGCGACCACATTTTCGATGTCATTTTGTTCGTGACAGCTAATCTAGTTGGTATAGTATATCGATGGCTGGCCAAGAGTCTAGATAAGCACCTAAAGAGGCTTACGTTAGACGGCTGGATTAAAGGCCAGGCGCAGAAGTTCCTGTTCCTACTAGCCGTTTTTAGGGTTCCCTAAAAGGTAAAAAAGGAACCCCTATGGTCTGACTTCGTCTGTCTGTCTGTCACACCTATATATTTATTTCAGGAACCACTGACGCTATCGATTTGAAACTTGGAATAGTTTTAGATCTTACTTATCCAACCTCATCGCAAATGAGAAAATATATATTTTTTCTTATACTTTTTTTTTATAATGAAGGTCGAAATGGGTCATCAAAATATGAAAGTGCTTCATTTGCACATTTCAAAACAGATTTTAATTTTATTTTTGGCTGATAATAAAAAAATACCGTTTAAGTTCCTGTTACCACCTTCCTGCTTGCTCCCATCACTCTGATCATAATTTTTCTACCTACTACTCAGCAATCTATCCAATGAGTCCAAACTCGGTGGGTTTACGTTTATTGGTGCAGAGATCCCGTGCCACCTTCCTACTCCACCATCAAACCCTGATCACTATTTTCTAGCATCTACTGGTTGAGACCTACCCAACGAGGCCAAGCTCAGTGAGCCTACGTTTATGGGTGCAAACATCCTGTAACCACTTTCCTGCTTCATTATCAAACCATGATCACCATTTTTCTAGCAACTACTCGTTGAGACCTACCCAACGAACCCAAACTCGTTGGGTTTACGTTTATTGATGCAGAGATCCTGTGACCACCTTCCTACTCCACCATCAGACTTTGATCACCATTTACAGAATATACTCGTTGAGACCTACCCAACGAGCCCAAACTCGTTGGGTCTATGTTTATTAGTGCAGAGATCCCATGACCACCTTCCTGCTCCACCATCAGACCCTGATCACCATGAAGAAAGAGACTCTTTCTTTCTTCGCATTCATTTAGACAGTTGCAATACTAATTTCTTATTTATGCGCAGGCGTCAATGATCTCAAAATTGAAACAAGCGTGCGGGTTCGAATACACAAGCAAGTTACAAAGGATGTTCCAAGTAAGTTATTACTCATTGATCAGTGTTGCTATCCTCTAAGCCACACAACCTCGATCTCGACGCTGTTGCAGCGGCGAGTTGCGTATGTTTAATCACTAACTCGTAGGGTGTCCGGGGTAAGAATAGCACCCACCCATCTCCTCCCGTTGGGTGTTCGTAAGAGGCGACTAAGGGAAAACAAGAAGACGGGCAGCAGCGTCTTTCTATTCGATTGCCTAACACCTATACTGCGATCCCCAAGATGCCTGCCAAGCGTGGGGATTATGGCAACCCCCCCCCCCCCCCCCTTCTAAGGGGGAGGCCTTAGTCCAGCAGTGGACGTCTGTTGGCTGCTGATGATGATGAAGCAGCCACATTTCGTGCGTTGTCTGTAGCTTTCCAAAGATCTTCTAGAGTGCAGGTGTCAGGGTACTCAGGGCAAGATATAAATAGGTCAATGCTTGCGGTCCACATATGCATTGGTCACTGCCATTGCAGCCCCATCGGCGGAGATTATCTTTGCAGCGGCCGACCTGAGTCCGAAGTCTTCACGGACTACCTCCTTGACTTCAGACGATTTATAGTAACACATCATGACGGGCCCGTTGGTCTAGTGGTCAGTCACCCTGCCTGCTAACCGATGGGTCGTGGGTTCGATTCCCGCCAAGTGTCTGGGTGTTGTTTATCTATTTAAGTATGTATTTACAAAAAAAAAGTATATAAGTATTAGTATCAGTTGTCTGGTTTCCATAGTACAGGCTCTGCCTAGTTTGGGATCGGATGACCGTGTGTGTATTGTCCCAAGATATTATTATTATCATTAGCGACCAATGGAGATCATTTTTAATCCAGTAAATAATCTGTTTATTTAATCACTAAATAATCTTTAATTCCAGGATATAGGCGTATCAAAGGACTTGAACGAGAACTTCCGTAAACACATGTCAAACAGCTCTGAACAGCCGCTACACATTGACTTCAGCATCCAGGTGCTATCTTCCGGCTCGTGGCCCTTCCAGCAGTCCTCGTCCTTCCAGCTGCCCACAGAGGTAAGCAATTGTCCAACAACTTACATTAACATAATGTGAGATGTTTTTTAGATAATGTCTCTTTCAGTAGTCTTCGTCCATTCAGCTGCCCACAAAAGTAAGAATTTGTCCAATAGCTAACATCTACGTAAGTATCCAGGTGATGTACTCTAGCAGCTGGCCCTTCGTGGAGCTCTCGTCCTACCGTTGCCCACAGAAGTAAGCACTAGTCCCACAGCTAACATCTACATCAGCATCCAGGTGCTAACTTCCAGTTCAGGGCCCTTCCAGCAGTCTTCGCCTTCCCAGCTGCCCACAGAGGTAAGCAATTGTCCAACAGCTCACATTACTATATGTGAGATGTTCTTTCGATGATGATCGTGTCTCTGTGGCGACTCGACATATCAAGATGACACCACACGCGTTATAGCGATGCGATGAAGCAAGTAGTGCCACATACAACACGACAGGTGGCGCCACCGCCGAATCCTGAATCGCGCAAGCGAAGTTTCAATGTTCGCTAACAATATATACAAGATCTCAACAACAACTATCCTGACAGAGACACCGGTCTCGCCGGCGAGGCCGAAGGGTCGTACGCATGCGACCTCGACATGCATCCCCTCGCTGAGTTTCTTGCCGGTTCTTCTCAGCGGGGGCGCGTTGTGAACCGGTGGTAAACTCAGCCCTCTCTTAAGCGACAGCCCAAGCCGAGGCCGTGCCTCCCTGAGGTGCCCTTGCGCTAGTCGCTACCTAAACCCTTCTGGCTGGAGAGCTTTAAGCGCTCGCCCTCTTGTCCGGTGAAGCTGTAATGGCCATCTGCGGCCAACAGTACTACTCCTACAAAAAAAAAAACAACTGTCAGGGGTTTCGCCTTGGACGAGCATCACAAGAACCATCGATGTAATATATAAACTAGATTTGGTGTCACGGTTCAAAAAGTGGTAGCGAGAAATAGCGCCCTTGTGTCGCTATTTCTTTACAAGCCACATCCTGACAAATTAATTTTTGCCGATAGGAGTGTCGCTACTGTCTATATGAAACTGTCTAACTACAAGTCATTATCATTATAAAGTCGTTAGTTCACGTTTCCGCCACCAGCACAGATAAGTTTGCAACCTCCGCGACCACATTTTAGATGTCATTTTGTTCGTGAATGTTTATCTAGTTTATATATTATATCGATGACAAGAACAATCGGTCGGATGATCCTCCATTTAGCTTCGTCGCCGTCGCATTCCTAAATCTCTTTCAGTAGTCTTCGCCCATCCAGCTGCCCACAAAAGTAAGAATTTGTCCAATAGCAAACATCTACGTATCTTTCATTATCATTAGTAGCCGAACTACGGCCACTGCTGAACAGTGGCCTCCCCCTTAGAAGGGAGGGGTTGCCATAGTGCGAGTATAATTATTAGCATGTATTTATATACACTGCGTCATATTTGATTCTGTCACCTTTTCTCCCCTGGACATGTTGGAAGAGATTTCTATGGAAATATTGTGCTGTGCCCTAGTATTTTTTTTTTTGACACGGGGAAATTTTCGAACGATCCCCGGGAGCTGTGGGGCTTGACCGGGGATCGGGGATATGTGAGATTCTTACCCACTAAAACCCCCGCGGCTGTCGCATCGGCACATGAGAGGGGACCCCAGGGCTCTCCGGTGGGATCTGCACCAGGTGCCCCTCAGTGGCTTGCCTTTGAGCCCGCCGCCGGGGGGCGCATTATAGCCCCCCGGGAAGCTGACACGCTGCTCACGGGGACGGGGGTCGCAACCCCGCCGTCCTCCTCGGAGTCGCCGCCGTACTCAATGGACGCTCAAAGGGCAAGGTGCCCTAGTACCTGTACTATCCTAAGACTTCTCTTAACATATTTGTGTGTGTACTTTAACTTGTAAATAAATAAATACAGGATGTGGTTCTGCATTCTTGCCATATTTACGGAGGTTGATATATACCTTTTAAAGAACATAAATCAATTATTAAATGATACGACGTAAAATTATGAATGATTTTATATGTTTGGTACGAAAAGAAATCCCGTGTGCAACGGTCACTATAAAATAACCCCGTCTGGCACCGATCTTCGCGCAAAGTAGATAAAAAAGAGTACGCGCGGTTTGCCAACCTTGGGACCGATTCTGAGCACTCGAGAGTTCTTATTCTGGTTGAACGTTAATCGTGAATCATTAATTATCTTTTAGTTATTAACCACTGCATTATTAAACTATTTTTAATCAGTTAACATAATCGTTAACTGTTAGGTCTACAAATATGGCAAAAATGCAAAACCTCACCCTGTATAGGTAGAAGATAAATCCAAAAGAAAGGTGCTGCCCGTCTGAGTGTAAACTTAAAAAGAAAAACACGGGCGCAGCTGCACGGGTCAGCTAGTCTAGTATAAAGTATAGACCGATGCATTTGTGGTGATGAATAAACTTGAGTCGAAATAGAAAATGGTATTTATTCGTGACACACAATAAAGTTATTTTATTTATTTATTTATTTAAAGGTTTACTAACGATCACTTATACTATTACATTTAAAGATAACAGCATGCAACACAACTCTACTAAGTATAGTGACCACTTAAAAGTAAACACAACATTCACAAGTTAATGCACTGTCATATTTTAGACAAAAAGGCCTATAATTAAACAAATTTATTAGCTTTGATAAGATAAATAAGCGTATGTACCGAAGGTTAAGGATACCAAGTAGTCTTCCTTTTATGCAATTTTACCTTGTGAGTGTATTTTATTCCGAAATGTTTGCAGTGAGTCAGCGTTTATGTCAACAATTCCACAATACTGGTTTAATAATTTACACAGCCTAGGCACAGGCGAATTAGCACCAAGTACCGTCCTACGTAATGGAGGACTAAGGGGTGTTATAGGGTATCGCGGTATTCTAGGGGGCACTCTTATATTAAAGTTACTAAGTAAGGCTGGACAGTCAACTTTGTTATTAAATAACTTATAAAGAAACAATGCTTGCTGTAGGACGATACAAAGCGGAGTGAGGTACATTGCAATACGCGATCATATTTTCCACGAGGCGTGGCTAGGTTTGCACAAAGGTTTGCACTGAGATTTGCACGAAGATTTGCACGACTCGCAAGTCATTGGCTGCGCAGGCGACGAATCTTCAATGCGCGTGAGTGTCCATCTTGCAGGGGGTGTGGCCTTGACCGGTCGATGACCTATAAGGAATAGGGTCGCGCGGTGTCTGTCTCGAAGGGGTGTGGCCTTGATGCTCCGTCTCAAAGAATCATACGATATGACGTAGGTGGCGTGATCTGAGTGCGAGCCACTGCGCCCGCCACACATTCAATACTAAAAATCAATTGTCTTTTTCCTCTCAGTTGGAGCGGTCCGTCCATCGGTTTACAACTTTCTACTCGTCACAGCACTCAGGCCGCAAACTAAACTGGCTATACAACATGAGTAAAGGGGAGCTGGTTACCAACTGCTTCAAGAACAGGTATTAATACCATGATTATTTTACCCAACTTACAAAAAAAAAACTAGTTGTATGTTCCTTCCTTCGGAGTCGCTGGACGTGCGGGGTGTGGGCCATAAGACGTCCATTGAGTACGGCGGCGACTCCGAGGAGGACGGCGGCGGGGTTGTGACCCCCGTCCCCGTGAGCACCGTGACAGGTTCCCGGGGGGCTACAATGCGCCCCCCGGCGGCTGGCTCAACGGCAAGGCACTGAGGGGCCCCTGGTGCAGATCCCACCACAGAGCCCTCTCCCTCTCACATACCCCGGTCCTCCAGCTCCCGGGGACCTTTTGAAGATTTCCCCCGCGAAAAAAAAAGTGGTAGGTTCCTTGTGCAAGGAACCGTCCAGGTAGGTACCACCGCAGTGTCAGATATTCTGCCGCCAAGCAGCAGTGTGTAAGCATTGCTGTGTTCCGGCGTGAAGGGCACTGTAGCTGGTGAGATTACCGGACACAAAGACTTACTGGCGAACCTACAAACGTCAATTATAGTTAATTGTGATTAAGTCATATTTTGTGAATTAATTATTTCGACTTTCGAAGCCAGATAATACTTAATACGCGAATAGTGAGTAAATATATCAATGATCTTGTAATTAATACTAAAAAAGAATCATTTACTAAAAAAGAATTCTTTTTTTTAATCTATTTATTTCGAATCTCCGAGTCTCCTCGGAGATTCGAAATAAATAGATTAAAAAAAAGGTCTTAAATGCAATTTAAGTTAATTGATGTCTGTGAGTGCGGCAGTTAATATCTAATGTCTTAAGGGTCGGCAACGCGCTAGTGATTCTTCTTGTCTTTGCTAGCGTCTATTGGCCGCGGTCACTGCTTACCATCAGGCGGGCCGCATGATTGCCACCTTGGTAGTATAAAAAAAAAATTACCGCGATATATCCGTAAAATTTGTTAAATTTCAAATTCAGCCTATAGTCGCGTAAATATCAAAAATCATTATGATAATCTACCCGTGGGGTTTCCGTTTACGAATAGCACCCTCCCATCTCCTCCCATGGCGTGTCCGATTACCTTCCACCTATACTGCGACCCCCATGTCGCCTGCCAAGCGTGGGGGATTATGGCAACCCCTCCCTTATGAGGGGGAGGCCTTTGTTCAACAGTAGATGTCTGTCGGCTGATAATTATAGTAATCTTGTTCCCAGGTATACTCTGCAAGCGAGCACGTTCCAAATGGCAGTGTTATTGCAGTACAATGAGAACCAAGCATGGACCGTGAGGCAACTCGGACACCACACCGGGCTATCCCGGGATCTGCTTATACAGGTAATATACTGATAATAATATTATAGGACAATATACACAGGGTCATACTATCTCATACTAGGCAGAGCCTGTACTATGGAAACCAGACAACTGATACTTATTTTGTAAATACATACTTATATACGGGGTGTAAGGGACATCGTACCGAAAACCGATACCAGGGATCCAGTACATGATTCTGAACATTCTAGTGTTGAAAGTTTTCATCGGCTCTCATGAATTTCCAAAAAAAATATGCCGCTTTTTTTTAATAAAATTAGGATAACATCATTATTGGTATAATAAAAGCCTAATTTCAATTTAAAAACAATAAATTATTTGTGCAAAATTATCAATCATCAGCAGCCACAAAGTCCACTGCTGAATAAAGGCCCTCTCCCTTAGAGGGGAGGGGTTGCCATAATCTCCACGCTTGGCAGGCGGCTTGATTGAAATTAGCAATGTAATTTGAAAAATAAATATTATATCGCACGTAATCATTACATGCTCAAAAATGTATAAGTTAGTCATTTGTCATTTTCCATATAAATGGTTTCTATATTGTTGTAACGGACAATATGAGAAATATTATAAAACAAGTTTTCGGTACGTAGTCCCTTACACCCTGTATAAATAACAACCAGACACTTGGAATCGAATCCGCAACCTATTGGGTAGCGGCCAGGGTGTCTTAAATACTAGACCAACAGGCCCGCTAACCAAAAGATACCTTAAGTGTTAAGCCGGGTCCGCTTCGCCATTTTTCAAACGGAACATTGTTCAGTGAACATTGAATATTGAACATTTCCCGTCCGCTGCGATTTGTTCAGTGATAAATGTTTTTTAATCAAAACCACCCGAGTTCATGCGACTTTTTAAATTTATTTTCATTTTAAGTAGCATCCCAAATCACGGGTCTTTCACTTATCAATGCGATTAATACTCGATTATAGTCTCTGGATTCCACGTCTTAATCAAACCAAAACAATTTCCACGTGCGAAAATATTCCGAGCAAACTTCTTGCTCCGTCAAAATCGAACATAAAATGAACGATCACCCCTCCCCACACCTCCCGCAGGCAAACGCGGGGGATGTTTTCCACAAGCTCCGGCAAAATGTTCGAGAGGTTTTGTTCGACAAACAGTCAAGCCACGCCCCTTATCTAATGTTTTCGAACAATTTTCTGTTCAAAACATGGCGTAGCGGACCCGACTTTATAGTTACAGGAAAACGTTCCTAGGAGACCATCCATAACTTTTTGAGATATCCTGAACTACATTCACAGATTTTGAAAAATTTGTTGTCAGCTAAAAAAAAATGCAAAAATAGCAAAAAACATATTTTTTACGTCAATCGATCCTAATACATAAACGATATCTAAGGGAAGGGATCAAAATCATTTTTAAGGTATGAATACTAGAAGTGATAATAATACCAGCCCCTTGTTTATGTCCCACTGTTGGCCACGGGCCCCCCTCAAGATGAAGGGGCTTAGGCCATAGTCCACCACGTTTGGTAAGTGCGGGTTGGCGGATTTCACACGTCATTCGAAAGCTACTTTTTCAGACATGCACGTTTTCACACGATGTTTTCCTTCACGGAATGTTAGTAACAATCGCACATGATTAATTAAAAAAATCAGGGGGGGGGCGATTCTCGCTTACTTCGAATCGACTTCGATTTCGAATTCGAATCTGTAATTCGAAGAATATCTCTACTATAAAAAAATTATAAGAAATCTCGTAACTCGAAGTGATCTCGAGTCTTGTATTCTGGGCAACAATTGAATTAAACTTCGAACTAATATCTAATCGAAGGAGAAAAAGTTGCCATTATGAAACATAAACGTTGCGCAAGTCATTCCGTTCAAGAAGTTGAGACGGGTTTTTTTTACTATTTATAAGCTAGTGCTTGACTGCAGTCCCGCCTGATGGAAAGCGGCGACGCAATCGAGGATGGCAAAACACACTAGCTTATTAAAAGCCTATTCACTCTAGTCTTGAAGACACCCAATTTTTTTTTTACCGGATGAGATGTTTTTAGTAGTAAAACATATCTTTAAAGTTGTTCACGTCTATAAAACGGTAGAACAACATTTTGTACCATTTTTAACATAATTAATCACAAATTAGTGAGTACTAAATAGAAGAAGAAGAAGAAGAAATATGTTTGTATTTAAAACATATAAATGTGGTGACATATCACCAGGAGGGGAGGGGAGGGGGGGAGGCGGGAGGGGTTAAAAAGTTGCTAAAAAAACATCACGTGATTAATGGACGACCCCTTGGCTGTCGATCGTAGTATCTCTTAATTAATAGCCTGTGTTGTTGATTTTTTGTTTGGTAATGAATTAAGTTATAATAAAGTGCGAGGTCTTCGTAAAGTGTAGTTATACTTTGATAAACTATCCAATAATGTTATATTGGATAAAATTATCTGGGAATACGGTACTTATCTTAAAAATATAATCATTAAGGTTTAACATTTGTTGTGACTCGAATTCGAGATGAAGATTCGAATGGTCTTGACCAGTCGAAGCAGTTCGAGCGGCTAGCGTTCGAAATATGTTGGGCTCGACATGTCGAGAATACAATTACGTGATTTTTAGTCGCCAATAGTTCGAATTCGTGATTGATTCGAAAGTACGAGAATCGCCTCCCAGAGGTGCGAGCCGGGGTTCGAAACTGCGCATTTTGTTTCCAAGGCAAGCTCTCGCCCACTGAGCTGTTACCGCTTAGAAGTGTTAGAAATCGCCAAAAACTGTTCCCATACATTTCGTACGGAAAATGATTAATCGTCTAATAGTTTATACTTATTCGATACAAATATCTTCAGGACTTTTTTATGTTTGCACTAAGAAAATTCTAGATTGTTCTTACTGAAAGATATCTACGGGCTGGCGTGTTGCTTGCCATCAGACAGGCTACCTTCTCTTCCAAATTGCATTAAGATTCAGGCTCTATTCATGGCGTGATTATTTTTGTGTAGGTACTGCAAATATTGCTGAAGGCGAAGCTATTGGTATGCCAGGACGACGAGTCGGACCTCAGTGAATCCTCACTGGTTGAGCTTTACTTAGGATATAAGAAGTAAGTATTCAATTATATACGTATATTTAGGGTTACAACAGAGAGAGAGATGGAGAGGGAGGGGAGTGAAAGAGAGAGAGAGTGCGGGGGAGAGAGAGTAAGAGAGAGAGAGAGGGAGGGAAGAGTAAGAGAGAGAGGGGAGAGGGGCGAGAGGGGGAGAGAGGGAGATATATTGAGGGAGAGGGAGGGGATTGAGAGGGGGTGGGGGGAGGTAGAATGAGAGATAAAGAGGGGTACAAACTAATCACCCGATTGTCTTACTGCCGCACTCACAAACGACACTTAACTTTAATTCCAATTAAGTAATTTTTTGTAATCTCTTTATTTTGACTTTTAGAGTCTCTTATGATTATTTTTGACTAATTATTACGAGATTATTGATATATCTACTTACTCTGAACGTAATTAAGTATTAATTGGCTTCGAGTGTCGAAATAAAACAATTTCAAAAAAAGACTTAATGACAATTAACTATAATTGACGTTTGTAGGTTCGGCAGTTAGAGATGATCTATGTGTTTCCCGCCTTGGGGTTCGCAGTATAAGTGATAGCTAATCCAGTAGAAAGACTCTTAAGAATAATAATAATTTATTTGTTAGAACATTGTGTACATGCCAGTTATGCCAGTCTCTTTGTGTTCGCTTAGTTTCCTCTTACGGACATTCAATAGGAGGAGATGGGAGGGCGCTGTTCTTACCGCTGTTATTTAATCATACATACATAAAATCACGCCTTTTTCCCGTAGGGGTAGGCAGAGCCCAAGGGCCGCTTTTCGCCTCCGTGAGAAACGAGACGTGATGGGTGGCGAACCACATTGCCGCCATTTTGGTTAATTAAATTATTTATATGATTGACCATTGCGTTCTCACGAATAAGGAGGGAAAGGGAAGGATAGGTGTTGTGAAAAGGAAGATTGGCAACTTAGAGTGGGAAATAGGAAAAGTAGGATAATTATTGTAGGATGTTATTTAATCATGCTGCGACATTTTTTTAGTTCGACTTTGACCATTTTACACCTTGACATTAATCGACTAAATCATCTTTTTATTATTATGTTAATGTAATAAACTTCTCTTGTATCACAGTAAGAAGCTACGAGTGAACATCAACATCCCGCTGAAGACTGAGTTGAAGGTCGAACAGGAGGCGACTCACAAACATATAGAGGAGGACAGGAAGATGCTGATACAGGTCTGTTACTCGTCCTACCTAACCGCCATTCCAAAAATCTTGTCATCTTACGAATCCGCCATTGTGAAATTTTCTCAGAATGCCATCTTATTTACCCCGCCAGTCTGAAAATATGGCATTTTGCGAAACCGCCATTGTGAAATTTTACTATGGAAAACCGCCATTCTGTGAACGTAGCTTGGTGAGCTCGGTATTTCTATGATTGCCATCTCACGCCAGCCCGAAAATTTTATTTACTATGGATAACCGCCATTCTGTGATTGTAATTAATTGAGCTCAATTTTCCAAAAATGCCATCTTAGATATTCAAACGGGCATGGCGGGAACGTGTCATTTTCCGGACCCGACACTGTAAAATCTTATGGAAAACTGCCATTATGTAAATGTAATTTAGTGAGCCCAGTATTCTAAGTAAGCCATTTGCACTCGCCAGTCCGAAAATCTGTCATTTTGAGAACACGCTGCAGTGAAAGGCTAATTTTGCGAACTCGCCATTCTGCGAATGTGATTTAGTGAACCCGACGTTATGAGAAGGTCATATTACGTACCCACCATTCCGAAAAAACATTTTCCTAACCTGGCAGATTTGTGAAAGCAATGAAAGAATGTGATTTAGAGAATTCGACATTCTGAGAATGTCTTCTCCATTCCAAAAATTTAACATTTTACGGACCCATTACTGTGAAATATTATTATGGAAAACCGCCATTCTGGGAGTTTAATTTAGTAAGCTCATCGATATACTATACCAACTAGATTGGCTGTCACGGCCCGAAAAGTGGTCACGAAAATAGCGCCACGGTGACGGTTGTGTCGCTATTTCAAATTAGTACGAGCCGACCACAGCTAGCGTAAGGACGTATCGAAATGCCTTATTGCGCGTTTAAAAACTCTCCAAATACATATCGGAATACTAAAATTGCAGATGGAGAAAGTTTTTTCATTTAGTATTTTTATTACTAGTAGTTTAATTAATAAATTTAAGTAAGATATAATTATAATACGAAATAACAATTATTTATTTGATATTTTCTCCGCTCGTAGTTGGCAACTGACATGCAACAGGATTACAAAAATAATTTTGCCGATAGGAGTGTCGCCACTGTCTATACGAAACTGTCAAACTACACGTCATTACGTATTATATAATCGTGACCACATTTTCGATGTCATTTTGTTCGTGACTGCTTATCTTGTTTATAGTATATCGATGAGAGAGATGAAAAGAAAAAAAAAAAAAAAAAGTGAAAAAATGACAAGCCCGCTGAGTTTCTTGCCGGATCTTCTCAGTTGAGGTCGCGTTGTGATCCGGTGGTAGCCTTTAAAAAAAAAAATGACTGTTCAAAAGTGCTAGCGTTAAGCCTATTTGAAATAAAAATTTTGATTTTTGAGTGAGCTCAATATTCAATATTATACCTTTATAACTGCCGCCATTCCAAGAGAGAGCGCCATTCTATATATGTCATCCCCATTCCAAAAATCTGTTATTCTGCGTCCCCGCCATTCTTAGAACATGTTATTTTGCCCATCTGTACGTGTACGTGTGTGAATATTTCCGAATCTGATATATGTGATTGATTTTCGTCTCCAGGCTGCGATAGTGAGGATAATGAAGACACGAAAGACTCTGAAGCACCAACATCTGGTGGTTGAAGTCCTCAACCAGCTATCCTCACGGTTTAAACCACGAGTTCCCGTTATTAAGGTATGATATTATTTTTAGGAGAAAATCAAATCTTTGCATAACAATTGTAGCAAGTGAGTATGCGGTTCGCCTGATGGTAAGCAGTTTTTACGCAGCCAGGGTGTATAACCACTAGACCAACAGGTCCGTCAAAATATAACAGAATTGGCCAGGAAGATATTATTGAAGTGAAACTTCTTATGCTACTTCCAAAAATGTTATCACATAACGCGTTAAGCGTTAAATGAGTCACCTTAACGCGTTATCGCTTAACGCGTTAAGTGATAGGTGTTAAACGATAGGCGTAAATTTGTTAAGGTTATGAAAGCGCTCATGTGACGCCGTTACTGAGTGAGTGGGTGAGTGGGTGAGTGGTAGGTGAGTGGGTGAGTGGTAGGTGAGTGGGTGAGTGGTAGGTGAGTGGGTGAGTGGTAGGTGAGTGGTAGGTGAGTGGTAGGTGAGTGGGTGAGTGGTAGGTGAGTGGGTGAGTGGTAGGTGAGTGGGTGAGTGGTAGGCGAGTGGTAGGCGAGTGGCAGGCGAGTGGCAGGCGAGTGGCAGGCGAGTGGCAGGCGAGTGGCAGGCGAGTGGCAGGTGAGTGGCAGGTGAGTGGCAGGTGAGTGGGTGAGTGGTAGGTGAGTGGGTGAGTGGTAGGCGAGTGGTAGGCGAGTGGTAGGCGAGTGGTAGGCGAGTGGTAGGCGAGTGGTAGGCGAGTGGTAGGCGAGTGGTAGGCTAGTGGTAGGTGAGTGGTAGGTGAGTGGCAGGTGAGTGGTAGGTGAGTGGCAGGTGAGTGGCAGGTGAGTGGTAGGTGAGTGGTAGGTGAGAGTTGGGTTCGGTTGGGTCCGGTTGGGTTCGGTTCGGTTCGGTTCGGTTCAGTTCAGTTCAGTTGAGTGTGTGTATGTGTGTCTGTGTGTGTGTGTGTGTGTGTGTGTGAGTGAGTATGTGAGGGACCGGCCGACCGATCGACTGAGCGAGAATGAAGTTTCACTTCTTCCGCGCGGAGGGACTCCACGCACGCACATTTTTTATTATATCGCATACTTTCGGGTTTGCACTTATGTCGGACGCGCCGAGTACATACCTGCGTTATCTATCTCTATTTATATCTGTAATCAGAAGGGCATTGTAGTGTATTAATGTTTGTTTGTTTTGTGTAGAAATGCATCGACATACTTATCGAGAAGGAGTATCTGGAGCGTACGGAAGGCGAGAAGGACACCTACAGCTATCTAGCGTGATTGCGTGCAACACACATGTAATAAATGATATATAAACAATATTATGTATACGATGTGTTTTATTTGTTGTTCTATGACCGAAATCGACCTCTAGTAGCAGTAGTCCGGTTGTTAGTCCGGTTGACCGGACTAGTGCAACTTTTCAGTAGCAGTAGTCCGGTTGTTAGTCCGGTTGACCGGACTAGTGCAACTTTTCAGTAGCAGTAGTTCGGTTGAAATATATCACCGGACTACTGATACTGTTTAGTAGCAACAGTTCGGTTTGTAATATTAAGAACAAAATTGTACAATACACTTTGTTACATAATTGTTATTTTGAAATGAACACACAGGAGGTGCATAATCTTGTGGCTGGTCTTGTGTGAGCATATGAATGTGGTTTAGAGCTAACCTGTTTATAGAAGAAGTAGGCCTCCCCCTTATAAGGGAGGGATTGCCATAATCCCCACGCTTGGCAGGCGACTTGGTGATCGCAGTATAGGTGGTAGGTAATCGAATAAAAAGACACTGCTGCCCGTCTTCTAGTTTTCTCTTACTGCCGCACTCACAAACCCCAATTAAGTTTAATTCTAGTTGTCACTTTTTAAAGTCAATTTATTTCGACTGTCGGAGTCATTTATGATTAATTTCGAGTATTGAACACGAACTGTTATATCTACTCACTATCAGCGTATTAAGCGATTATTCCCATTCGTCACCACTGGCGACAAATGGGAATTTTTTTCCCGTTTGTTACCAGTGGGAACGTTGCCAGTGGTGACGACTGGGAATAATCGCTTAAGTAATAATGGGGAGCAAGTGTCGAAATAATCTGATTTCATAAAATGAATTAATCATCATTAACTTTAATTCGACGGGCCCGTTGGTCTAGTGTTGACGTATCAGTTGTCTAGTTTCCATAGTACAGGCTCTGCCTAGTTTGCGTTCAGATGGCCGTGTGTGATTTTCCCAAGATATTATTATTTAATTAACGTTTGTAGGTTCGGCAATAACCATCTAATTATTATCTAATGTTAGTCGTAATCGTTAAAGAGCTTACAGTATCTCGACGTCTTGCAGTGGAATACTTGGTTTTGGACTTTGATTATATATACGTCTAGATAGCGTGTTCGATGTTCAAACACTTGACAATATCAAGTACACCAAAACATCAAATTGGTATACTTGGTTGTTTAGTATCACTTGAACTGTACCGATGGGTTGTGCTCGCAAAAAAAAAACATTATGCCGAATTGTGTAATCAAATCGTGAAAACATTAACTAAGTAAAATTAATAAAGATCTTAACTTAATTTTCCATTCATATGTCGTAAGATTCTGTGAAGGATTCGAGGAAAAACTCGATTGTTTTTTACGACAATTTGTACATTGTCCGACTAGACTGGTGTTGCTAGGTAATAATGGGGGAATATATCTTAAGTCTGGGGTAATTTTTCTTTTAACAAAAATGAATTCAATGAAACGTAATACGGTAGATAGTGACTAAAACATTAAATAAATCAATTAAAATAATTTATATTTTTTTTATAAATTAAGGCAAATAAGACGTCCACCTGATGGTAAGGGACACGCCATTTAATTTAATTTAGTTTAATTTCAATTTCCATTTCATTTCATTTTATTTTATTTTATTATTACACATTTACACAGTACATATCAATATATAGCCCACAACGCTATCGCTATTTATGGGAAAAATATTTATAACTGGAGATCCCCAAACACACACACAACCACAGATGACGCGAGTGTACAACGAGGCCTGCACGCACACACGAATTATGAGGTTGTTATGCTTATTAACGTAACGTTACAAGACTATTAGGTATCTAGACGTATATATAATCAAAGGTTTTGGATATAATTATATATACTTATCACATAATCCCATGTCCTACCAGCACCCAGTCAGCCAGATCTAATTTGGATATTTTCTATTAACAATAGCCTCACGAATCATCCTTGGCAGTAATCGCTGTTCTTTAGCTAGGATTTCTGTTTTTTCAAATCTAATATATATCATGGCGGGTGCGATACTGAACATATTCACAGACTGCAGACATTGTATAGTAGATAACATCCGTAAAGCTAGCTTCATTTCAATGTGTAATATTCGCGTAATTAAATATCCTTCGAGCCATCCCTCTCCAGTGCAAGTTTTACATCTTTAATAGGTATATTGTGATCATCGATATACTATACCAACAAGATTAGCTGTCACGAACAAAATGATATCGAAAATGTGGTCGCGGTTACATATACCTACACAACTATACACGTACACGCAAAACAATAATATGTTCATATAAAAAGATGACTTACATACTATAAAATAAGGTTCAATAATAATTGCAGACAATTGAGCGACAGCCGTCTCCGTAGCTCTTATTTTCTTATTTTCGTGACCACTTTTCGGGTCGTGACAGCAAATCTGGTATAGTATATCGATGATTGTGATAGATAAACTACTCAGTATCTACAGTGAGTTGGTAAATAATAGGTACACTACTCAGTATAGTACTATCGTTACGTGCAAGCACACGTAGAACATTTCATTAGGTACCTACTATTTATATTGTTTAAAAATGTTGAAAAATCCGAACTACGTTTACGGACCGCAAACTCTGTCGGTGCCTGCAAAATTAAATTTCGGTGATTTCATGCTGAAGAAAATATTGGAACATGGAGACAAGATAGCTATGGTAAGTTATTTTCATCCGCTACGGAATCGAGATAGGTGCATAATTAACTAAAGTAGGTTATACCTACCTATGATAACAGTTAGTCGGTCTGTCTGTTTAGTCCGTGGTACCACCACCAGTAGTAGGTAGGTACCACATCACACCACGAAATATACATTCGTGCATCACACACACACATTTGACATCTGTCAATTTCATTGTTCCGTCTGTTTCTCTTGTCATTATTACAATAAATATGTGTATTGTGCAGTTCTAAGTTCGAAAAAAATAATAATTTTATGCCCGCTGTTACAAGGTCACGTTTTCACATTTTGATGAATTCTCCAAATATGTGATCTATTAAATTGGCACTACATTAGTGGTACCTACTACTGGTGGTACCACGGATTAAACCGACAGACCGACAAACTACACGTATGGACAGCTATCACCTAAGTTCGTCCGTGATTATGAATGCTGTAAAGTATTCAAAACATCGGGATAGTAAATTCAAAAAAAAAAAAAAAAAATATCGCGATATAATCCGTTAGTTTCATTTCAATGATAAAATTTGCTTTAAATCCACATCGTTTAAGAGGTATTACACCACAAACAAACAGAAAATCTGTATTATTAACCGTTTATTAATTGTTAAGTAAGTATGTGTTTACGAAAAAAGTACGGTAGGTCTTATCACATCGCTGTGCGTATCTATTATTATAATGATAACGTTTAATTACCTACTATTATGTCATGTTATCGGATACTTATATTTAGATAACTTTGCATTGAGCAACTGTTCAAGGATATTCCTTGTATAAGGAATATCCTTGAATAGTTGCGACACTTCTATTGGCAAAAATAATTTTGTCACTCTGTGGCTTGAAAAGAAATAGCGACACAACAAGCGCTATTTCTTTATGCCACTTTTCGGACCGTAACACCTAATCTAGTTTAAATAATTATATCGATGGATACTTATCATAAAACAAGTGTAAACTTGTTATAAAAAAAAAACTACTTCGACTCCGGACTGACTTAAAATGATTTTCCTGCTCCCATCATCAACCGGTCTACTTAGTACGGATAATGATATTCTTTACAAGCTCGATCAAACTGTCAGTTTTCTCCCGTACGTCTTACTAGTTAGGGTTCCATAGGTACCTAAAAGGTAAAAAGGAACCCTTATGGTGAGACTTCCTCTGTCAGTCTGTCACACCTACCATTGACGCTATCGATTAGAAACTTGGAATAGTTTTAGATCTGACTTTCCAAACTCATCGTAAATAAAAAAAAATATATTTTTTAAACGTTTGGATCGATTTTCTTTAAACGTTTGCTAACCATCTCGATTAAAGCAGCTAAACAGACAGATATAAGCGTCAAACCACAGATATAGATTTACATAGTTATGGCAAATGCATGTACTTCGCGTGTCCGAACCCCGACCAAGCGTCAAGGTTGGTCGCCGCTAACTTACAGTCCGCGCGCGTCTGTTATTGCAGCCTTGCAGCCAGTGGGCCGTTTTTTTTTTTTTCAATCAAACCCCAGTGTGCCGTAAAAACTAAGAAAATCGTGTCCGTTTCGACTGCTCGGCCACAGTGTCGTAGAAAAAATAAAAAAATGTGCGTGCGTGCAGTCCCTCCGCGTGGAAGAAGTGAAACTTCATTCTCGCTCAGTCGATCGGTCGTTCGGTCGGTCCCTCACTCACTCACTCATTCACTCACTCACTCACTCACACACACACACACTCAACTCAACTCAACTCACCCCAACTCACCCCAACTCACCCAACTCACCCAATTCACCCCAACTCACCCCAACTCACCCAACTCACCCCAACTCACCCACCTCACCCCAACTCACCCCAACTCACCCCAACTCACCCCAACTCACCCAACTCACCCCATAGGTGTTAAACGATAGGCGATAGGCGTAAATTTGTTAAGGTTATGAAAGCGCTCATGTGACGCCGTCACTGAGTGAGTGGGTGAGTGGATAGTGAGTGGATAGTGAGTGGATAGTGAGTGGATAGTGAGTGGATAGTGAGTGGATAGTGAGTGGATAGTGAGTGGATAGTGAGTGGATAGTGAGTGGATAGTGAGTGGATAGTGAGTGGATAGTGAGTGGATAGTGAGTGGATAGTGAGTGGATAGTGAGTGGATAGTGAGTGGATAGTGAGTGGATAGTGAGTGGATAGTGAGTGGATAGTGAGTGGATAGTGAGTGGATAGTGAGTGGATAGTGAGTGGATAGTGAGTGGATAGTGAGTGGATAGTGAGTGGATAGTGAGTGGATAGTGAGTGGATAGTGAGTGGATAGTGAGTGGATAGTGAGTGGATAGTGAGTGGATAGTGAGTGGATAGTGAGTGGATAGTGAGTGGATAGTGAGTGGATAGTGAGTGGATAGTGAGTGGATAGTGAGTGGATAGTGAGTGGATAGTGAGTGGATAGTGAGTGGATAGTGAGTGGATAGTGAGTGGATAGTGAGTGGATAGTGAGTGGATAGTGAGTGGATTGTGAGTGGATAG
Source organism: Furcula furcula (assembly GCA_911728495.1). Lineage (NCBI taxonomy): Eukaryota > Metazoa > Arthropoda > Insecta > Lepidoptera > Notodontidae > Furcula > Furcula furcula. The sequence continues at coordinate 7,213,139 of OU452269.1, forward strand.
TGAGTGGATAGTGAGTGGATAGTGAGTGGATAGTGAGTGAGTGACCGCCGACTCCGCCGACTCCGTTGATTCCGTTGACTTTGTTGACTTCGTTGACTTCGTTGACTTTGTTGACTTTGTTGACTTCGTTGACTTCGTTGACTTCGTTGCGCGGGGAGGTGGAATAGAAAGAGACAGAGCGAGAATGAAGTTTCACTTCTTCCGCGCGGAGGGACTCCACGCACGCACATTTTTTTTAAGATAATCCACACACGGTCATACGATCCCAACTAGGCAGAGCCTGTACTATGTAAACCAGACCACTGATGCTAATACGTATATATTTATTTGTTTGTAAATACATACATAAATAGATAAATAACACCCAGACACTTGGTGGGAATCGAACCCACGACCCATCAGGCCCGTATTTGTTTCAAAGATAAATGGATCTACAGATGAGCGGCTAAATTATTCAGAAATACTGCAAGAATCAATGAACTTCGCTGTCTCCCTCACTCGTATGGGTGTTAAAAAAGGAGAGACGATAGCTACGCTAACGGAAAACCGATTGGAGTTTTGGGGTGCTGTGATTGGCGCAGCCTGCGCAGGAGCTGTGATCACCACAATCAGCACTGGGTATGTTGAAGGTAAGTTTGACAGGCAAGTTTGACCCGGGCAGGCGATCCAATAGCTCACGGATTCGATGCCCATAATAAAGTCTGCATAAAAGTAATCATGTACTGTCCCGGTCACAATCGCTTGACCACTTTTCAGACTAAATTGTCTAAACGACGTTAAACGCGTTTCCTTTAGAAATAAGCCGTGCATTTGTAGGGTAGTTCTTCAGAGACTAAATTTTTGATGTCTGTGGGTATATTTCTGTAACCAACGAACAAAACAGCATGTAATTTTTATTTGTACAGATTTGCTTTATACGTAACTGGGACAAATTATATTTTTGAAATAATTGCTGTCTAAGAATAAAATAAAAATATTTGAATGCTGTTCTTCTGATTCATATAGAGTGTCCGTTTGCCATTTTCCGGAACAAAATGAAATGAAATATTAATTATAATTTAATCGAAAGGTAAGGTAATGAATTGTCCTCTTACAAAAAAAATGTGTATTGGTTATAACTACGTTAGTTTGTTTATAAAAAAATAAATAAGAAGTGTCCGGCGTATAATACTGATTAATATGGCTATGCTGCCCTTGGTCGTACCTGGTCAGGTAATAATAATGAGGGTCTGGCTTCCCGCGCGGGGGGAAGCCAGTCGTGCAAAGGATGAGCTGGAAGGCGAATTTGCGGCTGGTTGGCTTAAATTCCGGTGTTACGAAGCTTAACATCTGATTTATCTGTGCTTGGTTCCGGTGTCATTGTGATTACAATGCCTACTTTATAAAATTAATTTTATTGTTTTAAAACTTTAATCTGAGTTTCGAGGAATGCTTTTGGGTTATATATTCCTGTAGAAAAATGCAATTTACTCAAGTATGTATATATAATGAGTTATGCATGATTTTAGGCATAATAGTGACTCATCTGTGCCTGATTCATACGGATAATACCCCATATAAATTTTAAAATAAATTCGTTTTTGCCCAGCCAGCACGAAAGGAGCGCTTATGTTGCCTAATTCTCCTTGTCCAATTTTTGATCGTGGATAAGTCAGTAATTCTAGTCTTATTTATTAAGAATATATATAAATTTATTTACCCATAAACATTGGAATTATTCAAAAATCACAAGAGTATACTTATTCTACATAATAATACTTTATATACGTCTTAGTCTTAGTTGAGAACATTTTTTTAACTCGTAGTGTCACACTGCTGGGAAAAGGTCTCCCCATACACTTAGTTAAGTATTAATAATTATTATATATTGTTACGTGCGGGTGGGTATTAAAATGCCGATTAACGTAAAAGAAGATTTTATACCACGTACACTCACACTGTATACACTATACACGCAGTATACACACAAGGCACAGTAGTCCGAGTCGCACAGTACTTCTCAGTAGTCCAAAGTCTTCGCAAGGGTCGCTGGTACAATTATCTTCGATCGCTTCCTTAAGATGTTTCCGCTGTCGCTTGTAAACACAATCTGTCTGGGCGCCTCTATGCGTCGGCTTATATACCTAAATTAACAGAGGGGTGGAAGTCTCTCGAATGTACTCGTAACCTATTCTATCGTTTTCGCGAGATACAATAGCGGCGCGGCCTTCGAGAATAAACTAACAATAGGCGGGGTCAGTGAACCAAGAGCGAGCGAGCGGTAGGTACATACATAAGTACTTGCGAATTGGAGGGAACAACTTTCTATTGAGAATTCGAGATCTTTCTACACGGATCGATAGTAGACCTATAGACTAAAATGCATTTTGAGATTATTGCAATTAAGTAATAATTAACGGAGTAATTAACACTTTTATCTCCCGGTCGTAACACTACTCCCCTCTTAGTTATGCTCGTCCCGAGCATCATTAGCTCCATGTTAACGTGCTAATCTGTCCAGGTGAACTATCTTAGATTTGCCTCGGGATCCCTTCTTGATGCGGTAGGTGACGTCGTTGATCCTTCTAATAACACTCCTTTACACCACACTAACGTCCCTTGATCGAAGCCGTTGGTATTGGCGTTCCAATCGTCGCTGGTCTTCATCCTTTCCCTGGTCACCAGGCTATTTTCCCGTGCCCTGTTGTGCACTCCATCTGGCACAACATTTTGCGACTTAAGTGTTCCTTTACTTCCGGTTTGTGATCTATTTGCGGCACACGCCAAACATTCACGGCACCAGTCTTTGACATCTTTACGGCATCGTAGCCAGTAAAACCGCTGTCTCACTTTCACCAGGGTTTTCTTGACTCCAAGATGCTTACCAGATACACCATCGTGAACGTGCCCTAAAAGAGTAGGCACCATAACTCGTGGTATCACCACTTGCATGACTATTTCTTTTCTTTTGCATTGCATTTCTCTCCCATTTCCTGTACAGCAAATGGTCTTCTAAGACTAAGCTGTCCCACTGAGCCCAATAACTTTTAGTAGTCGCGCTATAAGCAGACACATCCTTCCATTGGGGTTTGTTTCCACTTTCCTTCCAGCGCAGTATAGGTCCAAGGTCGTCATCTTCTTCTTGGGCCTTCCTCATATTGGGTCCAGTCCACTCGTAGTCTAAGCCATGCGTCCTTATCACCCTGACTTCTTCTCGGACTTCATTCTTAGAACAGTGCTTGCTGGCACAAGGCCATCGCATCACATCTTCCACGTTGCTATGTCCATTCCCGTTGTGATGCTCCGTTACATGGTAGACATTTTGCGGTTGCTCTTGCCATCGTACTACTCGATAGTCATCCCCTTGGGGTTCAGCATATAAGGCACTATTCTTTTTCCGGTTCGGGCACTCTAGCTGTATATGTCCCCTTTTCCCGCAGGTATAACACAGGGGCCCGAAACACGGACGTCGCGAGATACCGAGTCGACGGACGGCTACAACCTCACTTACCCTATGTGCCCGCGTATCTTGCTTCACAGGTTCGACCTGTATCCCAATACTTGAAACACTTTTGGTCTTCTCTACTGGGCAACTCTGCTTTATGTGCCCCCTTGCTCCACAGCCATAGCAACTGGGGACATACCGGGGCCTTGTCTCATCCGGCACCACTTCCTGGATCTTATATAGCCGAGTGTCCCATCGTACAGTTTCCACTTCGAGAGCATGGGCCAGAGCGCTCTTCAAAGTCGAATGATGGCCCAGACGAACAGCAGCTGCAGAAGCATTCGTCGACGGCATACGGGACGTGGAAGTCAGCTTCCGCGTCCCGTATGCCGTCGACGAATGCTTGCAACAGCGTCACTTCAAATGTCGCCGGTGCCGAAGAGTACGCACGACGAACCAGCCTTTCCACTTCAAGCGCCCATTGTTGAAGGCTTTCACCAACCTTCTGTGTACGCTCGCGGAGTTGTGCTCGGTACACGTGTTCTAGGTAACCCTCACCATAACGCGTATCTAATGCTTCTAATAGAGCATCCAACGTCCGATCTTCATGTGACAGGTTTTCCAATATGAGCAGAGCGTCACCTCGTAGAGTAAGCACCAGAGCCATGAAGGATTGGTCATCACTCCATCCATTCCACTTGGCCAGTGTTTCGAACTGGTAGCGAAAGGCTGTCCATGAAGAAGACCCGTCAAAGTGCGGAAGGTCGAGTTTCGCTGCTGATGGTGATGGTGAAGCCACGGTTAGTGGTTGGCGAGTCTCTAGTTTCGCTAACTTTCTCACCGAGTATAGTAATGCCGGCATCAATCTTACCCAGAATGGCCTCTTGGTTGGCCTGGATAGACTCCTGAATTTCGCGGCGGGTAGCCTCCTGGGTAGCCTGGATGTCACGGCGGGTGGCCTCTTGGATAGCCTGGATGTCACGGCGTGTGGCCTCTTGGATAGCTTCTTGGGTAGCCTGGATGTCGCGGCGGGTAGCCTCTTGGTTAGCCTGTATAACCTCCTGGATCTCACGGCGGGAAGCCTCCTGGTTTGTCTGAATAGCCTGAATAGCAGCCATCAGGGTTGTCAGGTTCAGCTCTGTTGAGTTTCCTCCCGATGCGGTACCAGACGAAGTAGCAGTCTCAGGCTGGACCTCCTCCTCTTGACCACGGCGACGTGCAGCATCCATCTCCACTTGTCTCCTTGTTCGCGGAGTACGCGCTTCTTCGTCACGCGGCAGAATCGGCATTCCGCTTCTGACACCAATTGTTACGTGCGGGTGGGTGTTAAAATGCCGATTAACGTAAAAGAAGATTTTATTCCACGTACACTCACACTGTATACACTATACACGCAGTATACACACAAGGCACAGTAGTCCGAGTCGCACAGTACTTCTCAGTAGTCCAAAGTCTTCGCAAGGGTCGCTGGTACAATTCTCTTCGATCGCTTCCTTAAGATGTTTCCGCTGTCGCTTGTAAACACAAAGTGTCTGGGTGCCTCTATGCGTCGGCTTATATACCTAAATTAACAGAGGGAAGGAAGTCTCTCGAATGTACTCGTAAGTAGGTACCTATTCTATCGTTTCCGCGAGATACAATAGGGGCGCGGCCTTGGAGTATAAACTAACAATAAGCGGGGTCAGTGAACCGAGAGCGAGCGAGCGGTAGGTACATACATAAATACTTGCGAATTGGAGGGAACAACTATCTATTGAGAATTCGAGATCTTTCTACACGGATCGATAGTAGACCTATAGACATAGACAAACAGGATTGATGAGTTATAGACAATTATTAGCAGTAGGTAGTTGAAATTTCTGTTGTATTACAATATTCTTTTTCTTTCCCATATAACACAAGAATGATTATACAGGGTGGAATTTTGTAATGCCACCTGAAGGGGAAGTACTCTTAATACTGTAGATAGAAAATTTTACTCAAAGAAAACATTCCCTTATTTTTTAAAATAAAGAAAACTGCATTCGACTATTTTTAAAAATTCGCTTACCGCACCGGCAATCGAACCGACTAAAATCTCTAAAAGTTGCACCCTGTATTTTTATTGCATCGATCGATAGGGTCAATTATAAGGATGAAATCTCTCTAACAAACTTCATAAATTAAATAAAAGGAAAACAATGAAATCTTAAATTATTTTAATTATTTACAAAAAATGGTAAACTATAGGTCTACCAGAATCTCATGGCAAATGGGGAAATAAGAATTTGTTGTGTGCAATACTAGGGAAATTGGATTAAACGGTCTTGATACTGTTTGATTTTTATTTCTCTTTAGTATTAATGAACATGAAGTATATTAGGTATGTGAATGAAAACTGTTGTTATACATCGGGTTCTTAACATAGGAAAAATAAATTAATTTTATATTACTTTATGTGCTAATTTATTATATTATATCATTAAAATCATAAGAATAACTTCACACTTCATTTAGAACTAGAAAACGATTCCAAGAACTCCACTTGCATTTCTTGTTCTTCATCAGATGATGAAGATAAAGAGGTATTTACTATAAATCGCTCTTCCAGCATTTCAATTATTCTATCTTGCTTGATATAATCATTTTCAACTTTCTTTACATGTTCACAACATTTTCGCCATTCCTCTGCACCAATTTGTGAGAAAGCTTCTTCTGTTAATAATTTAATGTTACTTGCAGGCCTATTTACATTTTTATCAGCAACTTTTTGCTTCATTATACCCCAAATCATTTCTATGGGATTCAAAGTGCAATGATAATGTAGGAGTCTTAAAACTTCGTGACCGTGCGATTTTAATCTATCTCATACCTGGGCGCAGACATGTTTTGTTTCACTACTTCAAGAAGTTGACATTTACGCCAAAGATCATCATAATGTACATCGTTTGCACGAAGCCATTCTTTTATATCAGCGATACGATTAGCTTGTGTGGGCGGTTTGTTCATCCTTACGGAATGATAACTAGCATTATCCATAATAATTAGTGAAGGCCTTGTCAGATTTGGAATTAGCTTCTCTGTCACCCATTTTGTAAAATTCTCCTTATTCATATCGTGGTGATAGTCAGCAGTACACTTTATGACCTGTACACCAGAGAACAATTTGGTACAAAGCCATTTTCTCCACCAGCGTTAACAATGATCCACCTCGCTCCAAGTGAAATACTTTTAGATGGACCTGCAATATCTTTGCTTTGCCAGCACTTGTTCACAGAACATGAACCGTGAATTTAAGTCTCATCTAAATAAATCACATCCAATTTATTATGCTCTTCAGCTTCGCGGTTTTCTTTTATAAGCTTCAAAAACTTGAATCTTTGTAGTTTTATGTCATCTCTCTCCATCAAAAAGGTCCTTTTTGATTGGCATTTAACATATTCAAAACCGATCTCCTTAAGGATAAGTCTGTAAAAAAATAGTAAAATATATCATATTACTCAAACGATAGCTTAGTCATTCATCATCATCATCGAGTGACAGTTAGAGCGGTTATTACTTAATATTTTTCTTACCTCAAAGATTCTCTCCCTCCGTTGAAATCAATATCTTGTCGAAGAATTTGTAACAGTTTAATTAGTGTTGGAATTTCCTTCCGAACTGTATAAAATTCATTTACTTTATTTCTAATCAATTCTAAATCGAAACTGTCCAAGTTGATTTTCTTCTTCCCCCCTCTCCTCTTTTTACCAGGCGTGGAAAATACACCATCATTTGATGTGCCCTCACTTACGATTCGCCGTATAGTAGTACTGGAAACCCCTATAAAGAAGCTACAATTATGTAAGAAAAATATAAAATAAACCAAAAGTATCTTAACAACTCAGCCCAACTTACCGGTCAACTCTACGACGCGATTTAAAATCAACGTTTTAGTTTGATTTACGCCTTCTTTTTCCCTTATTTTACGATACACATTGAAAACAATATTTCTCGCTTGAGATCGAAGTGGCTTTTTCGACATTTTCACAAAAAGAAACTAATTGTCTTGAAGATATCACAAAATCTTAGCAGCGGTTGACAAATCACGTACTTTGATTTGACAGGTGACAATTGACATTGCCATATTAAAATCACATTTTTTTATTATTTTTTTATGCCATGTGATTCTGGTAGACCTTTAACTAATTAATTGCTCGAAATGGACTCCATCTTCTTGGTTACACAAATTTATTCTTCTAACGAATTCATTTCTAGTAACCTTTAATAACGTGTTGTGGTGAATGTTATAAATCGTATTCTGAACTTCAACTCTCAGCTCGTTTACATTCTCATAAGATTTAATGTAAATTTGATTTTTTACATATCCCCACAAAAAAAATCTAAAGGGGTGAGATCTGGTGATCTCGCAGGCCATCGATTGTGCCGTTTGTACCAATTGTACAGGCGAACATCAAATTATTTAAAATAACATACATATATACAACACAATAAGCAGAATGATAGGACCGGCCGGCGCTTTCTGCCTCATTCGCATTCATCAGTCACTCATTCATTCAATACCATTCGTCACTTTCAACCGCCATCAATATACGCGGATACAGATCTTGTACAATTATATTAATATCCTTAGAATTTGTGTAGAAATAAATCCTAAATATCATCAAGCACCATCTTTCTATTGAAACCAACCACCTCCACGGATTCAAGCCGCAACACCAATCCAGGTATTAAAATGGTTATTAATGTAGGCAGTAGTGATTCTGCTGTTATGGGCTGGAGCACCATCTTGCTGTAGGATTATTTTGTTTCGCTCTTCCTCGGGGAAACCATTTAAGTCATTTCTTAATAAATCCAGTATTTCTAAATACTTGACAGTGTTTAAGTGACCTTCGTACACATGGACTAACACAACCATATTTATCATAATTCCGCACCAAACGTTGAAAGAAAATCTTACTTGACTGTTAGTTTCGTGAACACGAAGAGGATTCACTCGAGACCAATAGTGGTTATTGCGGCGATTGTACATGCCGTTATTGCTGAAGTTGGTTTCGTCAGACCATACAATGTTACTCAAAAAATTAGGGTTACGGTCAATTTCTCTTAGCATGTCTTGACAAAATTGTAGTCGTCTCTCACAATCAGGATGCAGGATGCAATTTTTGTACCAACCGACCATCGCGATAACATTTAAACTTATACTTTTTCAGCACTTTAAGTACTCGTGTATGGGTTGTTATTACTTCGGCAGCATCTCTGCTTGAAGCCTTCGGAAATGCTTCGAAGTATGTTAAAACATTTAGATCAAAATGGAAGTTGTTCTGCTGAAGAGTTTGCCGTCGCTTTTTGAAACTACCCGTATTCTTTAAATTTTCTACCATTCTTTTCAGTACAAACAGAGTTGGTGCCTGTCGATCGCGATATCTCTCTCCATACCACCGCAGAGCACGAATCACATCTTTGTTATTTAAAAAATAAGCTTGAATTTTACACACATATTTATTTTATTGCACAAATATGAAATGATTTGTAAAAACAATCAAATGTGAATAACAGATGAAAATCCATTCCATTTCAAATGTAATATTCCATATTTAAACTACGACACACACGGAGTTATGTCGCATCTAAGAAAGGAGTCTGCATTACAAACACGTGCAAATTGCAATCGTCTTATCTAAATAGTAATACGTCATTTTAATGGATAAATGACGTCAATGATAATTATTAATTAATAACATAAGTAAACAGATGGATCTTTGAGTAAAAGTACTTTAACTCCATTGAATTAATAATTTAAGATTTCATTGTTTTTCTTTTATTTAATTTATGAAGTTTGTTAGAGATATTTCATCCTTATAATTGACCCTAACGATCGATGCAATAAAAGTACAGGGTGCAACTTTTAGAGATTTTAGTCGGTTCGATTACCGGGTGCGGCAAGTGAATTTAAAAAAATCTTCGAATGCAGTTTTCTTTCTTTAAAAAAATAAAGGTTTGTTTTCTTTGAGTAAAATTTTCTATCTACAGTATTAAGAGTACTTTCCCTTCAGGTGGCATTACAAAATTCCACCCTGTATACTGGAGTTTCAAAAATATTTTGTTTTGAATTCAGTTGTTGAAGCAATAACAGCTCAGTGGGCGAGCGCTTGAATTTGAAACAAGATGTGCAGGTTCGAACCTCGGCTTTCACCTCTGATTTCTTTAATTAATCAAGTGCGAATCGTCTTTGTGCGATTGTTACTAGCTTTCGGTCTTGGGAGAAACATCGTGACGAAACCTGTATGTCTGAGGAAGCAAAAAGAAGTGAAGTCCGCCAACCCGCACTTGGCCAGTGTGGTGGACTATGGCCTAAACCCCTTCTTCTCGAGGGGAGTCCCGTGCCCAAAAGTGGAATAAAAACAAGGGCTAGTATTATAATTCCACCCTGGCCGCTGACCAATAGGTCGTGGGTTCGATTCCCGCCAAGTGTCTGGGTGTTTTATCTATATAAGTATGTATTTACAAAAAAAAAGTATATAAGTATTAGTATCAGTTGTCTGGTTTCCATAGTACAGGCTCTGCCTAGTTTGGGATTAGATGACCGTGTGTGGATAGTCCCAGAATATTATTATTATTATTAATTATTTATTTATTGTTGAATTCACCTCCCGTGATATGTTTTTTTTTTATTTGACTTCATTAAATAGATTATAGTTATTATTGTTGTTGTTATATTATGATTAATTTCTTAAAACAGAGCCCATCTTCATAAAATTTTTCTTTTCTGTCTGTTTCTGATTCATCTGTAACGAATTAATAATAATAATAATAACCCCACCGTCGTATCTCTACGTTGCCGACGTGGTGGGGCTTGCGCTTTTCAGTGACCTTTAGGGCTACGCCGGTAGAGCCACTCATGCCGGATAGGTCTAAAGTGAGAAAACTGACTAAAAGGGATACCACACTTTCTGGCGCAGTCCCAAACCAGAGAGTTTCCTTTCCTTCTATTCCTATGATCCAACGTCTACTCCTACATTCCTAATCTTTCTCCATATCCTTTAACCCAATCCATCTGCTTTTCCAATATCCTTTTCCAAGCCAAAGTGGAACAGCGTACGCCGAGGGCTGCATGACTAGGGGAGAGTCTAGTCTTTAGTATGCGAACTCTGGATACCAGGGGATCTCCAGTTTTAATTTACCCTTGCCGTGGTGAACGCAGGGCTCTGCCGCGGTTGACGTCTTAAGTCCCTAGCTTCTCGTGGGAACATTATGTTAACTAGATCTAAAATTAGGAGGCTAAAGGAGACAAATATGTCTCCCGAGAGTGAACTCGTACAAGTTCATTCACCAATTTCATCAACTATCTCACCTCATCATATTTTATCACTATCACCATCCAGCAGTATTTTTCCATCACCTAATTTATCACCTAATTTAGGCTCATCATCATCCTCATCAATCGTGTCTGCAGCTGTTATCCAAGGGGCACTAGCTCAAAATCTTGGATCCACTGTTGGCAAAACGCGTGCGAGAAGAAAGTGGACAAATGAGATGAATATGTTCATATGGCGCACTTACCTCATTATCACCGAGCTAGAAACGAAAACAAGAGGATATTTAGACCCCTTACACACTAGATTCACGGAAGAATATCCAGAAATGAATGCATCGAAACAAAATGTAGGCGATCAACGTAGAGCAATACTAAATAAAAAGTTACTTTCTATAACGTCACTTAGTGAAATACGAAATGAAGTAGCTGATTACCTAAAAAACACACAGCCAGCACCCTTGACATTAGAACAGACAGGAATAAGAATGAGATGGTCGAATGAGATAAATGAGACAATAATACGGATTTACTATGAAATAACAGATTTAGAAACCAACTTGACAGCATACAGAAAGAAACTATATGATAAATTTACTGAAATCTATCCACATTTATCCCATCTCTCTGAGCAACGATTATCAGATCAGAAAAGAGCAATCATTAATAATAAAATGATACCACACGAGCGCATACAACAAATCAGACAAGAAGTAGAATTACAGCTTCATTCATCACAATCTCACATACACCCAAATTCCCAACATAATACTGCAACACTCACCGAATTACACGAACATAACATTGTAAATCAAGATACAAATTGTATAGAAACAAATTTTTATGTAGATAATAGCAACCAAGAATCGCCTGTTATTAATCAACAATCACAATTTATACAGACAGATCTATACAGTAAAATAAGTGAAACATTCGATATGGCATATAGAAAATACATTAATACAGAACCTACACAAAGACCTTATATACCAAAACAACAATTATCAAAGAAATTAACACATATAGTAGACCACATCAACACAAGTATCTTACCTCAATATATACAACTCAATCACAATTTTAGTCACACTCATACACTTATATATTGTGCTGCCTATACTGCAGCGCTCACTAATGGCACCAAGATAAAAGATAATATACAACGACAACAACAAAATACTACCTATGAAAAATATGTGCCACACTGGCAACGAAGATTACAACAAAAAATACAAAATTTAAGGAAAGATATAGGCAGGTTTGTACAGTACACACGGGGTAATAGAAGTAGAAGAATTATTGCACTAGTAAATTATATTAGAAATAAACACAGAATACATTCACATCACGAAGAATCTAACATAACTAACGAACAATTTTTAAATACGCTAAAACAAAAACTCAATGCTGCTGCCAGCCGGTTGAGAAGATATCTAAACTGTACGCGTAGGAAACAGCAAAATATGCAATTTTCAAATAGTGAAAAACAATTCTATAGACAATTTAGCACAGGGACAATTACTAACAAAAATAGTGAAGAGAGAAGAGTACCGACATTAGATTCTTTACATCAGTTCTGGTCTAACATATGGTCTAAACCAACATGTCATAATCAACATGCCGACTGGTTACATTCATCATCACAACACAATACAAACTTAACACACATGCAATTTATAGAAGTACCGATGGATATATTCATACGAGTTGTTCAAAAAATTCATAATTGGAAAACACCAGGAACTGACAATATACACAATTTTTGGTATAAAAAGCTAACTTCAGTTCATGCTACTTTACACGAACATATTAATCAGTTTATTCAAAACCCATCCACGTTGCCACAATTTATTTCTGAAGGAATCACATATATGATACCTAAAGATGTCAATGATCCAGAAAATCCATCTAAATATCGCCCTATTACATGTTTGCAAACCATTTATAAAATAATAACGTCGTGCATAACTGAACTAATTGACCAACATATAGAAAGTAATAAAATACTAGCAGAGGAACAAAAGGGGTGTAGGAAATATAGTCAGGGCTGCAAAGAACAACTTATTATAGATTCTATTGCAATGCAACAAGCGCTTCGGGATAAAAAAGATCTATGTACAATGTACATTGATTACCGGAAAGCATACGACTCGATACCACACAGCTGGCTTTTGTACATTCTTAATCACTACAAGATACACCCTGTGCTCATAAATTTCCTTGAAAATTCTATGAAACAGTGGAGCACTAAACTTAAAATAGGCAACATACAGACAGAGAGTATCCCAATCAGAAGAGGAATCTTCCAAGGGGATTCACTTAGCCCCCTGTGGTTTTGTTTGGCACTAAACCCTCTTTCCTACTTGCTTAACGAAACTAACGCAGGTTTATTTTTAAAACCAGACATAGGCCAGCACACAGATAGAACACTCACACACCTAATGTACATGGATGACATAAAACTCTACAGTAACACAACTCATTCACTTCATCATCTAGCAGACATAACTCATACATTTTCAAATGACATCCGAATGGAATTTGGTGTCGATAAATGTAAAACACTTACAATAATTAATGGAACAATAGAACACAATGATTACACACTAAATGATACTGATAGAATAGAGCCAATGGATCAAAATAGCACTTACAAATATTTAGGATTTCAACAATCACGCCAAATACACCAAAAAGAAACGAAAACAGAAATCATAAAAAAATTTAAATACAGATTAAACCTTATTCTCAAAACACAACTTAACTCACGCAACATAATTAAGGCTATCAATTCATTTGCAATACCCATACTCACCTATTCTTTTGGAGTTATAAAATGGACACAAACTGAATTAAAAAATTTGCAACGTATTATTAACACAACGATGACGACACATCGAAAACATCATCCCAGATCCTGTATACAAAGGCTCACTTTAGGTAGGGAAGAAGGTGGAAGAGGGATAATTGATATTCAAAATTTGCACAATAAACAAATAACATCAATGCGACAATATTTCTTTCGACGAGCACAACAAACTACATTACATAATAAGATAATACACTCAGACAAACACATTACACCTCTTAATCTTTATGATGCAAACACCCAAAGTAACGAAAAGCTTACAACCAAAGAAGATAAAATTCTAGCTTGGACACAAAAATCTCTACATGGTAGACATCATCAGGATATACACCAAGCCCACGTAGACACAAAGGCATCAAACAACTGGCTACAACGAGGAAACCTCTTTCCGGAGACTGAAGCGTTCCTTATAGCCATACAAGATCAAATATTAGACACACGTAATTATCAAAAACATATCATTCATAATCCCAACCTTATAACTGATAAGTGCAGACGTTGTCATGTAAGCTCGGAAACAATTCAGCATATTACCGGGGCTTGCAAAGCCATCGCACAGACCGATTACAAACATCGACATGACCAAGTAGCTGCAATCATCCATCAAGATTTAGCATTCAAACATTCCCTCATCATACAAAAAATACCATATTACAAATATATACCACAAACTATATTAGAATCCACAGATTTCAAATTATACTGGGATCGCACAATCATCACGGACAAAACCATACACTACAATAGACCGGACTTAGTACTTCACGATAAAAATAATAGCATAGTTTTCTTAATAGATATTGCCATACCAAATACACATAATCTTTCATCTACTTACACAGAAAAGATTGCTAAGTACACAGATCTAGCAATAGAAATAAAAACTCAATGGAAAGTGCGTACAGTTAAAACAGTTCCTATAATACTATCATCCACGGGAGTTGTACCACTGACATTACACACAAGCTTAAATATTCTTGACATACATCCCTCCACATACACACTAATACAAAAGGCAGTCATATTGAACACATGCAGACTTGTCCGTAAATTCCTATCCTTGAATTAAGAATCTGAGACACTTGGCTACGGCCCGTGCCTTAGCGAACACCTCTCCTTTCGCGTGGAGAGAGACAGAGAAATCTGGAAACAGCATAATAATAAATACACTTTATTGTACACCAAAAGTTACACGTAAATTTAACAATACGTTGAAGATATCAATGTACAAAGGCGGCCTTATCGCTAAAAAGCAATCTCTTCCAGGCAACCCCACTAGAAAATGAAATTCAAATTCTAATTCATATGGGCACAAAATACTTGAACCTCGATATCTTGAAAACTACTTTATAAAAACGAGTCCCTCATTCAAATATATGTTATTTGGTATATCTATTTTCATATAAACATGTGTTACAGAGCTGAAAGGGAAATTAAATTTTGGCCATATGAATCAGTCGAAGAATAAAATTTCGAAGAACTACCCTGTACTATCCTATATTTCTTGTTTCCTTTAATGTTATAATGTGCACCTACTTAAATTATAAATAAAATAAACAAAAATTAAACTTGTTTCTCCCGCCCGCATGTATTTTGTGTATAAATCCATAAACGCACCGCTCGTCGCCCGAGACATTAGTTAGGTATTTATTTCATTAGGTATTCAGTCTTTTATGTCCAGTAATTTCCCAAGCTACAGTGCCCTTCACACCAATGTTTACAAATTGCTGCTCCATGGTGGCAGTGTATCTGACACTGCAGCACCTGGATGGTACCTGCACAATCACCCTACCATTTAGTTGAAAATCCTGAATATCGCGTCAATAAACTTTTTAAAATTAACTATACTTTGACAAACATTTTTACAGGTGAAATTACACACGTTATGAATATATCTAAACCAAAATACATTATTTGTTCACCAAAATCATACAAAACTCATGAAAAGACCATACAAAGATTTAGCTGCCTGCAACGAATCATAATATTTGGCACAGAAAAGTTTGAAAATGTGATTTATTACAACGACTTGGTTAAGCCCGGGAACGGTATGGTTAAAAATGTGAAGTATGAAGATTTCTGGACAGTGGATGTCGAAGGACAGAGTGACACATTATTCATATTATACTCATCCGGAACAACGGGCCTGCCAAAAGGAGTAATGTTGACACATCTAAACCTAATTACGGTGTGTTCTTTGTAAGTATCCTGGAATTGGTAACTGCTTTGGTAAAATCTAGCCATTTTGAATGTGTGTATGAAATAGCAAGTCACTGCTTTCAACCGATGAGGAGTTCCCTCCTTCATGAGAAAGCTTTAGGGGTTCGTGGAAATAGCCTCCTCCAATGGTGTAATTATATGTTCGCTGAGCGCCGAGAGAAAGCGCAGCACACCTCTCGACACCCCTGAGCGACACACCTGTGTTGCCCTCCATCGTCTTCTGACGGCTGTATAGAGAGCCCATCTAGTGGGTGGCGAGTCACCACTTGCCACAATATAATTAGTGTACCTACTAATTATGGCAAGTGACCCCGGCCTTTTACAATAGCTCAGTGTTTTGTTCACCTAATGCCCACTTATTGAAATCAAGAAATCTTTCCATATACTTACAATAGTCCCTACACCTGCCAGAGTCAACTGCTATTTATATCTTATTTCCAAGAGTTGATTCTGGCAGATGTGTTCCATTTCATTATTTTCTCCTAACAGACCTCTACGTGTTGGATTCGTCCCCACGCAAGCCTAGGGTCCGGCAAAAGTCCGGGTGTAAAAACCCGAGAATTAAAATAACAATATATAACGGAAGACGTCCACTGCTGAACATAGGTCTCCCCCTTCGAACCCCCCACAATGAACGACAACTGGCGTTTACCTGTGACGCGCACAATGTCACCAGTCCACCTAGTGGGAGGCCTGCCTACGCTGCGTCTTCCGGTTCGTGGTCGCCACTCTAGAACATTTCTTCCCCAACGGTTATCGGTTCTTCGAGCGATGTGGCCTGCCCATTGCCACTTCAACTTGCAGATTTTAAGAGCTCTGTCAGTGACCTTGGTTCTTCGGCGAATTTCCTCATTCCGGATTCTGTCGCGCAAAGAAACTCCGAGCATAGCTCTCTCCATAGCTCGTTGTGTGACTGAGCTTATCCAAAAGGCCAACATTTAGGGACCACGTTTCAGTACTATATCTATCTATAATAATAATCTTGGGACAATCCACACTCGGTCATATGCGACGGGCCTGTTGGTCTAGCGCTTAGTCACCCTGCTTCGGAGTCGCTGGACGTTCGGGGTGAGGGCCCTTTGAACGTCCATCGAGTACGGCGGCGACTCCGAGGAGGACGGCGGCGGGGTTGCGACCCCCGTCCCCGTGAGCACCGTGACTGGTTCCCGGGGGGCTACAATGCGCCCCCCGGCGGCGGACTCAAAGGCAAGACACTGAGGGGACCCTGGTGCAGATCCCACCCGAGAGCCCTGGGGTCCCCCCTCTCATGTGCCGATGCGACAGCCGCGGGGGTTTTAGTGAGTAAGAATCCCACATACCCCGGTCGAGCCCCACAGCTCCCGGGGATCTTTGGAAGATTGCACCCGCATCAAAAAAAAAAGCGGTTAGACACCCTGGCCGCTGACCAATAGGTCGTGGATTCGATTCCCACCAAGTGTTTGGGTGTTTTAACTATATAAGTATGTATTTACAAAAAAAAAAGTATATAAGTATTAGTATCAGTTGTCTGGTTACCATAGTACATGCTCAGCCTAGTTTGGGATCAGATGACCGTGTGTGGATTGTCCCAGAATATTATTATATGTCTTTAATGTTTACAGGCCTCCAGTATATGACCCTGAGGGAATATGTCTCACCATTAGTCCGTGGTACCATGTCATGGGGCTCATAGGTCTATTAATGTCGCTGTATTTAGGTAGACCAAGTGTCTATATTCCCAAATTTGAAGTGAACCTTTATTTGAAGACAATTGAAAAATATAAGGTACGTGTATATTTTTTTTTATTCTACCTAGCGACAAGACAAGCAGATACGCCAGCCTATAGACAGCTGCATCGAGGTGCCGTTTGTCTTGTGATATTAGATATTAAGTCTCTTGTGTCCGGTAATTTCACCAGCTACAGTGCCCTTTACACCGGAACGCAGCAATGTTTACATAGCGCTGCGTGGTGCCAGAATATTTGACACTGCAGTAGTACCTACCTGGGTGTTATCTTTATCTATACATATAAAATTACTTGCCCGGACTGACTGACTGATTCATCAAGGCACAGGCCAAACCGCCTGGACCTACCAGCGGTTTGGCCTGTGCGTTGATGAATCAGCACAGACGCAAAGTAGCCAGCCTCTCGGTATTCTACAAGATGCATTTTGGAGAGTGTGCACAGGAACTGCATGACTTGATTCCACCATCCCCCTTCTATCATCGGACGTCGAGACGCACTGCGCATACACACCCTTATGTGGTGAAAGTGCCTTCAGTCCGGACTAAACGATTTGCCTCTTCGTTTATATTGAGGACAGCTAAGGATTGGAACAGTTTGCCTGCGTCGGTTTTCCCGGCCGATTATAATGTGGGTGTCTTCAAGGCTAGAGTGAATAGGCTTTTAATAAGCTAGTGCGCCTTACCATCTTCGATTGCGTCGCCACTTTCCATCAGGTGGGTCTGCAGTCAAGCACTAGCTTATGTTGAATAAAAAAAAAAAGAAAGCTGAAAGCAGTAGGTTCTTTTTATGATGTAAGCATCCATTAAGAAAAGGTTTTTGAGAAAAAAATAATAATAGCGGGCGTAGCCGCAGGTAATTGCTAGTAAAAAATGAAACGCGTACTACACGGTGGGCAACCAGTGTCCTCACCAAGATGACTGCAGGTATCTGCCATTAGGCTAGTGGGAAACACCTAGTGGTGTACCACCACGTTTGACCTTTCAAACCTTGGTTGACAAGCGTGTCTTGGCAACTGCGGTGGGTGCGTGTTTTCCGGTCGCTAGTTCTAAGCGTGCAACCGTTGTAGCAGAAAACACCGACGAAGCTGTCGGCGACGCGCGTCTCATATTGGTGGAACGCTTTTAAACTTATAGTTTAATGAGTCCTTTGATCTGAGTTTGTCTTTTAATAAGCCTCTAGAGCCCAGTAATATCTCCAGCAGCTGCCTCCTTTAAAACTTTCAACTCTGAGGTATTACGAAAATCCTACTTGTAGAATTTTCTTGATACAACTGATATAGTGTGGTCAATTTGTACTTACGTATGACGGATTGCAGGCATAGAGTTATCGCTATGCCAGCGATTGTACGAACTATGAAAACAGATGGTAATCAGGATCTGATTGAGCAGGAAGGTCACAAAACTCTATTAAAGTTAGACTGGACTCATTAGATAGGTGTCGACGAGGGTGTGGGTGGGCCGTAGAATTCTACTGAGTACAGCGGCAGCTCCAAGGAAGACGGCGGGGTTGTCACCACGACCATGTGAGCACTGGGACAGGTTCCCGGCTGATGGTAATGATGATTCAGCTTTTGCCCAAGCAAGAAGTGCTGGAGTCTATACTATTGTACTTTCATGATACTAAACTATTAATACAGAAGCATTCAATTACAATTATATTACAGATAGCAAACATCTTGACGGTGCCACCTGCGCTGATGGCGGTGTGCAAACAGGAATCGAACCACGACCTCAGCTCTGTGAATATAGTGTACTCGGGAGCTGCGCCTTTGATGAAGGATTCATATAGCGCTGTTCATAAGAAGTAAAGCTTTCTCTTATACCTCCAATTGTTTAATTGTGAGCATCGACCGGGGTATATGTGGGACTCTTACCCACTAAAACCCCCGCGGCTGCGCTCTCCGGTGGGATCTGCACTCAAAGTCAAAATATATTTATTAAGGGACTTACACAAAAATCTTTTTTTTTTCATACTACCACCGGATCGTAACGCGGTCGCGACTGAGAAGATCCGGCAAGAAACTCAGCGGGCTTGTCTTTTTGTCATATTATTTATTTTTTAAAAGCCTTTATATGTATACATATAATGTTACAAATTGTAAGCCTTAAAGTTATAAGCTTGCATGAGTTGGACAGTTCAGTTAGGCACGATCACCTTAGTGCCTTGCCTTTAAGCCCACCCAGGAAGTAGACACGGTGACCCCCGTCCCCGGTCACAACCACGCCGCCATCCTCCTCGGAGTCACCACCCATGGGCGCCGCCAGGATTACTTTCAGGGAGGTGCATCTGCATCTACACTATTAATTTTTCGCCTGCGCAAATCAGTTGTCTATAATAATTTGAACAGCAAAACTACATATTTGTTCTTTTTGAGGTAATAGGTATGTTGTGTAGCTTATTCATTATTGTTCAAGTTATGAGTGACTGTTTCCTGACAAGCACCCCCCCCCCCTGGCATTTGCACCCCCTTGGACCCTGCTGCCGGCGCCCACGACACCGTACTCGATAAACGTCTAGGGCCCATACCTCAAACGAGCTCTATGAGCGTCTCACAGCCAGTTCTGATCACTGTTCCGTAAACGATCAGTTGGTCAAGCAAGACCTTGCTTACGGATAGTAAAGTAGTAGATTTTGCGAACAGTTTATGGATGGGTGGCAAGTAGAGAATACAATCCCGAGCATGTTTTTCTGTCCCGGGATTATGGGATTTTTGATGCGTAGTACCGGGTAGTAGTCCCGGGAGACTATCCCGGGATTAGACTATGTGGTTTCTGTTTCTAGTTGGGTCAAATGAAAAAAAAAACTTAAGTAAGTAATAATTTTAATATCGTTTCACAACTGCAAAACACAATTCACAAACATCAAATCAAATATCAAAAACTATACTTTTGCAAGAAATCAAAAAGACAACAGAAAATAAAACTATTTAGAATTTCGAAAATACAATCGCAGAAATAGCAAAGCATCCAATGTTTGACTCCCAAGTCTGCTTCGTAGTTTATCTTCTATCTATACTATAACCACTCATACGTCGGCGGCAACGACTGATGCCTGTTTCAATTATTGTCTGTCTGTCTGTCTGTCGTTCTGTTCGTCCAGGTATCATTTGAAAACCCGTGGATGGATTTTGATAGGACTTTCACTGATGTGTTCTGTAGAAGTCAAGGTATAAGTTGGTATATAAAACATCAGGCTATGTTTCATAGGGGCTAAGCAGTGAAACATTACTTGTACATAATAATATTACCACGTAATTTCCTTTGTATGTGAATAGGGTAATTATAGACTGATCAGTTAATCATTAAGATATGTATTATTACGCTATATACAATAGGGACTGAGCAGACATTTAGTTTGCATAAGATATGGCAGTGGCGAAGGGTCAATTTTTGTAAGGGGTAAGCCGGTCCGGTACACCCAGGACATTTTCATTAGATTTCTGTATTGTTCGAAGTACTTTGCTGATAGCAATATGACATTATATCTTGAAAAGTTAAAATCTGTAAATCCCGAGCGAGTCCAAACTAGATTAGGAAAGAAATAGGCAAGGGAAAAGAAAAATACCATTTCATTTCATTTAAAAGCCAGCGGTTAGGTCTGCTGCACCACCAAGGCTACATTTGTATAGGTAGGTAGAAATTGAGAATACGAAAATGCTAAATTTTTCAAGTCCAGGTAGTGTATAGGTATTGTATTACAGTCGCAACAATAAAAGCAAGATGCGAAAAACTTAGAACTTTCATTATCGAATATCATTAGACAGTAATTTACGATGTTAGCGTGATTTACATTATGAACAGCGCCATCTATCGGTGAAATTGAACATACAATCACTATAGAACTTTAATCTAAAGAAAGTCGTGTTAGTAACACTATTTATAACTCAAGAACGGCTGAACCGATTTGGCTGAAAATTGGTGGGGAGGTAGCTTAGAACCAGGAAACTGACATAGGATACTTTTCATACCGCTAGGTTAAGGTTAAGCAACATAAGGCCAGGTCATTAAATTGATGGGTGAACCGATTTGTATGAAATTTTGTGTGCATTTCGGGTAGGTCTGAGAATAGGTCGTAAAGTATATTTCATGTCGCTAGGTTAAGGTTAAGGAACATAAGGCAAGGTCTTTAAATAGATGGGTGAACCGATATGTATGAAATTTTGCGGGTAGGTCTGAGAATAGGTTATAAAGTATATTTTGTGCCGCTGAAACCATGATTGACGAGGATATATAGAACGAGAGATGGGTGCAAGAGAGGGAGAGGGGAGGGTGATGGAGTGAGTGATCGGAGGAGTTAGGTGGAGCAAGGGGGGGGGGGGAGTGAAAGGGAGCAAGTTGGGAGAAGAGAGAGGAGGGAGAGGGTTCAGAGAGGACAACGGGGAGAGGAAGAGGGGAAGTGTGACGGGGACCGAAGCGGGAGGGGAGAGAAAGAGCATAGAATTAGATTTTTCTTATAAGAGAGAGAGATGGAGAGAGGTAAATCAAGGGAGTAGGGAGAAAAGGGGAGCAAAATGTAATTAAAGCGCGGGTGGAGCTGCGCGGGTCAGCTAGTTGCCAATATAAGCCGCAGCTGGAAACGCTCCCTCAGGTTCTACGCTCGCTGGTACGACAAAAATATTATTAGGGCTGTACCTGTGTAGTACGTATTGTACGGCCTATCTAAGGGTTGTTTTTAACCGGCTTCAAAAAGAAGTTTCTCTATTCGACGCGTATGTATGTAATATTGATAAAAATGCGTAATATTAATATATGTTAGTCTATGTGGGCTTCTAAACAAATTTACCAAATTTTATGTGTGCATGTATGTATGTATGTAGGTTTGTCCGCGGATTTCTCAGAAACTGCAAGTCCGATTTCGAAAATTCTTTTTGCAATAGTTAGAGTATTTTTCAACTTAGGGTAGAATACAAGTTTCATCAAAATCGGTCCAGTAGTTTAAGAGATATAAACTTTTTATGTTTTCAGTAAGTTCGAGTTGCGTGATAGTGCTGGTACCTATCATGGTAAAATAAGTCACTAAAAAGTGTTAAATAAACAATTTAAAAAAAAACCGGTTTCAAAGTAAATTATCTATAAAGCATAAAATAACGAAAATATATTGAAGTCGGTGTCAGCTGGTGATAGTGTTAATTAATATGATTAGCTAGCACCGACTTCAATATATTTTCGTTATTTTATGCTTTTTAGATAATTTACTTTGAAGTCGTTTTTTTTTTATGTAATAAATACTATTAATATTATCTAGGCAAGGTTATTGCCAAGTTGTAACGGACTACGGAATGCAAACTAGACATTTTTGTGGCAATCCCGAAATTAGCCAAATGCAGTCTCGGGATTTTCGGGATCTTGGGATTGGATCCCCTCTAATGGCAAGCCGGCCTATAGAAGAAGAAGAAGAAGAAGAAGAAGTACATTTATTCGGCGGACAACGACACACACAAAAATATACAAAATAAAAACTTACAAACTTACTACATAAAACAAAAAAACTTAAACTAAAAACATAAGAGATAAATCAGTGCAGTGCAGTGCGCGCTCGGACACGGACGTGCCACACTGCACAGAGTACGAATTATATTATAATTCGCGAATTGCACGGCTAATAGCCGCTGCATGCATTCGCCGCTATGAGTTCCGAAAAACTCATAGCCAATGAACTGTTGGCATTCATTCAACATGCCATCGATACAATGGATGAAGTTAGTATCTTGCAAATCTGCAAGTCTAACTTCAAGGAAGTGGAGATCTGCAATGCAAAGGTGCTGCTGTACCAGACGCTTGGCCAGGCCGACCGGATGCCGTCCCGCAGAAGGGATGAAAGGGGTGAGAGGAGCCTTCAAGATATCATCTCACTCCTAAAAGAGACTGATCCAGACGACGTGCCCGCTTTCGTGGCGAAGGATCTGCACAAGCTGCCCCCCGTCACGTTCGACCACGTCGACGTCACCAGGTTGCTCAAGGACATCACGACCTTAAAATCCAGCCTGGCCGAAATCCAGTTCAGGTTAGAGGTTTCCCAAACCACCATATGTGAGTTACGTTCCGAAGTAGCATCATTGCGTGGCGCTGTTTCGGAAAGTAGGTCACACGAGGCCTGTAATGTGAACACACGTCGCGGAGCGCAAAATGCATCCGTCAGCAGCATTGAGTCACCGGCTGTTGATGTATTCGAGCGCGATGCACCGCGCCCCGCCGCCCGAGCCTCCGCTCCGCCGGAGTCGTTACGCGTCAGCATGCTGTCGTCAACTCCTCAACATGCTTACGCCGCTGCTATCGCTGCGCCACCTCATCATCATCATCATCACCAGCCGGAAGACGTCCACTGCTGAACATAGGCCTCCCCCTTCGAACGCCACAATGACCGACAATTGGCTATTTGCATCCACCGGTTACCTGCGACGCGCACAATGTCGTCTGTCCACCTAGTGGGAGGCCTACCTACGCTGCGTCTTCCGGTTCGTGGTCGCCACTCGAGAACCTTTCTTCCCCAGCGGTTATCGGTTCGCCGAGCGATGTGGCCTGCCCATTGCCACTTCAACTTGCAGATTTTAAGAGCTATGTCGGTGACCTTGGTTCTTCGGCGAATCTCCTCATTTCGGATTCTGTCGCGCAAAGAAACTCCGAGCATAGCTCTCTCCATAGCTCGTTGTGTGACTCTGAGCTTATCCAAAAGGCCAACAGTTAGGGACCACGTCTCAGTACCATATGTCATCACTGGCAACACACACTGGTTAAAAACCTTCGTCTTTAGGCACTGCGGTATTTTGGACGAGAAGATTTCGCGTAGTTTCCCGAACGCTGCCCATCCGAGTTGGATTCTTCGGGCGACCTCTTTGTCGAAGTTGGACCGACCTACCTGGATAGTTTGTCCTAGGTATACATAGTGGTCAACAACTTCGAGTGTATCGTTCCCAACAATTACCGGTACGGGTGCAACATGGACATTAGACATGATCTTCGTCTTGTCCATGTTCATTTTAAGACCCACCTGTTGGGAAACGCTACTGAGGTCGCTGAGCATCGTATTGAGGTCCTCCAGCGACTCTGCCATAATGACTATATCATCGGCAAAACGAAGGTGAGTGATGTATTCGCCATTGATATTGATGCCGAATCCGTTCCAGTCCAAGAGCTTGAAAACGTCCTCCAATGCGTTTGTGAACAGTTTCGGAGAAATAACGTCTCCCTGTCTCACACCACGCTGCAATGGGATTGGTTTCGTGCTCTCGTCCTGTAGTCGGATCGACATGGTGGCGTTGCTGTACAAACACTTCAACACTTCGATGTACCTATAGTCAATGTGGCACCGCTGGAGAGATTGCAATACTGCCCAGGTCTCGATTGAATCAAAGGCTTTCTCGTAGTCCACAAACGCTAGACATAATGGCCGATTATACTCCTCGGTCTTCTGTATAATCTGGCGGAGCGTATGTATGTGGTCTACGGTGCTAAAGCCTTTTCGGAACCCGGCTTGTTCGGGAGGCTGGAAGTCGTCAAACCTGCGTTCGAGACGGTTCGTAATGACTCTCGAAAACAGCTTGTATACATGGCTCAGGAGTGAGATAGGTCTATAATTCTTCAATAAAGTGTTATCACCTTTTTTGAAGAAAAGAACCACCACACTCCTGTGCCATGCTTCTGGCGTTGTACCCTCGAGTAAGACGGAATTAAATAACTTCTGGAGGACTAAAAGTACCGGTTTTCCACCCGCTCTCAGAAGTTCTGATGTGATTCCGTCTTCACCCGGCGCCTTGTTATTCTTGAGCTGTTTGAGAGCCATTCTAATCTCGTACAGGCTGATGTCTGGGATGTCCTCAGTGTAGTGTCGGGTTAGTTTGGCTCTGGTGTCCTGAGCTGTTCTATCAATGGGTACCCGTGTTGAGGTGTATAACTGTCCGTAAAATTTCTCGAGCTCTCTCAATATCTCCGGTTTCGATGAGATGACACTGCCGTCATCGATCTTCAGCTTCGTCATATGGCTACGCCCAATAGACGAATTCTGTGCGAACACTTTAGAGCCTTGGTTCCGCTCAATTGCGTCCTTAATACACGCTGTATTATAGGAACGCAAGTCGTGTCGCATGGATTTTGAGATTCGTCTATTGAGTTCAGCATATTCCGACATATCAGCTGAAGATTGCAGTCTCATCTCAGTCCGGTTTTCCATTAGCTTAATGGTTGTATTGGAGAGCTTTTGAGGTTTTTTACGGCGTGGGGTCTTATAGAACTTGGACCCCACTGCGTGGACAGTTTGCACCAACCCATTGTTTATCTCGTCCGCAGTTTCGCAGTCGGCGAGGCACTGGAAGCGATTA
The DNA here is from genome assembly GCA_911728495.1 of Furcula furcula. Lineage (NCBI taxonomy): Eukaryota > Metazoa > Arthropoda > Insecta > Lepidoptera > Notodontidae > Furcula > Furcula furcula. The sequence continues at coordinate 7,238,987 of OU452269.1, forward strand.
TGCAGTTCAAGTTGAAAGTCTTCGGGGTTCTGGATTTGGGCGGATCCTGGACGGCGCGTGGACTTCATCAGACTGGACCTCTCAAGCTTGACGTTGATATTCAATGTGCCTCTAACAATGCGGTGATCGCTACCGGTTTTCACCCTGCCGATCACGGAGACATCATCGAATATATGCTTCTTGGTCGTCATCATGAAGTCAATCTCATTTTTGGTTGAACCATCGGGGCTTATCCACGTCCACTTCCTGGATGGTCGCTTCTTGAAGAAGGAGTTCATCGCAAAGAGTCCCTCCTTCTCCATGAAGTCGACCAGCCGCTGGCCCCTTTGGTTCCGCAGCCCATACCCATACGACCCCACTCTCAACTCATCGCCATTCCGAGTGCCCACCTTTGCGTTAAAGTCCCCCATAACAACGGTGAAGTATGTTTTGGAGGTATGTATGGCTTTTGCTATCTCCTCATACATAGCCTCTACTTCATCGTCAGGGTGTGCCGAGGTCGGTGCGTATACCTGTATGACCTTCAGCGAATACCGATCGGTTATTCTGAGTATAAGGTACGCTACCCTGCTCGACACACTATCGACCTTTACCACGTTGTTAATAAGGGACTTACGGACGAGAAACCCGACACCACCCTGGGATTTTCGATCTCCTTCCCGGAAGAAGAGCAAGTTTCCGGAATCAAGGGTTATCGTATCCTGTCCCTCTCGTCGGATTTCAGATAAACCCAAGATGTCCCAACGTAACTTGCTCAATTCTTCCTCCAGCTCGAGAATCTTCTCATCGGTCCTAAGAGTGCGGACATTGTGTGTTGCCAGGGCCAAAGTTCGGTGGGGGTGGTAGCGGGGCATCTGCCGGAGATTCTTCGCACCCCCTGCTCGACCGTTACCCCGCCCGCTACCAAGGCGAGGAATAGAGGAGCTGCCGGGGACTGGGGGCCGTAAACAAATACTATCAATCATTGTGGGGGGGGGGGGTTGCCATAATCCCCACGCTTGGCAGGCGTCTTGGGGATCAACGTGCTGCGCCACCTAAGCGATCAATACCACAAGTGGAGAAGAAGAGTTCTCATGAAATCATTCATGGAACTTCAACGGGTCTACAAAAGGACCAGAGTGATGAGGAGGGTTTCGTGAAGGTGATAAGGAAGAAGAAGAAACCTGCCAACCGCAACAAGTGCGGCGTCGCCCCGACAGGACCGAACCATTTGCTGCGTCCGGCTGAACCCACGACGCTACTCTACGTGTCCAGGCTTCATTATTCTACGAAGGCAGAGGAGATCGTAGAATATATGCGAGTGAAGACCAAATTCGTGCTGAGGGTCGAACGGTTGGTGTCTCGCCATAGAGTGAATTTTAATTCCTTTGTGGTGAGAATACCGACCGCCCATCTATCGACCTTCACGAAGGAGGAATTTTGGCCGAGGGGTGTCGTGTTTCGCCGCTTCAGAGGTCGGCTACATGACACCGTGCGCGACACAACGACTCTCCGTGTCACTAATTAGTATTATTATAATTTAATATGTATGTTAGTTTTTAAGGTATTTGTTTCTATGGGCCATAGTTGCCTGCAATAAAGGTTTAATAATAATAATAATAAATGTGGCAACTCATGTGCGTCGCGCTTCCGCCAAACGAGGCTGGCAACTCAGCGATATGCTGCACCGGAAATCCAGATTCCCGGCGCACCGCTGTTTTTCAGTGTCAACCTATAGACAGCTGAATTGCACTGCCGCTCGTCACTCGAGACATTAGTTATTAAGTCTCTTGTGGCCGGTAATTTCACTACAGTGCCACATTGCTGCTTGGCGGCAGAATATCTAACAGGGCACCTATCTGGAGGGTCTGGAGGGACCTGCCACCTAGTCTACTCACCTCCGTATTGCTGCTGGTATAACGATACCTTTGACCCGTGAGACCCATGGGGTGTCCGTGTGAGAATAGCAACCTCTTATCTCCTCCCGTTGCGTGTCCGTAAGAGGCGACTAAGAGAAAACAAGAAGACGGGCAACAGCGTCTTTCTATTGGATTACATACCAGATGTACTGCGATTCCAATGACGACTGCCAAGCGTGGGGATTATGGCAACTCGAAGGCCTTTTCTTCAGCAGTAGACATGTTTTAGCTGCTAATGTGATGTGGTGATAACGATATCTTTGACTCTTTCTAGTCTAAGCCTAGTGAGGGGACCGTGTAAAAGCTTTCAGTACATACTTTCTACAAATTACAAAAATGCATCACTATGTAATATAACATTCATAACGTAAGATTTGTAATTTATAATAAATATTTTTTCATTTTTTTTCTCCTTTTTTCTCTCATATCTGATGTTTTGGTGCGCAGGTTCGAACCCCGGCTCGCACCTATGATTTATTTAATTAATCATGTGCGAATCGTCTTTGTGCGATTGTTACTAGCTTTCGGTGAAGGAAAACTAGGTGGTAGGTTCCTTGTGCAAGGAACCGTCCAGGTAGGTACCACCGCAGTGTCAGATATTCTGCCGCCAAGCAGCAGTGTGCTGTGTTCCGGCGTGAAGGGCACTGTAGCTGGTGAAATTACAGGACACAAATTCACACACGGTCATCTGATCCCAAACTAGGCTGAACCTGTACTATGGAAACCAGACAACGGATACTAATACTTATATACTTTTTTTTGTTAATACATACTTATATAGATAAAACACCCAGACACTTGGTGGGAATCGAACCCACGACCTGTTGGGTAGCAGACAGGGTCACTAACCACTAGACCAACGGGCCTGTCGACGGTCGGGCGTATCTGGGTGAAATAAATGATTATGACTTTGACTCAGACTCCTTTTCCTTGTTATTGCAGGTTTCCTAATACTATGGCAGTATTACAAGGCTACGGTGCTACTGAAGTAACCCTGAGCATAGTTAGATATGACGTGAAAGACTTCAATATTCAGAAATTGGGAAGCGTCGGTAAAATTGTCGCTAACACTGTTATCAAGGTATGTACACATTTTATACTTTTTAGTAGCCTTTTCTGTTGGAATGTGTTGGCAGTTGGTTAGTTAGATCGATATTTTATTCCCAAAATAATAATAATAATATCATGGGGCAACCCACACACGGTCATCTGATCCCAAACTATGCAAAGCCTGTTCTATGGTAACAACTGATACTAATACTTATATACTTTTTTTTTGTAAATGCATACTTATATAGATACACCAAGACACTCGGAATCGAACCCACGACCCATCGGGTAGCAGCCAGAGTCTCTATTTTTTTTAAGACCAACACAAGTGAAAAAGACGAAATCTCGACATATCGAATTTTCATCATAAAACCGTTTTATTTTCAAAGAGTATCTTAGGTATCGCACCAAGAACTTATAATACGATACCCAAATGTATTAGAGACACTAATGACATAAAAAAATCTATATCAGTTACTGCTGGAAAAGAAATATTAATACAGTTCAAGAATTTTTAAGGGACAAGATGTAATATTATTTAGTTTCCATGCGTTTTTGACATTTACTTTATAATTTTAATGATTTTGTCCCATTCGGCGTCGAGACCCTTGGTCCGTGGGGTCCCAGTGCTGTAAATCTTTTTATGGAAATGGCAAAAAGGTTAGTCGACATCACAGGAGACCGAAGAGCTGGCAGCTACCTCGAACAAAGAATTAGTCTAGCAATTCAAAGGGGGAACGCTGCCAGTATCTTCGGAACCTTGCCTAAAGGGACTTCTTTTAATAATATATTTTAGTTGTTAGAATATCTTTTTAATTTAAATGTATACTCATTATAAAGATATAATAATAATAAATATACTAAAGGATTATAAGGGTAATTCTTTTAAATGGAAAAAAAAAAATTATGATAATTTATAAGATATCATTTTTATTATTACTAGGTACCCAATTTTTTAACTTTTGTACGTCATTTATGACCAAACATAGCGCATATCACCCTAATTTTAAGATCTTGTACACCTATGTTTTACAAATAAATGGTTCTGATTTCAAAATAGGTCTAACGATTTCAATACCTATGCAATTATTTTAGTTAACAGTTAGAGACAAGGCAAGTTGGGGACATGGCCCCTAACTGCATGCCTTTTAGAGAAGCTCAGAGTCATACAACGAGCTATGGAAACAGCTATTGCTCGGAGTTTCTTTGCGGAACTAACTCCGGAACGAGGAGATTCGACAAAGAACAATAGAATATGATTCCGGTAATTTCACCAGCTACAGTGCCCTTCACACTGTAACACAGCAATGTTTCCACGTTGCTGCTTGGCGCTAGAATACGAGGTGGTAGCTGCCTTGAAGGTCCCTGGCACTAAGGACTTTAACGATGAGTCGGCGGCGGTGCTAAAGGGAGGATCCTCCGACCGAGCGAGGTGTGATGCTCGGCCAGGGCCGAAGCCCCCGACAGATGTTGTCGGGATGTTGTATATATTCTCCGAGTTGGAGAAACTTCGCTTGCACGATTCAGAAATCGGTGGCGCCATCTGTCTTGATATATGTGTACTACATATATCAAGACTCGCTATTCGCTTCTTCCTCGCGTCGCTGTACTACATGTGGCGTCATCTTGTGTCGAGTCGCCACAGGACCTTTTTTTTGTTGTTCTCGCGGGGGAAATCTTCAATAGGTCCCCAGGATCAGTGAGAGTCAACCGGGGTATGTGGAATTCTTGCCCACAAAAACCCCCGCCTAGAGACCTTGGTTCTCCAGTGGGATATGCACCAAGAACCCCTCAGTGCTTTGCCTCTAAGCCCGTCACCGGGAGACGCATTATAGCCTCCCGGTACCAGACACTGTTCTCACGGTGACAGAGGTCACAGCCCCATCGCCGTCTTCCTCGGAGTCGCAGCCGTCCTTCTCGGAGTCGCAGCCGTCCTTCTCGAAGTCGCAGTCGTCCTTCTCGGAGTCGCAGCCGCACTTCTTGGAGTCGCAGTCGTCCTTCTCGGACTCGCAGTCGTCCTTCTCGGAGTCACAGCCGTCCTTCTCGGAGTCGCTGCCGTAATCAATGGACGGGCACTAGGGACCTACCACCAATCGCTGCGAACTAACCGAAGGGGTAGGAGACTCACCTCACCAGTTTTCCTAGTTAGTAAAATATGCTTCGTATCAATTTTTTCAGGTTGTTGACATTGAAACCGGAAAGGCGTTAGGGCCCAACCAGTCCGGGGAGATCTGCGCAAAAGGCCAACTCCTCATGAAAGGTTATGTAGACACAGACAACCGGGAGGTCTTCGATGACGAAGGTTTCTATAGGACTGGCGATATTGGTTACTATGACAGCGATGGTTATTTCTACATAGTGGACCGGCTGAAAGAACTTATTAAATACAAAGGCTATCAGGTAACATAATTAATTCACGTACTTTAAAATAGATATTATATTAACATGAGTTAGACATTCGCCTGAAGTTAAGCGACGCACAGTATTCTTTTTATTCGCTTATTGGATAGAACAGATAATTCTGAAACTAAAAGTAAAACTCCTGTGTGCCAATTTTGTTCTAAACTGAAGATATATTTTTTTATTTATTTTTCCTATGGCTCCCAAAAATAAACATCAAAATCGTTGAAACTTCAGGCATGTTCAGTTTTTGTTATACCGCTCATTGTATTTGCTTAATACATGCTATCACCTATATTATTATGAAAATACAGAAAGTTTATCATTAATCGGGAGTGAGTTGTTGCGAATAATTCATAATTTCGTTTTTTTATTTTTTTGTGGACATATCTATAGGTATTGGGATCCAATTTATAAATTAAAATATTGTTTAGGCATCAAGAAACATTTCCTAAAAAAATCATATCCAAATCTCATAAGATATGGAAGTTACAGGAATTCAAAGTTTTTGACAGTAAGGCTTAGGGTTTTTTTGGGAGCCATAGGAAAAATAAATAAAAAAATATATCTTCAGTTTGGAACAAAATTGGCACACGCGAGTTTTACTCTTAGCTTGTGTAAAAGAAGATTTTCTGGGAAAAAACATACTGTGCGACGACGGTAAGAGCCCATGGAGCCCATGAAGCCCTGTATTGTACGGGCGCTTGTGATCTGAGCCATGAGTCCAATAATTCATTCAGCTACAAAGCCTAGCCATCTCCAAATAAAAAACACAAAAGTTTTTTCCCGCTTAACACCAGCTACAACTTTTTTTTTATACTACCAAGGTGGCAAGCAAGCATGCGGGCCGCCTGATAGCAGTCACCGCAGCCTATAGACGTAGCAACACCAGAAGAATCACTAGCGCGTTGCCGACCCTTAATACATAAGATATTAAGTCTTTGTGTCCGATAATTTCACCAGCTACAGTGTCCTTCACGACGGAACACAGCAATGCTTACACACTGCTGCTTGGCGGCAGAATATCTGACACTGCAGTGATACCTACCTGAACGGTTCCTTGCACAAGGAACCTACCACCTAGTAAAAACTAAACCGGAACGTAAACTTGACCGGAATTCCGCCTGACCATAGACTTTTTACCCCGAGATTCCCCGCCGGGGTGCCGGGTTAGAATTGCATGCCCCTTATGGCACTCAACAAGAAGAGATGGGGGGGGTCGTTTCTTGTTGAATGTTGTAAGAAGCAACTAAGCGAGAACAGGAAGACGTATAGCCGCGTCTTTCTTTTGAATTTATCTGTCACCTACACCTGCGATCCCCAAGACACCTACCAACCCCTCCCTTTTAAGGGAGAGGCCTTTGTTCAGTAGTGGACGTGTTTTCGGCTACTGATGATGATAGACTTTTTTAGTAAGTCTATGCGTTTGATGGTTGGTATTCTATTATATTCCGCAGTGTGTAAAAATTGCGGTGAAATTACCGGGCTCAAGAGGCTTAATAACTAAAGTCAACCGAACAGAGGACCCACTTAACCTGGCCTCCACCCACACGAAGACTGAGGCACTTTTGGAAGCTTTCCTCGGTGACACCAGAAAAAAACAAAGAAGCTGTCTCTCAAACGTCTTGCTTGTCTCGTTACTAAGCTGCATATTTTTTGATGTGGTAAGGTCCCACCAGCGGAATTGGAAGCAGTGCTGCTGCAGCACGAAGCAGTGAAGGACGCTGGAGTCATCGGGGTTGAGGACAAACTGGCTGGCGAGGTGCCTCTCGCCTTCGTTGTCCCACAAACTGGGAAGACCGTTAGCGAGAAAGAGATAAAAGAATTCGTTGCTCAGAGGGTAAGTTTTATAACTTCTTATGATGACGAAACAGAGTTCGCCTGGTGGTAAGTGAGACACCTGCCTATCAACATCAACAGCAATGGGGAACAAAAGACCTGCCCCCTAGAAGGGAGGGGTTGTCTTAATCCCCACGCTTGGCATGAGTCTTGGGGATCGCAGTATAGGTGGGAGATAAATACAAGAGAAAGACGCTTTTTTTTTTTGGGAATGATATACACTGTTGGCCGCAGATGGCCATTACAGCTTCACCGGACAATAGGAGGCGAGCGCTTGAAGCGCTCTAGCCTTTACGGCAGAAGTAGCGACGAGCTCAAGGGCACCTCAGGGAGGCACAGCCTCGGCTTGGGCTGTCGCTTAAGAGAAGGCTGAGTTTACCACCGGTTCACAACGCGCCCCCACTGAGAAGAACCGGCAAGAAACTCAGTGGGGTGATGCACGTCGTTGAGGTCGCATACGTACGACCCTTCGACCTCGCCGGCGAGACCGGTGTCTGATAGCTAGTGTAGCCTACGGTTGTCGGGGAGGGTTCGGCGCATCCCGGTCCAATAGGACCGTCATGGGGTCAGGAGGGTCGAAAAAGAAAGACGCTGCTGCCCGACCTCTTGTTCTCGTCCAGTCTTACGACATCCAACGATAGGAGATGGGGGGATGCAATTGTAACCCGGCACCCCACGTGGAAACGGGGGACGCCTGCCTATAAATAGTTATGATACACTTCCGCTCGTCGCATTAGATATTAGTCATTAAGTCTTTTGAGCCCATTATTCATCAGCAACGCCGGTGTGGGTGGCTCAAGGTTGTTGAGAGGTGTGCTGCGGTTTCTCCGAAGTTACTAGCGGCGTTATGCCCTTTAACACTTCCACCCCTGGAGTATATAACTCTAACAACTCCTCTCTGGACGGCCAATTAAGGCCACTCGGCTGACGAAGACACGCTGAGGGGGCGACAGACTCTCTAGAGCACTTAGGTAGGTATATGTAGTTACGCACCATCAGCTCGCCACAAGCTGCTCTGTGGGTTTATTATTATTTATATATTTTGATATCTCAGGCTTTGCCCGGTCTTTTATTAGGCTTGCGTTGGGACGGATACAACACGTAGAGGCCCTTTTGAATAAGATGGTGTGGAATACTTGCCGGAATCTACCACTGAAAATGATAAATTATAAACTGTAGTTGACCCCGGCAGGTGTGGGTGCTATTGTTTTCTTTTGTCGTATGGTTAGTGGCCAACCTGGTGTGACACCAGGTTGGCCACTAACCATACGACAAAACTCTGACACCAGTGGTGTCAGAGTTTTCAAGCTGCCCTTAGGCCTCTGACTTAGCTTAACGACTGCTATCTAGATGACAATAGCCGGGACCGACTTTAACGTGCCCTCTGGAGCACGAAGACGCTCAGTTCAAATGCCACTAAACGGTCACCCATCTAAGGACTGACCTTGCCTGACGTTGCTTACCCAACTGATCGTTTACTGAATAGTGGTTACAACTGGCTATGAGCGTCTCCACTACTCTATTGTTAGTATGTGGTAATAATTCTAGTCTATTCATTCAAAACTTGGTGGATTGGAAACTGGGCTTTTTTTGAAATCAACATAAGCTAGTGCTTGACTGCAGACACACCTGATGGAAAGTGGCGACGCAATCGAAGATGGTAAAGCACACTAGCTTATTAAAAGCCTATTCACTTTAGCCTTGAAGACACTCACATTGTAATCGGGCGGGAAAACCGACGCAGGCAAACTGTTCCAATCCTTAACTGTCCATATTATAAACGAATACGGGCTATTGCAAAAGGCATAATGAATAAATTAATTGTATTTGCGGCAAGTGGTGACTCTCCCCCACTATTAATTAACCACTGGACATTCTTTAATAAATATAGTTTGTTTACAGCTGTCAAATCCTAAACATTTGAGAGGAGGTGTCCGCTTCGTGGAGCAAATTCCGAAGTTGCCAAGCGGCAAAATAGTCAGAAAAGAGTTGAGGAAGATGGCAAAATCCACTAAGAGTAAATTATAAGCATAATGTAAATAAATATAAGGGTTATTTTCATATATCTATGGTTTTAGTAGTTCTTGATAGTCGCGAAGTCTGGATTTCACCCGGTAGGTGGGGTCCCCCTTTTGCCTAAGGGTCTTCCACACAAGGTCAGGAGGTCACAAAATCAGGAAATATTGTGTAGAGAAGCGCACTCTCTCTCTTCCTTTACTCTTAGAATGAAAAAGGGGGAGACCAACATGACCAGGATTAGCAGGTTGGACTTATTTCAAGGTTGTCCAAAGTATGGATCCCACATTTTAGAAGATCAAGTGATCAGCATGTATTGTCCTAACCAGTAAGGAACAATTGCAGAAAATTGTTACTCCCCGCAGGTTTGAACCCGCGATCTCCGATTTGAAAAACGAGCGGGTTTCCGCTGCACCTCGGAGTATACCTACCCATAGTTATTTTTAGCCCCCGAACAAAATGAGGGGTGGTTATAAGTTTGTCTGTCTGTGACATCGTAGCGCTCTATTGAGTGGACGGATTTCAATGTTTTTTTTTATTAGAAAGCTGGTTTAATCGAGATGATTTCCTATTAAGTATTGTTCAGCCTTTTAAAGACCGTCAGCTCTTTTCCAAATCAATGTAGGGATATTGGGGTATACAAAATACATTTTCTATTACTTCCATCGTCCGAAAGACATGAAATTTAGAACATGTATAAATCCCACGATACTAAAGAATTTGTGGTAACCTTCACCAGGGTTTGATGGACCAGGAATGTTGTCACAGGATCTCTGCACCATTAAACGTAGACCCACTGAATTTGAACTCGATTTGACGAGTAGTTAGTATACAGATAGTGATCAGGGTCTGATAATGGTGCGATTCCGTTATTTAAGAGTTTGTTCCCGTATGTCGGGGTTTATATTAAATTTATTATTAAATTTATAATTGTTGACTTGTTACATACTAATTAATATTGTACCTATAAATAAACTATTCACTGGAAAGAAGCTGTAGAAGAATCATTTACTATTTTCGTTTTGTTAATAAATCGTGATAAAGAAACACTGAACTGTTTTATTTTCATATATTTTTTTCTTTTTAAATCAGTCTGAGTTTTGCGGTCAACGGCGAGATGAATAAGTGCCTATTACAAGTAAGCGGTTATGTAAACATTTCACCAAAACTTGTCTTTTGACTCGATATCCGTCACTTCAACGCCGGGTCGACGCCGGCGCAGCCGATATCACTTTCGATTTTAAAAATCGGACCAATCACGGCGTAATCCTGCGTTCGAATTTTCAAATCCAACCAAAACATCTATGCGGCCAGTGCGATCTGTGTTGTCAATAAAAAAAGTAAAATGTATACAATTTTGGCGGGAAAAGTGTTCATTCTAGTCTTTGTTTTAAAAGTCAACTGTCAACTGGATTTAGAAAACGAAGTAGTAAACGATAATTTGTACGATAATAAGGATTTAATTAACAAAAATAATGACGTTCTATCGAAACTGTTAAGTGAAAGTAGATTTAATTCGGACATTATTAAAAATATTGGTAAAGAGGAGGACGTTGTAAATAATTATGAAGATATCACTATATTAGATGATGGTCAGTTAAAAAACTTGAAATACAAGTCTGCTAGTATTCCAAAACAATTGCAGAATTTAATAAATAGTGATGTGCATGGAACTAAAGTGAGTGATTCATCGACTAATAAAATGAGTGATAAAGTGACTTCGATGGGAGATTTATCTCTTGATGATGTGAAAATGGAGATTGGAGGTCAGAAGCCGAAGTTTTTTGATGAACTGGAATGTAAGTATGCTACAAATTAAACATTAATTAATTATAGATGGACATAAAACCTAAATTCAAGCAAAATAGATTCTTCTAAGGAGATTTCAGGAGGAAAGGATCTTCATGTGCATCTTTGTTATAAAATATACTTACATAGTTATAATTTAGAGTAGATAATGTTAGACGACGTAACCAGTGGATGAAATTAGTCAATTATCATTAATTGTGGCGTTCGAAGGCAGCAGTGGACGCATTTCGGCTGGTGATGATGATGATGGTGATGATGATGATGGTGATGATGATGAATGTTAGACTGTTTGTCTTGTGTGTTGTCTGTTTGACATAATACAGGCTGTAATATCCTAGGCCAATCCATCATGTGATCGCTGCCATCTGGTACTAAAGGTCAACTAAAGGTAACCAGGTAACTAGTTTCAAGAAAAACAGACATTGTTTTTTCTGGGTTGAAATCGAACCCACGATCTATTGGATAGCGGATAAGCAAGGCTGACCAACAGGCCCGTCAATAGTTTTTTTTTAAAGATATATATATGGTAAGGACGGTTAAGATCATTACCATATATGTATATCGTCGTCGGCTTTTCTAATGCACGCCGCGTCATTAGCAAATATAGCTAGACGAAAAGAAAAATAACAAAGGATCTGTGTATTAACTAACTGTGCTGTAATATTACGACACGAGTTAACTGTGAAAGCCGCATCCGGCTTCCTTTTTAATACTCATTGTGAACCTGTGTTCATACAACAGATTTAATAATATTTACTACGATCAACCAATGTATCAAACTTTATTTTTATCGGGAATTAACGCGATTTACCTTATATTTTGGCTTGACGTTTCGGCCGGGTTGCACCAGCCGTGGTCACAAGCAGACTCTGCAGAGTCTGCTTGTGACCTGATAAAGTGATAAAAATAAAGTTTAACAATGGAACGCGAAAGTCTAAAAGTATACAATGTATCAATATATGTAATAGGTTAGATGACTAAAAACATTTTTTTAATCCGTCATTTAGATTAACAAAAAATATTGGACACGTATTTTTTCTTTTGTCGATTAATCAAAAAACGATGAAGATATAGTGCTTCGAAATGTCGCGTGATGTCACACCGGTATACAATTTTTACTGAGGCGTGACGCCAAAAGCCCCCACTTCCGAACTCAGAGCGTCTGAGTTCGGAAGTGGGCAATATCTTTGGCAATTTTTATTGATATTGATTAATTAAATAAAAAAATACGTGTCAAATATTTTTTGATAATCTAACTGCTAATTACAATAATGATTTCTGATACTTACGCGAATATTACACATTGAAATGAAACTAATTTTACGGATTATATCGCGGTTTATTTTTGATTTTTATTTCCCGACGTTTCGAATACTCCCGATCCCGGATAAACATAGTCAAATCCAAAGACAAGCATTCCACTGCAAGACCTCAAGATACTGTAAGCTCTTTCTGCGTAGATCGGACTAACAATAATAATTAGAAGACCTGAGGGTACCCTAAGACAACTATGACATATGGACAGCTACCACCTCAGTCCGCCCGTGACCATGAATGCTGTAAAGTATTCGAAACGTCGGGAAATAAAAATCAAAAATAAACCGCGATATAATCCGTAAAATTAGTTTCATTTCAATGCTAATTACAATTATTATTTTTTTAGCCAGTCATCATCCCCATTCAATATCTTTTGAATACTATACTTTATTTTCCACAACTAAGGGTCCGGTTTAGAATAGAACTCTCCCATCTCCTCCCGTTGGGTGTCCGTAAGAGGCGACTAAGGGAAAACAAGAAGACGGGCAGCAGCGTCTTTCTATTGGATTAACTACCACCTATACTGCGATCCCCAAGACGCCTGCCAAGCGAGGGGATAATAGCACCCCTCCCTTCTAAGCGGGAGGCCTTTGTTCAGCAGTGGACGATGTTAGGTTGCTGATGATGACGAAATGAGGCATATTTCCTTCAAAACATACTTTATCAGTTAACATGACTGATGATTAGTGCGTTCGCACATAGATCGTCAGATGAGACAAATTGCCGGACACACAAACTTCAATAAATGTTAATTCTGGTTTAGCCCTTTCTTTAAATTTAATTATTTCATCTCTCACAGCCGTTTATGATTTTTATCAATGATTAAATACGAGATGATTGATATCTCTTCTCAATATTAGCGAATTAATTATTAATTTGCTCTGAGTGTCTAAACAATTCGATTTTAAGAAATGGATTAGAAAGACAGAAAAATAAAGAAAATATTACATTTATTTGCAATATTTCACAAAATATGTAAAAATTAAACACAGAAAACAACAGCAGTTGTGTGGGATCAAAAACGATGCTGCCTCAGCATGTAGGTGCGCCAAAAATAAATTCGACGCAGCGCTGGAATTCTGACAACACCGACAACGATAATTAACACACATACACACTCACACACATACAAAGAATTTTAGGTTTTTTTTATATCAATATAAATAACGGAGTTTTTTTCTATTGTATTCCTTAGTTGATTAGGTAGATTATGTACCGGTCTGTATAAACAAGACAAACTGTTTGGATGTAATAATAATAGTGTTCAAAAACATAGGGATGACACTGGCTTCTGTAACACAGTTTTTACTAGCGCAGAAATCAGGGAATTCTCATCATGGTGTACAACATTTATGAAATAAAGGAATTATTGTATTGTATTGTATTGTAACTATAATTGACGTTTGTAGGTGCGACAGAAAGGGTCTTACCCCTATGTAAGTACGCGGTCGATGGGGATACAGGAGGTCAATCTCAACAACATACCGTAAAAAAAGTAGAGAACTACCACCCGTTAATCTAGTCTAAAACTAAGCCTCTTATTCAACCCTCACCAAACGGGTCTGGCTCACTTTGAGTTATATCAGAAATCGACTAATCCGAGCATCCCTTGGGCGAATTTGTCCAACCTAAACACATCCACTTTCAGGCGAATTTGAATTTTACAAAAGCAGAAAACATTATATAGGTACCTAATTGATTTTATTATACATAAAATATTTTATAAAATAAAAATATTTTATTTTATACTTTTTAGTGATATTTTCATACATAAAGATTGATCCAACGAAGACGGTAAATTTATCTATGTAGGTTATACATTATCACACATACATACATACATTAGGACATTATCGTCCACATAGTCTTTTACATTATTCATGTTTCTTCAGGAACAATTTATCCGGTCGTATTGAAAATTGTATTTAATCATTATACTTAGTAGTTTACTCTCTCGAATATAGAAATAATCATCGAAATCGGTTCATATTTGTCAGAGATAATGTAATAGAGTACATCAATTTTATGGTTTTTACCAGATACATTCCTCCACATCAATTATGGTTCTCCAGAAAATTCTAATCCAGTTGTGATAAAATTCATTACAGTGGTTCCTTTTTTCAAATAAAAAAATAATCATTGAAATTGGTAAATATTTGCCACAGTTATGACCATTTTTGTCCTTAAAAGCGATAAAAACGTCGTCTTTTAGGCATTCCTACAGCTTTTTTTTCTGAGTCGCCATTCCTGTTTTTTCATGAACTACTTATTCGTAAGTAATATTTTCTTATGGGACCCAATCAATGGAGCGGCCTATCCGTACAAGAAAGAATTTTTCAAATCGGTTTAGTTATGCGCAAAAATACATAGAAGAAAAAATATATACTTACAGACGAATTGAGAACCTCCTCCTTTTTTCAAGTCGGTTAAAAATATCTTCATCAGCATAGTCTTCGATGCTGGACGCACCTTTACCGCAAGACGAATTTGACCCGGCTTTCTCTGCAACCTTCGCGAGCACGTGTTTCGTAACTTTATTGTTTAAAATTACGTCATAACGACGATTTGAGGATTTGAGGATACTTGTATACAGTAGAGAAGAGAGAGAGAAGCATATTCATCTCTAGATGTGGTAAGAAGAGTCAGTCAGTTTTTTCTGGGGATTAGACACACACAGCTAATTACTCGACTACGGAACGGAGGGAGGGTTATGATTTTAACAAGAATGTATGTATGTATGTATGTATGTCCATCTGTTCCCCCATATCTTCTAATCTACTTAACATAATTTGACAAGTAGGGTGTCGTTAGAAGCGTCTTGATTGTCCGCTGGTTATAGGCTATATAATATCACATTATTAGACTGCGATTTTGTCCGTAGTCGGGTTTTAGTTTTTAAAACTTAAGTTTAATATACATAAAATGATCATCATCTAATGTTGAAATCAAACTACTTTTTAAGGATTTTATCGCGGTTTATTTTAGATTTAACTATCCCGAAGACCAGTCATTCCTCCCGTGACAAAGTCGGGATAGTAAAATCTAAAATGGACTGCGATAAAATCCGTAAAAGTAGTTTGATTTCAATTATCATCGTCATTAGCTGGAAGACGTTCACTGCTGAAGATAGACCTTCCTCTTAGAAAGCAACACCAGTTAGCAATTCGCATTCATCGGTTGCTTGCTATTTTAACAATGTCGTCGCTCCACCTAGTGGAAGGCCTGCCTACGCTGCGTCTACCGGTTCGTGGTCGCCACTCGAGAACCTTTCTATCCTATCGGTTATCGGTTCTACGAGCGATATATGGCCCATTGCCACATCAACTTGCAAATCCTTAGAGCTATATTGGTTACTTCGATTCCTTGGAAAAATAAAAAATTATACTTCTTCATTGGAAGCAGTAACAGCTCAGTGGGAAACTTACTTTGGAAACAAGGGTTCGGATCCCAGCTCGCACATCTGATTTCTTTAGTTAATCACATGCGAATCGTCTCTGTGCGATTGTTACTAGCTTTCGGTGAAGGAAAACATCGCGAGGATACCTGCATGTCTAAGAAAGCTTAACTAGCTTTCGAATGACGGGTGAAGTCCGCCAACCCGCACGTTGGCCAGCGTGGTGGACTATGGCCTAAGCCCTTTCACCTTGAGGGGAGGCCCGTGCCCAACAGTGGGACATAAACAAGGGCTGGTAGGTATTATTATTTATTATTATAATTTACTTCATTATAATTTCACAGATCATACTAAGTGAACATAATATAATTTTCTAAATCAAAATTGGTGTCTATAGTATTAGTGTTCGGACACATTGTGGCGAGAAGCGGAATCCGGAAGCGAGTACCGCTAAAACACCTGCTTGACTTCTTTGAAATCCAATGCTAATTTTAGTTCCACCACAAAGCAATCGAGCGGCACTGCTATCCATTGTATCCAATGTTCTTATGAATGGAGAAGCTTAATTGGATATTATTGGACTTGGTGTTTCCATAGTACTGAATTCAGATTGTCTGATAAAAGTTTCTACACATGTAACAACTTTTTGATGAAAATTTTGCCTGCCAAGGTCGGTCTACCTTATTAATTAAATACCGTTAAATTAAATTCATTTATTTGAAATAGGCACTTTCGGTCAACGGTCAATTTTTTTAAAAAACTACCTTCAGATCACAACGCGGCCTCATCTGAGAAGATCCGGCAAGAAACTAAGCGGGCTAGTCTTTTTTTTTTTTACTTTTTTTTAAACAGTGTTTGTCTTGGTACAATTGGCATCAGCGACAGTGTGTCCTGCCTTTCAAAAGATCAACTAAGAGAGAGAAAAAAATACGACGAAAATACAACAAACTAAAAGGACAAAGGGATAGTAGTTCTTTGACGTTAGTGTTGGTCAATCAGTAACGATTTTGATCGATTGTTTAATCGTTCAACGGTCAATTTACAACACTTGACGCTGTGTCAGCTGCGGGACGCTACAGTTACCTGCAGCGATCATGCATAAGTGGACGTTTATAATGTAGAAATAACGTTGCGTCGCGATTTATTTGCGCCGAAGCTAGTTTTACCACGTTTTCCGCTCATGCGCAGTCCGCTCGCACTATGCTCACGCAGTAATTTTAACTTTGATCAACGTTATAATGTTTACGATTATTACGCAATATGCTACTATTTGGTTGCGCAACACGAACGTGTGAAGGTTGCCGGTGAAAGTCGGATTCATGGTATGGTATCTTAGAAGAAATGGAAAAAGCTACCAGTAGCACCCTCTTGCGGCGTGATTTGCAACTTTTCTCTGTTCGGAATGAAACTAAGATAGTAGATCAGTATTTTGCATCTGACGTCATATGTCCTACAGCGGTAGCGGTTAATAGGTTGGAATCAAATTAATACGAAGTCTAGGGGGCGCGGGTTCGAACCCCAACTCATGGGTGGGGGGCAGTGGATGGAGTTCGAAATCATTTTTCTTTTTTTATTTCATTCCTTAATGCATAAACTATTGACGTCCGCGTACTTTATATCGAATACTACAAAGTTTTAGCTATTTTTTTTATTAAAAATTCTCGAGGCTATTAAAGTTTCAAATCACACCGCTGGAGGCGCTGGTGTTAGGGGGCGCGTTTTGACGTGGGAGTTACCTATCTATTTCTAAGTAATATACTCTTATCTATGGTCGGATTCATTGCAACCACGATTCAAAAGTCGAATCGAGGGATTAGCGGTTAGTTAAATTTTGCTTTTATTCTGAGTAAGTAGGATTTTTATAAAGTGGATATCTTACTTATTTTTTAGGAGTAAACAGTGTTATAAAAAAAGAGTAGTACGTAGCGAAATACTCCTTAGAAAAGGCAATAATAATAGCCAGTTTTTACCCCACGGGATTTAAACCCGCGACTCTCAAAAGCAAGCGCTTTCCCGCTGCGCTATGGAGACTACTAAAAACACACACACTTATACAGAATGTAAAAAAACACGTGTCCGATCCGCGAGGGTATTATTCAGATGTATCAATACAAACACATGTATATAACTCATTTGTTAATTATGCCAATTATTTTTTTCTAATTTGTACCAAAAATACAAGATCAGATTCGTTTTTCTGGAACAAAGTAGGAAAATATTTGAGATATTCAACAAATGAGTTATATACATGTGTTTATATTGATACATTGAATAAGACCCTCACGGATTGGACACGTGTTTTTTACATCCTGTATAATGAAACTTTCCGAGGAATGTGATGTACCTACTTATGTGTGTAATTATAATTTTATGTCTGGTATTTACTGCAAAATTTTCTTATCGATAAAACGCCAACAACATACTTATATCACTAATTCTTGCCATACCAACATACATATGACATTACACACACTACGGTCGATATTTTAGAGGGGGTAAGTAGAACTGTGTATATTACAACCTGTATTTCACAGGAATAATAATAATATCGTGGGAGAACACACAGTCATCTGCTAAACTAGCCAGAGCCTTGTTTAGATACGAGGAGATAACATCCAGACACTTGGTGGGAATCGAACTCATGACCAATTGGGTAGCGTCAGGGTGTCTAACCACTAGACTATCAGGTCCGTCAGTTAATAATAAGGCAGAAGGCAATGCTTTTGAAGACTGCACACATTGTGAGGAAGTTCTTCTCTCTGGAGCCTTAACCACCGTCTGAGCTGTTACTGCAAAATATAATTGTCAAAACGTTTCAATAAAGGACACGTGAATAGCATGTAAAAAATTATTATGTCAGCCTGTTCTGTGCCACTGCTGGGCAAAGGCTTCCCTCCTTTCCCTCCATCCTGGTCTATCCCCCGCCTCTATCGGCCAATCAACAAGGAAAGCATCCAGGTCATTGCGCCATCTTTTTTGAGGTCTGGCACGTTTTAGCGTCGCTGTATCGGGACTCCAAAATGTCGCTCTGTGAGCCCACTGCTCGTCCGACATGCGGCAGACACGACCTGCCCAGTCCCATATCAGGCTTGCAGCTCTTCGTACTACGTCGGTGATCTGTGTTTTGGAGTGCAGTATGGTGTTTCGAACATGATCCGTTAATTTAACACCAAGAATACTGCGCTCCATATTTCGTTGGCATATCTTGAGTACTTCTGGATGTTAGTCAAAGAACATGTCGGTGCACCGTATGTTGTTATAGGGAGAATGCATATGTAAAAAATATTACCGGAAATGTTTGTATTGGATTTGCAAAGCGGAAATTTCTGATAGTCGTAACGTAAATAGCCTTACCAATTGCCCGCCGTAGCCATATCAGTGCCTACTATTGACTGACCCCGGTCTATATTACCGCTATGTTATCCCAGTTGTACATAACATGCAAATTGTGGCCCAATCTACAAATCCACTTCGTCCGGTGTCGTGTAGTGGTAAATATAAAAAGTAAACCCGCCTTGGACAGTAGCTTTCGACGCGATCTTGGCTGGCGCCTCTCTCCTAGAACGGGATCGTCAACATTTTTTAATAGTGTAACATTTTATAATATCGTCTCTCGATACGTAAGCAAATACGTCGTTTCCTTGGGATGATGATTTGGTTAATCCAAAACTTACAAACATTATATATGTTTGAGTATATATATTAACAACAGAGTAGGTACGCGTTAGTCTATAGTCCCGTTAAACAAAGCGTAGGCAGATTTTCCTCTAGATTTTCCTTCTAGGAGGCAGGTGAATTGAACTATTTAAAGTTATATTATGAGTTATATTCATATGTAAGTGATAAGTTTGATCTGTCACAAGCGCAAATGTCGATAAATACAGCTCGCGGTATATATAGTAGCTATTGCCGTGTACCTGATATTTATGTATTATGATGTTCTTACTCGTGGCTACATGTTCTTACTTGAATTTAGCATTCTATAGTACTTGTATTGATTCATATTCTAAGCTTACAAACTTATATTAGGTATAATCCAATCAACACAATAATCCAATCTTCTATACTTATAATAAAACTGTAACAGGTCCAATTCTGTACATTGAAGATATTTTGAAAATTATATTTGGAGGGCATTCTATAACCGATACTGAGGCCGAAAATGTAATTTTTTTAATTTTTGTCTGTCTGTCTGTATCACGGCTGAGCATCACGCCGAAACTACTGAATGGATTCAATTGAAACTTGGCATGATTTGAGATCTTACTACGAGGTAGGACATATGATACTTTTTATCCCGTAATGTAGCACGGTTCTTTTGGGAGAAGGGATTAAAGTCAAAACGGGTACTTGGTTATACGCTTGGTCCGATTTTATCAATTTTTCTTTATAATATAATAAATATTAGTAAGGGACACTCATAGAGAGTTGTTATCAAGGTTTTGTAATCGATCGGGTTAAGCAACGTTAGGTAAGGTCATTAAATAGATGGGTGACCGTTTAAGGCCATTTGAACTAAACGGGTCTGTGCTTCGGAGAGCAAGTAAAAAGTGGGTCCCAGTTTTTAACCGACTATAAAAAATGAGGTTATGTATTCGATGCAAATGTCTGTTATTCAAAGTTTAGTTAACGTAAAAATAGCGCAGGCGGAGCTGCGTGGGTCAGCTAGTCCTCAATAAATTCAGTATCTCTTGGCCTTAAGATTGTAGGTGTCATGACACCCTCCCCCCCAAATCTCAAACTCATTCACGTCAAATTGACAAACTTAACTTCTTGCTTTAAAACGTCTAAACAATGTTATCCAAAATAGGTTACCCACTTGAAACATTCAGACGCAAGGTGGGAATTGAACCCACGACCTATTGGCTAGCGACCAGAGCACTAGACCAACCAGCCAGTCAACTATGACCAAACCCCCCCCCCCCCCCAAATCGTTGGCTGTGACCGCGCCTGAGTACAAATTGTAAAGAATACAACCTTCAAAACCGTTGAAGGTTGTATGTGGTTTGCTTAGTCTATCAGTCAGGACATTGCCTTTCACATAGGATTTTAAATTCAGGAAATTAATATAAATTAGCCTGTTGGTGTAGAGGTCAAACGCCCTGGTACTACTCAATAGGTTCGATTCCCACCTTTTTATTTTTTATTCAACGTAAGCTAGTGCTTGACTGCAGACCCACCTGATGGAAAGTGGCGACGCAATCGAAGATGGTAAAGCGCACTAGCTTATTAAAAGCCTATTCACTCTAGCCTTGAAGACACCCACATTATAACCGGCCGGTAAAACCGACGCAGGCAAACTGTTCCAATCCTTAGCTGTCCTCAATATAAACGAAGAGGCAAATCGTTTAGTCCGGACTGAAGGCACTTTCACCACATAAGGGTGTGTATGCGCAGTGCGTCTCGACGTCCGATGATAGAAGGGGGATGGTGGAATCAAGTCATGCAGTTCCTGTGCACACTCTCCAAAATGCATCCTGTAGAATACCGAGAGGCTGGCTACTTTGCGCCTGTGCTCTAGGCTTTGTAGATTGGCTTCTACTAACCCAGTATCACCAGTATCAGCCTCTTAGCACGCCTCTCCACTGAGTCCACAGCAGCTAGATGGCATTTTGCAGCACCGGCCCATATATGACTACCGTACTCCACACACGACCGGACTTGCGCTTTATACACCATCAGAAGCTGTCCCGGTGTGAAGTACCGCCGGACCTTAGCTAGGACACCCAGCTTTCTTGCAGCTACTTTGGCTTTGGACTCAATGAACCGCCCAAAATTTAGGTTTGAGGAGACTTCAACTCCCAACAACTGAAGGCGGTCGGTGTATTCCAAGGGTGCATTCTGAAAAGTAGGAGCCAAGTTAAACGGACTCCTTTTGGCGGTGAACAGACACGCTTGTGTTTTGGTGGCATTGAATCTCACAAGATTGGCATCGGCCCGAGCACTCGGCAGATATCTTTCCACAACAGTGCTGTCATCTGCATACCCATAGATACCGGGTATCATCAACAGATCATTAAAGTGCAGCAGGAAGAGGGTTGCGGAAAGAACGGATCCCTGAGGAACTCCGGCATTAGTTATCATCGGCTCCGATGAGCAGCCGTCAATAACAACTCGGAGAGACCGTTCACCCAGGAAGTCCTTTATCCAGCCGATCAGACCTGGGGATAAGCCGTACGCTGAAAGCTTGCTTATCAGGCCAGCGTGCCAGACTCTATCGAAGGCCTTCGAGACATCCAGGGATACAGCAAGCGCTTCCCCATTTTTCTCGAGGGCCTCGCCCCATACATGCGTGGCATACACTAGAAGGTCCCCTGTCGATCGATTTTGGCGAAACCCGTACTGTCGGTCGCTGAGGAGATCATTTTGCTCTAGGTATGCCATGAGGCGCGAGTTCAATATACGCTCCATAATCTTGCAGAGTATGGAGGTTATTAAAATCGGCCGATAGTTAGTTGGATCAGCACGGCTGCCTTTTTTGGGCACGGGCTGCACGTTGGTAAGCTTGATTTCTTTTTATTTATTTTATTTATTTATTCTTTATGCACAAAACAGTACATAGGCGGACTTAATGCCAGAGGCATTCTCTACCAGTCTACCTTAGGGTGATGCAGAGACAAATCGTGGTAGGTGCAAACAAAACAAGTGAAACTAAATATATAGATAAATATTTTAAAACTCTAATTTAACTTACAATAATTAATATAATACTAATACTTATATATTAGAAAATAAAATATACTAATATATATTTTAATATATATATTATATACATAATTATCTTCGAGAAGAATCTGCCATTTTACTGCGCAAGTATTCCTGTAACTTTGTTTTAAATGTATAACGTGTTGTAGCCATCCTGAGTTCTAGAGGGAGCGCATTCCAGAGGAGAATGGACTGGACGAAAAAAGAAGAATGTATAAAATCAGTTCTGTGAGAAGGACATAGAAGAAGACGATTATTAGAAGAACGAAGAATTTTATCATGAGTAGAGCATAGATAAGTAAACTGCGAAGTTAAATAAGGAGGTGAGTTAGGTGAAAAGAGTATAGAAAAAAGAGTAGTCAAAGCTCTTAGAATTCTGCGCTCACGAATAGGAAACCATTGCAACAGGGCACGATGCGTGGAAATATGGTCATATTTACGGAGATTATAAACGAACTGAATGCAGTTATTCAAAAGGCGATCAAGTTTATTGAGTAGATCTGCATTCAGTTCATAATAGCACACATCACCATAGTCGATTATCGGAAAGATTAAGGTCTGTACGAGCATTGCTTTTATATTTGATGGTAATAAGTTTCTTAATCGATAAAGAGATCTTAGAATTCCAGTGACCTTCTGGCTGATGTTCTTAATTTGAGTTTGCCAATTGAGTGTGTTATCAATATACAATCCAAGGTCTCTGACACTAGAACTAAAGGGGATGACAGCACCGTTAAACTGCAGGGCAGGCAGAGATGACTCGTTAACTTTTCGGAAATTTCGTGAACTACCTACAATGATAGCTTGACATTTTGCAGGATTAACTGACACACCAAATTTGTCAGACCATTTTTTAATAGCAACTAAATCAACGTTTAATTTATTGATTGCGTCAGAGACGCTATCAACATCCACTTGTGAGTACAATTGTAAATCATCAGCATAAAGATGATACGCACACTGAAGTTCAGGAGTCAAGAGATCTATAAAAATTGAAAATAAAAGAGGAGAAAGAATACCGCCTTGAGGAACGCCAGTACTAATGTTACACCAAGCCGATGACGACTCATCTACACGAACTGACTGCTGACGTTCCCGAAGATAAGAAGAAAACCATTCCAATGACTCATCAGACACCATCAGGTGGGAGAGGATAGATAGAAGAATTTTATGACTGACAGTATTGAAAGCATTGGAAAAATCAACCAACACCAGAACAGTAACTTTATTGTTCTCCATACCAGTTCTTATATCACCAGTCACTTTAAGTAACGCAGAAATAGTGCTGTGCCCGGGCCTAAATCCAGATTGAAAACAATTAATCAGGGAGTTACGATGAATGAAATTAGAGAATTGTTTATGGACACAAGCCTCAAGCACTTTGGACAAGAAAGGAAGAATAGAAATTGGACGAAAATGACTGGGAAGAGAGGGATTAGGGATTTTGGGAAGAGGTCGAACGTAGGCTTTACACCATAAGGACGGAAAAACACTGGACTCAATGGAAAAGTTGACAATATGCGTTATAGCCGGTAAAAGGAAGTCCAGTATTGTTACAATCATGTGTCTGCTGATATTGTCACAGCCAATGGCATTAGATTTTATGGACGAAATTATCTTCCTGATGTCTTCAGAGCTAACCGGAATGAAGTTAAAAGAATTGATTGCTGGAGCCTTTAAACTAGCTATATAATTTAATGTTTGGTTTATTGTTTGATGATCTAATGAAGAAGCTGTGGTGAAATGTTGATTCAGATCATCTAACTTTATTGTGGTTGGAAGGTCAAAATGACTTTGTTTACATTGGTAAACATTGTCTTGGCATTGGCCAAGAGTTCCGAGGAATTTCCAAACATCAGCAGAAGAAGAAGAAGATATATTATCTAGAATATGGCGGCGTTTAGCGTCGCGTATCATCTTATTGCACAAATTCCTAGCAGTTTTAAAGAAAGTCCAGTTGTCTTCGGAACGATCATTTTTAAATTTCCGAAAAGCACGGTTACTTCGCCTCATCGCCATCCGAATCCCCCTAGTCATCCACGGTGCAGGTAATCGCTTCAATTTAACCTTCTTAACGGGAGCATGCACGTCGTAAAGCTTATTAACCATGTTATTAAAGATGTTGATCTTATCATCAACTGTGCTAGATTCTGGGTGTTGTTTAGTTTTCTAATCACCATAGTATAGCTCTGCCTAGTTTGAAATCAGATGAACGTTTGTGTATTGACCCAGGATAATATTAGATTGTAATCATAAAGTAATATACGCGCGCACTGGCTAAATAAAATCATATTGTTGTCTGTATTTTTTTACGAAAATTATCATAGGTACACAATTGACGATAATAGGTAGCTATAGGCGTTTCGTGATTTATAACGAACACGCGAACACACAATCTAACAAACTTTCCCATTCGGAAGATTTAGAATAGAAAGTACATGCGTTTGACTCTATTGCAGCATTATGCGTTAACATGGAAATATTTGCCGTATAATCCACTTTTAATCCAGATAATATATTTTTACTAGGTGGTAGGTTCCTTGTGCAAGGAACTGTCCAGGTAGGTACCACCGCAGTGTCAGATATTCTGCCGCCAAGCAGCAGTGTGTAAGAATTGCTGTGTTCCGGCGTAGGTACCTGGTGAAATTACCGGATACAAAGACTTAATATCCAATGTCTTAAGGGTCGGCAACGCGCTAGTAATTCTTCTGGTGTTGCTAGCGTCTATAGGCTGCGGCGACTGCTTACCATCAGGCGGGCTGTGCGCTTGCTTGCCACATTGGTAGTATAAAAAAAAAAACCAATAATCAAATTTTATTGTCCAATGTACATTTGATGAAAGAAATTGGATACCATCATCCAAATTACTGGCGACACCAATATTTGTTCAAAGGTTTTGAGCTACAAATGAAATTTCGTGGACAATTCCAATGACGAAATGCTTATAATAAAAGCAATGAATGTGTTTATGATATTTATTTTGATGATCTTTTTATTGTATATTTTTTCTTTTTGTATATTGAACTAAGTAGCGCATAAGGTCGCGCCACGTTCCTCCATTTTATCAACTACGCAAATTACAAAGAAATCTTGGACTGGGCATTCGTCAAAGAAATATGATAAAATATTGGACATAGAAATTTGACGGGTGGAACAGCACCCTATGCTACGATCAGCTTGGTCCCATAGGAAAATACTGGTAACCATTTTTGATGACTTATAACAATTTACCATGCATATTTTTCAACACCGGACTGGTGCAGAGAATTGGTTAATTCCAAGTTAAACGAAGTATGTACCTATACAACTTCTCCCACTTTGATCACCCAAATATCACCGACATGATAAAATGTGAAAAAGAAAAGAAATAAACCTTACCAGATTGAAAAACGATCAACAGAGATGAGGAATAGAGAATTTCAATATGTGAGGTTTGTCACGAAGTCCATTATGTGGTATCTGAACTGAGCGTATCCGTGCTTAGTAGGGCACAATATCATTGGAGGGCACTTAAAAAGTAAGGGCAGTTTGAACAACTTAGATTAGCTACTTAATTACTAACGATACGGCAAAAGTACACAATGTCCAATTTATAATGCCAAAGCTTGATTGTGAATTTATTTGAACAAAAAATGACGAATGTAACGACCATTCGTTTAGTTAAATAACGGTTACGCAATCTGGAATTATTACGCGCAGTCATGACATTAGCCTATAAATAAAGAAAAAAAACTAAATTATCATTGCAAATTTGCAAGAGAGTCGAATGAAAGTAGAATGTTTAGCGCCCCACACGGGCACGACGACACTGAGTGTAGAAAACTAGTGCCGCGAAGCTGCTAAAAACTAAAGCACGCGTTGCGAAACATAATAA
Organism: Furcula furcula; assembly: GCA_911728495.1. Classification (NCBI taxonomy): domain Eukaryota; kingdom Metazoa; phylum Arthropoda; class Insecta; order Lepidoptera; family Notodontidae; genus Furcula; species Furcula furcula. Next base: position 7,265,289 of record OU452269.1, read on the forward strand.
TAATTATATAAATACAAAGACTAAACTAAATAATATGTCCCTATAGTGCAGCCTTTAGCTGGGAAAAAAAAAACAAAAAAAATATATAAAAAAAAGTTAGCCTTCTATGTTCAATACATGTTCTATTTTTAAATAAGTGTCAATAAAATTAGGTTTGTAATGTAAAATCAAAAGAATTTTATTTGTTTTTCCTGGCTCAAATTATTTTATTAGCGAAATTATTATTGGTGCCTATCATAGTGTTAAGTTTTACAATTTCTTTAAAAATTATGGCTACGGTATGTTGTAATGCTGTGCTTGGCGATAGATCAAAATAGTTTTTTTTTAAACTCATACAGCTACGACAAATATAATACGGATTTTATCCAAAAAAGAGTACTTGCTAAGTATTTTATAGGTGATATTATGGTAATACTTTTAGTACGTATGCACAAGAAAGGGTATTCTATACAGCTTTGTTAAAGAGATTGTCCAGGTAGGTAATACAATGCAAGATATTTTGCCGCCAAGCCGCAATGTGTAACCTTGCTGTATTTCTTTGTAAGATAGCTATAGCTGCTGAAATGACTGGGGTCTGCTGGAGACTGTAATATCTCATTTGAGTAGCGACATGTGCAACTCTTTATCGGTATAAATATTAATATGTGTGTTAGTTTAAGGTATTTCTTTATGGGCCTATGCGGCCTGAAAATAAAGAATATCGGTTACCAGCTGGAGGTTTTGTTCGTCGTTCAATTAAATTAAAAAAAAAAAACTTCGTAAAAAACAAAAGTTAATGTAATACATCACATTTGATCTGTCAGTTTCTTTGTTTGTCTGTTTCTTTTGTCATTATTACAATTATATTAATTGTAATAATGACAAAAGAAACAGACAAAAGAAACATCGTAATTGAAAAAAGTTAAGCAATTGTGCAGAGAACCTGCACACTTCGAAAAAAATAATATTTTTTTATGCCCGCCGTAACAGGGTTATGTTGTTAAATTTTGATGAAGTATCAAATGTGATTTATGAAATTGGCCCTACTTTAGTCACACATCCATAAAATATTTACTGGCCAGAAAATAATGGAGGGCAACCGCTGTTTAGTTAGGGTTAATTATCCTAATTCCGTAGTTAGGGCACGTAGAACGCAGGCCTGACAAAAGATTTGAGACATAAATAAACAAAAAGAAAGTGGATGCGTACTTTGTGAGCACGAGATGGTTGTCAATTTTTTTTCGCTCTTGCAATATCAAGTAACAATGGTGTCATTTCCACATCCGCTTTTTCGAAACAATTCCGATTTCAAAACCGTCTTTAAAGGTAACTTTTTTTTTAACAAAGCATACAACACGACTTTTTGCGACATAGCACTGGCTGAAGATGCGCGGCTCCGCAGCGCAGTTCGCATACCGTAATCTAAAAATATTTTTTACGTTCTGTTTCACACGATTCTGTGTGATTTTATTTTAAGTGCAGCGCCGTGTGCATAGAATATTGCATTTTAGCGTATTGTCATCTTTTTCCATGTTTCAGAAGTTTGTGAAATTATTACGCGGTAAAACTTGACCCTCGCCAAATGCATTGAAATGCCGTTTGCCGCTTTTTATACCAGAACATAGCAATCCTTACAGACTGCTGCTTGGCGGCAGAATCTGCCGTGATCTTAGAGCATTAAACCAAACGTGATACGAATACCTACCCGAAAACTCATTTGCCAAGTTATTATCTGCCATTTAGTACCAACACATACACAGTTTTTTTTTCTCTTTTTTTTTACAAGGGTTTGATCATAAAGTGAACATGTCACCCTTATTGGTAACACAAAACATATTACAGACGATGTTTTAGGGCTACTTCTACCATCTTATATAACATCTTGGCCTCATCCGATGTGGGGAGTGCCAATAAAGAATTACACTGACCTATAGTACATAATGACAAATTGTTTTGGGTCTCAAAATGCTGCCTTTCGGCACCGTTCCGTACGCATTCCACCAATATATGATAAACGTCTTCCCTTACATTACATACGGTACAGTTGGGTGATAAACTCTTTTTCATCATAAAAGCAAAACTATTTAATGGCATGTGCCCGGACCGAAGCCGTTAAGGCAGTAACAATATCTCTTCTGGACAGATTTTTATCGTTAAACCACAACAGCCGTGATGGATAAGGTTGGATGGTTTTATACCATATTTTTTGTGCGTGACCTTTCATCGAAGTACTCCTTCCAAATTTTATAAGATTTTTCCTTAGCGATACTTAAATATTCCGAAATATAGGGAGTATGAATAATACGAACACCAATGCCAACGCCTTCTTTTGCTAAAGTATCTACCATTTTTTTTTAGCTTTTAAAGTAAATAATTTTTGGGTATAGGAATATCGTTATTAGTTATCAATTTCCTCGATTTAATTCTTCAGTAGCTTAAAGGTCAAAGTCTCAGAGTAATTAGAATGGAGCTAGTATCGCGTCGATTCCCCGAACAAGTTTTTCGTGGCACTTTTGCGGGGTGCGGGAGGCGAAGTAAACACACACAGATACAATTTCACGCATACCCACACTATAATAAACTCGCAACACATTCAAAAAAATACGCACACAAATAAAGAATGACCTGAACATATGAACAAAATTTGGCAGAGGGGTTAGCGCATCATGATCTCTCCAGTGGTATCTCCTCTAAGGTTACAAGTACAAGTTTAGATTTTAGTTTAGTTTAGGGTACAAGATTTATTTTGTTGTCTGTAATTACGTCAAGTACCTGCCAGCTCTTCGAATGTTTTAAATATATTCTCATTATCCAGGCTACAGCCACAGGTCCTAATATTAGTTATGCCAGATAGACACCGTTAAAAATAATTACGCCCATCTTAACTTTGTAATAGTAAGATAAAGATTAATTAAGAAGAAAGCGGCGACTCAATCGAGGATGGTAAAGAACACTAGCTTATTAAAAGCCTATTCGCTCTAGTCTTCAAAACACCTATATTATAATCGGGCGGGAAAACCGACGCAGACAAACTATTCCAGTCCTTAGCTGTCCGTGTAATAAACGAAGAAGCAAGATTAGTCCGGACTAAAGGGACGTTAACCATATAATATTTACCCAGGTGATCCAAGTGGAATAAACCACTTAGACAAGCAGTCACATGAGATCAATCATGCATGTTCTAAATTCAAATCAAATGGTTTTGTTTTTTTTAGTGTTGCGTCAGAAATAACTGTTCTTTGCTTATAACAGTTATACAGCAATTAGAGTAACAGACAGGTACGTTGTTATGAAATTTTTGAATAGAAACAGTTAGTTGCATTTTTCTATTGACTTTATCTGTGTCTAACTAGTCTTCTAACATCACAACATAGGTTTTACAATAATGTAAGCTACGAACTCTAAACCTCATTTTTTGGGTCCCAATATAGACTTTTTATTCTGTACCAATAACAAACAACATAACTCCCTATGGCATGATTTATCCATCCACGACTGAATTATTACATAGGATACTAAATAGGATTGTGGTCACGGGTCTCATAATGTGCCTGAAAAGTGGTGAAGGGCTGGAGAAATCACATCATTACGACCAAATAGTTTTAATGTAGGTAAATGTAATGTAATAAGTTGACATTTGCATTATTATTTTTATTAGTGTTACGGTTTATTAATAAATAGACTAACACGTCACTTAAACATAATTACTCGAGTCAACTCGTGCGCGGGTGCTGCTTGGGGGGACTGGTCCGACTACTATCCCTTTGGCGTTTTAGTTTGTTGTAATTTTTGTCGTAATTTATTGTTTTCTTCTTTCCTCTCTTGCTTTATGTTTCGAACGGCAGGACACACTATCGCTAATATAGATTCATTTGTAACGAAACAAACAATGTTTAAAAAAAGTGAAAAAATGACAAGCCCGCTGAGTTTCTTGCCGGATCTTCTCAGTTGAGGCCGCGTTGTGATCCGGTGGGCGCTTTTAAAAATATTACCATTCAAAAATGCTAGCCTATTTGAAATAAAAAAAAAATGACTTTTTGACTTTAACTTTTATGTACTTACTTCATATTCTTGTGTATGTCTAATTTTTTGCTTGTCTATAGGTTTTTTCCTATTTATTAAACTTATGTGCGTTATATAGTTTAACGTATATAGTTTATGTGTACTGTTGCGCTCAGACACGCTCTCGCTAACGGGTGTCCACGGAAAATCAGCGTCGTATGTACCAAATAGGAGCAACGGCACATGCCGAGCTGTGGATAACCTTTCAGCGGCATTGTTAAATTAAAAAAGTGTAATAGATTAGTTAGATTAAGATGTCGCTGAATAAATGTTTCTCTTTCTTTCTTTGTTCTAATGTTACTTCGTATCAACGTCCAACGTCTATATGGTTGCGTTAACAATTAACCTACCTTAGTAATGCTTATCTAATGAGTTACGCTTAATTAAATCACAGCACTTCCCAATAATGCAAATCCAATTAGAACATTATCCAATCGAATCACGGAACGTTTCCGATTGTACAACACTATCGTAACAGCGCGCGCAAATATGGCGCCTAATTTCACGCGAGTCGCGCCATTTAAAACGAAAGTGAAAATCGCGGGAAAGATGAGCAGTCCATTGCCGCGGTCCGATTCACTCTCGATTTCGTTATTTTATTACGTATTATATAATTGCATACCTAAGTTATTTTTGCCTTTTATTGGTTGGTATATTTTATAGTAAGTAGCAAAAGTTGTAGAGATAGTAATATTTTTTTAGAAAAGACCTATCTCATGAAATATTAAAATCATTGTTTTGTACATGGGGAAATATTTACACAGTGTGTGTAAATTGGTGTCAATGATATTATTAACCACAGATAATATGATCCCTACTAATGCACGCCAAAATTCATATAGAACCGTATATAAGGTATGCAAATATCTCTATAAATAAGGTAAATGTCACTTCCTTATTATTTTCTTTTGTGTAGTAAATACTTAGTTAGTGCATTTGCTAAATACGCTTGGCAGCATTTGAATTGATTTTCAGGCAAACGTCGCCTTTTTTACATTTTACTGCTAGTTAACCCAATTGGGTGAATTTTACGGTTTCACTTATCGTGAGCTAATCGCATATCTATAATATTGTAAAAATATCAATATGTTAATTGCCGCGCTTGCAGCAAAAAGGACTAATATTGAGATTTTTTTCTGCCTAGTAGGTAATTATAATTAACCTGAGACCGAACCAGCAACTCACCACGTTTGAGGCCATAGTCACTGAGCTCCTACTATTTCAAACTTAGAATCATTGAAAACGTTCCACTTTAAAAATCCAAGCCAATAATTTGTCAAAGCAATTTGATTTCCCATTTTTTAATAGTCTGTCTTTGCAATTGGCCCGCTTCCCACGTTTTTCGCGCAACAATACCCGCCTTACTATCAAAAACGAATTACCGACAGTTAAAAACGTCAAACCAGAAAATTAACCTAAACAGATATCATTAGTAAAGAAAGCAGAATCTGTAAACCCTGACCATTGTCATCAAACAAATCGACTTGGTACCTTATTTCTAAAGCCTTAAAGACGAAAACACCATGTGAGCGTATATGCCAAATCAATTGCAGGGGTTTGTCACCAGTCGTTAGCGGTTGAACGATTTTAGATGCTATTTTGCGTACAATAAAATTTATTTTCGTTTTATAGTCAGTTGGGGCGTTTTTAGTCCATTTATAGCGATGTTTTGGAAAGCTACGGCGAAAGTCGCCGGCCACGAGTGGTGGAGTGTGACCACTCAATCTTGATACTTTGTGTGTATTTAAACCGCTTTTAAAATTATCTTTAACTTATGATTACGTATCAAAACCCACCGTTTACTCTGACATGTAGTTTTAAACAAGTTCTTGACTACAATCTCGATGTTAATATTATATTAAAACTAAAAATGTTTTTTTTTAGTCTGCGAAAACTTAATGACCAATTTCCCACGGGAATGGCATATTTCCAGCAGTAGATTAAGTAAAATAAATCGAAACCCAAGTTCAGCGCCATCTAGTATAGCCACACTAAAAATAGTTCTAAAAAAATACGTAATATCTTTTTTTTTGGCCTAGCCTATTGCGATTGCATTGAAATACAACTTAGATGTTGCAGCCAGACATATAACATAAGTATATCCTGAAAATTTCATGCATATTGGTAATTTCACACAGTTTTATTATAAGATAGATAGATATACTTACTCTTTATCGTACACACAAACTTAAACATAAATTAAAGCATTTAAATAGATTTAAAAATGGAATATGTACAAATGACCTGGTATGTATAGATATAGAAATGTGCCAGAAGTATCGCTGTGCCAACAGCAAAAGGGACCAACGATGATCCCTCAGCCGTAACACAGAGACTCGTCATAGAACACAACCTTTCATTGAAATAACAATCTTTCATTGAAATAACAATATTTATAGGTACTGCAGGAACGCTGGTATTATTTGGCATGTTAAATATGATGAAGTTCCTTAGTCGGTGTGGCGTACGGTGGCTGGTCGCCTGAGAGCACGGTAAATCAAAAGGCAGGCAAATGCTTCTTACTGAGTATATTAAATAATTAAAATTATAACATTTTCAGACATTAGGTGTTATATCAAAGATAAGTTTACAAAAAAGTGACATGTATTGTTCCATATGTGAATGTGCATAAATTCCTATGGCCAGTTCATAGAAACTGACCGTGCGACCTCTTCGGTCGCCAACAGTCGGGTTGCTTAAATTTGAGTTGGCCTTCTGTTTATGTTGAACCATAAATAAACAAAACTATATTTTTTAGTAAAAATGTTGTTATTTGGAGAATCCGAAGTATCCATCGATATTTTCTTCAAGTAAAATAAAATAAAGCACTCTTTATGCCATATCAACATACTAGCAAGCTATTCATATGAAATATTAAAATTTGAATACAATAAAATTGTATGTACACGTAGCAATAAGTTTATGATTTTGATTACCCATTTACATCTATACACTAAGGCAATCCACACACGATCATTCCAGGCGGAGCCTCTATTCTGGTAACCAGACAACTGATACAAAATCTATAAAAGAAAAAAATAAAGATCTACTGTTGTCTTTTACTTACGCGAATATTACACATTGAAATCAAACTACTAAAAAACCTCGATAAAATCCGTAAGAGTAATTTGATTTCAATAAATAAAGATCTAGTTTACAAAGTACAAAAAACTCATTAATTAGCAGTGAACGATTTGGAATTCTAATGAGAAACAGTAACAGTTAAAAGATCAACTGTTACGTGGGAACTGAATCGGCAACTAAACTGTTAATTTTTATTGTTTTGTTTTACTGTGAATGTCTCTCAAATGTTCTGATTAAAATATTTATTTAAATGTATCAAAATATTTCATCAACGTTTTCGATCTTAAATTGAATAATTTATAATCTATTTTTTTACATCAATTAATTCACCAAATTATAATTTTGTAAATATTTGCATGTTGTTGTTTTTTAATACTTTAATATTTATTGCATTACAAAATAATGTTTTATATCGTGTCAAGCATACCACTACTAACTGATAAAATGACTCGCCAACATTGTTATTGCTAAAAATTAAAACGTAATATTTTTACAGTCATTTAATAAAATGTCCAGAAACCACCCGTATTACTAAAGAAAATAAATTTAAAAAGAATATCATTAATGAAAAAACTGCAATCAAATTATTACGATTGTCCATGGAGCCTCAACGAAAAGTGAAAAGCAACGCAGCATTAGACGGACTCCGTTTACTTCCGATAACCACCTTCCCGCGTTACGACGTCTCAACAACCATATAAAAAAAAATACACAAAAAAAAATGTTACATCACTATAAAATAATGAAGTAAAAAAAATAACAGTGAAATGTGTGATTGTGTAAATGAAAACGTACTAGATGGATCGGTGGGACAGATTAAAAATAAAAATTTCAAAGTTCGAAGAAGATCCCGCGGTAGTGACGTGATGTTTTTTAAAAGGACTTGTTTGTTTTCTATTACATTATTGTTTCTGTTAAATTTCGTTTACTGTGACATTGATAACGATGTGTTAACGCTTCAAGATAATCTGGATAAGGATGACTTGGCTTCAGATAGGAGGCGGCCATCGAACGAGCAGGAGAAAGATATCCTGTTGTTAGGTGCTCTTGGACGCAGGAAGGGTTCCCATCACAATTCTTACGGATCTTCACAAGAAGATGACTCTATTATGGATTTATTGGGGAAGAGTAAGTGCCATACCAACTGTTTTTTTCTAAGTGGTAGTTCCCTTGAGCGGTAGGGAAGGATCAGGTAGGTACCACCGCAGTATCAGACATTCTGTCACCAAGCAGCAATAATGTTAACATTGCTGTGTTTCGGTGTAAATATTAGGACTAAGTTTTGTCCAGAAATCGGCTAAATGAAAAATCAGTTTAATAAAAAAAAGTATCACTGCTAGAGTTATTTATATATTGGGAATATTAGAAAAATGGGAAAATTGTCATCATCATCATCAGCCAGAAGACGTCCACTGCTGAACATAGGCCTCCCCCTTAGAACGCCACACGCCGCTTGCTACTTAATTTCACACACATTATATTTTTTACTACAAAAAGGAGCCGGATTTTTTTTACCATTATTGAATAATAGTTGTTACATTATTATTTTTTCAAAATTGATAGATATATTCACTATAATAATATCTCTTTGCATCCGATCTAAAAAATCACATCACTACTACGTATCGTACACCGTGTACTGGTGGAGTCAGTGGCGCAGCGGAAAGCCTCTTGCTCTACGAACCGGAAGTCGAGGGTTCGAATCCTGTGACAAGATACTACTAAAACTTTGCTTAATTGTTATAATAATAATACCAGCCCTTGTTAATGTCCCACTGCTGGGCACGGGCCTCCCTTCAAGATGAATGGGCTTAGGCCATAATCCACCACGCTGGCCAAGTGCGGGTTGGCGGACTTCACACGTCATTCGAAAGCTAGTTAGGCTTTCTCAGACATGTAGGTTTCCTCGCGATGATTCACCGAAAGCTAGTAACAATCGCACAAAGCCGATTCGCACATGATTATTTAAAGAAATCAGAGGTGCGAGCCGAGGATCGAACCTGCGCACCTTGCTTCCAAGGCAAGCGCTCGCCCACTGAGCTGTTACACCTAACTAATTGTTATTAGTTAGCACAAAACATGACCATCTAATTATCTGAACAATGTGGCCATATTAAAAGAATTGGATGGGTTTACAAAAGGTAATAGTCTCTGCGCAAGCACTTATGTATATCCCTGGCGTCTTGATCATATCAAAGATTGACCGCTGGGGCCATATCTCGTTCAGAACGACATTGTTATACTAAATACACTTGACTCAGTGCAGAGACGAGCCATCAGGATTGCCGACGATCCTGAACTCTCAAACGGTCTAGAATCACTACGGGTGAGAAGGGATTTTGCTTCCCTGTGTGTTTTCTACCGATTGTATAACGGACAGTGTTCTGAAGAATTGTTTGACATGATGCCCACGGCCACTTTTTACCATCGCACCTCTCGCCATCGGGAGTTCATCCTCGCATCTTAAAAATAATTTCATCTCGCACTTTGCGGTTTCAAAGAAGTTTTCTTCCTCGCACCTTGAAGTTGTGGAATGAATTGCCTGCCGAGGTTTTCCCGAATAATTACAGCATGGGGTTTTTTAAAAAGGGAATTAATAATTTTTTACGGGGTCGGCAACGCGCTAGTGATCCTACTGGTGTTGCTAGCGTCCATAGGCTGCGGTGACTGCTTACCATCAGGCGGGCCGCACGCTTGTTTGCCACCTTGGTGGTATAAAAAAAAACTACTATTAATACCCTTGACGTAAAAACTAATAACTTGGTGTTTGTCTGTCTACATTGTAGGACGTCTGTCTGTGGCATCGTAGCTCACAAACGAATTTACTGATTTGAATACAGTTTTTAATCTATTACGTAAGCGGGTTTAACCAGAATGGTTTTGCTATATTAGATTTTCTATATTTGAATCTATTCAGTAGGGAGGATCTCCACGCTGGGCAGGCGTCTTAGGGATCGCAGTATAGGTGGTAGGTAATCCAATAGAAAGACGCTGCTGCCCGTCTTCTTGTTTTTAACCGACTTCAAAAAAGGAGGAGGTTCTCAATTCGTCTGTATATATATATATTTTTTTCTATGTATGTTCGCGCATAACTCTGGCAATTATGAACCGATTTGAAAAAATCTTTCTTCCATCCATTCTTTAATCCGTTAATTGGGTCCCATAAAAAAATTATTGCTTAGTAATAAGTAGTTCCTGAAAAAACAAGAATGGTGACTGCGCACTGAGAGCTGCAAGAAAGCCTATATAGATGACGTTTTAGTCGCTCGGACTCGCTCGGTCGGGCAAAAATGGTCATAACTCTGGCAAATATTTACCAATTTCAATGATTCTTTTTTTATTAGAAAGAAGAAACCACTGTATTGAATCTGTATGAATTTTATTACAACCGGATAAGAACTTCCTGGAGGACCATGAACGATGTGGAGGAATTTATCTGGTAAAAACCATAAAACTGATGTTCTCCATTACATTTCTCTGACAATTATGAATCGATTTCGATCATTCTTTTTTTATTCGAGAGAGTAAACTACTATGATGTTTCCTTGCAAATTTCATTACGACCGGATATTTTTTTCTGAAGAAACATGAATTATGTAAAACTATGTAGACGATAATGTGATCATAACCTACCTAGATAATTTTACGGTTTACGATGGTTCAATCTTTATAATGAAAATATCACTAAAAAGTTTAAAATAAAATCTTTTAAAAAAAAAATTGAACCGACTTCAATATCACTGAAAAGTATAAAATAATTTAAATATTATTGAAGTTGGTGCCAAATATACACAGCAGGTACGCTAACACCAACTTCAATAATATTTAAATTATTTTATACTTTTCAGTGATATTGAAGTCGGTTCAATTTTTTTTTAAAAAGATTTTATTTAGTCACCTCTTACGGACACCCATCGGGTGCCATTGTTACCCGGAGGACACCCTACGCCACGGTCACTGAATAATTTCACCCAAAACAAGCGAAAATACTATTATGTCACTTATCCGAATACACAAACAAATTTTCTAGAATATTGAAATAAAACTACTTTTACGGAATATATCTCAGTTTATTTTAGATTTTACTTTTTCGACGTGTCTACTATCCCTTTGGCCTTTTAGTTTGTTGTACTTTCGTATTTTTTCTGTTTTATTTGATCTTTTGAACGGCAAGACACACTCTGATCTAATTGTAACATGATTCACTGTTTAAAAAAAAAAAAAAAATGACAAGCCCGCTGAGTTTCTTGCCGGATCTTCTCAGTTGAGGTCGCGTTGTGATCCGGTGGTTTTCCTTCCTTTTTTTTTTAAAAAACATGACCTTTCAAAAGTGGTAGCGTTAAGCCTATTTGGAATAAAATATTTTTGACTTTGACTTTTTTCGAGCACACATGGTCACTGCAGGACACATAAATCACATTTTTTGTTAGGATTAATTAATTCTGTGCCACTTGTTACCGCCGATTGCTTGTAGGTAACATATCAATTACTTACAATATCATTGATACTTTAATACTGCCTATGCCTTATAATATAATGTTATTATTATCCAAATTAATGTAGAGATCCAAATAACAAACAATGAGAAGCAACGGTATTAGACAGACGATTGAGTTAATGAGTTCGTTGACTGACCCGTACATGATTAGATACTTAGAATATATATAAGTACAAGTACTATAGAATGCTTATTTTTAAGTAAGAACCGTAAGCGTGAGTAAGAATATCGAAAAACATAATATACACGTCAAAAGGACTATACTGTCAGCTGTATTTATCGAAATTTGCGCTTGTGACAGATCAAACCCACTACTTAAAGAAAGAAAGAAAACAAACATTTATTCAGCGACATCTAAATCTAACTTAACTATTACAATTGATTATTTGTGATTTACATACCAAATTTTCCCATTTTCATTATATCATCTATTCTTATTTATTTTGCAATTGCCATTTAACTACTTAGCACTGGCGAAAATCATCAATAATTGATGGAAGCCATATTTTTGTAAAAGAAGAAGAACTTTAAACAGTTCACCTGCCTCTTGGAGGAAGTACTAAAGAAACCTGCCTAGGCGATTATTCCCAGTCGTCACCACTGGCTACGTCCCCACTGATGACAAACGGGAAAATTATTCCCATTTGTCGCCAGTGGTGACGAATGAATCATTAAATTCCCAGTTGTAACCAGTGGCGACAATTGGTACTTTTAATTCCCAGTTGTCGCCACTGAAATACAAAAAAAGAAACATCATCACCATCATCAATCAGATGCGTTTCTTTCTTTCTTTATCATCAGCCGGAAGACGTCCACTGCTGAACATAGGCTGGCTACGATTTGTTTATGGAGACCATAGACAAACGCGTACTCTATTCTTAAAATATAGATAGATAGATAGACAACTCTTTATTGCGCACAAACAAACAGATACAAAAAGAATAAGACACAAATTAATAAAAAATGCAACAATGGGCGGCCTTATCGCTAAAAGCGATCTCTTCCAGGCAACCTTTGGATGGAGAGGAAAATAAAGAAGTTACAAAGAGCAGAGGGTGCGCGCACTCGACATGAATAGGTAACATTAACACAAAGACACATAAAAACACATATGTTGTAAACTATAATAATATATATTCATATGAGTATAATATATAAACATACATCAAATAATACTATTATAAACATACATAAATCGGTACGTACTAATATAACAAGAAAATTACACAAATACCGATTAACTTATTCCGCCAAATAAAACTTCTTCACTAGATCTTTGAAAATTGGCAGTGACGAAGCACGCCTTATAGAAACGGGCAAGGAATTCCACAGGCGAACCGCCTGCACCGTGAAGGATTTGTCATAGAAGGAAGTGCTATGTAAGGGCATCGTAAGACAAAGGTTTTCCGAGGACCTAAGACTATAGGTGCATATAATATATTCTTAATATATGATAAAATACCTAATAGACTTCTCGTACGATATGTCTTCATAAGACTGCTCGCATGTTACATGATGCACTTTGGATAGCTTGCCGTGGGGTATCCGACCCACCCATCTCCTCTCATTGGGTGTCGCAAGAGGCAACTAAGAGAAAACAAGAAAAAGGGCAGCAGCGTCTTTCTATTGGACTACCTACCACCCAAGATACCTACCGATCTCCAAGACGCCTGCCATTTGTGGGGATTATGGGAAACCCTCCATTATATTGGGAGGCTTTTGTTTGGAAGTGTTCGTCTTTCAGGTGATGGTGGGTGGTAGCCCCAGGAGGGCAAGGGTATGTCTATATTATTCTAGAATCCCCGGGATAATCCACATATGGTCATCTGATCCCAAACTAGGTACTGTACTATGGTAACCAGACAGAACTGATATATATATGTACATATACTTTTCACACCACCTGCTCGATAAAGTTCCATTATGTGTCATATGAACTTGACATAAAGTGGGTCATTATATCCCTATGGTCTAGCCGGGTAATAATGTTGTACTAAACTCCCTTGGGTAATAATGTGATTTGTTTTTTTCTTGCCCTTTAGTTCTCCCTAATTAGGAAGGCAAAAGGTTCTAGCTCATACAGCCTCGTCATAAGTAATCTCGTATAAGAAATCAATTTGTAGATAGGCCTGAGCCAATTCTTCATTAAATTGCTGTCATTTTCCATTCATGTTTTCAGGCCGAAGCCAATTCTTCATTATAATGTAATTTGAATTACGAACGTCAAATATTTTTTTACCACGGAGACTCTTTACAGTAGGTAGGTATAATAAACCACTCTCTCTAAGCAGAGGCTTGCACGAAAAAATACATTTGAAAATCGAACCGAGTGCCAGGAGCCGAATTGGAGCCGAACCTTGTTCTAGGTTCTAGAAAAGAAAAAAAAATAGATAATAAAAAGAAGGTGCTGTATAACGCTGTTGATATTATTTTAATTCTAGCAGTTTTGTATTTTACTGTCTCGCCTCGCAGTAGGTGTGGGCGCGAACGCTGGAAATCGGTGTGTTGATATTATATTATTTCTAGCAGTAAGTATTTAATAATAATAATAAATACACTTCATTGTACCATTGAGATTTTACACCAAAAATTACATGTAAATTGAACAATACGTTGATGATGTAAAAAGGTGGATTATTTCTAGCAGTAAGTATTTAATAATAATAATAAATACACTTCATTGTACCATTGAGATTTTACACCAAAAATTACATGTAAATTGAACAATACGTTGATGATGTAAAAAGGTGGCCTTATCGCTAAAAAGCAATTTCTTCTAGATAACCTAAGCAATCTCTTCCTAGTACTTGTATTCCATTACCTCGCAGTAGGTGTGAAAAGTAGTATATTCTCCTCGGGGATAAAGGTGTCTTTGTCTTGGGCGAGCTTGAATCTCTCGCTGTACTCAGGATTCTAGTATTAACTCCCTCGCTTTGCTCGGGAGTTAACTGTACTCCCTCGCTGCGCTCGGGAGTTACTAGAATCCTTCGTTATGCTCGCGATTCAATTTCACGCCCGTGACATAAGACACTGCTTTATCCCCTTGGTGCATAAACTACTATTTTATAAATACATACTCAAGATTATGTACCACCCAAAACACAGCACACAAAGTTTGTCCCGTGTGGTAGTCGAACCTTTTTTTTTTTTTTTTTTGACGCGGGGGAAATCTTCGAAAGATCTCCGGGAGCTGTGGGGCTCGACCGGGGTATGTGGGATTCTTACCCACTAAAACCCCCGCGCGGGAGACCCCAGGGCTCTCCGGTGGGATCTGCACCAGGGGCCCCTCAGTGCCTTGCCTTTGAGCCCGCCGCCGGGGGGCGCATTGTAGCCCCCCGGGAACCAGTCACGGTACTCACGGGGACGGGGGTCGCAACCCCGCCGCCGTCCTCCTCGGAGTCGCCGCCGTACTCAATGGACGCTCAAGGGGCCCACACCCCGAGCGTCCAGCGGTGGTAGTCGAACCTATGACTTGTTATAGTTATTGGTGGATTGGTATTGTAGCCTCCGTGGGAAACCGCTTGCTTTGCAAACCGGAGGTCGTGGGTTCGAATCACGCGGGGAGCAACTACTTTGTGTAGATGTTCCTTTACGGGCTAGGACAATGCATTCCGATCACCTGATTGTCTGTAAAATAAGATGATCCATGCGTTGGATGGGCATGTAAACAGTCAGTCCTGCGCCTGATCATTCCCCGGTCGAATCGGTTCTCCGTCCCATCGGCTTGTGAGAGGTAAAAGGAAGAGAGAGTGCACTTGTGTCTACGCAAGCACTTGTGCACTATAATATCTCCCGCGTAGATGGCTGATAGATAGATAGATAGATAAAACATTTATTTGCAGCCAAGTTCACACACATACAAACAACACAGTGATATAAGTACATAGGTAACTATCAAATAAACACAACAAAATACACATTTTGGTTAAATCTAATATATAAAATTCTCGTGTCACAGTTTTCGTTGCCATACTCCTCCGAAACGGCTTGACCGATTTTGATGAAATTTTTTGTGCTTATCCGGTATCTATGAGAATCGGCCAAAATCTATTTTTCATCCTCCTAAATGTTAGGGGTAGTCCACCCCAATTTTTTTTTTTTTATTTATATGGCAAAACAACGTTTGCCGGGTCAGCTAGTTGTATATATGTATGTGTGTGCTGTGGCAATACAAAAAGGCGAGGCAAAAGGCGAAAGGAAAGGCGAGGGCTGATCTTGCGAAAGATTGGCCGCTGTGGTCGTATCGACCAGGAAACATTATTTTTTTAGCCACTGAGCCTGTCAATAAACACAATAACATAATTATCTACGTCTACACTTCACTTATCTTTGGCACACCTCTCTGAATAGTAAAAGCGACGATAGTGAAAATGGACGGTCATTCACCGCCATATTGATCTATAGATCATTAAATCACGTTGCGTGCGCGATCCGATCGATACACGTAACGATTATAAAACATGATTTATTTATTAAGTCCTAGAAATATGTTTTTTCCTATAGCATATTATATCATTAATAAAATATACTCTAGCGTCTGTGGCGCAGTGAGAAGCCGCTTGCTTTACAATCCGGAGGTTGAGGGTTTGAATCTGGGTAAGGATAAGTACATGCTTATAACCAGATAGCAATTCCCTGTAGCTACGCCCACTAGTATTTTTTTCCACCCTATTTAACCCCTTTAGGAGTGAAATTTTCAAAAACCCTTTCTTAGTGGACGCTTACATCATAAGAAGAACCTACTGCCCAAATTTCAGCTTTCTAAGTCCAGCGGGTTAGCCTGTGCGTTGATGAATCAGTCAGTCAGTCAGTCAGTCAATCAGTCAGGACAAGTAATTTTATATGTATAGATAGCCTGACATTTAAGATATACATCAGATGAGCATGTAAAAATTCAATTCTGCGCCTCATTTCTCATCCTTCGTGTCGATCTTTCATCCTATCCAATTGTGCGAGTTAAAGAAGAGAGGGTACTTTATGAAATAAACCATAACTCATCATCATCATATAGCAGCCGAAAGAACAAAGGCCTCCCCATAAGGTAGGAAGGTGTTGCCATAACCTAGAGCTGCATACTTGCTCTGTTGTCACCACTAGACTAAATTTTAGTTGTGTCAAACGATGATTAAGTGCTTAATTTGATTTTGACAGCTACTAAATTGATTTGATAGTGAGGTTTTCATTGGTCAAATTATGTTTAGAGAAAACAATTCTCTTGTTCTTCTGATTACATATAAACTAAACTAAAATAATTCTCCGGCTACGATACTTATATTAATTTTAATATTTATTTTATTTTAATATTTTCTTTATATTAATATTTAATAAAAAAAATATTGAATATATATTTTTTTAATATCTTGGGACAATCCACACATGGTCATATGGTCCCAAACTAGGTAGAGCCTGTACTATGGAAACCAGACAACTGATACTAATACTTATATACATTTTTTTTTGTAAATACACACATCAAAAGTGTCTAGGGATCAACATATATTTTTGCAATAACTTTTCTCCTGATTGATATTAATTAAAATTTTCTTTAAGGATTCATCAAATAAAGTGTTTTCGTTTGTCACAGTAACGATAAACCAAGTCACCTTTGCATTAATAAAGAAATTTGCCATTTTCCTAATAAAGGGATTTTTGACATTTGAACCACTAACACAAAAGTTCGAAAAAAAGACTGAAATAACAGTTTTCTTTAAAATTTTATTGGGTAACTTAAACAATTAATAATCCGTGTTTCTACCGCGAACACTAACAACACAAGAACATCGGTTTGGCATACTCAAAATGAGTTCATCCAAATCACGCTGTGGAATGGCCGCCCATGTTCGTTGCAACAACAAAAAAAGGTCTTCTTGCGACTGGATACCCTCCATATTCGGCAGAGCTCTTCTCTGTAGCATATCCCATGCATGCTCAATCGGGTTCAAGTCTGGCGACTGAGCAGGCCAGGGCAGGACATTGATGTTAGCTGCGGCGAGAGTCTGTCTTACAACTCTTGCGGTGTGCGGTCGTGCATTATCATGCATTAACTGAAATAAGGGACCGATTTGCACTTGTAGAGGAACGATGACGTCTGATACAATCGTCTCAGCATAAATTTGAGCGTTGAGGTTGCCTCTGATCCAAATCAACTCAGTTCTTCCGCCGATCCAAATACCCGCCCATACCATGATGGTTCCACCACTATAAGGATGGACTTCCTGGCAGGATTTTAATCGCTGTTGGCGTCCAGGGGTTCTCCAGTGTCGTATACGTCTTGTATCCGGTCTCATACCAAAACGAGACTCATCAGAAAAGCACACGAAACGCCATTGTTCTTCTGCCCATTTTTTTGCCCAAAAATGCTTGATCCCTAGACACTTTTGATGTGTGTACATACTTAAATAGATAAATAACACCCAGACACTCGGTGGGAATCGAACCCACGACCCATCGGTTAGCAGACAGAGTGTCTAACCACTAGATCAACGGGCCCGTCAATTTATTTTATTTTAATTATTATTTCAATATTTTTTTAAATATTGATCTTAATATTTCTTTAATATTTTCTTTATATATTAATAAAAAATATTTAATATTTAGTATTTTGCTATTTATTTTATTATTTATTTTAATATTTTATTTATTTATTAATAAAAATATTTTATTTAGTATTTATTTTATTATTTAAATTAATATTTATTTCATTCTATTTTAGTCTATTCTATTCAATTTTAGTCGACATCTTTTAGATGCCGACTATTTTAATCTAATTTTAGTTTGAAGTTTCTAATATTAAGCATAAATGACTTAAACTGCGCACAACAGAATAGCAAAATACGTTTAAAACTAAGTTGAGTAACTAAAACCAATTATATTCTAGCAGACTATAGGTACCTAATTTAGTTTAATTCATGGATCTCTGAACAGGAAGGACACGACTAAACTAAAATTTAGTCTAGTTTAGTCTAGTGTGTGACAACAGAATCGGCACCATTGTTTAAATTGTCTAGGTAATTTAATTTAATTTGCATGCTAGTATATAGGAAATGTGTATCACAGTTTATGTTTAAGCTAGCTGACCCAAGCAGCTCCACCCTCTAACATAACAAAACATTATCTTATAAACCACCGCTGGATTAAATCGAACAAAATGAAACAAAAAATTTCAAATAGGTCAAGCCGTTTCTGAGTTTTATATAATCTGAGTGTAATATAATATATCATTCTGTCTGCCAATGTATTACGAAAACTAACTTACCATATAAATAAAGTAAAATAAATGCAATGCTATGCAAATAAAGTGAATTTGAATTTGAGAGTGCACCTGTGTCTGCGCAAACATTTGTGCACTAAATATCTACTGTGTATTTGGCTGATATTACAAATATTGGCCGTTCTGTGACCGTATTAATCAGGAGAAAATTATTAATTGCAGGGCTATTGCGTATCTTTAGCCACCCAAGTTACTATCAAACTTCAGTTGTCCACTGAACGTCCACGTTGAACTTTGATGGCAATTGA
Organism: Furcula furcula; assembly: GCA_911728495.1. Lineage (NCBI taxonomy): Eukaryota > Metazoa > Arthropoda > Insecta > Lepidoptera > Notodontidae > Furcula > Furcula furcula. The sequence goes on from OU452269.1 coordinate 7,284,430, forward strand.
AAGTTTTTTAGTATTTGTGTTTATTGGTCACTCAAGTTAGGCAATACATGTACTCGTTATCGTCAGCAGCCGATGGACGTCCACTACTGAACAAAGGCCTCCCCTTAGAAGGGAGGGGTTGCCATAATCCCCACGCTTGTCAGGCGGCTTGTCGCAGTATAGGTGGAACATAAATCCAAAAGAAAGATGCTGCTGCCCGTCTTTCCGTTCTCGTTACGACACCCAACGAGAGGAGATGACCGCCCCCCCCCCATCAATTCTCACCCGGCACCTCACGGGTAAAATGTACTAACTAGTTCTTTTTGTCTTTTTTCAGTGATACCCCAAACGTGTCGGTACAGGGGTGCACGATACCCCTGCGGACTCAGCATTTCCTGCGTGATCGGGGGTGGAAAACCCATGGATCTCTGTTCGGGGGGCATGATATGGGCCTGCTGCGTGGACCGAGACACTACTGAGAGGCCCAGCGAGTCCGCGCCAGTAGTCCACAATGCTAGTAAGTTGGTATTTAGCTTCTATACAAAATTTTGTGAAACTTAACAGCATTTGAAGATAATTTTACGTTTTTTTTTTTGTTAAGTGTGATGTATAAAATTGTTGATATAGTAAAACTCTACCATTAACTGCCGTATTTACACACTTCTATTTGTCTGATTTGGAGAAAATTTCACATACTTTGTGCCTGCATTTCTTTTTTTGGAGCAACAAAATATTTTTCTTTTATAATATTTAACGTAATGTATACAAGCATATTTATATACGAAAATATTTACCGTTTTGTAAGAAATAACATTTTATTGAGCTAAAAAAAAACTGTTGTAACATATAACATGGTGCACACAGACATTCACAGATAAACACTCGAAACTTCACTAAGATAACACACATTTAATAACGAAAACAAGGTGGTAGGTATCTTCTGTACTTAGAATATGTAAAAGTACAAATACTATAGAATGCTTATTTTCAAGTAAGAACCGTAGGCACGAGTAAGAACATCGAAAAGCTTAGTATCATTTATATGCCAATAGGTACATACTCTACCGTCAGCTGTTTTTATCGACATTTGCGCTCGTGACATCACTACTTGGTACTTACATATCAATATAACTTTAAATAGTCCACCTGCTCCTGGAGAAAGGACTGCAGAAACCTGCCTACAATTTGTTTAACAGGGCCTTCAAACGCGTACTCTATTCTTGATATATAAACTGTATGCTTCTTCAATGTTTCTCCACCCGGGACAAGGTCTAACGAGCGTTACGCGCTGGAGAGTCCTTCTAACGGAGTGCCTTTCCACAACGTCAATGAAGGCCACCGGGGAGGTTATAGTGGGTAAGAAACCCACATACCCTTTTTAGGGTTTCATACCTAAAAGGGAAAAAAGAAACCCTTATGGTATGACTTCGTCTGTCTGTCTGTCTGTCATACCTATATATTTCAGGAACCGCTAATGCTATCCATTTGAAACTTGGAATAAGATGCAAAAAAATTATTTTTCCTTTTAGTTTTGTTTTTAATAGGAGTCGAAATGGGTCATCAATATTTCAAAGTGAGACTATATCAAGTGGGGTATCATGTGAAAGGACTTTATTTGTACATCTCAAGACAGATTTTTATTTTGGTTTATGTCATGCAGTTTTTGGCTGACAATCAAAAATTTCAACAATAATACCTACTTCGGAGATAAGGGGGGACCCCTTATCTCCGAAGTTTGTGGAGGGAAAAATCTGATATAATTATGGGTAATACATGTCTATCTATATTTCGCAGGAAATATAAAATGATCTTTCTAAATAGTACAGTTTTTTAGTAATCCTAAAAAAACCTCTACACACAAACTTAGTTTTGCGGTTTGTTTTTTTTTTTTGCTTCTGAGGTGTTACATGAATAGTAAAATTACTTTAATACGTCTTAAAGACGGTATGGAACCCTCGGTGCGCGAGACCGACTCGCACTTCATGTACCTGCGACCTGCGTCACCACGGGGGTGGTTGTGCGGGCTATGTCGGACGAAACCTAAGCCCCACGGTGTCCTCGTTGCGCTTTATGTGGCGGGTCCCGGGAACGTACTATCATACTCTTCTGGGAAACTATATAACCTAGCGTCCCAACGTACCTACTCTAAAATAATAATCCCTTAAGCAAGATACCGTCCGACAGATTTTTAAAGTGCCTTACTAGCTTAAAAGCCGTGCCAGTCGCAAGTTTCTCTTAATAAGGACACTTTCCATGCAAAGCATTCTGCTTGAAACTCTTATCTTATAATACAATCTTGTTCATATAAGGTAACGCTGATTTAACCAACATGATGGTTTTATAGTCAATCTTGCTTATTTTAAGTGTTATCGTACGCAGGTCTTATGTATTCCTATTATTATTTCCTTATGTAGGCTTCCCTTAAGCGGTTAACCCTTTGGCGGTAGAATATTCAGATATTCTGATACTGCAGTGATATATAAGATAAAGATAGCATTGATAATACAGGTTACTAGGTAATAGGTTGCTTGCACAAGGGACCGTTCAGGTTAGGAGGTATTCTGCCGCCAAGCAGCAGTTTGTAAACATTGCTGTTTTTGAAGTATAAGAATATTTATTGAAACTAAATATTTACAGTTTATTTACAAACATAATACACTTAAACAAGGTAAAAAACTTCCTCAAAGTCGCCGCACTGGGAGGGAAGGGTACCTAAAAGACTGGCGGCATTACCCCTTTGTATAGCCAAGCTTATACGTTGGCAAAAAAAGCTACCAGCCCTGAGATTCCTCCTTCGATAAGTTTGGATGAAATTTCTTTCACCAAACCACCAAAAGTTTTTGAAGTAAAAACTTTATTAGCATCATTGTGATTTGAAAGTCGTTGGATCGAAAAAGCGACAGTATTTTTTTAAAATTATTTTTTATTTTTAAGGTTACATTTCTACCTGTGTGAATCGCATACATGTTTTTTTTTATATAGACACTTCAGCTGGTGAAATTAACGGACACAAGAGACTTGCTGCCGAACCTAGAAACGTCAATTATAGTTAATTGTCACTAATTAATTTTTTGAAAATGCTTTATTTCGACACTCGAATCCAATTAATACTTAATTACGCCCAGAGTAAGACGATATATCAATCTCGTAATAATTAGTCAAAAATTATCATATGAGGCTCTGAAAGTCAAAATAAATAGATTACAAAAAATTACTTAATTGGAATTAAAGTTAACTGTCGTTTTTGAGTGCGGCAAGTATCTAACGTTTCGGGGGATGGGCAGTTCAATGCAGCTGTCTATAGGCAGGCGTACCGCTTACCATCAGGCGACCATCTTGCTTTCTTATCACTAGGCTTAATAAAAAAAGAAACATACTTAGTTGAAACTAGACTGAATTATGCAAAGACTGTTATGAAACTTTCGAACAGTATTTTCTACTTGTTGAGTCGTTAATGGTTAGTTAAGTGTGTACCTTCTTTAATACACATCTTTACTAGCGACCCGTCCCGGCGTCGCTCGCGTGTTTATATAGTTTTTATACATACAGGTGTGGTTTTGCATTTTTTCCATATTTGTAGACCTAACAGTTAAGGATAATGTTAATTGATGAAAAATAGATTAATAATTCAGTAGTTAATAACTAAAAGATAATTAATGAGTCATGATTAGCGTTTAACTAGAATAAGAACTCTCGAGCGCTCAGAATAGGTCCCAAGATTGGCAATTCCGCGCGTACTCTTGTTTACCTACTTTGCGCGAAGAGCGGTACCAGACGTGGTTATTATAAAGTGACGGTTTCACACGGGATTTTCGTACCAAACATAAAAAAATAATTCATAATTTTACTATGTTCTTTAAATGGTATATATCAACCACCCTAAATATGGCAAGAACGCAGAACCACAATGGTGGTGATGGTGAAAACCGCTGCGTGGTTTCTTTTTCTTCAATATAAGCTAGTGCTTGAGTGCCGACCCACCAGATGGAAAGCGGCGACGCAGTTGAAGATGGTAAAGCACACTACCTTATTAACCACTGGAACGCCCACGGATACTATGGTATCACGGCTCAAAAGCGTGTTGACCGCCTGCGGATACCATGGTATCCAGTGGCGGTTGACCACTTTTTGATTGAGATTTCGTTTTCTGTAGCCGATCATAGACTATTAATCATTAAAATAGAAGCGCATCGGCATTGTGAAGTGAATTAGCCAACTTAATAAAATTATTTGGTACCTCAAGTAGAAAAAATAAAAATAAAAAAAAATGACAAAGTTTGATATTTACGTACAGGTGTGTTTGTGGGTGCGTCGGCGGCGTTAATATTTGTTATTATTGTGAGATTATTGTTTATTTTGATGCATATTATACATAAAAATGATCGTGAAGAATAATGCTATAATATTTTGATGTAGGTAAGTAGAAATACAATCTCAATGTCTTAACTTTTTTCCCTTTGAAAAAAGCAGGTAGTTTTCGTGTTTTTATGACTGATTTTCACTTCTACCCGTTTTTTAGAATTCTAAATTATAATTAAAACTCTTGATGTTTATTTAAGTAGCTTCGTAATACACTTAGCTTTTTAACGGTAGTTTTATCTTTATTCTAGGTCTATTCTTTATTTAGTCTTCTTTATTACATACTATGTAATAAAGAAGACTTAAATCCTGTAAATAGTAAAGGAATCTCCAGTCCAGTAGAAAATAAATATACCCGCTAATATCATCTATCTTGTACCACGTCATAACAAGTTCATGCACTGATTGACTGACAACGCAAGATAATTATGAGCGCTTGTTTCCGCGGGTGTACACACATACATACAAAAATAAATGTCATTGTTGTATGTCGCAATACAACCGCACTTTCACGAGTGTGTGCCTCTACTTATAATATATGCAGAACATATTCTGCCAGCCTATTGTTGAAATTCGTAAGGCGTTTGATTGCAAAATACATGTTACTTTGTGACCTGACTCGGCACGGGGATAGCAAAGGTATCCCAGTCGCTCCCTTCTGTGTCGCTGGAGGTGAGGGCTCTAGGCGTCCATCGAGTAAGGCGACTCCGAGGAGGAAGGTGGCAGGGTTGCTAAACCCGTACTCGTAAGCACCGTGTCCGGTTCCCGGGGGACTACAATGCGTCCCACGGCGACAGGCTCAAAGGCAAGGCGCTGAGGGGCTCCTGGTGTAGATCCCACTGCAGAGCCCGGGTCTCCCCTCTCATGTGCTGATGCGACAGCCGGTTTTACTGGGTAAGAATCCCACATACCCCGGTTGATCTCCAGACGCTCGCTGGACCACGTCCCGGGGGGAGCAGGGAATGCATTCTCTTCCCGGCACCGCGTCGTCATTTGCCTCAGGGGTCGCATTCAGTAGGGACTCACAGAGCTTACCACCACAGGTTTACTACCTACTAACATGATTTTTTTCCCCCGTGGGGTGTCCGGGTTAGAATAGAACCCATCTCCTGCCAATCGATGTCCGTAAGAGGCGACTAAGGGATAACAGAAGACGGGTAGCAGCGTCTTTTTATTAGAATACCTACCAACTTATACTGCGATCTCCAAGACGCCTGCCAGGCGTGGCCATTATGGCAACCCATCCCTTCTAAGGGAGATTCCTTTGTTCCGCAGTGGACGTATTTTGGCTGCTGTTGAACATGATTTTAAAGACTACAAGCCCTTAGAGAAAATAACGTGTTTTTCTAAGTACTGTAATTATCTTAACAGTTCACCTCAAGCGATCGATCCAAGTGAAAATATCGCCAGTGAAAGTAAGAGTGTTATATCGCATCCATTGGAGCGTTAACACAATGGTTCGTAATGGTCACGCGTTAGCAGCCAGCGTTGGAACGAAAATAAAATTATCTTATTGCATCCGGGTGTAGGTTATGCAATGATCTTTGCATTTTATTTATCTTAAGATAATAGCTATTACGAGTACTTTGCTTTTAGAGAGGCGGTTGTTTGGTTAAGAGATCAGCAGAATGTTCGGTTGATACTATGAGAGATATTACGAGTATTTTTAACGGCATAACTCAGAAGTGTAGCAGAAATAAAACTACTTTTACGGATTATATTATTATTATACTCATGTTTTCTTTACTCACTGGCTTAACCCAGTCTTTTAGAGGCTTGCGTGGGGACGGATCCAACATGTAGAGGAGGGAGGTGTTAATACACCTCCCGGGATTAACTGCCACAATGATGAAATTACCGCAGTTGACCTCGGCAGGTGGTAGGAACTATTGCAAGCATGTGAAAAGAATTCTAAGTTTATGGGGTTGAGTTGTTTATTATTATTATTCTTTAAAATGTACACAAAAAAAGGACAAATACAATAGAAGAAGACACAAAAAAAGGAGAAATATCAACATAAAAAAAGTAACATAAAGGGCTAGCTTAACACGTGAGTTCTCTTCCAGCAAACCCAAAGTGAGCGTTTGAACAAAATTAATGCCGGCAAAACCAAGTGTAATATCAACAAAAATGATAATTTAATGTAATGACTTTCATTTTAAAAATTTGAAAATAAGACACGGTTATCACGGTACATCACGGTTTATTGTAGATTTTTAGGGAAGAACGGTGGGTCCAAGCATTTGAAATGTGGGGAAAGTAAAATCTAACATAAACCGCGATATAATCCGTAAAAGCAGATTTATTTCTATGTGTAGTATTCGTATAAAGAAAAGACAACATTAAAGTGTAGCAGAATTTTTTTATGCTACTAAGGTGGCAAGCAAGCATGCGGCCCGCTTGATGGGAATAATTATTGGTCCTTCGAGCGGGACCCTACTTAGACAGCCCCTTGCAGAAGGACCACTATAGTTATTGGTCCTTCGCGACAGATTTTACGTAATCAGTCTATTGCAGAAGAACCTACTATCTAGTTCATCACTCTTATCCCTCTTAGACACTGCAAACACCAACACAAACATTGGCATATCTCCGAATACATATTATGTACTTACCTACATATTATCTTCACTAACACAACAATTTCACAAAACAGGTGACCTCATAGAACTAATTGGAACATTCCCACACGAGAACTACGATTACCAAACCAACACAAACCACTTCGAGGATCCAATATTCATATACACGGACTCGAAACCGCACTACATCCACCCGCTGCCGGACACGAACCAACAACAACCGGACGACACCGGACAGAACCGGCCGAAACCGGACTGGAATTACTATCACGTCAAACCGTCCTACCACGAGACGACGGACCAACCGGACGGTTTTTACAAACCAGGGCCGGATGGTGATGATTATGTGCCGGTGCATGTGAGTGGCCCTAAACCGGCCAGGCCTAGCTTTCCCGGTGAGAAATTGGCTGTATTTGGGATCGATTGGTAGCGTTCTTAACGGCTATAAAGTTTTACATTGTCGGAGTCATATTTTTTTGTTTTAATTTGCCATAGGGCTCCCACACATAACTGCGAACTCGCATCGCATCGCAAATATCTGCGAGAAACAAATGAATTTTCGAATGTGTCCCATAGACGAGCAGGACCGTTTGTCTATGGTCTAATTAACTTTGACATCAGTTATTAAGCCTTTTTGGGCCTAGTATTTTTTAACTACAGTAGGTACTAGCAATGTTTACATTTGTGTACAAATTATCTGACACTATGGTGTTACCTACCTGGGTAGTTTCTTGCACGCAAGCTCTCCTTTTTTCTTGGACCTCCTAAGTAAACAAAGAACATCGTCTTAAATCATACGAAAACAACAGTTTATAGTCAAGTTTTTCATTGGCACTTGGCCATTAAATACTAAACTTTATAGACGTTTAAAATCGTTACTAGTCGTTACCTAAAGCCAGCATTTGATTTTCTAAACGCTTTTAATGACGGAACCCACGACGCATGAAGCTTAAAGTTAGGATGTGTTTATAAAGTGGACTACCCCAGGCTTTGTTAACTTGTACCAGCAACGTCGCCTAGCCTATTTAGGCACCCAATTCGCCTCAGAATATATGAATGTCTTTGCTACGCTTTAGCCTCATCATTGGCCACAGCATCTTTACAGATGTTTGTTGCAGCGCCTGTCTACGTTGTCTGGAGACATCTGCGTTTATGACTAAACAAACCAATTGCTGCACGACAAATCTTTCCACACTTATCACACACAAAGACAGAAATTAGAGGTGGCGCGGTAGATTTCCGAACTTTCTTTTGTTTAATCATCTCCAGCCAAGCCGCATCGTGCTTAGAAATTCCACTCTTGATTAGTCTCCGCCATTCTGATCTTGATGATACGCATGCCTCCCAATTGTCCGGGTCTATTCCAATGGATTTTAAAATGATTATGAGGTCTTGTGGGTTAAATATTAAAGAGCAGAATTTTCCATACCGTAAAAAGAGATTTGTGAAGGTCCTTTGCTGCTAAACGGAGGATACTCCGATCGAACAAGATTGATATTCCGGTTCCTAAACAATACATATAGATAACATAAGTATTAATAGAAACATATTTCGGAAAGGTAGAAGAAGAAATAAAAAAGGCAATGACAATTTAATGTTTTCTTCCTAATTATCGGCGTTGCAAACTTCTACTCGGATATCTCGCCTCTTTGGTTTTTTCACTATAATTGCTGTGTTGCGTTTTATAGGCTGAGCTTTATGATGAGCGGCATTCCGCCCGCAGGTATATACCACGGTATATTCAGAGCTTACCTTCGATCGCACGGCAAGAAATAAGACGTCCAAAGATCTTATACTATTTGGTCACTAGATATATTTTATGGAAAGTATTTTATACCCTCTTGGAATCAAGGTTTTGCTACTTTATCAAGGGTGCGATCGGGAAACTTATTGCAAGATATTTTTAATACTTACTTACAGTACATACAAAACATAGACGATTTATCGGCGACAATGATGGGTTTCGTTATTAATTTCCTTTTCTATCTCGCTTTCTTACCAGCACTGCGTTTTCATAATCATCACCAGCACCCGCCTTTTGTCGTCGGTTCGTGGTTGTCTGACGTCACGGCTATGACGTCAGACAACTACGACGCAAGGGTCATGACGTGAACACTGTACAGCACGCTTCACTTACTACATATTTTCATGTTTGTTAAATGTTTTAACTTGAATTTTGTTTGATGGTATTTTAATAAAAGTGGCAAGGTGGTATGTCTGAGAACTCTAGAGACACTAAGAGCATCAGGTTAATAATACGTGTACTACTGTGTCTGTGTCTACAGTACCTCAGATACCAACACAGTGACTCCCCTGGCAATTTGTCGTCATTATTTTTCAATTTGGCATCGTGTAAGAATATAATGATACTCGAAGGTGGAGTAATTTGGTTGCAGGCTTTTGTGAAGTGGAGAACTTTTCCAGACTGTTTCAATTCTGGCTGGTTTGCCTGAAAATCAAACAGACTAGCCTAATGAAGTTGTAGTTAGTACTTGGTACGCTATCGGGAATCGTCTAATGCTTTGGAATAAGCCTTGATGTACAAAGGAGGGGATTTTTCCGACAATGGCATAACACAAGCATGGAGTCCACCTGATCTGATGGTAAACTGGGTTATGGATGCACTGCCGCTTGTCACACAAAACAATAAGTCTCTTAAGATAGTAAGATAGGCATTAAGTCTCTTGTGTCCGATAATTTCACCGGCTTCAGTGTCCGTCACACCTGAATACAGCAATGTTAACATACTGCTGCTTGGTGGCAGAATATCTGACATTTTAAAAGCAGGTATCTGGACAGTGTTTTACCCAAGGGTCCGGTTGCCCAAGGTATCTATTGAATTCCACTCCATGTTGTTATTTCTTCTCTGTAGTAACATTTTGGTCTCCAGGTTGCGGTGAACACTTCTCTCGATCGAACCGCATTGTGGGGGGACACTCGACCGGCTTCGGCTCCCACCCTTGGCAAGCCGCGCTGATCAAGTCAGGGTTTCTCAGCAAGAAGCTTGCATGCGGGGGCGCTCTTGTCTCTGATAGATGGGTCATCACTGCAGCTCACTGTGTTGCTACGTAAGTAAATACATCATCATCACCACCAGCCGGAAGACGTCCACTGCTGAAGGCCTCCTCCATCGAACGCCACAATGAATGACGATTGGCTATTTGCATCCACCGGTTACCTGCAACGCGCACAATGTCGTCTGTCCACCTAGTGGGAGGCCTACCTTCGCTGCGTCTTCGGGCGATGTGGCCTGCCCATTGCCACTTCAACTTGCAGATTCTGAAAGCTTGGACTTTGGTGCTTTGGCGAATCTCCTGATTACCGATTCTGTCGCGCAAAGAAACTCCGAGCATAGCACTCTCCATAGCTTGTTGTGTCTCTGAGCTTATTTAAAAGGCCAGCTGTTATGGACCAGGTTATGATATACATGATGACGAAAAAATTATATTGATGTTGGAAAAATGGAGTATGATGATGATAAAATGACTCCAGACCATATTCGGTGAAGCCTGGCCGACCTTTTTAACACGACACAACCACGCAGGAGATATTATAGTGCACAAGTGCTTGCATAGGCATAGGTAGTGACTCGAATGCTATAACAGTTTTCAAACAAAATACTTACCTCACCTACATGTATTTTGGGCCGGCTCGTGCAAGTAGTTATCGTTCTAAAGGTGATCAACCCGTAATGTCCCTCAAGATACATTGAAACTTCGCTAGCGCGTTTCAAGACTTCATGTGACGTCGTCTTTACTACAAGTAAATATATTCAAGTTTTAGATTTTAAAATTTATGTGATTATCTTCAAAGAATTTCCTTGCGTCTAATAATTACGGTCTTGCCTGACCCAGATTTTTTTGCGCAGTAATTGTCTGCCTTTCACGAGACCAACTAGGTCGTCAGTTGAACAATTATCTAATGGATAAGTAAGAACTTGATTCTGCCGATGATAGACCTGTCATATTGTTATGTCATGTTTGTTATGTAATATTGCGGTTATTGCGGTTTCAAATCTATGTTTCATTATATTATTTTCACTCAATAGTATAAGAATAATGTCCTCATAACTGATATGACTACAGCGGCCAATCTTTCACAAGATCAGCCATATACGCGAGAGGTATTAAAGTGCACGTGCTTGCGTAGACACAAATTTACTCTCTCTTTACCCTTACAATCTGATGGGATGGAAGAGCGACACGACTGGGCTGAGGTCAGGCGCAGGACCATTCGCAGGACCAATTTTTTCACATGGCATATCTTGCTTGGTACAGAGGCGACTAAGGCAAAACAAGAAGATGGGTAGCAGCGTCTCTCTATTGAATTATATACTACCTATACTGCGAACCCTGTCAAGCGTGGGGATTATACCAACCCCTCCCTTCTTAGGGAGAGGTCTTTTGTTCAGTAGTGGACGTGTTTTCGTTGCTGCTGATGATGATGATGAGATCTTGCTTTCCAAACCTTTTATTTGATCTCGCGGGGGAAACCTTCAAAAGGTGACCGGGACCCTGTGGGGACTCAAATGGGATAAGTGGGATTCTTACTCACTAAAATCCCTGCGGGTGTCACATCAGCTCATGAAAGAGAAAGCTAGGTTCTTTGCTGGGTTTTGTAAAATGTGTCTCTCAGTGCCCTGCCATTGAGCCCACCGCCTGTTGGCGCATTATTTCCCTCTGCGCCACGAAGGTTACTGCAAACCTACTGATTTATAAGCTGTGATACAGGTGCGGATGGTATCGTCTTTATCTATGATTTTAGAAAATAAAAAAAGTTTATTCAAGGTCACAAATGAATATCAAAAATGAATGCATTAAAAAAAACCGTTATGACGTTGAAAGGGTGTCCACTCAGCATATATCATTACTCTTATTAGGCGCAACGACGCTGATCTACCGTAGATACCCAGTGACTTAATGATATCGATGACGTCCTTATTACAGGACTCCAAACAACCAACTCCGCGTCCGTCTCGGCGAGTGGGACGTCCGTGATGCCGGCGAAAGATACTCCCACGAGGAGTATGCGGTGCAACGCAAAGAGGTTCATCCGTCGTATGAACCGAGTGACTTCAGGAACGACGTAGCGTTGGTGCAATTAGATAGAGGAGTCGTGTTTAAACAGCACATATTGCCGGTAAGAAATGTTTAGAAATATGTACAATGTTTTTATAATCGGTTCATAACAATGAAGATTCATCAGTCGTATGAACCGAGTGACTTCAGGAACTATGTGGCGTTGGTGCAATTGAATAGAAAGGTTGTGTTAAAACAGCACATATTGCCGGTAAGAAATGTTTAGAAAAATGTACAAAATTTAATAGATTTTTTATAATCGGTTCATAATAAGAAGGTTTCATCAGTCGTATGAACCGAGCGACTTCATGAGTGATGTGACGTTGGTGCAATTGGATAGAGAGGTTGTGTTAAATCAGCACATATTGTCGGTAAGAAATGTTTAGAAATAAGAACAAAATTTTATTAATTTTTATTCTCGGTTCTTAATAGGAAGGTTCATCAGTCGTATGAACCGAGTGACTTCAGGAACTATGTGGTATTGGTGCAATTAGATAGAGGGGTTGTGTTCGAACAGAATATATTGCCAGTAAGATAATATGTTTAGAACTATGTATAAAAATTGATTAGTTTTTATACTCTGTTCATAACAAGAAGGTTCATCAGTCGTTTGAACCGAGCGACTTCAAGAATGACGTGTTAGTTTTCATACTCGGTTCATAACAACAAGGACGTTCATCCGTCGTATGAACCGAGCGACTTCTAGAACGACATAACGTTGTTGCAGTCAGATAATGGTTTTGTTTCAACAGCACATGTGTACAATTCAATTGTTTATCCTAGTCTGTTATCAAATAAACAATTTTTTATTTATTTTTAATTACATTTAACCTGAAGAAATGTTTAGAGCTATTAGTATAATAATAATAGTATCTTGGGACAATTCACACACGGTCATCCGATCCCAAACTAGGCAGAGCCTGTACTATGTATACCAGACAACTGCTACTAATACTTACATACTTTTTTTGTAAATACATACTTAGATAGATAAATAACATCCAGACACTTGGTAGGAATCGAACCCACGAGTCATCGGGTAGCAGCCAGGGCGACTAACGGGCCCGTCAGTATAATAATAATATAATATATAATTTGATTAGTTTTTATACTCGGTTCATCGCAAGGAGGTCGCGCTCGGTGCATCAGTCGTATGAACCGAGTGACTTCAGGAACTACGTGCAATTAGTAAGAAATGTTTTATACTATGTTTAAAATACGGTTCGTTTTTATAATCGGTGGAACTGAGGTACCTAATAAGATGGGGCTATGGTGTTAAATAAAGGATAATTGAAAGGCCTAATCTCTTTAATTCTAGGTATGTTTGCCACAAAAGCAGATAAAGTTGGCTGGCAAAATGGCGACTGTGGCCGGCTGGGGCCGAACTAGACATGGACAGAGTACCGTGCCTTCAGTTCTACAGGTACAACACACTTTGCTGCTTGGCAGCTGAATTTCTAACAGTATGATGCTTACACAACTGTCCTAGCTTGGCAACCAATTGGCAAACTTTGTTGTGTAAGTAAATAATACAAAAAATAATTTTAACGTATTATCTACCACTAATTAGGTTCTTGAAATCGGATTGTTGGATTTGACTAGCCAATAATTAATACTTTTTACTATGTTATAGATTCTAGAAAGTTCGGAACTCAACAACGTAACATAAGCATAAACCGTTCCGAGAATTGAAATCAAATTAAAAATATACTAAATTAGAATTAATGCTAATTGTGGGTTAATTTTTTTGCAAACAAGGTGACTAATAAATCCGGCCCACATTATGGTAAGCAGTCACCGCAGCCTATGGTCGCTAGCAACACCAGAAGAATTAGTAGCACGTTGTCGACCCTTAAAACATTAAATATTAAGTCTCTTGTGTCCGGTAATTTCACTAGCTACAGTGCCCTTCACACCGGAACACAGCAATTAACACACTGTTGCTTGATGGCAGAAAATCTAACAATATGATGGTACTTTGCACAAGGAACCTACCACCGAGTTTTGCTCTATCAATACCTCCTTATCAAAATATGATCATCGCAGAGTTCTGAGTGTTTAGATACTCTATCAATGAATCTTTGTCATACAGTGATCACGAAGACGTTTAAACGTATGAATTCTCACTCACAATCATCTCCAATATTAAGTAGTATTAAAATTTATGTTTGTTTATTTATGTATGACTTGCCCGTGGGGTATCCGGGTAAAAATAGCACCCGTGCCCGTTTCTTCCTGTTGGGTATCGTAGGAGGCGAGTAAGGGAAAACCTGAAGATGTGCAGCGGCTTTCTATGGGATTACTTACCACCTATATCACAGTCTTAAAGACGCCTGCCAAGCTTGAGGATTACGACAACGCCTTCAAAAAATGCTTAGAAATACATATGTCCAAAATGTAATTAGTCATTGAAATGAAACTAATTTTACGGATTATAAATTAGTTTCATTTCAATGTGTAATATTCGCGTAAATATCAGAAATCATTAATTAGTCATTGTTTTTATAATCGGTTCATAACAAGAAGCTTGATCGAAGTATGAACCGAGTGACTTCAGGAATGCGGTTGCATTGGTGCAATTGGATTTCTATCCAATTGGGTTGAGCTTGTTCAGAAGTGAGTATTTTGGCTGTTGACGATGATGTTACAACTCTTATACATAATACTCTTTAAAGTTGTTCCATGTAGGAGAAGTTATGTACATAAGTAGTTAAGTCTGCAATCTTCAAAATCAGACCTCTGTGCTATTTTTTCGTATTTCTTTCTCCACAGGAGGTTGATGTTGAGGTGATACCAAACGAGAGATGTCAGCGCTGGTTTAGAGCCGCGGGAAGAAGAGAGACAATACATGACGTCTTCCTCTGCGCTGGATATAAAGAAGTGAGTGAAATAGTGCCCTTTTTAGGTTATTAACAAAAACTAGAGTCGTTGGACACAAGAAAAGCAGCCAAACTAATGACGAGAAAAGAATGTGAAAGACCTGATAGGAAGCGACGCGGCTGCCTATAAACAGTTGCACTGCACTGCCGCTCGTCAGCGAAAATATTAGATATTAAGTATCTTGCACCGTTATCTTAATCGGGAATTAACGCGATTTACCTTATATTTTGGCTTGACTTTTCGACCGGGAAAATAATAAAATCACTGGATTGAGTTTCATCGTCCACAAGTCCTTTCCACCGATCGACACTTTATTCAAGAGTGGTGTGTGAAGCGATTGAAATCAAGAAATATAAAAATTTCAATCGGAAAGATGGCTTTAGATTATCAGCTGCTTGGGAACCAGTGATTAAAATGACAAAACCTACTGTGAGTGTAGTGTGTAGTGGGCTTAACGTTACGAGTCAAAAAACGGGGGTAGACAAAGATATTTCTGCCTCGCGCACGGAGCCGTCTCGCTGAACCAGTCTGCTTGTGACCACGGCTGGTGCAACCCGGCCGAAACGTCAAGCCAAAATATAAGGTAAATCGCGTTAATTCCCGATTAAAATAAAGTTTAACGCGTAAGTCTAAAAGTATATATCTTGAACCTTGTATTTTTTACTACATATTATCTAGTGCTTGTATGCAGTCCCCCCTGATGATAAGCGGCAATGCAATCGTGGATGGTAAAACACACTAGGTTATTAAAAGCCTATTCACTCTAGCCTTGAAAACATATATTATAATCGGGAGGGAAAACGGTGCTGGCAAACTGTTCTAGTCCTTCTCTCTCTCCAACTTAAGAGTTGGGCAATAGCCCACCGACAAGAGTCGGTGAAGCAATTTCCAATCCGATCTATTATATGCCTTCATTTTGACCTCCTGATACAACATTCCACCCACTTTTTCTGCTACCTGCTTCATAAAACTTCGTCTGGGTCTTCCTCTTCCCCTTTTCCCATCTATTTTACCTTCCACTATCGTTATAAAGAAGGTGTCGTGTCGTATCAAATGGCCAATCATCTTTCCTCTCCTATTCTCAATAGATCTTAAAATTTATCTTTCTTCACTGACCAATTCTAAAACTCCTCTAAAACTAAACCCTACTACTACTACTAAACTTCTAGTAACTATTCTAATACTTCTAGTCCTTAGCTGGCCTTATATATATTATAGTAAATGACGAAGCAAACCGCCTAGTTCGGAGGTGCGTCTCCACATGCGATGATGGATATTGGAATCAAGTCATGCAACTCCTGCACACACTCTCTAAAATGCATCCTGTAGAATACCGCGAGGTTGGCTACTCTGCGCCTGTGATCTAGGCTTTGTAAATTAGTCTCTACTAATCCAGGATCAGCAATAACTGTCCTAGCATGCCTCCACTGAGTCCAAAGCTGCTAGACTGCATATCGCAGCACCAGCTAATATGTGACTACTCCACACACGATCTGACTTGTGCATTATATAACAAAAGTTCCCCATTTATTTATATTTACAGGGTGGTCGTGACTCCTGCCAAGGCGACAGCGGAGGCCCTCTCACCATGAAGCTGGAAGGGCGAAGCACCCTCATAGGGCTCGTATCGTGGGGCATCGGCTGCGGTAGAGAACACCTTCCCGGGGTTTATACAAATATACAGAAGTTCGTTCCGTGGATAGACAAGTTAATAAACCCGTAGAGGTAGACATACTTACAGGTATCTTGCATCGACCTATTATTTACAGTACATTAATAATAATTAACAAAATGCGATCCAACAGTAACAACTGCATGTACAAAGCATTCAGATGAAAAAACTTTAATTCATTTGAGAAATAAAACTTAAATACTGTATGATAAGGTTCAAAGTACTATTTGTAGATATTTTGAGATAAAAACATGCCCCCGTACTTTGAATTCATATTTTTGTGACCATTTTTCGAGTCGACACACTTAATCATCATCTTTATCATCAGGAGCCTAAAGAAGTTCACTGCTAAGTAAAGGCATCCTCCTTAGAAGGGAGAAGTTGCCATCATTTTCATGCTTGGCAGGCAGTATATCGATGTTGGTAGGCATCTTAGGGATTTCATGTATATTATCCAAAAATTCAAAATTATTTCACTAATTCATTGTAATTAAAATTGTAAATAATACAAATCTGTCCACTCGTTAAGCAGTTGTGATGCCACAGTTTTCATACTTACACATAAATAGGCGTTAAATTTAAAGACTCTTTCTTTCGTCGGGAGCTAAAATTCATTAAACTCATCACTATCATTCAATTCTTAGCATTATCATTTCATTACTTTACTTACCGTTCATACCAGTGATCATTAACATAGAGTATCATATTTATTAAAATGATTATATCTTAATTGGAAAAATACGAGAGTATTATGATCAGCTTAGACCTCCGTCTCCTACTTTTGGTACATTACTAGCATGACTTATAAATATCTACAGTATAAAATCATTTACTTAACTGTCACATCATGCCATTATTAATTAATTAAATAGCTTCATTTTATTTTAAGTTTCATATTGTTTTACAATATTCATGTTAGTTATTTATTGTATCTTATGAGGATAATTGTATCTAATGACTTCATCGAATATTTCTTATATTATTATGTTTATAATTTTATTAATCATTCTGCATTATCATTAACCAACCTTGATAATCAGACAATGAGTTGTTAATATTTGTATTTTTTAAATAACCTTACCCAATTCTTATAATTTTATATATGATAATTATGATAAAATTCATCGTCCCACCAAAATTAAATCAGTTATTCAAACTTATTCATACCAGTTTTAAAATTTACACAGCATACATTTCACGTTTAAAATTTATTAATTTCATTAGTTACAAACATGTACTATGTGTACATGTTTGTTTTACAAGGAAAAAGCGTCCTAAATTAGGATTAAGGACTATGTGGTCAAAAAGATTTTTGTACATTATTCAGTAAATTATGATCATTTAATTTTGCATTTTTAAAATGCAACCATTAAGATGTTTTGTAATTAGTTTATAAATAATTAATTTATTTTTAGTATATAGTGTATATTAATTAATACTTTTTGTACGTTAATAAAGTGAAGTTTTCCGAATTACATTTTTTTATTTAATAAAAACATGATAAAAGGCGTAATGATTTCTGATATTTACGCGAATATTACACATTGAAATGAAACTAATTTTACATTTTTTTTTTAAATAAACCGCGATATAATCCTTAAAATTAGTTTCATTTCAATGATAAAAGGCGATTGCGATTTGAGATTGATTGTTGGCTTCTGTTAAAAATGAGCTCTTTCTTATGGTTTCCCATATGCCATTACTTCCCAGAATTTGATACTTATTAGCATCGATATAAATAATATATCGATGCTTATTAGCGACCCTATCGGGTGGTGTAATAAATAATACAGGTGGTTTTCTTTTCCCAAAAACATCGGTTTCGATTCTTGGCTAGAATTAATAATTTTTCATCGGGCTTGTAATTCCTTTGGGTATTTTTCGCTCATTCTTTACAGTTTCCAATTTGGCCATCCATACCCGCTTGAAAAATTCCGCAGTATATGATACATATTTATATATTTAAATACGGGTATCGACATTCATTTCATTATGAAAACAGACATACTTTCCTTCTATTAAAATACTTAGTGTACTTCAATTCATAAAAAAAAACAGTCAAATCAATAGGTTTTAAGGGGGGTGGTAAATACCTGCCTGCATTTTTCTAACCCAACGCCATCTATACATTTTCTCTCGAATTACAATTAGAAAGTAAATCCAACCCATCATACGATTTGTGCTTTGTATCAACCACAATGCATGGTCCCACGCATACTTAACCATGTCCTTGCACGTACATACATTAATACTGTAAAAAGATAGATGTCGCTACTGATGCTCTCGCAATAATTCCTAACAATATCGTTCCTGAGAGGCCCATTGGTCTAGTGGTTAAATGCCCTGGTCGGTACTCAATAGGTCCTTGCTTCGATTCTCCAAGTGTCTGGATGTTAGTCAAAGTCAAAAATATTTATTTCAAATAGGCTTAACTAGCACTTCTGAATAGTCATTTTTTTAAAAGCTACCACCGGCTCATTACGCGGCCTCAACTGAGAAGATCCGGCAAGAAACTCAGCGGGCTTGTAATTTTTTCACTTTTAAAAATAAAACATATTTTGTTTTATTACAATTGGATCAAGCGATAGTGTGTCCTGCCGTTCCTAACATAAAGCAAGGGAGAATAGAGGAAAACAATAAATTACGACAAAAATTACAACAAACTAAAAGGCCAAAGGGATAGTAGTCAGACCAGTCCAGACCAGACCAAGCAGCACCCGCGGACGAGTTGACTCGAGCGATGTTATTTATCTACATAAGTTTATAATTGAATAAAAAAAGTATATAAGTACTATAAGTATCAGTTGTCTGGGTACCATAGTGCAGGCTTAGCCTAGTTTAGGATCAGATCACCGTGTTTGGATTGTCTCGGGATATTATTATTATTTTATTCTAAAGAGTTCCTGTATCCAAGCTATTTGCTATCCCATCTAGGGCTGGATCACCACACTATCAGACGGGATTGCGGTCAAGTACTAATTTAAAAAAAATGGGTCACGGATGTATATAAACAGCTTGTATATTTATCTGCATACATTGCTTGTTTAATCAGCTGTATAATATTACAGACAGAATTAATATTGATAGGAATAAATATTGTAATTAATAATGGATGCTGCAAACGAGTTATTATATGGAGACCGCCAATTGGCAAACATAGCTCAAACTATATGGATTGACAATATACGTAAAGTGGCAGGCAACAAATATAATTTATACAATGTGGGGAAGACGATACGACAATTATTGAAAAATCGGGTAATACCGCTACATAGGAATATTTTAAAACCGTCAAATAAATCAAAAAAATTAAAAAATGTATTTTTCGAACACTGTACTGCAGAAAACGTAATAAAGAAAAACACCATTTCTAAAAATTGGGCATCGATATAATATTTAAACTAGATTTGGTGTCACGGTCCAGAAAGTGGCTTTACAAGCCACATCCTGACAAAATTATTTTTGCCGATAGGAGTGTCGCTACTGTCTATATGAAACTGTCAAACTACATGTCGTTGTCATAATAAACCCGTTAGTTCACGTTTCTGCCACCAGCACAGATAAGTTTGCAACCTCCGCGACCACATTTTAGATGTCATTTTGTTCGTGAATGTTTATCTAGTTCTTATATTATATCGATGATATTGGGTCACAAACCACTAGTACGGGCGGCAACAGCGCAGACGTAGATACCTACCCTCTCGTATGTTTCGACTCAATCACACCGAATCACCTCTCCAGTAGTTATTTGTGAGATTAATCACAACCACTTTTCTTAATCTAATATACATTCGACTGGTATCGTCATTATGCACACGAGGTTTCATTTATTGTCGTATTATCCATCCAGATGGTATAACAGCAAAAGAGCCCGACTTCGAACTAACAAAATAGGCTTATATTATATTATACGTAAACGCGTGTATTTCAACTCGTCTTGTTAAGACCATTTGATACCCATATTGTATTGCATATTGTATATTGTGTATTATTCTTTGTCAGTAAAAAAAATAATACAACAAAATGGTGGCTGACGGGCACCACATTTTTAAAAAAATATATAACCTATGTCACTCACACAACTAAGACGAATCTAACGACATATTATAACTCACAGTCGTACCAAAGACATACATACTTACATACTTTTGAAAAACATAGCCTTCCACCTGGGGCATTCGAGCAAAAATTGGATGAAAAATTCCGAAGATTGGGATCATAAGCCGGAAGACGTCCACTGCTGGACATAGGCCTCTCCAATTATACGTCACTGATTGCGATCGATCCGCTCGAAGAACCAAAGAAGTTAACCGATGAAGAAGAAAGGTTCTCGAGTGCGAACACGTGCGAGCTTACCAAAGTCAAAGTCAAAAATGTTTATTTCAAACAGGCATAACGCTAGCACTTTTCAATGGTCAATTATTAAAAGCTACCACCGGATCACAACGCGGCCTCAACTGAGATCCGGCAAGAAACTTTAGCAGGCTTGTCATTTTTTATTTTTTTTTTAAACATTGTTTTTCTTGTTACAATTGGATCAACATTAGCGATAGTGTGTCCTGCCGTTCGAAACATAAAACAAGGGAGGAAAGAAAAAAACAATAGATTACGACAAAATTACAACAAACTAAGAGGCCAAAGGGATAGTAGTCGGACCAGTAACCGCCGAGGAGTTTACTGTATATATTGCTCACGGGGACGGAGGTTGGACCCCGCCACCAACGCCGCCGTACCTGATGGACGTCCTACAGTCCACACCGAGAACATCCAACGACCTAGACCAACTCCTATGGTAATGGGCCAACCAAAACTAGCACGTTTTAGTTTTTATGCTTATTTTTTCTTCCTATCACTTCGGGGAATAGATGATGAAAAGCATTAATTAGAGGACTTTGCTTTATAAATATTAGCATAAAACAAATATGACAAAAGAATAAAAAGCATGTGATAAAGTTAAATGAGTATAATCCGAGATTTATGAAGTACAAAACCTGCTATTAAAAGATAAGCCTTATACAAACAATAACATTATCTGTAACATAATAAAACCATTTTTGTTTGTCAATTTTTTTTTTTAAATAAATCTCTTTTATGTTTACGCGTTGATATCTTTTGTTCTGCTATTATAAATCATTAAAATTGTTCATCATTTTGACATTTATAATTAAAATATAACAATTAAGTCATAATTTTTAGGTAAGAATAGGATGTTTATACAAAATTTTTGTTATTCTGTACGTAAAAGACGGATACTGAATTTATTAACAAAGAAAATAATATTTAGAGATTTACTCGTTGATGTCTTTTGTTCCGCGTTCGGCGGCAATGCCTAAAATAAATTAAGAAGGGCTACACAGCCCACTAGATAGATACTTTCAAAGTCACTAACAACTAATTGAACTAAGTATGGATGAGAACAGAAGTGTGAAGTATTCGCTTGATGGTAAGCGATACCTGACATGGGCAGTTTTACTGCACTACTGCCACCTGGAATATTAGCGATTGAGTATCTCCGTGGCGCAGTGGCGCGTGGGAAAACGTTAGAATCCCGCGGGGAGCAACACCATCCCATCGGATTGTGAGAGTAAAGGAAGAGAGAGTGCACTTGTGTAGGCAAGCACGTGTGCACTAAATATCTCCCGCGTAGACGGCAGATCTTGTGAAAGATTGGCCGCTGTGGTCACATCGGCCAGGAGGACATTATTTTTATTATAGGTAAAAAAACTCTAAAATCAATAGTCTTTATTCTGTGGCTTTATTCTTTGACACTTGGAATGACTAATAAAAAAAAATATTTCAGGTAAGACTACCCATAATATTACAACATTTGAAATATACAGAGTGGTGACGTCGGTATAGGTTTTGTTGATACCACGAATAGGGTGTAATGTTTTAGGAGTGTACACAAAAAAACTATCAGATACATTCAATAGTTTAGGCACAACATAATAAAAGAACATCGACGCTATACACCAATTCTATGTAAAAATAGAATAAATTAAAGTTTGCAATAAACGCGATGGAGGTAGCAAAATGCAACTACCGACGCTATTTCAAGAAACGCCCCAACAAATACATTAATATTATTTTTACTAGATGTTACTCGCGACTTCGACCGCACACAGTAATTTTCATTCATTCGTTAAATAAAAAAAATTACTAAACATAGATTCCTGTGTTACCCTAGTACTAGTTAAACGTAATAATAGATAAGAAGTCAAGAGTTTTTAAAACTATGCGATAGATGAATTAGGAATTTAGAACAAAAGGTAAAATTTACCTAACGATTCCGATACAATACTACCCGTACTGTGTCGGAATTTGTTGAGTCAGTAGACCAATATGACTGGGGAGAGATGCCTGATCTCTCTCAGGACCAACACATGAAGCAAGGATTTTCTTAGTTTCACCAGTAAGAAACAATTCATCATCATCACTAGCCGGAAGACGTCCACTGCTGAACATAGGCCTCCCCCTTGGAACGCCACAACGAACTCATTCATTCATTTCATTTATTTATTAAATTTACTACTATTTTATTTATTTTATTTCATTTACACAATTATGATCTTGGCACTCATAAACCACCAAGGGTTTGTCCGAGCGTCGCACATTCCTCATTTGAGTAATAAATTAATAACTTAAAACAAATCAAAACATATCATGCACATTACTACAATTGTCTTTTTGCATCCATAGTTACCTGCGACGCCCACCTAGTGGGAGGATTGCCTACGCTGCGTCTTCCGGTTCGTGGTCGCCACTCGAGAACCATTCTTCCCCCTCGGTTATCAGTTCTTCGAGTGATTTGGCATTACCATTTGAAATTGCAGATTCTGAGAGTTATGTCGGTGACTTTAGTTCTTCGGCGAATCTCCTCATTCCGGATTTTATCATGCAAAGAAACTCGGAGCATAGCTCTCTTGATGTGTGACTTACAACAATTACACAAAGTTATTGTTTCCTAAAGGATTCTAACCCGCGACCTCCAGATTACAAAACGAAGAACAGTCCAGTACGCCACAAAGGTTATTTTTATATAATGGCTGCAAACTGCAATAAATCTATTTAATATGAATTGATCATCATTAAAGCTCAATTTTCTTTAAACACATGGTAAGGAGATACGTCCTTTCGAGTTGGTGATGCTAAAACTTGCTCTCGGAGACAAAAAAGACGAGTTTTGTTTTGCAAAATTGCAGGCTGCGGGCGTGCGGAGGTTTTTTATTTCTGTCCTTTCGTTTTATGAATATTAAATGGGTATACGAACCTTTTGCAAGAGCTTTTGAAATAATATAGCGACTGCATGACTGAGAAAATAATTCGGACTTTAAATCGTCTTGGAATTCTCACTGTATTAATGTCATAACATTAATTAAGAGAAGTAAATCTTCTGTATACCAGCCCTTCTTTATGTCTCACTTTTGGGCATGGGCCTCCCCTCAAGATGAGGGGGCTTAGGGCAAAGTCCACCACAGTGGCCAAGTGCATGTTGGCGGACTTTACACGTCATTCGGGAGCTAGTTAGGCTTTCTCAGACATGCAGGTTTCCTCACGATGTTTTCCTTCACCGAAAGCTAGTAACAATCGCACAGAGACGATTAGCACATGATTCATTAAAGAAATCGGAGGTGCGAGCCGGGGTTTGAACCTGCGCACCTTGTTTCCAAGGCAAGCGCTCTCCCACTGAGCTGTTACCGCATTTTTCAAATCTTCTATATAAATATTAGATGTCTTTCCTCGTCAATGGATAGGGATCTGTGGTATTCTTCATTCTTGAGACAGTCAAGATATACACCTAATGGTAAGCGCCTTCCCAAGCACTGTACTTCAGCTTGTTAACCGAGAAATCAAGTATTAATTCCCTTGAACCAGTGCCGGATTAAGCCAGCGCGGGGCCCGTAGCAAAAAAGAACGCTGGGCCCTTGAATTGCCTAGGTTTTGTTGTTATAGTGAGGTCATTCAGACGTTGAAAGAAGACAACAATTTGCTATACGCTACACTTCACTAGCTTTTTTACTCCATATAAGAGGTAGCGCTTGCTTGACCGCAATCCCACCTGATAGCAAGCGGCGATTCTATCTAGGATGGTAAAGCACTCTAGCTTATAAAAACCCTATTTTAACTAGCCTTGAAAACACATACATTGTTTTATTGCCTGGGAAACAGGCAGGAATCAATACGATATGCTCATACGGTAGTTGTTGGGAACGATACACTCGAAGTTGTTGACCACTACGTATACCTAGGACAAACTATCCAGTTAGGTCGGTCCAAACTTCGACAAAGAGGTAACCCAAAGAATCCAACTCGGATGGGCTGCGTTCGGGAAACTACGTGAGATCTTCTCATCAGAAATTCCGCAGTGCCTAAAGACAAAGGTTTTTAACCAGTGTGTGTTGCCAGTGATGACATATGGTACTGAGATGTGGTCTTTAACTTGGAGAAGCTCAGAGTCACACGAGCTATGGAGAGCTATGCTCGGAGTTTCTTTGCGCGACAGAACCCGGAATGAGGAGATTCGCCGAAGAACAAAGGTCACCGACATAGCTCGTAGAATATTCAATTTGAAGTGGCAGTGGGCAGGCCACAGTTGGGAAAGAAAGGTTCTTGAGTGGCGACCATGAAACGCAAGACGCAGTTTAGGCAGGCCTCCCACTGGTGGACCGACGACATTGTTCGCGTCGCAGGCAACCGGTGGATGCAAATGACAAATTGTCGTTCATTGTGGCGGTCTAAGGGGGAGGCCTTTGTTCAGCAGTGGACGTCCTCCGGCTGATGATGAATAGGCAGGAAAAACGCAATTTTAGACCTTATTTGTCATCATCATCATCATCAGCCTACAGTCGTCCACTGCTGGACATAGGCCAATATCACGCCACTGACTACGATCCTCGGCTTTCCTCATCCAATTTCTGCCCGCCACTTTACGTATATCGTCACTCCATCTCGCTTGCGGACGTCCCACGCTACGTTTGCCGACTCGCGGTCTCCACTCAAGAACTCGTTTGCTCCAACGATTATCGGTTCTACGGCAGATATGGCCAGTCCACTGCCACTTCAGCTTGCTAATCTGGTGGCTTATGTCGATAACTTTGGTTTTCTGTCTGATCACCTCGTTCCGAATTCGATCTTTCAGAGAAATTCCAAGCATAGACCTTTCCATAGCTCGCTGAGCGACTTTAAATTTGTGGGCCAGCCCCACCGTGAGTGTCCACGTTTCGTTTCACCTTATTTGTAGGTACATATTATTGTAAATAACGAAATAGATCGCTTTGTTCATTCAGACAGGACGTTAACAACGTAAGAGTGTGTAGCTTCGCCGTCTAGGTACTCGTCCTGCCAACGACTTCCGATGCACCAAGTCTTTTACGACCGGGCGCACCACCGATATGCTCGTGCGACCACACAAGGGCGTCGTCTTGTGCTGCCCTTCACCATCGCTAAACTTTACCCGCTCCGCGTTTCTGTGTTCTGCCAGTAAATTGCGGTCAACACCAGCACCTCAAAGTCCTAGAGTATGGTCCCCGTCAGCGCGCATGTGCCCTTGCACGAAATTGTGCAGTATCCACGTATCAACCGGACCACCATGACCCTCTGTGGTCGTTGCAATGAGGTCGGTTTCGGCAGTCAGGATGTCCACCTGCACTGGCGCGCCATAGAGGGACTTTGATCGTAATACTCCGGTATATAGGCGACGGCAAAACTATCACTTGGGCCACTCGGATTCAGCAGGAGCTGCGACAGAGGCCTTCAGTCTTTTGCCACAATCCCCTCCCACGTACGTCTTATTTTACCTGATTTAAGTTTAGGTTTTAGGACGCTTTGATAGCGCAGGTACTGCCCTCAGGGTTTATGCTTACCTGAGCCAATCTCAGCGCAGGAGCTAATCTTAGGAACCTGGATGAGCCCATACGAACTAAGTACCTACACTAACGCAGTTGGCTTTTCATTAACAAGCCCTCCAAACCCTATTCGCCGAAGTACCTCCGTGTTAGCAACATGATCTTGCCATCTCAGCCTTAAAATAGCGCGAAGCCATTTTTAATGGAAGATGTCAAGGCGTTTAAAGTTGTTCCTGTAAAGGAAGCAGGTTTCCGAGGCGTACAACAGCATAGGAAGCACAATAGCTGTAGTACACGGCAATTTTGGTCTTGAGTTTCAGGTTGGACGATTTCGACGACGTTGTCTTAATTTTTCAAAGGCTGCAGCAGCTTTCGTGATTCTGGCAGGTATCTCAGAAATAACACTTTTTTTTT
The DNA here is from genome assembly GCA_911728495.1 of Furcula furcula. Taxonomy (NCBI): domain Eukaryota; kingdom Metazoa; phylum Arthropoda; class Insecta; order Lepidoptera; family Notodontidae; genus Furcula; species Furcula furcula. The sequence goes on from OU452269.1 coordinate 7,311,239, forward strand.
GGAGGAGTAGTTCTTTTGGCAGCAAATGGCCATGACAGCTTCACCGGACAAGAAGGCGAGCGCTTAAAGTGCTCCAGCCAGAAGGGTTAGGGGTAGCGACTAGCACAAGGGCACCTCAGGGAGGCACGGCCTCGGCTTGGGCTGTTGCTTAGAGAAAGCGAGTTTACCACCGGTTCACAACACGCCCCCACTGTGAAGAACCGGCATGAAATTCAGCGAGGGGATGCATGTCTAGGTCGCATGCGTACGACCCTTCGGCCTCGACGGCGAGACCGTTTCAGAATCAAGACGATTGTCGTTGCGCACTAGACTTCCAAGATACCGAAAGGCTACAACTTCATCCAGTGGCTTTTCAGCTAGATCTTACTGCAGCGTCATCTGCTGATTGACCTTTTGCAGGTTGTTTCAATACTTTCAAAATCTGAGGTTTTGACGTATTGATAACTTAACCGAATTTTGATTAAACTGTCCAGATAGCCCTTGGAGGAATAGCCTTGCAAGCGCTGCAAACTGTCAGCCATGAGGTAGACATCATCGTCATAAACAGTTTCAAGGAGGGGTACCTGTTGGATCGTACTTTTACCTTTAAAGCGAGCGAGGTTAAAAGCGCCCTTGTCCAATCGAACATTTAATTTGATCTGCCTCCCTATTACGTATCTCGTTTGACAACTAAAGTGATGATCACTATAGCAAGTGACCATCAAATAACTGTCAAATGGTTCAATCGGTATTGCCTAACTTGAGTGACCAATAAATTCCAATACTAAAACACTTTTAGTTGACACCAAAGTTCGGTGGACAACTGAAGCTTGATAGTCACTTGGGTGGCTAAAGATACGCAAAAGCCCTACTGTTTTTGCTAATAAGAAAGTAGCCAACAATCTATCAACTGAAAACTATTTTAAATGGTTCGGTTATACGAACAGCTTGAAGCGTGGGCTATTTAACGTCCTTGGAAAAGACAGGCTTAAAGACTTTATAGGCATCTAGATATTCTGGATTGTCGTGTTGGCAACATGCAAAATCATAATAAGATGCGGCCAATATTCTCTTTTAGGATAACTAAAAAAGGAAAGAAAGATAATTTAATTTCACTGATATATTACCTATTTCAAATGGTCGGTGGATGGCTCAGAGTAATAAGAATGGAGCTAGTATCGCGTCGATTCCCCGAACAAATTTTTCGTGGCACTTTTGCGGGGTGCGGGAGGCGAAGTAAACACACACAGATACAATTTTACGCATACCCACACTATAATAAACTCGCAACACATTCAAAAAGTTACGCACACAAATAAAGAATGACCTGACCATATGACCAAAATTTGGCAGAGGGGTTAGCGCATCATGATCTCTCCAGTGGTATCTCCTCTAAGGTGGATGGTACAAAAAACGTAATCTTTATTACTTATTTTTTTTCTTTGTTATATGCGCGGGGCCCTCCAGGGCGCGGGGCCCGTAGCATTTGCTGACCCCTGCTATATGGCTAATCCGGCACTGCCTTGAACACACTACGTTAAGTAGTTTATGGTCACTTGATATGTAGAGCTGCAGAGAAGGACTCTGCATGTGACCAAAACATTACTTACAGTCTTGGACAATGCTGCTGTGTTGGAGAATATCTGTCGCTGCGGTGGTACCTGGTTAATCTCTAGTACATCTAAACGTAGTAAAAATTACCCTTCCACTGAGATTCACAACCAGTTGATTCGAAAATGGATGTTTGTTATTTCATGGCTTTGCCAAAAATGGATATTTTTTGTGCAATCCGGTTATGAATTCATACAATTGCAATTCTTCCCATTACCTGGCGCGATGTGGGTGTAATAAGTTAATTAATAACTATTAAGTCTGATCACAAAACTTTACTGTTCTTTTTTTAATATCAATATCCTCTCATCATCACGGCCAGTCACGCCGTAAACCCGTTACGTTACAAAAATATCCTTATGCTGACATCATAGGTAATATAAGGGCGATAATCGCTTGCAGAAGTTGTACGACCTTTTACTGAGGTGGTCGGCGCCCGCGCACGCCAGTACGCCAAACGAGACAGGACGCGCGGCCGCCATGCGCCTACCAACGAACAATTCAAAAAACGAATACGAAATCACATTTTAAAATTCTTGAATTCTTACATTCTATTTACGAATTTTATATCAAAATAACGTGTGTTCGATAGAGAAAAAAAAATAATTTCTGCCAATGATGTGAATTATATATTTTTTCGGAAAAATTGTGGCAACGGAATGTGGTTTTAGTGTCCATGCACAAAAGAACGAGTGTTGTGTGATATTTTTTTATTGTTTTTTTTTAATGACGGTGTTGTCAACCTCGTGTGGGATTTAAAATACTACTTAAAAAGGTAAGGATCTGATCACTTTGCGAAATATTAATCCATTCATAATTGGTATGATAAAACCTTCGTTTCTTTTAAAGGTCAACACAGATTGGATAACCGCTTGACTGGTTGAGTTTCTGTATTAGATTTTTTTATTTGAATCTATGAATTATTTCATAATTATTTGTGTTGCGTAATTTAATTGATTATAATAGGGAGTAGGAAATGTGTTTCACAATAACGTTGTTTGTTTCTCGATAATATGACGTAATTTAAGGTTAGTATATGACGGTAAGCACGTTTACTATCTATTTTATAGACATAACGACTTGATGTATCATGCCGTGGGTAGGTAATTTATGAGCAGTTAAAGTGTAAAGATACTTTGCGAAATAAGTATATTGAACGTCGCCGCGTCGGTATATGGTTTAATCTAGTCTTATCATTGAACCATTTGGAGATCATTGGTATTGTCGTAGGTCTGCCTACCCTCTATTGTTTGAACCTAAAGCATTTTACAGGCCTGTTGATCTAGTGGTTAGATGCCCTACCGAATAGATCGTGGGTTCTTTTATTTCGAAATCAAATTATTTGACGGGCCCGTTGGTCTAGTGGTCAGTTACCCTGCCTGCTAACCGATGGGTCGTGGGTTCGATTCCCACCAAGTGTCTGGGTGTTGTTTATCTATTTAAGTATGTATTTACAAAAAAAAAAAGTATATAAGTATTAGTATCAGTTGTCTGGTTTCCATAGTATAGGCTCTGCCTAGTTTGGGATCGGATGACCGTGTGTGGATTGTCCCAAGATATTATTATTATTAATTACCACTGTGTCTGGGTGTTATTTATCTATTTAAGTATGTAATTACACACTTAGTGGGAATCGAACCCATGACCCATCGGGTAGCAACCATGGTGTCTAACCACTAGACCAACGAGCCCGTCATTAATCATATATAATCACTAGCAATTCTCTGTGGCTTCGCCTACTATTTTTCATACAAAGTTTACAACCCCTAACGCACGCCCAAAGGTTGTTTATGAAAATTCGTGAAACACGTATTGATTTATTTTATTTAAAGAATCTTTTCAGTAAATTTCAAGTCAATCGAACCATAAAATAAAAAGTATCATAAAAAACAAAACACCCCATTTTAACCCTTTAGGAGTCGAATTTTCAAAAACCCTTTCTTAGAGGGTGCTTACATCATAAGAAGAACCTATTGTCTAAATTTCAGCTTTCTAGGTCCAGCGGTTTAGCTTGTGCGTTGATGAATCAGTGAGTCAGTCAGGACAAGTAATTTTATATGTGTAGATTAGTATATATTAACCTTTTAGAATACCAGCCTACACCTGGTTTAAATTGGCCTCTACTAAACCAGGGTCACCAATTAGTCTCTGAACACGCCTCTCCACTAAGTCCAACTAAAGTTACTAATGTTACTATACCCTGTTTTTCTTTACAATATCAAAAATAGAACAATGAACGTATGAAAGCAGGCGTGATGGCAGAACGATGGCCAGCCAAATAGGACCAGTAGGTTTGAATATGACGTATTCAAAACTACCACTGACGGGCCTGTTGGTCTAGTGGTTAGTAACCCTGTCTGCTACCCAACAGGTCGTGGGTTCGATTCCCACCAAGTGTCTGGTTGTTTTATCTGTATAAGTATAAATTTACAAAAAAAAGTATACCTATATGTATTAGTATCAGTTGTTTGGTTTCCATAGTACAGGCTCTGCCTAGTTTGGGATCAGATGACCGTGTGTGAATTGTTCTTAAAAAAAATGGCCAATCAGTCGCTGCGTTCATATATATTATTCTTTTCAATGCTTGATCTTGTAAGAAAAATAGGATATTGATTGTATTTCGCATCAGAATTAATATATTCGACATATTTTTCTATTCTTATACACCTACGTAAGCGGATGACATTTAAAAGCGCAAACATGTCAGAAGTTGCTTGGCAGATACTAAGGACTCGTAGCTTGCTGTCCTCTTCGAAGGATAACCGCTCAATAAAACCTGTTCAGGCCGTATTCGATATTTTTATTTTATCTTTATTTAATATTCCGGTTCTTAGTAATAGACTCCTCTCTACTATTTTGGGAGGTTATGGGAATTTGGACTTTAAACTCCCTAGCTACATTTTTAGTCACTCTTCGTCTTCTTTTCTTAGCTATATTGATTTATATAGGGTTATTTATGTCATGGCGGAAATATTGGCTAATCAGAGAGGTCTTTATGGCTGACTATACGAGGAGGCTCTGTGTCTGTCTACGGGTGCAGATCTTAAGCGCGAAACGTAGAGTAAGTCTTTGTGTCCAGGGTTCAAATTCTCTATGACTATTTTCAGATTCCACGCTCAAATCTTGTAAACAAAATCACGTTTATATCGTTAAAATAAAGTTTATTTTATAAGAATTTATGCACGTAATTTTTTATCAAATCCTGGTATACTCTTTTTGTACATAATTAAATATATTATAATTAAGTTTATTCACAAATATATTTAAACTAAGTCAAAAACTTCCTTTAAGTTGTCGTCGTACTAGGAAGGAAGGATACCTAAAAGACTTTCCTCTTTCCTCTTTGTGTCGCCAAACTTATTAGTTGGCAGAAAAAACTACCAGTCCGATGACTGTCCCCTGTACAAAAAGTTTGGATCAGATACTTTATTTAAACGTGATCTTGGACAAGAGTCCGCCAACCCGCACTTGGCCAGCGTGGTGGACTATGGCCTAAGCCCCTTCATCTTGAAGGGAGGCCCGTGCCCAGCAGTGGGACATAAACAAGGGCTGGTATTATTATTTATTATTATTGGACAAGATTTGAGAGTATAATCTGAAAATGTTCATAGAGAATTAGAGCCTAGGTAGAGTGAGGATATTTGTCGAGCGATTAGCAGTATCTGGAAAAGGAGAGCTGAAGATCGGGCTCAGTGGTCTGCCTTGGGGAAGGTCTATGTTTAGCATTGGACCAACGTAGGTAAAAAAAAACATTATGATGCAGGAAAGGTAGCAAAACCCGAAGATAACACTAGACTCACACGTCTAGACCAATAAAACAAACTTCATAAACCTTCTGACGATGACTGTACAAGAGCGATGATCCCTCTCACTCGCACCTAGGACTCAATTAGTATTGTGCAAAAGAGACTTAAAAGTCTTGTTGCGGATTCAGAGAATCTGAAAGGTACAAAAAAGAGCCCTAAACGTTGCAATCTCTTGAAATCATTTGGTTTTCCATAAAATAATGGAATCTTAAACACTGTTTTGAACTTTTATGGCGATTTACTCTTACTTTTAAAAGAATTTAAAATTGATTAGAATACTGTCTGAGCGACTCTCTGTCACTCAATCGCTGTACCTTGCTCTCGTTCCACACTGGACGCGCAATTAAGCGACTACATCAATGCTGAATTAAGGCATCGAGCGTTCCGAAAAGCGACTAAATCGCTGGTCATTGCTCCTCATAGTCTGTGGGGGTTAAAGATCGGTCGCTTTATAAAGCTTCTGAGAATTGAATCGCGCGATCGCGGAAGCAAAAAGTAGAGTATGCTCCATGGCTCATATTGTGGACACCAGACCATGAAATCATTATATCTAGGATCTACTCTAACGTCACGCATTTCCTTAATATTCCTTTTCGTTCGCTGCTTCACAAGAACTAGGGTTGGGCGTTGAACGAACAAACTACTTTTTTCAACTGTTTTCAATCGTAAACGAATAAACAAATTTACAGTCCCGATAAACTAGTCTATCATTAGACTAGTTTATCGGTGGGCTGTAATCGTAGAAAACATTCGTTGTCCAACGTCAACCACTAAATTTTTCGACAACGGTATAAACCAGTCTAACTTTTGACTGTTTCATAAATTGGCATTACCGTGGACAGTCTTCTCGTTTTGTCGAGTAGTATTTGACAGTAGTGATGGTTTGTCGAAGGTAAATTCGTCGACTACCCGTCACTACTGAGAACTATAATTAAAGTAAAAAAAAAAACAATAATTGTTATTTCGTAGCTGCCAACTTCAACTTAACAAGGAGGAGAAATGAGCAACGAAATAATAAATCGACCATCATTGGCAGCCGCTGTTATAGATCACATTACTAAACCTAATATTTCGCAATGGGCATTAATATAAAATTTATTTCATTTCCACGCCGATTCAAGAACGAAAGGAAACTAATGAACCTTTCAATCAAAGGCGTGACTACTTAAAATTGAGCTATATTTGTAACACTGATTAAATTACAAGATTATTACAAATATTTTTTTTAGTTTCTTGTTTAGTGCCTGACCATATAACTTACCTTTAGAGCATAATCTATATGACAATGCACGCGCACGAATTAAAAATTAACTAAATCGTATCATTTGATGGTATCACTTAGCAACATAGCAACATGGAAAGCCGTTGGTGTGGGAAGCGACATGAGTCGCTACACTTGCTGTGTCCCACACCCCGGCAACTTTTAGGGTGGCTGGAGGGGCGGCAACCGCTAGTGATGCAAAGCGGTGCAAGTATAAGTATGCAGCTCTAGGGTTCAGCTATATACTTGCGCCCTTTGCGGTGGAGACCATGGGGCCTTGGTGTCATGAGACGTACGGATTGGTGAAAGAAATTTCATCCAAAGTTATCGAAGTCTCAGGAGACTGTCGGGCTGGTAGTTTTTTATGTAAACGTATAAGCTTGGCTATACAAAGAGGTAATGCCTCCAGTCTTTTAGGTACCCTTCCCTCCCAGTGCGGCGACAACTTGGAGGAAGTTTTTTACCTAGTTTAAGTATATTTGTAAATAAACTGAAATGTTTAAAAAATAACTAAATTAAATTATAGTTTCCAAACTGCCACTTGACACTCGAAACATGAATAATAATAATCATCATCATCATCAACCGGAAGACGTCCACTGCTGAACTTAGGCCTCCCCTTAGAACGCCACAATGAACGACAATTGGCTATTTGCATCCATCGGTTACCTGCGACGCGCACAATGTCGTCTGTCCACCTAGTGGGAGGCCTGCCAACGCTGCGTCTTCCGGTTCCTGGTCGCCACTCGAGAACCTTTCTTCCCCAACGGTTATCAGTTCTCCGAGCGATGTGGCCTGCCCATTGCCACTTCAACTTACAGATTCTGAGAGATATGTCAGTGACCTTAGTTCTTCGGCGAATTCATTTCGGATTCTGTCGCGCAAAGAAACTACGAGCACAGCTCTCTCCATGACTCGTTGTGCGACTCTGAACTTCTCTAAACTTCTCTAACTAACTCTAAACTTTCTTATAATAATAATATTCTGGGACAATCCACATACGGTTATCTGATCCCAAACTAGGCAGAGCCTTTACTATGGAAACCAGACAACTGATACTAATATTTATATAGTTTTTTTTGTAAATACATAGTTAAATAGATAAATAACACCGTGACACTTGGGGTTAATGCAACCTATTGAATGCGCGGCCAGGGTGTCTAACGACTAGACCAACAGGCCTGCCAATGCCAATGGCTAGGAATGCGTACACATTGCTGTGCCTTGCACAAGGGACGTTTTTTTTTTTCGGGGAAAACCTTCAAAAGCTTCCCGGGAGCGGGGTATGTGGGATTCTTACTCACTAAAACCCCCGCGGCTGTCGCATCGGCACGTGAGATGCAAACCCCGGGCTCTTCGGTGGGATCTGCACCCGGAGACCCTCAGTCACCGGGGAACCTGGACGGGACGGGGATCACGACCCCGCCACCGTCTTCGGAGTCCCCGCCGTACTGAATGGACGTCCTGGGGCCTTCACCCGAACGTCCAGTGACTCCGAAGTACTTACCTCCTAGACATTCAGACGTTAGAATGTGCATAACTCATAAGGGTATGCTTAGTTCCGGCTAAAGTATGACGTCACGCAGCGTAGGCCAGCGCGTGGGTACAACCTTGACTCGAGCTTACGCTCCACTGCCCCACGCTAGGTGCCTTTCCATGGTTCAGTACGCGACAGCGTGCAGGTTAATATAACCCTTACGAAAGCCTTGATTGGACCCTCATACATATCTTGGTTAGCCATGAACTTAACCGTTTTAAAAAATAAACTACATAAATATGTATTTAGATTACGCGGCAGCGCAACTGTTTTACTTTTTTTTTCACTGGCCACTGCACCAGGTAACCTCCGAGCCTTGCCTTCGAGACCGCTGCTGAGGGTACTTTTTAGCACCCCGAGTACCCCACATGCTCACAGGGACAGGGAGACCCTGCCACCATCCTTCTTTAATTCTAGGGCAGTCTTGGGCCCACACCAAAACCGTCAAACGACTCCGAAGGGAGCGTTGCAACCTTTTTTTTCACGGGAGCTCGACGGGGTATGTGGGAGTCTTACCCACTTAAACCCCCGCGACTGTCACATCAGCCCAAGAGACTTCCGGCCTTTCCAGTGGGATCTGCAACAGGAGCCCCTCAGTGCCTTGCCTTTGAGCCCGCCGGGGGTATTATAGCCCCCCGGGAAACAGACACTGTGCCATTGCGGCGGGATTGCGACCCCCGTCCACGTGGACGGGGTTCCTCCTCGGAGTCGCCGCCGTACTGTATGGATGTTCTAGGGCCCACATCCCGAACATCCAGCGGCTCCGAAGGCGCCTTAAGATACACATAGTTCAACCCCAAGCAGGTCCCATAAACATGAACCATAAATTATCTCTAGAAAAGTGATGAAATGATTGCGCTTAATGAAGATTTGTACGTGGGCGCGATGTGAAATATTACGCCATCTTGGTTTGATAGAGCTGTATTTAGATTTCGCTCGACGCTGTATAATCTAAAAGAGCCTCCGTAGAGCAGTGGGAAAACTGGTTGCTTTGCAAACCGGAGGTCATGGGTTTGAATCCCGCAGGGCGCAACAACTTTGTGTTAGTTACTCCTGACTAGGACAAACCAGGCCGATCACCTGATTGTCTAAAGTAAGATGATCCATGCGTCAGATGGGCATGTAAAAAGTCGGTCCTGCGCCTGACCTCTCCCCTGTCGTGTCGGTTTTCCGTCCCATCGGATTGTGAGAGGTAAAAGGAAGAGAGAGTGCACTTGTGTCTACGCAAGCACTTGTGCACTATAAAATCTCTCGCTTAGATCATGTGAAAGATTGGCCGCATGGATCCTAAACGGCCTGGAGGACATTGTTATAATTATTACTTACATCGATATAATATATAAACTAGATTTGGTGTCACGGTTCAAAAAGTGGTAGCGAGAAATAGCGCCCTTGTGTCGCTATTTCTTTACAAGCCATATCCTGACAAATTTATTTTTGCCGATAGGAGTGTCGCTACCAACTGTCTATATGAAACTGTCTAACTACACGTAATTTATCTTATTAGAAATGTTAGTTCACGTTTCCGCCACTAGCACAGATAAGTTTGCAACCTCCGCGACCACATTTTAGATGTCATTTTGTTCGTGAATGTTTATCTAGTTTATATATTATATCGATGATTATTTAGCATATGATACCAATCTGAGATCCATTCAGTCATGTTTACGCGATGCGCCAATAAATTAACAGATAGCTGACAGACTACTGTTATATTATAAATTCATAGACAGTTACGAGACTTGTAAACCCATCCGATAAATATACCGTTACTTACATAATAATTCTATACGATTAAATTTACTTAATTAAAATTCCTTATTCTACAACAATATTCAACACAATTTCAAAAGATTTATTTACTAAAATGACTCGCTTTTTAGATTTAATTACATGTTAACGAACTCAAGCTGCGATTTGTTAAATTGCGTTAGATTATAAAATATCTATAAAAGGCGTAAAACATATTACATTCAAACATAAAGTTGTGTATTTATGAATCACTGATGTCGAATGTGAAATAGGGTGGAACGACCAATCAATGAACATGATGATGTTATTTTTATAATAACATTTTATTTTTTATTTACAAAAATACCGTTCGCTTTTTTTTCGACATCTCGTTGAGAAAATGTATTTGAGAAAATTCTTAATTCTTTAATAATTTTTTTTTGTTCGCTTTTGTCACGTAAACATTGCTATAGAAAACATAAATATAGCAATTCTGTAAAATGAAATCCTATACAATACGGTATTATACGTATTACTCAAACCAAAAGAACCATTAGGTATTTAATAAAAATAAAAAAAATATAAAAATAATTTATTTAAAACAATCTTAACGATCGCACGTTTAAGTAGTCTATTGTTTTTAGGTCTCCAGGCAAAAATATACCACGGATAGCACAGCACAACTGTTTTCCGGTGTGAACGGTATATAGTAGGTAGTGAAATTTACCAGGCTCTTAAAAACCAATTCCTTTGATGATGATCGGAAGTGAGTTCATATCGCACACAATCAAGCGAATGTACTAATTGTTCCCCGTGGGGTGTCCTGGTAAGAATATCCCCCCCTCCCCCCTCTCCACTCGTTGGGTGCCCGTAAGTGGCGACTAATGGAAAACAAGAAGACGGGCAGCAGCGTTTTCCTATTGGATTAACCTACCATCTATACTGCGATTCCCAAGCCGCCTGCTAAATGTGGGGATTATGGCAACCCCTCCCTTCTAAAGGGAGGCCTTTTTTCAGTAGTGGTCGTATATTGGCTGCTGATGATGATGACTACTTGTTGATTAAAACTCACATGGACGACAACAGTGCATCTTACCTCACACTCATTAATCGAGGTGCGTAGGCCGAAAGGTTGTCCACACCTACGTTTAAACGGTTTGCATAAAAACCTAGCGTTGCAGACCTTGGCGTAATCTGCCGCTCTAGTTTGTGTCATATTTGCGACAACACTTTATGTAATAGTGAGGAATATCGTTACTTTATCGTCTCCGTAACGAACCGCAACGGTATTTCGAACTAAATCGTTTGGTGTTTGTAAACCAAGGCTTCGTGATACAAAGTTGTCATAATACGCGACGGGGCTGTTGGTCTAGTGGTTAGACACCCTGGCTGCGAACCAATAGGTCGTAGCTTCGTTTCCCACCCAGGCAATGATAGCATAAACCATTGATATGTTATATCCTAAACGCGCTAAAAATCCTTTCCTTATTATAGGTATACTTTTGTTTGTACAATAATTTGTGCATTTTCTAAATGAAGGCATTTTATTTGATTTTCAAAGGCACACGTCACGTTCGTTACATTTTACCGACCCGTGACTTCTTGCTAGTTCACCCAATGTGGGTGAATTTAGTTGTTTCACTTTTCCTGCACTAATGGCATATCCATTGTGTAAAATATAATTGCAGCCAGGGCAAATATTTTTATATACTCTGTTTTTCTTTACAATATCAAAATTGTAGCAATCTATAGTACATACAAATTACTTGTCCTGACTAACTGATTCATCAACGCACAGGCCAAACCGCTGAACCTACGAAGCTGACATTTGGACAGTGGGTTCTTTTTATGATGTAAGCATCCATTAAGAAAGAGTTTTTGAAAATTCCACTCCTAAAGGGGTTACATGGGGTGGAACAATAATAGCGGGCGTAGCCGCAAGAAATAGCTAGTAAAAGTATGATCAAGGAGGAATGGCTGACCGGCCAATCAAAGACGTTAGGTAGGTTTCAAAAGGTCATATTCAACCCCAATGTTCTTTCACTCATGTCATCACTCCAGTCTTCATACATTTATTGCTATGATTTTAGCCGCAGCATTAGAAGCCGAAACACTACTCCCTACTGCTAAATAAAAGGCCTCACCCTTAGAAGGGAGGGGTTGCCATAATCCCCACGCTTGGCAGGCGTCTTGGGGATCGCAGTATAGGTGGTAGGTAATCCAATAGAAAGACGCTGCTGCCCGTCTTCTTGTTTTCTCTTAGTCGCCTTAACGTACAACCAATGGGAAGAGATGGGAGGGTACTATTCTTACCCAAGACATCCCACGAGCCTATCAATGATCCAAACATATGTACCTAATTATAAAATAGAAAAATCCGCAACGTTACGTCTTCGGGGACATCAATATTCATATCAGTATACATTCTTATGTAATAGAGCCATTAATAGTGAGATAATTTGACCGGAACTAAAATAATATCCGGAAGTTTTTTTGTACTAAAGTTAATCAACCGCCAAATCGTTCCGAACAGGCCCATTATTTATATTTTTTAGCTTACAGCGGCCTAACTGAAATCTTAGCCTATTAAGGCTTTTCCATGTAGGCCACGGCTGTTAAAATCCTGTAGACAGATTTTCAACTGGTGGAACGTACAGAAGTCAAAATCAAGTCAAAGTCAAAAATATTTATTTCAAATAGGCTTAACTTTTGAACGGTCAATTTTTTTAAAGCTATCAACGGATCACAGCGCGGCCTCAACGGAGAAGATACGGCAAGAAATTCAGCGGGCTTGTCATTTTTTCACTTTTTTTTTAAACATTGTTTGTCTTGTTACAATTGGATCAACATTAGCGATAACGCCTGCCGTTCGAAACATCGCAAAAAAAAAACAAAAAATAAATAAATTAATAAAGCAACCAAAAAAATAAAGCAAGGATAAAGCAAGGGAGAAAAGAAGAAAACAATAAATTACGACAAAAATTACAACAAACTAAAAGGCCAAAGGGATAGTAGCCGGACCAGTCCCCCCAAGCAGCACTCGCGCACGAGTTGACTCGAGCAGCAGTCATCACTCCCCTCAACCATATTAGAGGGAAGGGGGTCACCCGCCACAGAGACTGAGGATATCTCTCCACCCAGAGATTTTGCTTCGCCTTTGTGGAATGAACCAATACGATGAATGACGCAAAGTTCGTCATTACGCAAACACTCCCCCGCTTGCCCTTGTCTTCCGTATTCAGTTATAGCTGACCTTAGACGCATCTTAAAAGGGGTCTGTTGAGTAACTATATGAATTAGAATGTCGCAAATATGCGTGAGATACTTCTGTTGACGTGATTTTAGGGTTCCATAACTAAAAAGTGAAAAAGGAACCCCTATGGTGAGACTTCGTCTGTCTGTCTGTCTGTCACATCTATGTATTTCTGGAACCGCTGACGCTATCGATTCGAAACTTGGAACAGTCTTAGCTGTTTTTTACCCGACCCTAAATAAAATATATATAATTATATTTCTCTCTAGTTTTTTTTTAATGGAAGTCAATATTGGTCATCTAAATTTCAAAGTGAGAGCACTAACTGCCGGTCCCAATATCCTATCGATCCCTGACTATAAGTTAAAATCATCGATAAAGTCATCGATATCCCTATTAAAGGTTTCCCCAAAAACAAAAAAAAAGTCACTGGTTTCGGGTATGACCTTGACAGGTCACCGGTGGACTCAAAGGCAAGGCACTGAGGGGTACCTGGAGAAAATTTCACTGGAGTACCCAGGTACTATGTGCCGATGAGATAGCCGCGGGGGTTTTGTGGATAAAACTCCCACGTACCCCGGTTAGAGACCCCGGGACGTTTTGAAGATGTCCCCTGCGGGAGCAAAATGATAATATTACTCGTTTGGTAATCTCCTTCCCCGTGGGGTGTCCGGGTAAGAATAGCACCCACCCATCTCCTCTCGTTGGGTGTTTGTAAGAGGCGACCAAGGGAAAACAAGATGACGGGCAGCAGCGTCTTTTTATTGGATTACCTACCACCTCAATCCCCAAACCGCCTGCCAAGCGTGGGGATTATGGCAACCCCTCCCTTCTAAGGGGAAGGCCTTTATTCATCAGTGGACGTTGTTCGGTTGCTGATGTAAAATCTCCATCAAATTGCACACACTTATAAAGACAATTTAAAACCACAAACGGACATCCTCACATTATAAAAATCTTGAATTCCATATATAACTATTACATATATTTGATCACGCTATTTACATGCATAATCGATGGACCCATCATCGATCCGAGTGTTGAGATAAATTGGACCTTAAACACTAAGAAATAAAAGTGATAATCGTGGGTTTAGCCTGAGCTGCGCGGGCGCACAGCCTCGAAGCGAGGCCAGATAGTCACAAGCGCCTTCTGATTATTAATTTAATGCTCATCGCTCACAGACACACGTAGGTGTATTTAAAATGGCGTTATGTTGAAAGGAAAACACCTAAAATGTCCATTATTTAACAGTAATTTAGATATTTTTTGGTTCACGGCCGCCATGTAATACGCCGCGACCGCAAACACGAAGTTGTCAATTTTTGATTTTATTTTAATTACTGTCTCTGCAGCGAAGACATAGTACAGGTTCTGCCCAGTTTGAGTACTATTAGCTACGCCATATTTTAAAAACCGGTCAAGTGCGAGTTGGACCCACGCGTGAGGTTAACGGTGTTTTTTTTGACATTTTTGTTTATCAGCCAAAAACTACGTGAATTAAACCATAATAAAAATCGATAGCATTAGTGGTTCCTTTCTTACCTTTTATGTTTGGGACCCTAAAAAAATAACCGTGTGATTGAAAAAAATATGTTGCTGTTATTGTATCCAGCCAGCAGTTAAGCTTTTAGTACCAACCGTAGCGATTTAGTTGCTAAAATTATCTTATATTTTAACTACGATCCCCAAACAGCCTGTCAAGCCTTAGGTAAGCCTAAGAATGCCTGGAAGTCATAGCTTTTAGCGATAACTCCGCCCATTGTTGCATGTGTTATTCTTTCTAGTATCTGTTTGTTTGTGCTCAATAAAGAATTGTCTATAGATCTATCTATTAAGTGTTTGTATTATAGCAAAGGGAGGCCCTTCTAAGATGGAGTCTTGTTCAGCAGTGGACATCTTTGACCCTCTATAGGCCCTCAAAGAGCAATTTCAATAGCAATTTTCCGTACCAATTCCGATAGACCGTCGTAACGGCCCATCATGAAAATATATTATTATGACATTTGCAATTCTCGGCTCGTGAACGCGATCACCTTGGTTGTCATTTGTTTTTGTTCTCCGCGCTCAGTGTAGGTCGTGCCTACACGACGTATGATGTCACCATGCGCGAGACGTCACGGCCCCGGTGCGATTCCGCGTGAGTGGTTGGTTAGTCGCCAATATGGATTACGCTAACCGTGTAAAGCTCACGGTTTGAAATCGAATTGTATAGGCGTTTTATTTGAGGGTAAAATTATGATGTAATTATTTAGGAGGAGGTGGAGTTATAATCCTCCTTTACCTAGAAAGGGAGGACTGAGGAGGAGGAGTAGGAACTGCTCCTCCTCAGTCCTTACTTTCTCCTCTACCTCCTCCTCATTTCCTCTACCTCTTCTTCCTCCTATTCCTCCTCTACCTCCACTCTCTGCTTCATTATTTATCTCCTCCGTCACTTTCTCCTTCAACTCCTCCCACTCCTCTCCCCCACTCTCTCCTCCATCTCCTCTTCCTTATCTTTCCCGCTGTCTCTCCCTCATTTTCTTTTCCGCCTCCTTCATCTCAATTTGACTCCAAATTCAAATTGATTTCTAAGTGGTCAGTACCTCGTACAAAATACCCTGGGGTGAATATATCCGTAATAAAAATAAAAATAAAATAAAAATAGCCTTTATTTCCTTTAAAAAAATTACATACAATTCGAAATAAAAAAAAAGATACACTAAAAATTATGGGATCGTCCAGTTTAGGACGTAGGCCTCCTCCATCTCTCTCCATTTTTCTCTATTTAGAGCAGCGCGAGTCCACATTTTCCCTGCCGTCAGCTCGATGTCGTCTCTCCATCTACGGAGGGGGCGTCCCCGAGAGCGCTTACCAGTAGGGGTCCAATAAAGGACTCTCTCACTCCATCGGTTGTCATGTGTCCTCGCAGTATGCCCCGCCCAGTTCCACTTGAGTCTAGCAGCCATAGCAAGAGCGTCTATCAGCTTGGTTTTTTGACGTATTTTCTGACTGCTTATACGATCTGACAGTTTGATACCGAGCATGCTTCTTTCTATGGCTCTTTGGAAGGATCTTATTTGTATACGTGTGTCCTTACACAAGGACACGCGTAATATATCCGTACTACCAGTTATTTTATTCTATCTTTAAACCGTAAAGTCATCGATATTATATATAGTGGACACGGGGGTCGCAGACTTATTTGTGCTGGTGGCGGAAACGTGAACTATCGGTTTTATTATGATAATGACGTGTAGTTTAACAGTTTCATATAGACAGTAGCGACACTCCTATCGGCAAAAATAATTATGTCAGTCTGTAGCTTGAAAAGAAATAGAGAAACAAGGGCGCTATTTATGTGTGCCACTTTTTGGACCGTAAACGCTAATCCAGTTTAAATATATCGATGTGTAAAGTGGTAATACATGCAGAACTGTTGTAGTTGGTGAAACACTTTGACCAATGGCAGGGCAATGCAAGTCTTCACTGGTGGGCGAGTCACTTACCATGGGGTAAACGTCCTCTCGTCCCGTTCCTAACTTTCAAAAACCATAATTTGGCTGAAAAACAATATTTCTTGTCTCATATTCTAGGATATCTCTCATCCGTAACAAGTACCTAATACACGTATTGACGCCTAATACTTATGTCATATTTTTCGTGTAACTGTTATCAAATGAGTATTACATACATGTAACTGTTAAACATTACATAAGCGGCGTACAAAGTTGACAATCACTGAGGTCAGTACTGAACACTGAGGTCAACATGACCTCAGATGCGATCACTGTGATCTTTGACATTTTAATAATTTGTGATTCATCTTTGCTGTTATATTTTGGGAGAAATACATGTCACATCCTTAGATAGAAGTAGCGGGTCACCCCCTTCACTCTAATATGGTTGAGGGGAGTTATGGCTGCTGCTCGAGTCAACTCGTGCGCGGGTGCTGCTTGGGGACTGGTCCGACTACTATCCCTTTGGCCTTTTATTTTGATGTATTTTCGTCGTATTTTTTTTCTTTCTCTTGTGTTATCTTTCGTACGGCAGGACGCACTATCGCTGATACTGATCTAATTGTAACAAGACAAAAACGATTAAAAATAAACTATTTAAAAAAAAAAAAACCGACTTCAAAGTAAATTATCTAAAAAGCATAAAATAACGATAATATATTGAAGTCGGTGCTAGCACATCATGTTAACTAAGACTAGCACGAGCTGACACCGACTTCAATATATTTTCGTTATTTTATGCTTTTTAGATAATTTACTTTGAAGTCGGTTTTTTTTTTTTAATAGTTTATTTAACACTTTTTAGTGACTTTTATTTTAGCAAAATAGGTATCAGTAGTTTCACGCAACTCGAACGCCTACGTTACAGTAACTTACTAAAAACATAATAAGTTTATATCTCTTAAATTACTGGACCGATTTTGATGAAACTTGTACTCTACCCTAAGTTGAAAAATACTTTATCTATTGCAAAAATAATTTTTGATGTCGGACTTGTAGTTTCTGAGAAATCCGCGGACAAACCTACATACATACACTCATAAAATTTGGTAAATTTGTTTAGAAGCCCACATAGACTAACATATATTAATATTACGCATTTTTATTAATATTACATACATACGCGTCGAATAGAGAACCTTCTTTTTGAAGCCGGTTAAAAAATGATCTAATAACAAGCCCGCTGAGGATTTTGCCGGATCTTCTCCGTTGAGGTCGCGTTGTGATCCGGTGGTAGCTTTTAAAAAAAATGACCGTCCTACAGTGCTAGCGTTAAGCCTATTTGAAATAAATATTTTTGAATTTGAATTTGTATATGTATAAGTACTATAGAATGCTTGTTTTCAAGTAAGAACCGTACGAACCGTAGCCGAACCGGCACGAGTAAGAACATCCAAAAGCATAATATCTTAAACACGAAAATAGGTACACTACCATCAATTGTATTTATCGATATTTGCGCTTGTGACAGATCAAACCACTACATATCAATATAACTTTAAATAGTTCACCTGCTTCTTTAAGTCTACCAATCATCTTTTGCTGGCCACCGATGACATATTCACTCCTGTGTTCATACTACTACTACTACCAGACTACTACTACTACTATCCAGATTTTGATATTGTAAAGAACAAGTATAAATTATACACAACAACAAACAAAATAGGCTTAATTTTCATTATACATACATAATGCATATACACAAGTGTACATACTTTCAACTCGTCTCGTTAAGCCCTTTATTTGATACCCATATTGTTTTTGGAAGTAAAAAAAAAATACAAAATTGCGACTGAAGGCCGCCATATTAACTTTTATGAAAAAATTTATAGCCTATGTTATGACGGGCCCGTTGGTCTGGTGGTTATACACCCAGGCTGCTACCTGATGGGTCGTGGGTTCGATTCCCACCAAATGTCTGGGTGTTATTTATCTAATTAAGTAACTATGTATTTAAAAAAAAGGAATATAAGTATATCAGTTGACTGGTTTCCGTTCTACAGACTCTGCCTAGTTTGGGATTGGATGACCGTGTGTAGATAGTCCCAAGGTATTATTATTATTATGTCACTCCCACAACTGAGACGAATCTAAAGACATATTATAAGTCAAAATCCAACATCCATCAAGCCCTTCAAGCTGTACGCAGTGCCAAAGCAATAGACATACATGAATACATCGATAAACATAACCCTCCTTCTGGGGCAGTCGGGCAAAAACAAGGTATACATTGCCCTTCACACCGGAACTTAAATACATTCACATATAGCTGCTAAGTTAGCTTAAACTATTTAGTTTATCACCGTCTGTATTTTAATATACGACACTTACTGTATCCATTAAGATGTAACAACGTAATTGTATAATAATGCTAGAATCATTCAAACAACTACAAGGAAGTCAATTCAAGGCTTTTCGATCATTCAAGCGAGACCTCGCTCAAACACTTTTAAGAGAAATGAGTTAACAAAAGAATTAAACTTTAAATACTACCTCAATATGACTACACCGTTCAGTAGTCGCAAACTACTGTATTTATTTACATACTAGCTGACCCACGCAGCTCCGCCTGCGCTATTTTTACGTTAACTAAACTTTTAATAACAGACATTCGCATCGAATACATAACCTCCTTTTTTATAGTCGGTTAAATACTGGGAGCCACTTTTTACTTGCTCTCCGAAGCACGGACCCGTTTAGTTCAAATGGCGTTAAACGGTCACCCATCTATTTTATGACCTTACCTGACGTTGCTTAACCCGATCGATTACAAAACCTTGATAACAACTCTTTAAGAGTGTTACCTTACTGATATTTATTATATTATAAAGAAAAATTGATAAAATCGGACCAAGCGTATAACCAAGTACCCATGTTGACTTTAATACCCTCTCCCAAAAGAACCGTGCTAGATTACGGGTTAAAAAGTATCCTATGTCCTACCTCGTGGTAAGATCTCAAATCATGCCAAGTTTCATTTGAATCCATTCAGTAGTTTCGGCGTGATGCTCAGCCGTGATACAGACAGACAGACAGACAGACAGACAGACAGACAGACAGACAGACAGACAAAAATTAAAAAAAAAACATTTTCGGCCTCAGTATCGGTTATAGAATGCCCTCCAAATATAAATTTCAAAATATCTTCAATGTACAGAATTGGACCTGTTACAGTTTTATTATAAGTATAGATTAACAAGATATTTATAGTTAATCTGCACATATAAAATTACTTGTCCTGACTGACTGATTCATCAATGCACAGGCCAAACCGCTGGACCTAGAAAGCTGAACACAGTAGTTTTTATGACGTTAGACGCTAATTATTTGAATATTGCGATATGAGTGTATATAAAATATATTTAAGACGATAAAAATCTGTTTAACTAATTATTGAATCACCGCTCTTTCGTAGAACTAGACTTGAATGTATAACACCCACATATTAAATAAGTAAACGACAATTTACAATTCAAGGTCACGTTACAAATTACCAATTTTTCGCTCACAATATTCATGGTACTAAACCAACATACGTTTGCACCTACGAAAAATATATCATTACTCTATTTAGAGGGGAATAAAGGTAATTTTAGCATGGTTTTGGAATGCAGGAAGTGTATGAGTAAGTTTGGTGGAAATGGTTTCACACCACCGCCGACCCTATTGTGTTATGGGAAAATTTCGAAACTATTTTGTAATGGTATCGGTTGGTCGTTCTTCAAGACTGTGTGCTTAGTTATATGATGAATTATGTAATTAACTTCGATTGTTACGTATGGAATATTTTGTACTGGATATGAAATGCGAAGGCTCTAATCATCAGAAATACATTGTTTGTGCTTGAAATTAATGGTATTTTATAAAACTACTTACGTTGATGGTAACCCTTTCTTTTTAAGGGGGGCATTGTTCAACAGTAGACGGTTTTCGGTTACTAATTGTAATAGTGATGCACTACTTAGAAAAATAATTTTATTTTTCCTATTTTCGATAAACTTCGGAGAAATTTTATTTTTTCGACTATTTTAATTATAAGTCAAAAACTACGTAAGATAAAATTAAATAAAAATCTATTTTAAAATGTGCTTTTTATGATACTGCACTTGATACATTAGTCTCAATTTTAAATTCCTAAGTCCATTTCGGATCATAATATAAAGAAAATGAAAGAAATAAGTAGATAAGTTTTTTTCTTTCATTTTCTTTATATTAAAAGATTTTCTTTTTTTGCGTTGAAGTTGAGTAAGCAATACCTATCTAAAATTGTGGTAAACTAATCATAGTTTCTGAAATAAAAAGGCGTGACAGACAGATGGAGTCGCAGCATAAATAGGGGTTCGTTTTTAACTTTTAGGAACCCTAAAAAGAAGGGGTTCTCAATTTGAAACGACTACATTTTTTTTTAACTAAAACATTACGACCGCAAGCAAAACAACACACACATACTACAAGCAGCATAAGCGATCATTCCTTGTTAGTTTCCGTATACAAGATTATAATATAAGCCTTGTAGCTAAGGCGCATATTATGTGTATATGACCTTTTCCGGTTCAGCAATCAAGAGATCAGTGATGCGCATCGCTATTGACCTTTATGCCGACTCTATAACTCGTATAATCACTGACTATAATATATGTTTGTATGTATAAGTGATGGAATACCGCAACGAAAGAATGTAGTACAATCTTAGAATATAAATCAGTACAAGTACTATAGAATGCTTAATTTAAGTAAGAACATGTAGCCACATGTGTAAATATCAGGTACACGACAATAGGTATTTATCGACATTTGCGCTTGTGACAGATCAAATCTTAGGACATTAGATATTAAGTCTTTTGTGGCCAGTAATTTCTGCAGCTACAGTGCCCTTCACACCGGAACACAGCAATCTTTACACACTGCTGATTGATCGCAGAATATCTGACACTGCGGTAGGACCTACCTGGACAGTAACAAATCTAGGTTCCGGCTATATATTTGCACCCTTTGCGGTGACTATGGGGCTTTGGTCTACCGCGAACTTACCTACACTACATGGTTCCTTGCACAAGGAATCTATCATCTAGTAAGTTCCTAGTATTAGGAGTAGTCTGAATTTTATCTGCCCGATCATGTGTGTGCCCAATATAAGAATTGAATGATAATTGTGATCCCCAAGCCGCCTGCCAAGCGTAGGAATTAAGGCAACCCCTCCCTTCTAAGGGGGAGGCCTTTGTTCAGCAGTGGACTTATTTTGGTTGCTGATGATGATGTTGATGATGTCCCCAATATATAGCAACATTTACCTCTTTTTTTTGCCTGCTCCCGAGTTCAGTTAGTTGGCCAAGATCGGTAAGATTTTCCATAATCTGCTAAGATTCTAGTAGAATCGATTACCGTCACGACCGGGGAGAGGTTAAGTGCAGGACCCATTTATAATCATGCTGTTATTTGTATGTATGTAATGGTGACTGCTGCGCCAAAGGTCGTGGTTTTGATTATTATCTATAAGATATTTTTGTGATTTTAATACTAAAACTTATCTGTTCATTGTGCCTGGAAGTTATTTTAAAATATGTGTATATCTTTAAAAATATGTATTTACAAAAAAAAATACTTACCATTCATCAGCAGCCGAAACGTCTACTGCTAAACAAAGACGCCCTTAGAAGGGACGGTTTGCCATAATCCCCACGCATGGCAGGCGGCTTGGGGTTCGCAGTATAGGTGGTAGGCAATTCAATAAAAAGACGCTGCTGCCCGTGTTCTTATTTTCCCTTAGTCGCCTTTTACAAACACCCAACGAGAGGAGATGGGTGGGTGGTATTCTTACCCGGACACCCCCCGGGGAACGTATCCTTTATTGGTATATATTGTCCAGTTGATTTTTCTCGAAAAGCGTTCGCTTTTAGATATTATAATTAGTTACAAATATGTATTACGTTAGAACCTTTAAGGAGTAGATCGAGAGCATAGGTTTATGCGTTTTAAACCTTTTAATTTATTACATGCCCATCCGGCTTCTCTCACTCCTGTCGTATCCTCTTACGAATATTGTTTATTTTATTATTGTGATGATTATCCCCTACGCCTTTGAATTCCTAAGTTATTCGACAATACAGATACAGAAAACTACTTTTTTTTATAGTATGGTTAGTGGCCAACATGGTGTCAGAGTTTTCAAGCTGCTCTTAGCGGCCTCCCTCTTTTTTTTTTTTTTTTGGAAATCTTCCAAAGATCCCCGGGAGCTGTGGGGCTCGACCGGGGTATATGGAATTCTTACCCACTAAAACCCCCGCGGCTGTCGCATCGGCACATGAGAGGGGGGACCCCAGGGCTCTCCGGTGGGATCTGCACCAGGGGCCCCTCAGTGCCTTGCCTTTGAGCCCGCCGCCGGGGGGCACATTGTAGCCCCCCGGGAACCAGTCACGGTGCTCACGGGGACGGGGGTCGCAACCCCGCTGCCGTCCTCCTCGGAGTTGCCGCCGTACTCAATTACTCAATGGACGTTCAAAGGGCCTGGACGTTCGGGGCGTCCAGCGACTCCGAAGGTAGCGGCCTCTGACTTAGCTTAACGACTGCTGTCTAGATGACAATAGCCGGGACAGACTTTTTACGTGCATGGAGACGTTCAGTTCAAAGGCTACTAAACGATCACCCATCTAAGGACTGACCTTGCCTGACGTTGCTTACACAAGTTTATCAAAGAGTGGTTACAACTAGCTATGAGCGAGAAAACTACGGTGATAGATACATGGCGAACGGTCGAAATGGCCGCGCGGTGACGTAACTATGGGACCTTGTGCAACTCCGAACAGAACCGGTACTGTCGTGAACAGTCGATAATATAAACGAATATTCTATTATTATTATCCATAATTCGTGGCCAATTAAAATATTCATTAAAAAGATTATAAGTATTAGGTACTTATTTTCCTGTCTCTTCTTTATAATATACTATTTAATTCTTTTTCTCCGCGTTACCTAAAGGAACGTTTTGTTTTTCTCGGCAATGATTCCCACTGTTTGAGGTCATCAGAAAATCTCACTCTTATGTTCCCTTCTCATAATAGTTCGTTTTACGATAAGTCATTCACAGTAGAAGCTGTTCGTCTGTGGAATGCCTTACCGGTCACTGTTAGACATGCACCATCTCTGCCTATTTTTAAGATCGTTTGAAAGCATTTTATTTGTCCCTATGAATTTTATATTGATATTAGCCGGCAGCATTTATTTATTTATTATTGTTGGTTATTTATATTTGATTCTATAAAATATAATATTTATGTATTATACTAATATTTATATATATATTATTTTGTTGTTACGTATTTTTAACCGACTTCAAAAAAGGAGGAGGTTCTCAATTCGTCTGTATATATATATTTTTTTTTTTTACTTATGTTCGCGCATAACTCTGGCAGTTATTAACCGATTTGAAAAAATATTTCTTCCATCCATTCTTCAATCCATTGATTGGGTCCCATAAAAAAATTATTGCTTAGTAATAAGTAGTTCCTAAAAAAACAAGAATGGTGACTGCGCACTGAGAGTTGCAAGAAAGCCTATATAGATGACGTTTTAGTCGCTCGGACTCGCTCGGTCGGACAAAAATGGTCATAACTCTGGCAAATATTTACCAATTTCAATGATTCTTTTTTTATTCGAAAGAAGAAACCACTGTATTGAATCTGTATGAATTTTATTACAACCGGATAAGAACTTCCTGGAGGACCATGAACGATGTGGAGGAATTTATCTGGTAAAAACCATAAAACTGATGTTCTCCATTACATTGCTCTGGCAATTATGAACCGATTTCGATGATTCTTTTTTTATTCGAGAGAGTAAACTACTATGATGTTTCCATGCAAATTTCATTACGACCGGATATTATTTTCTGAAGAAACATGAATTATGTAAAACTATGTAGACGATAATGTGATCATAACCTACCTAGATAATTTTACGGTTTTCGATGGTTCAATCTTTATATATGAAAATATCACTAAAAAGTTTAAAATAAAATCTTTTTAAAAAAAAATTGAACCGACTTCAATATCACTGAAAAGTATAAAATAATTTAAATATTATTGAAGTTGGTGCCAAATATACACAGCAGGTACGCTAACACCAACTTCAATAATATTTAAATTATTTTATACTTTTCAGTGATATTGAAGTCGGTTCAAATTTTTTTTAAAAAGATTTTATATAGTTTAAAGTTATGTATTTTTATTATTTTTTTCTCTTTTATAATTGGTTTGTATAAACAACCCCGCCTTGCAGTTCATAGTTCCTCTCCATCCAAAGGTTGCCTGGTAGAAATCACTTTTAGTGATAAGGCCGCCCATTGTTTCATTCTATTTTACTGTTTTTTTTTCTCTTGTTTTTTTGTGTTTTTAATAATGGTGGAACAATAAAGTATTATCTATCTATCTATCTATCTTAGAAGTAAGTGTTATTATGTCAACCTATTTTTTCCCACTGCTGGGCAAAGGCCTCCTTTTCCTCCATCTAAGTATATTGCGTAAGAAGTGTTAGTTTAATAACAACTATACTAATGACCCCCTTGCACTTTTAAAAATCTCAATTAAAAAACGATTATTCTCTTTTAAAAGCGCTAAATTAATAGCTTTTAATTATTTGTATAGTACCAAAGTGGCAAGAAAGTATGCGGCTGCCTAATGTTAAGCAATCACCGCGGCCTATAGACGCTAGCAACACCAGAAGAATCACTAGCGCGTTTCCGACCCCTAAGACATTAGGTATTAAGTATTTTGTGTCCAGTAATTTCACCAGCTACAGTGCCCTTCACGCCGGAACACAGCAATGTTTACACACTGCGGCTTGGCGGCAGAATATCTGACACTGCAGTGGTACCTACCTGGACGGTTCCTTGCATAAGGAACCTACGAGATAGTAAATTAATTCCTTTAAAAATACAATTACCTAATCCTTTTTAAAAATACGATAAATTCCTTTTAAAAATATCTAAATACAATTACTCTCTATTTAAAATACGTTATACAATTTTATCACTGTCTGTACATGGCTCACGGAGTATTTGCGCGGGCGCAGGCATCGCGGCTGTTACTCGCCTTTTCATTGGCGGCTAATGACATTGGTACACGTCGTGAGTATACTAGTCAGTGTCGTTTATGTACTATCAGTATTCAGTTCACAATATTTGGGTTTAAAGCCCTTGAAATGTGGGCATTCTTCATTTGAATATGACGTAATATTTAGTCATAGGCTAGCTGCACACGGTCAATAATATTGTCAATATTCTACAACCCGTGCGAGTTATCAGTGCAGCTGGCGCTGTGACGTCGCCTTCCAGTGATACATATTTTATTCGGGCGGGTTATAGAATATTGACAATATTATTGACAGTGTGTGGGGCTATCTTACAATACTTCATATTTAACATCAGCCATCTATGCGGGATATATTATATTGCACAAGTGTTTGCGTAGACACAAGTGCACTTTTTCTTTCTTTACCTCTCACAATCCGCTGGGACTAACTTGCTTCTCTTTCGAATGGTGGCATAAAGCAGTACACTCTGGGTTCTGCAAACTTGATGCTGAAAAATAGAAGCGGCCCCATTAACAACCGAGACCCATTATTATATTGTTTTAGCCATCGATATACTATCTAAACAAGATTAGCTGTCACGGCCCGAAAAGTGGTCACGAAAATAGAGAGGCTGTCGCTTATTTCAAATTAGTACGAGCCGACAACAGGATGTATCGAAATTCCTTATTGCGCGTTTATAAACTGTCCAAATAATATAATACTTATCGTAATACTAAAATTGCAGATGGGGAATTTTTTTTTCGTTTCGTTTTCTTATTACTACTAGTTTAAATAATAAATATAAGTAAGATATCATTATAATACGAAATAAAAATTATTTATTTGATATTTTCTCCGCTAGAGACTGACAAAATTAATGTTGCCGATAGGCGTGTCGCCACTGTCTATACGAAACTGTTAAACTACACGTCATTACCATAATAAAAAAGTTAGTTCTCATTTTTGCCACCAGCACGGATAAGTTTGTAAGTCAGTACACACACAATGGAAACACACCTGTTTTGAACCTTATTTTATAGTGGTTAAGATTTTCTTTTAAATGAGTACAGTCAAAACAACTACTTTTTTTCGTATAATTTTGGCGGTTTTATTGATTTTTCTTTGTCTCCGATGTAAAGGTTTTATGTGCCAACATTACTGCATACAGAATTAGACTTTATTACTACATGTGAAGGCTGCTATTAGTCCGACGTTCCGAATTATTTAAAACTATTTTCTACAATTTCTAGCTACGTGTATAGTTGTGTAAATAAATGTAACCGCGACCACATTTTCGATGTCATTTTGTTCGTGACAGCTAATCTAGTTGGTATAGTATATCGATGGTTTTAGCAGAGATTTTAAAATGAGTTTATCGTGAAACAAGCACTGAGATCCGTTTGATAATTTACGCAATACATTGCGGGCTTATTGCCAATCTCTTACAATTCTCTTGCAGTGTTGCCGTCATTGTATACAATCCGCGTTCCAATTTGCTTTTGTTCTGTGATTTTATTTTCTAAATGTCTTATAGGCTAAGATAAGGCTATGACTATTATAATGACTATGCTGTCATTGCAACTGATTTCAAGAGACCTTGTCACTTGAGTAATTAGTAATGTCTTTTGAGCCGGGTAATTTCACTTAAGGTTTCGGCAGACAGCGGACGGGACGGTGACGTGACGCTAGCAGGCTGGCGACACACTGCGGGCGTGAGGACTGCGCTAGCATCGCGTCCGCTCGGCGCGATTTCTTGAGCATTTGGAAAGATGTGAAGTGATTCAGACGTGGAAGATAGGCTGCTTTCGTGTGCGTTAGCAAAAAAAACGGCGTAAACCGATATGGGCGCTGTGGGCGTGTAAACTATCCATTGCAACACTGGCGTCACGTCGGACGCGACGTGCCTCTTGTATTTCCGTCGGACGTGGCGGCAACGTGACGCGGCCGGTCGCGCCCGACAACTCTGTGGGTCATAGTCTATATTAACTAAAATCGTCGCGTCGCCGTCGCGTCCTCTGTCTGCCGAAAACTTTACAGTGTCCGTCGCAAAGACTGCTTACACACTGAAAACCAGAATCAGGGCTCACAAAAGCAAGAGTTACGGCATAAACTGATTTTGATGATTGGTGCCCTCTCTTGGTCTACGGTATTACTAAATTTGCGTCTCAGAATGAGTAGTTTGACGCCAAGGTTAGAATAATGAATTAATAACTTTGTAAGAGGATGTGTTTGGGAAAATGGAAAGATGACATCATTAGGTGACTAGCGCGTTTTAGTATTAAGACATGATTATCATAAATCTTAGTAATAGAGAACGTCGTATTTTGCTTTGATCGTCTAATTTGTTGTTACTTTTTTAATATTTTACACTTATTTTATATTTTACACTAATTTTATATTTTACACTTATTTTATATTTTACACTTATTTAATATTTTACACTTATTTTCTATTTTACACTTATTTTATATTTTACACTTATTTTATATTTTACACTTATTTTCTATTTTACACTTATTTTATATTTTACACTTATTTTATTTTTCCCGTTTATGCGTGGAGTGTCCGGTTAAGAATAGCACCCACCCATCTCCTCCCGTCGGGTGTCCGTAAAAGGCGACTAAGGGAAAACAAGAAGACGGGCAGCAGCGTCTTTCTATTGGATTACCCACCGCCTATACTGCGATCCCCAACACCTGCCAAGCGTGGGGATTATGGCAACCCCTCCCTTTTAAGGGAAGGCCTTTGTTCAGCAGTGGACATTTTTCGGCTGATGATGATTCTATTTAATTTATAATCCTTTCTGAAAAAGCTTCCTAAACATTAGTAAAAACTGTATCATTATTGTCATTTAGATCAAGTAAGAATACAATAAGATAGACACTGTATAAATAGATAGACATTGTTACTAGGTATTAGGTTCCTTTTTTTGACGCGGGGGAAATCTTCCAAAGATCCCCGGGAGCTGTGGGGCTCGACCGGGGTATGTGGGATTCTTACCCACTAAAACCCCCGCGGCTGTCGCATCGGCACATGAGAAGGGTCCCCAGGGCTCTCCGGTGGGATCTGCACCAGGGGCCCCTCAGTGCCTTGCCTTTGAGCCCGCCGCCGGGGGGCGCATTGTAGCCCCCCGGGAACCTGTCACGGTGCTCACGGGGACGGGGGTCGCAACCCCGCCGCCGTCCACCTCGGAGTCGCCGCCGTACTCAATGGACGCTCAAGGGGCCCACACCCCGAGCGTCCAGCGACTCCGAAGGAGGTATTAGGTCCCTAGTACAAGGTCAAGGAACCGTCCAGGTAGGTACCACCGCAGTGTCAGATATTCTGCCAACAAGCAGAATTATGTAAACATTACTGTGTTCCGGTGTGAAGGGGTAACTGTTGAATATACCGGACACACGAGACTTAATAACTAATGTCTCGTGTGGCGAGCGGCAGTGCAATGCAGCTGTCTGTAGGCGGGTCTGTCGCTTACCATAAGGCGGACGCCTTACTAGTCTCGTTGTTTTAATTTTTTTACTTCACAAGCTGAATAAACTCAAACTCAAAAATCTTTATTTCAAATAGGCTTAACGCTAGCACTTTTGAATGGTCATTTTTTAAAAAAAAAAAAGCTACCAGCGGATCACAACGCGGCCTCAACTGAGAAGATCCGGCAAGAAACTCAGCGGGCTTGTCATTTTTTCACTTTTTTTTTTAATTTATCCGGTCCATTTTCTTGTTCATTTGTTTGGTGTACAATAAAGTATATTCTATTCTATTCAAGTGCGAGTCGGAGTCGCTCACCGAGGGTTCCATCCGTTCTTTGGACCTATTAAAGTTATTTTACTATTCATCAAATAACTTAGATAGCAAAAAACTAAAACGCAAAAGTAAGTTTGTTTGTCGAGGTTTTTTTAACCGACTTCAGAAAAGGAGGTTCTGTATTCGACGCGTATGTATGTAATATTAATAAAAATGCGTAATATTCATATATGTTAGTCTATGTGGGCTTCTAAACGAATTTACCAAATTTCACGAGTGTATGTATGTATGTAGGTTTGTCCACGGATTTCTCAGAAACTACAAGTCCGATTTCGAAAATTCTTTTTGCAATAGTTAGAGTATCTTTCAACTTAGGGTACAGTACAAATTTCATCAAAATCGGTCCAGTAGTTTAAGAGATATAAACTTTTTATGTTTTCAGTAAGTTACTGTAAATTAGAAGTTCGAGTTGCGTGATAGTGCTGATACCTATCTTGGTAAAATAAGCCACTAAAAAGTGTTAAATAAACTATTTAAAAAAAAACCGACTTCAAAGTAAATTATCTAAAAAGCATAAAATAACGAAAATATTATTGAAGTTGGTGCAGAATATACACAGCAGGTACGCTAACACCAACTTCAATAATATTTTCGTTATTTTATGCTTTTTAGATAATTTACTTTGAAGTCGGTTTTTATTTTTTTTAAAATAGTTTTTTAGCATTACTAAAAACCTGTACAACTTAGAAAGACCATTTTATTTTTCCCGTAACATATAGATAGACATGTATTACCCGTAATTAATTCAGATTTTTCCTCCACAAACTTCGGAGATAAGGTGGGTTGTGAACATACGGTATGTGAACCAAAATACTAATCTAGTTTTGAGGTTTGAGTTAAGATCTAAAACTATTCCAAGTTTTAAATCGATAGCATCAGTGGTTCCTGAAATGTAAAGGTGTGACAGACCATAAGGGTTCCTTTTTTACCTTTTAGGTATGGAACCCTAAAAAGATAGACAGACAACAGCGACTAGTGACTTTGTTCTATATATTTATAGATAACGTTGCGACATAATCGAGATATAAACAAGTGCGTTCTACTTTCAATGGCTACCAGTTTTAATATGTTGTACAAACGGTGCGGGCTGGCACATAGCTTGTATTTAGACCATACGTGGAGCCAAAACGAATTCTTGTTTGGTTACGAAACTTATGTATAAACATTTATGTATAATTTTATTTAAACAACCTGTCGTAATAAACGCATTACATGAAAGTAAATTGTTTAATAATAATTATGCTATAAAAAAAATTGTGAGTGTTGGATTGTCAGTAAGATTGACCAAGTGAGAAATGAATTCAAATTCAAAATCATCTATTTCAAATAGAAAATCCGGCAAGAGACTAAGCGGGCTTGTCGTTGTTTCACTTTTGTATAAACAATGTTTATCTTGTTACAATTTCTTTAACATCAGCGACAGTTTAATTTCATGAAGGACACCCTGCAGGAAATTAAACTATTAACAACAAATCAAATAGGCTTAACGCTAGCACTTCTGAATGGTCAGTATTGTTTTAAACTACCACCAGATGCACCCACATTTGCGTTACATCAGTTATATCACCTGTAATAAACGCTAAGCCTGCACTGAGCATAATCTCAAACTCCAGGAAGCTAATGATATTATGCCCATATCCTTATCCCAATTACACTTTGCCCAGCGTAAGCTCGAATCCATTATGGCCAGAAGTCTTACTTATATTTACGCTTTTGAGCCGAACGGATAATAGCAGGTGTATCAAATTAATTAATATTTACAATATTCTGTTTTACGTATGGTTGCGAGACACTTGGGCACATATTACATAATTACCTGGTAGGCAAAAGTAAACTCAATGCTTAATACAATAAGTTTGGCAATGGTCTACATTGGACCAAACATACAGATGTTTGGTCTCATGTGGACCATTGCCAAGCTTATTGTGAAAAATACAGAGTCTTATGGTTACTAATTTTAGGTAGAATCTAGGGACAGAGTATAGTACTATTTGTAGCCTTTTTTTTTTGACGCGGGGGAAATCTTCGAAAGATCCCCGGGAGCTGTGGGGCTCAACCGGGGTATGTGGGATTCTTACCCACTAAAACCCCCGCGGCTGTCGCATCGGCACATGAGAGGGGGAACCCCAGGGCTCTCCGGTGGGATCTGCACCAGGGGCCCCTCAGTGCCTTGCCTTTGAGCCCGCCGCCGGGGGGCGCATTGTAGCCCCCCGGGAACCTGACACGGTACTCACGGGGATGGGGGTCGCAACCCCGCCGCCGTCCTCCTCGGAGTCGCCGCGGTACTCAATGGAACTAGTTTTAGCCTTTTTTTTTTTGACGCGGGGGAAATCTTCGAAAGATCCCCGGGAGCTGTGGGGCTCGACCGGGGTATGTGGGATTCTTACCCACTAAAACCCCCGCGACTGTCGCATCGGCACATGAGAGGGGGAACCCCAGGGCTCTCCGGTGGGATCTGCACCAGGGGCCCCTCAGTGCCTTGCCTTTGAGCCCGCCGCCGGGGGGCGCATTGTAGCCCCCCGGGAACCTGTCACGGTGCTCACGGGGACGGGGGTCGCAACCCCGCCGCCGTCCTCCTCAGAGTCGCCGCCGTACTCAATGGACGCTCAAAGGGCCCACACCCCGAGCGTCCAGCGACTCCGAAGGACTATTTGTAGCCTAAATCAACTTTGCAAACCGGAGACCGTGGGTTCAAATTCAGAGAGGAGCAACCACTTTGTGTAGTTGTCCTTTACCGGTTAGAACAAGAATAGAATATAATAATACTTTATTTAACACCAAACAAATGAACAGGAAAATGGTACGACTTAATACAAACAAAAACAACAAATAACAACAATATAGAAACGGTGACCTTATAGCTAATAGCGATTTCTTCCAGACAACCTTATTGAAATGGAAGAAACTATTTTAAATACGGGCAGATGGTGGTGTACCTATCAATGTATAATATATATATATATTTAGCGATAATTAACATAATTTACTAAAAAAAAAGACAATTAGAACAAACAAAATAATAATATTCCAAAATAACAATTATTTAAACAGAAATTAAGAAAAGAACAGTAAATGAGCTTAGGTAGACGCGTCCTACTAGGCCGGCAGCCGAACGAGTTGTGTCGGCCGCCACGGCTCTGATGCCGAAGGAGCCACGGCTCCCCCTCTCACGACGAACTGGTCACGTGATAGCGGTGACGTAGCTTAGCCACGCCTACTATCAGCCAGTTGTCGCTAACACGGCCTCTCCTGACGAATGGACGGCCTCGTCCATCTGCGTAGCACTGTTGGCTGAACAACCTGGTTCAGTTCCCTCTACGGCTGCATGGACTGTCTGGATAGTGGACTCCTCCGGATGGTCTGCATCTACAAACAGAACAGTAAACAAAACAGCATATAAGTTCCTTGAAACTGTATGTGTTTAATTTCATAGTAATCAAACTGCTAAATTCCATTTTGCTTTTGACTTATGATACTTAAGCTTTCAGCTACATAAGCAAACAGAATAAAACTGCAAGAAATACATAGTTTTGAATAGTATGTACTTATGACGCTATAATGAATGTTTTTAAGCAATCTAAGGGCAAGTAAGCTAAATACTTTTAAATGTAATTGCAAAGGGAACGGACTTTATAAGTATCACGATGCAGCAAAGGCACCTGACTTGCTAGCATCAATTTACGCATATACCATCAGCAAAAGCTTTACTCGCTGGCATCAATATACGCACAAACTTAGCACGCATATCGGCATCGGCAGAGGCCCAGAGTTCGCATACCGGCATCGGCAGAGGCCCAGAGTTCGCATACCGGACTCGGCAGAGGCACAGAGTTCGCATACCGACCTCAGCATACGTGGTCTATCACGCATACTGGCATCGTCAGAGGCCCAGAGTTCGCATAACGGCATCGGCAGAGGCACAGAGTTCGCATACCGGACTCGGCAGAGGCACAGAGTTCGCATACCGACCTCAGCATACGTGCTCTATCACGCATACTGGCATCGTCAGAGGCCCAAAGTTCGCATAACGGCATCGGCAGAGGCCCAAAGTTCGCATACCGGCGACGGTCTACGTGCTCTATCACGCATACCTACTGGACTTATTTGTGGCAATACCTAATAAAATAATCAAATTCAACTTACTGTCGAAGAAAGCAGCACATACTTCAGGTGTCCACTCGCCACGCCACGGAACCATATACTCCGCAGACGCTTGCGTGGTCTTCCCGTAAGAACCACCAAGCAGGCGCAACTCGTAACGGCCATACGGTAAGACTTTAATTACCGTATACGGGCCGCGCATCCCGGAGTCCAACTTGCCAGTCATCTGGGATGATTTAATAACAAAAACCAAATCATTAATATTAAAAACGCGAGCCGGTTTCCTATTTTTATTGACTCGTTCATCTTGTGTCCGCCTATTCTCGTCCAATAACTCTGCAGCACGCTGCCTCCGCAGCTCCCTCATGGCTTCTCGGTTTGGCTGGACTTCGTCAACAGCCACGTCACGTACAAGCGACCGGAGTATGGGTGTCGCTCCATCTATACCGACGAGCAGTCGCAGGGGTGATGTTTGTGTGGTCTTTTGCAGGGTAGTATTAAGAATAAGCTGCATTTTCCATAAGGAGTCCGACCACGTAGAACCGTGATTTTCTGCTTCAACCCGCAGCATGTTTAGAACAGTACGACAATACCTTTCCACCTGCCCGTTTTCGTTGTGAACCTTGGGAGTGATGAAATGCATCGAACATTCCATTTGCGAAAGCCAGTCTTTAAAGGTCGAGTTTTCAAACATCCTACCTTTATCTATAATTGCTACTTTTGGGGTACCAAAAAGGGAAATTGCATTTGAAAATACAGACATTAGCTCTTTAGAGTCTTGTTTACACATTGGGTATAAAAGACAATACTTAGAAAAGGAGTCTATAAGTATGAGAACGTACTTGTAGCCTTTTGATATTGGTAATGGCCCCAGGACATCCATGTGAATTGTGTTAAATGGTATGTCACATTTAGTCCATGATGTGATTGGTTGTAAGGGCCAGTGGCGTGCACTGGGTTATATGACAGGGTAGGCAAAAAGTGACTTCAACCTCATCAGCAGCCGAAACGTCCACTGCTGAACAAAGGCGTCTCCCTTAGCAGGGAGGGGTTGCCATAATCCCCACGCTCGGCAGGCGGCTTGGGGATCGCAGTAAAGGTGGTAGGTAATCCAATAAAAAGACGCTGCTGCCCGTTTTCTCGTTTTCCCTTTGTCGCCTTTTACGGACACCCAACGGAAGGAGATGGTTGGGTGGTATTCTTACCCGGACACCCCACGGGGACCTAAATTGACATTAATGAATGATGTGAACACAAAACATTTGATGAGTTCCTAATAATTATGTTTTTATTTCGAATAAATATATATTCTATTTCACTTCCACTACTAAGACGACACGTAGGAAGTAAGTAGGTACCTACGTTAAAATCCATCCAGCCATTTAGGCCGCAGAGCGTCTTAAAGAACCAGACATACTACACAGTCAATAAAAACAATAATAAAGTAAAAATAAAAAAACTTACAAATATGACTGCGAGTTACTTGTCTTGCTTGTACACATACATTAAGATGATTATAAATATGCCACCTCAAAATATCAAAAAATTAAATGATATTTAGATTCTATGTTTCCAGCTGGCTAACCGATTGTAAATATACTTTAAATCTAAATATTTTAGATTATTTATCGTGTCGAAAACGCGTGAATTTTTAATTTTTCTATACACTCTTGGCCAGAACATCAATCACACGTTACCACTTCCATTTTCTACTAAGTAAGTTTTATAATTTGGAAACACAACACTTAATGCACCGAAAACAATCGTTATCAATCGTATAATAAAAAATTATAGAATAAAAACCAACAAAAAATGGATGTCATTATGAAATCTTGAAGTTTGAACAAACTAGGTATTTTATAATTTGTAGTATTTTTCATTCATCGATCACCCATTCTCACTCATCCATCCCGTTCGATGCATTGGGCTAATATTGAGCTGCTATTGGTCAACATTTCTTTAGTCCTTCCTCCAAGGTCGTCATTGCTGCCGAGAGCACCCGAGCAGACCCGAGCACACCCGAGAGGCACTGTCTATTTTTGCATGGTGTGCGTGACATTTATACTGTTTGATTGGTCGGCGTGCCTACTGGTGTGTGTAAGTTTGTTAGAAAAAAATCTGTGAATGTGTGGGAATTAAGAGTTTCGATCTTAAAATCTTAAAATTTTGAGTAGCGGGCCTCGCGGTTTGGCGCGCGGGAAATTTAAATCTCCGCGTATCTAGGAACTAGGAATAGTTTAATGCCCGTTTTTCGCGAGCTTTTGCTTATTTATAATGATGAAATAATTCAAAATAAAATGTTATTGAGCAGATAAATTATTTTTGTTATCATGTATTGTTCCGGAAATCACAGGGTAGGCAAACACTTTTTGCCTATATGGACTGCACGCCACTGGTAAGGGCGCTCGAGGTACTTTTTTTGATGAGAGACAAGTTATGCAATGGCTAATGTATTT
This sequence comes from Furcula furcula, assembly GCA_911728495.1. Taxonomy (NCBI): domain Eukaryota; kingdom Metazoa; phylum Arthropoda; class Insecta; order Lepidoptera; family Notodontidae; genus Furcula; species Furcula furcula. The sequence continues at coordinate 7,347,344 of OU452269.1, forward strand.
TTTCACAAACGCTCTTAGGGATGGAAACCAAAAATGGCGTAGAATAAGATCTATTGTTTTATCTACCCCTATATGCTGATGCTGATCATGAAAAATACGCAATTCAATTCAATTCAATTCAATTCATTTATTTTGCAATAATATGGGTTACATGGATGTTAATTATTATTACAAGTATCACCATATTAGCCTTAATAGCATGCAAAAAATTTAAACTAATTCTACCTACTTACGTCATATCTTTATAGTGAAATCTGACTAACATAACAAAAATAATAATTTAAATTAAATAATAAATTATTAATCTGAGTACAATATCAATATTCCTAAATATAAGTTAATTTATTTGCCTCACAATTATATATCTTAATAATGAAAATAATGAAAATTGGATTTATATAATATGGATTCATTACAATAATTTGTCATTTAAATATTCATTTGTCGAGTAGTATGCTTTCTCAAGAAGCAATTTTTTTACACTGATCTTAAAACTATGTACATCATTTATTTCTAATAATCTTTTTGGTAAATGATTATATATACGTGGAGCCATACAAAAAACACTTTTGTTAAATAGAGCAGTCTGATTTCGGGGAAAGCAAATTTTTAAATTGTGACGTTTACTTTTAAAGTTTTTAAATCGACTAATATTGGTTTTCACAAATATCAACATTTCGTATAAATACATGCAGGGTAGTGTAAGAATTTGTAGTTCTTTAAATACAGGTCTACAGCTATCAATAGATTGGAGATAAACTTAGCCGATGACCTTTTGGGATAAAACATAACAACTTTACATCTTCGCCAGTGGGACAATATTTATAGTACAACAAGTCATTCTGAACAACATACCGGGTGGAATCGAGCTCTTTGTTATTGAGCTTGTCTATCAAAGTTCTGGTCTCATCGTCGGCAGATTGTGCTATCTGTGCCCAGCTTTTAGGTCTAGTTATATTATGGACTTCAACCGGATTCCTACTCAAAAAATCAGCGTGGGACATTAGTGCACCTTTCCTATATTCGATGGTAAAACTAAAATCCTGCATATACATCCACCACCTAGCGACACGCGGAAGGAGGTCCTTTTTGCGTTCGGTCAATTTAAGAGAATTACAATCTGTTACAATTTTAAATTGAACCCCTAATAAATAATGACGGAAATGTTGAAGAGCTTTTACAACCGCGAGCGTCTCGAGTTCGTATGAACAATACCGAGGTTCAGCACCTTGAGTAGTTCTACTAAAATAAGCTACAACCCGACGTCTTTTACCCTCATGTTCTTGTAAAAGTACAGCTCCGTAACCGACAGAACTAGCGTCCGTATGGAGCTCTGTTGGTAAGTTGGGGTCGAAAATAGCGAGCACTGGTTCACTAGTAAGACAGTCAATTAAATATTTACGCGCGCTCGCTTGCTCTGCACCCCATACAAACTGAGCTCCTTTCCGGGTAAGCTGAGAAATAGCGATGGTCTTAGAAGCATAGTCACATATATAACGGCGGAAATAACCTGCCAGCCCAAGTAGCTGCCTAACTTGTTTCACGTTTGTGGGTGCCGGAGATTCGACTAGCGCCTGAATCTTCTTCCTGCTCGGCCTTACCTGACCTTGGGAAATGGTACGTCCCAAATACTCTATTTCGGTAGCCACAAACGTGCTCTTTTTGAGATTTATCGAGAAACCTGCTTCTGTCAGGGTACTTAGAACTTCGCACAAGTTGTCCAGGGCCTCGTCGATCGTCGACGCCATAATTAACACGTCGTCAACGAAGACCAGGACCCTACCACCCTCAATATGCTTCCGCAGTGTTCTCGATATCACTCGTTGGTAAACGGATGGTGCATTTGCTAAACCGTAGGGCATTTTCAGATATTCAAAATGCCCTTCCGGTGTCACAAAGGCTGTTTTGTCTATGGAGTCGCTCTCCAGCTTTAGCTGATGGAACCCAGTTGCCATGTCTATGCAGCTAAAGTAACGGCATTTACCTAAACGGTCTATATGATCGTCTATCAGGGGCAACGAAAAGCGCTCTTTAATTGTTATCGCGTTAAGTGCGCGGTAGTCTACACACATACGGTCCGATCCATCCTTCTTTTTAACTAAGATTATAGGACTAGCGTAAGACGACTGAGATTCGCGTATGATGCCCTTATCTAAAAGGTCTTGAATAATTTGCCGCACGCGCAACTTTTCGTCATACGATAGTTTATACGGCCTATAATAAATCGGGACATCGCTATTCAATCGAATGCTCATAGTTCCAGTAGTTACGGTAGATATTGCTGTGCCAACTATGAAACTATCAGCAAATAGTTTAATAATACTTAACAATCTTTCACGGTCATAACCGACTAATGGCGTATTTATTTCTGGCTGACCATTCGATTGAATATGCATAACCATATTTGAAATCTCTTTCGGTACGTAAGCCTTGCTATCGTGCATTAGACGCTGCCCTGTAGCGGTACGAACATAAATGACACCGTCCCTATTAAGTACATCAGTGCCAATGAGAACGGGTACACTGATACACTTTTCGGGTACAACGATTAAATCTACCTCCAATGATATCTCCGAAAATTGGACTACAAGCGTTACATAATAAGTGGACTCAATGTTTTGTCCACCTATAGAACTTGGTACGACGGAACACGATTGCAGTTAAAATATTTCAAAACCGATTCACAAATCAAAGAAACACAGGAGCCGCTATCTATAAGCACATCTATCGAAACGCCTTGAATCATGACCGAAGTAATATCATTCGAACTACCCTCTCGTTCGCGACACAAATTTACCTCCTTTTTGTCAACGTGCTTCGAACGCTCTTTCAAAAAACAATTATCAATATTGTGACCAACTTTTTTACAATACCCGCAAATTGTGGGGTTGTTATATTTATTGGCATTTAAATTAGTGTTTGACTTTTTAGAACAATTTCTTTGAGTATGACCGGTACCGCCACATGAATAACATTTAAATTCCGAACGAGGGTATGGTCGTTTCCGATAATTCTGTTCATTCGGCCTATTTCGAATCGGACGCACAGGATCACGGGAATAAGACGCACCACCACTATTATTTACGCTTTTAGGTTTTACATAAATTGATAGAAATTCAACCAAATCCTTCGGAAGCAATTTAGCATTAGTCGCAGAGGCACGAATCTGAGGGTCGCTTATGCCACGTATAACAATAGCGACAATCAATTCGTCACTCAAGCCATTTACAATATTGAGACGTAAAAGAGAACTTCGAGCATATTCAGCATACGTAGCATATTTGTCAGAACACGTACACATTACTTCAAATAAAACATTTGCGACATCGACTCTTCGTGGACATAAAGATTTAAATTCACGTTTAAAATTTGACCAACTGCGGTCGTTTGTGACCCACTGGTTAAGCCAGCTACGTGCATCACCTTTCAAACAATTGGCAATACGTGCAAAGCACTCGTTGTCGTCCCAATTGTTCGTATCACGAGCTCTATCTATTTCAACACACCAAGAGTCGAAGTCATTAACACTGGGATCAAAATTCGAAATATAATAATGGGTGGATCTTACTTTAGTTAGTGCGCTCAACGCTCCGATGATCCTGTCCGCCGTAGGGTCCGCCACGCTTCCGCCCGATCGCTCAGCATCCACGGAGGATGAACGCAAACTCGACGTGGGTAGTTGCACCGCGACCGCGCATGGCTCCGCAACGACGGGACTACACGGCGCCGGCGCCGGAGTCTCACTTATACCACGATTCTCTAATGCGTTTAAACGTTCTAAAATAACACCTAAGGTGTTCCCAAGCTCATTTCTATCCGCACTAGGTTTTCGCCTACTTTGTCTCGTACGTCTATTGTTAGACATTATGAAAATTAAAAATGTATCGCCAGGATGGTTCAAAAAGCAGAATAAGCAAGTGAGCTATATCCCACTTCTGAATTTAGCGATAATTAAAATAATTTACTAAAAAAAAAGACAATTAGAACACACAAAATAATAATATTCCAAAATAACAATTATTTAAACAGAAATTAAGGAAAGAACAGTAAATGAGCTTAGGTAGACGCGTCCTACTAGGCCGGCAGCCGAACGAGTTGTGTCGGCCGCCACGGCTCTGATGCCGAAGGAGCCACGGCTCCCCCTCTCACGACGAACTGGTCACGTGATAGCGGTGACGTAGCTTAGCCACGCCTACTATCAGCCAGTTGTCGCTAACAATATTTATATCCTACTTAAATATTATTAAATACACACCCTATTAAGAACAAAGCCAATCACTAAACCATCCAGTAGTGACTCCGAAGAGGATGGCGGCAGAGTTGCGACTCCCGTCCCCGTGAGTACTGTGACAGGTTCCCGGGGGGCTATAATACTACTACGGCGCGGCAGAGGGATCAAAGGCAAGAAACTAGTGCAGATCCCACTGGAGCCCACATCCTCCCCCCTTGTGCCGACGCGATAGCCGCGGAGGATTTAAGGGGCAAGCATCCCAAATTTAAATAATTGAATGTGTCCCACGTGAAAACAAAAAGGCGGATCACCACTAAAAAAATTGGCCGCTATGGCCAGGATGACATTATTATTATTGTACGAGTAGTTGGGACTAATAAGTTTCCCACGTGAAAACAAAACGGCCGATCACCACTAAAAAAATTGGCCGCTATGGTCGTATCGGCCAGGATGACATTATTATTATTATAGTTGGGACTTATAGTAGTAACTATGATTTCATTTAATATGAGTATTTTGTATCCGCATTGTATGAAAGTGAAGCTACAGATTTTATATCTGTAAAAGAAAATTGAAAGTTAGACTCCGAACTCCTGTGGGATTGTATCGACTCGCTACGTTAGTGTATTAGATTTCAACGCACGACGCGTAACTTGATTGACAATGACTTCCTGAATATAATTATTATGTTCGAGGAAACAGGTTTTATAATTTGATTACTCATGATGGAATAAAAATTTGCATCTAATAATAAGCCTGAAAACATTTTTTAGACTGTCCCGAAAGCAGGCTCATTTTTTTGTTTTTCAGGTACTATCGCAATCACAAACGCTGTACCAGTTTTCAAACCGTTTAAACGACGTTACGTGCACTTTTATCATCTTGATACATGCTATCAGCTTAGCACTTCAACACCATCATCATCATCACCAGCCAGAAGACGTCCACTACTGGACATATGTCAAAGTCAAAGTCATAATCATTTATTTGAAATAGGCTTAACGTTAGCACTTTTGAATGGTCTTTTTTTTTTAAAAGCTACCACCGGATCACAACGCGGCCTCAACTGAGAAGATCCGGCAAGAAACTCAGCGGGCTTGTCAATTATTCACTTTTTTTTAAACAGTGTTGTTATAATTAGATTTATTTTTAGATGGCAGTGTGTCCTGTCGTTAAAAAAATCAAATAAGAGAGAGAAAAACAAAGAAATATGAGGAAAATACAAGAAACTAAAAGGCCAAAGGAATAGTAGTCGGACCAGTCCCCCGTCCTGCGCACGAGTTGACTCAAGTAGCAGCCATCACTCCCCTCAACCATATTAGAGGGAAGGGGGTGACCCGCCACACGAAGCCGCCACAAGCAAATACTTTTCGGTGACGAGCATGATCGATCCAAAATCTGATAAGCTTCCCCCTTCGAACGCCCACAATGAACGACAATTGCCTATTTCCATCTACCAGTTACCTACAACGCGCACAATGTCGTCTGTCCACCTAGTGGGGGGCCTTCCTACACTGCGTCTTCCAGTTCGTGGTTGCCACGCGAGAACCTTTCTTCCCCATCAGTTATCGGTTCTTCGAACGATTTGGCCTGCCCATTCTCACTTTAACGAGCTTTATCGGTGACTTTAGTTCTTCGGTGAATCTCATCATTTTTAAGTTAATCGCGCAAAGAAACTCCGAGATAGCTCTCTTCATAGCTGGTTATATTGTGTGCTTTGCACTTATATACAGCAGAACAGTCTGGTGAATGACTAAAACTTTTCAATAATACACTAGAAAGGAGAAAAAATACATTAAATTTACAAACTGTACAAACACAGTTAATAAAACGAGGCAGTAACATTAATGATAATTTTAACGCTCCAGTGTACAATTTTGAAAAACGTCCAGCTCAGCATATGCTGAGCTGTAGATAAAGGTAGCTACCGCGCTCATTTTCAGCTATAACTAGATGTCCCACCTACAGATATACTAATAAATATACAATATACCTATATTAAGTGTAATATTTATATATACCTACTTTTTAGCAGCCCTTGTTTTTGTCTAACTTTTGGGCACGGGCCTACCCTCAAGATGAAGGGGCTTAGGCTATAGTTCACCACGCTGGCCAAGTGCGGGTTGGCGGACTTCACACGCCATTCAAAAGCTGCTTAGGCTTTCTCAGACATGCAGGTTTCCTCATGATGTTTTCCTTCACCGAAAGCTAGTACCAATCGCACAAAGACGATTCGCACATGATTAACTGAAGAAATCAGAGGTGCGAGCTGGGGTTTCAAACTTGCGCACCTTGTTTCCAAGGCAAGCGCTCGTCCGCTTGGCTTTCACTGATTACCTATATAATAATAAATACTACTACCACTATATAATAAAGGAATTGGGAAAAGAATAATGAAAAAAGAAAACAGTAGCTAATCAGACTATTCACATTACTCATCTAAATGAACAATAACTTCATACTTTGTCTAAGTCGCAGTGGAGAAAGCTAGATCTGGTCGATTACGTAAACACACAGAGGTCCATTCACTTAGTCTGGCCGAGCGTGGAACTTTTCTAGGTCTACCTAATCAGTTAGGCAAGACCTTTAGTTGGCGGCCATGAATTTATGCCCCCATTTGCTACAATAACAGGGTGTTTTGGGTTCTTAAAAGGTTTTAAAGTAACCATTATGGTGCGACTTAGACTAGATCCCACAAGACAGACACAATTTTTTTTGCTCAATAAAAAAAAACAAATTTTTGTACTTCAACTGTCTGTCACACTAACATATTTCCCTCTAGTCGCAGTAGTCCGGTTGTTAGTCCGGTTGACCGAACTAGTGCAACTTTTCAGTAGCAGTAGTTCGGTTGAAATATATCACCTACTACGCACTACTGATACGCTTTAGTAGCAACAGTCCGGTTGTTAGTCCGGTTGACCGGACTAGTACCGAACCGGACTAACAACCGGACTACTGCGACTAGAGGCATATTTCAGCAACTACTAATACAAATTGATAATTTGTAATAGTTTAAGCCACTAAGTTGAACGTGTTGTATGTCTCTGTGCGCTTGCATAGAAAGGCTAGGTGAAATCAAATTTTGCGCTTGCATAGAAAGGCTAGGTGAAATATCTGTTTCTCAGCGGGGCATCTATCCTATTGAGGAGTATAATAAAGTAATTTCAAAAAGTGTGCCAACTATCCCACTTTAACCCTATATAATCTGTAAAGACGCAACTCACAGCTCTTCTCCTGTGGTTATTAGGATGTATGCTTGAAGATATCAATTTGATGTTCCAGCATGTGTAACGTGTTAGTATAATTTCATGCTTCGCGGCGTCTAACTTTTCCGGGGTCATACAGACATATAATTTATTGTGCACGCAAAAACAATTGGATGTTAGTGGAAGATTCTTATTTTTTGTGACCATTTTTCAAGGTTTTATTTGATGAGTTTTAAGTGTGTTGAGCAAAAAATTTACCAGTAGTGATTAGAGCTCTAACGTAGTGCAAGCGGAGAGGGAGGCGGAAGCGGGTGGTGATTGAGCGGAAAATGATCATACTTTGAGATTTTTTTAAATCTAGTGACGAGAGAAGCAAGATGGTCACCTGGTGGTAAGCGACACGGCCGCCTATATATATATATATTTATCTTGGGAGAATCCACACACGGTTATCTGATCCTAAACTAGGCAGCGCCTGTACTATGGACACCAGACAACTGATACTAATACTTATATACATTTTGTTTTTGTAAATACATATGTACTTATATAGATAAATAACACCCAGACACTTGGTGGGAATCGAACCCACGACCCATCGGTTAGCGGACAGGATGTCTAAGCACAGCTGCATTGTACTGCCGCTCGTCACCAGAGATATTAGTTGTCAAGTCTTCTGTGTGTCAAGTCTTCACCAGCTACAGTGCCCTTCGCAACACAAATTTCATATGTAAGGACCTAATTACATACATACGCGTCGAATACAGAACCTTCTTTTTTTAAGCCGGTTAAAAAATCCCTCTCATGTGGCTCCTCCAGGTTACTCTAGCTCTAGGATTAGTCTCTATCTTTGACTGACATTTATATACTTAAATTCTCTCTAACTAAATACATACAAACAAGTTGTGTCCTTCGTTCCAATAGTAGGTGAACCTAATATCCAACATTGTATCTTATCATTTCGGGCATAAATTCGAAGGTCTATAGCACTTTTAAAAGCACTAATAAGGTCTTACTGACCGTATTGCGCGTCAGAAATGTGACTTATCAGTGACACTGGTACGTTGCGTAACATTACAACTGTTGGCCCACTTTCAATACTTGCGAACGAGTTAATGAATGCGTAATGACGAATAAACCACACTTAGTGGCGAAACGAGCAAGACGACCATAAGATAAGTGATACGCCTGCCGTCACCCGAGAAAGGACAATGCCCATCTATGCCCCAGAAATGCCCAGATAAAGTATATTACAAGATTGCTCTGATAAATAAAAACTAGAATTATTTTCTCTCTAAAAAATTTCAAGTTAATTAATTTCTCAGAACGTCAAGATTAATCCGTGGGGTGTCCGGGTAAGAATAGCACCTTCCCAACTCCTCCGTTTAGGTGTCCGTAAGAGACGACTAAGCGAGAACAAGAAGATGTGCAGCAGCGTATTTCTTTTGTATTTATCTTCCACCTATACTGCGATCCCCAAGCCGCCTGCCAAGCGTGGGGATTATGGCAACCCCTTCTAAGCCCTTTGTTCAGGAGTGGACGTCTCTCTCTCTCTCTCTTTAAGTGCCTCTCCATTACTGAAGGTTGGCGGTTAGATTCCGAAACTTCACTTTATCCATGGCTAGTCTGAATAGCTGTTCCACAGACTTGATTCCGGTCCAATTTTATTTATTTTATTTATACTCTTTATTGTACACACATAAAAATAAAATAAAAAGGACTTGAAGAAATTTGTACAAAGGGCGGCCTTATCGCTATCCGCAATTTCTTACAGGCAACCTTGGGATGGAAAAAAGATTGCATGGAATACGAAAAGTGGGGTAGTTAATATGTGAGACAATATACACTAATAAAAATACATAATAATATAATAAGTTTACCTATTTACATATAATATATTAATATACATACAGATATATATAAATATTTCTTACATACCAACATATATTCAATATACTTATATATATATATATACGAACTATAAATATATGTATTATATATATAAAAATCAATTCTGAGAAATATACAGATAGCACTCCGAAATCATAATAACGACCAGCAAAGTATCAATGAGCTATAAAGTAAGGTAATGAGCTTTTACAAGATTTTTAAAAATGTTTAAAGATTTAGCTCGCCTTATGGTAACTGGTAAGGCATTCCATAAACGTACTGCTTGTACAGAAAATGATTTACCATAAAAATTTGTTGAGTGTAAGGGCATAGCTAGTTCAAGGTTTTCTGACGATCTTAGATTCCTTGAATGCGTCTCATGAAGGAATTTGAAACGAGCTTTAAGATATGGGGGTGTAATGGGATTAAAGAGAATATTATAGAGAAGATGAAGAATATGTGAGTTCCGGCGGAGGCGAATAGGTAACCACTCGAGCTTTTTACGAAAAATAGAAATGTGATCATATTTGCGCAAACCAAATATAAATCTAATGCAGAAATTTTGAAGTCGCTCAAGTTTATCAAGTAGGTCTTCATTTAGATCGAGGTAGCTGACGTCTGCATAGTCAAGGATTGGGAGTAGAAGTGACTGAGCAAGCGCAACTTTTGTGGCAACTGGAAGAAAGTTTCGCAATCTTCTTAATGAGCCAGCAGAAGCAAAAATTTTCCTACTAATTTCCTGAACCTGTGGTGCCCAAGATAAAGTTTTATCGATAAATATACCTAAATCTTTCACTTTCTCGCTTATTGGAATAATGTTGTTATTAAATAAAACTTGAGGTACTTGCGACCAATCCACTCTAGACATCAACCTCTGACTACCAATGACGATAACCTGAGTCTTAGTAGGGTTAACTTTAAGACCATAAGAATTACTCCAGGTGCTGATTTTAGATAGGTCACCATTTATAACATTAATGCTGTCAAACAACCTACTTGGAGAAGTATGACAGTAAATCTGCAGATCATCTGCATAAAGGTGGTAGAAAGAATCAAGTTGAACCAATCTCTGATGTGGACGTCTATTGGCTGCTAATGATGATGACGATGATGACTAAAGTAAATAATAAGGAACGGATATCATACCTCAACAATGTATGCATATGAATGAAGTAGCTTTTTTTATTACTTACATGCATTTTTTTTTACATAGTTTATAATTATATTTAGGTAAGTATCTATTCGAAACGCTACTTTGAATCCGCGTCCCGTCACGCGAACAGTTTAATCCGCGCCGCCACCGATTACGCCCCTAGTCCTTCTGACTCGCGCCGCAGACCACGGCACGTACTGCTCGACCCTCCTGACCCCATGACTGTCCTATTGGACCGGGATGCGCCGACCCCTCCCCGACAACCGTATGCTACACTAGCTATCAGACACCGGTCTCGCCGGCGAGGCCGAAGGGTCGTACGTATGCGACCTCAACGACGTGCATCACTCCACTGAGTTTCTTGCCGGTTCTTCTCGGTGGTAAACTCAGCCCTCTCTTAAGCGACAGCCCAAGCCGAGGCCGTGCCTCCCTAAGGTGCCCTTGAGCTCGTCGCTACTTCTGCCGTAAAGGCTAGAGCGCTTTAAGCGCTCGCCTCCTATTGTCCGGTGAAGCTGTAATGGCCATCTGCGGCAAACAGCGTCTATCATTCCCAAAAAAAAAAAAAGTATATGTATATAGTATAATTATAGTATAAGTATATCAATTTTCTTCTAATTTTACTATTTCCGTCATTATATAACATGGAGTAAAAATTTCATTTGATATTCGATATAATAAATTATAATAAAAGACTGAATAAATTAGTTAGTTAAAAGATATTAGATATTAGCAAATACATTTCATTTGATTGATACTATTTTAATTTGATTGTATTAAAAATAAGTAAAATATGTATAACAAACTATTATTAAGATTAGATTATTAACTAATGAATTACATATTATTGATGTAAGGACCGCCCAAAGCGGTAAAAGCCTCCTCCAATTGTTTCCACTGATCTCTATTTCGGGCTATTCTACTCCAATCATTTCCAGCAATCTTTACTATTGAGTCCTCCCATCTTACGTATTGTGTTTATCTTATTTATGTATGCTATCTATACTTATAATAAAACTGTAACAGGTCCAATTCTGTACATTGAAGATATTTTGAAAATTATATTTGGAGGGCATTCTATAACCGATACTGAGGCCGAAAATGTATTTTTTTTAATTTTTGTCTGTCTGTCTGTCTCTCTGTCTGTCTGTCTGTCTGTCTGTATCACGGCTGAGCATCACGCCGAAACTACTGAATGGATTCAAATGAAACTTGGCATGATTTGAGATCTTACTACGAGGTAGGAAATAGGATACTTTTTATCCCGTAATCTAGCACGGTTCTTTTGGGAGAGGGTATTAAAGTCAAAATGGGTAGTTGGTTATACGCTTGGTCCGATTTTATCAACTTTTCTTATAATATAATAAATATCAGTAAGGTAACACTCATAGAGAGTTGTTATCAAGGTTTTGTAATCGATCGGGTTAAGCTACGTTAGGTAAGGTCATTAAATAGATGGGTGACCGTTTAACGCCATTTCAACTAAACGGGTCCGTGCTTCGGAGAGCAAGTAAAAAGTTGGTCCCAGTTTTTAACCGACTATAAAAAAGGAGGTTATGTATTCGATGCGAATGTCTGTTATTAAAAGTTTAGTTAACGTAAAAATAGCGCAGGCGGAGCTGCGTGGGTCAGCTAGTGTTTGTATAAATATTTTAATCACATGGGTCACAACTTTTGGTGAGCATTATTAGTTGTAATAATAATAATTGCATTATTAACATATCTGTGGTTTAATTGAGTGGATTTAACATGGGCTGTTTAGCAGTATGTTATTAACTAATGTTTATATATATTGTTGCAGACTGAACAATGTGGCGAGCTTTGGTACTGACAGCCCTGCTAGCGACCGCGCGATCCAAGCAACTACCAGCCAGCACAGGTATGGAAAGCCGTTTGGAGAATGATCTTCGCATCTAATCAGCTAAGTTATGTGATAAGCTAAGGTTCCGCCAGGTAGTTAGTGACGCGCCCGTCTCTGCCTATCTATTATATTTATTTACTAGCAATTTCCTGTGGCTTCGCCCACTAATTTTTTAAACAGCCCCAAAGGTTTTTTTTTTAAATTCACGAAACACATATTCCTTTATTTTATTTAGAGAATCTTTTCAGTAAATTTCAAGTCATTCGAACCATACAATAAAAAGTTTAATACAAAAGAAAACACCCTATTTAACCCCTTTAGGAGTCGAATTTTCTAAAATCCTTTCTTAGTGGATGGTTACGTCATAAGAAGAACCTACTGTCCAAATTTCAGCTTTCTAGGTCCAGCGGTTTGGCCTGTGCGTTGATGAATCAGTCAGTCAGTCAGTCAGTCAGGACAAGTAATTGTATATGTATAGGTTTTATAATTTTTGTACACACAATAACATTACAGGAAAACGGAAATATAGGAAAGAATAGTACAAAGGCACAGCTTATTTCTAAAGAAATTTCTTCCAGCAGGCCTGCGAGTGGAAAGTTGGAAGAAAGAAATGGGACGTAGTGTGTAAAAGAAATAAAAATAAGTAGCAAAATGATTAATTTAAATAAAATACATACGGACATAATATACTTAAAATAGTAAACATAAATACATACTAATAAATAATTATATCAGATTTGATAAACCTCAAATCCTCGCAAAAGAACACCGATTCCTACCTGGGATGATTCGTGAGGCTATTGAAATCACAAAACATTCAAATTTCAATAGAGAAGATGGTTGTGTGTTACCACCGGCTTGGGATCCTGTGATAAATATAATTAAATCCAATACTAAGCAAAACACTGCACGGCCTCAAGATACTGTAACTACTGTAAGCTCTTACTGCGTAGATCGGACCAACAATAATAACTAACAAGACCTAAGGGTACACTTTGTGACATGAGGACGTTCAACATCTCAGTCCTCCCGTGACCATAGGTGCTGCAAAGCATTCGAAACGTCGGGATAGTAAAATCTAAAATAAACCGCGATAAAATCCGTAAAAGTAGTTTGACGGGCCCGTTGGTCTAGTGGTCAGACACCCTGCCTGCTAACCGATCGGTCGTGGGTTCGATTCCCGCCAAGTGTCTGGGTGTTGTTTATCTATTTAAGTATGTATGTATTTACAAAAAAAAAGTATATAAGTATTAGTATCAGTTGTCTGGTTTCCATAGTTCAGGCTCTGCCTAGTTTGGGATCGGATGACCGTGTGTGGATTGTCCCAAGATATTATTATTATTATTATAAGTTTCAATTACAGAAGATTAACCGCTAATAGCTCATTTTGGACTGAAAAGCGAAAATCTAGTCGGATCCGGCCGGATTGAAATTGACGCCGGATTGCAATCCCTAAATATAAGCATTCGACCGCAAACCATCTAAGACAGTGCCTCCCATAACAAGGTGGGTTGTGGGTAGGATGCGCGTGCGCAGGGTCGTCGACCCGACGAAGTGCGGCGCCGGTCACCGCGGCCATTCGAACCTTGTCTATATTTACACTTTGTATAGATATTGGTTAGTTTTTTTAACCATTTGAACGTCTCGCGTTGGGTGCGGTCCAAACAACTTCGTATAAGCAATTTTCTTTAGAATATTACAACAATGTTTTGAAGAATAATTCATGTCCATTTGGATTTTAAGGTGTTCGGAAAGAACCTACTTGAATGTCGAAATGATACTTAGTTAGTCTTTTTTTTGGTCTCGCGGGGAAACCTTCAATAGGTGGGTCCTACCCTGTGGGGTCGACCTGGGTATGTGGAATTCTTACTCACTAAAACCGCCGATCGGTACATTAGAGGGCTCTGTGGTGGGATCTACACCACCCGTCAGTGGGCATCATAGCCCCCCGGGAACCTGCCATTCGTCTGTCACAGCGACGAGTGTTATACAACCCTACCGCTGTGCTTCTCAGAGTCACCGCCATATTCTATTTTTTTTTATACAACCAAGGTGGCAAGCAAGCATGCGGCCCGCCTGATGGTAAGCAGTCATCGCAGCCTATAGACGCTAGCAACACCAGAAGAATCACTAGCGCGTTGCCGACCCTTAAGACATTAGATATTAAGTCTTTTGCGTCCAGTAATTTCACCAGCTACAGTGCCCTTCACACCGGAACACAGCAATGTTTACACACTGCTGCTTGGCGGCAGAATATCTGACACTGCGGTGGTAACCTGGAAGGTTCCTTTCACAAAGAACCTACCATCTAGTAAAAACCACATCCCGAACTCCCAGCGATCCGCAGGGGTATCGAATTTACGACCTTTCAGGGAACAGCCAGGGTGTCTAACCACTATACCAACGGATCCGTATGTATGAACATAAATCTTCTTAGGACAACGCCTTATGGTATAACTTATATTAGTACCGTTACATTACTTTCTTACCGTTCCATAACCGTTATTACCGTTTCATAACGTATCACTTACATGTTGTTTTTAATGCTTTCTGAACTGGTAAGTATATCTTGTGATTTATTATTAGTAATAAGATGATCCATAATGGACTCTATTTACCTTTGTAGAGAGTTGAATGTGAAAATAATATAAAATTGGCTGGCGTGTTGTACGAGTAGGTTCTATTACTATAATTTCAAAATAATTAGGCGTTGCACAGACCCTGACATTTTTAGGGTTAAGTACCTAAAAGGTAAATAGGAACTCTTATGGTGCAATTGACAGACAAGTTTCAGTAACTAGTAATGCTTTTTCAAATCGAATTGCTAATTTCAAATTGATTTTTGAAATATTCTAGTTTGAAAAATTATATTTTCTTTTAATTACGGGCGGGGCCGACTTTCAAAGTGCTGCTACTAAATCAAGTGGGGTAACAGTTGAAAAGGCTTCATTTGCATATTTTAAAACAGATTTTTATTTTATTTAATGTCTGACAGGTTTTGACTAATGATTAAAAATGTGAAAAAAATCCCGCCCTTATCTCGAAAGGAAAATTTTGAAATAATTACCTATCAATCCTCACTATATATGTAAATTCTTACATGAAAAATAAAACTATATTCCTAAGTAGCACAATTTTATATATTTTTTTACAAATATCATCAAAATACGTTGACAAACAAACTTAGTTGTATAAATGTTAGAAGAAGAGAAGAAGAAGAAGAAAAATTGTTTATTCGTAGCAATAATCAATAAATATAAAATATTAACAAAACAAGGCAGTAGACACATGATTAAAAAACTAAAAATAAGATAAAATAAAAATAACTTTGCTACGAAAGGGTCCCAACTCAGCAATTAAGTGGCTAGTTGCCAAGCCACGCTGATCTTCCGTTGGGACCACAGAGACCTCATGGACCCTCTGCCATGCACATACAATTACACGAGAAAGAATTAAATAATAATACAATAACAAAACTAAAAACCAAAAGAACTAAAAATGGCATCACTCTTATTTAAATGGAAAAAATCATACACATCATAAACATTGCTGTTTCAATAACTGTGTATGTAATTGTGTTGCGATTACATTAAAAATAATATCATACCAAAATGAGGAGTTAGACAGATTTAATCAGTAGAATAGAGCAGCAGAAAATTTGAAGCAGATCTCATTAAATTAGATTAGGCTGGTGTCATGCCTTAGCGTTTCTTGTCCTATTTGATGTGCACAGAGAAGTTTTTTGAGATGACGTCTAAACGCGGCTAAACATTGTAAGTTTCTTAACGGTGGTGGGATATTATTCCAGCACTTTGATGCAGCGTATCGGAAACTGCCTCTGAATGCTGCTGATCTATGATGCTGCGTTGATAGCTGAGCTGCGCACTGCCGCGACTCACATGACCTTCGGCTAGACATCCATATCAACTTTCCGTAAAGATATGAAGGTGCCTTATGTTGCAGAATACCGAAAAGGAGACATGCCAAATGTAGTTTGCGACGATGCCTCATTTTGAGAATATAATGTTTATTGAGAAATGGGCTGACATGAGCTCTAGGAGGAATCCTGAAACAGAAACGGGCACACGCGTTTTGGAGACGCTGTATAAGTTTTTGCGATTTAGATTGGAGCCTAGGGCCATAAACTGCATCCATGTAATTTAATCTTGAGAGCACTAGAGACTCCACAAGTTGAACCCGCAAATTTTCGTTAATATACGGCCTTATTGAGTATAAAATTTTTAACTTATAAAAGCCGTTTCGTACGGCGCTAGTAACATGTTTTTCGTAACGAAGGTCACTATCCATTTGTAAGCCTAGGTTGCGCGCCTCATACACCCTCTCGATGGGCTCATTAATAAGCATAACACTCTCAGTTAGATTCAAGCTTGCAAGCTGATGTTTGGTACCGAAAATTAGGTACTTTGTCTTCGTGGGATTTAATACTAGACAGTTACTTGCTGACCATGTGGCTATACTTAAGAGGTCCTCATTTAGATTTTTTATAGCGTTGTTAACTTCCGATGGCTTACAGGAAATATACAGCTGTATATCATCTGCATAGATGTGGAAATCAGAGTGCCTAATATGTGTTCTTATGTCTGCCGTATACAAGATAAATAGAATAGGCCCCAAGATAGACCCCTGCGGTACACCTCTTACAACAGGCATGACATCAGAAGTAGAAGAAGAACCGTCACTTCGTGTCAATTTTACAAGCTGCTGTCGATTACTAAGGTAGCTGTTAAACCATCGCAGCGCGTCACAGTCAAAACCATAAAAACTTAATTTTGACATCAGCAGGTCAATATTTATACAGTCGAAGGCCCTAGAAAAGTCCAATAATACGAGGATTGTACACATTCCACGATCCATGGAGACAAGTATATTGTCTGTGACATCAAGCAAGGCCGTTGCCGTACTACGGCCTTTTCTAAACCCAGATTGAACTTCTGGTAAAATATCATTTTTCTCAAGGTAATCAGTCATTTGAGTACAAACTGCCTTTTCTAGTATTTTGGACAGACAAGGAAGGATACTAATAGGTCTGAGATCTTTTAAATCAAGAGGATTTGAAAGCTTAGGTAGAGGTAGCACAACAGCCAATTTCCAAGCGTCAGGAAATATTGACGTGGCAATAGATTGATTAACGATATGCCATATTGTATCTATTGAGTGTGGAAATGTCAAAGTAAGCATATCGAGTGTTATAGCATCACACCCTTCGGCATTAGATTTCAGGCTCTTCATTATATATACCAGCTTTCCCAGACTAATTGGCTCTAAATGAAAGACTGCATCACTAAACTTGTGATGTTCAAAGTATGTAAGTTGCGAAATAGAAACAACAGAAGTACCAGGTACATTTAAAAAATGATTATTAATCATATTTGGATCACTAAATTGAGCAGGTAATTCATTATTATTATTTGAAACTAAAGATTTCCTCAGATTTTTCCATAATAATTTAGGTTCATTTATTTTGCTAGTTATGTTTTGATTAAAATATGCTGCTTTTTCATAATATAATGCTTGATTTACAGTGGCTTTTAAGGACTTGTAGTACTCTTTTTTACTAACGGTTTTACATTTTTGATAGTCGGCTGCGGCTTTGTCGCGCAAATGCATCATCATTTTTATAGTTTCAGTGATCCAAGCGGGGGAACGCTCTTTAATAGTGACAGTCTGGACAGGCGCATGCAGATCAAAAAGTGTTAAAATTATATTATTGAAGGTCTCAACCATATTGTTTACGTTACCAAATGCAATTATCATCTCCCATTGTATAGCAACTAAATCATTATCAAAGTTATCTCTACAAATATTGTTATAAGGTCTATAGCTTATATTACGAGGCAAAGGTTTTTCCCGTTTAACAAGAAAATCGCAAACTATGAGACAGTGTCCAAAAAGAGTCCCCACATGTTCCAAAATTAATTTCTTAGAGCGCAAATCAGTACAGACAACATCAATTAGAGTCTGGCTATTTTCAGTAAAGTGTGTTGGTTCCGCAACTAATTGAGTTAAATTAAAGCAAGATAAAAAGTTGTTAAATTTTCTTACTTTGGTGTCATTATTTTGCAATATGTTTATATTAAAGTCACCTAACAAAATTAAGTTGTCATAAGTGGAAATCGAACTAACAGAATCTGTAATTGCGTCAAAAAATAAGTCTACGTCCATCCATGGTGGGCGATAAGCCGTGCCAATCACTATCTTTTTACCGCTAAGGGAGACGGTGAGCCACATTTGTTCCACTGACGCGTGCAGTGGATCTACAGGATGTGGCCAAGAGCGCGCAGTGGATCTACAGGATGTGGCCAAGAGCGCGCAGTTATATTACGCCTGATATAGAACCCTACACCTCCTCCACGTGACCGCACATCTCGTGGCCTAGGGATATGACGCAAACGGTACCCAGGCAGTTTGGGGGCACGGCCCTCCTCACCCTCCCTAAGCCAAGTCTCATTAATGGCGAGTATATCGATATCATTGCGAGTAACGGAGGCCAAGAAGCTATCATGGTCTGTGCCAAGAGAACCCGCATTTAGCAAACCGACTCTCAACTGCTTATTAGTCATTTCGATGAATTAATTACATGTAGGATCCTGAATGATTTAAGTAGAGAACATAACAAAGCAAGAATTATTTGATAATGATATTTGTAATGCAACCGCATAACTAAAAGGGCAATAATAAAAACTATGTCTAAAAACGATGTAAAGTAGTCTATCAGAAAGTATAGGTATAAGAAAAAAATATCAGACAACGCACTTATTAACTCTAAATAATAGTCGACGGCTATAATTATAGACGATTTAACCAGTATATAAAAATTTATAAAAACTGAAACATGGTAAAAAAATACAATAAACTCATAATACAACACACTCCTCTTATAGCTACCAGTGTTAGAATAGCAAACTAACTTTTATACGTGAAACGTACGGAACACTTGGTACCTGACTCCGACTTGCACCTGACCGGTTTTTTTTTATTAATGAGTAGATAGCAAGACGATTGCCTGCTGATAAACGACGCTCATACCTATAGACAGCTGCATTACACTGCCGCTCGTCACCAGAGACTTTAGCTATTAAGTCTCTTGTGTCCGGTAATTTCACCAGCTACAGTGCCCTTCACAGCACACAGTAGAATAGAATAGAATGAATTTTATTTCACACAGAATACATCTGTATTCTGTACACAACAAATTTAATTATAGTACTTATTGTCTGTGTGAAACAGGGCTCCCACTCAGCTTAATACTGTGCTGAGGAAAAGCCACAACACAGCGCTGGTTTTCAGGGGCAAGCCCTAAATGACCCCACGAACGCAACCCAAGGTCACCAAAAACAATAATATATTAACTAAGAATATTTAATACGCTAACTTAAACCTAAATAGACAAACGGATCCAGTATAAAATAAGCACGCATAACAACAACCAATAACAATAAAAATCAATTAATTTAAAAACTATCTAAATAATAAAAGTAAAAAAATTAACCGCTCCTTTGACTTTTACACTAAATCACCTGGCGCCAAGAAGTCGCAGTGGTGTTTGTTTGTTACACACTACTATTTGCCGGCAGCATATTATAAAGGGTGTAAGGGACCACGTACCGATTTTTTTTAATAAGATGTCATATAATGTCCGTTACAACATTACAGAAACCATTTATATGGAAAATGACAAATGACTAACTTATTAATTTTCGAGCATGTAATGAATATATGCGGAATAATATTTATTTCTCAAATTACATACATTTCTAATTTTCTAAAATAATAATAATTAAGTAATTGCTTATTAATTAATTCCCTATGTACTGTTTTAGTGCATAAAGAATAAATAAATAAATTTTCCACAAATAAGTAATTTACTGTTTTTAAATTTTAAATTAAAATTATGCTTTCTTATTTTGCCAATAATGATGTTATATTAATTTTATTTTTAAAAAAGTGTTTTTTTTTTTTTGGAAATTCATGAAAAAGCCGATGAAATATTTCAACACTAGAATGTTCAGAATCATGTACTGGTATCGGTTTTCGGTACGATGTCCCTTACACCCTGTATAAAACTGCGTGGGGTCAAGTTCGGACTGAAGGATCAGACTCTTGATTTGGATATTTTTTTACCCGTAAGGTGCCCGGGTTAGAATAGCATACTCGTGCTCCTTCGGAGTCCTGGATGTTCGGGGTGTGGGCAAGAGCGTCCTAAGAAGGACGTCCATTGAGTACGGCGGTGACTCCGAGGAGGACGGCGGCGGGGTTGCGACCACCGTCCCCGTGAGCACCGTGACAGGTTCCCGGGGGACTACAATGCGCTCCCCGACGGTGTGCTCAAAGGCAAGGCACTGAGGGGCCCCTGGTGCAGATCCCACCGGAGAGACCTGGGTCCCATGTGCCGATGCAACAGCCGCGGGGCTTTTATACCCCGGTCGAACCCCACAGCTCCTAGGGATATTTTGAAGATTACCCCCGCGTCAAAAAAATATACATCCTCGCGTTGGGTATCCGTAAGAGGTGACTAAAGGAAAATAAGAAGACGAGGTGACGTATTTCTATTGGATAGCCTACCATATACTGCGATCCCCAAGACGCCAGCCAAACGTGGGGATTATGGCAACACCTGCCTTATCTGGGGAAGGTCTTTGCTACAATAAGCAGTGGACGTTGTTTTTTTGTTGCAGAATTGTCAACGACAGTGGGTACGGCGACGGAAGCAGACAGCACAACATGGCCGGGATCCACCGCGCCCCTTGACACCCTTACCGTTGCGTGCGAGAAGGACAGCATGCATGTCACCGTCTCACTCGCACGAGCGAACAGGTCCGACATTGTACTGTTAACAGTAGTTTAAGTAACGTTTTGTTTTGGTGTATTTATTTAAATAAACTATTTAAAAAAAAAAACCGACTTCAAAGTAAATTATCTAAAAAGCATAAAATAACGAAAATATATTGAAGTCGGTGCTAGCACATCATGTTAACTAACGCTATCACCAGCTGACACCGACTTCAATATATTTTCGTTATTTTATGCTTTTTAGATAATTTACTCTGAAGTCGGTATTTGTTTTTTTTTAAATAGTTTATTTAACACTTTTTAGTGACTTTTATTTTAGCAAAATAGGTCAGCACTATCACGCAACTCGAACGTCTAGTTACAGTAACTTACTGAAAACATAAAAAGTTTATATCTCTTAAACTACTAGACCGATTTTGATGAAACTTGTACTCTACCCTAAGTTAAAAAATACTCTAACTATTGCAAAAATAATTTTTGTAATCGGACTTGTAGTTTCTGAGAAATCCGCGGACAAACCGACATACATACATACATACACTCATAAAATTTGGTAAATTTGTTTAGAAGCCCACATAGACTAACATATGTTAATATTACGCATTTTTATTAATATTACATACATACGCGTCGAATAGAGAACCTTCTTTTTGAAGCCGGTTAAAAATAACAGGTTTTTTCTTTGTAGTGGGTTTTTTAACCCCTGGGGTGTCCGGGTAAGAATAGCACCCCCCCCCCCAACTCCTCCCGTTGGGTGTCCGTAAGAGGTGACTAAGGGAAAACAAGAAGACGGGCAGCAGCGTCTTTCTATTGGATTACCAACCTATACTGATCCCCAAGCCACCTGCCAAGCGTGGGGATTATGGCAATCCCTCCCTTCTAAAGGGGAGGCCATTCTTTAGCAGTGGACCTCTTATGAATTTTATTATTATTATGTCTCGGGTGACGCGCAGCAGTGCCTAAACGCCAATAATCCCTAAATAGACTTTTTTGAAAACAAGAAAAATTCAATTCAAATATTAAATCAATGAGAATCGCGTGTTCTATGCGTGTTGAATGTTCGCATGCAATTCACGCTAATTTTTAACGATCAATATTAATGTTATTGAAAAATCTTTGTTTATTCTGATCGTCAGTATGGCCAATCAATAATAATAATATCTTGGGACAATCCACACACGGTCATCCGATTCCAAACTAGGCAGAGCCTGTTCTATGGAAACCAGACAACTGATATTAATACTTAAATACATTTCTTTTTGTAAATACATACTTAAATAGATAAATAACACCCAGACACTTGGTGGGAATCGAAGCCACGACCCATCGGGTAGCAGCCAGGGTGTCTAACCGCTAGACCAACGGGCTTGTCAACTGGCAATTGGCAACTGTAAAGACGTAGGAGGGGTGAAGAAAGTGCTGTCAGTTTCTTAACCTGCCCTCGACGCACGCGATAAGACGCGTGCGCGTTTTTCGTGTTTGCATGATACGTATCGGAATCATCTGCCATTGAATGGTTAGAAAGTTTTGTCTTCTTTAAAACAAATAGGAGGGGTGAAGGAAATGCTGTCAGTGTGTAACCTGTCCGCGGCGCACGTGGTATCGTGCGTGCCCGTTTCGAGTGTTTGCATGATACGTATCGGAATCATCCGCCGTTGAGTGGTTAGAAAGTTATGTCTTCTTTAAAACAAAAGTAGCTCAGTGACAGAGGACGCTCGCCTGATGGTAAGATCCACTTGGAACAGATACTTTTGGTCAGATATTCCGCCACCATTCGGCATTGAAATGTCAATGAGGTTGACACTGAAAAACAGCGCTGCGCAGGGAATCTGGATTCCCGGCGCAGCATATCGCTGAGTTGTCAACCTCGTTTGGCGGAAGCGCAACGCACAGTTGCCACATTTTCTTTTTAAGTTTTTTTGTACTGTTTTTATTTCCCTTTTTGTATGTGTCTGTATACTTTCTTTTATTTTGTATATTTCTGTGTGGGTGTTGCTTTCCGCCGATTAAATGTAGTTCTTCTTCTTCTTCACCAGGCAACACTGTCTAAACTATCTTAACTATGTCTACTGACGGGCCTGTTGGTCTAGTGGTTAGACACCCTGGCCGCTGACCAATAGGCCGTGGGTTCGATTCCCACCAAGTGTCTGGGTGTTTTATCTACATAAGTATGTATTTACAACAAAAAAAATAAGTATTAGTATCACTTGTCTGGTTCCCATAGTACAGGCTCTGCCTAGTTTGGGATCAGATGACTGTGTGTGGATTATCTCAGAATATTATTGCTATGCTGTGTTCCGGTGTGAAGGGCACTGTAGCTGGTAAGATTACCGGACTCAAGAGACTTATGACTAATGTTTAGAGTGACCAGCGGCAGTGCAATGCAGTTTTCTACATTGAGGTTTTATGTACCCATGCCACCTCCATACTTGTACCATACTATAATAGTATTTTTTGTCGTATCTATGGTTAGTGACCAATCTGTTGTTAGAATTCTCGAGCTGCCCTTAGGCCTCTGACTTAGCTTAACGACTGCTATCTAGATGACAATAGCCGGGACTGACTTTAACGTGCCCTCCGAAGCACGGAGACGCTCTGTTCAAATGACACCAAAAACGGTCACCCATCTAAGCTGACCATGCCTAACGTTGACGTTAACTGATAGTTTACCCAACAGTGGTTACAACTGGGTATGAGCGTCACATCTGGATAATAGTATTAATTGGTGTCTTCTCTCACAGCATATACGATACATTCAACGGTATTGTATACCCAGCGGGGCTTGGCAGCAACTCCTCGTGCCTCCGGGAGTACGTGTCTGAGCATGGTGATCTACAATACACCCTCCCACTGAAGGGATGCAACACCATGTCCAACGATAATGTGAGTACTTTACCAATAACTCGTGCGGTTAGTTGCCAACTTCTTGTCATAATTGTTTAGATAGATAGATAGATAAGGTTTTTATTTGCATCAGAAGACACACAAACATACATGATAATAAAAAAAGAACAAAATACTGTGAAAAAAGAACATACATACAATAAGCAAACAATAACTTGAGTTGTCATACTTTCGACAAGGTGTGTGTCACAGTGATGCAAACGGGCAGTAGCTCAACGATGTATTTGCTCAAAGAGCAAAGCGCTGATTTTCAGCCACAGCCCAGAGGATAGTCGGGATCGCGCTCAGCGATACAGACGTGAGTCGAACAGATGTCTAATGTAATATCATGTTTATCGTTTGGAGAAGTATTTAATATGTAAGTATGTAATAAAAATAAAATAGAATAAATAATTTAAGGTAATATTAGTAATAATGTCCAGAAGCAGAATTAGAAAAGATAATTAATATTAAAGTATTTGGCTCATTAATGGGAAACCACTACCAAGACGACCAAACCTTGTGTACAGTTTTTGATGTTCCAATAGTGCTAATTTTAATTGCTTTTTAAAGGTAAACTTTGAACTAGCATTTCTTATAGGAGGCGGCAAGTTATTCCAACACTTGGTTGCCTGGTAGCGAAAACTACCATTGAACGCCACCGTCTTGTGTAAATGGGCCGCTAACGGAGCCCGCGTTGACCGAGCTACACCTGCACCGTATTGATGGTGAAAAGAAGAGAATTTCAGTTTACTATATAGATATTCCGGGTTTTTATATTTTATTAGGTCAAACATTAGAGATGCAAGATGTAGTCGCCTTCGAGATTCCATATTTAGCATAGATGCATTATTAATAAACGCAACCGCAACGCGTTTAAGCTACCTTAGACCTTTGCTTAACGACTGCTGTCTACATGACCACGGGGACCAACTTTGTCAACGTACCTTCTGAAGCACGGAGACGCTCAGTTAATAATAATAATAACTACACTTTATTGTACAACAAAAGTTACAAGTAAATTGAACAATACGTTGAAGATATCAATGTACAAAGGCGGCCTTATCGCTAAAAAGCGATCTCTTCCAGGCAACCTAACTAGAAAATGAGAGAGAGAAACATAATGGGCAGTTGATGGTGCACTTCAATAAAAATATTTTTTTTATTGTTGAATAGAAGAAGAAGAAGAAAATAGAAAATATATATAATAGTAGTATATAATATAAAATATATTTTACAATTAAGAATTCAGTTCTCACAGGACAACCTGGGTTTTCCGGTGGGATCTGCACTAGGCACTTTAGTGCTTTGCTTTTGAGCCCGCCGCCGGGGGTCGGTCGCAACCCCGCTATCGTTCTCCTACGAGTGGCCCTTATAGGTACTATCGCGGATACGAACGGTGTACCAGTTTTCAATCAAAATCGTTTGAACGGCATTACGTGCGCTTAAAGCATTTCAGTAGTTTCCCCTATAAAATGTAAAGATTAGTATTAGGAATGACTTTCTCTATCTAATGACTCCTTGCCTTATTACCGTTCGTAAGCAAAATGGACCGTTTTCTGTACCAGACATAAAAGTTTCAAAACTTCCCAGTACTTTCATTGTTCATACTTGAAAAGGTAAATTTCCAATTAGCACTATTTGCTCAATATCCGTGAAGCTGTGTGCTCAGTCACCATGCTGACGTAACACTACGCAATCAGGAAACGCGTGATACATATCGCGTGCTTGGAATAATGGTGGCTGGCCAAGGCTTTAGGTTGAAAGGTGAAGCATTTTGTTTAGTAAGAACCACCGTTAATAGAGAGTTAATAAAAATTCAACACTCTTAACATAACGTTAAAGTCCTTATTTGTTTGCATTATTTACATAATGTTATTTTTTATGCGACTGCAGCAGAATAACTCATATCCAAGAGTTGCCGAGATGTATTTTTTTAAATTTCTTGGTGTTCAAGGTGCCGTTCTACTAGTTTTATGAGGTTTTTTTAAAATTATTGTAATTTTTATCTGCGCTTCTTGGGGGCAAACCTTGGAGGAAGTTACTTTGAGAGGCAAACCGTATTATGGAGTGATTACAAACGTCCTAACACTCACTTATGACGACGTTATGCTCACTCTCCACCCCCGATCTGCTGTGTTTGTGTGTGTGTGAATGCTTTTGCATGTGCTTGGGTGTGTGTGTGTGGAGCCTATACACTGGCTGAACTGCGCAGCTTGGCCCGCGATTTTGACGTTGTTGACGCCCATTTCTTTTTGTTCTAAACCACCCCATGATTAGAACAAATAAAAAAAAATAATAATATCCAAATAGGTACTGTTTCTGAGTTTTAGCGAGACCAGACACCTATTCATTTAGAAGAAGATAGATATATATTTCGATGCTTGTCTCAGTGACGGATTTCGCAGCTTTATAACGTCCCATGACGGCCATTTTTATAGCTAAATACATAATTGTAAAACCCATCTCAAACAACGGCTTATCTACGCTAAAACAAGTTTAACACCAAAAAAAATTCAAAGCGTTTCTGTGTATTTATTTTCAGTACCTTTTGTTAGATTTTTTTTGGTAGTTTACGTAATCAACAAGACTTCATGTTTGGTTAGGAACGCAAATGTTGACACGGTTGAGCCCACAAACAATATTTAAATAAAATGTTATAACAATACGTATTTGGATGAAAGAAAAAATACTTATATCGTCAAATCTCCCGGATAAGGTTTTTATTAAATTTTTATACGTAGAGGCGGCAATGGAATTCTAGATGTTAAAGCACACTAGCTTATTAAAAACCTCTTCACACGCCTTGAAGACGCTTGCATTATAATGGGTAAAAACCTTTTCACGCTAGCCTTAAAGTCTAGCCTTAATGGGCAAAAGCCTCTTCACGCTAGTCTTAAAGACACTTACATTATAATAGGTAAAAGCCTCTTCATGCTAGTATTAAAGACACTCGCATTATAATGGATAAAATTGCTCTGAATTCTTCTTCCTCTTGCGGTGCCTCTTCACTACTGAAGGTTGGCATGTCTAAGAATATGTCCAAAGTATTTTCTTTTCTTAAATACGTTCATGAGCTCTCTGGATTTTTTGACTCTGACGACTAAGGGAAAACCAGAAGACGGGCAGCAGCGTCTTTTTGTCAGATTACTTAACATCTATACTGCGATTCCCAAGACGCCTGCCAAACTTGGGGATAATGGCAACCCCTCCCTTCTAAAGGGAGTTCTTTTTTCAGCAGTAGAGACGTCTACTGCTGAAAAACCGTGAAACTGAAACACTACTTATAAGTGTCGTTATTTAAGTTGCCATATAAAGCCACTTAAACATTACTTACAAATGGCGTTATTTAAGTGAAATGTAAATATGGTGTAATATGGTTTTAGTGATAAGTAAATATGGCTTATTACACACATAAAACATAATTAACAAAGTTATTGTTTGTAGGGGAGCATAAGTATTCATCTCATAGGTTATTACTTATTATCAAGATATTTTTCCTGACTTGGGTTTTTCCATAATAATAAATGTATTTTCAATTTATATCGTATGATTATATATGCTGAATCAGGTGTGTTAATGCAAGGAAATTATTGCATCAATAACATAGTTACAGCCATATAAGATCGTGATCTTAGCTCGTTATACTATCTGTGAGATGACGTCATCGGACCTTGGATGACATTGTTCGCGAGAACCAATATTAAAAGCCAACATATATAGTCGTCCGTGAGGTGCCCGGGTAAGAATAGCACCCTCCCATCTCCCCCCGTTGAGTGTCCGTAAGAGGCGACTAAGGGAAAACAAGAAGACTGGCAGCAGCGTGTTTTTATTGGATTACCTACCACCTAGGGTAAAAGTGGGATAGTTGCCACACTTTTTGAAATTACTTTATATCTCTCAGTTATAAAAGCAAAATTCTTTACTTGTAATACGGGTAGGTACTTTGGTTTATTATCTTCAAACTTATGAAAGAAAAACAATTATCTTTGATATTTCCAGAGTATTGGCGATTTTTGCGGATCTCAAAATTTTGGGGCATCTATCCCATATAGGGGATAATTGCCTAATCAATGTAAATTACGTTTAGGATAGATGCCCCGCTGATAAAAGAAGCCATCTATCCCGCAAAAACTTTGATTACACCTTGCTTTTCCTTGCAATCGCACAGAGACATGCAACACGGTCAACTTAGTGGTAGTTGTAGAGTCTTTCGAAAGATAAATAAAATAATATGTGGTCATCCGCCAAACTAGAGAAATTACAATCGAGCGGCAACTATACCTCTGGGGCAACTATCCCACTTTTCCCCTATACTGCGATCCCCAAGCCGCCTGCCAAGCGTGGGGATTATGGCAACCCCTCCCTTGTAAGGGAGAGGCCTTTGTTCAGTGGACGTTTCGGATGATGATAATAATAGATGCAATAGGTTTCCTAAAAGCATTCAACTAACTAAGTTGCCATAGGACAAAATAGTTTGTGGGCCCCTTGAGCGTCCATTGAGTACGGCGGCGACTCCGAGGAGGACGGCGGCGGGGTTGCGACCCCCGTCCCCGTGAGCACCGTGACAGGCTCCCGGGGGGCTACAATGCGCCCCCCGGCGGCGGGCTCAAAGGCAAGGCACTGATGCAGATCCCACCGGCGAGCCCTGGGGTCACCCCTCTCATGTGCCGATGCGACAGCCGCGGGGGTTTTAGTGGGTAAGAATCCCACATACCCCGGTTGAGCCCCACAGCTCTCGGGGATCTTTGGAAAATTTCCCCCGCGTCAAAAAAAGAAAAAAAAAGACAAAATAGTTATTTGTTTAAAAAATAAATAGTCATCACGCGGTTGTAGAATTATGTATTATAAGAAAATGACTCATGTACGGATAACTATAAATGTGTATATTGCGTGTGTGTATTTCCTGCTATGGTGTTAATCACACGAGGTAATAATTTGTAGAATTTGTTTCTGCAAGGTTTCATCGTATTGCTTTATAAATAAACTAGCTGACCCGCGCAGCTCCACCCGCGCTTTTATTACATTTTGCTCACCTTTTCTCCTTCCTCCCTTGATTTATTTCTCTCTCCATCTCTCTCTCTTATGAGAAAAATCTAATTGTATGCTCTCTCTCTCCTCTATCTTTCCCCTCCCGCTTTGGTCCACGTCACACTCCCCCTCTTCTTCTCCCCGTTGTCCTTTCCCTAAACCACCTCCCCCCTGCCTCTTCCCCCACCTTGCTCCCCTTCACTCCGCCCTTGCTCCACCTAACTCCCCCTCTCCCACACTCTCTCCTCTCTTGCACCCTCCTCTCGTTCTATACTATATCCTCGTCAATCAAGGTATCAGCGGCATGAAATATACTTTATGACCTATTCTCAGACCTATCCGATATGCACACAAAACTTCATACAAATCGGTTTACCCATCTATTTAATGACCTTACCTAACGTTGCTTAACCTTAACCTAGCGATATGAAATGTACTTTGTGACCTATTCTCAGACCTACCCGATATGCACACAAAATTTCATACAAATCAGTTTACCCATCTATTTAATAACCTTACCTAACGTTGCTCAACCTTAACCTAGCGGTATGAAAAATAGATATCGAGGACTTTTTTGTAGACCTTGTTAAGGTGTACAATACTGTAGTACATTATTTTGATCTATCTCGTAGGGTTCCGACAGCGCTTGCATTGTAAGCGCGAAAAATTGTGTTTATTTACGACATCACATTAGAAACTTCTAAAATTATCACTGTTTCTCTACTATATTACGCATGTATTATACGTATAAAACTTCCTCTTCAATCACTCTATCTATTAAGAAAAACCGCATCAAAATCCGTTGCGTAGTTTTAAAGATCTAAGCATACATAGGGACAGACAGACAGCGGGAGCGACTTTGTTATATAATATGTATAGATATAGATATAGAAGCTAGATAAACTTTATCTTCGTACTTCTTGTAATAAAATAAAATACCGGTCAAGTGCGAGTCGGACTCGCGCACCGAGGGTTCCATACCATCTTTGGACGTATTAAAGTAGTTTTACTATTCATGGAACACATCAGATAGGGAAAAAAAACCAAACCGCAGAACTAAGTTTGCTTATCGAGGTTTTTTTAGGATTACTAAAAACCTGTACTACTTAGAAAGATCATTATATTTTTCCTGTAAAATATAGATAGACATGTATTACCCATAATTATTTCAGATTTTTTTCTCCACAAACGGAAATAAGGGCTTTTTTTACATTTTTGATTATTAGCCAAAAACTGATATAAACCAAAATAAAAATCTGTTTTGAGTTTTGCAAATAAAGCCCTTTCATATGATACCCCACTCTTTTTTTTTTTTTTTTGTATGAGTAGTACTGTTGGCCGCAGATGGCCATTACAGCTTCACCGGACAAGTTGATACCCCACTCGATATAATAGTCTCACTTTGAAAATTTGATGACCCATTTCAACCCCCACCCCTAGCATGTCCGATGGCCTCCTGGAGGGCTCGATAATTTAATGCGTATCTGTCCCACGTGACCTCCTCGAGGTCTCGGCGCATCTAATAGCACTTTTCTTATAGTATCTATTAAGACAAAGACACTTTTCTACTGTGTTCTTCACTGCACTACAGTAATTTTTTTTTTTGACGTGGGGTAAATCTTCCAAAGATCCCCGGGAGCTGTGGGGCTCAACCGGGGTATGTGGGATTCTTACCCACTAAAACCCCCGCGGCTGTCGCATCGGCATATGAGGGGGGACCCCAGGGTGAGATCTGCACCAGGGGCCCCTAAATGCCTTGCCTTTGAGCCCGCCGCCGGGGGGTGCATTGTTTCCCACCGGGAACCAGTCACGGTGCTCACGGGGACGGGGGTCGCAACCCCGCCGCCGTCCTCCTCGGAGTCACCGCCATACTCAATGGACGTTCAAAGGGCCCACACACCGAACGTCCAGCGACTCCGAAGGAGTAATTTAACACTTAAACTAACTCAAAGGTTTTGTGCTTTTCAGTCTTCACACTATGTCCATGTTGTCGAAGAGCTGGATAGCCTCGACATTCACATGGTGATGAAGCCGGCGTTTAATTTTTGCACGTTTAGTTATTGCACAGATCCAAAAAATTCGTTCGTAAAGATCAGCCAACGCAAGATATAATAGTAATATACTACGACAATCCACACACGGTCATCCGATCCCAAACTAGGCAGAGCCTGTACTATAGAAACCATACAACTGATACTTTACTACTACTACTAATAATTAACCAAGTACATTGATTTACTTTTTTTACCTAAGTTTTTTTTTCAACTCTAGACTCGTGGTAGTTTTTATTTTATTTAAAAATACTTGCAAGTTTTCTATATTTAAGTGGTAGCTTTTATTTTCATTAAAAATGTTTGCATACTTTCTTTTATGGCAAAATATGGAGAGACAGTTTAATCTATACTTATAATAAAACTGTAACAGGTCCAATTGTGTACATTGAAGATATTTTGAAAATTATATTTGGAGGGCATTCTATAACCGATACTGAGGCCGAAAATGTATTTTTTTTTAATTTATGTCTGTCTGTCTGTCTGTCTGTCTGTATCACGGCTGAGCATCACGCCGAAACTACTGAATGGATTCAAATTAAACTTGGCATGATTTGAGATCTTACTACGAGGTAGGACATAGGATACTTTTTATTCCGCAATCTAGCACGGTTCTTTTGGGAGAGGGGATTAAAATCAAAATGGGTACTTGGTTATACGCTTGGTCCGATTTTATCAAATTTTCTTTATAATATAATAAATATTAGTAAGGGAACACTCATAGAGAGTTGTTATCAAGGTTTTGTAATCGATCGGGTTAAGCAACATTTGGTAAGGTCATTAAATAGATGGGTGACCGTTTAACGCCATTTGAACTAAACGGGTCCGTGCTTCGGAGAGCAAGTAAAAAGTGGGTCCCAGTTTTTAACCGACTATAAAAAAGGAGGTTATGTATTCGATGCGAATGTCTGTTATTAAAATTTAGTTAACGTAAAAATAGTGCAGGCGGAGCTGCGTGGGTCAGCTAGTGTATATATATTTGTGTAATTTTCTTGTTATATTAGTACGAACTGATTTATGTATGTTTATAATAGTATTATTTGATGAATGTTTATATATTATACTCATATGAATATATATTATTATAGTTTACAACATATGTGTTTTTATGTGTCTTTGTGTTAATGTTACCTTTCATGTCGAGTGCACGCACCCTCTGCTCTTTGTAACTTCTTTATTTTCCTCTCCATCCAAAGGTTGCCTGGAAGAGATCGCTTTTAACGATAAGGCCGCCCATTGTTGCATTTTTTATTAATTTGTGTCTTATTCTTTTTGTATCTGTTTGTTTGTGCGCAATAAAGAATTGTCTATCTATCTATCTATATATTATCTGTATAATACCCATATTTGCGAACAATAAATTATTTGATTTGATTTGACTACTAACATTTTTTTGTAAAGACATACGTAATAACGGCCTCCTGGCATATACGACTCAGCAATCCAATCTTTTGCAAAATCAAGCGCTTCGTAGTCCTTGCACATGGGCGTGAATGCTATAAAATAATATAAAAGTCGTTAAATTTCGCAAAATATTCCTAATATGAAATGCCAAGTGTTTATTATCCCACGCTGCTTTGAGAGAACCACATCATAAAATATTAAGTAACATAGTTTATCTGACTACTGACTACGAAGGCGTTCTAATATTGTAATGTAAAAGGCAGTGGGTTCAAGTAAATCTTCACTTATCTATTGGAGAATATTTAACCCGACAAGCCTCACTACAATTTGACAGAGCGTCGTCGCTCAATCCGTTTCGTAACGATAATTTTATATGTAGAAATTGGAAGTTTTTTGTTTTGGTCACAAAAATGTATGGGAATCTAACCCGCGACCTATTGGGTAGGGACCAGTATTTTAGACCACTAGAGTAATAGGCCCGTTGTCTAGTTTAGTGCAGAACGCAATACGTCCGTATTGCGTTCTGCACTGCACTAAGTTAGTTTAAGTGTTAACTAACTCCCTTCGGAGTCGCTGGACGTTCGGGGTGTGGGCGCTTTGAACGTTCATTGAGTACGGCGGCGACTCCGAGGAGGACGGCGGCGGGGTTGCGACCCCCGTCCCCGTGAGTGTCAGGTTCCCGGGGGGCTACAATGCGCCCTCCGGCGGCGGGCTCAAAGGCAAGGCACTGAGGGGCCCCTGGTGCAGATACAACCGGAGAGCCCTGGCGTCCCCCCTCACATGTGCCGATGCGACAGCCGCGGGGGTTTTAGTGGGTAAGAATCCCACATACCCCGGTCGAGCCCCACAGCTCCCGGGGACCTTTGGAAGATTTCCCCCACTTCAAAAAAAAAGTGTTAACTCAAAAATTGTCCTTTTCGATATTTTTGTTACGTCCATGTTAAGAGGAAAAGTGATGAGAAAATAATATCTATTATATATTAACTGACTCTGAGTGCGCCAATAAATCATTTAAACAATAATTTGGACATAAAACTACAAAATGAAATCTGTCTCAAAACACTACTGCCTGACTATATTTGTGTCAAACAAACCATTAAAATTCCTACTTCCATTAAGGTTAATAATAAGTATCGGATACATATCGAAAATCTTAATAATATTAACATTAATACGTATAGGACACCAGATATGTAAGAGTTATGTCCGTCTGCCTTTCCAAGCAGGTTACATAAACGTATCGAGGTCAGACATATTGGGATGCTGCAATCTACAACGCCTCTCTGTTTTGCCTTTGTGGTTATCTTGATAGCGAATTCCTCAATCTTGATTGCAAGGGCCAGAGACATTACCGCGACTTCTAATAGTAATATTATTGAAATTTTAATTTCTCGATAGAAAGAAACAGTTGAAAACTACGATATATATATCTCTACCTCATGTCAAAGTAAGATTATTTATTGATTTAAAGGATTTTGTAGAACCCCTGGATTTCTTCGGAGTCACTGGACGTTCAGGTTGTGGGCCCTAGGACGTTCCTTTTAGAACGGCGGTGACTCTGAGGAAGACGGTGGCGGGGTTGTGACCCCCGTCCCCGTGAGCACCGTGTCTAGTTCCCAGGGAGCTACGATGCGAACCGGAGTTCAAAGTCAAATAATAATAATATTCTGGGACAATCCACACACGGTCTTCTGATTCCTAACTAGGCCGAGCCTGTACTATGGAAATTAGAAAACTAATGCAAAAAAAAATCTTCTCTACCTAAAGGTAGACTGCTAGAAAATTACTTTATGTGCATGATGTTAAATAAAATACTAATATTTATAGACATTTTTTTGTAAATACCTACTTAAATAGATAACCACACTCAGACACTTGGTGGGAATCGAACCCACGACCTATTGGGTAGCGGGCAGTGTATCTTACCACTAGACTAACAGGCTCGTCAAAGGCAAGGCATTCAAGAGTACGCTGAAGATCCCACTAGAGAGACCAGGCCCTCACGCATGGTCCTATTGCATAAGAATCTCACAGGTCCCGCTTGACCACCACAGGATCCCAGGTATTTATTGAAGGTTTCTCCGCGAGAACAAAAAAGGGGTTATTCAAATCATAAATATATTACATGTTTTGTTTAGCGTGATCTTCTACAATCTACATATAAATATATATACTCGTAGATATAGATATATATATAGCCCTTTTTTGTGTTATATATATACATGGAATGCAGAATACGAATTCATTTTAGGTGAAAATGCTTTAAGTGGTATTTTTAGGTCCGCTGATTGTCCATTAATAGTCAGACGAATTATATACGTACACTAGCTGACCCGTGCAGCTCCGCCCGCGCTCTTTTTACGTTTTTTAATGCCCGCATAGGCTTATTATTATGTGAATATTACACATATTTAATAGTATTAGATACATAGGTACTCGTCTTATACATAACCTCCTTTTTTGAAGTCGGTTAAAAACCGGGGCCTATCTTTTACTTGCCCTCTGAAGCACGGAGACGCTTAGAATGGAATTTAATGGTCACCCATCTATGTAATGACCTTGCCTTATTTTTCTTAACTGTATGAAATATACTTTACGACCTATTCTCAGACCTACCCGATATACACACAAAATTTCATACAAATCGGTTCAGCCGTTTCGGAGGAGTTTGGTGGACACGAGAATTTTATATATTAGAAGATTACTTCGCATTTCGGACCACCTCATTCATTTTTGTCTATTATATAAGTACGTAGATATGTAGAGATGGTTTGAATTTTAAATACACACATTAGACAAGGCGAAGCTCTGAACGACCATTATGTTTTATCTACTCGAACGGTTGTACGGAGAGGTCATCCACTAGTGATGCGCCAAACATATTACTCGTACTAGTATAGACAAATACTAGTATTGTACTTGCCTCTATAGTGCAGTCGCAAGACGCGAACTTTGCACACTAGAGGTCACTGTTTTGAATTCTGTGAGGAGCAATAAATTTTACTTACTGGTTAGAACAATTCAGGACAATTTTTGACAGACTCAAAAGTAAGATGTTGATTCATGCGTCGGATGAACATTTAAAAAGTCAATCTTAAGTCTGATCTATTCGGTCGTGTCATAGGATTGTGAAAGTAAATAAAGCGAGCCTGGACCTAGGTCTGTGCAAGCACTTGTACACTATCCTGCTTAATCGGCTGATCTTAAAAATTGGCTGCTGTGGCCGGGTCGTCCTGGAGTATCTTATTAATCCTTTGATTGGACATCCAACGATAGATTTCTTTAAAATAGAGTCCCTAGAGTCAACAAGTTACTAAGTTTGGCAATGAACAAAGCTAAGAATACATCATGAACCACATGAACCAGAGAATATATACAAGAACTAGAGAACAAGCTTACAATCACGCAAGATCGGTATCAGATTCGAGTATCAATTTAGTTATACAATTTTTATGAAGTATTGATAAACTATCGACTCGATCGTTCGCATCACTAGACAACCGGTTGTATGTATCGTCGTCACAGATTATAAATAACATAATAGCCGACAAGATTGTAGAAACAATGCTGATAATTCATTGGTATTTAGTTGAAAAATCCCACAGTTGTAATCTCCTCGTTCGATCGACCTTTGGACGGCTTCTTCCTGTGTGGAATTTATAAATTACATACCTAAGTTGCTTTGCTAAGGGCTATTATGTCTTGAGCCCACGCCCGTAGTAAAGAAATTGTGGCGACTCCACTACGATATGATGTAGTGAGTACCACATATATCAAGACAGATGGCGCTACTGATTTCTAAATCGCGCTAGCGAGGTTTCAAAGTACATTATGTATATACATACCCCGCACCCGAATCGTTTAATCTCGTAGCGCCCTGGGCAAACTCTATGAGCACTTGCTCCTCGCAAGACTCAAAGGATTTGTCATCTCGAAGGGTATGCTCGTACTCAAGCAGTTTCAACCGGCCTAAACCCATATACACCGGAGCCTTATTTGTCGATGTCACCAAGGCATTCGATAATGTCTGGCACAATAGTTTGCTTCACAAGCTATACCTGATGGGCGTGCCGTCTTGTACTCTTCATACGAGATCTCCTCGGGACTCGTACTTTTGGATATCGAGTCGAAGGTACGCGATCAACTCCCCACCCCGTTCAGGTCGGAGTCCCTCAAGGATCTGTGCTCTCTCCACTCCTGTTCAGCCTGTTCACGAACGATATCCCTTGTTCGGACAGGGTGCAACTAGCCCTATATGCGGACGACACCGCACTATATTTCTCACACAGAAATAAGGGTCACCTGACACGCACTCTTCAAGTCGCCGTCACGCCCTAGGCGAATGGTTCCGAAAGTGGCTCATTGATGTGAACCCGGAGAGGAGCGCCGTGGTGTTCTTCTCCCGGGGAATCAGATGGTAATCAGATCCCACTCTGCGGGCCGTTCCAGTAGATCCCGTCTAGGTCAAATCACCCTCTATGGGCGTCCCATCCCCTGGAACAGAAAGGTCAAATATTTAGGCATCACCCTAGACTCCCATATGTCATTTGGACCGCATATACGGTCAGTACGCAACCGAGCGGCCTTCGTCCTCGGTCGACCCTACCCCATGATCTGCAGGCGGAGTAAACTGTCTCTTAGAAATAAGTTGACACTTTACAAAACCTGCATCCGTCCAAACTAAGTATAATCGCAGACAGGCGCTAACGTATATTGAGTAATAAACATTATGAAGTCGAAACATAAAACATTTCATCGGTCATCTTTAATTACACCATTTTACGATACAACTGACCCGCACCTGTTGTTTAATTCTTGCGAAACATGA
This sequence comes from Furcula furcula, assembly GCA_911728495.1. Classification (NCBI taxonomy): domain Eukaryota; kingdom Metazoa; phylum Arthropoda; class Insecta; order Lepidoptera; family Notodontidae; genus Furcula; species Furcula furcula. The sequence goes on from OU452269.1 coordinate 7,384,690, forward strand.
CATGTAGGTACCATCCAAATAAATTGCGAGTTCTTTTTATTTGTTGAAGGTTCCGTACACAAGGGTGTACGAAAAAAAAACAGTCAGTGAAAATGTCCCAATAACCAGCCTCCATGAGTTATAGATAAATATATGGCCACATTGATCCCGCAAAGGCATCTCTATTATGTCAACATTACCTTGGTTTACTTCGTCTTCATAGACCATTATGGGATATCCAGGACTTCTTTAGCATGGCTCTCAAATTCCCAAACGAACGAATGATTTCTACGCCGTTTTTATATCTCAAAGGAGGTTTAATTGACATAAAGGAGGTGGATATTTCTGGGCCAAGATAATTCTGTGGTCGAAAAAGATGAGATAAGGTTTAAAAAAAAGGGCAATTTTTTTCAATATCAATTAGCAAGAAATCAACACATTTATTAATCTTGGAAATGAGATAACTGAGAAATACGTTTTAGTCTCAATACAAACATAATCGATTATCGATAGTCAGTAAATGTGAATTAGTTAAGTACAAAAATTAGGTTATCTAGGGAGTTAGCCAGGATTAATTTAATCAAACAAATGAGAGATCCCCATAAAAGGAACCTATTAAATAGTTCTATAACCTAATATTCAAGAAGTTCAAGTCAGATACCTGCTATAGGAAAAAATCTACTCGCATTTAGGAATCGATTAAGTGCTGTGATCGATTCCGTATTTTTAGTCTATGCTGACATCTGATTCTGTCTGACAGTGACAACTCGCGACTGCACGATACTCTATGCTGTGGAATTAATAACTTGATTTGTTTTGGGCATTTTTGTGTTTTGATTGTGTTTCATTGATAATAATTCTTTGTTTGTACAGAGATCATACGCTAAATGTATATTAAAGTGAATTATAAGAAACCAAGCACATAAAAAAGTCAATAACACTCCAAACATCCGCTGATAAAAATGTCCACCATCACTTATTAAAACTCTTATAACTCAGCTCTCAGGTTGGTTACCTCACTGAGATTTTTAGGAATGGTTTATTGATGTATTAGCCTATAACTATTACCATTTTCATCTAATTCGATCTTATTTTTACCCAGGCCCTAGATTGTATGAAAGCGTATCTGTTTCCTTTTAAATGTCTGATTAAAATCGATTTAACCGTTTATTATAACCCCCGCCCTTTAAGGGAAAGGCCGTTGTTCATTAGTGGACGTTTCTCATGATGATATCACATGATATATTTTTTATCTACCGTTTTGAGTTTTGTTTAACCCAGCCATATATATGGTAAGCTAGTTACAATTCTCATGTTGTCCTGTCGTCCCTGTCCTTCTAGTTGTACCATTGATATAATATTTAAACTAGATTAGCTATTACGGTCCGAAAAGTGGCACACAAAAAATAGCGCCCTTGTGTCGCTATTTCTTTTGTGTCAAGCTACAGGCTGACAAAATTAATTTTGCCGATAGGAGTGTCGCTACTGTCTATATGAAACTGTATTTTATTGTAAATTGTAATTCAATCAATAACTATTAACTTTTTCACCAATATTTTTTAATTTTCTTTTTTTTTTAATTAAACAACTACCCCTATTGTTTGAAACACTTTGACATCTTGCTTTGACATCTTTTATGCTTTTGTCTGTATAATTCTAATTATTTTTAATTGTAATTTTATCCGTATTCTAATAAAATGTTATATTTGTAAGGTAAATTAATGCATGCTGTGGTCCTCTATAATTAAGGATACATGTGACATGATATTTTGTATTGATTTGTATTAATTGACTTATGTAATTCTTGTTGAGGATCCTAACGAATAAATAATAAACTGTCAAAATACACGTCATTATCATAATAAAACCGTTAGTTCACGTTTCCGCCACCAGCACAGATAAGTCTGCGACTCTCGTGGCAACATTTTATATGTCGTGTTGTTAGTGAATGTTTATCTTGTTTATATTATATCGATGAGCTCTACCTATTTAGTAAAACATAGATAGACCATGTAAATTACCGCCCACTCCTTTAGAAGGTTTATCTTACTTTACCGTACCGTAAGGAACCCTAGAACAGGTAACAGATGTTTAAAACATGGTGGCTGGCCATTTAGAGAAAGACAGGTGACCTTTGCACGCGGCCTTGAAGTTTGGCCGAACGGCCAGTGTAAGTGAACCAATTCAATCGAGGTGTGCAACATTATATTAAATGTATATTATAATACGATTTGTTACAGGAAAGTTACTAAACATGAAAGCGTTTTGTTTGTTTAGTAGTCAACCATTTTGGTGTCAATCGGCAAAAAATTACGAAGACGCCTAAGCGAACCAGCAACAGCAAATAACTAATATGAAAGTCATATTATGTGTACTTACTAGAGAATACAATCCCGGGATCCCGGCCGTTTTCTGGCCCCGAAAATCCCGGGACTGCATTTGGCTAATCTCGGGATTTTCGGAATTGCCAAATACAGGTCTAGTTTGCATTCCGTAGTCCGTTTCGCCTAGATTATATTATTATAATTTATTTCATAACGACAAAAACAACCCTTAGATACGCCGTACGATACTTACGTACGATACTAATAATATGTTTGTCGTCTTAGAGAATTCTCTGAGTTTGTCGTAGAACTTAGAAGGGAAAGTCCCATTCGCAATACCCCTCCGCGACCCCGCGTCAGCCGGCCCACCGCACCGGACACCCCGCGGGGAAGGAACAGTTTCATTCTTTCCATAATTTCTCCAAATTTTCTAACCTCTACAAATATATGTACTCAATATTTATTTGAATTCTTCATAAAATTCCCTACAGATAAGTATGTAATAGGTATTAGAAGTATAAAGTTTTTACATATACATTTTTTGAAAATAGCCGGTAAATAAGAGGGAAAAAAATATTATGGAAAAAATATTATTTTATAATACATAGTCTAATCCCGGGATAGTCCCGGGATCCCGGGATTACGAATCAAAAATCCCGTAATCCCGGGATTGAAAAAGATGCTCGGGATTGTATTCTCTAGTCATCATCATCATCATCATCACCAGCCGGAAGACGTCCACTGCTGAACAAAGGCCTCCCCCTTAGATCGCCACAATGAACGACAATTTGCTATTTGCATCCACCGGTTTCCTGCGACGCGAACAATGTCGTCGGTCCACCTAGTGGGAGGCCTGCCTACGCTGCGTCTTCCGGTTCGTGGTCGCCACTCGAGAACCTTTCTTCCCCAACGGTTATCGGTTCTTCGACCGATGTGGCCTGCCCATTGCCACTTCAACTTGCAGATTCTGAGAGCTATGTCGGTAACCTTAGTTCTTCGGCGAATCTCTACATTTCGGATTCGGTCGCGCAAAGAAACTCCAAGCATAGCTCTCTCCATAGCTCGTTGTGTGACTCTGAGCTTTTCCAAAAGGCCAGCTGTTAAAGACCACGTCTCAGTACTATATGTCATCACTGGCAACACACACTGGTTATAAACCTTTGTCTTCAGGCACTGCGGAATTTCTGATGAGAAGATGTCACGTAGTTTCTCTAGTAGTTAGTAGTCCCTAGTAGTCCGTAGTTTATTCTATAGTACTTACACGTAATACTTATGTCTTTCATACCTAGAATGCTGTCCTTGTACTTATACATATTCTAAGGCTGTCTTTATAAAAATATTTAAAAATAAATAACACAAGTGTGTGGATTTTCCCAAGATATTATTACTATCGTTTATGTTTTTATCTTCACGGGTTATGCCCGGACATTTTAGAGGCTTGCGTGGGGACGGATCCAACACGTAGAGGCCCTTTTTAAGAAATAAATGGTGTTTATAATACCTCCCGGGATCAACTGCTAAGATGGTGAAAAAATGGCAGTTGACCTCGACAGGTGTAGGAACTATTGTAAGTACATGGAAAGTTTATAAGTCATTTGGTGGACTAGAAGCTAGGCTATTGCAAAGACCGTCACTTACCATAGTTACCTGCATAATTATTTTGTGGCAAGTCCACCCACTAGATGGACTCCCCAAATGATCATCTAATGACGACAGAGAGCAACACCGGTGTGAGCGGCTCAGGGGTGTCGAGAGGTGTGCTGCGCTTTCTCCGAAGTTACTCGCAGCGTTATGCCCTTTAACACTTCCACCCCTGGAGCATATAGCTCTAACAGTTCCTCTCTGGACGGCCAATTAAGGCAAGCCAGAGCTGAGAGTCCTGCCGGCCCCCTTCAGCCGCCACTACTACTACGAAGACACGGCGAGGTGGAGGCCCTGACCGACTCTCTGGAGCACTCGGGTCCGTGGTGTCGTTACGCACCAACAACTCATTTTGAGTTAGAGAAAAAAATTATCTGAACAAGAGCGTGTGTTCACTGTAGTGTCAAAGACAGACCGCCAGGGCTGTTGGATTTTTCCCTGTTCGATAACTTTTCATTCGACAGTCCGCTATCTTGTTAGGTAAACACATCGCTGAATATAACATATTCAACTCTGCCAATTATCTTTGGCCATCACTCCTATGTTTATACATTATTTGATCTTGTAAAGAAATTATTTTTATACCTGTTCTGACTCGCAATACTATGGTCCGGCAAGTTCTGTTACAGTAAATGCTGCTATAATATTAGACAATTAAATCGTTTCACAGCTTCTAACTACAGCAACGTTAACTATTAGACACGCGGTTATACATTTGATACGGTTAGATCTTTGCGTGCGGTGGCTAAGGATAACAATTTTAAACTATTACTTTCTCTGTTATTCGGTAGTTAGTAATAATTGAGAATGTTCTTTTACTTAACTTTTCTAACTAACAGCCGCACTCACAAACGTCACTTAACTTTAATTAGAATTAAGTCACTTATTGAAATCTATTTCGACTGTCGAAGCCATTTACGACTAATTTCGATTATTGAACACGAAATAATTGATATCTTTACTCACTATCTGCGTATTTAAGTATTAATGGTCTTTGAGTCTTGAAATAATCAGATTTCAAAACGATCATTAACTTTAATTGACGTTTGTAGGTTCGGCAGTAAGTATATACATATACCAATGTTGTACTCCCTTGGGTAATAATGTGATTTGAATGTCGACTGTCCTATCAACACTTTTACCACAGGTATAGTACCAACTATAAGCAGAGACCTGCACGAAAAAAAAGCATTAGAAATTCGAACCGGGCGCGACGAGCAGAATCCAGTGTTCTAGAAAGGAAATCGCTGCAAATCGCTATGTCGATATTATTTTACTTCTAGCAGTATTTATATTTTATTGCCTCGCAGTTGATGTGGCTGCGAACGCTGCAAATCGCAATATTGATATTATTTTAATTCTATCCGTATTTGTATTTTATTACCTCGCAGTAGGTGTGAAAAGTAGTGTATTCTACTCGGGGATAAAGGTGTCTTTGTCTTGGGCGAGCTTGAATCCCTCGCTGTACTCAGGATTCTAGTATTAACTCTATTCTATGTTGCTAGTTTCCTTCGTTATGCTCACGATTCCGAGTCGATTTCAATTTAATGCCCGCGACATATGACACAACTTTATCCCCTTGTTGAATAAACTACTATTAATATGAATCGCAGATCGCCGTTTCGTCGTGGTTCTAATAAATTACTTATTAAAAAACCATAAAAGGCTATATGGGGTAAGGCGGGTCACGTCAAGCGGACCCTTGCTGGTTAACAATGAGGGGACGTGACATCACATCCGGTCGGACGCGGCGGGTGCGCCGGCGCACGAATTAGGAAGGAAATTGACTCGAAGCGAATTGGAATTTTATTTATTTTATAAAACACTTTATATTGAGCAGTGTGTGAGCATTGCTGTGTTCCAGCGTGAAGGGCACTGTAGCTGGTGAAATTACCGGACACAAAGACTTAACATCTAATGTCTTAAGGGTCGGCAACGCGCTAGTGATTCTTCTGGTGTTGCTAGCGTCTATAGGCTACGGTGGCTGCTTACCATCAGGCGGGCCGTACGCTTGCTTGCCACCTTGGTAGTATAAAAAAAAAAAAAAAAAATATTGAAAGACATAGGCACAGACTACTCAACATAATTATGTCAACATTATTATATATTAGTCTGTGTACTCGTATCATGGTAAGCAAAGTATTACGCGGTTTATCACCCAAAGAGCTCAGTACATCTTCATTGCTACTCACTTAGAACTACATTTTACTGCTATATTTAAGCGTACATAGTACCAAAATCATGACGCTACATAATCCAAAAAAAAAAACAGAAGAACAAAATTGTATTAATTGTAGAAGAAGAAATTACTTATTTGGTGTAGTGTAGGGATACCTAATTATTTCTTCCCTCACGATAACGGTACCTATTTCCCTCGCCGGGCTAAAAATACTTCAATAGCTTTTCACTGGCGGACAGAGCACTACTTTCCACACTTACTTAAGTAACCTTATTATAATCTCTTCCCTCACGAGGACGATACAGTGGAATAGTGAACCGGTGGTAAACTCAGCCCTCTCTTAAGCGGCAGCCCAAGCCGAGGCTGTGCCTCCCTGAGGTGCCCTTGAGCTCGTCGCTACTTCTGCCGTTAAGGCTAGAGTGCTTAATAAGCGCTCGCCTCCTATTGTCCGGTGAAGCTGTAATGGCCATCTGCGGCCAACAGCGTCAATCATTCCCAAAAAAAAAAAAACTTTCCACGCCTACTAATCTTACTATAATCTCCATAGCATAGTATACTACTTCCCACACTTACCTAATTTTACTATATACTCTTCCTTCAGGAGGACGGCACGGTGGAGTACTTCAATAACCTAATAGTCCAGCCCCACCTGCGGCTGGTCACGGGCCAGGGTCGAGGATACCACGTCCGCTGTCGGTACCGTCGCCGCGACCTGACCAGGTTCCATGTCTACCGACCCAGGGCCGACAGGCTGACCAACTCGCTGTCTGAAGACGATTTTAGCAATAAGTAAGTAGGACTTTATTTCTTTCTTTATTCTGGTTTCATTCAATCATATAATTTACGGAAGACTAGCAGTTCCCCGCGGCTTTCATCATCAGCAGCCGAAACGTCCACTGCTGAACAAAGGCCTCGCCCTTAGAAGGGAGGGAGTGCCATAATACCCACGCTTGGCAGGCGGCTTGGGGATCGCAGTATAGATGGTAGGTAATCCAATCAAAAAAAGACGCTGCTGCATAACAGCTCACTGGCTGCTGCCTTTCTTCTTGTTTTCCCTTAGTCGCCTCTTACGGACACCCAACGGGAGGAGATGGGAACCCCACGGAGAATCCCCGCGGCTTTGTTCTCATATTAAGTTTAACCCTTAGCCCCTTTTTTTTTTTTTGACGCGGGGGAAATCTTCCAAAGATCCCCGGGAGCTGTGGGGCTCGACCGGGGTATGTGGGATTTTTACCCACTAAAACCCCCGCGGCTGTCGCATCGGCACATGAGAGGGGAGACCCCAGGGCTCTCCGGTGGGATCTGCACCAGGGGCCCCTCAGTGCCTTGCCTTTGAGCCCGCCGCCAGGGGGCGCATTGTAGCCCCCCGGGAACCAGTCACGGTACTCACGGGGACGGGGGTCGCAACCCCGCCGCCGTCCTCCTCGGAGTCGCCGCCGTACTCAATGGACGCTCAAGGGGCCCACACCCCGAGCGTCCAGCGACTCCGAAGGAACCCTTAGCCCCTAGCATACCCCCAAAGGTAGTTTTTGAAAATTCGCCAAGCACCGTGTGTATTTATTTAGAGAATCTTTTCAGTAAATTTCAAGTTTATCGAACCATAAAATATAAAGTTTCATACAAATGAAAACACCCCATTCAACCTTTTTAAGAGTGGAATTTCGAAAAACCCTTCCCTAGCGGATGCTTACGTCATAAGAAGAACCTACTATCCAAATTTTAGCTTCCTAGGTCCAACGGTTTGACCTGTGCATTGATGAATCATACAGTCAGTCAGTCAGGACAAGTAATTTTATATGTGTAGATAGAAGATAATTATGGCGACTCGATGGCGACACATGTGGTAACAGCAAGTAGTATCACATCCAACATGATAGATGGCACCACCAACCACCGAATCCTGAATCTCGCAAGCGAAGTTTCTCCAAGTTGGACAATATTATACAACATCCCGACAACAACTGTCGGGGACTTCAGCCCTGACCGAGCATCCCACCTCGCTCGGTCGGAGGATCCCTCCTCCTCCTCCTCTCTCCTCCCTTTAGCACCGCCGTCGCTTAGCTACACTGAAGTACACTGGTGTGGTGACCCCGACGTCATTTGAACACGCAACCCTCTGATCTCTTCTTAGCTACAGATAGATAGAGATTAAGAATATTTTCTTTTTTAATTTCAGCGACGAATACGACGAGGATTCAGGTCTCTTGCCATCTGTCTCCATGAAAATATACAAAGGGGACCCAGAAGATAAACAAGTAAGTGATAATTATAGGTTTGCCGGTGCCAATTTTTTTATGTAAGTCTGTGCAAACAATTCCCATGGTACAAGCAAGTAAAGCCTCTTCCTTTAAAATTTTTAAGTGATTTAAGCTAATATCGGGCACGCTGAGTACTCAACATCTGGCTGACAAACACAACGAATGGCTGATCTCGTGAAAGACTGGCCGCTGTGGTCATATCAGCCAGGATAGAGCCAATGTCCTTATTATTCTGTTCTGTACTGTGTTGTGTTTTTTGTTCTGTATAGTCATGGGATACTCATCCCAACTTACCTGTCCGGTAGTTGTGGTATAGTATACGGGTATGCGACCCCGACTTCGCTAGCTATTACTGTCCCATTTCTTGCCCTCCTGGGCGGTAATATACTACTTTTCCTATTTCCCACTCTAAATTGCCAATCTTCCTTTTCACAACACCTATCTTTCCCTTTCCCTCCTTATTCGTGAGATTAATGGTCGATCATATAAAAAAAATGTGCGTGCGTGGAGTCCCTCCGCGCGGAAGAAGTGAAACTTCATTCTCGCTCAGTCGATCGGTCGGTCGGTCGGTCGGTCCCTCACTCACTCACTCACTCACTCACACACACACCCACACACCCACACACACACACACACACACACACACACACACACACACACACACACACTAACTCACCTCAACACAACTCATCTCAACTCAACTCAACTCAAAACTCAACTCAACTCAACTCAACTCAACTCAACTCAACTCACTGAAACCCACTGAAAACCACTGAAACCCACTGAAACCCACTGAAACCCACTGAAACCCACTGAAACCCACTGAAACCCACTGAAACCCACTGAAACCCACTCACCCACTCACTCAGTGACGGCGTCATATGAGCGCTTTCATAACCTTAACAAAGGAGTTGTTGCAAAATGGGCTAGGAATATGTACACCACCTCAAAAAATCCAGAAAAATCCATAGAATCCGAGAAAAATATAAATATTTCGTTTAAATTACTATTATTGTTGTAATTTTAATTATAATTATCATTTATTTTATATCTATATTCAACATGGCGTCCTAAGATGGCCTCTCACTGATGTCGAATTGAACTGTCAGCCAGCCAGCTGTCAATAGCTACTGCTGCTGTCACACTTGTCACCGTTAGTTGTGTGCATGTATTGTATGTAGTGAATTGATTAACATTGATATTTTAATTATTAAAATGATGTATGAGCAAACAGAAACATAAATACAAAGAGTACTCTAATAAAACTACTTATAACGCCATTGATAATAAAAATGACACATGACAGTGACACTTTTCCGCCATGCCAGTTTTATGTTATGAGTTGCAATTTTAAGTAAAAATTCTTAAGTTTTACAAGCAAATAAAGCCAAATTAAAGTAAATGGATAGTTAAAAACTGTTTTATGTGTGTTTCCCTATTTTAGAGTTTAGTATACAAAGTCCTAGCCCAGGCTCCATACATTTTGAAACATCTCTTTTAACGCTTAACGTCTACCACTTAACGTTTAACACCTATCACTTAAAGCCTATCACCTTCATTTAACGCTTAACGCGTTAAGTGATAACATTTTTGGAAGTCGCATAAGAAGTTTCACTTCAATAATTTAATTAACCAAAATGGCGGCGATGTGGTTCGCCACCCATCACGTCTCGTTTCTCATGGAGGCGAAAAGCAGCCCTTGGGCTCTGCCTACCCCTACGGGAAAAAGGCGTGATTTTATGTATGTATGTATGTATTATTCTGTTCAGTCCCAAAACCATTATTTCCATATTAATCTAATTTGAATCTAGGTGGCGTCCAATGTGAAGATAGGTGACACCCTGACCCTCGTGGTTTCGTTGGAGAAGCAGCGCCAGTACGGTATACTCGTCTCCGAGTGCTCAGTGAGGGATGGCCTCGGCTGGGCCGAGCAGAGCCTGATCGCTGATGATGGGTGAGCGAAATTATATTTGTAGTTTACACTTTTTAGCCCTACCGCCAACTCTTTGTACCTTAATGTTGTCTTTTACTTACGCGAATATTACACATTGAAATTAAACTACTTTTTCTTTGTACCTTGTGTTACCTTGAGATATATATTAGAGAATGCTGCACATACCTTTAAGGAGAGTTCACACTGTACTCGTCATTTTGTAAACTAAAATTGAATGAATGTATTGTGAAACTGTCGATGGTGTGTCCAATAAATAAAAAAAAACCATTATGGTAGTGATAAAGTAATATTACTTTTACGTGGGAAAGAGATGTTTATAGCCCCGTTCCTTTCTCTCGCGAAATTAATACTATACGACACACGTCGAATCTGATACAAACTAATAGAGGTGTTGATGACTCGATGTTTTATGTTCCAAACTCTTCCCCCAGCTGCCCGTTGGACGGAGAAATAATGGGCATGTTCCAGTACAACAGCGACAGACAGAACGCAAAGGTGTCCTTCCCCGCGCACAAGTTCCCGTACACCGCCAGCGTTTACTACACCTGCGAGGTTAAACTATGCGACCTGAACCATCCAACGGATTGCGTAAGTTTTTCTTTATACCACCAAGGTAGAATTGCCATCCGTCCGGCTTTCCCCGAATTTGTCCTAGTTTAGAAGGTGTTCGGGGAAAACCGGGCTTTTTAGTCCGGGCTTAAAAGTTTTCAAGGCACCGCGTCGGCCGCGCGCGAATGCTAGTTTAAAAACTATTCTTATTTAATTATGTAACTTAAAACAAACACTAGACACGTCCAGGTGCTAAGCTTAAAATCCGAAGATTTCCTGATTCTTGTCTTGGTTGCCAGATTTTAGAGATGGCAACCCTTTTTTTACGTGTGGAAATCCTTATGGATACCTGCGCCGCCACGGGGGTAGCAGCGCAGGTTATGTCAGAGTCTTACCGACTAAAACCCCACGGTGTCATCAACCCGCTGTGTCGAAGGGTCCCGGGAACGTATTTGGTACTCGTCCGGGTCCGAAGAGATGGCAATCCTACACCAAGGTAAGCAGGCAAGCGTGCGGCCCGCCTGATGGTAAGCAGTCACCGCAGCCTATAGACGCTAGCAACATTAAAAGAATCACTAGCGCGTTGCCGACCCGTAAGACATTAGATGTAAGGTCTTTTGTGTCCGGCAATTTCACCAGCTACAGTGCCCTTCACACCGGAACACAGCAATGCTTACACACTGCTGCGTGACGGCAGAATATCTGAAACTGCGGTGGTACCTGGACGGTTCCTTCTACTAGGAACTCCCCTTTAGAAGGGAGGGAGTGCCATAAACCCCACGCTTGGCAGGCGGCTTGGGGATCGCAGTATAGGTGGAAGGTAATCCAATAAAAAAAACGCTGCTGCCCGTCTTCTTGTTTTTCCTTAGTCGCCTCTTACGAACACCCAACGGGAGGAGTTGGGTGCTATTTTTACCCGGTTATCACATCAGCCTGGACCAATGATATTAAGCTTGGAAAAAGAGATTTCCTTCTTTATTTATGAGCTGAGGACTAGAGTAGTTTCCTTTCATCAGTATTCCCGTCCGATTGTAATTTGGGTGTTTCAAGGCTTGGAATGGATTGGATTTTAAAGTTTTATTAAGCTGTTGCGTTTTACCATTATCAATGGTCATGATTATAAAGCATCGATATAATATATAAACTAAATTTGATGTCACGGTTCAAAAAGTATCGCTATTTCTTTACAAGCCACATCCTGACAAACACAAATTTATTTTTGCCGATATGAGTGTCGCTACTGTTTATATGAAACTGTCAAACTACAAGTCATTATCATAATAGAAATGTTAGTCCACGTTTCCGCCACCAGCACAGATAAGTTTGCAACCTCTGCGACCACATTTTAGATGTCACTTTGTTCGTGAATGTTTATCTTGTTTATATATTATATCGATGTTATAAAGGGCAGGTTTTAAATGGTCGCGAGTTTTAAACCTGTGGAGAGTTCAGACTCTATACTTACTTAATTATGCCTATACTTTTATATGTAGGCTACATAGGTGCAGTGGGAAAACGCTTGCTTTGCAAACCTTAGGTAGTGGGTTCGAATCCCGCTTTGGCAATAACTTTGTTGAATAACTTTGTGTGTTCGACGGGCCTGTTGGTCTAGTGGTCAGACCCCGCTACCCAATAGATCGTGGGTTCGATTCCTACTACTAATAAGTGTCTGGGTGTTTTATCGATATAAGTATGTATTTACAAAAAAATATATATATAAGTAGCATCAGTTGTCTGGTTTCATAGTACAGGCTCTGCCTAGTTTGGGATCAGATGACCGTGTGTGGGATTGTCGCAGAATATTGTTTCTCACTGGCTAGAACAATGTAGACCGATTAATTTATTTGTCTAAAGAAAGCAAAATAATCCAAACGTCGGATGGACGTCTAACTAGTCAGTCCTGCACCTGACCTCTCCCCGGTCGTGTTCGGCGAGGCCGAAGGGTCGTACGTATGCGACCTCAACGACGTGCATCACCCCACTGAGTTTCTTGCCGGTTCTTCTCAGTGGGGGCGCGTTGTGAACCGGTGGTAAACTCAGCCCTCTCTTAAGCGACAGCCCAAGCCGAGGCCGTGCCTCCCTGAGGTGCCCTTGAGCTCGTCGCTACTTCTGCCGTAAAGGCTAGAGCGCTTCAAGCGCTCGCCTCCTATTGTCCGGTGAAGCTGTAATGGCCATCTGCGGCCAACAGCGTCTATCATTCCCAAAAAAAAAAAAGTCGTGTTGGTCTCCCGTCCGATCGGATTGTGAGAGTAAAGGAAGAGTGTGCACTTGTGTCTTCGCAAGCACTTGTGCACTATAATATCTCCCGCGTATATGGTGATCTTGTGTAAAGTTAGCCGCTGTGGTTGCATCCGCCAGGAGGATAATCATCAGCAGTCCAAACGTCCACTGCTGAACAAAGGCTTCTCCCTTGGAAGGGAGGGAGTGCCATAAACCCCATGCTTGGCAGGCGGCTTGGGGATCGCAATATAGGTGGTAGGTAATCCAATAAAAAAAGACGCTGCTGCCCGTCTTCTCGTTTTCCCTTAGTCGCCTTTTACGGACACCCAATGGGAGGAGATGGGTGGGTGCTGTTCTTACCCGGACACCCCACGGGGGATAATATAGGAGGATAATATCATCATACAAATATTTTCAGGAACCGTGCTCCCACAAGGCTAAACGCGTGCGACGCGACGACGACGGTTCCCCAGCGGTTGTCGAAGTTTACAAAGGATTGTACGTCAACGAACCGGATTCGCCCGACTTTGACGACGTCACCAGCGAAAAGGTAGCACAAAACTATAGTTCTACGAGTATTAATTGTAGTAACAAGGCAAAACGCGTGCGACGTGACGACGAAGGTTCCCCAGCGGTTATCGAAGTTTACAAAGGACTGTACGTAAACGAACCGGATTCGCCCGACTTTGATGACGTCACCAGCGAGAAGGTAGCAGAAAACCATAGTTCTACGAGTATTGTTTGTACTCATAGAGATTTGTAAGCTAAGTAAGAGCAACCTTGGGATTTTTTTAAATTAACAGTCATCACTTACAACTTTTATTATATTCTTAAGACATTCTCATTCATTCATTTCACTATAGTGTGTTTTGTAATAGGAACAAGAAATTAGACATATTCCCTTATAAAAAATTGTTGTGCCGAATAGATTTGTCTGATAATAAGTACTCATACGCTGAATGACTCATTACCAGTGGTAATACATTTTGTAGCTAAATTTTGCTCGCTAAGCCGATCTTAAGTAAGTAGTAAGTTTAATCCAAGACGTGGTAACGGTTTATTTCGCGGTAATAGTTCGCTTATGCGTAGGGAAGCAATAGCAATGTTTATATTAATATATTAATTATAGACAGCGTTTATAAGAATTATTAAAGACAGCATAACTTTCTGTTTATTTTATTTTTTATAAATATGAGTATTGTATAGTAGTGTAGTGTAGCCGATGTAGTGTTTTTCAGATACGTCTTAATTAACCTATGTGTAGGTACTCTTTTTAATCTAATAATAAAAAATATTCTAATATATTTAAAAACAGAACTTCAACGTTATAAATTCATAGGTAGGGTACGTGCTAGGTTAAAAAATACAGACAATTTAAAATAACACGGTATAAGAACACTTGCTAATAGTTTCCCAAACATTATCTCTTTCAGAAAGAGGACGAAATTTGCATATCGAAGAGAAACTTCGCGATGGGAATATGCATCGCTGGGGTCATTCTCATGGTATGCGTGATAGCAGCGATAGCGTTCATACTGGCCAGGCGACGCAACCCGAAGACCTACTCAAGGACAGGCAGCTCGCTTTACAGCGGCCCTTACACGAATACAGGATACTCGCACACCAGTTAATAATTTAAAAAAAAACACATGAATACTGTGGCACTATTTTTGTGTAATAAAAAGAATTGGTACCGTTAAAAATTATCTACCTACCATTTTTTTTTTTAAAGTGCAATCTTTACAGGATTAAAAAATGAAAATAATTGCCGCCAAGTTTTAAATTTCGAATGTAATTTTCTGTTTATTTTTTTTGTGTGTGTGTGTGTCTCGTGTCGTATATCGTGCCATTGGACATTGCATAGTTTAACATCGAATTTTAATTAAAGTAAAAAAATTGGTTGCATGGCTGCATTGATTTACTATAGGTAATAATATTATTTGCGAAAAACCTGTCTTATTACGAGTGAATGCAATATTTTACCATATTAAATTATCATAACATTAAACAGTTGTGTTCAACATCACAACGAACAAGTCATACTTTAGATTTAGTTACTTTATTGTATAGGTATTTGTATTATGTTTACCAACAGTAAATTGTGTTATTTCGGGTAAATAACGAATGAAAACTGTATCACGCGTCATGTTAAATATCAATCAACAAAATTTTATGTTTATAAAATGTGGTTCTGTTTTTATATACCACTATTTAGAAAAAAAATATTGGATAAAAATCATGGTTCCGAGTAATACGACTTTTTTTCATAGAATGGTTCAATGAATGTCCACATTTTGGAAACTCCGCACTTGCAATAAATATGTTTTTGTGATAATTAATTAATTCAAAGTATACGTTTATAATTCGACTAAATATATTATTATAATATCATTGTAATTTTAAGTAATAATTTACAAAAAGGTTGCCTTGCATTACGTAATGTGAATAGATTAGAAAGCCAATCTCTATTGGTTCACAAGTCTTTATTTTAGGGTGATAGAGGCCTTTGAAAATGGAATACAAACTTATTCTTAAAAATATAAACTAAAAAAAAACAAATAAATGAAACCTTTTAAATTCTATTTTGCGTCAGTGTCTATGTTTATACAGATATGCAATTTACTGTGCGATTAAATAATTTAATATGTCCTATATGAAATTACGATAAATTTTATGATTTTGTAAAAGCGCCATTTTGGAAAAAAAAATATAATATAGATTTTACGTTTGTCAGTGATTCTAAGTTTCATAAGGCCTTTATTTGTTTTCTTTAACGGTGGCGGGAAAACTCTTTTCACATAAAACAGTCATTAAATTCGGATTACATGCACTTTGGGGCGTTGGTAGTCTGAATATACGAATTGGATTGTAATCGACGATGCCATATTTTTTAAGTTTATATTATAAGTTTATTCGGTCTTTTGCCAGTAACTAATCCGTCCATTTCCGGTGCTATTTGTAATCTATGCTTTTTAGGTCGCTTTTTTATTTTTCGCTTTCAAGAGCGCGAATGTCGGCTAACAGCCTTCACTTTGTCTCTAGTAAAGTCGACAATATCTTAAAAATCGTGTGTGTGTAATATAACAACGAATTAAATCGATATCCGTTTCATATTTACTCCATTGTTTCTATTTTTTTAGTTATTATACTAATTATTATTATTTTTAACTATTTTTTTTAATACAATGGGGTTCTGGAACGATATCGAGCGATAAGACAGTGTACGATTTTTTTAACAAATATACTGACTTGATAAGTTTTTGTTTTGTTTTATTACTTTATGTATTGTTATATTATTTTCCCCATATCCATGGGCACAGAGCTATTCCGTTTTGTATATCAATAATCTTAAATAAGGTAGGTTGAGAGTATTTAAAAAATATTATTGTGGAACCTGGGTACGAAACGGCTATTACAAATTTAGACAACGATTGGTATAAGTCGCAGTGTAGCAGTAACAGCTCAGTGGGCGAGCGCTGCTTGGAAACAAGGTGCGCAGGTTCGAACCCCGGCTCGCACCTCTGATTTCTTCAATTAATCATGTGCGAATAATTTTTTGTGCGATGTTACTTTCGGTGAAAGAAAACATCGTGAGGAAACCTGCATGTCTGAGAAAGCCTAAGCAGTTTTCGAATGACGTGCGAAGTCCAGCGTGGTGTCCACCACGCTAGCCAAGTGACCAAAGCCCCCTCATCATGAGGGGAGGCCCGTGCCCAACAGTGGGACGTAAACAAGGGCTGGTATTATTATTATGGTATAAGTACATATGTGGCGACTCGACACAAGATGACGCCACATGTGGTACAGCGACGCGAGGAAGAAGCGAATAGCACTACATACAAGATAACAGATGGCGCCACCGATTTCTGAATCGTGCAAGCGAAGTTTCTCCAACTCGGAGAATATATACAACATCCCGACAACAACTGTCGGGGGCTTCGTCCCTGGCCGAGCATCACACCTCGCTCGGTCGGAGGATCCTCCCTTTAGCACCGCCGCCGACGCATCGCTAAACTGGTGACCCCGCACAGAACATCGTCGCAGCCTTCAGATCCGGACAACAGCGCAGCTTCGCCATCGCTCTCTCCCCACAGCAGCAACTCTCCAGCAACAACCAGCGAGTCACAAGCCAGCCAGTACTCCGGCCTCATCGGACGGCCACCGCATTGCAGCTGCAGATGCAAGCCTGGTCTGCCTTCGGCCACAACTTGGCACAGCACCCCTGCACTACGGCCGGTTCTTGTAAGAAGAGCACATCCCTCTCACCGGCACGTTTAGCAGCCGCCAGCCATTCACTGCACACCTCGACTCACAGAGGACGACGCAGTAGCAGCCCCGACTCACTGGGACTGCATCCACTGGCACTGGCAGAGCGACTGGAGCGCAAGGACAAGCTGGCACATTCATCGACTTCCAGTCTTCGGGGGGGAGTGATGTGGCGACTCGACACAAGATGACGCCACATGTGGTACAGCGACGCGAGGAAGAAGCGAATAGTACTACATACAAGATAACAGATGGCGCCACCGATTTCTGAATCGTGCAAGCGAAGTTTCTCCAACTCGGAGAATATATACAACATCCCGACAACAACTGTCGGGGGCTTCGGCCCTGGCCGAGCATCACACCTCGCTCGGTCGGAGGATCCTCCCTTTAGCACCGCCGCCGTTGCATCGCTAAACATATTGAAAAATAATACATTCACGACATCTATCGACTAATAGCGAAATAGAATCAATATAAAAGTTTAGCAAGCTAAACAGTGTAGGTGCCTATTACAGACCATGAATGAATTTCTCAGTATATTAAGTACCATCTATGGATGAATTCATACATGCTAACACTAATGTGGTTTTTGTACGCAAACATCCATTAACCGGATCGGAGAGCCATATAAACATTCTCAATATCGAGTTTAGCGAATCAGCATTATAATTATTTGTAAATAAATGTACTAGATGGCGCTCATTTTAAAATATGTATATTTTTTTAAACTGAGCCTTTGTTAGTGCCATCTATGCACAAATTCAGAACTAAAAACGTAGGTACGCTGTTTTGTTTGGAGGTTGTCTATCCTTTAGTTTATTCGTCCATGTTACAGACGTACTAGAGACGTATTACGCAAAAACTTAAAATTTCTTTCACGATTTCAATCGACTAAAACGATAGGATAGGAGCTGGGGTGAGGTGGTATAATAAATAAAATTACATAAAAACAATATATCTGTATATGTATTCACCGAGCCACAAACTTTGTATAAATCGAAAATATACGGACGACATAGTATTACTTACAAACCAATGTGATAAAGCTGAAAAAACCACGAACTGCTGAATTTGTGCCTACCAACCTTAAGACCTTAGATAAGATTTTCAAAACATTTTAGGTAAGATTTTAAAGGTGAGATTGCAATAACAAAATATACAGGGTGTAAAAAAACACGTGCCCGATCCTTGAGGGTCTTATTTAGTCTTATATAACTCATTTGTATATCTCTTTTTTTTCCTACTTTGTTCCAGAAAAACGAATCTGATCTTGTATTTTTGGTACATATTAGAAAAAAAAATTGAGATAATTAACAAATGAGTTATATACATGTGTTTGTATTGATACACTGAATAATACCCTTGCGGATCGGACACGTGTTTTTTTACATTCTGTAGAGGCGGTTTAAGTCACAAAATTTATAAACAAAAGCTAAAACTATTTATTTTTAATGTATGCATTGTAAAATTATTCTAAATACATTTTAACTAATTCATTGTGTACAATGATTTATACGAATTATCTACTTCATCAGCGCCGAAAGACGTCCAGTACTGTACAAAGGGGATGCCTTTATGAGGGGTTGCCATAATCCCCACGCTTGGCAGGTGTCTTGGGATTATCTATTTGTTAACGGTAAATTCAGTTTCATATAGAAATAAAAGTTCACCAAAAACGGTAAACTTTCCAAACTCTGTTTTAACCCTAAATAAATATCCTTCAATATACTAAGTAGCAATGAACTTGCAAAGAAAATTCGTTCTAAGCACTACGCACATTCGTAGAACCAAATTTAATTACTATAACACCTTATACTAATATAACATTCAGTCTTAATAATAATTATACTTATTAAAATAAAATATATTAAAAAGAAATCGTGCCGTTAATACACGGAGCATATTTAAAAAGAAACGCCAAAAAGCAAGGGGTTTTATTTCTTCCGTTGTTACCTTTATATTAAACTTACTGTATTTTAATTACATTTGTAATAATAAATAATATATAAAAAGAAAATAGTTATTGTTTTCAACATTATTAAATAGATGGCGCTCTGAATATTCCGCGCGCCATCTATTATGGAATAGCTAAACCACTAACATTTTATTTAGTTTTCGGTATTTACCACTAGATGGATCAAAATCGGTTTGAGACGAAAGAGTCTTTACCGCCTACCCTACTTACCCTGTGTTGATGTTAAAGAATCTTTAAACGAAGATTCAAATATAGTTTTATACAGTTAGATCAAAATATTCTCTTCGTATATGCTCCGTGCATTAAAACAATCACAGAATTTTCAGGCAAGTGTAAAATGTACAATACTTTTTTTTTTCAGAAGATAATAGTTTATATTTCCTTAAGTAGCATTTTCAGGTAAGTGATTATTATAATAAATATACCTACAAATAGACATTTTGAATGATACGTGACTGCCGTAATCATAAACGCCAGTTATTGATTATTGATATAATAATTCCAATTAAGCCCTTTTTAACCGACTTCAAAAAAGGAGGAGGTTCTAAATTCGATTGTATATGTATGTATATTTTTATGTAAGTTCGCACATAACTCTGGGAATTACAAAACGATTTGGAAAAATCCGATCCACTGATTGGGTCCCATAAAAAAAATATTTCGTACGAATAAGTATGTTGTAATTCCTGAAAAAAATGTAAAAATTCGTAAAATATGAAATTTTTGTTGGCTTTTTAAGGTACAAAAAAGGTCGTTGGCAAATATTTTCTAATTTCAATGATTCTTTTTTTTTATTCAAAAGTAGGAACCACTTTAATGAATCTGTATGAATTTTATCACAACCCGGTAAGAACTTCCTGGAGAACCATGAACGATGTGGAGGAATTTATCTGGTAAAAACCATAAAAATTGATTGATTGACAAATATGAACCGATTTCGGTGATCCTACTTTAGCGTTGCGTCGGCGGCGGTGCTAAAGGGAGTACCATCAGACCGAGCGAGGCGTGATGCTCGGCCAGGGCCGAAGCCCCCGACAGTTGACATGGTATGGTATCTTAGAAGAAATGGAAAAAGCTACCAGTAGCACCCTCTTGCGGCGTGATTTGCAACTTTTCTCTGTTTGGAATGAAACTGAGATAGTAGATCAGTATTTTGCATCTGACGTCATATGACTTACAGCGGTAGCGGTAAATAGGTTGGAATCAAATTAATACGAAGTCTAGGGGGCGCGGGTTCGAACCCCAACCCATGGGTGGGGCTGTGGATGGGGTTCGAAATCATTTTTCTTTTTTTATTTCATTCCTTATTGCATATACTATTGATGTCCGCGTACTTTATATCGAATACTACAAAGTTTTAGCTTTTTTTTTTTATTAAAAATTCTCGAGGCTATTAAAGTTTCTAATCACACCGCTGGAGGCGCTGGTGTTAGGGGGCGCGTTTTGACGTGTGAGTTACCTGTCTATTTCTAAGTAATATACTCTTATCTATGACAGTTGATGTCGGGATGTATATATTCTCAACGTTTGAGAAACTTCGGTTGCGAGATTCAGGATTGGGAGGAGGCGCCATCTATCCTGTTGGATGCGATACTACTTGCTTTTCATCGCATCGATATACCACATGTGGCGACATCTTGTGTCGAGTGGCCACACTACCTAACACCAACTTCAATAATATTTCAATTATTTTATACTTTATTGAAGTCGGTTCAAATTTTTTTTTAATATTTTAGTAATCTAATTATTGTGACTCTCGGAACCATTTATGCATTTCCATTATTGTGTACGAGATAATCGATATCTCTACACACTATCAGAGTGTAAAGTGCTGCGACCGTCAAAATAATTCGATTTCCAGAAGTGGGTTAATAATCATTAACACTAAGTGAAGTTTGTAATCGCGGCAGTAAGTGATAACACATTGGAAAGCTCATGTTAGGTAGTACCTAGTCTAGCTCTTATATCACGTAAGTTGGGTTAAGACTTATACAGGCGAAATCTTAAAACCAAGTATATATACTTGGCTGCTGAGCTATGGTTGATAGAAGGCTCTGCCTACACCATTAACTAGGTAGAAAGCGCGAAGATACGAACTCAATGCTGCAGAGCATCGTCCATGTATGATCGTATGGTCATAAGAGCATCTTCAGGGTGTACTTCTAGGACCGCTTCTGTTCCATCATTGAAAGGAAATGAGACGCTTCCATCAACAACTAACCCTGAAAAATTAATACAGAATCAGGATATGAACCCGCGATCTCCAGTTTGCAAAGCAAGTAGTTAACCGTTGCGCCATAGAGGCCGGCAAACCGGCATTAATGCAATGCAATTTGCACCTGTCTCAATTGTTAAGGTCACGGCGGCTCGAAGGACCAATTTTGTTAAAGGTCGTTTTTCTTGTGTGCTGATGAAAATTTTACTGTCGCTGATGAAAATATTACTGATGGTGGAGTGAATTTATTTTCAAGTTGAAACATATATCGCGGTAACTATTATTATAGTGCACAAGTGTTTGCGTAGACACAAGTGCACTGTCTCTTCCTTTACTCTCACTTCGATGAGACGAAGACCAACACAACGGGAGAGAGGTTAGCAGAAGGACCGACTTTTCAATTCCCATCTGACGCATGGCTTATTATTTATCAGACAATATTCCACTCGGCCTGTACTAGCTCGTAAGGAGCAACTACATATATATTTCTCCCTGCGGGATTAGAACCCACGCCCTTCGGAGGCTACAAAACTACCTACCGGCATCGGTGCAATGCGACTTGACTTTGACAGAGCTAGCTTTGTCCCTCACTCGGAGACCGCGTGGTGCCGGCCATTCTTCGAATGTAATATATTCTCGTACCGAATAGGCTAGCTGGTCGGAATCTGTTGACAAATAACTATATTGAAATAATAATAATAATCTGGACGGGCCCGTTGGTCTAGTGGTTAGACACCCTGGCTGTTACCTGATGGATCGTGGGTTCCCACCAAGTGTCTGGGTGTAACTATAGTATGTCTGGTTTCCATAGTACAGGCTCTGCCTAGTTTGGGATCGGATGACCGTGTGTGGATTGTCCCAAGATATTGTTATTATTATCTGGGAGAATCCACACACGGTCATCTTTGTCCCCGCCTATCTATACTGTATTCCTTTTTTTTTCTATTTTATGAGGTCTGTCTCCTGTTAATATGGTTAAGGTGTGATAAAGAAATGCCCGTGGGGGTGTCCGGGTAAGAGTAGCACCCTCCCATCTCCTCCCGTTGGGTGTTCAATAAGAGGCGACTAAGCGAAAACAAGAAGACAGGCAGCGGCGTCTTTTTATTGGATTACCTACCACCAAGGTGATAGACCATTCGAGAAGACTCTTCCGCGAATTCCAATCATGTCCCAAGATAAAAGCAAACAGAAATAAACATAATTGACGGGCCCGTTGGTCTAGTGGTTAGACAACCTGGCTGCTACCTGATGGATCATCGGTTCAATTCCCACCAAGAGTCTGGTTGTTATTTATCTATTTAAGTAGGTATTTAGAAAATAAAATGTATATAAGCATTAGTATCAGTTGTCTAGTTTCCATAGTACCGGCTCTGCCCAGTTTGGGATCCGATGACCGTATGTGGACTGTCCTAAGATATATTATCATTATTTTTAGTTGAGATGAGAGCGTTAAGAAGTATGATAGGAGTTAAACTAAGTGGCAGGATAACAAATAGTGAGATAAGGAAATGTTGTGGTCTGAAAGAAGATATAGTGACAAAAATTGAGAAAGGTACGCTGAGATGGTTTGGCCATGCCGAGAGAATGAATGAGGAACGATTGACGAAAAAAGTGCATAAGGCGAGTGTGAATGAAAAGGCGAGTGTGAATGAATGTGTTGGAAGGGGTAGACCTAGGCGGACGTTTCAAGACCAAATCAGGGACGTCTTGAAAAAAGGCTAGGTCAACAGTACCCTAAACCGAAGAGCATGTATGAAGGGAATAATGAAAGTGGACGAAGCGAAACAAGTATTTTATTTTATTTATTTATTAAACAGAATTCTTACCACTAACAGAAAAGCTTACGTGATAAGTGCTTACAATGATAATAATTATCTATTAGTATTACAATTCTGTGATAGTTACGTTACAATACATAGTATGTAAGGATCGTAGCAAGTGGAAAGACGCTCTGCCTACCCCTACCGGGTAAGAGGCCTGATAATATGTATGTATGTATATATCATTATTACATACCTGGTGCGAACATGAGTTTTTGATTGTATCTCTCGGTGACCTCCCTCGCTTTCTCCAGCTTCGTGTCCACATCCACGCCAAACTCCTCGTTCAAGATCTTCATCAGTTCCAGCACGGAGTGCGTCCGGAGACAATTTATGCTGAAAAACATCAGGGCTTTGTTTTTATGACAAGACAAGCAAGACGTTCGACTGATGGTTGCGCGCCCCGCCAGCCTATAGAAAACTGCATTGCACTGCCGCTCGTCACACGAGACATTAGTTATCAAGTCTCTTGTGTCCGGTAATTTCACCAGCTACAGTGCCCTTCACTTTGGAATACAGCAATGTTTACACACTGCTGCTTGGCGGCTAAATATCTAAAAGTGTGTGTACCTACCTGTGCGGTCCCTTGCACATGGAAGCTACCACATAGTGAACGGGAACCCCTTATTTTTTTAATCATATGAAATCTAATATAATATAGGTAGGTACGAAATTCAATTGATAATGAAAAATTAAGATTATATGTCAGATTAATCTATATCCGGGTTTTTCAGCCAGGCCCGAGTATGACTAATACCACCACTCATTCCCACCACTATGACTCCTGTAAGCCAGGATCTTCAGTGGTCACCAGTAAAGACACCGAGGTTTGACCTTCGGCGAGTCCCGGAGAAACGCTAAATTGTCTTGGAAGCCACAACAAATTTAACCAGAAAAGTATATAGGAGTTTGAAATATACAAATTCCAATTCACAGTACAGCCTCAGTATGAGTGTAAAGAATAGTGACGAACTATTAACTATTGTTTTATGTGTGGTATCCCTGTACCCCTCTTCAGCGGAAGCCGAACCACGTCCACTGCTGAACGTAGGCCTCCCCCTTAGAAGGGAGGGGTTGCCATAATCCCCACGTTTGGCAGGCGTTTTGGGGATCGTAGTATAGGTGGTAGGTAGTCCAATAGAAAGACGCTGCTGCCGGTCTTCTTGTTTTCCATTAGTCGCCTCTTACGGACAACCAACGGGAGGAGATGGGAGGGTGCTGTGCCCGGACACCCCACGGGCTAAACTAGCTACTACTACCTACTACCCTACTACTACCTACTACCCTACTACTACCTACTACCCTACTACTACCTACTACCCTACTACTACCTACTACCCTACTACTACCTACTACCCTACTACTACCTACTACCCTACTACTACCTACTACCCTACTACTACCTACTACCCTACTACTACCTACTTAAACAAAGCAAAAGGGACAAAATGTATACCCTCCGTCGGCAGAACACGAGACGAAATTTTTGGTTTAAAATCATCGTATTTATTGGAGAACTAGTTTTGTCACAACAGAATTAAAGAGATGGTGATGTAAAGATGGCACCACGTGTAGTATAACAATGTAGCGAAGTACCACATACAACAAGACAGATGGCGCCACCGATTTCTGAATCGCGCAAGCGAAGTTTCAAAGTACATTCACTATACGGGATGTGGTTCTGCATTCTCGCCATATTTACGGAGGTTGATATATACGTTTTAAAGAACATAAATCAATAATTAAATGATAGATGTAACATTATGAATATTTTTTATGTTTGGTACGAAAAGAAATCCCGTGTGCAACGGTCACTATAAAATAACCCCGTCTGGCACCGATCTTCGCGCAAACTAAGTAAAGAGCACGCGCGGTTGCCAACCATGGGACCTATTCTGAGCGCTCGAGAGCTCTTATTCTGGTTGAACGTTAATAATGAATCATTAATTATCTTTTAGTTACTAACCATGAATTATTAATCTATTTTTCATCAATTGACATAATCCTTAACTGTTAGGTCTACAAATATGGAAAAAATGCAAAACCCAACCGGTATATACTACATCCCGACAACAACCGTAGGGGGGGGGGGGTCGGCTTTTAAGGCCAGAGTGCTATAAGCGCTCGCCTCCTATTGTCCGGTGAAGCTATAATGGCCATCTGCGGCCAACAGCGTCTATAATACCCAAAAAAAAAAAACTGTCGGAGGCTTCGTCCCTGACATCACACCTCGCTCGGTCGAAGGATCCTCCCCTTAGCACCGCCGTCGCTTCGCTAAAAAGCTATACTAGTGTGTTACCTGAAGTGCCAGGAAGTGCTGCCAGTACCGGTGGTCACGCAGAGGCCAGAGCTTTTAGTATGAGTAAAGGCGCCGTTGTCGATCTGTAGCCTCAGTAGAGACACTCGTGAAGTCACACTCTCCCCGATGAACACCTGATAGAACACCATACATCATGCACACATTCATTGGGGTAAGAATAGTATCAAAGTCAAAGTCTAAAATATTTATTTCAAATAGGCTTAACGCTAGCACATTTGAATGGTAATTATTTTTTTAAGTAACCACTGGATCTCAACGCGGCCTCAACTGAGAAGATCCGGCAAGAAACTCAGCGGGCTTGTCATTTTTTCACTTTTTTTTAAACATTGTTTGTCTTGATATAAATAAATCAACATCAGCGATACCTGCCGTTCGAAAGATAGAACAAGGGAGAAAAGATGCATGCCTGTTTGTGCTAAAATGCAAAAGCGGCATCTCAATGAAAGTAGCTTTCGAGAAAATTCAAGTTCTATAAACAAGTACCTATAATTTCCTTTTTAGGGTTCCATACCTAAAAGGTAAAAAAGGAGCCCTTATGGTCTGACTTCGTCTGTCTGTCTGTCTGTCTGTCACAACTATATATTTCAGGAACCACTGATGCTATCGATTTGAAACTTGGAATAGTTTTAGATCTTACTTACCCAAGCTTATCGAAAATAAAAAAATAATCTTTTACTTTTTTTTAATGGAATCGATATAATATATAAACTAGATTTGGTGTCACGGTTCAAAAAGTGGTAGCGAGAAATAGCGCCCTTGTGTCGCTATTTCTTTACAAGCCACATCCTGACAAATTTCTTTTTGCCGATAGGAGTATCGCTACTGTCTATATGAAACTGTCAAACTACAACTCATTATCATAATAGAAATGTTAGTTCACGTTTCCGCCACCAGTACAGATAAGTTTGCAACCTCCGCGACCACATTTTAGATGTCATTTTGTTCGTGAATATTTATCTAGTTTATATATTATATCGATGATAATGGGCGTCGAAATAGGTCATCAAAATTTTAAAGTGAGACTACTATATCGAATGGGGTATCATATGAAAGGGCTTCATTTGCACATCTCAAAACAGATTTTTATCTTGGCTTATGTGACGTAGTTTTTGGCTGATAACCAAAAATATCAATAAAAATACCGTACTAACTACCCCACTTTTATGTTTCATTCTCTCTTTTTTCCATCCCAAGGTTGTCTGGAAGAAATTGCGAATAGCGATAAGGCCGCCCTTTGTATATATTTCATTTTTATGTGTATTTTATGTATAAGTTTGTGTGTACAATAAAGAGTATATCTATCTATTCTGTACATTTTTTTGACATTTGGTCAGTGATATGTGTTTATAGAATTAAGAATGAGATAGAGAAAACTCTGTTAAGAGTTTTAAATAGGATACCGCTATTGGACTTAGTTCGTTGGAAGCGTTTTTAAGCTATCCGATGTCATTAAGAACATAACTACGATTTTAATAACATGGGAAGACTGATTGCATAATAATGCACAAAAAATCTACTATTATCTTCTTCTTTGGTAGAGTTATAATATGTCATATTCGGCCCTACCAATCTTCTTTGGCTGGCTCCGAGCATGAGTTAGCCATCACTCCTGAACTCATACATTTAAAGCTAGGATTTTGATCTTGTAAAGAAAACGGAGTATACTATCTACTACTATGTTCTACTATCTCCTCTAATTACTTTTATCTCCTTTTACTAACAAAATCAAAAACATCAAAATATCTTAATTATGCATAGGCCTCACGAGGTCACTTACATATTGTCAATTTTTTACAACTACCACCGGATCACAACGCGGACTCTACTGAGAAGATCCGGCAAGAAAACTCAGAGGGCTTATCATCTTTTTAATTCAAGTATAACTTCTACTATTTATGCGGGAGCACCATAAGTTATGGTCCATAATTTTAAAAAACGTTGCAAATGGCATCACCTCACCTCATTAAGCGCAAGAAACGGCAGCACTTTAGTGGCGAGATTCTGGCTTGATTCCGGACTATCTGTTTTGCTGTTTTCCAATGTGTCCGGCGTATCGTGTGTGTTCTGTACTGGCGGGTACCTGTGAACATGATTTTAAATTAACTCAGTGGTATCAGGACGTTCGCCTGATGGTAATCTGCACGTATATCTATCACTGCTTGCTAGTCGTCACCGGAGACAGTAATATTAAGTCTCTTGAGCTGGCCAATTTGTCTAGCTACACTGTCCTTACACCGGAACACAGCAGGTGGCATAATATCTGACACTGCTATGGTATCTGCCTAAATGGTTCCTTGCACAAAGGCTTTCCGGTGGGATCTGCACTAGCAACCCTTTGGTGCCTTGCCTTTGAGCCCTCCAATGGGAGGCGCATTATAACCACCCGGAACAATGATATTATAAACCATAGATATTTTATATCCCTACTAATGCGCGCCAAAAATTGTAACTCATGTAATTAACCACCATTAGTGTAGTGTCGTAAAAGAGAGAGAGAAATTAATCATCGAATTAAATATTAATTGTTTGGATATTGGAGATTTCCAAAGTTTTCTAAGATGTCTGTATGTTTTACTTTGGTGTGCAAATAAAGAGTATTCTATTATGGCTGAGCCAACTAGTCCTAATACGCTTAAAATTTACAAATATGTTTATAGAATATGTAATGGTTATGTTTTGTCTCTCTTTAGATTAGGCTATGATGGGGCTGGCATGATTGTAAACAATCAAAGTCTCGAAAAAAATAAAGAGAAAATAGAAATATTAAAATATTTTCTCATATACATATAGTTATGGTATGATAACCTTTCCTTATTATTTACTTTTGTACAATACATTGTACATTTTCTGAATACGCATGACGGCATTGTACTTGATTTTCAAAGGCGCACGACTCGTTCGTTACATTTTACCGACGCATGACACACTGCTAGTTCACCCAATTTGGGTGAATTTCGTTTTACTTTTCGTGCGTTAATGGCATATCTATTGTATATACTGACCCGGAATAATATATTACCTGCAGTAGTGTAGTGTATGCAAGTCAACTGGCGTGATAGTGTCCAATAGTTTAGGCTCGCACGTTATAGTAGTTCGTATCCTGGACCGTCGCATCCATTTGAACCTACCCTAAAATAAAAAAAATAATTTTCAACAAAGTGTTGACAACCTTATGTAGCCTAAGTACTGGAGCATCGTACTCATAATCATTACACAAACGGTCGCATAGTGCACTCTAATGCACAGGGCACATAAAACCTATTCATAAAAGTTACTTGAGGGATGACCGGGCACATAAAACCTATTGATAAAAGTTAATTGAGGGATGACCGGGCATATAAAACCTATTCATAAAAATTACTTGAGGGATGACCGTGCATATAAAACCTATTGATTAAAGATACTTGACGGATGAATTACACTAAGTAGGTGGATAGCTTACTTTAAACTACGCATAAAATTCACAAACGTTACTTAGTTGTCACATAGTGCATTCGAACTAAAAGGGCACATAAAACGTATTCATAAAAGACACTTAAGGGATGACCGACATTAAGTAGGCGGATGGCTTACTTTAAACTAAGCATAGTATTCACAAACGATACTAAGTGGTTGCATAGTGCACTCAAACGCACAGGGCACATAAAACCTATTCATAAAATTTACTTGAGGGATGACCGGGCACATAAAACCTATTCATAAAAGATACTTAAGGGATGACCGACATTAAGTAGGTGGATGGCTGACTTTAAACTACGCATAGTATTCACAAACGATACTAAGTGGTCGCATAGTGCATACAAACGCACAGGGCACATAAAACCTATTTATAAAATTTACTTGAGGGATGAATTACACTACGTACTAGGTGGATAGCTTACTTTAAACTACGCATAAAATTCACAAACGTTACTTAGTTGTCGCATAGTGCATTCGATCTAAAAGGGCACATAAAACCTATTCATAAAAGATACTTAAGGGATGACTGACATTCATAAAAATTATTTAAGGGATGACCGGGCATATAAAACCCATTCATAAAATATACTTGATAGATGATCGACACTGAGTAAGTGGATAGCTTACTTTAAACTACACTAGCTGACCCGCGCATCTCCGCCAGCGCTTTTATTGTTTTTTTTTTCTTAACTGTTTTTATTGATTTTACCAATTTTTATATTTTAAACCACCCTCTGGCCTGGAATATGATACAAATTTGAACGGCCAGAAAGAGATGCAGAACAACAGTTTGCTAAATATTTTGTATCATCAATCCATAGACAGCCGACGTCCGGATTTTCTTTAACTTTTGGACCGAGGTCCCGTCTCTTAAAACGTAGTGATTATATTCCTTTGCACATTACTATTTTGACAGAATGACAGATCAACTTTTTAACCATTCATCTTGAAATATATTTCTGATTCGATTCGACAACCAATTGTCAATATTTTTCACTACTATTTTGCATTTTAATAATCTAAATAGGCGATAATAAGAATATTGTGGATATAATGTTGTCGATTGGGAAATCCCTTATTTAGTAAGTACCTTGCACAATGGATCCAGCTGGGTCGAAGTGCGTTCCGGGAATACCGGGCCCAAATTTATAGCCACCAAGAATAGAATAGAAGTACCTTACTGTATAATATCAATTTGACCTGACCTGACCTGAGTTTACCGTACCGACGGGACGAACAATTTTTGACAGGTAGGAACATTTTGTATGGGAAAATTATATGGTCGTTTTTAGTATTTTCCTCGCTAGTTTTCCATATTTTCTTATCGTTTAAACATTCTCTGAACTTCCAGAAATATTTCAAAATCAAAATTAGCCAAATCCATACAGCTATTCTCGAGTTTTAGCGAGACAAACGAACAGCAATTCATTTTTATATATATAGATAAACCTTTCCTGAACTTCCACAAATATTTTATGATCAAAATTAGCCAAATCCATCCAGCCATTCTCGAGTTTTAGCGAGACAAACGAACAGCAATTCATTTTTAACCCACGACCAAAAACCAGTTTGACGCCTATATCCGGAAGTCTGTCTGTCTGTCGGTAAGTCTCGACGAGTAGTTGCTAGAAAAATGGTGATCAGGGTCTGATGATGGAGCAGGAAGGTGGTCACGGGATCTCTGCACCAATAAACGTAGACCCACCGACTTTGGGCTCGTTAGGTAGGTATGTCGGTGTTTTTTTTAAATTTATACTATATTATTTAAATTTGTAGCTTTTCATTTAAGCATATTAAAATATTCTTTAATATTTCATAAAACTAGGCACAGTACTTTTAAAGATATTGAAGATTTTCTAACCGACCCTTTTTCTTCCAGTCCAGTGCATATTATTACATTACTAGCTGACCCGCGCAGCGCCGCCCACGCTTTTATTACATTTTGCTCCCCTTTTCTCCCTCCTCCCTTGATTTATTTCTCTCTCCATCTCTCTCTAATAAAGTCTAATTCTATGCTCTCTCTCTCTCTCCTCTCTCTTTCCCCTTCCCGCTTCGGTCCCCATCATACTCCCCCTCTTCCTTTCTCCGTTGTCCCCTCTCTGAACCCCCTCCCCCTCTCTCTTCTCCCACCTTGCTCCCCCTAACTTCCCTATTGCTTCACCTCAATCCCCCTATCCCTCACCATCACCCCCTCCTCTACCCCCTCTCCCTCTCTCTCCTCTCTTGCACCCTCCTCTCGTTCTACATATCCTCGTCAATCATGGTATCTGGGATTCTTACCCACTTAAACCCCTGCGGCTGTCACATCGCCACGTAAGAGGATCCTCAACCTAGATCCAGTGAGATCTGCACCAAATACACCTCAGTGCGCATTATCCCCGGGAGCTGTGGGGCTCGACCGGGCACCGGGCTCGTTCTTACCCACTAAAACCCCCGCCGCTGTCGCATCGGCACATAAGAGGGGGAACCCAGGGCTCTCCGCTGGGATCTGCACCAGCGGCCCCTCAGTGCCTTGCCTTTGAGCCCGCCGCCGGGGGGCGCATTGTAGCCCCCCGGGAACCTGTCACGGTGCTCACGGGGACGGGGGTCGCAACCCCGCCACCGTCCTCCTCGGAGTCGCCGCCGTACTCAATGGACGTTCAAAGGGCCCACACCCCGAACGTCCAGCGACTCCGAAGGAACGTTGCATAACCTAGCGGCATGAAATATACATTACAACCTATTCTCAGATTCTACCCGAAATGCGCACAAAATTTCATACAAATCGGTTCACCCATCTATTTAATGACCTTGCCTTATTTTGCTTAACCTTAACCTAGCGGTATGAACAACGTTCACAGCTTTTTTGTCATTGGTGTAAATATTAGTGAAGTTTACGTTACATAGACGAAGGGACAAATTCATGCTAACAACAATTTATTATTAGTTAATTTTAACACCTTCAGTGCGGAACAGGCACTTATAGGCCTGCCGCGGTACTTCAGCTGGTGCGGTCGAAGAAAACTATGTCCCTCTCGCGTATGCGGAACAATTATCTCAGGTGTTTGTAAGAGTTCGACAGGAACATAATTATATACAATATTTCAACTTGTCATTTCCTTTTTGGTAGATCCCGGGGCGAATTGAACCTAAAGAAGTTGGCTTCAAGGTTATTCTAACAGTACAAAAAAATATTGTATACATCATGTTTTCGCAAAGTTAATTTTAATCTACCCTTGTGCTGGTGGGTCGAAAAAGACCTGCCACGCACTGGCGGAAATATCGTCAGTCCAGTGCATATTATTACATTACTAGCTGACCCGCGCAGCTCTGCCCGCGCTTTTATTACATTTTGCTCCCCTTTTCTCCCTCCTCCCTTTATTTATTTCTCTCTCCATCTCTCTCTAATAAAGTCTAAT
The DNA here is from genome assembly GCA_911728495.1 of Furcula furcula. NCBI lineage: Eukaryota > Metazoa > Arthropoda > Insecta > Lepidoptera > Notodontidae > Furcula > Furcula furcula. The sequence goes on from OU452269.1 coordinate 7,417,247, forward strand.
TCTATGCTCTCTCTCTCTCCTCTCTCTTTCCCCTTCCCGCTTCGGTCCCCATCATACTCCCCCTCTTCCTTTCCCCGTTGTCCCCTCTATGAACCCCCTCCCCCTCTCTCTTCTCCCACCTTGCTCCCCCTAACTTCCCTATTCCTTCATCCCAGACTTTTTTGTAGACCTTATTATGGTGCACAATATTGTAGTACATTATTTTGATCAACCTCGTAGTGTTCAGCCAGCGTTTGCAATGTAAGCGCAAAAAAAGTGTTTATTTACGACATCACATTAGAAACCTCTAAAATTATCAATGTTTCTCTACTATATTATGCATGTATTGTACATATAAACCTTCCTCTTGAATCACTCTATCTATTAATAAAAACCGCATCAAAATCCGTTGCGTAGTTTAAAAGATCTAAGCATACATAGGGACAGACAGACGCGGCGGAGGACTTTGTTTTATAATATGTATAGATATAGATATAGATGTAGTATTCACAAACCATACTATGTGGTCGTATAGTGCACTCTACGGCGCAGGGCACATAAAACCTATTTATAAAAGATACTTGATGGATGACCGACACTGAGTAAATGGATAGCTTACTTTAAACAACGCATAGTATTCACAAACGATACTAAGTGGTTGCATAGTGCACTCAAACGCACAGGGCACATAAAACCTATTCATAAAATTTACTTGAGGGATGACCGGGCACATAAAACCTATTCATAAAAGATACTTAAGGAATGACCGACATTAAGTAGGTGGATGGCTTACTTTAAACTACGCATAATATTCACAAACGATATTAAGTGGTCGTATAATGCACTCTAAGGCACAGGGCACATACAACCTATTCATAAAAATTATTTAAGCGATGACCGGGCATATAAAACCCATTCATAAAAGATACTTGATAGATGATCGACACTGAGTAAATGGATAGCTTACTTTAAACTACATGTAGTATTCACATACTAAGCGGTCGTATAGTGCACTCTACGGCACAGGGCACATAAAACCTATTCATAAAAGTTACTTGAGGGATGACCGGGCATAAAAAACCTATTGATTAAAAATACTTGACGTATGACCTATGCGTTCCTGAAAACAGGCACTTAAGTAGGTACTAGCTACTTTAAGTTAGGCTTTGTATTCTCAATACAGAAAACTTTATATTATTAGATATTCACGGGCCTGTTGGTCTAGTGGTTGGTAGACACCCTTGCCGCTACCCAATAAGCTGTAGGTTCGATTCCCACCAAGTGTCTGGGTGTTTTATCTATTTAAGTATGTATTTACAACAAAAAAGTACACAAGTATCAGTTGCCTGGTTTCCATAGTACAGGCTCTGCCAAGTTTGTGATCAGATGACCGTGTGTAGATTGTTTATTTATTAACAGGTAGAAGCGATAGAAATATTGCCAGTAGCCAGAATATGACAAGGCATCTGGCTAGCGTGAAGCCGATAAGGATAGAAAATCAACATCATTACACGATACACACGTTATGGGTATTTATTCAAATACGGATAATGTAGTCTTAACAGTACATATTAGGGTTCCATACCTTTTTGTTTTTTCATACCTAAAAGGTAAAAACCCTCATGGTCTGACTTCGTCTGTCTGTCTGTCTGTCACACACCTATATATTTCAGGAACCACTGATGCTATCGATTTGAAATTCGGAATAGTTTCAGATCTTACTTACCCAACCTCATCGCAATTGAAAAAAATTTTTTTTCTTTTATTTTTTTATAATGTGGATCGAAATGGGTCATTAAAATTTCAAAGTTATACTACTATATCGAGTGGGGTATCATATGAAAGGGCCCTATTTGCACATCTCAAAACACATTTTTGTTTTGGCTTATGCCACGTAGATTTTGGCTGATAATTAAAAATGTCCAAAAAATACCCTTATCTCCGAAGTTTGTGGAGGGAAAAATCAGAAATAATTATGGGTAATACATGTCTATCTATATTTTACAGGAAAAATAAAATGATCTTTCTAAATACTACAGTTTTTTAGTAAACCTAAAAACAATCCAACTTAGTTTTGCGGTTTGGTTGTTTTGCTATCTGCGTGTGTTACATGAATAGTAAAATAACTTTAATTGGTCCTAAGATGGTATGGAACCCACGGTGAGCGAGTCCGACTCGCACTTGACCGGATTTGCTTTTTAATGAAATTTAATTTTAAAACACTAAAGCTAGATCATGGTCGAAAAATCTTCAAAAGTCTTTCAATATGAAAAACGTGATAAACAGACTAGATTTGCGTGATAAACAGTACATACCTCTTTTAACGCGCGGAACGCACCCTTCACGTCGTTCGAACACCAAGTGGGTAGGCAGAGACGTCCCACAGACTTGTGAGGTGAACTATTGAAGCCTATCACTGGTTTACTGTAACAAAATAATATACTTACTCGGATATTTGGACTGGATGGACACCAAAAGCAATAGGATCCTCATCATCAGCAGACGAAACGTCTACCGCTGAACAAAGCCCTCCCCCATAGAAGGGAGGGGTTGCCATACCCCCACGCTTGGCAAGCGGCTTGGGGATCGCAGTATAGGTGGTAGGTAATCCAATAAAAAGACGCTGCTGCCCGTCTTCTTGTTGTCCTTTAGTCGCCTTTTACGGACACCTAACGAGAGGAGATGGGTGGGTGCTGTTTTTACCCAGGCATCCCACGGGAGAATAGGATTCTTGCCCACTAAAAACCCCCGCGGCTGTCGCATCGGCACATGAGAGGAGACCCCAGGTCTCTCCGGTGGGATCTGCACCAGGGGGCCCTTCAGTAGTTGAGCCCGCCATCGGGAAGCACATTATAGCCCCCTGGGAACCTGTCACGGTGCTCACCGGGACGGGGGTCGCATCCCCGCCACCAACCTCCCGGACTCGCCGCCGTACTCAATGGATGTCCTAGGACCCACACCCCGAACGTCCAGAGACTCCGTAGATTTTAAAAACCCACACTAATCCTGACCTTCAGAGTGAGAGGGAGAGAGTGCACTTGTGTCTACACAAACACTTGAGAACTATGTCTCCCGCGTAGATGGCGGATCTGGTGAAAGATCGGCCGCTGCAGTCGTATCTACCAGGAGAACATTGTATACTAACTTGGCATCCCGAACTCTGGAGGCAGCTAGGAGAAAGGTCCCATCGCCACCACAAGGCACCACTACATCGCACCATTTAATCATTTCTTCATTATACTGCAACCTGAAAAAATATTATCTTAATGTTGTCTTTTATTTACGCAAATACTACACATTGTAATTAATTTACTCTTACGGTATATATCGCTTTTTATTTTCAGTCAGGTTCAGGCCTCCCGTGACCATGGGTGGTGCTAAGGATTCGAAACGTCGGGAAAGTAAAACCTAAAATAAACCGCAATATATTCGTAAGAGTAGATAAATTAATTACGAAAAATTATCTTCTATAAAAACAGTGCGACGCACTGTTTATACCGAAGAGTTAACAGTGTTTCTCAAAGTGGGCGTAACAGCCACTTGCTCGAGGCCGTCAGGGGGCGGTAGAACGCTCCAAAATAATTACGGGCTTAAATTTTGTCTAGATGGATGTAGGCTGATTTAAAAAAAAAAGGGAAACCTTATTTTTAATATTCAAAACCAGGTGCTGGAAATTTGAAATAAATGCTGCATGATAATATGAGTAAGTTACGGTTTATTTTTTATTCGTCTGGCAACATTATTCTATTCTATTGTTGGTGGCTATAAAATTGGGCTCGGTAACCACCGGAACACACTTCGACCCAGTCGGATGCATTGTGCATGCCCTTGCCCTTACTCTGTTGCTGATGTGTCGAAGAGTTCCCGTAGGTACGCGTACGAAGATAAATCCAAAGACGCTGCTGCCCGTATTCCTATTCTCGCTTAGTCGCCTCTTACGACACCCAACGAGAGGAGATGGGGGGATGCAATTCTAAACCAGCACCCCACGGGTATTCTCACGTCACCCACGTCTCAAATTACGTAACTTATATAACTGAAATATATAGTAAAATAAACTATTTAAAAAAAATAAAAACCGACTTCAAAGTAAATTATCTAAATAAACTATTTTATAAAAAAAAATAAAAACCGACTTCAAAGTAAATTATCTAAAAAGCATAAAATAACGAAAATATTATTGAAGTTGGTGTTAGCGTGCTGTGTATATTCTGCACCAACTTCAATAATATTTTCGTTATTTTATGCTTTTTAGATAATTTACTTTGAAGTCGGTTTTTATTTTTTTTATAAAATAGTTTATTTAACACTTTTTAGTGACTTATTTTACCAAGATAGGTATCAAAACTATCACGCAACTCGAACGTCTACATTACAGTAACTTACTGAAAATATAAAAAGTTTATATCTCTTAAACTACTGGACCGATTTTGATGAAATTTGTACTCTACCCTAAGTTGAAAGATACTCTAACTATTGCAAAAAGAATTTTCGAAATCGGACTTTTAGTTTCTGAGAAATCCGCGGACAAACCTACATACATACATACATACATACATACATACACTCGTGAAATTTGGTAAATTCGTTTAGAAGCCCACATAGACTAACATATATGAATATTACGCATTTTTATTAATATTACATACATACGCGTCGAATACAGAACCTCCTTTTTTGAAGTCGGTTAAAAAGCATAAAATAACGAAAATATTATTGAAGTTGGTGTTAGCGTACCTGCTGTGTATATTCTGCACCAACTTCAATAATATCTTCGTTATTTTATGCTTTTTAGATAATTTACTTTGAAGTCGGTTTTTTTTTTTAAATAGTTTATTTAACACTTTTTAGTGACTTATTTTACCAAGATCGGTATCAGCACTATCACACAACTCGAACGTCTACATTACAGTAACTTACTGAAAACATAAAAAGTTTATATCTCTTAAACTACTGGACCGATTTTGATAAAATTTGTACTTTACCCTAAGTTGAAAGATACTCTAACTATTGCAAAAAGAATTTTCGAAATCGGACTTGTAGTTTCTGAGAAATCCGAGGACAAACCTACATACATACATACATACATACATACACTCGTGAAATTTGGTAAATTCGTTTAGAAACCCACATAGACTAACATATATATCTATATATATATTACGCATTTTTATTAATATTACATACATACGCGTCGAATACAGAACCTCCTTTTTTGAAGTCGGTTAAAAAAAAACTTTAAAATTCAATAGTACACTGTTTAACGGGAACCTTCGAAGTCGCTGAACGTTTGGGCAATGGTGGGCCCTAGTCGCTTAGGGAGTACGGCGGCTATTCAGAGGCGGACCCGATTCCCCGTGAGCACCGTGTCAGGTTCCCAGGGGACTATAATGTACAAGTCAAGCTCAAAGACAAGGCACAGAGGGACACCTGGTGCAGATCCAACCGAAGAACTCAAGTTCCTCTCTCATATGCCGTGACAGCCGCGTCGGTTTTAGTGGGTAAAAATCCCATATACCCAATTTGACCCTCCACAGAGTCCCGGTGACCTATAAAGAAGGATCCCTGGAGAGAACAAAAACTAAGACGCCGCCTAACTGAGACTCCTTGAATACCTTGATACGATAGCAAGTGGATTACTTACCGACTAGCCATTTCGACCTTTAGGCCCATTTCCTTAAGACTCTTGGCCACGTGTTCTTCAAAAGCTTTCTGTTGTTTGTGTGTACTTAACATCGCATCGAAGTCTGACCCCCGCTTCCGTAATATCCTCTCGAGCTCAGCGTCTGATACATTATCATGACTGTGTCTGGAAAAAAAAATCTGTTTTTCAAACTATTACCAAAATGGCGACAAGGATAAGAGACTTTATCTTAAAGTGTAGGTCCCTTGTGCTGTCCAGGTAGGTACCACCGCAGATATTCTGCTGCCAAGCAGCAGTGTATAAGCATTGCTGTGTGTGTACTGGTATCGGCCATCGTCTCCTCATTTTAAGCATATGGTGGAACATCAGACCCCTGGCATGAGGGTTTGATCCTAGGTTCCAAAATAACAACCGGACGAGTACTATGGTACGTTTTTTTTTATACAACCAAGGTGGCCAGCAAGCGTATGGTCCGCCTGATGGTAAGCAGTCATCGCAGCCTATAGACGCTAGCAACACCAGAAGAATCACAAGCGCGTTGCCGACCCATAAAACGTTAGATATTAGGTCTTTTGTGTCCAGTAATTTCACCAACTACAGTGCCCTTCACGCCAGAACACAGCAATGTTTACACACTGCTGCTTGGCGGCAGAAAATTTGACACTGCGGTGACCTACCTGGACGGTTCCTTGCACAAGGAACCTACAACCTAGTAAAACGTTCCCGGGGCCCTCCATATAAAGCGGGATAAAAACACCGTGGGGTTTTAGTCGGTAAGAGTCCGACATAACCCGCGCTGCTGCCACCCGTGGCGGCGCGGGTAACCATGAGGATTTCCCCACGTAAACAAAAAGTTCTCAAATAATTACAGTTTAGATCACAATAGTATCGTATAATTCCTAGATAACAATCGTTGCCTCTAGACACTGTAGCTGGTGAAATTACCAGACACAAGAGACTTGAGAACTACGGTTTTGGGTGACGAACGGCAGTGCAGTGTAGCTGTCTATAGGCGGGCGCGTCGCTTACCATCAGGCGAACGTCTTGCTTGTCTCTTCACTGGGTTATATATAAAAAGGTATGGCAAACGAACGAATGATCGAACTAAGTCATTAGGAAGGGACCTTGTGTGTGCCAGAAAGGGCCAAACACATTTAACTAAGCGACAGCCCAAGCAGAGGCCGTGCCTCCCTGAGGTGCCCTTGAGCTCGTCGCTACTTCTGCCGTAAAGGCTAGAACACATTTAACTATACAGGCTGTCCCAGAAATAGGGTATCAAGCCGGTAATTATGCATTGTGTAATCCACAAGCAATCAATTTGTGAAATAAAATCATGAAAAAAGTCAACAGTCTTAGCGCAGTGAGCTCAATATTTTGTCGGATAATGGATGAATTTCTAATTAAACAAGAAAGGCACGCAATCAATAAATTACAGTGGCTTCATGGAAGTAGGCATGACACAGGTTTGCTTAAACACAGTTTTAAGACAATACAAATAATTGTTTTATGTAAGTCAAAATATCATTATTTGCAGTTTTCAAAATTTTTTTGGGGTCTTTGCTATCAATACTATACATGCCTTTTGGCTTGATATACCCTTACCAGGACACGCAGTATATAAATAGATAATTTGAGGGACGTAGAATAACTTTATATAGGTACTCCAGTTCGTATAGCAAACTCTTTATAAAATGCGTCAGAGAGGCCAAAATTTCCCAGTAAATATATCACTGCGTTATCAAACTCTCTGTTGATTAACAATTACCTCAAGCATTCTATTGCGTCTAAATGTCGGAAAATATTTGCTTTTCCTCATACATAAGTAACTTCAATATCTACATTTCATTTGTTGTTTAAAACGTTCACTGTGGGATTAAACATTGATAAGATAATTATAATATTGTTATGCTATAAAAAAGCTATATTTAGAATATAAGACGTAATTAAGTATATTTACCAGAAAGTAATTTTATTTTTTGCCCGACTATCCCAGAAGGAGGTTTTTCCTTCGCAGTTGGGCTGTTTATGTTTATAATTTATTTGTCTTATCTGTGGTAGTAATGGAGGATTTATAAACATTTTTCTAACTTTTATTGTGTCTCCTATCTTACTCTCTCACAGTGGTTGGCTGATAGAGAACTCAAGGGTTAAGCAAGTCATTATAGATTATACGAGTGGGATGAGATGATTTAGTATTTATATAAAAAGTACTAAAAAATTATTAAATACTAGCTGACCCACGCAGCTCCGCCCGCGCTGTGTTTAGGTTAACTAAACTTTCAATAATATACATTCGCATAGAATACAAAACCTGCTTTTTTAAAGTCGGTTAAAAACTTGGACCCACTTTGTACTTGCCCTCCGAAGCACGGAGACGTTTAGTTCAAATGGCGTTAAACGGTCACCCATCTATTTAATGACCTTACCTAACGTTGCTTAACCTGATCTATTTCCAAACATTGTTAACAACTATCTATGAGTGTTCCCTACAAATATTTATTATTATTATAATACAACATTGTTAAAATCGGACCTCGGAGTATTAACTCAAATTATGCCAAGTTTCGTTTCAATCCCTCCAGTAGTTTCAACGTGATGCTCAGCCGAGATACAGACAGACAGACAGACAGACAGACAAAAATAAAAAAAAAATACATTTTTGGCTTTAGTATCGGTTATAGAATGCCCTCCAAACAAAATTTTCAAAATATCTTCAATGTACAGAATTGGACCTGTTACAGTTTTATTATAAGTATAGATATATACAACGTGTGAAAGATTTATTTACAGCTTAATATTGTCTATTTTTTTATACTTGTCAGCTAGGACAAAGTTTCGTAAATCAACTAGTATCATAAGGGTCATCCCTGTTTTTGTTGCTCTTATTATACAATAATGTAATTTGTTTATGTTAATATTCAATAGAATTAAGAAAATATGCTAATAAGTTACTACCAAATAATAGGACATTCATTATTATCTTCGCGAACAACCATTCGCAAAGATAATTAATGTCCCATTATATTATAATAAGTTTATCTCTTCTACTTGTTACATAATGTATCTACTAAAAGAATTAGCTATATTTACGTTTGAAGGTTATCTTGGCTATAACTTAAGACAAGGGTGCCCAAACTTTTTTGTAACTCCTTTCACAAATTATTTTCTTGTAACGCCCTCTAAAATAAGTTATGTGTGCACAGGCACAACACAAAGAGAGATTTGGTAGAGATACAAATCTCTAGCAAATAATATACAATAAAATTACTGTTCAAATTAAACGTTAAAGAATATAGAATGTAAAAAAAATAAGAAGAATGAGCTTGTATTTCTGAACGAAATTAATGATATTTATTTACTATTTAAGGAAATTTGCATATCAAATGAAAGGACCATATTAGAGGAGTTTAAATACCATATACAATAATAATTTTTTGTGTTTGTGTTATTTTAGAATTGTTATTGTTGTATTTTCTTTGATTAATAAATCTAGGTTAAATGGAGTCACGCATGTCGTGGAATTTTCTGTTATGCGACACTTTTTAGCGCAGTGATGAGTTTATTCTAGACTAACACAGTTATGAAATAAAAGTACATAATGTGATCCATTCGTCGAAAGAGCCTATAAAAAGTTCTCCAGAGCCTGAGAGCCCTCCCTATCATGTCGGCTTACGTCCCTTTGTATTGTAGATGTAAAGGAAGAGAGAGTGCACTTGCGTTTACGAAAGCACTAAGTGCAATCTGCGCCTATCTTTTGAAAGATTGGCCACTGTGACCGTGTCAACCAGGACGACAATACTACGCGACCTCCGGTTTGCACAGCCAGTGATATCCCGCTGCCTGCGCCACGGAGGCTACAAACTGGGATCTTATACTAATACTCGGGGTGTTAGCCTCGGGCTGTTACCTTTTTTATGCTATAAGGAAGGAAACCTTCAAAGGGTATCCCGTAGGGACCGAAACCGTGTTTTGTAGAAATTTTACCCACTTAAACCTCCCCGACCGGCCGTCATCAATGGTATGGAGGGACTCTAGGTAGGCTAGGTATAGACCTCGCCAGTCTTTCTAGCGCCTGATGCTCGCTAAGCACGTCCCGCAAGGCAGCAGAAATGCACACTCCCCTTAAAATGCTCGCGATACTCGCGACGGCGCAAACCCTACACCGCATCGTTGACGAACCCAATAATATATTACCTAATAATACATAACACCGTCCATTTTTGCGTATTTTAAGTAACCTACAAGTTATCGCCGTGTCAGTGGTATTTAAGTGCCTTATCAATGAATTGCGTGGGTCACGTCACCCGGCTTCTCCTAACTAGTATTAATTGGTACCATGCCGATGTGTTGTGATACTGGAACAAATGTGTTTGTACTAGTGACTTAAATATTAGTTACGTAAACTGTGATCTTATTGTACAGTCATGCTTATGGGCACAGACAACTTAATACATAGATTTCTGTATTTATAGCTATTAATAATAATAACTTTGAAGTCGCTGGACGTTTGGAGTGTGGGCGCTAGACGTCCTTCGAGTACGGCGGAGACTCCGAGGAGGAGGGTGGCATTGCGACCCCCGTCCCCGTGAGCACCGTGACAGGGTCTCGGGAAGCTATAATGCGCCTCCCGGCAGCGAGCTCAACGGCACTGAGTGGTGAGTGGTACCTGGTGCAGATCCCACAGGAGACCCCAGGTGCACCCTCATGTGTCGGTGCGACACCCGCGATTATATTAAGTAAGAATGCCATTTATATTGATGGTTTCCCCCGCAAGAACAATAAAAAAGCTATCAATCTATACTTATAATAAAACTGTAACAGGTCCAATTCTGTACATTGAAGATATTTTGAAAATTATGTTTGGAGGGCATTCTATAACCGATACTAAAGCCAAAAATGTATTTTATTTTTATTTTTGTCTGTCTGTCTGTATCTCGGCTGAGCATCACGCCGAAACTACTGGATGGATTGAAACGAAACTTGGCATGATTTGAGTTAATACTCCGAGGTAGGACATAGGATACTTTTTATCCCGACATTCGGCACGGTTCCCTTGGGAGAGGGGACTAAAGTCAAAATGTGTACTTGGTTATACGCTTGCTCCGATTTTAACAATTTTCATTATAATTATAATAAATATTTGTAAGGGAACACTCATAGACAGTTGTTAACAATGTTTGGAAATCGATCAGGTTAAGCAACGTTAAGTAAGGTCATTAAATAGATGGGTGACCGTTTAACGCCATTTGAACTAAACGTCTCCGTGCTTCGGAGGGCAAGTACAAAGTGGGTCCAAGTTTTTAACCGACTTTAAAAAAGGAGGTTTTGTATTCTATGCGAATGTATATTATTGAAAGTTTAGTTCACGTAAACACAGCGCGGGCGGAGCTGCGTGGGTCAGCTAGTAATAAATATTATTGCGTATGTAGGTACTTATATTTTCTGTTAGATATTTTTATAAAGCCGCTCTAATCAATGTTCGATAAAAGATCGGTTTTTTAAACAACATCAAGCAAGGTCACTGGGTGGGTGACCGATTTAGCATGTGAACTGAGTGTCTACGAGATTTGTAGGGCACGTAAGAAGTCTGTCCTGGTTTTTGTCATCTAGACAGCAGTCTAAGCAAGTCAAGTTGAGGCCTAAAGGCATCTTGAACCACTCTGACACCAGGTTGGTTTCCAACCCTGGTCCTATATCTTAATAATGAGTCAACTCGCACATATTATTGGTCTAGCTGGAAGGGATTCCTTGAACGGGCTTGAAGGACCCAATTAACTCGAAGGACCAAAACAAGAATAAAAACCTAGCCGAACGTACTGATATCCTCTTAATGAAATATAGCGAGTGGCAACGTCTCGGTGAACGCATACGTTTCCATTTCAACTTTAGTGTACTTGAAAAGAAAATATTAGACAAGGCATACTCACTTCTCATACTCCAATCTAGTGACTTTTGATACAATAAGGCACTTTTCCATGTTCAACCGTGGCTCCTCCTGAGAGACTGAGCTACCTCGCCTCTTACTCGTGACGGGTGCTTTTTCACACACCTCCTTATTTAGACGAAGACCTGAAACGTAAAATGCAGTCAAGTTAAGGTAGTTTATGGTTTACCTTACTGATTCAAGATTTCTTCATCGTCATCATTAACATAATCAGCCTACATCAGTCCACAGCTGGGCATAGCCTCCTCCGATACACGCTGTTGAGCCCGATCTTCGTATCTCCTCATCCAATCACTGTGTTACGTAAATCGTCGCTCCACCTGGTCCTACTACGCCACGTTTTCCGGTTCATGGTCTCATTTCAGAACCAGTCTTAAGACTCATTGAAAGATTTATTCCCCGATTCGAATCAGTGAGCTTTCTGAAATGTATGTCAATCTCACAATTTGAATAAGTTTCAGTTACCTACTGGTAGCTAGACCAGAAATTATGCTAACTGTGTCTACATTTTTAAAAACCCTAACTTCTTGAAAAATGTAATGATGTAGTGTGTGAGATTGTCCTAAGAGGAGTCACTGTGTTGAAGGCTAAGGGACTGTAGTTTGTTTTTTTCTTATGTTTTTAATTACACAGAATCTTTATCCTTACCATCAGGTGGGATCGCTAACAAACCATCGCTTTTAAATAAAGTATACAATATAACAACAAGAATCAAGAATTAAACAAAAAAAACGCTATCGCAAATATCGGTTTCAATACAGATAAAAACAGCTTATCGGTGCATTTTATATGTAAACAAATGCTTCAGGTACTAACTAACACAAAAACAAGAAGGTAGGTAAACACGATAAAAATAAACACGGTACCATTGCACCAATGACCTGGTGACTTCTATCGCGATGTCTTCTATTTTAATACCTTGTTTTGTATCACTTCAAAACATTGGTGGGCAAAGTTCTTCCTGGTTTCGTTCCAACTATCATGGTTTTTGGTCACTTAATCTTACCCTTTTACACAAATGACAATGTTATCGCGTCATCTTATACTACTTTACTTTCATCTATCTTCCCCATATTCATCCGGTTGTTATGTTGAGGTGGAATAGGATATTCTGGTCTACTCAGGATGCTGTTTTTTTTTTCTTTCGTTCATATATACCTACTATGTATATCTTTGTAAAGCTGGCCAAAGAAGTTTCTTAAATGCCAATATGCTTCTTACGTCAGGTGCGGTCAAAGCCAACGATTTTGGGGGGGTCATAGTTGACGGGCCCGTTGGTCTAGTGCTCTGGCCGCTAGCCAATAGGTCGTGGGTTCGATTCCCACATTGCGTCTGAGTGTTTCAAGTGCGTAACCTATTTTGGATAAAGTTGTTTAGATGTTTTAAAGCAAGAAATTAAGTTTATCAATTTGATGTGAATGAGTTTGAGATTTTGGGGGGTCATAACCCCTATGACCCCCCTCTCGGACCACCACTGTCTTACATAACTACGGGTTTATCGTCCATGACACGTCGACTAACCATTACTAACCGGTTTTCAAGACTCGTAACTTTCAATTCCAGATCCACTGTATACTTGAAATTGTCGATGTAAGACGTAAGTTATAAGATGTTAATCCTGAATACCGAGTATTAAAGTTACTTTCGCTTGGGTGGTTAACTAGTGGTAGTCGAAACAAGTTGAAGTTCCCTAGTTGAACAGTTTTCTCTTTATAAGGTAATCAGAAATAAGTTCACAACGATGTTGTCACAGTTGCTTCAGATGTTACCTTTATTGTTAGTATTTTCTGTTCATATTCATAGAATCTCTCAAATTATACTATAGTTCTATACTGCAACTAGACGCCATTACTACGAGAAACCAGCAATTATTACAAAGTCGTTGTTGTTTTTCAGACAACTGTTTTCCATCCATATCACGCAAACATGTAACGTATTTGTAGATTGCAATCAACACAAGACCTATTTCTATGCATATATCTATAAGTTATGAAACCATAAACAAACATAATTACTGCATTGCTAGCAATATGATTGATCGATTTGTTTTATTTATAGATTTATTCAACAGTGGAATGTTTAACATCAAAACATCGTTAAGGTCGTATCAATCAAAACTATTACCCAATGAATTTAGATAACAATTTAACATCGGCCATTGATACGTTTGATATCAATGATGTTTTATACAATAAATATGTCATGAGCGCACGAAAAGTGAAAAAACGACATTCACCCAAGTTGGATGAACTAGCAGTAAGTCACGCGTCGTTAAAATGTAAATAACGTGACGTGTGCATTTGAAAATCAAGTAAAATGTCGTCATGCGTATTTAGAAAATGCACAAAGTACTGAACAAAAGTAAACAATAAGAAAAGGATATCATACCTTAACTATTTAAGAGATTTTTTTTTAATTACATGAGTCAAAATTTTTGGCGCACGTTAGTATGGATATAACATATCTATGGTTTATAATATCATTGTTTAATATAAAATCAAGTTTAAGATAGTCCTTGCAACGTCCGTTGCGGAGTACGGCGGCTATTTTGAGAGGGCAGCAGATTTGCTGTCCCCGTCTCCGTGAGAACCGTGACAGGTTCTCGGGGAATTAAAACGCGTCCCACAGTGGCGGATTTAAAGAGCTATGATGCAGAGAGCCCAGGACAACATTTTATGTGCCGGTGCCACAACCGCGAAGGTTTTACCACATACCCCAACTGCTCTCACAGAGGCCCGGAAACGGGAAGGTCCTTATACAATAGACCCTCCAAATAGCTACTTGTTCAAGCTTAGCTGAGCCCTTAGGCCTCTAACTTGGCTTAACGACGGCTATCGAGATGACAACAACCGGTACATAGAAATTTTACGTGCCTATAGGTCAAAGACACTCAATTCAAATGCCACTAACAGCCACCAATCTATAGCTTGGCAATGCCTAACTTTAACTGACTGGGCTATGTTGTGCATGTGTGTATGTTGCCAAACAATTATTACTAACAACCAAAGGACCAAAGTGACGGACATAGCTCAAAGGATTAGCTGAAGTGGCAGTGGGCTAGTCATATATGCCGCAGAACCGATGAACGTTGGGGTAAACTGGTTCAGCGGGTCTAGTACGACTTTGATAGTTTACAAGCTCGATCAAACTGTCTGTTTTCTCCAGTACATTTCACAAGGAGTGGAGACCGTAAATCTCGAAGCATAATTTAGGACGCCCTGTGATCAGGTGTAGTGACGATATTCACAGAGCGGTTGGCAGAAATTGGATGAGGAGAGCCGAATATCGGGTTCAGTGGAGTGCCTTGGGGAAGGCCTATGTTCAGCGGTGAACTGATGTGGAGTGGTGATGCTTATGGCTATAAGCCTATGGTTGTGTTTATTTAAGGCTGCATTAGTAATCCTGTATTAGTTTAGTGCATCGAGCACTAAACTAATACAGGATTCAGGAAAACGTGTAGTGATACGTTTTCCTGAACTTTTTTTTTTTTGGGAATGATAGCCGCTGTTGGCCGCAGATGGCCATTACAGCTTCACCGGACAATAGGAGGCGAGCGCTTAAAGCACTCTAGCCTTTACGGCAGAAGTAGCGACGAGCTCAAGGGCACCTCAGGGAGGCACGGCCTCGGCTTGGGCTGTCGCTTAAGAGAGGGCTGAGTTTACCACCGGTTCACAACGCGCCCCCACTGAGAAGAACCGGCAAGAAACTCAGTGGGGTGATGCACGTCGTTGAGGTCGCATACGTACGACCTGCGGCCTCGCCGGCGAGACCGGTGTCTGATAGCTAGTGTAGCATACGGTTGTCGGGGAGGGTTCGGCGCATCCCGGTCCAATAGGACCGTCATGGGGTCGAGCAGTACGTGCCGTGGTCTGCGGCGCGAGTCAGAAGGACTAGGGGCGTAATCGGCGGCGGCGCGGATTAAACTGTTCGCGTGACGGGACGCGGATTCAAAGTAGCGTTTCGACGCTTCTTTGAGGAACTTACGAAGGGGATCTAACTTGAAATCGGAATGCATTTCCTGAACTCTGCCAGTGGGCAAAGAATGACCTTGCGATTTTATGAGAATGTTACATAATAATGAAATATATGTTACGCAAATATATGTTTATCAATCAATTATTTATCATTTTTAGTTCATTATTCTTATTTTGTGATATTAGTGTAAACTGTAAAAAAAAAACATTTGAATTTGTTTGTGAATATTATTCATAAGTATAATAATTAGTTCTTTATAGAATAAGTATGGACGCTAACCGAGAGATCTTAGAATTGGTTGCCAGATTCTCTACCTCCATATGATCTACTAACTCCTAGACAGCTAATTAAAGCTAGTTATTGCAATATTTCGATAAGGAAAGTCAATTAGCGTCACCTCGTAACCTCTGTATGGAAATTTCTTATAATAAGTGTAATCTATTACGGAAGATATGAATACTAGAATGCAATATAGTTTAAGATATCGTTCACATTATTATCAGTGTCAGATTAACTGGATTAAGACTATTAATGCTGGAGTACCTTTGGGGTAAGCTGTAACAGCTCAGTGGGCGAGCGCTTGCCTTGGAAACAAGGTGCGCAGGTTCGATCCCCGGCTCGCACTTCTAATTTCTTGGTACGAAGCTATATGGGTACAAAGTGAATGGAGGGCGTGAAAATTCCAGCTATGGTCCGCGATGTAAAAAAGTTTGGGAACCCCTGATTTAATGCCTTACGCTCTCTGCATTTATGAGAGCCTTTGAGCCTTTCTCTACCAGGATCTAAGTCAGTCTTTACTAGGTGGTAGGTTCCTGGTGCAAGGAACCATCCAGGTAGGCCAGTGGCGTGCACTGAAAGCAGGCAAAAATATCTGCGAGTTGTTTATGCTTTATGCTATTTGTTCGTGTTCCAGCACAAATATCCTTAAATTAACCAATATTACCAACATATCCATTTACGTTAAAAAAAAATACGAATTCATGTCCAAACTATTTTTTTTTTAAATTAAGACTGTTCAGAGAAATCCTAGGGGTAGGCAAATTATTTTTGTCAGTATGGAGCCGCTGAATAAACTTATTAATGTTTTCAAATGCAAATTAATATGTCTATAGTATTTGCTTGCATATGGATATTTGAAATGGTAAAATAATAAATATATAATAATAATACCAGCCCTTGTTTATGTCCCACTGCTGGGCACGGGCCTCCCTTCAAGTTGAAGGGGCTTAGGCCATAGTCCACCACGCTGGCCAAGTGCGGGTTGGCGGACTTCACACGTCTTTCGAAAGCTAGTTAGGACTTTCTCAGACATGCAGGTTTCATCACTATGTTTTCCTTCACCGATTGCTAGTAACAATCGCACAAAGACGATTCGCACATGATTAATTAAATAAATCAGAGGTGCGAGCCGGGGTTCGAACCTGCGCACCTTGTTTCCAAGGCAAGCGCTCGCCCACTGAGCTGTTACAGCTTATTAAATGGTATAATAACATACTTAAAATAGGTTCAACAAGCGGAATACACTTTTTTGCCTACCCTCTGTGCACGCCACTGCAGGTAGGTACCACTGCCGAGTCTGATATTCTGCCGCCAAGCAGCAGTGTGTAAGCATTGCTGTGTTCCGGTGTGAAGGGCACTGTAGCTGGTGAAATTACCTGACATAAAAGCTTAATATCTAATGTTTTAATGGTCGGCAACACGCTAGTGATTCTTCTGGTATTGCTACATGACTGCTTACCATCAAGCGGGCCGCACCTTGCTTGCCACCTTGGTAGTATAAAAAAGAACACGTTCTTTTTTCGATCACTGCACTTGTAGAGGTTGCTGTTGCGGAGAAAATAGAGGCGTATTGGTGCTGTCTATAGCCGTGGGGGAGCGGGGTCTGATAGTGGATTTAAAAGTAATATAATCATCAAACAAACATCCATCAGACAAGGTGATGTTTATTACAAATATATTTATTGGGAGGACGCGCGCTTTGCGTGTTAACATGGTTTAAATCCGAATCATCCGTCATTGAGCAGTTAAGTTAAACTCAAAAACAATACCTATCTGATTGCAATAGCTGTTAGATTGTGGATGGTAGGTAAATTTAAAACTTTTAAATTTTTATTAAATTTCTAATAGAGGGTGGGCATAAGATTGAGAACCTGTGTTCTAACTAAATTGTATTTTACTATTTATTTATTTTATTGGACAACAAATGATTACATAATAATGTAAGATAACAAATATGGATACTGGAAATAGGTAATTATGCAACCTGCATTGTTGAACACACTGCCTTTGACTATAACTGCATACTATTACATAGAAATGATTAGTAGTTAAAAGGTTTTAACCCAATTATGAATTTTCACCTGGGTGCTTACCTGTCTATACAGGGTGTTACAAAACCCCTACCCAATCACTGATGGTATTATTCCATATAACAGTACAATTATATATATGTGACTCATTTGTTGTATTTAGTTTTTGGTACAAATTAGAAAATAAATACCGATCAAGTGCGAGTTGGGTTCGCACACTGAGGGTTCCTGAAATATATAGGTGTGACAGACAGACAAACAAAGTCAGACCATAAGGTTTCCTTTTTTATCTTTTATGTATGGAACCTTAATAATGAGCAAATCAAAACATGAGTTACATACATACAATTAATTTGATACACCGAGTAATACCCTCGCAGATTGGAAAGTGATTTCGAACACTCTGTATACATTATTTGGTTGTGTACTGATGACAATCCTGAGCCTCTACATACCTTACTTGCTTGTAAAGGCTTAGTAATAGCATTTATCATTTAAAAGATAAGAACACCATGTACAAATTTAAAAGCTGAATCAAAGATAATGAAGATAATAAATTAGGTCATCAGTGAATTTATTAAGAAAGTAAGTTCACAGTGATTTAAAAAAATATACAGTCATATTCTTTGGAATATTTTTACTTAATCTATGGTATTGCTTGCCTGCAATCCAGCCTATACGTAAGTGGAAATAGCTACCTTATTTTTTATTATTGACAAAGGGCCTGTTGTTCTAGTGGATTAGCCACCCATATTGGTGCATACAGGCTTATTTTAAAAATATCTGTATAATAGCAATTTAAAAAACATTCATATTAGGGAGAGGGTTCTGAAGAGTGAAGATTGGAGATTCTCCACTTATTGTTAAGTCAGCCTTTGGAATTATGTAGTTCATAACTCTCAAAGGCACAAAGACCTAATCTTAATGTGTGTAGTGCCCTTTATAGCATAGTAAGATGACCTAATGTATGCTACCTAGAAAAAAAATGGTCTATCTTTTTAAACGACTTCAAAACAGAGGAAAGTTGTCTATATGTAGTATTTTTTTTAATGTGTGGCCCTAGTAGTTCCACCAAATATGTACCTACCGATTTGGATGATTATTTTTTGTATAATATCAAATACACTCCATCAAGATGGTCCCATAATTATTTTAATTTTAATTCGGCTATTGGCACGAGTTAGTAGTTTTTTTTTCTAATATTTTCAAAGGCTATACCCGCAAATGTAAACATAACTAAAAAGAATACTTACGACGCAAACCTTTCGCCACTGACACAGTAAAGTTATTAAGAACCGACATTTTTTAACAAAGGCCCACTTGTAAAGTCAAATTACACTAACGATCTGTCTTCCAATCTTCCCGGTTTATGTATAGTATTTGCAGCCAAATGGGTAAAGTACGATAGTTTTCAAATCACGCACAGTAAATAACCACAAAACACAGAATAACGGGACACTAGTCCACCTCTGCCGATATCAGTGAAAATACTGGATTCTAGAACATTAAATTATTCTGTTATTCAGAGTAGAGGCGTGTCGATTAGATTAAAATGAAGCCAGCATTCGCGCTCGTAAAGTGTCTTGGTGATAAGCTATCGTGTGAATATAAATCTCATAATTCTGCTGCAATAGTTCGCCGCGATCACAGAGATATTATATTAAGTCACGCTCTGCGACAAACTTATTCAATTCCTTGTAATTTGTAGTTTATTCTGAGAGTTTATTTATATTTTTCACTAATTATCGGCCGTATCGCTATCGGTGACAGACAGGCACGCACAGGGTTGCTAGTTTTTGAAGCAGTTTTCCATATCGAAATACCCCTAAAATCAAACTTATCTGAGTTTGATATAAGAAATCGATGGGACAAGCGGATTTGTATTCTTATTTTTGTCACCATTTTTTGAGTCGTCATACTTCACTAAGTACAAAATTACGATAAGACGAGACGAAGAAAACCTTTATTAAAAATTATACGCAATCTTACTTATAATTAATCTGCCTCTCAGTAACGAGATGTGACGTGATGCCTCCTGATGCCTCATGCCAGATGACACACAACAAATATTAATGTTTGTCATCTGAGGCATCAGGCATTACATAGTCACTTAAGCCCAGTAATGACCACCACCAACCGACTGAGCACAGCTTGCAAGTTTTGGCCGTTTGGTATGGAATATGACATAGTTTTCAAGACCGAAACACACATTGTCACAAAAATGTCATATAAATATGGAATTCTACGTCATAATCACACTAATATCTCAAGATTTGCACGCCGTGCTAAGCCTGCAGCTATACAGTGCTTTGATATTTACCCGGACGTTTGACACAGGAGACCTTCTTAGTGATTCGAGATAATTTTACTCTTCTAGGTAACTAAACATTTTTGTAGAAATCACTTTATTTGAAACTATACAGAACATGCAATTCTATATTTATTCTCCTTAAAATAGGGAGAACACCCATAAGTTGGGAACCCAAATTTAACGTCAATGTCAGACCATACATTATTTATTTCGACATTCGCTGTCAAATTAACGACGTTTTCGTTCAGAAATGTTAGTAGAATAATGTACTGTAATGTAGGGCCAATTTAATAGATCACATTTGACATGTCAGTTTATTTGTCCTGTGTTTCTTTTGTCATTATTACAATAAATATGTAATTGTAATTGAAAAAAGATAAGCCATTGTGCAGTTCTAACTTAGAAAAAAAATCATAATCTTTTATGCCCGCCGTAATGAGGTTACGTTGTTAAATTATGATGAAATGTCAAAAGTGGTCTATAAAATTGGCCCTACTTTAATTCCTGGGGCACACTCCAAGGTACATCCACCCCACTTTGTCAATATCTGGACCAACCACAGTATAAATAAAACAGTTAAAGCACTGTAAAAAAATGGCTGTTTATTGTGTGATCGGACCCTTTTAACCGGTATCATCAAAGAGGATCTAATATACAACGCGGCACTCAATTGTACCCGCTACGTTTACTTTGGGATCTCAGAGGAGGGAGAGAGCATGATGTGCTGACCCCTCTGCCAAATTTTTGTTCATATCTTCAGGTCATTCTTTATTTGTTCTAAAAGATACGCACGTATCTTTTTGAATGTGTTGAGTTTATTATAGTGTGGGTATGCGTGAAATTGTATCTGTGTGTGTTTACTTCGCCTCCCGCACCCCGCAAAAGTGCCACGAAAAATTTGTTCGGGGAATCGACGCGACACTAGCTGTATAAACCACCATATAACTTGTCTCAAAACCTACTTATCGTAAGAGGCGACTAAGGGTAAAACAGGAAGAAGGGTGACAGCGTCTTTCTATTGGATTACCTACCACCTATACTACGATCCCCAAGCCGCCTTCCAAGCGTGGGGATAATGGCAACACCAACCCCCCACTTCTAAGGGGTGGCCTTTGTTCAGCAGTGGAAGTTTTTTGGCTGTTGATGATACGACGTGTTTTTAATCGGGATTACAGGTTGACTTTGAATGATACTCTAAATAGTTAAACACTGCGCGCGCTCTGCCCTCTATCTCGAAAATGGTTCAAGTTATTAACAAGCTGTTCAAACAAAAGTTGTAGAGAATTGAATCCTCTACAATATGTATGATACATACAAATAGCATTAAACCCAGAGGCAACGAGATATTTGCAATAAATGTGTAAAAAAAACTATTTTTTGACCTTTGAAACCTGTAATCGCGGAAACCCTACGATAAGCTTTGATTATATATACGTCTAGATACCTAATAGTCTTGTAACGTTACGTTAATAAGCATCACAACCTCATAATTCGTGTGTGCGTGCAGGCCTCATTGTACACTCGCGTCTTCTGTGGTTGTGTGAGTGTTTGGGGATCTCCAGTTATAAATATTTTTCCCATAAATAGCGATAGCGTTGTGGGCTATGCATTGATATGTACTGTGTAATTCCTTTTTTTGTTAAATATAATGTATAGCTGTTTGATGTCCAAATAAAATAAAATAAAATTTAATAAATAATATTTAATTTATTTTAATTTAATAAATTAAATGGCGTGTCCCTTACCATCAGGTGAACGTCTTATTTGCCTTAATTTATAATAAAAATATAATTTATTTTAATTGATTTATTTAATGTTTTAGTCACTATCTACGTATTACGTTTCATTGAATTCATTTTTGTTAAAAGAAAAATTATCCCAGACTTAAGATATATTCCCCCATTATTACCTAGCAACACCAGTCTAGTCGGACAATGTACAAAATTGTCGTAAAAAACAATCGAATTTTTATAATAATCCTTCACAGAATCTTAAGACTTATGAATGGAAAATTAAGTTAGGATCTTTATTAATTTTACTTAGTTAATGTTTTCACGATTTGATTACACAATTCGGCATAATGTTTTTTTTTTGCGAGCACAACCATCGTCGGTACAGTTCAAGTGATACTAAACAACCAAGTATACCAATTTGATGTTTTGGTGTACTTGATATTGTCAAGTGTTTGAACATCGAACACGCTATCTAGACGTATATATAATCAAAGACGATAAGTAGGTTTGGAGACAAGTTTTAGGGTGTCAAAATAAAGGTTTATACAATTTTAAGACTATATCTCATTCCGAGTTGAAACCCCTAATATGCCTGGACTTAGTATTGTGCATTACTGTCTTTTCTTATTACTCGTCTACTGTTATTATTTTGATCAGAGTTCAAATTATAAAATAAAACAAGCTTTAACTGGGTACTTGTATATTAGTTCCATTATAAAATAGCTAATCAACGATACAAGCAATAAATAACAAATTCAACAACACTATTCGCTTTACACACGTTATTTACAATATTATGAGAATTCTTTATATGCCTACCGCTTATATGACTTGCGATCACGCCCGCCGTTCGTAAACCAAAAGTTAATATTCCACCATCGATCTATTATGTATACCAGATTAAAAATCACAAAAAAATAACATCCAAAATGTACATACTTAAATTCATTTAAAAATAGAACTAAGAATGAATGATTAGATGATGATGATTTAGAATGATTTGCACCTTATCTTGTAGTTAAACACTACAAGATAAGGTGCAAATCATTTTCAGGTAATTTAAAATAAGAATTCGAATTAAGATCACACGCGCGCGTTCTTAGTATCCTTATTTTTGTGACAATTTTCGAGTGATCACACTTATTCTAGTACAAATAATAAATCGATGATGCCCATAGATAGCACTAGAGATCACAGAAGATATAAAACTGACTACAGTGGACCCCCGGTAATCCGATAAACGTTTTGCAGGGCAGTGTCAGACTATCGAATTTGTCAGATTATAGAGTACTGCCTAAGTAAGACCCCCGAAGACGACCCGAGTATAGTAGATAAGTATCTATCGGAACTAAAAATCTTACTACAGTAATAGGCATGTCAGATTACACGGGATACCGGATTAGACAAGGGCCGGATTACCGGGGGTCCACTGTATAGTATTTGGTCGGCGGACGCCATCTTGGATATAGCGACCGAGTACAATATTCTTTTTCTAATTTGACTTCATACTTGTTTTGTAATTACTATGTAACTAATTGACATAGAATCTTCTATATCTCTGTATCTCCAATACAAACTTTATGGTTACAAAATATTCATTAAACATATTATGACTACCCGAATAAAAATTTAATGGAAATTAAATAGTGACATTTTTAGTCTATTTAGCCATCACATTAAATTATGTGATAATTTGTCAGAAATTATGCGTGCAAAGATTAAACAAACTTATACATTTACTGTTACTTTATTATATAAATAAATAAAAAAGATGTTATAGAAAAAATAAGGATTTAAATATCTATAAACCACTATAATTATTTTAACAATGCCAAAAATGTTAATTGAGGAATGTATGGGATAAAAAAAAACAACAAGGACGTATGGAAACCTAAAACCATGGAAATACTGATTGCCAAATGTTCCAAATATGCTTTTTTTTATTTGCAATCCTCTCATGACAAATAATTTGACCGAGTGATTTAAACATAGAACGCCACACGTTACGAAGTTGTAAACGAATTATGTAAGACCCTCAAGCAGATAGATGAGAAATATTTTAAAACTTATTCAAATCAAATTAAACGCAATATATTTTGTTTTTTTTATGTTTGCTTCACTTTTTTTATACCGCTCTAGCAACACCAGAAGAATCACTAGCGCGTTGCCGACCCTTAAGACATTAGATATTAATCCCGATCTTTGTGTCCCATAATTTCACCTTCACGCCGGAACACAGCAATGTTTACACACTGGTGCTTGATGGCTGAACATCTGACACTGCGGTGGTACCTACCTGGACGGTTCCTTGCACAAGGAACCTAACACCTAGTAAGAAGTGACCTTCGCTTGCGGTGACGTGACAATTTTTTTCGCTTCCGTATCGGAATATAAATGCAATATCTTTTATTTTGAAACAAATTAGTATTTTGACTAGAAAAAAGCAATTAAAGAAGAGATTTTTGTTTGAAAATATGCAGCTATTCTATTTTTGCGACCAGGAACAAACCGTTGGTTGCAGATGACGTGCATGACGATGGCTCTTTAGTCATAAAACGATTCTAAGTGTATTGTTCGTATCGTTATAGAGCGTCCAACCGTTTATTTTCTTTTTGACAAGTTCACTTTAAGTGAACTTTTGCGTAACATGACGCAGTTACGTTCTATTGGTGCTGTCAAAAAGAAATAAACGGTTGGACGCTCTATAAATAATATGGAATTATTGTTTTAGGAACAAATGATTACCTTATACATTTACTTTAATTATTAAAAACACAACAAGACTAATTTATTTATATCAAGGCGCGGTCGCATGTCTGTACAGAGATGCATTAAGCCACATGTACCAAATCAATGTGGCTGATCTCTTTGGATACGACTCTCATACATAATATGCCTTCTCCGGACCGCACCTTATGGGACTCCATACAAATTCTATGAATATGAATGAATGAATACATATTTACGGTAAACAAAAAACTTCTGAACACCTTCAATAATCAGTTTTCATAAATAAGGAAATAAAAACTGCATCGAGCATCGATATACTATACCAACTAGATTTGCTGTCACGACCCGAAAAGTGGTCACGAAAATAAGAGCTACGGAGACGGCTGTCGCTCAATTGTCTGCAATTATTATTGAACCTTATTTTATAGTATGTAAGTTATCTTTTTATATGAACATATTATTGTTTTGCGTGTACGTGTATAGTTGTAACCGCGACCACATTTTCGATGTCATTTTGTTCGTGACAGCTAATCTTGTTGGTATAGTATATCGATGGCATCGAGGATAGGTTTTTGTGTTTCCAAAATGAGTTCATGACAACTATTTGTTCTTCGGATTGCGACAAAGTTGGAAGGCTTATAGTAATAAAGATGTAAAACTGCGATATTCTGGGAACTGAGTGCCATTTTTAAACCCTGAAATGTTGGCTGGATTACAAGACAACACCACTCGGTTTTTAGAATATAAATTGGATTGTATTGAAATTTATATTTATTTTCAGAGTAACTATACAGAAATTACTACAAGTATATTTTTGAGGAAACCTTTTGGCTTAAAAATGTTTATACCATAGACAAAGAATCTATGAACGGAAGCACTAAAAGGTGAGTAGCATACTAGTAAAAACCTTCCCACACTGTCAGATTCTTATAATAGAAACAAAAAAATGCCTAGTTCCCATAATACCGACTGCTAGAATTCTTACTGGTACTAAATGAAATACGAATAGTTAAGTAACCAGCCAGCACAGTATAAAACTATGTACAGTAAAAACAATAAGAATAAGCGCCTTATCTTTTGCCTTTTGTTCTTAGTTTTTCTACTGTATATGACATATACTGTGGTAATAACCTCTAAATAAAACCTCTCCAAAAATATATGAGGTAATTGAAATATTTTTCTTCAAAGTATACATATTATATTAACAACGTCCAGGGATATTTTAAATTTATTAATTTCTTTATGTAACTATACCAGGTGTCTCGGAAAGGGTGTATCCTATCGAAAGATATTAATAGTATTGGTTATGAGGACAAAGAAAATTTATTTGGCTCCAACGAAATATAAATTTTAGATACGTATACATACATAAAGAATGTAAATTAGAGTACTATTTTTATGTCATACGAAAACAATCACTGAAAATGAGATTTATAAATAATAATTTTGATAGCCAGTTCGTTCACATTTTCAGTTTATGTCAAGAAATTAATGTACTTACCCAAAAAAAAATTAGAAAAACAATGTTAAATTGAAATAAATTATGTAAGTATATCAAAAAACATTATTTTTTAAATAACTTTAGTGATAAATTGATTCGTTTAATATAAATCACTATTGACAGTATTAAATTTATTTTAATATAATAGATGTTTAGTCATGCACAAAACTTAAAACTATATTTTTTGTTTGGTTTAACCATGTAATTTTACATTAAATTATCATGTCTGTATTTTCGATGTATAATAATAAATTCATAACTGTAATATTCACAGATATAGATATACATAGATAACGCAAATGCATGTACTTCGCGTGTACGAACCCCGACGAAACGTCAGGGTTGGTCGCCGCTAACTTACAGTCCGCACGCGTCTGTTGTTCCAGCCGGTCGACCGGAAAAACTAAAAAAATGCCTCGTTGCGTGATAATTAACTGCAATAGCCCAAAAATTTCGAGAACCCAGAGACAGGAACATATTTCTTATCACTGGTAAGTTATTTTAAAATGATATTATGCGTACGTTCATTTTAAAACATTATTTTAAAGTTTTTCGAGCTGTGATTCCAAGAATATACCGTAACTATAGACTAAAGTTAAGTAAGTTTTACTTTACTTATATTCACATTACGTTGCCGCGTTTGCTTTGAGCGTTTGATCTGACGTTGAGTGTAAAGAGACGATGAATATCAGAACACGCGATACTGTCGCGCATCGCTTCGACTTCATAATACAGGCAATTTGTCGCTCGGTTGTCAAATCTAGCGATTAGTGTCGTTCGTTCCACAACATATATCAATAATCGATTTTAATCGAAATCGGACAGACGAATAAAAACTCCTGTCCTAAGTATGAGCGAGATAATCACGGCGGCGGCTACAGTTGAATCGATTGAATCGTAGCGGGCGGAAGGGCATCGGTGGCATCGGTGTCTTTGAATCGGTTTGGATTTCCCGTCACTAAATTTCGGCTGTGACGTCACGTTCTGTGCGTGTGTGTGTTAAAAATTCGGCACGCTAGGTTTCAATACAAATCGTGATACTTGCGTTATCTATGTATATCTATATCTGTGGTAATATTTTTTATAGATATTCCGTAGAAAACTAAGTTAAAATCAAATGTTGCAAATAGGTAATTTGTTTTTAATATTTCACTATTGGCCTAAGAGTATTTGAGCATTTTATTGAATATTGGCCTTATTATAGGTAACCACTTTGCTTTTGGTCATAGAGTATGTTACCACTTTGTATATGACCGTAGAGTATGCAACCACTATTTAATCGTGCTAAAACTATAAATGTATGCGAATACAAAATAAAACGAAAAACTTAAATTCCAGATATTTACACCAACATCCTTGAAACCTGTAATGGAACCGAAAAATTTAAAATAATGATCAATTTATTATTTTAAGCCAGTAAAACTTTCTAGATTGACTTTTAATTGAATGGTTATTTTATTTAATGTTTTTAATTTTATAAAGTATTCTGTAATTTCAATACCAATTTAATTAAACTGAATATAACTTGCTCAAAATCGAATCCATCAGTCAAAACTTGCAATTGCATACATATCGTTAATAGCAAGGCACATAAATTTGTAATAAATTATTGCATTTAATTTAGAATACTAGCGAATAAACTATGTTTAACCTGTCAAGTCGCACCACCTTATAACACAGCTGACTACGGCCCGATCTGTTAAATACAGGTAGTCAATTTAATTACCTTCAATGTGGCCATTATATTAATTACATTATTAAAATCTTTTAAATAGTTTGAAATCGTAAATATACTGATATTTGACATACACTAATATATATTTTTTATGAATACATAGACAGATAAATGCACCCAGACACAAGACAAACAGACATGCTCATGCACACAAATGTTTATCACGGGTGGGAATCGAACCCCTTTGGTCGGACAGGTTCACTAACCACTTGATCAACGGGTCTGACAAACCAATATGAACATTTATAGCCCATACAGGACATGCACATTTGAAGCCTATAGTTTGTTTCATATGATCGACTAGGTAGGTCATTGACCGAGTGAAGTATTTCATTGACTTTTGACTTTTTTTATTTTATTTATTAGTGATTTTCTTTATTGATACGGGTAGTGTACCCTATGTTTATTCTTCCAGTTGAAGATTGCCAGCGATTAAATTGACAACCTGTATTTTCATGTTGTAAGTCGCGAGAAATTACTGTTTACGTTATATGCGATACTAAACTTTATTACAATTGCATAAGTTACAAATTCGAGCCTTATACAGAGTCATTGTTTCTAATACCCCTAATTTGAAAATAAATTAAATAAATATACCCCAATCCTATGCACGCTTCGCAGTCTATACATATTAACAATACGACAATACTTATGCCATTATCAACCTTGACTCCTTGTAAATAGAACACATAATCACTTACCAGACGTAGGACAGAACTAGATAGGTACTACACTGAAAATCCTCCCTTTCCCGCAATGACGTAACACATATTCTGTATTTAAAATTCAATACAGCGATTGGTCACATGAATAGGCGATTATTAAGAAGAAATTATTATCTACGGTTGGATATCCACCAATCCCGTGCAAGCGACGAATCATCAACCAATAGGATTGCTTTAAGTATCCGAAAACAAAAATACACCAATCATAAGGGTTGAAACTAATTTAGTCGGCTACGATCGGCTAGCTTCGGTTTTTTAGAGCGGTGTCTCTTTCAAAAGGTAGAGCGGTGTCTCTTTCTAACATAGCGCTAGACGACGATGATTCTTTACAAATCCGAAGCTTGCCGAACACGGCCGAACGGCATTCAATCAAGGGTTTCTGGACAATGTATCCCAAGTGAAGGCTGTTAGTGGATATTCAACGTTATATACTGAGTATAAAAGTTTATTTTTGTACACTGAACGGCTTCAGCGGTCCGCCGTGTTGTCTTGAAAGTAGTAAATATTACAATCTAATACACGGTCAGTCTTCTTTCTTCTCCTGTTCGGATTTCAACAACCCCTCCACTGCGGAGGGGGTGCGATCCGTATCGCCTTCGGAGCCTGGAAAATATAATTACCATCTACAAGTGAATCGCCGCTTACCATCAGATGGGTCAACTACTAACTTCGAATATAAAAATGCTTTATCCATTTTCTTATGTGCGAATCGTTTTTGTGCGATTGTTACTAGATTTCGGTGAAGGAAAACATCGTGAGGAAACCTGCATGTGTGAGAAAGCCTAACTAGCTTTCGAATGACGTGTGAAGTCCGCCAACCCGCACTTGGCCAGCGTGGTGGACTACTGCCTAAGCACCCTCATCTTGAGGGGAGACCCGTGCCCAACAGTGGGACATAAACAAGGCTGGTATTATTTATCCATCTTCCAGAATCGGCGTTATCAAGTCTCTTGTGTCCGGTAATTTCACCAGCTACTGTGCCCTTCACACCGGAACACAGCAATGTTTACACACTGCTGCTTGGCTTGGAGCTGAACAAAGGCCTCCCCCTTAGTAAAGAGGGATTGCCATAATCCCCACGCTTGGCAGGCGGCTTGGGCATCGCAGTATAGGTGGTAGGTAATCCAATAGAAAGACGGTGCTGCCCGTCTTCTTGTTTTCCCTTAGTCGCCTCTTACGGACACCCAACGGGAGGAGATGGGGGGGGGGGGGGGTGCTTACCCGGTCACTCCACGGGTAACCTCAGTGGCATTATATGAAAACCCCATAAATAACGACACTCGCTAGTGGTATTTAAGTGTCACCGCACACGGGCCACCGGCCCACATCCACAATCGCCGCCACTTGAAGCTAGAAGCGGCTAAGAAGCTGAGGTCCGCGACAGCCACTTGCGGTCCATGTTGGACACTTGCGGTCCATGTTGGACACTTGCGGTCCATGTTGGACACTTGCGGTCCATGTTGGACACTTGCGGTCCATGTTGGACACTTGCGGTCCATGTTGGACACTTGCGGTCAGTGGCCGCTACTTTTTTTAACTCGTGCTTGCAGTGAAATGAGAGAGGGGTGGGGAGTCACGCGAGTGGCTTGTGTCGGCGTTTGTGGTTGAGCCGACCACTAGAGGCGGGCAGTGACGATTTGTGATGTGTGGCGACCACCGGCGTTTACAGTGTGCGGCGAGTCCATGCAAAATTTATGAAAACAACAGGAAATAGGTCGGTGGCTGCGTTTTGTGGTTGTGGCCGGTGGCCCGTGTACGGCGACACTAAGTGGCGTTTTTTTTTTAATTGTATTATTTTATTGTACACATTAAAATAATACTTTATAACAATAGTATAGAGAGGCCTCTTACGGACACCCAACGGGAGAAGATGGGTGGGTGGCGTTCTCACCCGGACAGCCCACAGGGTTGTTATCCTACATCGATATAATATATAAACTAGATTAGGTGTTGCGGTCCGAAAAGTGGCACACAAAATAGCGCCCTTGTGTCGCTATTTCTTTTCAAGCCATATATTTTATAGCCATACTAGCTGACCCGTGCAGCTCCGCCCGCGCTTTTATTACATTTTGCTCCCCATTTCTCCCTCTTCCCTAGATTTATCTCTCTCCATCGAGAGAGAGATCTCTCTTATAAAAAAAATTCTAATTATATGCACTTTCTCTCCTCTCTCTTTCCCCCTCCCGCTTCAGTTTCCATCACACTCCCCTTTTTCCTCTCCCTGTTGTCCCCTCTCTGAACCCTCTCCCCCTCTCTCTTCTACGAACTTGCTCCTTCTCACTCCCCCCTTACTCCACCTAACTCCCCCGATCCCTCAACCCTCCTCAAATCCCTTCTCCCTCTTTCTCCTCTCTTGCACCCTCCTCTCGTTCTATATATCCTCGTCAATCATGGTATCACCGGCATTAAATATACTTTATGAGCTATTCTCAGACCTCCCGGATATGCACTCAACATTTCATACATATCGGTTCACCCATCTATTTAATGACCTTTCCTTATGTTGCTTAACCTTAACCTAGTGGCATGAAATATACTTTACGGCCTATTCTCAGACCTACCCGATATACACACAAAATTTCATACAAATCGGTTCACCCATCTATTTAATGACCTTGCCTTATGTTGCTTAACCTTAACCTAGCGGTATGAAATATATTGTATGACCTATTCTCAGACCTACCTGATATGCACACTTTCATACAAATCGGTTCACTCATCTATTTAATGACCTTACCTAACGTTGCTTAACCTTAACCTACCGGGATAAAAAGTATCCTATGTCTGTTTCCTGGTTCTAAGCTACCTCCCCATCAATTTTCAGCCGAATCGGTTAGGCCGTTCTTGAGTTATAAATAGTGTAACTAACACGACTTTCTTTTAAATATATAGAGGCGTAGCTTGCTTTAGTCGGGCCCTGTATAAGTTCTATAGTGATTGTATGTTCAATTTCACCGATAGATGGCGCTGTTCATAATGTAAATCACGCTAACATCGTAAATTATTGTCTAATGATATTCGATAATGAAAGCTCTAAGTCTTTTGGGAGCGCTGTTCATTGTGTGTAATTGTAGTTGTATATTTTATTGTGTTAGATAATTTCGAGTCATTTTAGGTATTTTACCTAAGTAAAAATTTTGCAATTTCGTATTCTCAATTTCTACCTACCTATACAAATGTAGCCTTGGTGGTGCAGCGGACCTAACCGCTGGCTTTTAAATGAAATGGTATTTTTCCCTTGCCTATTTCTTTCCTAATCTAGTTTTGACTCGCTCGGGATTTACAGATTTTAACTTTTCAAAGATATAATGTCATATTGCTATCAGCAAAGTACTTAGAACAATACAGAAATCTAATGAAAATTTCCTGGGTGTACCGGACCGGCTTACCCCTTACAAAAATTGACCCTTCGCCACTGCCATATCTTATGCAAACTAAATGTCTGCTCAGTCCCTATTGTATATAGCGTAATAATACATATCTTAATGATTAACTGATCAGTCTATAATTACCCTATTCACTTACAAAGGAAATTACGTGGTAATATGTGCAAGTAATGTTTCACTGCTTAGCCCCTATGAAACACAGCGTGATGTTTTATATACCAATTTATACCTAGACTTCTACACAACACATCAGTGAAAGTCCTATCAAAATCCATCCACGGGTTTTCAAATGATACCTGGACAAACAGAACGACAGACAGACAGACAGACAATAATGCCAAAAAAAATTGTTTTGGCCTCTATGTCGATAGTATAGTATCCCCACATAGAAATTTTGGAAAAATATTCAATGTACAGAAAAAGTGCTCTTTGAGTTTTATTATAGTATAGATAAGCCTGACAAAATTATTTTTGCGAGTGTCGCTACTGTCTATATGAAACTGTCAAACTACACGTCATTATCATAATAAAACAGTTAGTTCACGTTTCCGCCACCAACACAGATAAGTCCCCCGGTACCACATTTTAGATGTAATTTTGTTAGTGAATGTTTATCTAGTTTATATATTATATCAATGTTATCGTCTTTAATAATTTTACTGGGCAAATACCATAATATAGTATTTAAATATTCATTGTCGACATGAAAAGAAGAAAAAGAATATTTTTACTGTCTTTTTTTTTCACCCGGGTGAACTCTTCCGAAGATCCCAGGAGGCTGTGGGGCTCGATGTGGGATTCTTACCCACTAAAATCCCCGCGACTGTGGCATCGGCACATGAGAGGGCTCTCCAGTGAGATCTACACCGGACGCAGTGCCTTGCCTTTGAGCCCGCCGCCGGAGGGCGCATTGTAGCCCCCCGGGAACCAGTCACGGTGCTCACGGGATGTCGCAACCCCGCCGCCGTCCTCCTCGGAGTCGCCGCCGTACTCAATGGACGTTCCAAAAGCCCAAACCCCGAACGTCTAGCGACTCCGAAGGGAGTATGGCCGGTCTAGACAAACTCACCTGCGGCTAAGGTCGCATCTCCAGCGTTCTTGTCTTCCTCGCTATCGCTGCCCGAACTGGCGTTGGAGGAATCATCGCCGCTGCCTGTTAACACGATAATTTAGCTTTTGTTGGGAACGATAGACGCTGTTAGCCGCAGATAGCCATTACTGCTTCACCGGACAATTGGTAACTAGCGACGGAGTTGAGTCACGTTATAATTATATGGGTAGCCTGTTGGAAGTTTTTGTCTACCATGTGAGTTAACACTGTGCACGCCACTGGTAACCTGTTGGAAATTTTTGTCTACCCTGTGAATCAACACTGAATCTACTGATAGCCTATTGGAAGTTTTTGTCTAATCTGTAATTTATCACTGTGCACGGTACTGGTAGACTGTGTCAAGTTTTTGTCTACCCTGTGATTTAACACTGTGCACACCACTGGTAGCCTATTGGAAAATTTTGTCTACCCTGTGATTTAACACTGTGCACACCACTGGTAGCTTGTTGGAAGTTTTTGTCTACCCTGTGATTTAACACTGTGCACACCACTGGTAGCTTGTTGGAAGTTTTTGTCTACCCTGTGATTTAACACTGTGCACGCCACTGATAACCTGTTGGCAGTTTTTGTCTACCCTGTGATTTAACACTGTGCACACCACTGGTAGCTTGTTGGAAGTTTTTGTCCACCCTGTGAATCAACACTGAATCCACTGGTAGCCTGTTGGAAGTTTTTGTCTACCATGTAATTTATCATTGTGCATACTACTGGTAGCCTGTTTCAAGTATTTGTCTACCCTATAATTTATCCCTGTGCACGCCACTGGTAGCCTACTGGAAGTTTTTGTCTACCCTGTCATTTAACACTATGCACGCCACTGGTAACCTGTTAGAAGTTTTTGCCCTGTACCCGCACGCCAAACGTTCAGCGTCTCCGAAGGAAATATTTTGAACCTTAATCTAACGTAATTAAGTTTTATTTTAATTGTAACCACTACTATGTTTTAGATTTCACTATACTAGTCTTAGCATTTACCGGTCATAGAAGCGTTGTGCAACGCAGGCAAAGGCCTTGCAGCTAGAAGTGGGGCGGCTGGTCGTTGTTTGCGCGCTGGATTCATTCGTCCGCAGTACGCGCATACATACGACACGTATTCGAATTCTTCCACCATCGCCATGCCTGGAAGGAACATCACCAGCTATCATCATCAATAGGCTAGATCAGGGGCTCCTAAACTTTAAAGATAACGAAACACCAACCAAATAACTTTTATTTTATGAAACCCTATATGAAATTACAAAACAACACTGTAATTTATACAAGAACATATATTTTTTAAATGTCTAACATAATTGTAATATAGTTGTATTAAAACACATTATTCAATCATTTTGACGGGCCCGTTGGTCTAGTGGTTAAACACTCTGGCTGCTAACCGATGGGTCGTGGGTTCGATTCCCACCAAGTGTCTGGGTGTTATTTATCTATTTAAGTATATAACTACAAAAAAAAAATTATATAAGTATTAGTATCAGTTGTCTGGTTTCCATAGTACAGGCTCTGCCTAGTTTGGGATCAGATGACCGTGTGTGGATTGTCCCAAGATATTATTATTATTATTATTATTTTGGCGGAGCCCTGATGGCTATTCTACGGAACCCTAGCTAGATGAATAAAACTCTTTTTAGTCCGTCATTTAGACTATCAAAAAATATTGGACACGTATAACAAAAAAATTACGAAGACGTGCTTTGAAATGCCGCGTGACGACACAGCGAAATACAATTTTTACTGAGGCGGGACGTCACTAGCTCCCACTCCCGAACTTTGAAGCTCTATATCTTTGGCAATATTTATTGATTTTTTATTTTTATTTTTTTATACTACCAAGGTGGCAAGCAAGCATACGGCCCGCCTGATGGTAAGCAGCCACCGTAGCCTATAGACGCTCAGAGACCAACACCAGAAGAATCACTAGCGCGTTGCCGACCCTTAAGACATTAGATGTTAAGTCTTTGTGTTCGGTAATTTCACCAGCTACAGTGCCCTTCACGCTGGAACACAACAATGCTGACACACTGCTGCTTGGCGGCAGAATATCTGACACTGCGGTGGTACCTCCCTGGACGGTTCCTTGCACAAGGAACCTACCACCTAGTAAATTGATTTGTTAAGTAAAAAAAATACGTGTCCAATATTTTTTGATAATCTAACTGACGGACTGATTAGAAGTTTTTTTTACCCAGACATCATCCCCATTATGATGAATGCCCCCCTCCCAGAAGGGAGAGGTTCGGTACTCCCGTTGCGTGACGTAAGGCTAAGGGAAAACAGGAAGACGGGCAGCAGCGTCTTTTGGATTACCTACATATACTGCGATCCCAAAGACACCTTCCAAGAGTGGAGGTTATAGCAACCCCTCCCTTTTAATTTGGAGGACTTTGTTCAGCGGTGGACGTCTTCGGGCTGATGATGATGAGATTGTTTATAAAGTAACCGAATTTCTGTTACGAATTCGATGCACAAGAAGAATCAAAAGAGAGTCTATTGCGTTTATATTAAGGTGTATTTATGCATACCGTTAGGGACACGAAAAATGTTTTGATACTTTGTGGTATCCAGTTACCTTTCGATACCGATACTTTTACTCTATGAGTACTTTTTGATTGGTATCATATCGAATAAATCTTCTGTGTAACTGACGTCACTGACTGGTGATGACCTCTTTTTGGTCATCATTGGTTCGCCGGACGGGAGGAGGCGAGCGCTATCAGACCTCTACAGACTTTGACGAATTTATTTTTTTAGCTGTTACTACGACTACACATGAAGCACTCAAACTGATCCTCGCCATGGTCGAAGATAAACTATTTTTTGAAGAAATAATAACCAACTTCAAAGAAAATTATCTAATAAATACGAAATAACGAAAATATATTGAATTCGGTGCCAAGCACATCATGTTAACTTACACTAGCACCAGCTGGCACCGACTTAAATTATATTAATATACTAGCTGACCCGTGCAGCTCCGCCCGCGCTTTTATTACATTTTGCTCCCCTTTTCTCCCTCCTCCCTAGATTTATCTCTCTCCATATCTCTCTCTCTCTTATAAAAAAAATCTAATTATATGCTCTTTCTCTCCTCTCTCTTTCCCCCTGCCGCTTCGGTTTCCGTCACACTCCCCCTCTACCTACCCTGTTATCCCCTCTCTGAACCCTCTCGCCCTCTCTCTTCTACGAACTTGCTCCTTCTCACTCCCCCCTTACTCCACCTAACTCCCCCGATCCCTCACCCCATCGCCCCCTTATTGAATCCCCTTTCCCTCTTTCTCCTCTCGTGCACCCTCCTCTCGTTCTATATATCCTCGTCAATCATGGTATCAGCGGCATTAAATATACTTTATGACCTATTCTCAGACCTCCCCGATATTCACACATAATTTCATACATATCGGTTCACCCATCTATTTAATGACC
Organism: Furcula furcula; assembly: GCA_911728495.1. NCBI lineage: Eukaryota > Metazoa > Arthropoda > Insecta > Lepidoptera > Notodontidae > Furcula > Furcula furcula. Next base: position 7,453,750 of record OU452269.1, read on the forward strand.
TTGCCTTATGTAGCTTAACCTTAACCTAGCGGTATGAAATATACTGTATGACCTATTCTCAGACCTACCCGATATGCACACTTTCATACAAATCGGTTCACCCATCTATTTAATGACCTTACCTAACGTTGCTTAACCTTAACCTACCGGGATAAAAAGTATCCTATGTCCGTTTACTGGTTCTAAGCTACCTTCCCACCAATTTTCAGCCGAATCGGTTAGGCCGTTCTTGAGTTATAAATAGTGTAACTAACACGACTATCTTTGATATAATATATAGATTAAAGTTCTATAGTTATTGTATGTTCAATTTCACCGATAGATGGCGCTGTTCATAATGTAAATCACGCTAACATCGTAAATTACTGTCTAATGATATTCGATAATGAAAATTTTAAGTTTTCCGCATCTTTTATTGTTGCGACTGTAATACATACATACATACATAAACTTTTCAAAGATATAATGTCATACTGCTATCAGCAAAGTACTTAGAACAATACAGAAATCTAATGAAAATGTCCTGGGTGTACCGGACCGGCTTACCCCTTACAAAAATTGACCCTTCGCCAATGCCATATCTTATGCAAACTAAATGTCTGCTCAGTCCCTATTGTATATAGCGTAATAATACATATCTTAATGATTAACTGATCAGTCTATAATTACCCTATTCACATACAAAGGAAAATACGTGGTAATATGTGCAAGTAATGTTTCACTGCTTAGCCCCTATGAAACATAGCGTGATGTTTTATATACCAACTTACTTTTTTGAGGGTACTTCAAGTAGACAAAAGTCTTTTTGAGAGCTTATATATTTTTTGATAATTAAAAATAGTAATTAGTAAAATTTTATGTTGCACATACTGTAACATTGAAGCTTAACCTTTGGTGCACTTAATTTATCCTATAGTTTATTCTCCTATCTTATTTACATACGCTTTTTCTACTTCATCACAACATGGACTTATATGCCAAACTATCTAACTGCATGGAAGAGTTATCAGCCACATTTTCGTCACGAATGGAGCAGTATGAGGCTGATCTGAAGAATGTCGGTGGTGAGTCTACACATAAATCAATTGCCAGCCTTTCTAAAGAATTCACTGAATTTAAATGCTTCATCTGGAAAACTGTGAACGCTCTAAAGTCTCAAATGGATCTCTTGACTATGGGGCTGGATCGTCATGAAATGGCATCTCGTAATCGTATTCTGCTGCTTCACGGTCTTCCTGAGCAGAAAAATGAAGACCACATACTACAGGCGGTTCAAACGTTATCCGAGAAGAAAGTTGGTAATATCTCACAGGAGGATATAGAAGCCTGTCACCGTCTTGGCACTAACTCGGGAAAGAATCGGCCTTTACTGATACGTTTTCACAGTCACAGTCTGCGAAATGAGATTTGGCGTAGTAAGACTGAACTTAAAGGCTCTGGGCTGGTGCTGTCTGAGTTTTTAACTAAACCCAGGCATGACACATTCATTGATGCGCGCAAACACTTCGGCGTAAAGCAGTGCTGGACTTCGGAGGGTAAGATCGTTATCCTACTGCCTAACAAATCCCGGCGCAAAATTGAATCGGCATCTGAACTTCGTCAACTTGTAGCACAGTTCCCTTTGGATACAATTGCGGTGTCTGCTGATGCTCCTGCTGGAACCACAAAGGCTGTCACGCAGTCTTCTGGCAAGCCAGCTCTTGACAAGAGAGCACGCAAACCAGCAAAATAGCGGAATTATTTAATACAATGTAATTTTTGTTATATATCCTAGGTTAGTCAGAGATAATTTAACTTCAAGATTTAATTTAATGTATAGTATAATTTTTCGTAAGTTATTTAGTCAGACACCATAGTCACACAATTTATTGCTTATGTTTTTTGTTTTCTTTTTGTTTATTTTTTTACCTACTTACTTATTTTAATTGTTTAGTTTTTGTTTTGAAGCTTTTTTTGTGACTTGACAGCTGCTGTCAGTGTGACGTGCCTGGCTTGACGCGTAGTGTGTTCGTTCGAAAATGTCTATGTTATTATAATGTTTAGAATGTGTACTCCGTATTGTTGTAATGAGTCATGTTATATTCGTGTAAACTTATGATTTCTTTATACAAATATCTTTGATGTAAACTTATGAGTGCATCACAGGTTAGCGAGTAATATTTATTTGATACTTTTAATATTTTTTATTTTATTTTATTTATTTAGTAGTGTTATTTATATATTATATGTTGGATAATTCAGATGATAGCTTTGTATCTTGTTCTTCTTCCTGTGCATCCGATGAGAGCTATGCTAGTGCGTTTCATGATGTGTCTATTCACTTGGGCGACCAACTTTCCTCTACTTTTTCTGATCATACCAATTTTTTCAATGCCGTTCATATAAATGCTCAAAGTATTCCTGCTCATTACTCTGATCTTCTATCTTCTTTTGATTCTGATCTGGTTCAGGCTGTTCTTGTATCAGAAACTTTTCTCAAACCTGCTATTCCTTCTACGCAATATTCATTGCCCGGCTACAAGTTAGTGCGTAATGACAGAACTGGCAAGGGGGGTGGAGGGGTTGCTATTTATCTGCGTGGCGATATTGACTATAAGGTTGTTGATCAGTCTCCAAGTGTTTACTCCAAGTCTGCTGAGCACCTGTTTGTGGAAATAACTTTTAATAACAGTAAACTGCTTTTGGGTGTTTATTATAGTCCTTCCTGTCATATCGATTACTTTGCTTCTTTCGAAACTAAACTTGAATATCTGTCTTCAATTTATGACCATACTATTATCCTTGGCGACTTCAACACTTGCTTGCTTAGGGATGACAGTCGTAGCCATAAACTTCAGTCACTTGTTTCTTCTGTCAATATGCACATACTTGAACTAAATGCCACCCATCACGCTCCCCACTCTTCTCCTTCACTCTTAGATCTCATTGTTGTTTCTAATCCTAATAAGGTTGCTAAATATGGGCAACTCACCGCTCCTTTCTCGTATCACGACCTTGTTTATCTGTCTTATAAGATTCGTACTCCTAAACGCAAAGCCAAATTCCTTTTTCTTCGCAGTTATAAGAATATTGATTTAAATCGTCTTAAAACTGATGCAAGTAGCATAGACTGGGTTCCTATTTACAGCTGCAATGAATTGGACTCTAAGATTTCCACCTTTAATAAATTACTTTTCGATCTATATGATGTGCATGCTCCTTTGAGAAAGGTTAGAGTAAAACACCTACCTGCACCGTGGTTATCTGACACAATTAAAAGACAAATGTCGAAGAGAGACAAGGTCAAGAGACGATATAAAAGGTTTCCTTCAGATGAGAACTGGTCTCTGTACAAGAAGTTGCGGAATCGTTGCAGTCGGATGTGTAGAGATGCGAAACGACGCCACATCCACAACTCTGTTCAAGATTTAAGTACACCACAAATGTGGCAATTTTTAAAATCTCTAGGCATCGGGAAAGTTTCTAGTGAGAGTATAACTAATGTCGACCTGAATTCTATTAACTTACACTTCTCTAAATCAACTGTAACCTTGGATAGTAACATTAAAATCTCTACTCTTAATTATTTGTATCAGCTTCCAGCAATATCATGTCCTTCTTTTACTTTTCAGCAAGTTACAGAGGAAGACATTAAGAAATCCTTTCTTTCTATATCCACTAAAGCTATGGGTGACGATGGCCTTCAAATTCAAATGTTTCATCCTATCCTTGATCAACTTGTTCCTGTCGTATGTCACATGACAAACTACTCTCTTACTTCTGGCTCTTTTCCCTCAGCTTGGAAGAAGGCTCTTGTCTTCCCTCTTCCTAAAATTCCTAAACCCACTATAGCGTCGGAATTCCGTCCTATTTCCATACTCCCTGTTTTATCTAAAATTCTCGAAGGTGTGGTACATAATCAACTGTCTCATTTCCTCTTTTCTAATGGCTTGTTAAGTCCTTATCAATCTGGTTTTCGTCGTGCCCATAGCACTGTTACTGCTCTAGTTAAAATAACTGACGATATCCGATTGGCCATGGAGAATAAACTTCTTACTATTCTGGTACTGCTAGACTTTAGCAGTGCCTTTAATTCCGTCGATTTTGATATTCTCCTGGGAATACTGTCTTCTCTTAATTTGTCTTCTTCTGTAATTTCTTGGTTTAATTCATATCTTCGGGGTCGCTCGCAGCTGGTTCACTCTGAGGGGGCCTCTTCACCATGGTGTGAACTTTCTGCGGGTGTTCCTCAGGGGGGTGTTCTATCCCCTCTTTTGTTTTCTATTTTCATTAATGCCATTACTAAAGTTTTAACTTCGCACTTCCATCTCTATGCAGACGACTTGCAGATTTATCATCATTTTAGAATTGATGAGCTTTCAGATGCAGTAGATGCCATCAATGATGATCTTCAAAATATTAATGAATGGGCTAAAAACTTTGGTTTATTGGTGAATCCCAAAAAGTCTCAAGTCATCATCATTGGTGGTAGGTACTATTATAACCGTTTGGATTACCAGTCTCTTCCTCCAGTATTGTATAATAATGTCCCTATAGCGTATTCTAAATCAGTTAAAAATTTAGGTGTCCATATGGATTGCAATCTGTCCTGGAATGTCCATGTTTCGGAAATTAGCAGGAAGGTGTTTTATTCCTATCAGTCACTTAAACGTCTCCAAAAGTTCCTACCATTTCAAACAAAAATAATTCTTGCTCAATCTCTTCTTCTACCACACTTAGACTATGCTGATGTTTGCTTTTTAGATGCAACAGAGGAACTTCTTAATAAACTTGAACGGTTGCAGAATTTGTGCATTCGCTATATTTTTGGCCTCCGAAAATATGACCATATTTCAGAATATCGGTTACGTTTAAAATGGTTGCCTATTCGACAGCGCCGAGATTCTCATATTCTTTCTCTGCTTTTTTCTATTCTCCATAATCCTAACTCTCCACCCTATCTTCGGGAACGCTTTGAGTATCTTGTCCCTAGAGGAAAGCCATGTCGTACTGTTTCCTCTCTTCTCCTTCGAACTCCACAACATACGTCTCAACGATACAACGCTTCTTTTACTGTTCGTGCGGTGACTCTTTGGAATTCCCTACCCCATTCTATTCGTGATAGCCCTTCCTTGGATGTTTTCAGGAAAAGAATTAAAGATTATTTCCTTTCACTATGATAAGTATGTATATGTATGTGATAATAATATGTATTATGTATTTGAGTATTTATTGTATTTGAGTATTTATTTTATTTATGTGTTTAAAAATGTTATGTAGTTTTATGTATTTTATGTTTATAAGGTTTATGTACTTTTTTTCGTTTCGTTTTTTTTCCATTTGTACACTTGTTGTCCTCATTTGTATTTTTAAATAATTCTATCGCACGGGTTTGCTGGTAGAAAACTCATTTTTGAGTTAAGCTCGCCTTTGTGCATTAAATTACTATTTTATGTATTGCTGTAGCTGTTTTGTGTACAATAAAGTATTAATTAATTACACCTTGACTTCTACACAACACATCAGTGAAAGTCCTATCAAAATCCATCCACGGGTTTTCAAATGATACCTGGACGAACAGAACGACAGACAGACAGACAGACAGACAGACAGACAGACAGACAGACAATAATTCCAAAAAAAATTGATTTGGCCTCTATGTCGATAGTATAGTACCTCCACATAAAAATTTTGGAAAAATATTCAATGTACAGAAATGTGCTCTTTGAGTTTTATTATAGTACTAGCTGACCCGCGTAGCTCCGCCCGCGCTTTTATTACATTTTGCTCCCATTTTCTCCCTCCTCCCTAGATTTATCTCTCTCCATATCTCTCTCTTATAAAAAAAGTCTAATTATATGCTCTTCCTCTCCTCTCTCTTTCCCCTCCCGCTTCGGTTTCCGTCACACTCCCCCACTTCCTCTCCCTGTTGTCCCCTCTCTGAACCCTCATCCCCTCTCTCTTCTACAAACTTGCTCCTTGTCACTCCCCCCTTACTCCACCTAACTCCCCCGATCCCTCACCCCATCACCCCCTCCTCGAATCCCCTCTCCCTCTTTCTCCTCTCTTGCACCCTCTTCTCGTTCTATATATCCTCGTCAATCATGGTATCAGCGGCATTAAATATACTTTATGACCTATTCTCAGACCTCCCCGATATGCACACAAAATGACATACAAATCGGTTCACCCATCTATTTGATGACCTTGCCTTATGTTGCTTAACCTTAACCTAGCGGTATGAAATATACTGTATGACCTATTCTCAGACCTACCCGATATGCACTTTTCATACAAATCGGTTCACCCATCTATTTAATGACCTTACCTAACGTTGCTTAACCTTAACCTACCGGGATAAAAAATCCTATGTCCGTTTCCTGGTTCTAAGCTACCTCCCACCAATTTTCAGCCGAATCGGTTAGGCCGTTCCTGAGTTATAAATAGTGTAACTAACACGACTTTCTTTTATTTAGCTAGATTAAAGTTCTATAGTGATTGTATGTTCAATTTCACCGATAGATGGCGCTGTTCATAATTGTAAATCACGCTAACATCGTAAATTACTGTCTAATGATATTCGATAATGAAAGTTCTTAACGTTTCGCATCTTTTATTGTTGCGACTGTGATACAATACCTATACACTACCTGGACTTGGGGAGTTTCATTAAAATTTCATGAACGACAGATTTTAACTTTTCAAAGATATAATGTCATATTGCTATCAGCAAAGTACTTAGAACAATACAGAAATCTAATGAAAATTTCCTGGGTGTACCGGACCGGCTTACCCCTTACAAAAATTTACCCTTCGCCACTGCCATATCTTATGCAAACTAAATGTCTGCTCAGTCCCTATTGTATATAGCGTAATAATACATATCTTAATGATTAACTGATCAGTCTATAATTACCCCATTCACATACAAAGGAAATTACGTGGTAATATGTGCAAGTAATGTTTCACTGCTTAGCCCCTATGAAACATAGCGTGATGTTTTATATACCAATTTATACCCCTACTTCTACACAACACATCAGTGAAAGTCCTATCAAAATCCATTCACGGGTTTTCAAATGATACCTGGACAAACAGAACGACAGACAGACAGACAGACAGACAATAATTCCAAAAAAAATTGTTTTGGCCTCTATGTCGATAGTATAGTATGCCCACATAGAAATTTTGGAAAAATATTCAATGTACAGAAAAAGTGCTCTTTGAGTTTTATTATAGTATAGATTTTAGTTATTTAGTGCTTTTTAGATAATTTTCTTTTATGTCGGTTATTATTCTTTCTAAAAATTGTTTTAACCCTCCACTGCCGATGGCTCGGATCTGAACAATTGCGAAATATCGTGGCCGGCCGCTGAGGGATTACAACTTTTTAGTGACTTTGATTGATACTTTTACGAGTACGATATTTTTTCGTATCGTAAGTATCGATACTTAGTATTCGATACCGTATCTATACTTACCGTTATGCGAAGAGCATTCTGAGCATATCAGCGCCATACGGTGGTTGGGCCCGTCCTTCAACAAATAGTCTACGACTTTATCCAGCGCAGATCTATTTTTGTCTGCCAGCGGTCTGGGCAACTGGTCCGACTGAAAAATAAATAATTAAAAATATAATAAACGCTGAAATGAAACTACTTTTACGGATTATATCGCGGTTTATTTTAGATTTTACTATCCCGACGTTTCGAATGCTTTGCAGCACCCATGGTCACGGGAGGACTGAGAAGTTGAATGTCCTTATGTCACAATTATGCCGGTGTACCTTCAGGTCTTCTTAGTTATTATTGCTGGTCCGATCTTACAGTATCTTACGTATATAATCCGTAACAGTAGTTTTATTTCTGCATTTATTATTTTCTTTACTTTATTTGCTTGAACCATCGTACATCAAATTTAAAAAAATATGAGATAGGGAGTTTGTGACCATGGGTGCTGCAAAGCATTCGAAACGTCGGGAAAATTAAAATAAATCGCGATATAGTCCATAAGAATAGATTTATTTGATAACAATGTATTCGCGTAACTAAAAGACATTAGACTTTATTAACACAAAAAAGTATGAATTATTATATTATTGAAGTTGGTGTTCTCGTACTTACTGTACCTGTATATTTAGCACCAACTACAATAATATTTAAATTATATTATACTTTTTTGTGTTAATGCAGTCGGTTTAATATTTTTTTTTTTAATATTTTATTCTACACTTTTCATTAGTAATATTTTCATACAAAACGTAAAAGGGCCTATAAAGATTGAGGGTTGCCCTCAATTTCCCTGGGATCCCATTATCAAATACTTCCGAATAAATGTTCTTTTTTTGAAGTCGGTTAAAAGCTCACCCTGAGTCTTGGCCCCTTGTACAGTGCGGTAGGTGTATTGTTGTAAGGCACCAAGTGTCTGTTGTTGGAGATCGGTGTGGAAGTCAGCGCCAACTGCCTTTGTCGCAGTTGTCCTGGTGTGGCTAGAACATTTATCATACTAATAATAACAGTGCTTGTTTATGCCCCACTCTGGGGCACGGGACTCAAGATGAAGGGGCTTAGGCTATGGCCATCCTCGGAGTCGCTGGACGTTCGGGATGTGGGCCCTAGGACGTCCATTGAGTACGGCGGCGACTCCGAGGAGGACGGCAGCGGGGTTGCGACCACCGTCCCCGTGAGCACAGTGAATTGTTTCCGGGAGGCTACAATGCACCCCACGGCGGCGGTCTTAAAGGCAAGGCCCCTGGTGCAGATCCCACCGGAGAGCCCTGGGGTGCCGATGCGACAGCCGCGGGAGTTTTAGTGGGTAAGAATCCCACATACCCCGGTCCAGCCCCACAGCTCCCGGGGGACCTTTTGAAGCTTTCCCTCGCGTAAAAAAATGTATTTCCATACCATAGTCCACCACGCTGGCCTAGCACGAGTTGGCGGACTACACGTCATTCGAAAGCTACTTAGTCTCAGACATGATTTCCTCGCGATGTTTTCCTTCACCGAAAGCTAGTAACAATCGCACAAAGACGATTCGCACATGATTAATTAAAAAAATCAGAGGTGCGAGCCAGGGTTCGAACCTGCGCACCTTGTTTACCAGGCAAGCACACGCCCACTATTCTTTTCATATTAAATGACACAACGAATGGTTGAATCTACCAACCGGATCGCGATAGTCATTTTTAGGGTTCCATACCTAAAAGATAAAAAAACCACCCTTATGGTGTGACTCCGTCTGTCTGTATGTCACACAAACACTGAGCTATCGATTAGAAACTTTGAATAGTTTTAGATCTTACTTACCTAACCTCGCCACAAATTAAAAAAATCTTGGTCTCGTGAATTCGAATCTTGATTTTTTTTTAATGGGGTTCGAATTCGGTCGTCGTAAATTCAAAGTGAGACTACTATATCGAGTGGGCTATCACATGAAAGGGCTTTATTTGCGCATCTCAACACAGAATTTTAGTTTGGTTTATGTCACGTACTTTTTGGCGTATAATGAAAAATATACCGATGTTTGCGGAGGAATAAATCTGAAATAATTATAGGTAATAGAGGTCTATCTATATTTTCCAGGCAAAATAAAATGATGTTTCTATCAAAAATATAATAAACAAAATAGCGTCCCGCCTCTTATCTCCGATGTTTATGGAGGAATAAATCTGAAATAATTATAGGTAACAGAGGTCTATCTCTATTTTCCAGGAAAAATAAAATGATTTTTCTATCAAAAATATAAAAAAACAAAATAGCCCCTTATATCCGATGTTTATGGAGGAATAAATCTGAAATACTTATAGGTAATAGAGGCCTATCTATATTTTCCAGGAAAAATAAATGGATGTTTCTAAGTAGTACGGTCAATCTGGGTAACTTTGACCCACATATTGAATTTATTTCAAAATTTCATTATAAAATATCTACACAATCGTGTTGGAATTGATAATTTTGATGGCTTTACATGACATATTTTTTATAAGTATATATTTATAGTTGAATTTTTAAGACTAAAACCTTAAAATCAATAAAAAATTGATGAGTCAAAGTTATGGCGTAATTTGGACAACTTTACCCCATGCATCGGATGATGTGGGATTGGCTCTTTTAAATTGTTTTTTTCTACTATTAGGACATTTTTAGCCTCGCTAAAATTCATACAAATATTGATAAAACTTAATCTGTATTTAATTTTATAAGCTTTAATAAATCGTCTAAGCTAAAACTTACCCTTATTGAGCGCTTAAAAATCTTACTACAAAAAACTTTTACGAGCACTTTCAAAAAGTCGTTTCGTACTGGTAGCGGGAAAAATATTTTATGTATGGTTTTTGACATTTTGGGAAACTATGACATTAGAAAAACGTTAACAAAGCATGTTACGTATGTAAAAATATAATTTATTTGATCAATCATTTTTTATAGAGCCCGAAAAATAAATAAAAGTCCATATTTGCAGTGACGAGTCAAAGTTGTACCGAAAGCCAAAGTTACCCAGATTGACTGTACAGTTTTTTAGTTATCCTAAAAAACCTCGACAAACAAACTTAGTTTTGCGGTTGGGTTTTTTGCTAAAGTGCGGTCGCCGGGCAGGAAGAATTCAGTACATTGACCTGTTTATACCTGTCTCTGTCGCTCTTGCAATAATAAATAAATACAATGCGTCGCACTCGCACAGACGGCGGTCATTGCATCTGTGCGAGCGTGACGCAGTGTGATTTTCCCAAGAGTGACAGGGACAGGTATAAAGAAGTCAATGTACTGAATTCTTCCTAGTCGGCGACCGCACTTTATCTGCGCTATTAGACGAATAGTAAAATAACTTTAATGGGTCCAGGGTACCCTCGATGCGCGAATCCGACTCCCAACTCCCAAAACAGTAACTGAGGAGATTCAAAAATTTAATACAACTAATGAAAATATGCCAAAAAAATTTTTGTCATTGTTAAGTATTCTGACTAACTGAAATAACATACCTATATTTTCTAGTTTTTAAAAAACTTAATATATTTTACGTATAAATAGTATTTATTTGTTAAAATATAAAAATGTCGAGGGTTAGTATGAATTTATGTCAGTTTTGTTATCGTGCTTGTAGTCGATTAATAAATAAAACTATGGGGATTCTACTACTTTAATAACATTTATTCGAAGAATACAGTCCTTTCATATTACAATTAGAATCAACAAGTTATAAAAACATCTTAGAAATCAGTGTAAATTACAATTATCTCTCGGGTTTGTTACCAATGTCTCCAAATCAACTATTGTTTTTCATATTTATGATGTAAAATGAAACAATAACATATAAGAACATGTTCAGAAGTTGTTAAATAATTAATATTCAGAACCAAAACAAAGTAAATTAAAAAAAGCAATGAATTTACGACAAACACAAATAAAATCTTTACAAACAAAATAGGGACAGTAACAAAACCGACGGTAACAAAATTGTTAGGCTCAGTTTACATTGCCTCAAAACGACAATTTAACTTAAAACATACTCATTCTTTATATATTTAGCTTAAATCTTATTTTTTTTAGTGAGATCCATCGACACTAAGTTTTTATCTACCTATTAGTGGTATATTAACCCTATTAAAATTTGTACTTTTTGCATGCTGTGCTTCTTACAAAATAATCAACATTTATATTCATATAAGTCTTCTTTAAATGGTCATAGTTTTATAAACAATCAACATTTCCAAGTAATATAATTATTCTTCAGTAACAAAAACCTTAAAAATGTAATATATTTAAAGGCACTATTTTTCAATCTTCATTAAGTTGAAATCAAACTACTTTTACGGATTTTATCGCGGTTTAAAATAAACCGCGATAAAATCCATAAAAGTAGTTTGATTTCAATGTGTAATATTCGCGTAAGTAAAAGACAACTTCATTAAGTTGTTCTCACTAGCTCTAAGAACATATTGTGCATTCGTCCTTCGGATAATGATCGTAAATTAATGTATCGCAATACTCACACCAAAATTGTAAACGATTTAACAGCATCTTTATATCGATTATATTCATTAATAGGGTAAAGTGGAACGGTTGAATTCCCGTAGCACTGATATGGGTTACATTTGCATGGCATTTCCCACACTTAGAAGAAAGGATCAAATGTGTCTCAGGCCATGGCCAGCTTAAATTGTAATAATAATATTGCAGCAAATCATATTTTGTTAAAACTTTATCAATGTCCACAACAATCACCATCTTTATAGTAAAGTAGTAAGCGTGGCTATTTTGTCTCACTATCGTTTGAAGAAGATAATCAATCTGAAAAAAAAACTGATATTACTAAAATAAAATAATTTAGGAATCTTAGGCCGATCTGGAAAACTCTAACAATAGGTAAGCGTAAATCGCTATAAAAAAGGAGAAGCTGAAGTTATAGAAATAAAAGCACAAGCTTAGCTACTTATACACCTACCTATACTAGTAGTTGAAGTCGCTGTGCGTGTGTGCTCAATCGAAGATGGAAATCAATCTATAAAAAAATAAAATTAGGATAAGATAAGGTAATCGAAAAGATTCAATTTAATCTAGAACAAAAGTCAAGCGCAACTACCTTCACTATCTTGAAAGCATTTATCACAAATATAATCAAAATAAATGGGACCGCCGCCGACGCAATCTTCGCAATATAATAGTTTGCAGACCATACATTTGGCTACCTGGCCAAGAATGGTACATCTGCAGTTATTGCAATTTTGAAACTTCATGTTTCTCTTAGATGAGCAAAATTTTGGCGTAATGTGTACGTTATTTTGTTTAGAACTAGGACCAGGAGAGGTAGGCAAAATAATTAAGGGCAAATTATCGATATCGAGTGCTGAATTTAGCACACTGTTGGAATCTACCTACCTTCAATAAAACACAACCGACTAGATAGTTTCTATAAATATTAACAAGATGTTTTAGGTAATTTTTGATGGTAGTAGGTACATATCCAATTGTCAGTTAAAACTGCTATGTAAACTTAGCTTTATGCTGTCGGTTTTGTTACTTTTTCGGTCCAACTATATGTTACCGTAACTGAAGTAACAAAACCGAAGTAACATAATGTGTTAACCTAACCTTAGAAAATATAAATTAGCGGTTCAACTTTTCGCTAAGTTTAACTACATACAACAAGTTGTCCAGTATAAAACCATGCATTTCTTTATTAATTTATTTGAGGAACGTGCGGATATGTAATGAATTGCGTTGGTACAAACCTGACGACGAATTTCTTGACAGTCCAATCGGTAACACAACATACCCTCACAAGCGACGAAATGACACTGGCGTTCATTTTTAAAGATGGCTGATCTTAAGACTATTAGTGTTGCCATATTTGGAAAACGGAAAAAAAAGTAAATAGTAGGTTTTTCTTCAAGAAATTGACGTAACAAACCTGACTTGTCCGGAGGTAACAAATTCCGGGGACACTATTGTTTTTAAGTTTTAAATAGATGAGTGCAATTATAAGCTTTATTAATTATTTCAAAAGATACGTGGTGTAAGTTTATTTTTATAAAAACAACAAAACATGTCCACGTGTTGCAGAAAATATTGATAAAATTGAACTTAAAGTTTTCATTTATACTGGGGACGAGCGAAAATTGGTGGAGGTGTTTTATTAAAATAAGTTGCAAATATTTAGTTTTAGCTGGATTTCATTGGAATTTAATTAAAAACGTAGTGAAATAGGCAAATTTTCCATTAAGACGCTATTTTAACCTAAATAAGTAGAGAAAATCCCACGAAAAAATAAAAAACTTGAAGGACATGCCAAAATGAGAGTTGTACTAAATTTTTGAATCTCCTCAACTGATGATCCCCTGGTGATGTCCTGGCGAAATGTAAACAAAACAGCGTCATGCAGGGAAGCTATAGGTTATATTTACAAGGGATTCTACCTGGGGTTGGTGTACTAGGTGCATTACCAGGCACGTTGGTAGTAGGCACGAACGGCTTCAGCGCTTTCGATTGATCTTCAGGAGTGCCGTACTTATCCAAGATTTCCTTCGCAACCTGCAATGGACGTGAAAGTTCTGTATTATTTGTCTAGGTAATGTATGTCCCTTGTCCAGACTGTCCAGGTGGGTATCACTACACTGTCAGATAGTCCACCGCAAAGCAGCAGGATCTGAACATTCTTTTTGTTTTTGTCGAAGGTGGAAAGCTGCCATTAGGCTTCTGACTTGGCTTAACGAATGCTATCAAAAAGAAAATTAAAATTTAAAATTGTTTAATTCATGTTTTGTTGATAAAATACAAAAACTCACCGCTTAATCTACTAAGACAAGATTATGTGCTTGAGTGATTTACACGCTCGATACATCCTACTTACCCACAATTCAAGAGTACATTACGCTATTTTACTTAAGCAGAGGCTGGAAGGTTTGGAGGTATATATTGTGCTACAGTAAAATGGTTTTTTAATATACTTTTAATTTGTTTGGGGGATCTTATCTCTTAATTTACTGACTAAAGTCTATGGTAACGCGTTTAAACTGTAAGTTGGAGTATACTTCCAAGTCCTTTTCCCGTACCTATACATTATTATATTTAGATAACTTATACAGAGGTAGGTATTGCACATTGCGTAAATTGACAGGCCGCTTGACTGTATGCAAACAGTCTAAATGGCTGGAATGCTCACAGATAATTGCTTGAGTAACTTTATCGAAAACATTAATCACCTTACAGTATTTAAACAGATCTTCATAATTATCTTTATATTTTCCTAGCAATTCCCTGCGGCTACGCCCGCTATTTTTTTCCATCCCATTTAACCCCTTTAGGAGTGGAATTTTCAAAAACCCTTTCTTAGTGGATGCTTACATCATAAGAAGAACCTACTGTCCAAATTTCAGCTTTCTAGGATCAGCGGTTTGGCCTGTGCTCAACGCACAGGCCAAACCGCCTCAATCAGTCAGTCAGTCAGTTAGGACAAGTAATTTTATATGTATACATTTTGATTTTGTACAGTGTCTAGATGACAACAGCCGGGACATACCTTTTACGTGCCCTCTGAAGCAAGGAGACGCTCAGTGCAAATGCCACTAAACGATCACCCATCTAAGGACTGACCTTGCCTGACGTTGCTCAACCAACTAACCCTTTATCAAACAGATGTGGCGACTCGACATGTGGTACAGCGACGCGATAAAAAGGCGAGTAGTATCACATGCAACATGATAGATGGCGCCACCACCGAATCCTGAATCTCGCAAGCGAAGTTTCTCCAACTTGGACAATATATACAACATACCGACAACAACTGGGACCAACGCAGAGGGGGTCCTCTGCGTTCTGGGGTTAAATTGTCCCCTAGATCTCCTGGAGACATTTGCACTCCTGGGCAAAATTGCCCTCTATCATCATCATTAGCAGCCGAAAGAAGGGAGTGGTTGCCATAATCCCCACGCTTGGCAGGCGGCTTGGGGATCGCAGTATAGGTGGAAGATAAATCCAAAATAAAGACGCTGCTGCCCGTGTTCCTGTTCGCGCTTAGTCGCCTCTTACGACACCCAAAGAGTATAGATGGCGGGATGAAATTCAAACCCGGCACCCCACGGGTACGAGAATTGCCCTCTATACCCTAGGGAAAAAATGCCAAGATATCCTCCATCAATCTGCACTTGGCGCTAACCGCTCGCCATTTTGCTTACAAACTGGCGAGTGTATGTACTTCTATTATATGTACCTACCTTGTACGTCTCCGTGTTCATCACCTCTTCAAGAATCTTCTTCTTTTCGTCTCGCATCTTGTTCAGCTTTATCCTGTTCTTGTTCAACGTCCAATTGTAGTACCAGGATATTGCTGATCGGAGGAATATTACCCTGACACAAAAAAAAATATACAACGTGGTAGATCCCTTGTGCAAGGAACCGTTCAAGCAGTGTCCAATATTCTGCCAGCAAGCAGCAATGTGTAAACATTGCTGTGTTCCGATGTGAAGGGCACTGTAGCTGGTGAAATTACCGGACACAAGAGACTTAATATCTAATGTCTCGCCTGAGAAGCGGCAGTGCAATGCAGCTGTCTTTAGACAGGCGTATCACTAATCATCATAATCAGGAAGACGGGGGTGGGGTTCCGAAAAAATCACGAAATATGACCAGGAGGGGGGAGGGGTATATATATGAGACATCACGTGTATTTATTTTTCTCACCGTTCCCGGCAACGACTTCCCCTTCAACATTTAATTAGCTACCTGTATTTAAAGATAATATTCCGAAAATTTCAATATAGTTTGTACAAAAAAAATACACGTGATTTTTTGGGGGGGATTTAAAACCTCACCACATATCAGCATGAGGGAGGGAGGGGTTAAAAAGCTGCTAAAAAACATCATGTGATTAATGGACGACCTTGCCTGCGATGCACACAATGTCGTCAGTTAACATCCGACAAGGACGGTAAAGGGGCTGCTAACACCGTCCCCGTAAGGGGGCGTCCATTAATCACGTGAGGCTCGAAAGGGGGGGGGGTTCCGAAAAATCACGAAATATCACCAGGAGGGGGGAGGGGTATAATGAGACATCATCGTGTATTTATTTTTCGTTGAATGCACGGTTTCTACACCAAACAGCGGCAAGTGGCATTGACTCACCGACAATCAGTTGGTACATGTATTTAAAGATAATATTCCGAAAAATTCAATATAAGTATTATGTACAAAAAAAACAACGTGATTTTGTGTAGGGGGTAGTTTAAATCCTCACCACATATCACCAAGAGGGGGGAGGGGTTAAAAAGTTGCTAAAACATCACGTGATTAATGGACGACCTCTAAGGCACTGATGGGCTCCTGGTACAGATTCCAGAGCCCAGCCCGCTTGTAGGGAATTGAGTGAGTTAGCGAATGAAGAAATAGATTCGCTATGAAGCGATTGCATCTTGTCTAGGCCCTCAGGTCACCGCTGTCACGAGTTGATGCGAAAGCCGCGGGTGTTTTAGTGGGTAAAAATCCCACATATCCCGGTTCACCCGCCGCCCAGACACCTTTTTAACCGACTTCAAAAAGGAGGAGGTTCTCAATTCATCGTGTATGTGTATTTTTTAAAGGTTTCTCTTTCCAAAAAAAACATGGGAGACCTACCTACGCTGCGTCTTCCGATTCGTGGTTGCCACTATAGGCCGACCGTTTAACTCGCGTATCGCCTGCGCGGTAAGAAGGGAGCGGGGGCGGGTAACGCTACACACGGAGTCAATAATCCTAAGATTTATCTCGAGATAGACATTGTTGGTAAAGAATAAAATAATAAGTATCTTTTTTTTAAGTATTTATTTTTAAGTTTTACAAATATTTTATAATAGCTTCATAGGTACAAAATCATAAAACAATAATTAACTCCGTTTAAGAAATATTTAACCACAGATAAAAATTTTATAGGACTATTCGTCACTAATATTCATATCGCTTGAATCATCATCACTGTCTGTGTAGCTTGAGGAGTCAGAATCTTGCAAATTAATAATAAATCGGTCCATCTCTTCATCAACGATGCGATCGTGCAGACAATATTCATCTTAAATAGTTTGTACATGTTTATCGCAGTTAACCCATTTTTCTACAGAGAATTCGGCAAATAACTGTTCCAATGTATTTTTCTTTTTGTCTAAATTAGAATCAATTTCAATTTTTGCGAGCTGTCCTTTGATATCCCCCCAAACCAATTCGATTGGGTTCAGGTCTGGGTGATATGGAGGCTGTCGTAAGACTTCATGACCTGTCGCCTTTAAAATTTCATCTATTTTGTAAATATTTTCTGTCGCGTGTTGTTTGATTAAATTCAATAAATCACATTTTCTTAGAGACGTATCAAATTCAACATTGTGTCTTTGCAGCCAGGTTTGCATGGTGGCTTTTGTGGATGTCATTGTAGGCTTTTTGTCCTCTTGTACCGAGTGGTATGCGGCATTATCCATAACAATAACTGAGCTTGGCGGTAAATTTGGCAATAGCTTTTCTTTAGTCCATTTGCTGAAGTTTACAAAATTCATATCGCTATGATAATCTCCGGTTTTGCTTTTGGATTTAAAAATTAAAAGAGCTCCATCGATAAATCCGGCTTGTCCACCAGCATGTACAATAATTAAACGTGGCCCTTTGCTAATATGCGACAGCACCCCTCGTTCTTCATTGGATTGCCAACACGCCGGTACATTTAATGACGAATTGACATATGTTTCATCGAGGTAAACAATGTTTCTTTGATCTCTTCTGTGCTTCTTTATCGCATTAAGATAACGCCACCGCCACGATACGATGTTTGGTTGTTCAATCAGTAATTTTCTTTTTGATTGACATTTCTTAAATCGAAAGCCAAGTTTATGAATCAATGTTCTCAAATATTCTCGGCCACAATTTAAAATTCCTTCTTCACTGAGTTTCGCATTCAAAATTTTTAATGTAGGAGCCTTTTTATAAACCGTATAAAATTGAGTTATTTTTCTTCTAACAACGCCCTCTGTAAAACTGTCAACTTAAATTTTTTTCTTTCGGATTTGTTTAATTTTTTTTGGTGATTTAAAATTTACATTATTTTGTTCATCTTTCAGTTCATTTCCTTCTTTTATTATTTTACATATGGTAGTCACCGAAAGTCCTGTAGCTTTAGCAACAAGTTTGTTTAGGTTTACGTCTTCAAGATACTCTATAGAATTATGATCTTGTTTTCTGGCTTTAAAAAAGGAATATACATTGTATGCTATTTGTTTAGCTTGCTTGTTAATTTTGTTCGCAAAACTGGAAGAGCGATTCATCTTGAGATTTATCTTGGCAGTCGTATACCTTGTGCGTTTATCTTCAAGCGTCCGTAACAAAAACACCAACCGCGCGCTGCGAGCACAGCCAGCGCACTGCCGGACTTGACGTAAGCTCTCTGCACCGCGCACCCCTTTCACCCATCCGCTAACATCTCCCCTCGCTCCCTTCTTACCGCGCAGGCGATACGCGAGTTAAACGGTCGGCCTATAGAGAACCTTTCTTTTGATAGTCTTATCGTTAAATTAAAAACAAAAAGCAAAGTAATTAAAATGAAACTAATTTTACGGATTATGACGCGGTTTATTTTTTATTTTAATAACAATAATAATTAGAAGACCTGAGGGTACCCTAAGACAACTATGACGTATGGACAGCTACCACCACAGTCCGCCCGTGACCATGAATGCTGGAAAGTGTTCGAAACGTCATGTAATTAAAATCAAAAATAAGCCGCGATATAATCCGTAAAATTAGTTTTATTTCAAAGCCATGTAATACTTACAATATAGGCAGTACGAGCAACGGCGACGCATACAGTAGAGAATGTATCCAGTGTTGGCTTCTCCCCACGTACATATAATAGTAGAGTACTGCGAAGAGGACGTATAAGCCAACGGAATAGGCCATCACATAGCCTATCACCCGCTTGTGCGTCTGTTCCTTGTACTGTCCATCCCGTTCTATGCTCTTTATGTCTGTTTCCAGTCGATCGAGTACTTCTATAGTCGTTTTCTTGCGCTGTAAACAAACATTATCCAAGCTCAAACTAAAAGATAAAGTATGAACACACGGCTCCGATTACTGTGTGCGCGACGAGCTCAAGGGCACCTCAGGAAGGCACGGCCTTGGCTTGGGCTGTCGCTTAGCGAGGGCTGATTTCACCACCGGTTCATAACGCGCTCCACTGAGAAGAGCCGGCAAGAAACTCAGTCGGGTAATGCTCGTTGTTGATGTCCCTTCGGCTTCGCTGGCGAGATCGGTCTCTGATTGATAGTTCACAAAGAGCTGTTCTAGTCACTAGAATAACGCTACTGATGATGTAATTAGTTTGTAACCGAGACCATATAACTAGAAGGTCAACTCCTAGCACCATGTACATGAAACAATCCAAGTAGACACCACCGCTGACTCAGATATCCTGCTGCAAAACACGAGTGAATATGCGATTTCTGCTCAACCCCCTTGAATACATCCCTCCTCTTGAATTTAGCAAGGCAAAACATAAGTTTCTTCCGCATAACCAACAGGGTCCGGTAGATTCTGGGGTTGCGTACTCTGATGAACAAATTGTCTAACATACGAGTCCTCACATCAACCTTTAGTACCCCAAGCCAAAACTGGGCTACCCTTAGACCTTAAGCAAATTAGTATTAAGTTCGAATAGGTCCCTTAAGTTTATTACAATCCGTAGTGTCATCTACGGGTAAATCGTTAGTCAATCTGTAAGAGTTTTCTCCCTCTTTGCCAAGGAGGAAAGTAGAAATTGTCTATCCTACACTTCCTGTTTACTTTACTGATTAAATTCGTTTCGGGATCCAAGACAATTCAGCGTTTCCCGGGACTCGCTGAGGGTCAAAACTACTTCACTGTTAACCACTGTAGATCCTGGCTTACAGGAGTCACAGTGGTGGGAATGAGTGGTAGGATTACTCCCATATTTTACCCATAGGCAAAATTATTGATCCGCGAATGGTCTTAGGTGATATGATGTTCAATCGTTGCGCTATCGGTTAAGAGCGCAAAATGCAAGTCCCACATCCAACAGGACATCGACGCGTTATAGAGCTTTGGCAACATGACTCTTTGCGAGAACACAACACCGATTGGCGTTACGTGGTTGCGGTCTTCTATAGATAGGAGGAATTTCATCAATGAGGCTGCCGAAATACCAATGCTATAATAATATGAACTACAATAAATTCGGAGGTTTGCCGAAGAGCTTAGGTTATCGACATAGCTCTCAGAATCTGCAAGTTGAAGTGGCAGTGGACAGGCCACATCGCTTCAACAACCGTTGGGGAAGAATGCTTTTCGAGTGGCGACCACGAACCGGAAGACAGGCCTCCCACTAGTTGGACTAACGACATTGCAGGCGCCACCTTTCCTTTGACAGTTAGCCATTCCAAAAATCACTTTAATCTCTCATTCCGGGATGGGAAGGAAGACCGACGGGACCATGAAGAGATCAGATGCAGGACCAATTAAAAACTATACATACATCTCCGTCGCGATAGATCCAAATATGAATGTACTATTTTTGAAAGTAAAAATAATTGCCGGTTCAAATTTCGTACGTCTTAGACTGCCAGACAAAAAGTATTTAAAAAAAAGCGTACTATCACTTTTCTTCGAAAGTCTGTGGTAATCGGGGCGCGTCGAATGCAAATGCCCGAGCATCATGCGACTTTGAACTCTATTAATAGAATTTTAAGATCACAAATTATAAGCCAGACGCTAGCAGCACGAAGTTATGGTTATTGAAAAGATAAGAAAGTGAATTGAATAGAATAGCCTTGATAGCCATGTTGGTCGAGTGGTTTCTTTACAGCGGTATCAAAATATGGCTGCTAATCGCGAGACACTGAGTTGGAACTGCTTTTTTTTTTTTAATTGCGAGACAAGTTGCGGGCGTTCGCCTGATGGTAAGCAACTCATGAATAGTTGCACCACATTCTCATTTGTTATCGGAGACATTATGTCTCCTAGTCCCGGTAATTTCAGCAGCTACAGTGTCCTTTACACCGGAACACAGCAATGTTTACACACTGCTGCTTGGAGGCAGAATATCTGACACTGCGGTGGTCCTGCAACAGGGCTGTTCGCCTGATGGTAAGCAGTCACCAGAGCCTATAGATGCTAGCAAAACCAGAATCACTAGCGCGTTGCCGACTGTTAAGACATTAGATATTTAGTACTTTGTGTCCGGTAATTTCACCAGCTACAGTGCCCTTCACATCTGAACACAGCAATGTTTAGACACTGCTGCTTGGCGGCAGAAATCTATCACTGCGGTGGTACCTACCTGGACGTTTACTTGCACAAGGAACTTTTCTATTGTTTTTGTTATGGGCAAGATTAGTTTAAGAACTTGTGCTCTAGAAGGACGACTCATTAAATGTCACTGACCTAGCTCAATAACAGTTATAGAACTAAATTAATCACATACACCACTGAACACGGTAGTACAGGTTGGTAATTCAACATAAAGATGAACACAAAGCGTTCCGAACCAACGATTTTATGAATATCCGCTGTATGAAGAGCTGCTAACTGCGCGTTTTAAAATGGATTCGAAGCGCTTTTGAAATACGCGAGGCTTTCGTATTAGGATTCTTTAAGTTCTTGGTTTGTACCAAGATAGAAGTTAGCGGTAGTATTATAATTTTTGATATTCCTTTAGTAGACTTTGCTTAGTAGTACCCCGTGGGGTGCCGGGTTTGGATTGCACCCCTCCATCTCTTCTCGTTGGGTGTGGTAAGAGGCGACTAAGCGAGAACAGGAAGACGGGCAGCAACGTCTTTCTTTTGGATTTATCTTCCACCTATACTGCGATCCCCAAGCCGCCTGCCAAGCTTGAGGATTATGGCAACCCCTCCCTTCTAACGTGCAGCAGTGGACCTCTTTCCACTGCTAATGATGATGATGATGAGAATTTGAAAAACATAATATTATTATTGTAACCCGACGCAGGCGACAAAATGTTGTACGTACATAATATAGATTAACTGACGGGTGCGTTCGTTGATCCTTATTTACATTTAATATGCATTACAACTAAGGTCAGGTTCATTGTTGCAATTTATTCCATCTACCTACCTCAGGTTATAAATTTAACCCTAAAACTCTACGTACAGAATGGACGCAACATTAATTTGTCATAATTATCTGCCCCCCTAGACATTGTAACATTCTACAAGCGTTATCACTAATAGAAAGTATAAAAATTTATGAGAATGACATACGTCATAGAAAAATCACGTGACAAATTGTAGGCACTTTACACCGTTAGCGAATGAAGAAACAGATTCGCTATGAAGCGATTGCATCTTGTCTAGGCCAGAGGGCCTAAAGGAAAAAAAAATCCTCTCTTGTTTTTTCGCCGGGTAAACCTTCGAAAGGTCCCCGGGAGCTCGACCGGGGTATCTTACCCACTAAAACCACCGCGGCTGTCGCATCGGCACGTGAGAGGCCACCCCCAGGCTATCCGGTGGGAGCTGCACCAGCTCCTCAGTACCTTGCCTTTAAGACCGTCGCCGGGACGCCCCTCGGGAACCGGTCATGGTGCTCACTGGGACGGTGGTCGCAACACCGCTACCGTCCTCCTCGGAGTCGCCGCCGTACTCAATGTACGTCCTTGGGTCCACAACCCGGACGTCCTTCGGCTCCGAAGACCCTCTCCTACACCAACTGATATTTCGATTTGGTATATTTCGATACCCAGTCTCAGTAGGCGTCGAGGCCGGATAATGTGGGATTCTTACCCTAAAACCACCCCGGTTTATCAACGATGTGGAAAGACCTCAACAGTCTCTCCAAGGCCAAACCTTCGCTAGAGGTCGTCTCGGGGAAGTCAGAAAAACTTGCTGCGGTGCTCGCTACGACGCATGCAGAGACAGCAGGAACTACAACGTCGTCGTCATCCACCTCGGGATCGTCATCATCAGCCGGAAGACGTCCACTGCTGAACATAGGCCTCCCCCTTCGAACGCCAAAATGAACGACAATTGGCTATTTGCATCCACCGGTTACCTGCGACGCGCACAATGTCGTCTGTCCACCTAGTGGGAGAACTGTCTACGCTGCGTTTTAAGATTCGTGGTCGCCACTCGAGAACCTTTCTTCCCCAACGGTTATCGGTTCTCCGAGCGATGTGGCCTGCCCATTGCTACTTCAACTTGCAGATTTTAATAGCTATGTCGGTGACCTTGGTTCTTCGGCGAATCTCCTCATTACGGATTGTCGCGCAAAGAAACTCTGAGCATAGCTCTCTCCATAGCTGGTTTGTGACTCTGAGCTTCTCAAGAAGGCCAGCAGCTGGGGATATTGTGTTCAAATAGTTAAAGCTGTAGGTTGTGCCAAAGAAACTGGGTATACATACATACGCTCGAAAAATACAGGCTTTAAAAATCCTTTGTCCACTCTTTTAGTGAGTGCCAAAATTCGTGTCTATTTCAGTTCTTATAGATTTTGAAACTTACACTCGTGTTAATTGAGTTCAAACTGACGTGAAACACGTTCGCGAATCACGCCTTGAAACAAGTATCAAATTAACAAGGTAGACTATCGTATTATGATACACTGACTCCGTTTGTCTATGACTCAGATGAATGATCTAATACAAATATGAAATCAATTGCAACGTTGGCTGCGATTACGTGGGATATGTCTCATAGTACAGTTGACGTATGAGTATACTCGAGTGTCCTGGAAATGGTATCTAACCGAAATGTATTGATGGTGACAACCCTGAAATATTTTTTGCGACTGGCACATAGGCAAATTCTAAAATTAAATATGAGCTATGAACAAGTGATGTGATGGATAGCGCGATGGTCTGAAAGTTTGGTGACATGGCATGAAACCGTATCGAGGTAGCTGGTTCGAATTACGCAGAGAACCCGCGTCTGACTGCAGGAATAGTTGAGCAGACCAATGAGGCAAATCCAGGGCTCCGTCACCCACCTAGGTGAAATAATAATACCAGCCCTTGTTTTGTTGGGCACAGGCCGCCCCTCAAGATGAGGGGGCTTAGGCCGTAGTCCACCACATTGGCCAAGTCCGGGTTGGCAGACTTCACACGTCATTCGAAAGCTAGTTAGACTTTCTCAGACATGCAGGTTTCCTCACGATGTTTTACTTCACCGAAAACTAGTAACACTCACAAAGACGGTTCGCACATGATTAATGAAAGAAATTAGAGGTGCGAGCCGGGGTTCGAACCTACGCTCCTTGTTTCCAAGGCAAGCGCTCGCCCACTGAGCTGTTACGGATCAGTTATAATACAGTACGTATATATTTCCAAAAAATCAATTGCTTCAACTCCTGGCTAGGAAATTTGATTTTTCGAAAAGCCAATGATGCAGTTTTTGTTTACATCAAAACCGGGTCTGTGACTCCTTTGAGTATATTTCGCTATTCCTTATAATTTCGGATTTGGCCGTCCACGCCCACTTGATAAATTCAACGATGAACAAAATCCTACCAGCAATGCGAATATTCTCCCTATAAATCGGTGTTTTTAACGTTCTGTAGGGTTCTTGAACACAACGCCTGTAGGGTGGTAAGTAGATATAGTATTTCTCTAACCTTTTTATCACAAGCTAGTGCTTGATTGCAGACCCACCTGATGGAAAGTTGCGACGCAATCGAAGGTGGTAAAGCACATTAGCTTATTAAAAGCCTATTCAGTCTAGCCTTGAAGACACCCACATTATAATCGGGCGCAAAAACCGACGCAGGCAAACTGTTCCAGTCCTTAGCTGTCCATATTATAAACGAAGAAGCAAATCGTTTAGTCCGGACTGAAGGCACGTTCAACACATAAGGGTGCGCATGCGCAGTGCGTCTGGTCGTCCGATGATAGAAGGGAGATGGTGGAATCAAGTCACGCAATTCCTGCGCACACTCTCGAAAATGCATCCTGTAGAATACTCTAGGCTTTGTAGTTTGGCTTCCACCAACCCAGTGTCACCAACTAGCCTCTAATCGCGCCTCTCCACTGAGTCCAAAGCTGCTAGATGGCATTTTGCAGCACCTTCGATGTCAATGGATGTTTGGTGTGAGCGCCCTAGATGTCTATCGAGTATCACACCGACTCCGAGGTGGATGGGAGTTGCTGCTCCCGCTATCGTGAGCAACGTGTCGGTTTCCCTGAGACTAATGCGCACCTGGCGGCGAGCTTAAAGGCAAGGTGCTGAGGGGTACCTGGTGCAGATCCCACCGGACACCCCAGATACGACAGCCGCGGGAGTTTTTGTGTGTATGAATCCCACATACTCCGGTTGTCCCCGCAATAGGTCCCGGGACCATTTAACCATCAAAAGGTCCGGGCGAGACCAAAAATAACGTCCTTACTCACGCCATTTATTGGACACCTTCTAGCTTTCCCTCACTTTTATTGAAGTGATGTATTTAGACTCGTTACGAAAATGTGTCTTAATTACTTCGTAATGTAGTCGCGAAATAAATAATCGTTTAAAATATTACCAATACTACGTGCCCATACCAAAATAAATAATATGTATTACATTTATTATATCAAAAATACAATCGTAGTTATTCTTACGCAAGTAAATTATGCGCAATTATGATAATAAATTATTTTAATAATTACAATATTTTCTGCGAAATATACAAAACGCAATAACAATGATGAGTGACTAACTGCGTGTTGAATGTGTTGGTAGCTTAACTGGAAACGTACTAGACTGTCAACCATATCGTCATCATCTGCTGAAAAGGTCTCCACCTGAGAAGGGAGGAGTTGCCATAATCCCCACGGTTGGCCGGCGTCTTGGGGATCGCAGCGGTGATCCAATAGAAAGACGCTGCTGCCCATATTCTTGTTGTCTCTTAGTCTTACGGACACCCAACGGAAGGATATGAGAGGGTGCTATACCCGGACGCCCCACAGGACAAGCATGTCTAGAATTCTGCAATATTTTGAACATACCTACTATAATGTGCATTCAGGAAACGTACCGTGAGCCTAGCAGTGGGATATAACGGGCTATAAAACGGTGGCAGCGAGAGCACCTCTTCATCGCGTACCATCAGGCGAACATTATGCCTGAATCGTCTCTGAATTGCATAAAAATTAAATGGTATCTTGTTCAATACAAACCCTGGACTAACAGACATTGCTCATCACCGATTTCACGTTTTATTATATTTATCGTAAAATATTGTAAATAATTAAAATAATTTATGATCATAATAAAACTGCGCATAATTTATTTGCGTAAGCAAAAACACCGATTGTATTTAGTAACGTCTGGATATTATTTTGAAAACTTATCCATTCGCTGGGGACACCTTCGATAGGTCCCCGGGACCCAGGTATGTGGAATTCTTGCCAAATGAAACCCCCACGGCTGTCGAATTGACGCATGAGAGGGGCTCCCCTACCCCTCAGTGCCTTGTATTTAAGCCGGCCGCGCATTATAGCCCCCCGGGTTGGTACTTCCTTCAGACTCGCGCCGCAGACCACGGCACGTACTGCTCGACCCTCCTGACACCATGACGGTCCTATTGGACCGGGATGCGCCGAACCCGCCCCGACAACCGTATGCTACACTAGCTATCAGACACCGGTCTCGCCGGCTAGGCCGAAGGGTCGTACGCATGCGACCTCAACGACGTGCATCACCCCACTGAGTTTCTTGCCGGTTCTTCTCAGTGGGGGCGCGTTGTGAACCGGTGGTAAACTAAGCCCTATCTTAAGCGACAGCCCAAGCCGAGGCCGTGCCTCCCTGAGGTGCCCTTGAGCTCGTCGCTACTTCTGCCGTTAAGGCTAGAGTGCTATAAGCGCTCGCCTCCTATTGTCCGGTGAAGCTATAATGGCCATCTGCGGCCAACAGCGTCTACCAGTCCCAAAAAAAAAACCCCAAGGGTACCTGACACGGTGCTCACGGGGACGGAGGTCGCAACCCCGCCGTCGTCCTCCTCGGAGTGGCCGCTATACTCAATGGACTCGACTCAAAACAAATCCAGATGCAGGCTGGACCCTATCAACAGCCTAGGCAAGAGGGCGAGCGCTTAAAGCTCTCCAGCCACAAAGGCAGAGGAGCGACGAGCTCCAGGGCACCTCAGGTCGGCACGGCATCGGCTTGGGCTGTCGCTTAGAGGGCTGATAATACCACCGGTTCACAACGCGCTCCCACTGTTAACAGCCGACAAAAAACTCAGTGGGGTGATGCTCGTAGTTGAGGTCGCATACGTACAACCCTTCGGCCTCGCCGGCGAGACCGATGTCTGTTTGATAGTGTAGCATACGGTTGACGGGGAGGGGTAGGCTCAATGTCATGGTCTAACAGGGCCGACAATACATGCCGCGGACGGCAGCGCGAGTCTGAAGGACTAAGCCCTCCAAATATCAACATCTACTACAACGCGATTCCTCCAGATAATAAGTGGTGTTCCAGCTGTGTATGGAGTGTTAATGCACTGCCCGCTTATTTACACACAAGGTGTCTACTTGTTTACGATAATAATAATAAAATCCTGAGATAATCTAATCTATATACATGGCTGCCTGAACCGAAACTAGGCAGTCTATATTAAGGTAACTAAACAACTAATACAAATAGGTACTTAAGTACTTTTTTATTTGGAAATCATCATCATCAGCAGCCGAAAGAGGTCCACTGCTGAACAAAGGCCTCCCCCTTACAAGGGGGTTGCCATAATCTAAGGCCACCTTTATGATAAGTCAATGCGGGACACCTACCCCTATTCACACCAAGACTGAGGATTTGTTGGTGGAGGATTCCACCAGGTATATTACTCTATGGTGGAGGTAATTGAGTTAGAAACATATAACAGTAGGTACTACTGATTTTCATTTATTTTTATAGTCATATTTCTCACAAAAAATGCCACTCATGGCATTTTTTTACTATTTCTGGGTTTTGAATGTCCAAAAAGTTTTCGCAGCTGCCCATGTTAAATTTTATAATTAGCATTGCACGTAATGTTTCTACTCTTAGTGACGACTTTTCGGATGTCCATAAGCTATTCATTAAGGAAAATACTCGTTCCGTAGGAGCGTTTGTTCCTGGCAAACAAAGAAGGTACTGAATAATGGCTAGGATATTCAGGAATGGTATTCCGCTGTCATTGAAATTTTTGAAGAACTCTATCCATGTGAAACACTTTTATGCGAGCGAGACGATGGGAAACGAGGAATGCGGGACATCCGGGACGCCTTATACGATTTCCGGGACTATTTTATTAAATATTGCAATGCGGGATTACATCGGTCATTCCGGGACCGTCCCGCAAAATGCGGGACGGTTGGCCGCCTTACCATAATCCCCACTCTTGGCAGGCGTCTAGGGGGGGTCTATCTCAGCATAGGCTGTAGGTAATTAAAATAAAAAAGATTCTGCTGCCTGTCTTCTTGTTTGTCTTTACTCGCTTCTTATGGACGCTCAACGAGAGAAGATGGGAGGGTGCTATTCGTAAGAGTTACCCGAACACCCTACGGGTTTGGTTTTTCGGAAATAAATTCTTAAATATCCCTCTGACGTAAGGTGGGAATCGAGACCATAACCTGTTAGATAGCTGCCAAGGCAAGCACTAAACCACTAGATAAAAAAATGGTTTTAGGTCAAGTGTATATTGACAATTTGTAATGGCTTCAAGGATGACTGGGTATCGAAACAATACACAATAATAGAATCGTAACAATTTACATTGTTCCAACTACCTGTATATTTAATTTGTATGAATATTTATAAACACTGTGATATCAGGTGCAGTGCAGAAAATTAATACCATTTACCTGATTGCACCAGGAAGATTATGGTTTTTAACAAATTAAACCTAGTATTAATGTAAAGAAAAATATATGTTTCTATAGTTATGTGATTAGTTCTTTGACATGCTAGGTAGCCTAAATGGGATGATACAGAATATCTATCTCATCAAGTTTTATATGTATAGGTACTACACACTAACATAGTAAATTGTTAATGTTTTGTTTTTAAAAACTTCATTTGTTAATCCAATCGTAATGTTTATAAATAAATTACCAATTTGATAGATAGATCTAACTTGTGCCCATTAGTTAGTATTTCAAATTGTTCTTTATGAAAAAGCTTACTTGCATATCATCATCATCATCAGAGATCATCATCACTTAGAGATTCTCTGTAAAAATCACTTTTTTTATACTACCAAGGCGGCAAGCAAGCGTGCAGTCCGCCTCGAAGGGTCGTATGTATGCGACCTCAACAACGTGCATCACCCCACTGAGTTTCTTGCCGGTTCTTCTCAGTGGGGGCGCGTTGTGAACCGGTGGTAAACTCAGCCCTCTCTTAAGCGACAGCCCAAGCAGAGGCCGTGCCTCCCTGAGGTGCCCTTGAGCTCGTCGGTACTTCTGCCGTAAAGGCTAGAGCGCTTCAAGGGCTCGCCTCCTATTGTCCGGTGAAGCTGTAATGGCCATCTGCGGCTAACAGCGTCTATCATACCCAAAAAAAAAAAAAAGCAGTCCGCCTGATGGTAAGCAGTCACTGCAGCCTATAGATGCTAGCAATAACAGAAGAATCACTAGCCCATTGCCAACCCTTAAGACATTAGATATTAAGTCTTTGTATCCAATAATTTCACCAGCTACAGTGCCCTTCACACCGGAACACAGCAATGCTTACACACTGATACTGCAGTGGTATCTACTTGGAACTTGCAGTGGTTCCTTGTGCAAGGAACCTACCAGCAAGTAAAATAAAAAAAAAAACAAATTTTAATAGCCACACAACTTATGTTAAGTCTTAGGTTTGGTGATAAACTACCTAGGTAAGTCAAGAAACATCACATTAAAACTTACCTATTACTTTATTCAACTTTCATACATTTTTGGTGTATTTAAAAGTACTTTATCCTTGAGAACCGATTCCCATACACTGTTTTTTTTTTATCTGAAGTGAAAATGTGACTGTGGAACTACAGATTTTATGTGTATTGTTACCGCACGTATATAAATACAGTTTATTAATCTAAAACTGTCTATCAAAGAACTATTACGAATTATTATTAGTCCAGCATATAAATTTGAACAGGTCAGGGACACAAATTTGAATTACCGCCAACTTATCACTCCACACACATTGAAATAGTTTGAACGATAATATAAATCACAAAACATATTGGAAATTCGTAAAATATCGAATATACTTACGCGAAATCTTGATATGATCAGGCCCATTTTATCGGCTTTTTATTATTTAAATGTCGAATAGAACTATCGGAAAACACTTTTAACACTTAACACAGCCTGGTTTTAACGTTTTTAGCGTCTAAAAATAAGTTTGGCATAACCAGGGTTGATGACGACGGTATTATAACCTATAACGCCGAATCGCGAACATTACACAATTAATAACTATATATATTCGCTATTGTGTTTAAAAGTTAAGTCACATATCCAGCCGAGATTTCCTATTCAGTATAATTCGCAAATTCCACCCACAAGAACTGAATAAACAAATTTCATGAAAAAAAACATTTAGGGAGGTACTTCACTCAACTTCACTTTCAATTGCGGGGTGACCAGATTATGTTTTTAAATTCTACCAAAGAGGTAGCGGCGTGTAACTCACGAGTGATTGAGAAAAAAGACATGTAACATTGTAAAAAGGCCAATCACTCCATATATCACCACTTCTTCAAATATATCTTTATATATCTTTAACTTTATGATATAATTGAGATCTATTAGAGCTTGAGTGAGACGGTTGATTACGGCACGGCACGGATGTCAACGAGTGAGAGGGATAGGAAAGTTATGCGATCGTATACCGAAGCGAGCGTATGACTATGACGCATGCGTTGGGATAGGTGAGTGATTGTATAGAACTGAGTGATCGGTGAATGAGCGAAATATGAAATAAAAGATATAATTTCTAAGCATGTTGTAATAAGGTGCATTTTTAGATGAAATAAAATCGCACGCACAGAAAACAACACGTTCCGGTATTGTAATAAAGCACAATATATTTTATTGTGTTAATGCAAATAACTTACATATTAATTTTATTATAGAAATAAATAAGAATTAAGTATACTAAATCTAGTATATTATTTATATATCTGAACAAATCCCATTGAAATTATATCTTTCGATCAACGTAAGAAATTAAGATATAAAGAGTTATCAGATTGATAATGAAATCGTATCTTCCGAGCAACTGATACATTGGTGATATACTGATATATAAAATTGATATATATCTTTTCCAGGAACGGATATATTTATTTCGCGCATGTCTACAAAGAGGATAATAACCACTACGTTTTAAATCTACTGTCCCTTTTAACCTCCTACTCCGCAACATTATTTTACGTGAAAGTTTAATAAGACTTTGTATAATAATATCTACTACATTTTTCTTTGTTTATTATTGTCTATAAATTGAGTAGCGGGTCTGTAGCAAAAATATTAACTAAGGTTTACAGAGAACTATATTCAAACATATTAATTTAAACTATTCTATAATTTAAAAAATATCCAAGTATTTTTAATTGATACATTTATGTAAGATTGTAAAAACCTTTCCTTGGTTATAATGTTCTCGCAATGACAAAGCACCTTTAGCACCGCACCGGTGAATTGGCACATTAAAGTGTCATTATAACCAACTCATCATCTCATTCATTCACTCAATATGCATATACATGCTTCAATATAATAAAACCGCAAAAATTCTAAACAATATTTTATTTTAACAGTTCCTCCAGTTTTCGTTGTAACAAGATAAAGTGGTAACATCCTCAGATTCTTGCTCTGTTTGTCTGCCATCAGAATCAACACAGCGACACAGACCACGCCTACATTGAATGGTTCTAAAGTTTCCGTTTTTACAACAGACAGGTTTATCAGATGAATCAGACATTAACAGCGATGTAACAGCGCACTCTGAAAAATAAACACAAATAAGAAAAGGTAGTTATCGATACTCTTATGCTAGCAACACCAAGTATAGTTTAAAATTTGCCCAATAGATGGCACTGCAAGCCAACATTATTTTCCACTACCTCCCGATAGATAGAGCTACGATGCCGCCCGTCTCGTAGCTATATCTATCGGGAGGTAGTCGAAAATAATTTTGATTCGTAATGCCATCTATTGGACAAGTTTTAAACTATATGGCAGCTATTGGAGAAATTTTAAAATCTCGTGATGTTCTGCATCTCATCCAATAGTAAAGAAGATAATGATTCATAGCGGACACTGAGAGTGTTAGTAATGTTTTCTCTCTAAAGCGTACCTAAACTACCAAAAACCACTTACTGCAATCCATAGAATCATATTCGGGCGTGTTCGGTTGGACCTCGTAATCTTCAATGGGTCGACCGCGTTCGTCTACGCAGATCTTCCTGTGTATGAATAAAAAGCAATGACAACAATGATATATCATTGAATGACAATCATTTATTTGAGGTTTACTAAGTGATTGGCCCCTCCCACGGTACCACAGCGTGGATGAAGGCCACCGGGGTAGTTTTAGTAGGTAAACCACCCACTTAATTCGGGCTCTACCCCTACAGAGACCGGGTACCTTCTATTGATTTCCGCCCTGACTAAAAAAGGTGATTCATCATCATCAGCCGGAAGACGTCCACTGCTGAACATAGGCCTCCCCCTTAGAACGCCACAATGAACGACAATTGGCTATTTGCATCCACCGGTTGCCTGCAACGCGCACAAAGTCTTCTGTCCACCTAGTGGGAGGCTTGCCTACGCTGCGTCTTCCGGTTAGTGCTCGCCACTTGAGAACCTTTCTTCCCCAACGGTTATCTGTTCTTCGAGCTATGTGGCCTGCCTGTATAAATATATACCTACCAGGTAAATATACGGAGATCTATTTTAATTTATATGTTGTTTGGTTACTTTGGTTAGTGACCAACCTGGGAGCTCGATCAAACTGTCAGTTTTTTCCATACACATTCCATACATTTCACACCAGCGCCCCAACGGTAATTATCAAAACTAGTAAAATGAATATGTACGGGAGAAAAGGCCGTCCTTCTCGATGAGTTTGCAACTCGATTCTCCTTGAGCACCGTGACAAATTCCCTGGGTGCTATAATGTGTCCCACGGCGGCGGGCTCAAAGGCAAGGCACTGAGCGGTACCTGGCGCAGATCCCACCGGAAAGCTCAGGTCTCATGTGTCGATGCGACAGCCGCAAGCGTTTTAGTGGGTAAGAATACCACATACACAAGTTGACCACCACCGTGTACCGGGGACTTATAGATGTCTTCCCCCGCGAGAAAAAAAATCGCTTGATCGATTGTGACACCAGAGGGCCTAGACAAGATGCAATCGCTTCATAGCGAATCTATTTCTTCATTCGCTAATGGTGTCAATTCCCTACAATTTGTCACGTCATTTTTCGATGACTTATGTCATTCTGATACATTTTTAAACTTTCTATTAGCGATAGCGCTTGTAGAATGTTACATTGTCTAGGGGGACAGAGAGTCTAGTACGGGTTTTGATAGTTTACGAGCTCGATCAAACTGTCAGTTTTCGCCCGTACATTTTCATTTTACTAGTTTTGATAATTACCGCTGGGGCGCTGGTGTGAAATGTATGAAATGTGTATGGAAAAAACTGGCAGTTTGATCGAGCTCCCAGGTTGGTCACTAACCAAAGTAACCAAACAACATATAAATTAAAACAGCTCTCCGTATATTTACCTGGTATATATTTATATGAGTAGGCCACATCGCTCGAAGAACCGATAACCGTTGGGGAAGGAAGGTTCTCGAGTGGCGACCACGAACCGGAAGACGCAGCGTGTAGGCAGGCCTCCCTCTAGGTGGACCGACGACATTGTTCGCGTCGCAGGTAACCCGTGGATGCAAATAGCCAATTGTCGTTCATTGTGGCGTTCTAAGGGGGAGGCCTATGCTTGGCAGTGGAGGTCTTCCGGCTGATGATGATGATGATGTATATTTACCAGCCATCAGTATTCCTAGAAACCCTTCCAAAGGTGCCATCAGCCAAGCAATCAGGTATACTAGTAAAATAGTCCACTATGTATTCTTCTTCGCGACTCTGCTCTATAAGTTTCGCGACATCCTTTTGTCGCTCGAAGCATGGTGTCGTATAATTGTAAGGAGGTTGCCCTTCAGACTGTAGTGGGAAGAGATCTAACTCTGGATCATCTGGAATAATACCAATAACCAATACTACCTTACCAACCAACCAATACCACCCAATACCAATATTACCTTAACTTAACGAATTAGCTGTAACAGCTCAGTGGGCGAGCGCTTGCCATGGAAACAAGGTGCGCAGGTTCGAAACCCGGTTCGCACCTCTGATTTCTTTAATTAATCATATGTGAATCGTCTTTGTGCGATGGTTACTAGCTTTCGGTGAAGGAAAACATCGACTTTCGCAAACTTGCATGTTTGAGAAAGTCTAACTAGCTTTCGAATGACGTGTGAAGTCCGCCAACCCGCACTTGGCCAGCGTGGTAGACTATGGCCTAAGCCCCTTCATCTTGAAGGGAGGCCCGTGCCCAGCAGTGGGATATAAACAAGGGCTGGTTTTATTATATTACCTTAACTTATTACTCCATAGTTTAAGTCTAGGTAGTTTTTGGTACTAATATCTCAATCCTGCAAGAGTGCGTTCAAGGCGTAGCTTGACCGTACACCAAGTCTGTCAAGTCAACAATACGCTTAATTCTGGTAATATTGGCCAAAGAGATCCATACCTACTTACAACTTAGAAAAACCAGTCAAGTGCGAGTTGGACCCGCACATAAAGGTTTTCCTACCATATTAAATTAGTTTAAAAAAAATTTGTACCTAATTATTTTCATAGGTCGTTATAGTGGCACTAAGAAAAGAAACTTTGTGAAAAGTTTGAACTCTCTACCTAATACGCTTCATAAGATCCAACAACCCACTAACAGACAGAACGGACGGACAACTGAGGCTTAGTAATAGCACCTTGCCACCCTTTGGATACGGACCCCAAAAAAATGGTGTTTACAGGAAAAATTTAAAGAAAGCGGCCCGAGGACGTTGTGCGAAGCGGTGTTCGGATCAGATCACCGAAGTACTGGAGCGAACTGTCAGCGCAGCTCTTCACCTGGCAGAAGAAAGGCTCAGTGGAATCGGATCATAGCTCACATATATGATCGTGATCCTCAGAAACGAGGGATCGACTGGCAGATAGAGATAGAGTGATAGTAACTAGATATTGCTTGACAGCAATTCCAATTGATGAATAGCAGGGTGATGCAATGCAGAATATAACCTTGAAGATAATCTGGTGGGAAAACGGATTCAGGCAAACTCTCCTTCATCATCAACCGCAAGATATCTACTACTGAATATAGACTTCCTCTTTAAAAGGGATGGGTTGCTATTTCTTAGATGTTTGGCAGGCGATTTGCTGGTACCACAGGGTAGGTATTACACTAGAAATACGCTGCTGCCCGTTTTCTTGATTTCCCTTAGTCGCCTCTTACGGACACACAACGGGAGGGGACGGGAACTGTTCCTAGCAGTACTATACCTTTGTAAATTCACAACGCAAGTTTGATCATAGTTCGGCAAATGATCAGTTACAACGTTAGATAGTTGGCCTACAAATCGATGATAGTTTAGGGGCATTTGAACTGAGCACCTCCTTGCTTCAGAGGGGGTCTGCGTTTCCACTAGAGAGATGTGCAAGCAAGCTGAGTGGGTAAGTAAAATTGATTCTATTGGTTCTTAACAAACACATCCCTCGCTACGCATTCTCGAAAATCTCTAGTGGAAATGCAGCCTTAAAGTTGGTCCGAGTTGTTGTCATCTAGCTAACGCCAGAAACACATTAGGCTGGCGTGTCGTGACTCAACGCGTCAGCACCATATAGGTTACATACATTCTGTACGGTTAGAGACACACTATTATGGCGTGTCGTGGCGCAGTTCGAGCCAGTGGCGGTCCTATCAATATTTTTAAGTGGTGCGAGATCTAAAAGTGGCGCCCCTTCAAATACACTGGCGAGCAAAAAAAATCGACTCAAGCCATATATTGTTACTTAAGTCCTTTTAACTTAAAAACCTTTAGGTAGATACTAGATATTTTGGTACTACCTTATAGCTGAATACCCTCTTAAAGAAAATCAAGCCAAAATTTTCCCAGTTTTCGATAATTTTCCAAGAAAAGCGTTACGAAAGGACAACAACCCCTTTTTTACGATTTGAGCTAGGCCCTATTAAGCGCTATAAAAGGGCTAGAAATCTGGAATTTCTTATTCATCGTCTTCGTCACACATCAAGCACTACACATCTCCAATGTTTATAGCTGAAAAAATACCCGAAAAAATACCCGAAAAATGGATACCTCAGCCGAAAAAGCAGCTCAAATGGTGACTTTGATTCAATAGGGAAAGAACTAGCGAGAAGTTGC
This sequence comes from Furcula furcula, assembly GCA_911728495.1. NCBI lineage: Eukaryota > Metazoa > Arthropoda > Insecta > Lepidoptera > Notodontidae > Furcula > Furcula furcula. The sequence continues at coordinate 7,490,645 of OU452269.1, forward strand.
TCATGAGCCGAATATAACTTAAAGTAGTAGCATGGGAATATGAGCCGGTCTGGTGTGTCAAGAGTTTACTGGAGTAATTCGGGCAGGCGGCGGTGCACCTTGGAAACAGACGATCGCTATATCGTTAGCACGTCTCATGGAAATCGACGTCTTACTGGCGTTAAGGTCCAACAGCAGCTCAGACGAACATGAGGAGTAGCTGTTAGTAACTGGACAGTCAGAAGATGACTCAAGGCAACTCGTCTCACCACAAAAAGGCCAGCCAAAGGTTGGCTGAAATTGACCGTAGGCCATCGCCAAGCCCGTATTCAATTTGCTCGGAAACACGTGAATTGGAGCATTGACTAATGGTGCTCTGTAATGTTGTCGGATGAAAGCAGAGTCTGCCTGTATAACAGCGATAGAAGATGACGAGTGTACAGGAGGCCAGGAAAGTGATATGCGCAATGCTGTATCGAAGAGACAGTCGGTTATGGGGAGGTTCCTGCATGATATGGGCAGCCATCTGGTTCGATGCTGAAATCGACCTCTTTTTCATCGAAACTGGTGGTCGGGGAAACGGTTTTTCGCCTCACCTGTATATGGATGAGATTTTAGAAGTCCATGTTGGTCCGTTGGGGAAAACTTCGTGTTGATGCACGACTATGCTCGATCACATGCCGCAGCCTGTGTCCGCCAATATCTGCAAGAGGCTGGCATACGCATCCTGAACTGGCCAGCACGTAGCCCCGACCTAAATACCATCGAGCACATCTGGGATGAGCTAAAAAAATGGTACTGGAACCTTTTTTTTAGTGATAGCTTGCCATTGTTCCCTCAATGCCTTGCGCAGCTCGGTGATGCTCGGTGATCCTGATCCTGCGAGCATCACCGAGCTGCGCAAGGCATTGAGGGAACAATGGCAAGCTATCACTCAACCGACCGTGGAAAAGCTCATCGGATCGATGAAGAATCGATTCCAAGCTGCTATCTTGGCAAGAGGGGGTTAAACCAAATACTGATTATGAAATAAACTTTATTTAAAAAAGATTTTGGTTTTAATTTGTCTTTGTCTCTTCGACAATGAACACTTGAAATTCCCTGATTTGCAACAGTTTATCTTAAACACTGAAAATCTTGAAGAAATCTGGAATAATACGAAGATATCTGGTATCACTGTAAAGCTAGGGCTTGTGCCTTCACAATGGTATAAAAAGAGTACATATGTTTGGGTTGTGTTTTTAGATATGGAAGCCGTGAAGGCCTTGAGTTGATTTTTTTGCTCGCCAGTGTATAAGACTGTACTCGATTTGACATTTGTCACACACGGTTTTAGTCGCCATAACCATACATTCGATGTATAAAATAATAACAATACATTTAATGATTAACAAGTTTTATTTATTTTGTTCTATTCTATTGTTGGTGGCTAAAAATCGGACCCGGTAACCACCGGAACGCTCATCGACCCAGTTGGATCCATTGTGCATGCCCTAGCCCTTACTTTGTTGCTGGAGTGTCGAAGAGTTGCCTTAGTTATGCAATGATTGCTCCAGCTTGGAGCTGTGCGTAATCATCTGGTGTAGGATAGGCTACTCCCAGACAGTAGCGGACTAACGGGGGGGCGGAGGGGGCGGTCCGCCCCGGGCCTCGGGTCCAAGGGGGCCTCCAATCTCCAAAAGTTCTGTTTAATCATTGAGGTATTTAAGTACCTACTACCTTCATATTAGAGAGTGCATCATACCTAGATTATTTTAGAGCTCCGGCGTACAATCTTTCTTAGTTTACGCGACTTTTAGATCCTGATTTGTGATAACTGAGTGTGTGCATTGGTACTCTTAGAGCTTGTTGGAAATTATCTAGCCAATATGTCCCCTCAATTAGATCTAAAAGACAGCTATAATCTTATATTTTTAGAGTTGGGGGCCCCATAATGCACGTAACCAAAATACTAACGTAGGTACCTGCAATGTACTTGTGGTGGCTGTGGTCTATTCAGCAGGGAATTAACAAAAAATGTACATTGTAGAATGATACCCAATCAATCAATTAGTCATTTGTGAAGGGAAGTGTAATAAGTGTTATACGTATATAGTACAAAATTGACAAATTAAAGGCAGTTTTGTTTCAATTTGTAGTTAGTGGTATTATTTATTGAAACAAAATATTTACAGTTTATTTACAAATATGTACACTTAAACTAGGTATCAAACTAGGTACTAGGTGTCAAATTAAATAAATGTAGACTGCAGCCAGGTTTTACTAAAAACAAAAAAGCAGATGTCTGCTGGATACAAGAAAGTTATAAGTTTATATAGGGTAGCAAGAACATTGCTGGCTGGATATGATTCATCACCATCATCATCATAAGCCCACATCAGTCCACTGCTGGACATAGGCCTCCCCCCGAGGTACACCACTGAGCCCAATCTTCGTCTCTCCTTATCCAGTGTCTGCCAACCGCTCTGCGGATATCGTCGCTCCACCTAGTCACAGGGCGTCCTACACTACGCTTCCCGATTCGCGGTCTCCACTCCAGAACCAGTTTACCCCAACGGTCTTCGGTTCTTCGGCAAATATGACCAGCCCACTGCCACTTCAGCTGACTAATCCTTTGATCTATGTGAGCTATGTCGGTCACTTAGTTTCTCTGGCGAACTACTTCATTCCGTATTCGGTCCCTTAGAGAAACACCCAGTATAGCTCTCTCCATAGCCCGCTGAGAGACCCTGAATCGGTGGACTAGTCGTACCGTGAGTGGCCACGTCTCGGCTGCGTATGTCATCACGGGTAGGACGCACTGATTAAAGACTGTCTTGTCTTTAAACATTGCGGTATCGGCAACGAGAAGACTCGACGAATTTTTCCGAATTCTGCCCAGCCTAGCTGTATTCTCTTTTCGACTTCCTTCTCGAAGTTGTATTTACCTAGTTGTAGCGTCTGCCCTAAGTAGGTATACTCCTGGACAACTCCGAGGGGAACCCCATTGACCACCGCAACCGGTCCCGGAACAACGTGCTCGTTTATCATGACTTTGGTTTTATCCAAATTCATCCGGAGACCGATGCGATGAGAGGAATCAGCCAGGCCATTCAGCATTCGTTGTAAGTCTTGCAGCGTATGCGTGTGATTATTGGATATGAATATGCCAAGTACCTACACAAAAACACCTTGAAATTAAGTGATTATTTACTTCAAATAGGCTTAGCGCTAGCAATTTTTATGTGTCTGTCATATTTTTTTAAAGTTACTACCGGTTCACAACCCGGCATCAACTGAGAAGATCCGGCAAGACAAACTCAGCGGACTTGACATTTTCCTTTTATTGAACAGTCTATTTCTTCCTGTTGCCATCAGCGACATGCGGCGTGTATTGCCATTCGAAAGATAAAAAAAAATACGAGACATCCTGAGTCTGGGAGCAGGAATGTGCGCTCCCTCCTGAACGCTTGTGGTTGCTTCCAAACGCAAACTTGTGGTTGTGGACGCAGTTCCTACCTCGAACGCATCGTCACCTACCAAAGGGTTGCATTTAGTTGGGTCTTCAGAATATTGCCTAATATTCTGAAGATGGGACACACAGAGTCCCGACCTAGTGCGTCCGCGTTCCACGAGGCCTCTTTAATGCAAGGGATATCTGGTCACATTTCTATTGGACCCCTGACGATGCAAGTTGCACCACAGCCCCAACGCGTCGTCTTCGTCTCTTTGGTCTCCTTCTGGGACATGACCCTCCCACGACGATTTCTCTGCCAATATAGTAAATACTGCTGCTTGCAGAGAGTTGTCGTGTCCAGTCCGGCTGACCAGGATGTGCCACTCTAGCCCACTGTCCTCCAACTGTAGTTATTTGAGTGCGCGGGTGGACTTGTACCCCGCTAGCAGTGGACGTGGATTCGATCCTGGACCCCCGCGTCCATTTCCTCCAGGAGTTTCAGTCCCGGAAAGCGCGCCAGGACTGTTTCGCCTCAAACAGGACATTGCGCTTGCCTTATAGCGATTCGGACGGCCATCTTGCGCTGCAGGCTTAGGATCTTTTTAGACGGAACGAGGTGTGCGTCAAGGTTGCATACTATCACCATAGCTATTTAAACTTATTGGTATTGAGAGCACACGGGCAGTAGAAAACCGGACAGCCTAGAGAGGCTTATTGTGACAAGCCAAATGGACAGCAAGGAAAAGCAAAGGATGCAAGCCGATGCGATGGGCAAACACTATCACAGCGGTTATGTAAATATCGCTACAGGAAAGCATACATAGAGCTTATGATCGAGCAGCATAGAGAAGAGTAGTGGCAAGTCTGCATTAGTCACGTCCCTCAGTCATGACCACCGTCAAAATATCTCCTGTTGGCATTTAACTTTCCCACTCTGTAGGATAGCCTATGTCAATACCACAACATAGACGAATCTAACAACATGCCACTAGTCAAATTCCATTGAGCCGTTTAGGCTGTAGGCTGTGCCAAGGAAATATACATACATACTTACATACAGACATACATACATACTCACGAAAAACATAGCCCTCCTTCTACGGTAGCCCGGCAAATTACGTCACTTTCTGACTGGGGGCCTCATTACTTATTGCCGCCCCGGGCCTCCGACAGGCTTAGTCCGCCACTGCTCCCAGATGACCCAACCTACGTCTCGCAAGAGCGACGCAGTCACACAATATGTGTCGCATTGACTCGCTTTTTCACCTTTACAAAATCTGCAAGTATCAATAGTACTTAGCCTCATTCTGTGAAGGTGCTCATTGGTATCGAAATGTCCCGTGAGTGCACCTATTAGGTGCTTTCTTTGTGATCTGTTAAGGTTCTCAAACTCAAAAATCTTTATTTCAAATAGGCTTAACGCTAGCACTTTTGAATGGTCATTTTTTAAAAGCTACCACCAGATCACAACGCGGCCTCAACTGAGAAGATCCGGCAAGAAACTCAGCGGGCTTGTCATTTTTTCACTTTTTTTTTAAACATTGTTTTGTTACAAATGAATCGACATTAGCGATAGTGTGTCCTGCCGTTCGAAACATAAAGCAAGGGAGAAAAGAAGAAAACAATAAATTACGACAAAAATTACAACAAACTAAAAGGCCAAAGGGATAGTAGTCGGATCAGTCCCCCAAGCAGCACCCGCACACGAGTTGACGAGCAGCAGCCATCACTCCCCTCAATCATTTAACCCCACAGTCCACCCTTGACAGTCTTTGTTGATACATAGTAGACCGTAGGTAAGTTTTTATTAGTTTTAATTTACTGAAACTTCGTTCTCCTTTGGCGACAGTGACAGGTAAGTACAGTAAGCAAGATACGAAGCGCTGTCCAAATATCAGGGAAAATATCTTGTCAATCATTTCTTCTTATAAGTTGAAGAACTGCTGATGGAAGATCTTTTAATAATGGATTCAGAGTCACAAGTTCTTCAACCAATTCATGTCCAGATATATTACACATATATTATTTATCACATTTTTCGCCATCGGTTAAAATTATTTGCAAATCTGCCCCCCAGACAATGTAACATTCTACAATCGCTATCGCTAATAGAAAGTATAAAAATGTATGAGAATGGCATAAGTCATCGAAAAACCACGTGACAAATTATAGGGAATTGACACAGTTAGCGAATGAAGAAATAGATTCGCTATGAAGCGATTGCATCTTGTCTAGGTCCTCTGCACAGCCTTTTTCCAACATGGATATTTCTGGAATTATTTTTATGTCGTATATAAAATACCATGTGTCATTGAACTTTGACAATTATTGAAAACGGGTAACCAATGTACCTACTTATTCTCAATTGTATCTATCAATTAACTCGTTTTGAATGCGTTTGCTGAAATAATGGATATTAGCACATATTAGTCTCTTTCTTTACAATACGGCGGAGGTGCCCCATCGTCACAGTATCAAATTTTCCTAGTAGTTGCCCAAGACCAAAAACGTTGCCATTTTTAGGAGGTTATAACATTTCAGAGCTCCCTCTAAACGCCAAATTATTGCTTGCCAAGAAGAACACTATGGACATCATTCGTTCGAGATGGGTTGGTTTGTCTTCCGCTGAAATTCTTCAATCTCCTTGACACTTCTATCCAACTGTTCATAGCACGGTGGGGATGTTTCGTGAGTTTTGATACACGATTCGCCGCGCCTGACCGATCGTCGCGTCGTCATCGCGCGTCGGATGATTTTGGCGCCCCCCCCTATGATGGCGCCCGGTGCGGTCGCACCGCTCGCACCGCCTTAGGACCGCCACTGGTTCGAGCTAACTGATAGGCTGCTGACGCGTTGAGTCACGACATGTCAGCCTAATGTGCCGTGGTCTTAACAGTCGTTTAATCAAGTTCTGACATAAGAGAGTCAACTCTGACACATGGTTGGCCTAACCAAACGACATTGGAATTGGTATCACAATAACTTATTTATAAAGGAGTAGGCACTCACAGCAATCCAATTTAGTTATAGGATCTTCATCTAAGTCAACAGAGTTCCTATTGTCCGCTACAATCCCAGTAACTCTGTCCACGCAGAAACAAGTCCTGTTGATACATTGCACAGGGTTGAAGTTTCCGTCAGAGGTGCACCTCGGACCGATGACTGGACCAGACACTCCAGATGATATGGATCTCTTGATCTTCTCATGGAAACGGGAACAACCTGGAGCAGTAACATTTTACCATATGAGTAAATTAGGGATCAAAAAGAAAACTTCCCTGACTGCCATTTGTGAAAACTTTTTAGGCCTGACCAGTTGATATTTTGAATTTTCGATCGTTCGGGAAGCTTCCTCTATGGTTCTAGTATACTATTTACCTACTAATTCAATTTTGACATAACAAACAGACTTCTTTCTATTGTCCTACTCTTCATAGTTTAAATATTCAGGACCCTTCTGCAGGCCTAGCACGATTTGAAATCTTGACAGCTCAGTGTGGAGTATGACGTAGTTTTCAACAAGGACACGTCAATTCCCCATATAAAAATGGGAAATTATACGTCATAGTGACGTCATACTCACAGACTTGACAGACAAGTGTGAGTATGACGTCACTATGACGTAGTATTTCACATTTTTGTATAGAGAATTGACGTTTCGCTGATGAAAACTACGTCATACTCCACACCGATCTGCAGTGGCGTGCAGTCCATATAGGCAAAAAGTGTTTGCCTACCCTGTGATTTCAAATATCTCTATTACATGATAACAAAAATAATTTAAGTGCACAATAACATTTTGTTTTGAATTATTTCATTATTATAAATAAACAAATTCGCGCGACATGTTTGAATGAAATAAATCAGCTGAGCGCTCCGCGTCAAAGCGGGCGAGCGCGCAGCAAGTGCAATGAACTATTCCTAAGTACGCGAAAATTTAAAGTTCGCGCGTTCGAGCCGCGAGGCCCGATCAAAAAGGCAAAATCTTTATTTGCACACATTCAAACGAAAATTTACTCACACCTGTAGGCACGCCGACCATGCGAACAGAATAAATGTCACGCACACATGCAAACATGATACTCTAAGATAGGCATAAGATAGGCACTGTCTTTTCGGTGACAGTCGATCCCTGATTGGTCGATCCAATATACTCTTTTAGATGAGTCAACCAATAAGGAGCCCGATGCGTCGAACGAACGCAATACGTTATACTACAAATTATAAAATACCTAGTTTGTTCAAACTTCAATATTTTATAATGACATCCATTTTTTGTTGGTTTTTATTTTCATTTATACGATTGTTTTCGTTCGGTGCAGTATGTTCGAAAAAGTGACTACTCCGTGTATTATTATTTTATTAGTGTTTCCAAATTAAAAAACTTATAGTAAATGGAAGTGGTAACGTGTGTTCGATGTTCTGGCCAAGTGTGTATAGAAAAATTAAAAAATCACGCATTTTCGTCCCTTTCTTACGAAATTAAAAGAAAAATAATTGAAGATGGCCGTTGTATGCCGAATTTGGAATTAATTCAGGTCAAAGGTAAAGTCACGCGAAAATTTAATAATAAAGAATATAAATAAGAATACCTACTCGTAAATATCTATTCATTTTGCAACTGATCGCAGTCACTTTTTTGTTTGTACGCGTACCAATAAGCAATCGGGTCTTTATCAAGGCCACTTCGTGTATCCTTAAATTAATTTGTCTATAAAATCAGTTAATTTTTGGATATTTGAGGTGGCATATTTACAATCATCTTAGTGTGTGTGTACATGTGTGTAACTCGCAGTCTCTCTCATATTGGTAAGATTTTTTACTCTACTACAAGAATAGAAGGGTTATGTTTTTAGAGTGTGTATGTATGTCTGGTACTTCCTACGTACTCATTAGTAGTGGAAGTGAAATAGAATATGTATTTAAAAAAAACAGTAGGTATTAGTTACTCAACAAACAATTAAGTAGGTATGTTTCTTTTGTGTTCACATCATTAAATTAAAGTCAATTTAGTTTTGCCTACCCTGTCATATAACCCAGTGCACGCCACTGCCGATCTGTCAAGATTGCAAGTCGTGCTAGGCCTGCTGCTGGAATATAGCTTATCCAAGTAAAGATGAACTATTCAAATACGTCAAGAATAATAGAATAACGGAGCGGTTACTTATAAACAGCGGAATTCAGATCTTCCTTTTCTTTGAAGTTCAGTATAAAGTTAGACGATCGGCTATGAGTCTAAGCGTCCGCCTAGACTCATCTCGGTCGTACGTATACGTAGAATCGTGAGAATTAATGGAAATGAGAATGTATACTTTTATTGTAAACTAGCTGACCCACGCAGCTACGCCTGCGCTATTTTTACGTTAACTAAACTTTTAATAACAGACATTCGCATCGAACACATAACCTCCTTTTTTAAAGTTGGGTAAAAACTGGGACCTACTTTTTACTTGCCCTCCGGAGCATGGACCCGTATAGTTCAAATGGCGTTAACCGGTCACCCATCTATTTAATGACCTTACCTAACGTTGCTTAACCCGATCGATTACAAAACCTTGATAACAACTCTCTATGAGTGTTCCCTTACTAATATTTATTATATTAAAAAAAAATGATAAAATCTGACCAAGCGTATAACCAAGTACCCATTTTGACTTTAATCCCCTCTCCCGAAAGAACCGTGGTAGATTACGGGATAAAAAGTATCATATGTCCTACCTCGTAGTAAGATCTCAAATCATGCCAAGTTTCATTTGAATCCATTCAGTAGTTTCGGCGTGATGCTCAGCCGTGATACAGACAGACAGACAGACAAAAATTAAAAAAAATACATTTTCGGCCTCAGTATCGGTTATAGAATGCCCTCCAAATATAATTTTCAAAATATCTTCAATGTACAGAATTGGACCTGTTACAGTTTTATTATAAGTATAGATTTGGC